>CM060364.1:85028080-86290260 GCA_030545235.1 Helianthus tuberosus | reverse complement strand
AGAGTCGGTACTGCGTTGGGTTTTGTTTTGTTTTGATTATGCAGGTTTGGATTGTACCACCCGTACTCAATTGCCATTCGGGTGATTTCGGACTTGCTATATTGATAAACCCAAGCAGACTAGTCAACGATCGCGAATGGAATGCTATACGATCGTTCGGGGGATTCAAGATTCGTACAGCTGGCACTGACTTTTGTCCTAACCAGCTAAGTCGTTTCCCTTTTTAGTTGTTGTTGTATTTTTTTTTATTTATTTTCGTTCGCAGTTTCTTTTCTTAGGTAGTGTTGAGTCGTATTTTCGTTCTTGCATTAGGGACAATGCAATCTCTAAGTGTGGGGATGGGATACTTGTAAATATTTGAGTCTTAAATATGAAAAACACAAAAAATTTAAAAAATTGAAAAAATACAAAAAAATTGAAAAAATCAGAAAATGTCTTTCGAATAAAAAAGAAGTTTGCAATTAAAGCGGAAAATGATAGAAAAGATGAATTTTTTGCTCGGGGTCGAATAATAATAATATGAGATTAATTAAATCGAGCTTGCGTCTAGTTAGGGATATGTGGATAGGCCCGGGTTTGGTTTTAAGTCCCTTTGATCTAATATACCTTAAATTGTCGGTCTGCTAGTGGGTTTTCGCCTGGGAAATATGGGAAATTAAAACTGCCGATAAGAGTATAAGGGGCACCGTTATAAGTTAAAACTGTAAGAGTTTGTGATCATGCGAAAAAAAATGAAAGAAAAATAGAATAAAAGTGAGCTAGAAACTAAATGAAAGTAACACAGGCCTACGTATTCCGAGTTGGGGATAGCGACTCTACAGCCGGTTTGCCTCTGGGATGTGTGAAATCGATTTGCCGAATAAAAGTACCGAAACCTATGTAATCTGTGATTGGGGATAGCGACTCTACAGTCGGAATACCGCTGGGTTAAGGGAAAGCATCGTCTAGTCTCACGAATTCGAAAAAAAAAAAAGAAAAAAAGCAAGAAATAGAAAAAAAAAATGAAAAAATAGAAAAAGTTGATTGTTTACTCTCTTGGTTTTGATATAAAACGGTTAGGAATTGATCCATTGATCGTTCTTTTAGTCCTATAAGCTTGAGGTGGGAGTAGATGGATCGTAGATTCTAGTGTGAGACCCTAGGTGGATTGACTGCACTTAAATTAAATTCACATGATAAGGGCTTAGGATTAGATTCGGGTTTAAGAGGATCAATATATTCGCAATCGCAGCTAACGCAAGCTTTGGTTTTAACAAGATATAAATAATTTTTGATCCAAGTAATGATTTGTCTCTGATTCCGTTGCAAAATTGTTTTTCGGGGACGAAAAAAGTGTAAGTGTGGGGATGTTTGATGTATTGCAAAATACATACTTATATCGTGTATAGTTTGTACGTTTTTTCGTTACTTTTAGTTTTGTTTTATTTAGAATTACGTGCTATTGATAAAAGTTCGGTTTTCCAGGTCGTGATGCGATAATTTGTTGGAAAGTGAAGGAAAACGAGCTTGATGCTGAAAGTGTTTGCATTGGAATGAGCTAAAAAAGAGTTAGAATAATTTTAGAGATTTTTGGAGACATAAAGCTGAGTTTTGGAACAAACATTCTGTTAAAAAACAGGCACTCGCGTAGCGCTAGGATGAAAAGCAAGTCAGTCGCGCTACGCCACTGATGTAACATTGACTTTGTTGACTTTTGAAGGCCTCGCGTAGCGCTAGCACAAGCTGAAGACCCGTCGCGCTACGCGACGGGTAGGAAGATCGTGAATTAATTGTTGGCAGCTAGGGTTTGGTATAAAAAGCAAAGAAATCTAATCTAAACGGGATTGACGAATTAGAGGAGATTGGAGGCGATTGTTGAGCGTTCTTGGAGCTGAATCGGAGTTTTCGAAGCACGGGAATCATCGGGACAAGTCAAAGACGGAGATTTGAAGGATTCATCGGGTTTTCTAATCCCTTGTTTTGTCGATTTCTTTTCTTGAACTTGTTACAATGAATTCATGTTTAGACAACTTTGTTTTGATTTCATATTTTAGTATGCTTGGCTAAACCTTTAAACCACCTAGACTTGATGAATGGATTGATATAAAGATTTTACCGTTTTTTTATTTGCACGTTGTTTATGGATTGATTGTGATTTGTAAAAGGTTTGATTTAATGGTTTGATGTGTATGCATGCTTTGATTTGGTTTGTTATTGTTAATTGCTTCATATGATTCTTAGTGACGGTCTATATCACAACGTAGAGTCATATTAGGGTTTAGGGTTTCGGTGAGTGTCTATATCACATAAGAAAACCTTCACTCTTTAGGGAGAATCGGCCGATAACCTCTAGAAGTAAGTGGTAATAATTTGCTAGATCTTAGTGTTCTGCTAGTTCCAATATCTGGGAAGTGAGGGGCTATTGGTAGGTCTTACCCGGCGAATTGCTTTAGATAGGCCTTGGGAAAGGTTATGTCTTGGTTTACCTGTCGGTCTTATTAGTCTATCAAGTCAAATCTATTACTTCAAACTACCCTAGATCTAGGATTGGGAATGAATAGGTCAACATTAGGGTACTTACACAATAATTAGAGGACTGGGAAGAAATCTAATAACCGGTAGGATTAACGGCCTAGGTAGGTCCACAGGTTTCTCCTTGAGAAGGGTCGAGGGGCCTCGATGGTTCTTAATAGGTTTAGTATCATACGATCCCGGTTCCATAATTCGTGCATTTAACTTAATTGGTAATCTCTTAAAAACAATCCAGGATTCTTGTCTAGGTGGTCTCATTCTCTCATAAGAAAAGTTCACAGTCATCATTCATTCGTAGTATAATTTTAGTTAATTTAGTAGTTCAATATAGATTTCCTTAGTTTTCCGTAACCCCCCCCCCCCCCAAAATAAATAAACAGTTTAAGTCGCGTCTGTCAGAGTCTAGTTTACGTAATACATAGAGTCTTTGGGTTCGATACTCGGACTTGCTTAGGTTATACTACATTGACCGGTACACTTGCCGGTTGTGTGGTTTAGGTTTTAGAGAGTCCTAGTTTATAAATTTAAAGCTTTAGAGTGTCTAGAATAGAGAGTCTAATTTAGGTTGTTTTTATAGTCTGTTTAGCACACATCAAGTTTTCTCCCGTTTCCCTCTCGCCTTAAGAACCAAAAATACTCTAGGGAATACGGGCAGTTTTTGGATATCTTCAAGCAATTGAAGATTAACCTTCCATTCATAGAGGCACTCCAATCAATGCCTAAACACGCTAAGTTCTTGAAGGATCTCCTTAGAAACAAAGAAAAATTAGGAGAGTTGTCCAACCTCCCATTGAATGGGGGATGTTCGGCCATTGTCTCAAATAAGCTTCCCGAAAAGCTTACCGATCCGGGTGTGTTTACTATTCCTTGTCTATTCGGTAGTAACACAAACACTAGAGCCTTAGCCGACCTAGGTGCTAGCATTAATTTGATGCCCTTTTCACTTTATGAGAAGCTAGACTTAGGCGAGCTTTCACCTACCCGAATGACGTTATCTTTAGCCGATCGGTCCGTTAAGTACCCGAGGGGAATAGTTGAGAATTTGCTTGTGAAGGTAGATAAGTTTGTTTTTCCGGCCGATTTCGTTATTCTAGACATGGAAGCCGATGAAAACATACCGCTAATTTTATGTCGCCCATTCTTAAACACTGCTAAAGCCCTAATAGATGTCTCTTTAGGCACTATCACACTTAGAGCGGGCGAGGAAGCGGTAGTGTTTAACGTTATGAATTCGAGAGGGTCAAGTGATAAAGTGGAGGCGATTTCGTTAGTGGGGGAGTGTGTGAATGACGAGAGAGATGAGGAGAAGGATGTGAGGGATGCGAGTTTAGAAAAGGTGACAGGATTCAAGTGTGGGGATCTACCGGATAGGAAGTTGGTAGAATTAGAAGAGAGGGTGGTGAGTTTAGAGTCTAGGTTTGAGACATTGAGCAAGGCTCAGTGTGGGGATAAGTATAGAGATGATACTTTTAGATTCAAACCACCAGATGATGAGTTGAGAGAATATGAACAAGTTGGGAGTGATTCGGGTAGTGGTAGGAAGGATAGTGTTATAGCCTGTAAAGTGAGGGCGATGTTGGAGGGTGAGTTGCGCTTCCATGATCCTCCGTAAGTTTGTGAAAAGTTGATATTAATTTGTAGAGTTTGTATTTTTGAGTCTTTTATTTTGTACCATGAGTCTAAGTAGTAGTTTTTAAGTCTTTTCGTTTTTAGAGTCGGTACTGCGTTGGGTTTTGTTTTGTTTTGATTATGCAGGTTTGGATTGTACCACCCGTACCCAATTGCCATTCGGGTGATTCTGAGCTTGCTATATTGATAAACTCAAGCAGACTAGTCAACGATCGCGAATGGAATGCTATACGATCATTCGGGGGATTCAAGATTCGTACGGCTGGCACTGACTTTTGTCCTAACCAGCTAAGTCGTTTCCCTTTTTGTTGTTGTTGTATATTTTTATTTATTTCGTTTGCAGTTTTTATTTCTTAGGTAGTGTTGAGTCGTATTTTCGTTCTTGCATTAGGGACAATGCAATCTCTAAGTGTGGGGATGGGATGCTTGTAAATATTTGAGTCATAAATATGAAAAACACAAAAAAATTAAAAAATTTGAAAAATCCAAAAAAATTGAAAAATTAGAAAATGTCTTTCGAATAAAAAGAAGTTTGCAAATTAAAGCGGAAAATGATAGAAAAGGTGATTTGTTGCTTGGTTTGAATAATAATAATATGAGATGATAATAAATCGAGCTTGCGTCTAGTTTGGGATATGTGGATAGGCCCGGGTTTGGTTTTAAGTCCCTTTGATCTAATATACCTTAAATTGTCGGTCTGCTAGTGGGTTTTCGCTTGGGAAATTAAAACTGCCGATAAGAGTATAAGGGGCACTGTTATAAGTTAAAACTGTTAGAGTTTGTGATCATGCGAAAAAAAAAATGAAAAAAAATAGAATAAAAGTGAGCTAGAAACTAAATGAAAGTAACACAGGCCTACGTATTCCGAGTTGGGGATAGCGACTCTACAGCCGGTTTGCCTCTGGGATGTGTGAAATCGATTTGCCGAATAAAAGTACCGAAACCTATGTAATCTGTGATTGGGGATAGCGACTCTACAGTCGGAATACCGCTGGGTTAAGGGAAAGCATCGTCTAGTCTCACGAATTCGAAAAAAAAAAGAAAAAAAAGCAAGAAAAAGAAAAAAAATGGAAAAGAAAAAAAAAGTTGATTGTTTACTCTCTTGGTTTTGATATAAAACGGTTAGGAATTTATCCATTGATCGTTCTTTTAGTCCTATAAGCTTGAGGTGGGAGTAGATGGATCGTAGATTCTAGTGTGAGACCCTAGGTGGATTGACTGCACTTAAATTAAATTCACATGATAAGGGCTTAGGATTAGATTCGGGTTTAAGAGGATCAATATATTCGCAATCGCAGCTAACGCAAGCTTTGGTTTTAACAAGATATAAATAATTTTTGATCCAAGTAATGATTTGTCTCTGATTCCGTTGCACAATTCTTTTTCGGGGACGAAAAAAGAGTAAGTGTGGGGATATTTGATGTATTGCGAAATACATACTTTTATCGTGTACAGTTTGTACGTTCTTTCGTTATTTATAGTTTAGTTTAGTTTAGAATTACGTACTATTGATCTACATTGCGTTTTCCAGGTCTTGATATACAGAAATGCTGAAAATGGAGCAAAATCGAGCTATAAACGTTGAACGTCAAGTCCCGGAATCATTGAATAAAGTGTTAGAATAATTTTAGAGATTTTGGAGACATAAAGCTGAGTTTTGGAACAAACATTCTGTTAAAAAACAGGCACTCGCGTAGCGCTAGGATGAAAAGCAAGTCAGTCGCGCTACGCCACTGATGTAACATTGACTTTGTTGACTTTTGAAGGCCTCGCGTAGCGCTAGCACAAGCTGAAGACCCGTCGCGCTACGCGACGGGTAGGAAGATCGTGAATTAATTGTTGGCAGCTAGGGTTTGGTATAAAAAGCAAAGAAATCTAATCTAAACAGGAGTTACGAATCAAGAGACTTAGAGGGCGATTTTGGAGCATTCTTGGAGCATAATCGGAGATCTTGAAGGCGCGGAATCATTGGATCAAGTTCAAGACAAAGAATCGAAGATTTCTCGGGTTTTTCAATCCCTTGTTTGGTTGATTTCTTTCTTGAAACTTTTTACCATGAATTCTAGTTTGATTATCTTTGATTTGTTTTCGTTTATAGACATGCTTGGCTAATTTCATAAACCACCTAGACTAGTTGAATGGATTGAATAAAGTTTTTACCGGTTTTGTTATTTGCACGTTGTTTATGGATTGATTGTGATTTGTAAAAGGTTTGATTTAATGGTTTGATGTGTATGCGTGCTTTGATTTGGTTTGTTATTGTTATTTGCTTCATATGATTCTTAGTGACGGTCTTTATCACAACATAGAGTCATATTAGGGTTTAGGGTTTCGGTGAGTGTCTATATCACATAAGAAAACCTTCACTCTTTAGGGAGAATCGGCCGATAACCTCTAGAAGTAAGTGGTAATAATTTGCTAGATCTTAGTGTTCTGCTAGTCCTAATACCTGGGAAGTGAGGGGCTATTGGTAGGTCTTACCCGGCGAATTGCTTTAGATAGGCCTTGGGAAAGGTTATGTCTTGGTTTACCTGTCGGTTTTATTAGTCTATCAAGTCAAATCTATTACTTCAAACTACCCTAGACCTAGGACTGGGAAGAAATAGGTCAACATTAGGGTACTTACACAATAATTAGAGGACTGGGAAGAAATCTAATAACCGGTAGGATTAACGGCCTAGGTAGGTCCACAGGTTTCTCCTTGAGAAGGGTCGAGGGGCCTCGTTGGTTCTTAATAGGTTTAGTATCATACGATCCCGGTTCCATAACTCGTGCATTTAACTTAATTGGTAATCTCTTAAAAACAATCCAGGATTCTTGTCTAGGTGGTCTCATTCTCTCATAAGAAAAGTTCACAGTCATCATTCATTCGTAGTATAATTTTAGTTAATTTAGTAGTTCAATATAGATTTCCTTAGTTTTCCGTAACCCCCCCCCCCCCCCAAAAAAATAAATAAACAGTTTAAGTCGCGTCTGTCAGAGTCTATTAGAGTCTAGTTTACGTAATACATAGAGTCTTTGGGTTCGATACTCGGACTTGCTTAGGTTATACTACATTGACCGGTACACTTGCCGGTTGTGTGGTTTAGGTTTTAGAGAGTCCTAGTTTATAAATTTAAAGCTTTAGAGTGTCTAGAATAGAGAGTCTAATTTAGGTTGTTTTTATAGTCTGTTTAGCACACATCAAGTTTTCTTCCTGAGATGTGTGCATTTGTATCAAATCTATCAAAGCAATTCGCCGGGTAAGACCTACCAATAGCCCCTCACTTCCCAAATATTGGAACTAGCAGAACACTAAGATCTAGCAAATTATTACCACTTACTTCTAGAGGTTATCGGCCGATTCTCCCTAAAGAGTGAAGGTTTTCTTATGTGATATAGACACTCACCGAAACCCTAAACCCTAATATGACTCTATGTTGTGATAAAGACCGTCACTAAGAATCATATGAAGCAAATAACAATAACAAACCAAATCAAAGCACGCATACACATCAAACCATTAAATCAAACCTTTTACAAATCACAATCAATCCATAAACAACGTGCAAATAACAAAACCGGTAAAAACTTTATTCAATCCATTCAACTAGTCTAGGTGGTTTATGAAATTAGCCAAGCATGTCTATAAACGAAAACAAATCAAAGATAATCAAACTAGAATTCATGGTAAAAAGTTTCAAGAAAGAAATCAACCAAACAAGGGATTGAAAAACCCGAGAAATCTTCGATTCTTTGTCTTGAACTTGATCCAATGATTCCGCGCCTTCAAGATCTCCGATTATGCTCCAAGAATGCTCCAAAATCGCCCTCTAAGTCTCTTGATTCGTAACTCCGATTTAGATTAGATTTCTTTGCTTTTTATACCAAACCCTAGCTGCCAACAATTAATTCACGATCTTCCTACCCGTCGCGTAGCGCGACGGGTCTTCAGCTTGTGCTAGCGCTACGCGAGGCCTTCAAAAGTCAACAAAGTCAATGTTACATCAGTGGCGTAGCGCGACTGACTTGCTTTTCATCCTAGCGCTACGCGAGTGCCTGTTTTTTAACAGAATGTTTGTTCCCAAACTCAGCTTTATGTCTCCAAAATCTCTAAAATTATTCTAACACTTTATTCAATGATTCCGGGACTTGACGTTCAACGTTTATAGCTCGATTTTGCTCCATTTTCAGCATTTCTGTATATCAAGACCTGGAAAACGCAATGTAGATCAATAGTACGTAATTCTAAACTAAACTAAACTATAAATAACGAAAGAACGTACAAACTGTACACGATAAAAGTATGTATTTCGCAATACATCAAATATCCCCACACTTACTCTTTTTTCGTCCCCGAAAAAGAATTGTGCAACGGAATCAGAGACAAATCATTACTTGGATCAAAAATTATTTATATCTTGTTAAAACCAAAGCTTGCGTTAGCTGCGATTGCGAATATATTGATCCTCTTAAACCCGAATCTAATCCTAAGCCCTTATCATGTGAATTTAATTTAAGTGCAGTCAATCCACCTAGGGTCTCACACTAGAATCTACGATCCATCTACTCCCACCTCAAGCTTATAGGACTAAAAGAACGATCAATGGATCAATTCCTAACCGTTTTATATCAAAACCAAGAGAGTAAACAATCAACTTTTTTTTTCTTTTCCATTTTTTTTTCTTTTTCTTGCTTTTTTTTCTTTTTTTTCTTTTTTTTTTTCGAATTCGTGAGACTAGACGATGCTTTCCCTTAACCCAGCGGTATTCCGACTGTAGAGTCGCTATCCCCAATCACAGATGACATAGGTTTCGGTACTTTTATTCGGCAAATCGATTTCACACATCCCAGAGGCAAACCGGCTGTAGAGTCGCTATCCCCAACTCGGAATACGTAGGCCTGTGTTACTTTCATTTAGTTTCTAGCTCACTTTTATTCTATTTTTTTTTCATTTTCTTTTTTTTTCGCATGATCACAAACTCTAACAGTTTTAACTTATAACGGTGCCCCTTATACTCTTATCGGCAGTTTTAATTTCCCATATTTCCCAGGCGAAAACCCACTAGCAGACCGACAATTTAAGGTATATTAGATCAAAGGGACTTAAAACCAAACCCGGGCCTATCCACATATCCCAAACTAGACGCAAGCTCGATTTATTATCATCTCATATTATTATTATTCAAACCAAGCAACAAATCACCTTTTCTATCATTTTCCGCTTTAATTTGCAAACTTCTTTTTATTCGAAAGACATTTTCTAATTTTTCAATTTTTTTGGATTTTTCAAATTTTTTAATTTTTTTGTGTTTTTCATATTTATGACTCAAATATTTACAAGCATCCCATCCCCACACTTAGAGATTGCATTGTCCCTAATGCAAGAACGAAAATACGACTCAACACTACCTAAGAAATAAAAACTGCAAACGAAATAAATAAAAATATACAACAACAACAAAAAGGGAAACGACTTAGCTGGTTAGGACAAAAGTCAGTGCCAGCCGTACGAATCTTGAATCCCCCGAACGATCGTATAGCATTCCATTCGCGATCGTTGACTAGTCTGCTTGAGTTTATCAATATAGCAAGCTCAGAATCACCCGAATGGCAATTGGGTACGGGTGGTACAATCCAAACCTGCATAATCAAAACAAAACAAAACCCAACGCAGTACCGACTCTAAAAACGAAAAGACTTAAAAACTACTACTTAGACTCATGGTATAAAATAAAAGACTCAAAAATACAAACTCTACAAATTAATATCAACTTTTCACAAACTTACGGAGGATCATGGAAGCGCAACTCACCCTCCAACATCGCCCTCACTTTACAGGCTATAACACTATCCTTCCTACCACTACCCGAATCACTCCCAACTTGTTCATATTCTCTCAACTCATCATCTGGTGGTTTGAATCTAAAAGTATCATCTCTATACTTATCCCCACACTGAGCCTTGCTCAATGTCTCAAACCTAGACTCTAAACTCACCACCCTCTCTTCTAATTCTACCAACTTCCTATCCGGTAGATCCCCACACTTGAATCCTGTCACCTTTTCTAAACTCGCATCCCTCACATCCTTCTCCTCATCTCTCTCGTCATTCACACACTCCCCCACTAACGAAATCGCCTCCACTTTATCACTTGACCCTCTCGAATTCATAACGTTAAACACTACCGCTTCCTCGCCCGCTCTAAGTGTGATAGTGCTTAAAGAGACATCTATTAGGGCTTTAGCAGTGTTTAAGAATGGGCGACCTAAAATTAGCGGTATGTTTTCATCGGCTTCCATGTCTAGAATAACGAAATCGGCCGGAAAAACAAACTTATCTACCTTCAAAAGCAAATTCTCAACTATTCCCCTCGGGTACTTAACGGATCGATCGGCTAAAGATAACGTCATTCGGGTAGGTGAAAGCTCGCCTAAGTCTAGCTTCTCATAAAGTGAAAAGGGCATCAAATTAATGCTAGCACCTAGGTCGGCTAAGGCTCTAGTGTTTGTGTTACTACCGAATAGACAAGGAATAGTAAACACACCCGGATCGGTAAGCTTTTCGGGAAGCTTATTTGAGACAATGGCCGAACATCCCCCATTCAATGGGACGTTGGACAACTCTCCTAATTTTTCTTTGTTTCTAAGGAGATCCTTCAAGAACTTAGCGTATTTAGGCATTGATTGGAGTGCCTCTATGAATGGAAGGTTAATCTTCAATTGCTTGAAGATATCCAAAAACTGCCCGTATTCCCTAGAGTATTTTTGGTTCTTAAGGCGAGAGGGAAACGGGACATACGCATGGTTCACTAAGGGTGAAGGTCTCACATCTATCGGGGTTTTTTCGACTTTCTTCTCGCCTTGAGACTCACCGGGCTGTGCGGTACTTGCTGGGGTTACCCTGTTTTGCACTTTGCCGGGAGCCTCCATCTCTATCACTTCATCTATCACATCTCCATCTTCATCTACCTCTCTCTCCTCAACACTAGGGTTCCCTACTATTCTGCCACTACGAGTGGTAATGGCCTTTACATGAGCATTAGGGTTAGGTTGGGTGTTAGCTGCAAACTGACCGGGTAGTCTTTCATCTAACTTCCTAGACATATCACTTACAACCCTAGAAAGGTCTTGGACCGCAGCTTGGTGATTCTTAAGCAAAAGGTCATGTTCACTAAGTCTCTTTTGGGTACTTTGATCCCTAGAAATTAGTTAACTCATCATGGACTCCATCTTCTCCATGCTACCCCCTAAATCGAAACTTGGACCTTGACCTATTTGAACCTGACTACTTGAACCCCCATCCTTAACCTGACCATTCGAACTCCCACTAAAAAGTGAACCTAGACCCCTATTCGGATTTTGAGCTATTTGAAAACCAAGAGGTCCACTTGAGCGAAAATTATTATTATTAGTTAAGTTATTATCATTATTTCTCCAACCTGAACCAAGACTATTGCCCCCAAAACCACTAGACTGACCTATACCAAAACCTCCTCCCACATAATCACATTGCTCCTCACCAGCTAGCATAGGACATGCACTCGTATCATGACCACCTCGACAAAACTCACACTTATCAATCTTAGCTCTAATCTCCTTAAGTTGCCTATCCATATTTTCCAAAACAGAGGCCAAACTAGGGTCCATAGTGACATGGTTCACCCCATGGGCGGGTGCACTAGTAGTGGTATTAGAATTACCACTTTGATACCTCTGATCGGATCGTGATTGTGATTGAGACTGAGCAAACGCCTCAAAACGCTCTAGACACTCAGGAACTGTAAGAATACCCATCATATGCCCCCCTGCATTTGTATCAAACCTATCACGAGTCTCTTGGGTAAGACCGTTATAAAATTTCTCACATAAAGCCCAATCAGAAAGACCATGCTGGGAGCAACGAGCACAAAGGGTTTGGAAACGCTCCCAAGCAAGGTAGTAGGGCTCGTCGGGCCCCATGCGAAAGGAATGGATTTCGTCTCTAAGCCGTGAAGCTTTAGCGGGCGGGAAATACTTATTCAGAAAGGCTTGACGAAGCCCCGCCCAGGTGGTAAAAGTACCGGTTGGTTGTGAGTCCAACCAAGTAGCCGCACGGCCGGCTAAGGAGAATGGGAAAAGCTGTAGGTATGTAGCATCGTTGGGTGCACCGCTAAGGCTAAAGGTAGCTAGCATCCTAGAGAAATGGTTAATGTGGGCCGGAGCGTCCTCATCGTCTCGGCCATGGAATTGGATACTATTGGTGATGGCCTGCATGGCATAAGATGGAATCTGCCATGAATTTTCGTTCACTATGGGTGGGACGGTGATGGGTGAAGCAAGGCCGGTGAAATTCTGAGTGGCCTGCTGATGGACGGTTTGCCTAGGGTTAGCCATGTGTTCTAAGTTTTCTAGATTACTAGAGGTACTAGAAGTAGGGCTACCGGGTGGTGAATCCTTAGGTGAGTGATTAGGCGAAGGTGGTGGTGTGGGCGGTGGGGTGGGTAGTGGGGTGGAATCGAAATGGGGAAAACGAGATGAAGATGTAGAAGTAACCTGAGATGATGACTGCTTGACTGGTGGTGGCGGTCCGTGCGAGCGCAGATGTGGCATCCACTACAAGCAAAAACCTGAACACAAGAAAAGCAAAGACTAGTTACTACGACTCAAGACAAAAACAAAAGACACAAAACAAAGTAAACACGTAGCACGTATTTGTCAAGTAAATCTATCAAAGCTAATGAACGCAATTACCAAGAGTCCCCGGCAAGTGTCCCCAACTAGTCTGATTCGGTAAAAACTTGAATAGAGAGTCTAAACCACACAAAGGGTTTTTATAGTCCTAGTTTATAAATTTAAAGTTTTATACCGTGCTGGGAGCAACGAGCACAAAGGGTTTAGAATAGAGAGTCTAAATTTTGAAATCTTCATCTCGTTTTAATTTAGGTTCAGAATTGTATGAGGCTGAAAAAAGAGCATTGGCTACAATAAAGACGTCATTACCTGATAGCATCAAGCATACCTTCACAAAGTACACTAATTCAAAGGATATGTGGGATGCATTACAAAAGAAATATCAGGGAAATGAGAGTGTTACTCGTGCATTCATGGCAGAGATAGTTCAAGTTGATGAGGCTGAAACTAGTGTGAGTGATGCTGAATCTGAAGTGAAGAATGTTGAAGCTGAAGCTCAAGTGGAGAATGTTGAAGCAAAAGTGGATGCTGAAGTAGAGAAAGAGAGTGAAGCTGAACAGGTTGTTGCTGATGAAAACTCAGAAGTTCATGAGGAAAAGGTACAATCTAATTCAGTATGTTTGAGATGTCGTGAACTACAAGGTGAGGTTGACAGATTGACAACACAAAACCAAAGTCTGGTAAGCGAGATGTCAAAAGTAAAAGAGTCAAATTTTTTTGCTAAAAGAAATGAATCTACATACTTGAAGAAGATAAAAGGTTGTGAAGCTGAAATTGAAGCTTTAACATGCAAGTTAAATGAAAAACTTCAAGTAATAGATTTAGCTCATGACATGATGGCTGAGAAAACAAAAGAGATTTCTGATAAAAACAAAGAGTTGTCAGATGCACAACTCAAAATTGTTGAACTTGAAAAGAAATTAGGTCAATTCAGAGATTCATCTTTTGTAATGAAACACATGATGGGTGGGTTAAAGAAGAGTAATGACAAGACAAGTGTGGGCTTCCAAGGCTTTAATGAAGTTCCACCTCCTCTTAGTCATGACTATTCATTCCTGCCTAGTGAAAATGAGCTAGCAGACTTTATGGCATCTACACCTAGTAGTTTCGCATCCACATCAAGTAAAGGTGATGGATCTGAGAGTGATGATTTGAAAAGGAAAAATTCACCGCCTAAGAATAAAAATCAAGCTTTTGTTAAAAAGATTAATTTTGTTCAAGGTAGTGATATGAAAAACGAAACTGCTGTTATTGAAAATGAATCAAATGTAGAGTTTGCTAAAAATAAGAGCATAGAAAAATCTGAATTAAAGCAAACTGAACAAGGTTCATCTAAGGGATCATCACCATCTGATAAGGGATCTACCTCAAAGACTCCAGCTAAGAAGTCTTCGAGAAAGAGATCGTGCTTCAAATGTCACGTCAAGGGACATGTAGCAAGCTGCTGTCCTAACAAAAAGAGTGAAGCACAACTGAGTGAAAAACAGAGAGGGAAATTACCAGTGAAGGAAGGTGATAGTGAGGAGAAAGGCTCAAATTCTCAAAAGAAATCTTCTCCTAAGCAACCAGCGAATGTTGCTGTTGGTGTAGATAAGGCTGAAAAAGGAACTCCACAAGTTCCTCGTTTTCAAAGAAATCAACAAAGATTTCAGCCTAGATCTCCACCAGGCAGATACGAGAGACCTAGAAGCAATTTTAATGGAAATTTAAATAATTTCAGAAGTCAAGGTCAATATCAAAATCGATACCAAAATAATGGTTGTCGAAATTTTTATAACAATGGCTTTAGAAATTATAACAATCAAGCTTCTTGGAATCAAAATTCAAGATTTCAAAATCAGAATTTTCAAAGGTCAAATAGTCCAAATACATATAGGAACCCTCAGGACCAGAGACCTTATGGAAATCAAAATCAAATTCCATCAACAGGTCTGAGATCCAAGACTCCAGTTAGGAGTAATGGATATTGGATGGATGTTCCAGTAGTTGGTGAATTTGGACGACCCAAGACCATTAAGGCTTGGGTCCCCCAATCTAACTAATTTCTTAGTTGGTGTGTGCAGGAGCTGCTAAGGAGGATTATCAACTTTTGTTGATAATGGCTGCTCTAGGCATATGAAGGGGGATGTGAGATTGTTGATATTTATATTGTTTGATTTAAATTGAAGTTCAAAGTGCTGAGTCGATACACTAGATAACCTGGCAGATCTTTATACTAAAGCTTTTGACAGGGCTCGCTTTGAACATTTAGTCGAACTCAACGGGATGAGGAATCCTGAATAACTGGTTTTTCATAAGAATTTTTGTAAATAGTTTACTGCTTTTCTTAAAAATCAAAAATAAAAAAAATTTGAAAAATCAAAAACATAAAAAAATAGAAAATCAAAAATGAGTTATCACTGTGTGAAAAAGGAGAAATGATAGTACATCAGCATGTTAGACTGTCACACTGAAAATGATTTAAAATGCTTAAGTGTGATAGCAGCTTCATTATATGATGTACCAGTAGGCAAAGAGCATGAAATAATCAACTTACCAATGTGATATAAACTTAAATGAACTGTGTATGAGTGGGGAACACATCAGTGGTGTATGGTTTAATGACCTTAAATCTTACGTTGATAGATTGCCAAAATCTGAAGTTTTGGGTCTTTATACTGTTATTTCATCTGGGGATATCTTGGCTGTTTTTCTGTTCAGAAATAAAATTGTATATGACCCCAGGAAAGAAAGTCACTTGGAATTAGCACATTTCTATTTGAATGTCTGTATGTTGTCCCGATACACACAATTTTGATCTGATTCTGAAATCTTCTCTGAAAAAAGTCGTGTACCTCCTCTGCTGCATCCAGATATATGCTGACCTGGAGGTGCTAGGCAACGACAGCTTCTGCTGCATCCAGATACATGCTGACCTAGCTGTACGTTGTCGCGCTATAGATCTATTACACCCGAAAGAGGCCCTCGAGTGCCCAAAAGAAACCCAATAAACCTATATCAAACTGAGAAATCTCATTTGATCTGTATATTATACCATCTCTCCTAAAGATCTATTCTGTTCTCTTCTCAACCTATTCCCAGTTAAGATTTCAGAAATCTGGATTGGACTTGTGAAATATGTGGTAGGGAAGATACTTGCATGATAGAGTGTGTTGTTTATATTTCCAGGATTTGATTAGTATTTATTTGGGTGTTCATTGTTAAACAATCAAAACATGATAAAACAGATTATATGCAGACCTAGTCACTGTCAGGATATCTTAAAGGATGAATTCAGTATACTCACCTACTACGATGAATCTTTGTGCATACCTTGATCGTGGGGGTATATCCTGAAGTGGGACACACTAGTATATCAGTAATAAAATTACCTTAACGTATCATACGGTAATGGTACTTGAAATGTTCATGCATTTTGTTTAAGTGGACAAACATACTGGTAATCGTCTTCGACTGCTTTTCACTTAAATAAAGAATTATCTAATTGTGTGAAACAGTTTGATTGTGCTGATATGATCTTCTTACCAGTGATTCTCACAAAAATAGAGTGTTTATTGTTTTTGTTATTTATTTGCTTTCAGAAAATATAAAAAATCCAAA
Source organism: Helianthus tuberosus (assembly GCA_030545235.1). Classification (NCBI taxonomy): domain Eukaryota; kingdom Viridiplantae; phylum Streptophyta; class Magnoliopsida; order Asterales; family Asteraceae; genus Helianthus; species Helianthus tuberosus. Next base: position 86,273,869 of record CM060364.1, on the reverse strand, counting down.
AATAGTGTCTTTTTCTGTTTAAAATTCTTAACGTACGGAAAACTGTTATTCTTGGAGGAATTGTTACTGATAGGGGGAGACGGTGTTGGAAAGTGAGTTCAAAATTTTAAATCATGCGGGTTATAGGGTGTGATTAAAAAGTTTTACGTGTTGGTGATAAATTGAAAATGCTTAATTTGTTATGCAGTATAACAAATCTCTTGAATAATAATAATTTGTTTAACTTTTGTTGAAAAATTCTTATGGTTTCTCGAGATGTTTGTTTTATAGTAAACAGATTGAAGCAGTGTGTTGCTGAGAAGTTAAAGTGATGAGTTGCTGTGAAGATGAGAGTTTGTTTGGATGCATGGTAGAACCTCCTTTCTATATTGCAGACAGATTGAAGAGTTTGAAGATTACTATTCAAATGCTGAACTGGAGTTTACTCAAACGCTAAAGTTTTTGAAGATTTGGTGATTGGATGCATCAGCTTAGGGGGAGTCTGTTGCTGACAGAAGCTGTTGAAGCTGAAGCTATCCAAAGACCAAAGACAGTGCAAGAATACATGAAGATTGCAAGATGACTGAAGACAAAGTTATTTTATGAAGCTATTGTCAAGGGGGAGTTTGTTGGTGCATGTTTGTGACAACAACTTAGATTTGGTCTTTGGATATCTTGTAATTAGTTAAACGATAAACAGTTAGCGGGTTTAGCTTTGTAATAGTTAGTTGAAATGTTTGGGCTAACTAAACCCAATGAATTGGGTGTATGGGGGCGAATTGGGCCTGTCCAATTCGCAGTCCATGTTGGAAGCCTTGGCCCAAGTAGTAACCTTGTGTTATATAAACAAGGTTAGGCTTTAGGGTTTAGGTTAATCAGCTAATCAGCCAGAACATTGTTTGAGTGTATTTTCGTGAGAGACAAAGGTCTTGGACGAAATTGAGAGAGTTAGGGTTTAGGTTGATTGTAATTCAGTTTGATTGATAATCAATAGTAAACCCGGTTTGAAAGTGTCTTGTTGTTTCTGTTCTTCTACTTGTTTCTGTGATATTCTGATCAAGAGGATTCCGCACTCTTGATTAGATTGACAATTCTGTGAAAGATCCATACGAATTGGGGACCTACAATTGGTATCAGAGCATTAGGCTCTTGAAGGCTCGGTTCAGAATTGTACTTGGAGAAACAGGGAGATTTTCGAAATTTTGAAAACCTGAAAAATTAGGGTTTTGAAATTTTTGAAATTTTTTTTGTGTGTTTGATACTGATTTTCGATTTTTGTTGGCTGTTTTGATCTTCTGTTTTGTGTGTTTGCTGTTTTGCAGGTGTTGGAGAAAGTTCTGGTTGATTATTTTGAAGAATTCTGGCTGAAAGACTTGAAGATTTAAAGACTGTTCTTCGTGTTCTTCGTGGTTTTCCATCTGTTCTTCATAATTTTCGAAATTACTGTGCTGATTAGGTTTTTTTGATTTTGCAGATTTGTGTTAGCAGAATCCAGAAAATCATCAAGAATTTGAACAGATTGAGTTTCCAAAGTTACTGGGCGATTTTAACAAATTTGCAGACTGTTCAGCGAATTTGAGGGTTGATATCTCGGTGACCAGCGAAATTGTTTGAACCGGCGATCTTAAATCCAAAGGCGACTTTGGTAACCGTGTAATTTTCCACAGCGAAATTACTACGGTTTTCGGCGAATTTACAAGTCGTCGTAATCGCGAAATTGATCAGCGAACTTGTCAGAAAATTTAACATATCAGCGAAATTGACCAGCAAATTTAACTGATTTACCAGCAAAATTAACAGGACCAGCGAAATTAACCAAACCAGCGAAATTAAAGTGGTGGAATTTAAGTTGGCAAGCGTCGATAAAATTTCAGTGTTTTGCAAATAGAAGTTGATCCGTAGCTCGTTAGACAGAACCGTTTGGACCGTTGAATTCCTTGGATTTTTAGGGTAAAAAAAAGACTCTGGAAAATCCCGATTTCGGTTTTCGACATTAGATATCATTGGATTCGTCTTTTCGAGACGATTCTAAAGGTGTAATTTGGTAACCACTGTTTTCGGAAATCTTTTGTACGGTTTTAACAGTCTGTTACGTTAAAATGTCAAACATGATGAATGTGAAAGCACCTAAGATGATGAAGGTGGAGAATTATCTTACATGGAAGGCAAACTTCAAATCCTTCATTGAATCTCAGGATGTACGTATGTGGATATGTATTGAAGATGGGTACATAAACCCTACACATGATTATGAGGGCAGACAACGTATAACAGACTATGCGAACATGAAAGAGGTTAGAGAATTTTAGAGAGAGAAAGTAGAGAGAGAGAGAGAATTCGAAATTAGGGTTGTAGTCAAGATCACAGATAGTGGCTGTGAGGTTGTGAGGGTCTTGAGTTGATTGTAAAGCGTTTTGTTTGGATAATCAATAGAGGACCCGTTTGATTGTGAAATTCTGTTTCTACTTGTTTCTGGTATATTCTGATCAAGAGGATTCCGCACTCTTGATTGGAAAGACAATTCTGTTGAAGATCCATACGAATAGGGACCTACAATTGGTAAACAGACTATAAAAACAACCTAAATTAGACTCTCTATTCTAGACACTCTAAAGCTTTAAATTTATAAACTAGGACTCTCTAAAACCTAAACCACACAACCGGCAAGTGTACCGGTCAATGTAGTATAACCTACGCAAGTCCGAGTATCGAACCCAAAGACTCTATGTATTACGTAAACTAGACTCTAATAGACTCTGACAGACGCGACTTAAACTGTTTATTTATTTTGGGGGGGGGGGTTACGGAAAACTAAGGAAATCTATATTGAACTACTAAATTAACTAAAATTATACTACGAATGAATGATGACTGTGAACTTTTCTTATGAGAGAATGAGACCACCTAGACAAGAATCCTGGATTGTTTTTAAGAGATTACCAATTAAGTTAAATGCACGAATTATGGAACCGGGATCGTATGATACTAAAACCTATTAAGAACCATCGAGGCCCCTCGACCCTTCTCAAGGAGAAACCTGTGGACCTACCTAGGCCGTTAATCCTACCGGTTATTAGATTTCTTCCCAGTCCTCTAATTATTGTGTAAGTACCCTAATGTTGACCTATTCATTCCCAATCCTAGATCTAGGGTAGTTTGAAGTAATAGATTTGACTTGATAGACTAATAAGACCGACAGGTAAACCAAGACATAACCTTTCCCAAGGCCTATCTAAAGCAATTCGCCGGGTAAGACCTACCAATAGCCCCTCACTTCCCAGATATTGGAACTAGCAGAACACTAAGATCTAGCAAATTATTACCACTTACTTCTAGAGGTTATCGGCCGATTCTCCCTAAAGAGTGAAGGTTTTCTTATGTGATATAGACACTCACCGAAACCCTAAACCCTAATATGACTCTACGTTGTGATATAGACCGTCACTAAGAATCATATGAAGCAATTAACAATAACAAACCAAATCAAAGCATGCATACACATCAAACCATTAAATCAAACCTTTTACAAATCACAATCAATCCATAAACAACGTGCAAATAACAAAACGGTAAAATCTTTATATCAATCCATTCATCAAGTCTAGGTGGTTTAAAGGTTTAGCCAAGCATACTAAAATATGAAATCAAAACAAAGTTGTCTAAACATGAATTCATTGTAACAAGTTCAAGAAAAGAAATCGACAAAACAAGGGATTAGAAAACCCGATGAATCCTTCAAATCTCCGTCTTTGACTTGTCCCGATGATTCCCGTGCTTCGAAAACTCCGATTCAGCTCCAAGAACGCTCAACAATCGCCTCCAATCTCCTCTAATTCGTCCATCCCGTTTAGATTAGATTTCTTTGCTTTTTATACCAAACCCTAGCTGCCAACAATTAATTCACGATCTTCCTACCCGTCGCGTAGCGCGACGGGTCTTCAGCTTGTGCTAGCGCTACGCGAGGCCTTCAAAAGTCAACAAAGTCAATGTTACATCAGTGGCGTAGCGCGACTGACTTGCTTTTCATCCTAGCGCTACGCGAGTGCCTGTTTTTTAACAGAATGTTTGTTCCAAAACTCAGCTTTATGTCTCCAAAAATCTCTAAAATTATTCTAACTCTTTTTTAGCTCATTCCAATGCAAACACTTTCAGCATCAAGCTCGTTTTCCTTCACTTTCCAACCAATTATCGCATCACGACCTGGAAAACCGAACTTTTATCAATAGCACGTAATTCTAAATAAAACTAAACTAAAAGTAACGAAAAAACGTACAAACTATACACGATATAAGTATGTATTTTGCAATACATCAAACATCCCCACACTTACACTTTTTTCGTCCCCGAAAAAGAATTGTGCAACGGAATCAGAGACAAATCATTACTTGGATCAAAAATTATTTATATCTTGTTAAAACCAAAGCTTACGTTAGCTGCGATTGCGAATATATTGATCCTCTTAAACCCGAATCTAATCCTAAGCCCTTATCATGTGAATTTAATTTAAGTGCAGTCAATCCACCTAGGGTCTCACACTAGAATCTACGATCCATCTACTCCCACCTCAAGCTTATAGGACTAAAAGAACGATCAATGGATCAATTCCTAACCGTTTTATATCAAAACCAAGAGAGTAAACAATCAACTTTTTCTTTTTTTTCATTTTTTTTTCTATTTCTTGCTTTTTTTTCTTTTTTTTTCGAATTCGTGAGACTAGACGATGCTTTCCCTTAACCCAGCGGTATTCCGACTGTAGAGTCGCTATCCCCAATCACAGATTACATAGGTTTCGGTACTTTTATTCGGCAAATCGATTTCACACATCCCAGAGGCAAACCGGCTGTAGAGTCGCTATCCCCAACTCGGAATACGTAGGCCTGTGTTACTTTCATTTAGTTTCTAGCTCACTTTTATTCTATTTTTTTTTTCATTTTTTTTTTCGCATGATCACAAACTCTAACAGTTTTAACTTATAACGGTGCCCCTTATACTCTTATCGGCAGTTTTAATTTCCCATATTTCCCAGGCGAAAACCCACTAGCAGACCGACAATTTAAGGTATATTAGATCAAAGGGACTTAAAACCAAACCCGGGCCTATCCACATATCCCTAACTAGACGCAAGCTCGATTTAATTAATCTCATATTATTATTATTCGACCCCGAGCAAAAATTCATCTTTTCTATCATTTTCCGCTTTAATTGCAAACTTCTTTTTTATTCGAAAGACATTTTCTGATTTTTTCAATTTTTTAATTTTTTTGTGTTTTTCATATTTAAGACTCAAATATTTACAAGTATCCCATCCCCACACTTAGAGATTGCATTGTCCCTAATGCAAGAACGAAAATACGACTCAACACTACCTAAGAAAAGAAACTGCGAACGAAAAAAAATAAAAAAAATACAACAACAACTAAAAAGGGAAACGACTTAGCTGGTTAGGACAAAAGTCAGTGCCAGCTGTACGAATCTTGAATCCCCCGAACGATCGTATAGCATTCCATTCGCGATCGTTGACTAGTCTGCTTGGGTTTATCAATATAGCAAGTCCGAAATCACCCGAATGGCAATTGAGTACGGGTGGTACAATCCAAACCTGCATAATCAAAACAAAACAAAACCCAACGCAGTACCGACTCTAAAAACGAAAAGACTCAAAAACTACTACTTAGACTCATGGTACAAAATAAAAGACTCAAAAATACAAACTCTACAAATTAATATCAACTTTTCACAAACTTACGGAGGATCATGGAAGCGCAACTCACCCTCCAACATCGCCCTCACTTTACGGGCTATAGCACTATCCTTCCTACCACTACCCGAATCACTCCCAACTGTTTCATATTCTCTCAACTCATCATCTGGTGGTTTGAATCTAAAAGTATCATCTCTATACTTATCCCCACACTGAGCCTTGCTCAATGTCTCAAACGTAGACTCTAAACTCACCACCCTCTCTTCTAATTCTACCAACTTCCTATCCGGTGGATCCCCACGCTTTAGTCCTATTACCTTCTCTACACTCACATCTCTCACATCTTTCTCTTCATTCTCACACTCTCCCACTACCGAGATTGCTCCCACTTTACCACTCGAATCTCTAGAATTCATGACGTTAAAAACTACCGCTTCCTCGCCCGCTCTAAGTGTGATAGTGCCTAAAGAGACTTCTATTAAAGCTTTAGCGGTGTTTAAAAATGGGCGACCTAAAATTAGCGGTATGTTTTCATCGGCTTCCATGTCTAGAATAACGAAATCGGCCGGAAAAACAAACTTATCTACCTTCACAAGCAAATTCTCAACTATACCCCTAGGGTACTTAACAGACCGATCGGCTAAAGATAGTGTCATCCGAGTAGGTGAAAGCTCGCCTAAGTCTAGCTTCTCATAAAGAGAAAAGGGCATCAAATTAATGCTAGCACCTAGGTCGGCTAAGGCTCTAGTGTTGGTGTTACTACCGAATAGACAAGGAATAGTGAACACACCGGGATCGGTAAGCTTTTCGGGAAGCTTATTTGAGACAATGGCTGAACACCCTCCATGCAACGGGACATTCGACAACTCTCCTAATTTCTCCTTATTCCTAAGAAGGTCCCTCAAAAATTTTGCATACTTAGGCATGGACTGGAGTGCCTCTATAAACGGAAGATTAATCTTCAATTGCTTGAAGATATCTAAGAACTGCCCGTATTCCCTCGAGTATTTCTGATTCTTAAGGCGTGAGGGAAACGGAACATACTCATGATTCACATAAGGCGAAGGTCTAACATCTATGGGCTTTTTCTCAACTCTCTTCTCACCCTGAGACTCACCGGGCTGTGCGGTACTTGCTGGGCTTAGCCTCTTTTGCACTTTGCCGGGAGCCTCCATCTCTATCACTTCATCTATCACATCACCATCCTCATCAACCTCTCTCTCCTCAACACTAGGTTTCCCTACGGTCTTACCACTACGAGTAGTAATGGCATTTACTTGGGCATTAGGGTTTTGTTGGGTGTTACCCGCAAATTTACCGGGTAATCTCTCCTCTAACTTCTTAGCAATATCACCTACAACCCTAGAAAGGTCCTGGACCGCAGCTTGTTGATTCCTAAGCATGAGATCATGTTCACTAAGTTTCTTTTGGGTGCTTTGATCCCTAGCAACTAGCTGGCTCATCATAGCCTCCATTCTTTCCATGCTACCCCCTACATCGAAACTTGAACTTTGACCTATTTGACCTTGACTACTCGACCCTCCATTCTGAACCTGCCCATTCGAACTCCCATTAAAAAGTGAACCTAAACCCCTATTTGGATTTTGAGCTATTTGAAAATTAGAAGGTCCACTTGAGCGAAAATTGTTATTATTATTAAAGTTATTAGTATTACTTCGCCAACCCGAACCAAGAGTATTATTTCCAAACCCACTAGATTGATTTCTACCAAAACCTCCTCCCACGAAATCAACTTGCTCCTCACCGACTAGCACAGGACACGCACTCGTATCGTGACCTCCTCGACAAAACTCACACTTATCAATCTTAGCTCTAATCTCCTTAAGTTGCCTATCCATATTTTCCAAAACAGAGGCCAAACTAGGATCCATAGTGACATGGTTCACCCGTTGAGAGGGTGTGCTAGTAGTGGTATTTGAATTACCCCTTTGATACCTCTGATCGGATCGTGATTGTGATTGAGACTGTGCAAACGCCTCAAAACGCTCTAGACACTCAGGAACTGTAAGAATACCCATCATATGCCCCCCCTGCATTTGTATCAAACCTATCACGAGTCTCTTGGGTAAGTCCATTGTAAAATTTCTCACATAAAGCCCAATCGGAAAGACCGTGCTGGGAGCAACGAGCAAAAAGGGTTTGAAACCTTTCCCAAGCAAGGTAGTAAGGCTATCGGACACATCAGACTAGTTGGGGACACTTGCCAATGCTCATATTGTAGACTCTCTAAATTAAAGTTTTAAATTTATAAATTTAAACCCTTTGTGCTCGTTGCTCCCAGCACAGTTTACTTCAAGGTATTCCCAAGCAAGGTAGTAAGGTATGTTTGGAACAGTTTTAATTTTTCAGGTTTTCAAAATTTCGAAAATTTCTACCTGTTTCTGCAGCCAACAATCCTGAACCGAGCCTTCAAGAGCCTAATGCTCTGATACCAATTGTAGGTCCCCTATTCGTATGGATCTTTCACAGAATTGTCTTTCCAATCAAGAGTGCGGAATCCTCTAGATCAGATTTATTACAGAAACAAGTAGAAACAGACTTTCACAATCAAACGGGTCCTCTATTGATTATCCAAACAAAACGTTTTACAATCAACTCAAGACCCTCACAACCTCACAGCCACTATCTGTGATCTTGACTACAACCCTAATTTCGAATTCTCTCTCTCTCTCTACTTTCTCTCTCTAAAATTCTCTAACTTCTCAAACCCTAATCACAAAACATGTTTATATACCACATGTCTGTGAACTAGGCTTCCTACTGGGCTAGGCCATTTTCCAAGCCCATTACAATAATAAACTCACTAACCAATAAGCTAAGCCCAATACAAAATATCCAAAGACTAAATAATCAAACTATTAAGCTGTTGTCACCGAATATGCACCAACAGACTCCCCCTTGACAATAGCTTCATAGTGTAACTTTGTCTTCAAACATCTTGTGTTCTTTTGGTCTTTGGATAGCGTCAGCTACACAGCTTCTGACATCAACAGACTCCCCCTTAGCTGATGCTTCCAATCTCCAAAACTTTCATTCATTGTAGATCAGTTAGCTAGCAATCCTTGGTTAAGAAAGTAAGCTTCAACTCTTCCATATCTCTCTTTCTCTTTCTGCAATGTAGTAGAAGGATCCTACCATGCATCTTCACAAATCTTTACTTCACTCTCAATCTGCACTTTACTTGTATTCTGCACTTCATTTTGATAACTGCATCAATCTGTTTAGCAACACAAGCAAGTATCTCGAAAAACCATTAGTCTTTTCACAATTAAAGATAAACCAATATTTTATCTTAATTTGCAAAAACAACAATATGTCAATTCAAACTGGAAGTCCTTTTTTTTAAAAAAAAAACTTTTTGGTATTTTTGATATTTTAAGAAAGTAGTAAACTATTTACAAAAGCAGTTAGCACTCTATTTTTGTGAGAATCACTGGTAAGAAGATCATATCAGCAGAATCAAACTGTTTCACACAATCAGATAATTCTTTATTTAATTTTTCGTGAAAAACAGTCCAAGACGATTACCAGTATGTTCGTCCACTTAAACAAAATGCATGAACATTTCAAGTACCATTACCGTATGATACGTTAAGGTAATTTTAATTACTGAAATATTAGTGTGTCCCACTTCAGGATATACCCCCACGATCAAGGTATGCACAAAGATTCATCATAGTAGGTGAGTATACTGATGTCATCCTTTAAGATATCCTGACAATGTCTAGGTCTGCATATAATCTGTTTTATCATGTTTTAATTGCTTAACAATGAACACCCAAATAAATACTAATCAAATCCTGGAAATATAAACAACACACTCTATCATGCAAGTATCTTCCCTACCACATATTTCACAAGTCCAATCCAGATTTCTGAAATCTTAACTGGGAATAGGTTGAGAAGAGAACAGAATAGATCTTTAGGAGAGATGGTATAATATACAGATCAAATGAGTTTTCTCAGTTTGATATAGGTTTATTGGGTTTCATTTGGGCACTAGAGGGCCTCTTTCGGGTGTATTAGATCTATAGTGCGACAACGTACAGCTAGGTCAGCATGTATCTGGATGCAGCAGAAGCTGTCGTTGCCTAGCACCTCCAGGTCAGCATATATCTGGATGCAGCAGAGGAGATACACGGTTTTTTCAGAGAAGATTTCAGAATCAGATCAAAATTGTGTGTATCGGGACAACATACAGACATTCAAATAGAAATGTGCTAATTCCAAGTGACTTTCTTTCCTGGGGTCATGTACAATTCTAGTTCTGAACAGAAAGACAGTCAAGATATCCCCAGATGAAATAACAGTATAAAGACCCAAAACTTCAGATTTTGGCAATCTATCAACGCAAGATTTAAGGTCATTAAACCATACACCACTGATGTGTTCCCCACTCATACACAGTTGTATTTAGGTTTATATCACATTGGTAAGTTGATTATTTCATGCTTTTTGCCTACTGGTACATCATATAATGAAGCTGCTATCACACTTATGCAAATTAATTTCAGTTTCAGTGTGACAGTCTAACTTGCCAATGTACTATCATTTCTTCTTTTTCACACAGTGATAACTCATTTTTGATTTTCTATTTTTTTTATGTTTTTGATTTTTCAAATTTTTATTTTATTTTTGATTTTTAAGAATAACTTACTCCCCCTAAACACACGCACTAACTAAACTCTTTTTGGCTTAGGGAAATTTCTCCCCCTAAATTTATGTTTTTATGGAGCAAGTTTCAAAAACAGAAATTTAAACACAAACAGACTCCCACTTCAATCTGACAATAAGTTTTTCACATTTGAAGTTTAGAAAAATCATACCCATCACTAAAGTAAATAGTTCGTTACCCATGTTAACCTACTATTCACCTCAGACACTTTACAGGAACAACCACTGTCGAACACATCAACAGTCCTTCTTGGTCATCCTGCACACACTCAACAACTCAGTTAGACTTAACAACCCAAACCTGACCGGTTTTGGGTTGACCATGTAAATCCACATACGAAGCTTCTAACCAATATCCATCACACCTTACTTGTGTCTTGGATGTTGTTGTTGAACAAGATTTATAACTTCCACTAGGTCTTTGATCACGAGAGTTCCAATAAAATCTCGAATTTTCCGACCTTTGAAAATTATTATCTTGATACCTTTTTCTCCCATTATTATACCATGAATTTTGAAAACATTTTGGATGTTGTTGAACATTTGAGTTATTAAAACCCCTATATTCATTTCTTCTTTGAAAATTTCAATTACCAAAAGTATGGTGTCGATTTTGATATCCAAAATTTCTATTTTGTCTTTGAAACTGATTTGATTTACCATTAAAATGACTAAAATGTGTAGAATTGCTTCTTGGTCTATCAAATCGTCTTGATGTTGAAGTCTTAGATTGAAAACTTGGTTGATTACGTTGACAATGTGGTTGCACATTATTATTTAAACCAACCCTATTCCCATTCTTAACTTCATCAACTTTTTGCTTATTTTTCTTCAATGGACAACAACTCGCCACGTGCCCTTTGTTGTGGCATCTAAAACAAGATTTTGTCTTGTAATTTCTCTTTTTCTTAAATCTCTTTTTAAATGTTTTCTTCTTTTCGTCTTCAGTATCCTTATCCGATTTATGAGGTGCACTGCTAGACTCAACAGATTCTTTCAAAGTAACTGGACTATTTGGCAAGTCCACAGTTATCGAATCCACTACAGCTGGTGTAGTAGGCACAAAATCAGTTAACTCATTTTCATCGGGTAAAAAAGAGTAGTATTGATTTTTAGAAGATGAAGCTTTAGTAAACCCCACCCCTGTTTTATCATTACTTCTTTTTAAACCTTTTTGAATTTGAGTTCTGACTAACGAAGAATTCCCAAAATCGTTTAACTTCCCCTGAAGTGCAACAATTTTGGCTTGTGCATCAGCCAATTCTGTGCACTTTTCTGAAAGCTCGTTAGTCTTTTCTTTCACAGTTTCACGAGCTAAATCAATGACCTGTAACAGTTCATTGACTTTGCTTGTTAAACTGCTAATTTCTTGTTCATTTGATTTGAGTTTTGTAAAACAATCTGACTCTCGTTTAATCAAAAGAACATTTGACTCTTTTAACTTTTCTAATTCAGCTGACTGAATGTTGTTTTGCTCCGATAGTCTGTCAACTTTAACCTGTAGTTCAGTGCAATTTAGACATGTATGACTTACAGATTCTGATGATACCTTTACCTCTGCTGTAAGTCCGTTCACATCCTTCAAGCCCTTTGAAACTTCTGCACCCTTCTTTTGAGCATTCTTCTCATCTGCTTCCTTCTTCTCTTCTATCTCAGCAGCTCCTTCTCTTATCTTCACAGCTGCAAACTCAGCCACCAATGCTTGATCACAAGTATTCACTTTTGATTGAATCTGATAACGTTTTTCCAGGGCTTCCCATAGCTCTTGAGAAGTTCCATACTTCTTAAGGGTATTGTAGGTCCCTCTCGAGGATGAGATTAAACCTTTTCCTTGTTATATCAAACACACTAGCGAGTGCGGAATCCAAGCTAGCATGCAACCGAGAATATCTACGAGAACAAGCACAAACACAACACGCAAGATTCACCGATTAACACCACATGTATTAATACGAATGAAGGGTCTGGTTACAAGCTCAATGTTTACAGATATGTTCTATAAACTCTCAAAGTGTGTGCATGCTCTCCTGTCTCTCACAGCCTAATCTCTCTCTCTGTCTATGTCTAACTTCTGAAGAGAACACAACACAAGGGTATTTATACCCGACACAGCGTGTCTGGTCGAAGGATCAGACAGACTGATCGAAAGATCATCTGTCGACCACAAACAGCTCGAATGATCCATATGTACCTCGAAGGATGATATCCTTCGAGGTCCATCTATCGAAAGCTATCTTTCGAGCTCATCATCGAAGGATATAAACTATCCTTCGATGATCTATCCTTCGACACATACTACTAACAACCAATGTGCTAACTGTTTGGCCAAGTCAAACCAGGAGGATGGTTGACTTGGTCAAACTTACATCGAACGCACATTGTAACAAACTAAGACGTAACCCAGACTAACATAAGACATCGTTTTGTATCATGATGAAATACAGACAAAGTACAGACACAAGTGCACCAACAAACTCCCCCTTGGCTGTAGCTTTGTCTCGATCTTCGTGTCTTCAAGTCTTCAAGGCCGAGTCGAACCGAGCCGAGTCGCGTCCACACAAAGTGCATCAACAAACTCCCCCTTGGACGCTACTCGTGATGGTTCGTCTTCTATGTCTTTCATGTCGGAGGATCTTCAAAGTCTTCACGCGACGTAAGCAGAAAGTGTATCAACAAACTCCCCATTTAACTTAGAAAGTGTGTTGACAAACTCCCCCTTAGATTGAACTCTCCATTGAGTCATGCTCGTGAATCTTTTGACTTGTCAATTCTTCAGATCCTTGTGGTGTTGATGAAGGGACATCGGCAACTCGATCATTTTATCCTTTGAGTGCCTCCACTTCGTGTCTTCATTCCAAAGCTTTTCATCGAACATGTTCTCCTCGCCTTTAGCATCTGCACATGCAAGAAAGCTAAACGCATAATGAGAACACCCGCTTGGAATGTAGTTAACATTTAAACTAACGACACATATGAGATCAAATCTCAATCAACCACCAACCGACAGTAGTTTGAAAGTTTAGAAAAATATTCATTTTAATCCTTTAACTTTCAAAACTCGTTAACTTCGACTGTTTATGAAGATGCAATTGTTTTCCAGCTTACGATCAGGATTTTGGTAGGATAGACTCGAGTTCCAACATCGGTCAATCAAAAAATAAACTTGAAGAAAAATCTTTTTGGATTTCATAAGGTTTAAATTAAAACACACCTAAAATCTTTTTGAAATTTTCATTTTTCAAATGTAAAGACGGAAAGCAATAAATAAATATATACCAAGATACATAAACAGGAAGCATTAAATAAATATTTACAGACATTCTTTTTGCGAGTTTCGAGGGTAAGAGAATCATATCAGTGTACGGTCATGCCAAAACGCTCTTGTTGTTCTTTTAGTTAACATTAAAATAAGCATCCTATAACGATTATCGGTATTGTTGTCCACATAAGCTCAACTTATCATTTGTAATCATGGCGAAGAGATACGTTACAGGTATAATTTATACTTACCGACCGGTGTTCATCCACATCACGACACATTCCCGTATCAAGGTATGCACGAGGATTCATCTTACCGGTGAGTATACCGATTATCATCTGTTTGACCGTATATGATGTGAGATTCTCACTTATTTTGATTGAAAACAAGCCCTATGTGATATAATCACTTATTGATGAGGAACTTGATTTTCGAATGCATGAGGGCACAGGAGCAAGTTCGTGAACAGGTCAGTACTTTCGTACAGCAGAGAGACGAACTTGACTCCCGGAAAGAATTTGTGATATATTATCACTTATTTGTTTGGACATGTGATTGTTGATCACTTATTGAGGTCGTATGCAGTATGTACACGTATGTATAGTATCATGGAAGATCTAGACTTGCGTCCCCGTTATTTTTCGGTAAAAGATACAACCATGATACCCAGATGATAAGCAGCATAAAGACCGAATATCTCAGAACCTCGGCAATCTCTCAAACGAAATTTCGGTACTAAGACCATATGCCAATGAATGGTTCCCACCCAGTCTTCAGTCGATTTAAGTTTATATCACCCTGCACACTTTAAAATGATTGTGAGCCTACCGATACATCTTATATAGAGCTGCTTATCGTTTTTCATTTTGGGTTTAAAGAGGTTTAGACAGACCACTGATGTACTATCATTTTCTCTTTTTCTCGCCAGGAAACTCATTTTTGTTTTTCTATTGTTTTTGTGTTTTTGAAATTTTTCAATGTTTTTGGATTTTCAAATTTTGGATTTACTCCCCCTAAAATCAACAAACTAAAATAAATTTAAAACACAAAGGTATTTACAAAAATGATTTTCCGATGTTGGTTAACTCATGTTTTACCTCAATGCCGTTTACCAAAATTAAGTTTTAATCAGAAATGATTTAGCGAATTTTGGAAAAATCAGTTGGCATGTCGGTAAGCGGTGCGGACCATGACAACATTGTCTGGCCAAAGAGTGCTGTGCGAGATAGTAATTCACAAAGCAGCTTAATAATCGACAAGTAAAAGAGAGATTAGAATTTTAAAACCGTATCCTTCAACTGCTTCATGCATTGACAGGAAACTGAGTGCTCTCCCAAACTGGATATCCACCCGGTGTGGATTTCAAAGTCGATTTTGTAGCTACTGAAATCTCTTGACAGCAACAAGATCAGAAACCTTTGGGTCCGGCTGGTCGTCCACATTGCACCAGCGAAGGTCTTTGTCTTTCTCTTTCAGAAGTAGTGTGCGGTTGTTCAACCCATGCCAAGGCATCCGCACACCTGGATGGTTTGTTCAACAAACACATTTTCTTCAATCACACCTCGAAGAAATGTACACTGCACGTTCATCTTGTAGATTGTTGAACTTCAGACGTGCTGCAGGTGCGTACATTTTGATTTGAATCTATCCCTGGGACCCGATCAAAGCCTTGAACATTCACATTTTGAAAAGATTTTTATGTTGTCGAAGCTTCCAATTTCATTCAACCACATTCTTTCACCATCATTCCTTCATCGGAATGTTTGACTTCTTATCTTTTTCCTTTTTCTCTTCCTCTCCATCAAAGGCAGCAATTTCTTCTGTTGCCTATCTTGTGCAAGGATGCTCCACTATCAACAATCTTACGACTATCGAAAGTTCCTCCTGGAATATCCTACACGCTCACTCAAAAATTAGTTGGAGAGAGGGACCCAAGCCTTTGTGGACTTGGGTCGTCCTTGATCATCAAGAAAAGTGATTTCAATCATTTGATGATTAGGAAAAAGAACCTGTGGTGCCCCCCCTGACTGAATTACCTGTTTTTGTTTCCAAGCTGTTTGTTCTTTACCAGTATTTGCATTAATTGTTTTAGCATTTACTGGTTTTACAGTTTTAGGTTTTGCTTGAACAGGTTTTTCTTCTTTGACCTCTGATTTTAAGGCCCTTTCAATTACCTTTTGATTCTTTTGTTTTAACTTCTTTTCCCTTTCTTTCAAGACACGAGGGTCTTGTTTCGGGGAAAATGATCGTTTTTGGTAATTGGTTTCTTGGGGAGCACTTGTTTTAGCCTTCAACTTTTGCAGGTATGGGCAGTATCTTACAATATGCCCAATTGTGCCACACTCAAAGCACATTCTCCGCTCTACAAACCTCGGAGAAACACGTTGATGACCAGACTGAGAACCAGACCATGAACTTTGTGATCTAGATGTGCTTGGACCTAAATCACATCCGTTGGTGTGTTGGGTGTAATTATTCTGATCATTTCGTTTTAAAATTCTAACTTGTTTTATAAAATCAAGGTTAGATTTATCCTGAAATGTTTCAAGTTTGTCTGAACCCGTGGATCCAACAAAGTTCACTTTCGGTTCTCTTTTCTTAACAGGAGCTCTTTTGTTCTGCACCTTTTGTTGTTGAACCTTTGGTTGTTCAGTCTTAGCCTGCTGAACTGTAGATGCTTGAACCTTCTTGATCTGAGCCTTCTTTCCCTGTACTTTACCCTTTCCTGAGTTGACTTGTTGTTTTCGCTCAATTGGTAGTTTTTGGTTTCCGTATTGTTTTCGAATTTGTTCACACGGAATTGGATCACATTGAGTGACGGTAATTTTGCCACTTTTGTTCCCCAAAAACTTATCAGTACATCCTTCAAAAATTTGCTCAATTAAATCTTGATTTACATTTTTAATTGGAAAATCTTTGTTAGAGTAGATTTTGCTATCTCCTTTGAGCGTGTACAACAAGTTATTCTCTTCACTGCTAGCTACAAGGGACTCCATTGGTTTTGACATTTCAGTCTTACTCGGTTTCACTGGTGGATCACACAGGATGTGATTCTCGATTGGAATATTTGTTGTAACCGAGTTAGACTGTTGTTTCACAATCACTTCAGATTCATCATCCGAAGAATCAGCATCCTCAACAATGGGAGGACTCTGTTCCTTAACACATGATGAATCTGTCACATTCTCAGATTCAGATTCAGTTTCAGATTGACCCGAGGATGATGTACCAGTTGTGAACCCGAGGCCTGCTGCAAAGTCATCTAGACCGAGTGGCACAGTAGGTTCAAAACGGGGCATATCCTCGTCATCAGGCAATTTTGAGTAATTGTGATTCATTGGGGGAGGACATGATTTGAATCCCATACACTTCTTATCCCCCTTTTTCTTTTGAACATCAATAATGTGATCCAATACATAGCGGGAATTGGAATAACTTTCCAATTTCTGCTTGATTGTTTCACATTCACATCGAGCGGTTGCCAATTCGACCATCTGCTTTTCAATTGTGTCTATAAGATCATTGTTAGCATGTTGTTTTCGCAAAACAGCTTTTTGTAATTCCGAAACATCATGTCTTAATGACGCAATTGTTGTTTTAAATTCCTTTTCATTTCTGGTTAAAAATACGTTAGCTTCAGCTGCTTTAGAAAGATCTACAATCAATTCTTGATTGTGTTTGGATAGGATTTCAATCTGACTTTCCTGTTCAGCATATTTAACATTTAAACTGTCACAATTTTCACAGCTAACTACAGTGGGTTCATCGACACATACCTGACCTGATGGACTGTCGACATTAGCCATAAAGGCTGAATGGAGAGAAGACGAAGAATGAGCAGTTTGATCCACCAAATTAGATCCTCTTTCAGTTACTGCTGCAGCTTCCTCCATAAGCTCATCAATATCTGCATCGACTGACGCACGTGATGTCTCATCCACATGATCATTTCCTGAAGTGGAGGATTCTTCATCTGAGCTTCCACTATAACCAGAACTTTCTTCATCTTCAGAAGATGCAACACCATTGGTGGAAGATTCTCCACCACTGGCGTGCTTTAAATCCTTTACGACTTCAGCAAAACATGCTGTTCCACCATTTCCTCCTTCTCCAAGCTGAAGCGACCAATCACAACCCTCATCTATTTGAACCACCAGCCCCCGGTTGGCATTTGATGACCCTGCTTGGCCTTGGTTGTTGACTGGTATCAACGTTCGAACATTGTTCCCGTTCTGGTTCTGCTGGTTGCCTTGATTTCTGAACGGATTTTGATTTCCATGCTGAGCTGGTCTTGTGCATTCCCTTTTGAAATGACCCCGTTCGCCACAGTTAAAGCACTTGACAGCTTGCTTGTCGAACCCATACTTGGTGTCTTTCTTGTTTTCCAAGTTGGTTCTCCCCGTCCTTTCCATAAACTCCTTTGCTCTTCGAATTGCACTAGCAAGAGCCCATTTGATATCCATCATCTCAAACTCTTCTTTATCCACTTGCTGATAATCTTCATTGGTTAGATTGATATTCCCAATCTGACCTGCAACTAATCCACTATAAGCACTAACCAAGGTATTCAACATCTCCATATGCTCCTTGGCTACTTCGACACTGACTTTGGAAAAGTTGGAAGTGTCTAATCTGACTGTGTTAGGATTGGAAGTGGCTTGAAAGTTTGAAGAGCTTCCATAAAACCCTTGCTGTTGCGGTTGTTGCTGCTGAGCTGTCGGTTGCACATTCGGTCTTGAAAACATCGTGTAGGCTGAAGGATCAAACTGATCTGTTGTTGAAGGTCCGGTGTTAGAAACAAAAGCTGTTTGAAGCTTCGCGTGTTGAGAAGCTGGTCTTTCTCCACTGATACCTCCAGTAATCCCAAAGTACATTTCTGGATTTTGAGGAGTTAGTGTTCTTTTTGCCTTCAGCTTTTCTTCTACATCCTTATTCTCCAATCTTTGAATTAATTCATAAACGGTGATTGTTTCTAAAACACCATTTTCTTTGAGAATTTCAAGATAACTGCTCCACTTTTCTGGTAAGCTATCAGCGAATCTCTTCACCAATTCTTGTGGAGTGGCAGTGACTTTAAAAGCAAACATCTCGCTCAACAAGTGATGGAACCTTGTAGATAAGTCTGCCAAAGTCTCATTCTCCAAACACGTGAATCCTTCAAACTCTTTCTTCAGTAATTCTTGCTTGATCTTTCTAGATTGAGCATTTCCTTCACACCGTAATGTGAGCATATCCCACAAGCTTTTAGTAGTCGTGCAGTAAACAAACTGGTGGTAAATGTCTTTATGAAGAGCTTGTGTGAGAATCATGAATGCTTTCTTTTCTAACTCAAACTTCTTTTTATCTTCTTCAGATAAAGTGCTGTAAGTTTGTGGATTAGATCCTGCAATTTCCAACTCATTTTCAAAGGCTGTGAAGAAGCACATCCATAGATCTTGACCTTGTCCCTGAACATAAGTTCTCAGCCTTTCTTTCCACCATCCCCAATCATTGATGTGATTTAGCTTTGGCGGTTTTGTGCTTGTACCAGTTTCACTGTCATTCTGCATCATAGATTGAATGCTGTTGCTTTGATTTGTGACCAAAGCCCATTGATTTGCAGTTATCATTGCAGCTTGAGGTGGGACAATAGCACGCATCCATGCAGTTTTGTCGAAATCTGACGTAGATTGCGTAGATTGCATAGCTGATGATTGTGGAGTCGAAGTTATTTGTGTCCACGCGGTTGGATCCCACTGACCGTTTGTTCCCATTTTATGAAAATTAATATATTAAGTGAAAATTGATTTAAAACTTGAAAAATAAGTTTTCTCCTTTAAAAAAAATTAATTTTCACAAACTATGTTAATATCTCGAAGGATAACAATCAGCCGAAGGATCAAGAATCGAAAGACCTGAAACACAAACTTGTTAGACACAAACAGATAAAGGATCGAAAGATCAACACCTGTTCGAAAGATCAACAGGGTTCGAAAGATCACTGTTGAGTTTCGAGCAATGACTTCGAAAGACTCTCCAATCGAAAGATCCTTGTCTTTCGAACAATGACTTCGAAGGACTCTCCAATCGAAGGATCCTTGTCTTTCGAAAATGAGCAGAAGACCGAAAGATGTATGTTTCGAAAATATTCCTTGGTTCGAAGGATAAGTCTCACACTTCGAAGGATGCTCGAATGATGCCTATCTGTCGAACCTCCTTTGGTCGAAAGATGATCTTTCGACTTCGAAGGATATCTTTCGATCGGTCTGACACAGTTGACAAAGAGTGACGGGTTGGTGAAAAAGTTGACGGGTTGGTGAGAACTTTCGGCAGAAAGTATGTTCAGACCATATCTTGCAGGTCTGAATATGCAGGTCTTTCACCAACCGGGTAATGATCCCAATATTTTAATCAGTTTACAACTTCCAAAGCACAAACAAGTTCCAATATTCAAATTTTAAGATCAAAAGTGTATTTTTATGAAGAACACTATGAAGACTACAAGAACACCAACCAGAAAAACAAGAATTTCGGTGAACCGAAACTCTCCAAACAAACGATTTTGCTAAGATGTTTAACAAAAACCAACAACTAACATGTAAACATGAAAAATAACAAGGTTTTTAACAAAACATCAAGCAAAAACAGAAAGATTTCCAGAAAAATATGAACTTTAAACACCCGGAAAACACCCGAAAACACTCGGTTTTAACAAGGAGAAGAGCCAAGGCTCTGATACCACTTGTAGGTCCCTCTCGAGGATGAGATTAAACCTTTTCCTTCTTATATCAAA
Source organism: Helianthus tuberosus (assembly GCA_030545235.1). Taxonomy (NCBI): domain Eukaryota; kingdom Viridiplantae; phylum Streptophyta; class Magnoliopsida; order Asterales; family Asteraceae; genus Helianthus; species Helianthus tuberosus. The sequence goes on along the minus strand of CM060364.1, from coordinate 86,253,463 downwards.
CACACTAGCGAGTGCGGAATCCAAGCTAGCATGCAACCGAGAATATCTACGAGAACAAGCACAAACACAACACGCAAGATTCACCGATTAACACCACATGTATTAATACGAATGAAGGGTCCGGTTACAAGCTCAATGTTTACAGATATGTTCTATAAACTCTCAAAGTGTGTGCATGCTCTCCTGTCTCTCACAGCCTAATCTCTCTCTCTGTCTATGTCTAACTTCTGAAGAGAACACAACACAAGGGTATTTATACCCGACACAGCGTGTCTGGTCGAAGGATCAGACAGACTGATCGAAAGATCATCTGTCGACCACAAACAGCTCGAATGATCCATATGTACCTCGAAGGATGATATCCTTCGAGGTCCATCTATCGAAAGCTATCTTTCGAGCTCATCATCGAAGGATATAAACTATCCTTCGATGATCTATCCTTCGACACATACTACTAACAACCAATGTGCTAACTGTTTGGCCAAGTCAAACCAGGAGGATGGTTGACTTGGTCAAACTTACATCGAACGCACATTGTAACAAACTAAGACGTAACCCAGACTAACATAAGACATCGTTTTGTATCATGACGAAATACAGACAAAGTACAGACACAAGTGCACCAACAGGTATGTTTAACGCCCTCAGGCAAGGACTTCTTTATTGCTGCTAAAGCTTTCTTCTCAGCATCAACCACTCGTTTCTCAGATTCATTCATCTTATCATAAGACATCACTATAACTCTTCCATCAACACGACGTGTGGGAGCAAAGTACCCATCGATCATACAGCTCCACATTTTAGTATCTTCACTCTTCATAAACGACTCAAACTTTTCTTTCCAGTCAGCATATTCTTTGATGTTTGTAAGCTTTGGCCAATGTTTAACAGTCTCACTAACATTGTCCATTTTAACCATCTTTAAACACGTTTTTAGCGTAACCGTACTGATAAAACCATACAAAATTTCTCCGAAAACGTGGTTATCAAATTACACCGTTAGAATCGTCTCGAAAAGACAAATCCAATGATATATAATGTCAAAAACCGTATTCGGGATTTTCCAGAGGGTTTTTTTTTTTTTTTTACCCTAAAAATCCAAGGAATTCAACGGTCCAAACGGTTCTAACTTACTACCTTGAAGTTAAAACTGTGCATATAAGGGCACACATCAAACAATCTAAAAAAACAACCTAAATTAGACTCTCTATTCTTTAATTTAGAGAGTCTACAATAACAGTTTACTACCTTGAAGTTTTATAAACCACACAAAGGGTTTTTATAGTCCTAAACCACACAAAGGGTTTTTATAGTCCTAGTTCTTTAATTTAGAAGTAACCTGAGATGATGACTGCTTGACTGGTGGTGGCGGTCCGTGCGAGCGCAGATGTGGCATCCACTACAAGCAAAAACCTGAACACAAGAGAAACAAAGACTAGTTACTACGACTCAAGACAAAAACAAAAGACACAAAACAAAGTAAACACGTAGCACGTATTTGTCAAGTAAATCTATCAAAGCTAATGAACGCAATTACCAAGAGTCCCCGGCAACGGCGCCAAAAACTTGATGTGTGCTAAACAGACTATAAAAACAACCTAAATTAGACTCTCTATTCTAGACACTCTAAAGCTTTAAATTTATAAACTAGGACTCTCTAAAACCTAAACCACACAACCGGCAAGTGTACCGGTCAATGTAGTATAACCTAAGCAAGTCCGAGTATCGAACCCAAAGACTCTATGTATTACGTAAACTAGACTCTAATAGACTCTGACAGACGCGACTTAAACTGTTTATTTATTTTGGGGGGGGGGGGGTTACGGAAAACTAAGGAAATCTATATTGAACTACTAAATTAACTAAAATTATACTACGAATGAATGATGACTGTGAACTTTTCTTATGAGAGAATGAGACCACCTAGACAAGAATCCTGGATTGTTTTTAAGAGATTACCAATTAAGTTAAATGCACGAATTATGGAACCGGGATCGTATGATACTAAACCTATTAAGAACCATCGAGGCCCCTCGACCCTTCTCAAGGAGAAACCTGTGGACCTACCTAGGCCGTTAATCCTACCGGTTATTAGATTTCTTCCCAGTCCTCTAATTATTGTGTAAGTACCCTAATGTTGACCTATTCATTCCCAATCCTAGATCTAGGGTAGTTTGAAGTAATAGATTTGACTTGATAGACTAATAAGACCGACAGGTAAACCAAGACATAACCTTTCCCAAGGCCTATCTAAAGCAATTCGCCGGGTAAGACCTACCAATAGCCCCTCACTTCCCAGATATTGGAACTAGCAGAACACTAAGATCTAGCAAATTATTACCACTTACTTCTAGAGGTTATCGGCCGATTCTCCCTAAAGAGTGAAGGTTTTCTTATGTGATATAGACACTCACCGAAACCCTAAACCCTAATATGACTCTACGTTGTGATATAGACCGTCACTAAGAATCATATGAAGCAATTAACAATAACAAACCAAATCAAAGCATGCATACACATCAAACCATTAAATCAAACCTTTTACAAATCATAATCAATCCATAAACAACGTGCAAATAACAAAACGGTAAAATCTTTATATCAATCCATTCATCAAGTCTAGGTGGTTTAAAGGTTTAGCCAAGCATACTAAAATATGAAATCAAAACAAAGTTGTCTAAACATGAATTCATTGTAACAAGTTCAAGAAAAGAAATCGACAAAACAAGGGATTAGAAAACCCGATGAATCCTTCAAATCTCCGTCTTTGACTTGTCCCGATGATTCCCGTGCTTCGAAAACTCCGATTCAGCTCCAAGAACGCTCAACAATCGCCTCCAATCTCCTCTAATTCGTCAATTGATTCGTAACTCACGTTTTAGATTAGATTTCTTGGTTTTTATACCAAACCCTAATCAGCAAACAACCAGACGTAATATTCACACCAGTCGCGTAGCGCGACTGGTCCTCCTTTAGCTCTAGCGCTACGCTAGTGTCACCAGAGTCAGCGAAGTCAAAGCTACATCAGTAGCGTAGCGCGACTGATTTGTCTTCACCCTAGCGCTACGCGAGTGATCATTTTTTCACAGAATGTTTGTTCCAAAACTCAGCTTTATGTCTCCAAAATCTCTAAAATTATTCTAACACTTTATTCAATGATTCCGGGACTTGAGGTTCAATGTTTATAGCTCGATTTTGCTCCATTTTCAGCATTTCTGTATATCAAGACCTGGAAAACGCAATGTAGATCAATAGTACGTAATTCTAAACTAAACTAAACTATAAATAACGAAAGAAGGTACAAACTGTACACGATAAAAGTATGTATTTTGCAATACATCAATCATCTCAGCTATGCAAGCTCAGAAGTGTCTATAAAAGGGGTATCCTACTATTTTAGCACTTGTTTCTGATCCTCAGCCTGAAGAGAGGAGGATCGAAGACCTGCCAGTTGTTCATGAATTTTCTGACGTATTTCCTGAGGAACTTCCTGGTTTACCTCCTCACCGTCCAGTGGAATTTCAGATTGATCTTGCGCCGGGAGCGGCCCCAATTGCTCAAGCTCTTAATCGCCTTGCACCTGAGGAGTTGCAAGAGCTATCTAACAAACTTCAAGAACTATTGGACAGAGGTTTTATCCGACCCAGTTCTTCACCTTGGGGAGCCCTAGTTTTGTTTGTGAAGAAGAAGGACGGGTCCTTTCGTATGTGTATAGATTATCAGGAACTCAACAAGGTTACAGTCAAGAACCGCTATCTGTTACCACGTATCGACGACTTGTTTGACCAGTTGCAAGGGTCAAGTTTCTACTCAAAGATCGATTTAAGATCGGGCTATCATCAGGTGAGAGTCTGAGAAGAGGATGTTCCAAAAACATCTTTTTGGACGCGATATGGACATTATGAGTTTTTGGTTATGCCATTCGGGTTGACAAACGCACCAACAGTCTTCATGGACCTTATGAATCGTGTGTGCAAGCCGTATCTCGACGACTTCGTTATTGTGTTTATTGATGACATCTTGATCTACTCTAAGAGCAAGGAGGACCACGAGCGACACTTGCGTCTTATCTTGGAAATCCTGAGGAAGGAGCCGCTCTACGCAAAGTTTTCTAAGTGTGACTTCTGGATACGAGAAGTGCATTTCCTTGGCCACACTGTTAATGAATCAGCGATACATGTGGATCCTGCTAAGATTGATGCTATCAGGAATTGGGCGACACCAAAGAATCCTTCGGAGGTGCGATAATTTCTTGGTCTTGCTGGGTATTATCGAATATTTATCAAGGATTTCTCGAGGATCGCTCAACCTCTTACCTCGTTGACACAGAAAGACGTTGTATATTCTTGTGGAAACAAGCAGGAGGATGTTTTCCAACTTTGAAACAGAAACTCTGCAGTGCACCAATATTGTCTCTACCTTAAGGTACCGAGGATTTCATGGTATATTGCGATGCTTCTTTCAGGGTCTCGGTTACGTGTTGATACAACGCGAGAAGGTGATAGCCTATGCTTCTCGACAACTGAAGGTGCACGAGAAGAATTACACAACTCACGACTTGGAGCTGGGAGTTGTGGTTTTTGCATTGAAGATTTGGAGGCATTATCTGTACGGTACCAAATGCACTATCTACACCGATCACAGGAGCCTCCAGCATATTTTCGACCAGAAGGAATTGAATATGCGACAAATGTCGCTGGGTAGAACTATTGAACGACTATGATTGTGCCATTAAGTATCACCCAGGTAAAGCTAACGTTGTAGCTGATGCCCTTAGTCGAAAGGAGACGAAACCTAAGCGTGTGCGAGCCTTACAGCTCACTATTCACACAAATCTTCCTAATCAGATCCGTTCGGCTCAGACTGAAGCATTGAAAGAAGAAACTTGGAAGTTGAATACTTATGGGGAATGGAGAAACGACTTGAGAAGAGACCAGAAGGCATTTATTATTTTATGGAACGGGTATGGATCCCTTTGTTTGGTAATCTTAGAGAGCTTGTGATGGATGAAGCACACAAGTCTCGATATTCTGCTCACTCGGGTTCGGATAAGATGTACCAAGATCTCAAGGTTATGTATTGGTGGCCGAAGATGAAAGCTAACATCGCGACATACGTGAGTAAAGCTAACATCGCGACAAAGTGGAGTATCAGAAACCCTCAGGCCTGCTTCAACAACCAGAGATACCCATGTGGAAGTGGGAGCAGATTGCTATGGATTTCATCACTGGTTTGCCAAGAACTCAAAACGGAAATGATACCATCTGGGTGATCGTTGATCGACTCACGAAGTCAGCACATTTTCTAGCAATCAAGGAAACGGATAAGTTTTCACAACTTGCTGCTGTTTATCTAAAGGAAGTGGTATCTAGGCACGGGGTCCCAACCTCTATTATCTCTGATCGTGATCCGCGTTTAATATCTGATTTGTGGCAATCTATGCATAAATCATTCGGCTCACGTCTTGACATGAGCACTGCTTATCACCCACAGACGGATGGTCAAAGCGAACGAACCATCCAAACACTTGAAGACATGCTGCGAGCATGTGTGATCGATTTTGGTAAAGGCTAGGAGAAACACTTACCGTTGATCGAGTTCTCTTACAACAACAGTTACCACACTAGCATCTAGGCAGCTCCGTTTGAAGCGTTGTACGGCTGGAAGTGTCATTCTCCTCTTTGTTGGGCTGAGGTGGGTGACAGCCAAGTCACAGGTCCGGAACTTGTTCTTGAAACTTCTGAAAGGATTGTCCAGATCAGAAATCATATGGCAGCGACATGTGACCGTTAGAAAAGTTACGCTGACAATCGTAGGAAACCCTTGGAATTCGCTATAGGCGTTTGTGTTATGTTGAAAGTCTCACCTTGGAAGGGTGTGGTGCGCTTTGGGAAGCGCGGCAAGCTTAATCCACACTATGTTGGGCCATTCAAAGTTTTGGAGCGTATTGGTAAAGTGGCCTATAAGCTCGAGTTACCTGCTGAGTTGGGTATCGTCCATGATGTATTCCATGTTTCACAATTAAAGAAGTGTTTGTCTGATGAAACACTTGTAGTACCGTTTCAAGAGCTGAGAATTGATGACAAGTTGCAGTTTTTCGAAGAACCAATCGAGATTATGGACCGAGAGGTCAAGGTTCGTAAGCATAGTCGGATTCCAATCGTGAGAGTCTGTTGGAACTCAAGACGTGGACCAGTGTTCACATGGAAACGCGAGGATCAGATGAAGCTCAAGTACCCGCACTTATTCCCAACTGACAAATCTAAACCTGACGCAACTAGTAAATTTCGGGGCGAAATTCCCTTTCAAACTGGGGATGATGTGGTGCCCGCGGAAAATCCACAGTTATCCTGAGTTAACATCTTGCCATTTTGGATTACTTGACAAATTTCGGGACAAAATTTCTTTCAAGTTGGGGATGATGTGACAATCCGAGATTTCAAGGTCTTTCCCATACACATCACTGATTTCATAATCCTGTTTTACAATTTGATTCATGTGGTGTCGAGTGTAGTTATGTGAATGATTAACAGTTTATGTGTTATGTTTGGTGGTTGTATGTATGGTGTTAATGTAATTAAATGTAGTATAATTAAGATTAAATATAAAGTTCTTCGTCATCTTTTGTCCCGACGAAAAACCAGTCTTTCGCCACCCATGGTCTTGATGAAACATGTCTTTCGTCGAGCATGTCTTTCGTCGAGCATGTCTTTCGCCAAAAAAAGGGGCCTCGGCCTAGAGAGGTTTGCGGCCCAAACCCCTTTATATTACAACCTCTTGTAATCAGTTACGTAAAACACATAAAACCCTAGAGTCTCATCTCCCTTGTTGTTCTCTGTGCGACGGCAGTAGGAAGTCCTGAAGGTTTTCCATTTCGATTCTTCTAATCAACGCGGTATTACGGTTAGTATCATGTTCTCCTTCTTTGGTTAATCCTCGTTTTATCATCCAGATTCCTTGTGTGGTTAAACATACATTATTAGGGTTGATTCGTATGAATGATGCCGTTGACTGTTAACACACATACAATTAGGATGATCATGTTAATAAAAATCAGCTAGACAGGATGTATATGTGATAGGGATCCTTGATATGTTCGAAACCGTTTGGGTGGTGAATAAGTTGATGATTTGATAGATTAACTTTCGATGGTTTATGGTCTATGAATGTTATGTGTTTATGCTCGATGAAACTATTATATGTGGAACAAAATTGGATGCTCGATGATTGCTTATAACTTGGATATTTACTAGCACAATGATCGTTGTGGCTAAAACTGTTAGGTTGTTAACTGTTGTTAGAGATCTAAGAATTGAAACTGTTTCATCACCTGATGAGGGGCGACGAAACATGTGGTCTTTCGCCACACATTGACTTGACGAAACATGTGGTCTTTCGCCACACATGGGATATTTCGCCGGGTTTGTAGAGAGGGGGAAACAGTGGGTTGATAGGATACTTTTGATGACGAATAATCATGTTGCAAGGTATTAATGTTGCATGATAATAATAACTACTGATGAGAATCCTGATTTAACTTGTGTAGACGAAACACCCATCTGTGTAGGTTGTTATATGATATTCGCATGGGATGTGAACATGAAATGGAAATGGGTATTTGACATATGATATACGGTGATCACATGATAAATGCAAACTGTGTACGAATATGTGACTTACTGTGTACAAATACGTGACTTGTTTGATTATGTAACTAGTGATGATTGGTAACCATGGTAGGGTTTGGGTTGACCAACTTGGACGGGTAATTTAACATAATGAGCAAATCAAATGTGAGTTCATTCCTCTTGAGCATGCGTCCCGGTGGTTGGGACAGTCATTGGGTATCCCTGAGAGGGATAGGGTTTTTGGGTAAATCAATTGGATATTCCTGAGAGGAATATGTCTTGTGGATAAAATCGGGAATGTTGGATAATATACTCATCCTATCACCTTTAAGTCCCATCTTGTTTGTTACCTGAGAGGTAACGGAGTATTAGTTGGTAGCGCTATCTAGGTTTGGCACCCTCACCCCGTACCTGAGAGGACGGGTGTGAACTAATGACTCAGTCATGCCCAATGCTTTGATAGGAGCATTGGGCAATGGGCAAAATAAATCAGGAGCCGTCTTGTATTCAAGATATTATAAACATTGTAATTAATGAACTGAACTAAACACTTGGTAACTAACGTTTTCGTAAAACTATGAACTCACCAGCGTTGTCTGATACACTTGTTGCATGCTCGCAGGTCGTTAGGTACTTTGGATAGGGAACTTGCTATCTGGATGGCTGGAGTGGTCATGGGTCGTGTCGCTTAGATTTGCAAGACTTGTTTACTGATTTCGCATACATTGGTTTTTGAAACATTTGAACAGTGTTTTACTAATTGCTTACGCTGACGCTATTTAACTTGGAATATGTTTTATGAATGTTTTATTTAATGAATGGAAATTTTGTTAAACATCTTATGGTTAGTTCAATGTGATTGGTGGCTTGATCCTGGTACGTCATGTCACACCTAGCAAAATTGTACCGGGCTTTCGGCTGGAAGACATAGTCACCCTATGGGCCACCCTGGTCCTCATGGGTGTGCGCTCGCTACACCCAAATAGATCTATCACTCATGCCCCTCGGTCCTTATACAAGGATTAATGGTCCCAAGTATCCACCTACCCATTCACATGATCTATGGTTCTTTCCTAGGCTCACCATACCAATTGTATTTGTATGTAATCCTTTTGTAACATGTATTTCACCCCCGAAGTAAATAAACAAAACAGTTTAAAGAAAAGGGGGACATGAACTCACAGTATTGCGTCTTCAAAATCGTAACCCAAATCTCTTCAGCAAACACGACTCCCTACAATGTACTAATGTCTATTAAACGAACGGGCCGTGCCTTGCCTTTGTATTTACATTTTTGAGTTACGTTTCTTTTAATATTATCCCAAGTTATAATTTTCTTGTTAAAATAATAAATATTTCAACTTAAATTATATTTAAGTTTTGGAATAATTGTTAAACAATATTTTTGTAACAATACTTCTCAAGTATTTCCTTCCCAAGGATGGGGGTATTTCATACATGTATTTTCGTATTATTGTATTTGTAGTTCCAAATTAATATATTTTCAAGTCCCACTTTAGAAAATATATTTAACTTATTTTTATCCATAACTAATGTATTCCAAGAAAATATATATATTTTTCCCAAAAGTAGTATATTTTCTCCTTGTTGAAAATATGATATACTTTGTAATAAAAATCATACTTTCATTTCGTTTCGTATCCAAAATAATATTTACCACAAATTTATTTGTAACGGTATTTTCCGAAGTATTATATAAGTTACGTTCTATCATTCGGTTTCACAATATTAAGTGTGTAACTTATATATTTATTCTTGTAATTTTTGGTATTATTTTGGATTGTAAATTCTTGGTATTTTGTTAAGTTATATTACTTTAAATTCTAAAATAATATAACTAATACACAAAGTATACAAATATTCACACAAGTGTCTTTAATATACATATATATATTCTGAATATGTATTTACCCATTTTTATTTATAAAAACCAACCTCCAATATTTGTATTTTTGTTACAAAAATTATGGCAAAGTTTATATTGAAACTTATGATCAAAATACTCTTGTAAATATTTGTTTAGAAAATATTTTTCTAAGTGTTTGTATTTTTAGAAAATTTTTGCCATAGTTTCCCCTAAAAATGGAGGTGTCCATGCTATTAAAGCATATCATTTTCTTCTCAAAAATCATCATAAACAATCAACAATCAACCTACACTTACCAAGTGCTAAAACAAAGCTATCTACATAATAATCATGAACTTGAACTTTCATAAAAACTTGTAGTAACTTGGTAGTGTGTTTAGTAAGTTTAGTTACCTTCCAAAGTGTATTTACTTCTTTATAAACTTCATTCTTGAAAGATTTGGGTGTTTACAACTTGTAAACATATTTTACAAAAATGCTTCTTTATGAAATCTTCTTGTTTCTCTAGTGTTTCTACACTTGTTTTATCACCAAAAATAGTGCAAGTTTAAATAAGAACCAAGATCTTCTAAAAATCACATTTTGAACTTGGTTCTTTTGGAAAACCATTCACAAATCTTAGATCCATAAGATTACTAACTCACTTTGTTTATTATTTTTCAAGAAATCACTTTATTCTTCAAGTTCATGCTTATACATGAGGATGATCATCTTGTTTCATCACATAATCATCCTCTCACTTGCTAGATCATGTGTTTAATCACAATCTAGCAAGCTCCTTATGATGATCAACATCATAATCTTCAAGAAAGTAACAATCAAGTATCATTCATACACTAAACAACATAGTTTCATCCATATTTCATCATATATCAAGCTTATGTTCATGCTTCTTGATTATGTTTCTTTAGTGTTCTTGTGATTAACAACATACTACATATTTTAACCAACTAATTTAGAAGTAACAAAGGGTTACAAGGGCCTTACAACTAGCTCTATGGCTAGGGATGAACTCTTGAAGATGAAGGTGACAAAGATGATGGATAAAAGCAAGTGAGAAAGGTCCTTCGACTTCTGATGCCACCAAGCTTCCTTATGCACCCTTGAACACCTTTGTGTGGCCTTAGAATGGATGAGCTTGAATGATTGATGATGGTGGTAGATGGTGGTGGGTTCGACCTAGGGTAAGGAGGACAGGGAGGGAGATGAGTGGAGTGAAAGTGGTGAGATGAAGTGAGGATAGTGATCTAGTGGTTTGTTCTTATAACCTCCAACAAGTGTTTAACCCTTGGATCTTATGTCTTCTAAGGTACATGACACAATATATTAATTAAATCAACAAAATCCACCAATTAGGCCATGTGGGCCGATTACTAGCTTGTGGGGGGGGGTCTAATTGTAAATTGTAACCATGTAGTTATAATTCAAATCCAAGTGTATAGTTAGTTAAGTTAGTTACTAGATATTTTAGTGGGTGTTAGGGTGTTCGGGGATCATATCTAGCTCGGAAATAATAAAACAGTGCTTCTAGTATAATATTGGTGTTTCGGGTAGTGTCCGGTTGTTTGGTTAGATACCGGTTCGTTAAAGTGTCAAATTATACCGTTTAGTGATCTTTATGTACCCTTTTGTGACACTTTTAATTCCCAACACTTAGGAAAGCATTCAAGACCATTTAGTCATATTTTTACATGAAACTAGCTTGTTAAAATGGTGCAGCTTGGATGCTCGCATGGTAGTTGTTATTGTACGAGAATTCTACCAAGGGTAAGTGAGTGTCCCAACTACCACCCAAATCCATCACGCAAGCTCGTAACATATCTTCCAACGTTTGAATCGTTCGTTCTCTCTGGCCATCAGTCTGTGGATGGAATGCAGTACTCAGATTCAACTGAGAACCAAAGGCTTCTTGGAAGGATTGCCAAATCCTTGACACGAATCTTCCGTCTCTATCCGAAATGATTGAGAGAGGCACTCCATGTCATGCAACTATCTCTCTCAGGTACATTTCAGCAAGTTTACTAGTGTTATCTTTCTATCTGATCGGTAAAAAGTGTGCAGATTTCGTCAGACGATCTACGATCACCCAAATCGTATCATGACCTCTGGGCGTCTTTGGTAACTTCGTTATAAAGTCCATTGAAATCTGCTCCCATTTCCACATGGGTATTTCAGGTTGTTGCAGAAGACCTGAAGGCTTCTGATATTTGGCTTTTACCTTGGCACAAGTCAAACATTTACCAACATACGTTGCAACATCACCCTTTAATCTCGGCCACCAATAAAAATCCCTTAAATCTTGGTACATTTTATCCAATCCTGGATGGATCGAGTACTGTGACTTGTGAGCTTCATAAAAAATAACGTCTCATAGACCACCGAAGAGGGGAACCCAAATTCTTCCCATGAAGCACAATGTTCCTTCCTCGTTTGGTACCAACTGTTTCTCCATCCCACGGAGATACTCATCCTCAAGATTCTTTTCCTTAAGAGCTTCTCTCTGCGTGGCATGAATGCGCAACGAGAGGTCCGTTTGAATAATCATTTCCAAAGCCCTAACCCTTATGGGCTTGATTCTTTCTTTCCGACTCAGGGCGTCAGCGACCACATTCGCCTTCCCTGGGTGATACTTAATTTCACAATCATAATCATTTAACAGCTCTACTCATCATCTCTGTCTCATGTTAAGCTCTTTCTGATCTAATATATGCTGTAAGCTCTTGTGATTAGTAAAGATTGTGCATCGCGTTCCATATAAATAATGTCTCCAGATCTTAAAGCAAACACCACAGCGCCTAGTTCCAAATCATGTGTGGTGTAGTTCTTCTCATGAACCTTCAATTGGCGTGAAGCATAGGCTATAACCTTCTGTCGCTGCATCAGCACGTAGCCTAAACCTTGACGTGAGGCGTCGCAATATACCACGAAGTCGTCAGTGCCTTCGGGTAGGGATAAGATGGGTGCATCGCAAAGCTTGTTTTTCAACAACTGAAATGCTTCTTCTTGCTTATCTCCCCATTCATACTTCTTGTCTTTCTGAGTGAGGGAGGTCAAAGGTTGAGCGATTTTCGAAAAATCCTCAATAAATCTGCGGTAATACCCTGCCAAACCTAGGAATTGACGGATCTCGGTTGGCATTTTCGGAGTCTCCCAATTCTTGATCGGCTCAATCTTTGTGGGATCCACATGGATTCCATCTCCGTTAACCACGTGACCAAGGAACTGAATTCTCAACTGGTGATAACCTGATCGAAGATCGATCTTGGAGTAAAAACTTGAACCTTGCAGTTGATCGAACAGGTCATCAATCCTTGGCAAAGGATACCGATTCTTAATGGTCAACTTGTTTAGCTTCCGGTAGTCGATACACATGCGGAAACTACCATCTTTCTTCTTAACGAACAAAACTGGAGCTCCCCAAGGCGAGAAGCTTGGTCTGATAAATCCCTTGTCTAAAAGTTCTTGAAGTTGCGTTGACAGCTCTTGCATTTCTGAAGGCGCAAGTCGATAAGGTGCCTTAGCTACAGGCGGAACACCTGGAACTAAGTCAATGTGAAACTCGACTTATCTTTGTGGCGGCAATCCTGGAAAGTCTTCGGGGAAGACTTCAGGATATTCCTTCACGACTGGAATGTCTTCTAGCTTTGGCTCAGCGGCTTCCTTGTCCACAATGTGTGCCAGGAAGGCGACACATCCTTTCTGCAAACATCTGCGGGCTTTCAAGCAACTAATGATCCTTAGAGGCGTATCGCACTTCTCTCCATGTACCACAATTGTGTATCCATTCGCCATCGGAATGCGAATGATCTTCTCGTGACATACAATCTCTGCTCGGTTGCTCGACAACCAATCCATCCCTACTACCACGTCAAAGCTTCCCAACTCGACTGGCAGCAGATCAAGCGTAAACTCGTGCTCTCCCAGTTCTATCACGCAACCCCTGATGACTTCATTTGCTTCTACTAGCTTTCCATTAGCTAGTTCTATCGAATATGGAATATCTAGCTTACTAGCTACCAACCCAAGTATATTCTCAAATTCTAGCGATACAAAACTATAATCCGCACCAGTATCAAACAGTACAGATGCAAAGCGTTGGTTGATAGGGAACGTACCAGTAACTACGTTCGGATCTTGGCGAGCTTCTCTCGCTCCGATGTTGAAAACCCTTCCTTGAGCTTGATTGAGCTTTGGGCACTCTCTCTTGAAATGCCCCACATCTCCACAATTAAAACAACCTGGTCCTCGACCATTTCCATTCCCATTACCACCTCGATTGTTGTTTGCTCCCCGGTTTCCACTACCAGCTTGATTCCCAATATTACCACGATTTCCATTATCGCCATTTCCTCCTTGAGGGCGGTTTCCAAACCCATTTCCATAACCTCTCTGACCACCACGACCAGTACCAACCCAGCACGTCTCCTTTGAATGACCAACCTTTCCACAAGACTCACATCTACCAGCTCGGCACCGTCCATTGTGATGCAACTGACACGCATCGCATTTGGGCAAGGTGCCCATGTACCCTTTTCCTTTGTTTTCAGCACCAGTTTTGACCTTGGCTGCTGCGTTTGCCTCTTCCTTCTTGCTAGCACTGCTGGTACCTTTCTTGAAATTTGAGAACTTCATTTTATTCTCACCGGATGACTCAACGTGAGTCTCCTTCTTTTTCTGGTGAGAAATTGAAAACTTGTTTAACCTGATAGCTTCTTCAGTCAGTGATACACTCAGATCAATAGCCTCAGTTATTGTTGTAGGCTTCGACGTCGTCACTATACTCATAATCTGAGGTGCCAACCCCCAAATAAAACGCTCGATGCATTTGAATTCCGGATCAACCATGTATGGAACGACGCGAGATAAGTCATGAAATCTCTGCACATATTCAGCAATTTTCGGACCATCCATCTTGAGGTTCCAGAATTCAGTTTCCAACTTTTGGATTTCAGCCCTGGAGCAGTATTTCTTTCACATGAGTTCCTTAATTTCGTCCCATGTCATGGCATAAGCAGCCTCTTCTCCCAAGGTTTGAACTTAGAGATTCCACCAGGAAAGCGCTCCGTCTAAGAACAATCCGGAGATATAGGTGACTTGGTGTTGTGGAGCACACTTGCTCATTCTTATCACAGAATCAGTCTTCTCCGTCCATCTGACAAAAGCTACAGCCGTCGAAATTTAGAGGCTTATAGTCTAGGAATTGCTTATAGGTACAGCCTGTTCAAGTAACATCATTCACAGTAAGCATTAGCGATCGCACATGGAATATCCAAATGTAACATAATGTGTCCTTAGAGGCTTAAACATTACCAAGAGGTGGGTTACTTCCAGAGGTACCTCCGATATGCTCAGAGCGTAAGGCCTCGTGTTGTGCTATCACTCGTGAAATCCGTTCTTGTAATTCGGCCTCAGTTGTGGGCAGTGTGTTATCTCTTCGTGGAGGCATCTTCTAAAGAAGAATGTATATGTCAGGTCTTATGCATATAAGTATGTAGTACGTGTATGTAATAACATTTATCAATGCAAGTAAACACATAACATCCCAATCATAACACAAACAAGTAAGTTAACAACGTATGTAATGAGAATATTGCGATTGAGCTTTCATATATCAATGACCACAATTACAGTTTTACATGTTCTACAATGTATCATATTACACCAAAAGGGACCAAAGGGTCACATCACCCTTGCCCAAAATATCCATCAAACTACAACAATCATGACATCAAAATGTGGTCCTCAAAGGGTTGTGCAAGCTGGCTCAATAGCTACATTCTCACCAAAAGTATGCTACCTGCATAAAACCAAAAACTGTTATGCTAATGGTGGAAGAGGAGGAGGTGGAGGAACGAAAAGAAAACTGCGCAGATGCGCTAGCTCCTCCTCGAGGGCATGAACATGACGCAACAGATAGCTGATCTGCTGCTCCATAGTAAGGAAACGAACATCAAAATTTCGGTATGGTAAAAGAGGAGCGGGCGGAGTCGCGAATGGTGACTGACAAGTACAAGGTGGAGGACGCGGAATCCTCTCAAGATCCATGACTCTGCGACACAACATCTCATGCTGGAGCTATAAGGACAAAAGCAGATCATCCCTCATGTATCCAGTGTAATGGAAGGGATGATATGGATCAGAAACAGGCATCGTGTTGGGCAGAAACCAAATCAGTGGTTCGCCCGATGGTGCAGAAGCAAAAGGTGCAGTATGTGAAAACTATGGCACGAAAGGAAAAGCAGCTGACACAGGTGGGACATGACCAGATGGCTGGCTAGACGGTCCTTCCTCTGGACGGGGTGGAGGGATATCCTGTAGGAACGTGTGACAACCCTCACTAAACTAGGTATCCGTACGACTTAATTAATAATTAATTACTGCTTAATTACTGTGCTTGCTTGAACTTGTGGATAAACTGCTACTTGATTTCTGATACATGCATATACCTGCATCATACTTTACTTACCGTCACTACATTATTTACATGCTGAACCTTAGTGACAAACATGATGCACAAAAAGCACAGTAGCACTATAAACGGATAACCTATTGAACATGCTGATAAAGCCAGCGTCAGGCAGACACTGCCTCTAAGGCCGGTATGAGCCAGAAATATTTTACTACACTAGTGGTGAGTGTAGGGATACAAGGGTTGTAGAACTGCGTCTCTAGGAATAAGTTACAATGACTGGATGTGCCTAAAACGTACTCTAAGTACAAAATTCAGCATTTGGCTAACTAATAAAGTGCCAAAACATGAGTAAAATGTTACTAGACACCTTCCAAAGTGTCAGGAATAAGTTGTGTCACTAAAAATAATAATAACGACACTTTAAAGCTTGTTTAACGCTTTAACGAATTACTATCCAACCAAACAACCGGACTTTACCCGGAACATGAAAATATTGCCAATAACATTATTTGTCTTTTTCTGAGCCAGTTAGGGTCCCTGAATACCCTAACACCCGCAATAAGGCACAACACACTACTAACCGGGTTAATCACTTAACTAACTAGATTAACCTAACTTTACACTTACTATTTTGGTTGAGATTGAACTAGGAACCCCCCCCCCCCCTTAACCAACCGTCCCCAAGAGGGGGGACATACTTTGTCCTCCAAAACATTATTTTAATCCATATGTTTAGTATCTAAATGACACAAAATCCTTTGGACCATAACCTAATCTTTGCCTATAAGTAACAAGGTCTTGCACATCATTCATTTCACATTTCACAACTCAACACAAACTCTCCCTCTCTCCCTAGAAGGCTTCGGCCGAACACCCCCTTTACATCCATCACATTTTCGAGCTTACTTCATCACATTCCAAGTTCATACAAACGTTAAGGGTCACGCATAAGGAGGCTTGGTGCATTCGGAAGACGAAGGACCTCACTCTATTGCTTTTATCCTCTCATTTTGCGACTAGAATCTTCCCTAGCCTCGAGCTAGTAGTAAGTTGCTTAAATCACCTTCCCGAACTATTTTAAAGTGGTTAATATGATTTGTAACGGTTAAAACTCGTAAACATGCAAGATGAAGCATAAAAGTCTACTAAAAACACTAAAAGTGATGGTTAAAAGCTCATATGTTGTGTAAAACTTGTAGTGATTGATTTGTGTGATTATTCGGACCCGATCTATGTTGTGGTAGCTCGGATCGTCATTTAACCCAGGTTGGTCATGATCATGGATCATGACATAAGGTTGTTTTGAAAGTAACAAGGGTTAAAGGACGAAACTCTACCACACACAAATCATGAACTTGTGTAAAAGCAATTTTGCTTGTGAAATAGTGTTTAAAACTAGTAGATCTACGTATCTACAAGCGGTATTTTCAAAGAACCAAGTATCAAAGAAATCATGTTTTCTAAAGACGGATCTTACACTAACAAGAATGATTTTTAGAACACACAAGTGTGTTAACACTTGTGTAGCACACACTTTCAACAAAATAACTATTTTTGAAAAAGATGACGAGAAGTTGTAAAGATGGAATTTCTTTAAAAACGGGGTTTTTACAAAACCGGATTGATTTATATAAAGATCCACTAAAAGTAATGGAAATTACTTTATGTTCTTGGATAAAACGCAAGTTCATGTAATTTATGCGATATACATATTTATTTACTAGTTTGTTGTTTTGAACATTGTTTTGATTAAATGAAAAGAATGTTGGTTTGATTTATGAAAGAAAATGATACGCTAGAAAGCGTGGTCACCTCCAGTTACAGAGGAAACTCTGGCGAAATTTTTCTAAAAACCTAACACTTAGAATTATTTTCACTATAAGTGTTAGAAATACTTTTCGACTTGTTTTCAAAATATAGATTTCGCCACGACTATATTTACAAAACATCGGAGGTGGGATTTCACAAAATAAAACTTGGTAAATGTATATTTAGTATATATTTTTCATAAAGTCACTTGATATGTGTTTATGACTATTTTGTGAAAATACTAGTATTATTTTTAGGGTAAAAATAATACTATCGAATGTTAATGGATCCAAAATAATACGAACGTCTCTACGATAAATATATAAGTTACACCGGTAATTATTATTACCACTCGATCATTAAAACGTAACTTACGCATTTTGGGAAAATATGACTTAACGCGTATTTTTGTTAAAGCATTATTTTGGGAAAATTATGTAATAGAAAAATATAATATTTTGAGAAGAATATTTATATTTTGGGAGTTAGAAATAAAATATATTTTAAGTGAGACTTAATAATATATTTCGAACACACATGTATTAAATCCCCCATCCTTGGGAAGGAAAATAACTACCAAGTATATACAGAATGTAAACACGAAATAGTTGCCTAACTATTTCCCAAAAACTTAAACCTTAAAGCTAAGGCATGGCCGTCCGTCTAATAGAGTTAGTACGTGTAGGTCGTCACACAGCTGCTTGATTTGGAGGTATACCTGGTAGAGACGCACCACTGTGAGTTCATGTCCCCCTTTTCTCTTAACTGTTTTCAGTTTTCTAAACTGCGGGGGTGAAATACATGTTACTTTGATTACAAGTACTTTATACATGGTATGGTTAGCGTAAGGAGGTTTACTACTTAGATCATGTGAGTGGGTAGGCGGGAACTGGAGGCCATTAATCCTCATTGTAGGACCGAGGGACGTAAGCGGTAGATCTATCTGGGTGTAGCGAGCCCAACCCCAGGCCCAGCGTAACGGACCTCGGGGTGACTTTGTACCCATCGCGAAATCTGCTAGGTTTGAGTCTTCCTACTTGCACTTCACACATATCAATGGCCTTGCAAACCATTGGTGATCTCTTTTTCCTTATTTGCTACATACCAGGGATTTTTATACTTACAAGTGTTTTACATACTCACTACACATGAACTCGCTCAACATTATTGTTGATTTTTCAACTTACATGTATTTCAGGGAATTAAAGGATCTGGCGCGGTATGACATGTTTTCCCGCTGCACTACTTACGAGGTCATCCGGGTTTGGGGAATGTGACTCTTTCCTGGACAAGTCACAGTCCTTAAACTGTGTTTATGTCATGTTGATGTTTGTGTTTGTTGAACAATGTCGTTAGGATGTGTTTCCGTTAAGACAATGTTGTTGTATTTAGTTTTTAAAACTTAATCGAATGGATGATCTTGCATGGTTTTATTTTCATATAGCTTTGTTATGGTTAAGCTATGGTATTAAGAAGTCACACCAAATTAACCACGCTTCCGCAAAGCCAGGGTGTGACAGAACGTGACCGGTAGATCGGTGCGGTGTATGTCAGACACGTGTAGGTGAAACAGGGCGATATCAACAGGTGCATGAGTAGGTGCAGGTGGGGGAGTAACAGGCCTAACAAAAGGAGGCAATTCATCGTCGTCCTCTATCCACCCATTGTGGGTGAATGCATAACGAGGATCTATATGGTCAGCAAAAGGAGCATGGTCTGCGGGTGCAGGTAGAGGGTCAGGCAAAGGTGGTGCAACAACTGGTATTTCAACAGGTGCATGCTCAGGCAGGGGATCGTAAGCAGGTATAGGCTTGGGTGCAATCAAAGGCACAGGGTCGGCTGGAGCTAACTCAAGATCAGCGGGTATCGGCTCGAGATCAGCGGGTATGTCAAAAAGATGATCGTCAGGGATGAAGTCAACCTCGTGTTCAAGATCGATGTCAGGATCAAACTCATCATCAAACTCAAAGTCCTGTGGAGGAACAGGTGCGACAGACATAGCTGTGTTGGAATCAGAATCGGTGGGATAACGTTGTAATCCCAGTGCATGTAGAGTAGTAGAGGACACAGACTCAAATGAATCAGGACCAGAATGGTCGGATGAAATCTCAACGACGGGAATCTCAATAAGCGAGATAGCAATGACATCGTAGACTGGAATCTCGACAAGTGGAGCGACAACGGCATCATCAACTGGAGCTCCATCATCCTGGGCACCCTCAGGGGGACCCTTAATAAAAAGATCGATGTCGTCGTCAGACATGGCATCAAGAGGCAGATCCTCGAAAGGAAATGCAGCAAGAGGTAAAGGAGCAGGGATCTGAACAAGAAGTAGATCCTCGCCAGGAAGACCATCAGCTAGCGGTATATCATCGCCAAATTCTGGTAAAGCAAACGGCTGGAAATCATCATCATCGCTACTCGTAGTGTCAGATGTAAAAACCTCATCCTCTGGGATGATCTCATCATCAGAAACTATGGCCATCGGGTCTACGGTGTCAGATACTCCACTATCAGAGGAGGACATGGTGTCTGTAACAAAGCAATCACAACATATGCACAATCATCAAACAAGCATGTAAGTAGCAACAATGTAAGCATGTATGCATCCTAGTCTTCCCAAGACTATCCCACCCAGCCTCTCAGACTGAACTACTTAGTCTCTCAGACTAAACCTCCCAGTTTCTCAAACTGAACTACCCAGCTAGTCTCTCAGACTAACTCCCCAGTCTCTCAGACTGACTACCCAGCTAGTCTCTCAGACTAACTACCCAGTCTCTCAGACTGAATTATAAACGAATTCTTTGAAATGTACTTTGTGTCTTTTATTTGCAAAAATGTTTGCTTCCTGGATCTGGACATTTTGTGTATGCAATGAAAACATGTTTGTGAAAACATTTTCGTGAGAGCCCTAATGATCGTAGTCTAGACTCGAGAAAGAATCCTAGTTCGCTACGATCGAAGCTCTGATACCAAGCTGTCACACCTTGACTTTTGCGGAAGCGTGGTTATTGGTGTGACTTCTTAATACCATAGCATTCAATCATAACAATGATATATGATAAAAACAAAAAGATATTCATCCATAAAAATTAAGTTTGAAAATGCCACAACTCACTTGTTTGAAACATCGACACCAAATTTAAGTTACAAACCATAACATGTTTTAATGAGTTCACGAAGACTCGACAACATAACTTAAACCAACCCGAGCTTAGAACCATGTATCCCGTCCAGGAGTAAGATACATCTACAAAACCCTACGACCATGGATGACATCTTTTATTTATAACGCAGCTTGAAACACATGCATACACCTGCCAGATCCACTTAGTTCCCTGAAGTACATGTAGTTTAAAAACATCAACAAAAGCTGAGGGAGTTCATGTGTTTTGTATATGTATGTATAACCCTTTGTAAACAGTGGAAGTATGAAAGTCCCGGTATGATAGCAAACAAGGAAAAGATCACCAATAGTTTGCAAGGCCACTGATATGTGTGACGGTGTAGGAAGACTCAAACCTAACAAAATTGTACCGGGCTTCCGGCTGGAAGACATAGTCACCCTATGGGCCACCCTAGTCCTCATGGGTGTGCGCTCGCTACACCCAAATAGATCTATCACTCATGCCCCTTGGTCCTTATACGAGGATTAATGGTCCCAAGTATCCACCTACCCATTCACATGATCTATGGTTCTTTCCTAGGCTCACCATACCAATTGTATTTGTATGTAATCCTTTTGTAACATGTATTTCACCCCCGAAGTAAATAAACAAAACAGTTTAAAGAAAAGGGGGACATGAACTCACAGTATTGCGTCTTCAGAATCGTAACCCAAATCTCTTCAGCAAACACGACTCCCTACAATGTACTAATGTCTATTAGACGAACGGGCCGTGCCTTGCCTTTGTATTTACATTTTTTACTTACGTTTCTTTTAATATTATCCCAAGTTATAATTTTCTTGTTAAAATAATAAATATTTCAACTTAAATTATATTTAAGTTTTGGAATAATTGTTAAACAATATTTTTGTAACAATACTTCTCAAGTATTTCCTTCCCAAGGATAGGGGTATTTCATACATGTATTTTCGTATTATTGTATTTGTAGTTCCAAATTAATATATTTTCAAGTCCCACTTTAGAAAATATATTTAACTTATTTTTATCCATAACTAATGTATTCCAAGAAAATATATATATTTTTCCCAAAAGTAGTATATTTTCTCCTTGTTGAAAATATGATATACTTTGTAATAAAAATCATACTTTCATTTCGTTTCGTATCCAAAATAATATTTACCAAAAATATATTTGTAACGGTATTTTCCGGAGTATTATATAAGTTACGTTCTATCGTTCGGTTTCACAATATTAAGTGTATAACTTATATATTTATTCTTGTGATTTTTGGTATTATTTTAGATTGTAAATTCTTGGTATTTTGTTAAGTTATATTACTTTAAATTCAAAAATAATATAACTAATACACAAAGTATACAAATATTCACACAAGTGTATTTAATATACATATACATATTCTGAATATGTATTTACCCATTTTTATTTATAAAAACCAACCTCCAATATTTGTATTTTTGTTACAAAAATTATGGCAAAGTTTATATTGAAACTTATGATCAAAATACTCTTGTAAATATTTGTTTAGAAAATATTTTTCTAAGTGTTTGTATTTTTAGAAATTTTTTGTCATAGTTTCCCCTAAAAATGGAAGTGTCCATGCTATTAAAGCATATCATTTTCTTTTCAAAAATCATCATAAACAATCAACAATCAACCTACACTTACCAAGTGCTAAAACAAAGCTATCTACATAATAATCATGAACTTGAACTTTCATAAAAACTTGTAGTAACTTGGTAGTGTGTTTAGTAAGTTTAGTTACCTTCCAAAGTGTATTTACTTCTTTATAAACTTCATTCTTGAAAGATTTGGGTGTTTACAACTTGTAAACATATTTTACAAAAATGCTTCTTTATGAAATCTTCTTGTTTCTCTAGTGTTTCTACACTTGTTTTATCACCAAAAATAGTGTAAGTTTAAGTAAGAACCAAGATATTCTAAAAATCATATTTTGAACTCGGTTCTTTTGGAAAACCATTCACAAATCTTAAATCCATAAGATTACTAACTCACTTTGTTTATTATTTTTCAAGAAATCACTTTATTCTTCAAGTTCATGCTTATACATGAGGATGATCATCTTGTTTCATCACATAATCATCCTCTCACTTGCTAGATCATGTGTTTAATCACAATCTAGCAAGCTCCTTATGATGATCAACATCATAATCTTCAAGAAAGTAACAATCAAGTATCATTCATACACTAAACAACATAGTTTCATCCATATTTCATCATATATCAAGCTTATGTTCATGCTTCTTGATTATGTTTCTTTAGTGTTCTTGTGATTAACAACATACTACATCTTTTAACCAACTAATTTAGAAGTAACAAAGGGTTACAAGGGCCTTACAACTAGCTCTATGGCTAGGGATGAACACTTGAAAATGAAGGTGACAAAGATGATGGATAAAAGCAAGTGAGAAAGGTCCTTCCACTTCCGATGCCACCAAGCTTCCTTATGCACCCATGAACACCTTTGTGTGGCCTTAGAATGGATGAGCTTGAATGATTGATGATGGTGGTAGATGGTGGTGGGTTCGGCCGAGGGTAAGGAGGAGAGGGAGAGAGGTGAGTGGAGTGAAAGTGGTGAGATGAAGTGAGGATAGTGATCTAGTGGTTTGTTCTTATAACCTCCAACAAGTGTTTAACCCTTGGGTCTTATGTCTTACAAGGTACATGACACAATATATTAATTAAATCAACAAAATCCACCAATTAGGCCATGTGGGCCGGTTACTAGCTTGTGGGGGGGTCTAATTGTAAATTGTAACCATGTAGTTAGATTATAATTCAAATCCAAGTGTATAGTTAGTTAAGTTAGTTACTAGATATTTTAGTGGGTGTTAGGGTGTTCGGGGACCATATCTAGCTCGGAAATAATAAAACAGTGCTTCTAGTATAATATTGGTGTTTCGGGTAGTGTCCGGTTGTTTGGTTAGATACCGGTTCGTTAAAGTGTCAAATTATACCGTTTAGTGATCTTTATGTACCCTTTTGTGACACTTTTAATTCTCAACACTTAGGAAAGCATTCAGGACCATTTAGTCATATTTTTACATGAAACTAGCTTGTTAAAAAGCTGATTTTTGCTGGAAAATGCAGAATTCTACACTTTGGGTGAGTTTTAGGCACTTCCCGGCACCTAAACTATCACTTAGAAAAGCAGTTTCGTGGTCCTTACTTCCCTACACACTATACTAGTGTAGTACTTGGTTTATGGCTCATACTGGGTCTCAAAACACTGTCTGTCTATGTACTGAACCCCGTCAGCATATTCCTGTTTTATCCGTTAACTATGCTAACTGTGCTTTGTGCATCATATATGTCAATAAAGTTTGCATGTGATAATGAGGTGACATTATGTAATATGTGATGCACATGTAAGCATGATGCAGTAATCAGAAAGCAGTTTAAGTTATCAGTTGTAATTCAGCACAGTCATTAAGCACTAATTAACATTAATTAATTGTACGGATACCTGTATTTTTTACGGTTGTCACATTCTCCCCCTGTTAAGAAAATTTCATCCCGAAATTTTAGTTCTGCTACTAGCTGCAGGGGTCTTGGGGAACAAATGTGGGTATTTTGCTTTCATGCGATCCTCACGCTCCCAAGTAAACTCTGGGCCGTGTCGCGCGTTCCAACGAACTTTGACGAGTTTAACACTAGTCCTGCGTGTCTTGTTAACCTTCCAATCAGTAACCTCAACAGGTTCTTTAGTAAAGTGGAGTGTGTCATCAATGTGAACTTCGTCGGCAGGAATGACAACTGTTTCTTGAGTTGGAATCTTTTTCAGATTAGATACATGAAATGTGTCATGAACTCCATTCAGTTCTGCGGGTAGGTCCAACTTGTAAGCTACAAGACCAATCCTTTCCAGGATTTTAAACAGTCCAATGTATCTTGGGTTTAATTTCCCACGCTTCCCAAAGCGTGCTACACCCTTCCAGGGTGAGACCTTTAACAAAACCATATCTCCTACCTCAAACTCCAGAGGTTTCCTCCTTTTGTCCGCGTAACTCTTTTGTCAATCACGAGCCACCTTTATGCGCTCTCGGATCTGTGTAATCTTATCAGTCGTCTCTTGAACCAATTCAGGACCAACAAGTTGTCTATCACCCACGTCTGCCCAGCATAACGGTGTTCGACATTTGCGTCCATAGAGAGCTTCAAATGGTGCAGCTTAGATGCTCGCATGGTAGCTGTTATTGTACGAGAATTCTACCAAGGGTAAGTGAGTGTCCCAACTACCACCCAAATCCATCACGCAAGCTCGTAACATATCTTCCAACGTTTGAATCATTCGTTCTCTCTGGCCATCAGTCTGCGGATGGAATGCAGTACTCAGATTCAACTGAGAACCAAAGGCTTCTTGGAAGGATTGCCAAATCCTTGACACGAATCTTCCGTCTCTATCCGAAATGATTGAGAGAGGCACTCCATGTCATGCAACTATCTCTCTCAGGTACAGTTCAGCAAGTTTACTAGTTTTATCTTTCTCTCTGATCGGTAAAAAGTGTGCAGATTTCGTCAGACGATCTACGATCACCCAAATCGTATCATGACCTCTGGGCGTCTTTGGTAACTTCGTTATAAAGTCCATTGAAATCTGCTCCCATTTCCACACGGGTATTTCAGGTTGTTGCAGAAGACCTGAAGGCTTCTGATATTCGGCTTTTACCTTGGCACAAGTCAAACATTTACCAACATACATTGCAACATCACCCTTTAATCTTGGCCACCAATAAAAATCCCTTAAATCTTGGTACATTTTATCCGACCCTGGATGGATCGAGTACCGTGACTTGTGAGCTTCATAAAAAATAACGTCTCGTAGACCACCGAAGAGGGGAACCCAAATTCTTCCCAAGAAGCACAACGTTCCTTCCTCGTTTGGTACTTTGGTGTTTCGGGTAGTGTCCGGTTGTTTGGTTAGATACCGGTTCGTTAAAGTGTCAAATTATACCGTTTAGTCATCTTTATGTACCCTTTTGTGACACTTTTAATTCCCGACACTTAGGAAAGCATTTAGGACCATTTAGTCATATTTTTACATGAAACTAGCTTGTTAAAAAGCTGATTTTTGCTGAAAAATGCAGAATTCTGCACTTTGGGTGAGTTTTAGGCACTTCCTGGCACTTAAACTATCACTTAGAAAAGCAGTTTTGTGGTCCTTACTTCCTAACACACTATACTAGTGTTGTACTTGGTTTCTGGCTCATACTGGGTCTCAAAACACTGTCTGTCTATGTACTGAACCCCGTCAGCATATTCCTGTTTTATCCGTTAAATGTGCTAACTGTGCTTTGTGCATCATATATGTCAATAAAGTTTGCATGTGATAATGAGGTGACATTATGTAATATGTGATGCATATGTGTTGGTGCATGCGTCTGTCGACTTCGTCTTGTATCGAGTCTTGCATTGCTTATGGCACGAAGATCGAGAAAACAAGTTATAGAGCTAATTTCGCTTGAAGATAACATGGTAGGTTCAAGCGAAATAGCTGATTTTGCTTGAACAGATGATTTAGCTTGAAATGCATGATTTCGCTTGAGTGAGTGATTCCGCTTGAGCATGTTCAAGCGGAATCAGGTAGTCTATATATACGGGTGTTATGATTTCATTTGAGACAGTTCTGGTATGTGTGTTTCCGATGGCGAAGCTCTGTCGAAGTGTCGTCTTGCTGTAAATCTGTTCCAGATCAATATAAACGACAGTTAAAAGTGATATCTAGCTGAATTCAACTCATTATGTCTGTTTTCGCCTTTCATTTTGAGTAGAACGCCTCTGATCGACTCATTTCGGGTCCGAAATCGATCCTACAAGTGGTATCAGAGCTCAGGAGGAGGAGTTCTGCAGATTTCAGCCTGATTTCTTCTCATTTTCTTACTTCTACACCTTCTTTTATCAATTGAACAACTTTTCACAGTTAAAATGGCCTGAATTTTTCACAACATTAGCGAAACAGTGTTTTAACAAACCCTTGAGAAAATCAGATCAAAATTCCAAGTAAAAATGACAAAAATGGACAAAAGTTATAATTCCGCTTGAACGAGCTGTCTAATTCCGCTTGAAAAGTTGATACCAGTTCAAGCGAAATACCTTATTCCGCTTGAAAATTGTTATTTCGCTTGAAAGTTTGAAACGGAATCAATGATTTCGCTTCAATCTGTTATCCAGGTTGAAATTCTTAATCTCGCTTGAAGTTGCTTGCTGGTTATTTCGCTTGAAGGTGGTATCTCGTTTGAAAGAGATCTCGCTTGAAACCTTATTCCGTTTGAAAGTGTTATCTCGCTTGAAAGTTTACGGAATCATGAGTGAAGAATTTTACAACGCTTTTGCAACATCACCAACTACTCCAGCTACCATTGCTCAAAACATGAACTTAGAAAACGAAACTGGAACTACACAAAAACCCCCGAAGCTAATGAGCATTGAAGAGTATTACGGTTGGAAAGATAGATTTGAAAACTGGGTTCAAGCCAATCACTTGAGATCTTGGGAGTGTATTTTGAAGAAGTATGTTCTACCACGTACTGATCTGCAAGTTGTGAAAGAAATCTCTGAATTCAAAGACAAAGAACGAGACATGTACAGAGCTGAAAAGATGATGATTAGTCTACTTCAGCAAGCTATTAAAGAAGACATCTTTATTTTGCTTCAACATGACAAAACTTCAAAATCAATTTGGGATGCACTTAAAATCAAATTTGAGGGTAGTGAGAAAATGATCAAAAGTAAAAAGGCACTGCTTAAGAAAGAATTTGATCTGTTCACAAGTTTTCCAGGGGAAGATACAAAGAAGTTGATTGAAAGAAATTGCCACTTAGTTCGTTCCATGTCATTGTTAAGCATAACCAAAGAACGAGAAGAGTGGGTCGACAAATTAGCTGATGCGTTACCTCAGAAAGAGTGAGGTACATTTTTTATGATTCTAAAGAATACCGGAGTTTATGATGGTTTAACGATTTCTCAGTTCATTGAGAAGATTGAGGGACAAGATCTTGAACAGCAAAAGATTGCAAGGATGAATAATCCAAGTAATCAACAAGATGTGAAAATGTATTACAAAGGAAATGTTCAAGAGGTTGAAAAGAGTCCGAAAATTTAAACTGCTTTTAGTGCTAGAAACTCATCAGAAAATGTTGAACAAAGTCATAATAGCAGCAGTGGATTCTCTTCATATCCGAGTGTTAATCCAAACAGTCCAACTTCAGGTTTTCATTCTCAAAGCTTAAAAAATGGAAATGGTTATGTGATACAGTGCAACATTGCATTGAATCTTCTAGATGGTCAAAGTTTTTCTGAAGAAATTGCAAAAGATCAAATGGCGTTACTTGCAACTGTGCTACAATCCTATGAAGGTTTGGTTGCAGGAAGGATTGGAAATCCTATGCTGACGAAAGAGGATTACGATCAGATAGACGCTGAAGAAATGGAGCTCATGGACATCAAATGGTGTCTAGCTAGTGTCTTGAGGAGAGCAAAAAAGTTTAAATGATCACAGGGAGAAATGATTTTCTGGATGCTCATGTGTCTACTTTGGGTTTTGATAAATCTAAAGTTACTTGTTTTTGATGCAGGGATAAAGGTCATTTCAAGAGAGAATGCAAGAATCAAGAGGCTAGTGGAGCAAAGAATCCATTTGGAAAAGATGACTACTATCGAAAAGCCATATATCAACAAGTTGCTCATCAACCATATCAACAAAAAGAAACACAAACTGCTCATGGGAAGATGATTGAAGATGCTAATAAGAAAGCTTATTCTGGTATCATTAATCAAGATGATGAGAAAATAGCTCCATGTTTCAATTGGAACAAATATATATCAGCTGATAGTAAAGCATGTTTAATAAACCATGATGATGAAAAGTTACCTGAAGGGTTCAGCTGGGATATGTTTACGGATGAGAATGGAAATTTTAAAGCTTTCATGGCAAAGATAGTTCAAGAACCTGATTTGTTTACCAATTGGATGAAAGCAATTGGTGTTCATGTGAAAAATCAAGAAGAAGAGTCTGTTTCATCCGATGAAAGATCTGAAGAAGCAACTGTTGTTGATCAAACATCATCTGATTCTGGTTCTTCAGATGATAGTTATGAAAAGACATTAGATTTTGATCAAACACCATATGATTCTGGTTCTTCAGATGATAGTTCTGAAAAAGCGATAGATTTTGATCAATCACCAACTGATGATAGTGGTGATGATGAGGAAGAAAGACATATTAATATCGCTAAAACTCATCTATCTCCTGAAAGTTTTCAATTTTATTTTGCAGATCGCCTGGAGAAGCTGAAGGAGAGACAAGCAGCAAAAGAACAAAAGAAAATGAAGAATGAAAATGGTGATCAAGAAGAAGAGACTGTTCAAAAAGAAGAAGTTAGAGTTGAACCAGTGATTGAAGTGGATAAAGTCATTGGAGTTGAAAAGATTGTGGAAGTTATCAAACCTTGCTTGAAGTGTTTAGAATCTTGCAAGCAATGTGCAGAAAAAGATGAGAAGTTGAGTGAACAAGACAAGATGAAAGAACAATTACTGTTCAATCTCAACTATGTGAAAGAATCTTACGGTGTGTTGAATAGAACAGTAACTGGTTTACAAAAGACTAACTCAGAAAGAGAAGATGTGTTAACCATGATGAATGCTGTGATGATGACAAAGCAGAAAGCGATAAATCATTACATTGAAGAATGTGCAAAGTTGCAGCGGGAGTTAGAGACAGAAAAGATTGAGAATGAGAGAATCAGACGTTTATTACAGAGTTATTCTAGTTCTGATTATCTCATTGATAGAATTTATCCAACTGTTGCAGGTATGGAAGCTTTTCAAGATGAGAAGACAAAGAAGAAGGATACTGGTAAGAAACAGAGTGCTAGTTATAACAAGTGTCCGCCTCCGATTTGGGAAGGGTATTCTCCTAGAAAACCGAACGAGCTGAGGAGCAAGTCGAAAAGGCAGTCAATATAAAGTTAAAGTCCGACCTAACCGATGAATTACCAGAAAACATTGATGTTGTTTTTACATCTTCTGACACTGACCATGAGTCCTAGTTAATAAAAAAGGTGGTCGATCAGGTGATGGATACAGATGAGGAATCGGAGTTAAAGTCTAAGTCAAAGTCCAAGTCTGGGTGTTCAAGTTCGTCCGTTAAAAGTCCGAGTTCATCAGTAAACAGTTCAAAGTCGTCGGTTAAACGGGTGTACAATAAAGAATTCTTGTTATCTAAATCTAATTTGAATGACGAAGCAATCAAAGTGGCATATACATTGATTGATTCAGACAAATTATATTCTGATGAGGAATTTCCAATAAGAAGTGTTAATTTTGAAAAGATCAAAAAGGTTTTCAAACTAACAGAAATTAGTATTTCTGAAATAAAAGATGTAAATCTTAAAGAGAAACCTAAAAAATACACTTCAAGAGTTCAACAACGTTTAAACAAGAAAAAAGGTTCTGGTTCTGGTTTTCAAAAGAAACCAAACCACAACGGTAATTTCAAAAAGAAAGGTTTAGTTTTTATTCCACCAGAAAATTATAAAAATGAAAAATATGTTCGAGATTTTAAATCAAAAATGAAATTTGTTTCAGGTGGAAGTGCTGAAGAAGAACAGAAGAAACCTTTCTGGAGACAATCAAATTAGGAGTTTCTTGCTGAAAAGAAGAGAATAGGAACTGGAGTTTTTCATAGACAGGATACTAGAACCCGTTTTAAATGCAATGAAGCTGGTCACATTGCATGGAATTGTCCATTGGATACAAAGAAAAAACAGGGAGTTTCTAAAAAACTCAAAGAAAAGGTTTTTGATAAAAATAAGTCACCAACTGATAAATTCAAAATTTTTGAAAATTCAACATATGAAGTTGGTGAGTGCTCAAAGACTCATTTTTATCAAAAAAGAGCTAAACATGACAACCAAGTGTGGGTTGTTAAGAAGTTTTATGAGAAATTTGGCGATGAATCTGATTCCACAAAATCAGACGAGCCACAAGTTGAGTCAAAAGATGAAAACTCAGTACCGCCTTTGGATGATGTTCATTTTCCACCATTGCGGGCTGAGAATTTAAAATCAAAGATTGGAAAAGTTGAGATCTCAAATCAATTCTATTCTGAAAAGAAAGA
The DNA here is from genome assembly GCA_030545235.1 of Helianthus tuberosus. Taxonomy (NCBI): domain Eukaryota; kingdom Viridiplantae; phylum Streptophyta; class Magnoliopsida; order Asterales; family Asteraceae; genus Helianthus; species Helianthus tuberosus. Next base: position 86,222,442 of record CM060364.1, on the reverse strand, counting down.
ATTTGATGTTGAGACATTGTTTAATGGAAAGGTGAAAAAGATTTTTGGTAAGATGGTTGAAGGTAAAGTACAAGGGGTTAAAGATTTTTATGCTACGAAAAAGGCAACTTATAACCCAACTGAATCAGAGTTAGCATCACCCAAGGCTGGTCAGGCTTGGGTGGACATTTTCTTTACCTAAAATTCTGACTTGCCGAAGCTCCCAGGTTGGTAAGAGTGGAGCAGGAATCGGCATCTTTCTTGAGAAATTCACGAAAGTGATTTCGACTTACAAGTGGTAAATCAGGGACATTAAGTTGTACTTGATTTTCTACAAGTGATTGTTTGATTAATATTGGTAAATGTAAAATCTTACAAGTGGTTGAAAAACAAGGTGATGATCCCTAACATACAATTGGTTTTATAAAATCAACAAAACTTATTTTCCGGAAAAACCATTTGATTAAAACAAACTTAAGTGTTTTGAAATCAATGGCAAAATAGTTTGTTGTGAGGGGGAGTTCTGATTGTTTATGCCAAGTGGATGGCGAATTGAAGTGATTCGATATCGGTTGTCATTTTATTTGTATAGTTTGTTTTCAAATTTCTTTAAATGTGTTTGAATTTTAGGGGGAGTAAAATTTTTTTCAGAAAATCCAAAAACATTTAAAAATTTGAAAAAGACAAAAACATGATAAAATGAAAAATGAGTTTTTGTGTCAAAGAAGAGGAAATGATAGTACATCAGTGGACGATCACAATATGCTAAAGAAATGAAATGTAAAAAATGTGATAAACGGTCTCACTGATGATGTGTCAGTAGGTTTTTGCACATTTAGTAGATTGTGACGAGATATAAACCTAAATTCAAACTTGCTTATATTGTGGGTAACATCTCTCGGATATACGGGTAACCCCCGAAATCTTGTTTGAAAGGTCCCTCTTTCTGAGATACTAGGTCTTTATACTCAGTGAGATCTGGGGTATTATCCCGGGACTTCTGATTTTGCGGAAGCAATGGCCTAGTCCCCGGAGAATACTTTACTGCTTGCTTGAAATATAGCGCCGCCCTCAGCATAAAATGACGAGACAATAAAATTGCTAATCAATGCTGTTGTAAAAAAGATCCTCTAAAGGGGACCCACCAAAAGTCGAACCGTCATCTCTCTGCTGAACGGAAGTTCTGACCTGAGCTCTCACGGTTTCGCAATTAACCCCTTACAGATATCATCTGTGGTATACTCACCTGTAAGACTGAATATTGGGATCTGGATACGGGAGTATATTCTGAGGTGGGACACATGAATAAGTTTAAGTATCTAAAACACTAAATCCATATCTCGAAACAGTTGAATTTTGTGTGAAAATTTAAAGTGGATCAGTATACTGACAATCTAAGAGAATCGTTTAGAACTTAAAATGTTTAAAGCTTAACGGTGTTGGTGATTTGTCTCAAAAACTGATATGATCCTCTTATACAAACTCACAAAAATATTGTCTGTAAATATTTCTTTATTGCATTTCATTTACTTTCAAAATTCCAAAAAGATTTTAAGTGTGTTTTAGCATAAACTTTGAAAAATTCAAAAAGATTTTCGACAACTGATGTTGAAGAGCTGATTTTCAAAATTCCAAGTGCTAAACATGATGAGCATGTGTTATAAATGAAAAAAAAATTGAATATTTTTCAGTACAAGTGATCATCTGAGGTTTCTATCATTGATAAATCATTCTGGTTTAATTTGAAAGGGAATCTGTATAGATAAATTTATCAAAATGTTAAATTTTGTGAAATTTATTTCTGGGTTAAGAATGTGCATGTATAGCCAGGTTTTGATCCTGAATCTGAAGATAGTGTGCCAGGTTCTGATACCTGAGGAATATGTGATCTCAAAAACCAGACTGCAATCCCAGTATATCGAAAGGGGAAGTCTGAAGACATCCGAGTAGATAAGCTTGTTCGAGGGAGTCGTTTGATACTGAAGAGAAGAAAGAGATAAAGTTTGAGGATGCTTACACGTTCAGACTTATAAATACTGAAGACGTTGAAGACTCGACACTTAAGACTCGTCAACATTCGAGGGGGAGTCTGTTGGTGCATGCGTCTGTCGACTTCGTCTTGTATCGAGTCTTGCATTGCTTATGGCACGAAGATCGAGAAAATAAGTTATAGAGCTAATTTCGCTTGAAGACAACATGGCAGGTTCAAGCGAAATAGCTGATTTCGCTTGAACAGATGATTTAGCTTGAAATGCATGATTTCGCTTGAGTGAGTGATTCCGCTTGAGCATGTTCAAGCGGAATCAGGTAGTCTATATATAGGGGTGTTATGATTTCGTTTGAGACAGTTCTGGTATGTGTGTTTTCGACGGCGAAGCTCTGTCGAAGTGTCGTCTTGCTGTAAATATGTTCTAGATCAATATAAACGACAGTTAAAAGTGATATCTAGCTGAATTCAACTCATTATGTATGTTTCCGCCTTTCATTTTGAGTAGAACGCCTCTGATCGACTCATTTCGGGTCCGAAATCGATCCTACAATATGTAAGCATGATGCAGTAATCAGAAAGCAGTTTAAGTTATCAGTTGTAATTCAGCACAGTCATTAAGTACTAATTAACATTAATTAATTTTATGGATACCTGTATTTTTTTACGGTTGTCACACGTCACACGCCTAGCGGGGTTACCGCATGCGGTATTTTGGGGGTGTGACATCAGCCGCTAACATCCCTAACCCAAAAGGATAAGAAGTTTGATTGGGGAGAGAAACAAGAAACAGCTTTGCAGACGTCGAAGGATAAACTCTGCGATGCACCTATCTTATCTTACCTGACAGTACCAATGGATTGGTAGCTTACTGTGATGTTTCACGACAAGGTCTTGGTTGCGTGTTGATGCAATAAGACAAAGTCATCGCTTACGCGTCACGCTAATTAAAGGTGCATGAGAAGGACTACACGATGCACAACCTTGAAATAGGTGTTGTGATCTTCGTGTTGAAGATCTGGCGTCATTTCTCGTATGGTGCTCGTTGCATGATCTTTACAAAATCATAAAAGTTTGCAACACATTTTCGAACAGAAGGATTGGGTTATGAGACAGAAGGTGGGTTGAGCTGTTGAATGATTATGAGTGTGAGATCAGATAACACTCGGGTAAAGCGAACGCTGTAGCCAACGCCTTCAGTCGCAAGGAACGCGCAAAGCCTCTAGGGGTGCGAGCCTTAGAGATGAGAATACAAACCGATCTCACAATTCGGATTCGTGAAGCCAGCAGGAAGTACTTAAACCAGAGAACCTACGAGTTGAATCACTGCGTGGTATGGAAGTGAAATTGGTTCCAAAGGAAAACGGAACATTATACTTCATGGAATGAATTTGGGCACCATCCTTCGGCAATCTACGAGCACTTATTCTGGATGAAGCTCATAAGTCGAGGTACTCGATCCATCCTGGATCAAACAAGATGTACCCAGAATTAAAAGATTGTTATCGGTGGCCCAAGATGAAAGCCGACATCGCTATATGTGGGTAACTCACCAAAATACAACAATTGTAATATAAAATATTACCAAAATTCCAAGAAAACAAATATACAATTTATACCCAAATATTAGACAAACCGAACACGGACGTATGGACGATATATATATATTCTGGAATTAAATTCATATATATATATATATATATATTGACAAATGAGTTAATGGAATTTTGGAAACCAAAGAAACGAAAATATGATTTTTACAATTATTACAAAATATATCATAAGTTATCAAGTAGGAAAATATATTATTTTTTAGTGAAGAAAAATATATATTTTCTTGAACTATTAGAAGATACATTACTTTTGAAGAAAATATATATTTATTAAACAAATTAAGAATATATTATTTTGGGTGAAAATGGATTTATAAATATTTTCTAAGTTAATTTTGAAAATATATTATTTTTGAGGTTTATATGAAAGTATAACTATTTTTGCCAAGAAGGAATTATAGATTATTTTTTATAAAAGTTTCTTAAAATACATATATTTTAAGAATATAAATTGGAGATTTTTAGTTGGGTTAAAATAATATTCCGGAAAATTTAATACAAAAATTAAGTATAAGAATACTTAATGAATACAATAAAAATACATATTCTCGTACGTACAAATACACACCGAAATACGCCACCAACACTTGGCAAAATACACAAGACTAAAAATACACAAGTATAGTTATACCCATCCTTGGGGAAATATTCATGAAGGATTACAAAACAAAATGATATATATTATTTTAACAAATATTCCAATAATAGATAAATATAATTTAAGTTAAAATATTAATATTTTAACCAATAATTGTATACTTTGGAATAATATATTGCACATCCAAAACGTAACTCAATGGATACTACGTCTTAACAAAGCAAGTAAGAATAAAAGTCGTTACACGACCTAAACGTCTAATAAAACATGGCACTTGTGTAGGTAGTTGTACGATTCATAGAAGGACCTTTGAGTATACGAGACAGCATGACGCAAAATTGTGAGTTCATGTCCCTCTTTTCTTTTAACTATTTTCAGTTTTATAACTTCGGGGGTGAAATACATGTTACAAATATTCAATAATTACAAATGGTATGGTTAGCTAAGAAATGAACTGTTAGATCATGTGAATGGGTAGGCGTTAACTTAAGACCATTAATCCTTGTATAAGGACCGAGGGGCATGAGTGATAGATCTATTTGGGTGTTACGAGCCCCACCCATGAGCCCGCGAGTTGGACCATGTGGTGACTATGTCGTTCCTGCCTGATGGCCCGGTACGAAATACGCAAAAGGGTTGAGCCTTCCTACACCGTTACACACATATTAATGTATTAGCTACACATTAATTGATCTGTTCATAGAAGCTTTCATACCGGTTTACAAAAGGCATACTTACAGATGTTTACAAGATTATTCGAACTCATACAGAAACACATGAACTCGCTCAACTTTGTTGATGTTTTCAAAATTACATGTATTTCAGGAAACAAGATGGATCTTAGGCGCTGGTGTTGTTTTCAAGACGTAAATTTCAAGTTTAGATGTCATCCACTTTTGTCTTGTAACATAACTTGGGGGTTTTAGTTGAAACTTAATTACTTGTGTTTGTAACATTTCAAACTTATGAATGGATGAACATCATGTTTTAATCATATAGTTGTTTATTATAATTGAATGCAATGATATTGAACAAGTCACACATCATACGCTTTCGCAAAAGTCAGGGTGTGACACTCGTGAAAGGGGGAGGATTGTGGAACCTAAGCTTTTCAAGCAATAAAACCTCATTCTTTTTTCTAATGGATTTAAATAGTATTTTAATGGGTGGTGGATAGTAAAAATTTATGAAGCCAGTGCACTCTAAAGTTGTCCTTGCTCCTCCAAAGTCAAAGAAAAAAGAAGACAATTGGAGCACCTGAATACATCGAATGTAGTTCCAAAACTTAGGAGGCATGTATAATTTTATATATATTCTTCCTGAAATGAAACATATAAATGCTTTAAGTTGACACGCGTTATTTTTTTTCTCAGAAAGGGAGTTTTTGATGCTGCAATTTAAGTTGTCATTGCTCCTCCAAAGTTAAAGAAAAAGAAGAAAGCAGGTCAAAAGGACTGCTCTATATTTTGATCAGAAGTAAGGTCAATGAGGCTAGAAGCGGTCAGTTGGCTTATCATGTGTCTCCATCATCCTTGATCCCTCGTCAGATTTTGATTTTTTGTTCGTTCTATGTATTGCCTTTGACCCGAGATTCATTTAGATTAAGAAATTCGAGTTGGATTCATTTATGTCCTATTTGTTGGCCGGAGTTGGCGGTGGCCGGAGTTAGAAGTGGTCGGAGTTGGTGGTGGCAGGTGTTGGTGGTGGTGTTTGATGAAGAAGGTGGGCCTTTTTGTAAGATTTTAATTTTTTAAAAAGGTTGGTTATTTATATTATCTACACAATTAGTCCCTATAAATATGAATTGACAAAAATGTCCTCATGTGCAAAGCACATGATCAGATTTAGCAGAAAAAAAAAATTAATTGAGTTTAGCCTAAAGAACAAAACATGTATGATTTGAAAACATAAAGTACAAAACTCGTCAATTTTGAACATAAAAGACAGCGCCTGAAAATGGATATAAAGATAAAGGACAATCCTTGAAATTTACTCTTAATTTAATAGATTTAAATAGTATTTTAATGGGTGGTGGATAGTAAATATTTCTGAAGCCACTGCACACTAAAGGTGAAAAAAAGTTAGTGAAAGCTCATGCTTACGTGACAGTCACTTTTTTAACGTGACAGTGAAAATTTACGAAACGGTAACACATGGTCTTATCATAACACACCTTAGACCATGAGGTCCCCACCTTACCCTTCTTCTTCAACCCAAGGTCATGGTCTACACACTACTAGAAAACTACTATTATTCCTACCAAAAATTCCTACTCATTTCCTACGTACGAAAATGCCGACATATTTCCTACGAAATTCCGACGTGTTAGATATGGTCTTAATTTTGTGACAAAAAAACGACAAATTGGTTTGCGTAGGAGAAGTGTCGGAATATTCCGACAGATCTCCGACGAAATCCGTTTTCATTTTAACCATTAGTCGTAAATTCGTAGGAATCGTTATGCGTAGGAAACATGTCAGCAATTCCCGACGGAATTCCTACGGAATCCGTTTTCATTTTAATCATCGGTAGGAAATGCGTAGGAATCCAATTTATCATCATAATAAAATGAAATTACTTATATTAAAATATAAAGTTTTATTATTTATAAAAAATATATGTTATTTTTAAAATAAATTTATTAATATCCATAGTTTTTAATTAATATCCGTAGAAAATGTGTAGGAAAATACCAACACAATTCCTACGAAATACGTTTCGTTTTAACAATTTTCCTATCCGTAGGAAGTGTGTCAGAAATTTCTGAAAAATTACTCACGAAATTGATAATTTTTTTTGTATTATATATGTGTTATTTTTAAAACAAGTTTATTAATATCCGTAGGAAATTTGTCATAAATGCTGACAGATTTCCGACTGAATGGTTTTAATTAATATCCCTAGGAAATGTGTAGGAAAATACCGACACAATTCCTACAAAATACGTGTTTTTTAACAATTTGTCAGAAATTCGAAGGAAAATAACAAATTTAATAGTTCGATAGAAAAAACGTAGGAATCAATGATACACGCCTTAATACGGTCTATTAGGGCATGTATGACTTGTATTTCTTCGTTACCATATAATAGCACTCAATACAATACAATACAATGTGATGTAACCCTTCAACATAATGGCCTTCACGAGCCATTAAGATATATATCAAGGCTTGACACAGTATGTTAGGGCCTGTATGACTTGTGTTTGTTACGATACATTTCACTCAATACAATGTGATATAATCCTCTAACATCGAGTGTTACATAATAATTGTCTTAACGGGCTTTTAAGATATATCAAGGCCCAACACAGTCTATTAGGGCAAGTACGACTTGTAATTCTTTATTAAAGTATTGTCGTCGGACCCTCCCGACCCGTCCCGAATAACGACCGACCGGAAAATCCTAACGTTTAGTTGTGGAAAGTTTTAACACCGAAAAAGGGACCCATTAGAAAAAATCACTTGGTTCGGAACCTGCCTTCTTCCATGATAGAGACTGTAGCCACCTGCTATGGCGTAGTCGTCAAAAAACCGACTTGAGTCGGAACCTGCCTTCCGCTGCAAGTAGCTCCATTCTGACCCAGTGGTGAATTCAGGAATTTTCGCTACGGGGGGCAAAAAGTGGGTCGGTCAAAATGGGTCGGGTCAAACAATATTGTTTGTCCTTTAAAGTAGAAACTATAGTGATGATAGTTTATTAAAATAACATAGTAAACGATATGGTACTCTTAGGATGATTACCGGTCCATTAGGATGATTGATAGGTCAATTAGGACTAATGGTGGTCAACTAGGGTTGTTCATGTTCAATTATTGTCAAAGGAGGATGATAAATGGTCTATTTGGAAGATTGATGGACCAATTAGGACCAGTACTAGTCAACTAGGGTTATTCATGCTACACTAATGTCAATGAAGGTTGTTTGGCATGATTAATGGTCCATTAGGATCATTGATCTCAACTAAGGTTGTTCGTGCTACATATTTGTTAATGAAAGACGTTTAGGATGATTAGTGGTCCATCAGGATGATTGATAGGTCAATTAGGGCTAGTGGTGGTCAACTAGGGTTGTTCGTGTTCCATTATTGTTAATAAAGGGCGTTTTGGATGATTAAGGGCCCATTAGGATGATTGATGGGCAAATTAGGGCTAACAATGGTCAACTAGGGTTATTCATGTTCCGTTATTGTCAACGAAGAGCGTTTAAGATGATCAATGGTCTATTAGGATGATTGATGGGCCAATTAGGGCTAGTGATAGTCATGTAGGGTTATTTATGCTACATTTTTATCAATGAAGGGCGTTAAGGATGATTAATATTCCATTAAGATGATTGATGGACCAATGAGGGCCAGTAATGGTTAACTAGGGTTGTTCATGCTCCATTATTGTCAATGAAGTTTGTTTTGGATGATTAATGGTCCATTAGGATGATTGATATATCAATTAGGGACAATGGTAATCAACTAGGGTTGTTCATGCTACAGTTTTTTTTTTTTTTTTTTTTTGTAATGAAGGACGTTTAGGATGATTAGTGGTCAGTTAGGATGATTGATGGGTCACTTAGGGCCAGTGGTAGTCAACTAGGGTTGTTCATGTTCTATTATTGTCAACGAAGGGCGTTTAAGATGATCAGTGGTCTTGTAGATGATTGATGGGCCAATTAGGGATATTGATGGTCAAGTAGGGCTATTCATGCTACATTTTTGTCAATGAAGAACGTTTAGGATTATCAATGGTTAATGATGATAATTGATGGGGGAATTATGGTTAGTGATGGTCAACTAGGGTTGTTCATATTCCATTATTGTCAACGAAGGGTGTTTGAGAGGATCAATGGTCTATTTGGACGATTGATGGGTCAGTTAGGGATATTGATGGTCAAGTAGGTTTATTCATGCTACATTTTTTTGTCAATGAAGGGGGTTAAGAATGATCAATGGTCCATTAGGATGATTGATAGGTCAATTAGGGCCATTGGTGGTCAACTAGGGTTGTTCATCTAAATACAATGCGTATTCTTTGCTTATTTTATGTACGTTTGCTATGTATGAGTTAGGATACATATAAATACTATATATATTTTGTACAATTTATCCAACCGCAATGCTATTGAGTTAAATTAGATACGTCAAAACTTGCATTTTCATATATTTAATGTATCACATAACGATTCGACTAATCTGCTCGATGTTTGCAATGTACCCACACTACAACACACGCGAGTCTTATTGCTAGCTATTAAAAACCTAACAATTAAAACTAAATAATATTTTAATTATATGTATTATTATCAATTTTATAAAAATTATACAAAACGAACATTTAAAACACTATTGAAATTATTTTTATCATTATTAGGCTATAGGGTGTGGTCATGACCACCATGACCCTCCACGTCAGTGCCATATCACCCACCTCTAATCCATCATCCAAAACCACTACCCTAAGGGTATGGTCATGACCCAAACCACTAGACTCTTATTTATTTTAATCTATCTTTGTCTGAAGAAAAAGAAAATAATTTCTTGAAAAATTGAAAGGAGGAACATGGATTCCATGGTTTAATCCATGCAAACCATGATGGATCAAGCAAGGTAGTGGTGTGACCTTCCATTCATGTTCCTATGTATCGAATCATGTCTGAACCATGACCCCCACACCATTTAGCCTTAATTTAATAAACTTCATAAATAAATAAATAAAAGTTCCCGCCTGATATTTCCCCAAATTCAAAAATTCTCAAAATTCCCCTCTAAAAAGTTCCCTCCCACTTAATTCTTCCTCACATCTTCACAACCATAGTTTGGTATTGTCGCTCCCAATCTCCCATCTCTATTCTCTCAACCATCATTCGTCTCCCTCATCTTTTTTACTCAAAATCATCGTCACCATCATTTTTGGTTCAGTTTTTTACCCCAAAGATTTCAAAGGTAGAAGTAATGAGGTATGACGGTAGTCGACGGTCCTCTTTAACCCCCTTCTTCACGAAATCGTCGGCAACCATAGACGGAACCGTTAATCTGTAATGGGCGTTCACGCTCTCTGGGACCTCTTATCTCCCGTTGGCCGCCATGTCTCCCTCGAAACCCTAGCCGGCAAAAGATTCACAATCGTTCACTTTTCTTTCTCCCTATATAACTCTTATTCATTACAAAAAAAATACATCTACGGATTTCGTGGGTAAATGCCGTTACACACAGATTTCCCACGAAAATTGATTTGGGAATAGTAGCCGTTTTCTAGTAGTGATATCCCCCTCCCCTTATCTCCACCAGATCACCACCGCCATGTCAAGGGCGTGATTCAATAACACATAGCCTTAGTGAAGGGTAAAAGGGGAAATCATCAATGCCTATGTGACGTCACTTTTTTCACCTTACCATAACACATAGTCTGACATACCTAAAATGTTTGACTATGTGTTATGATGAGGTGAAAGGTTAAAAGAAATGTTGACACGTCACTGTCACTATCACTGTCACCGTCACCGTTAGATAGGCATTAGTGGTAAAAAGTTGAAAACTTTTTTTGTGGTGGAGCTAAATAATATATTGGAATATTATTTAATATTTAAAAAGTTCAATAAATCACATGCCCCCACACCCGTTGTTCCATCTTTCATATTTAGTAGTTTGTAATGTGTTTTTATGATAATGTGAAATTCGGTGGGATGAATGATAAAAAAAAAATTTAAAAAGAAATGATGTGGTGGAGCTAAAAAGTATGTGGGTAAATTATTTAATATTAAAACGGTGTACTAAAGATGTTTAGAAACATATAAAAGATGTATATAGATGCATAAGTGATTTGAAAAGATGAAATCACCTATGTGACGTAGAAGGGGGTACATTAAATAAAAAATAGAGTGGTCGGGATACATCTAACAGTTATAATATACTTACCTATGAAAATTGAAAAAAAAGTAGACACAAAACTAACTTCTTCATTTTTAAGGTTTGGTGTTGTATGGCGCTAAACGGTGCCACGTTGGAAAGGTCACGGGCACGAACACCGCCACAGGTGGGTGCAAAATGAGGCGTGGAAACTTCCACGGGCTCAAGGGCAGGGGGAGAAAAATGTGGGGTGATGTGTGCTAATTACATTCAAATACACGACACACTCTTTTTCTATTATTTTTATTTTTTACTCTCCCACATTTCACACCATCACAACATGCATTACTTTGTATAACATATGTAAACCACGTTATTTACTTGACACACTTTAATTTCACATTTCATACCACAAACGAAACACATAGTCTAAGGGCGGATGCAGTAATAAAACTTAGAAAGACAATAATATCTTTGTGAATCACAAAAGCGGTTGCCGAATGTTGCCTAAATCTAAAGTTTGCATCTTTTCCAGCCATGACAAACATACAAATTATTAATGTTCCTTCTCTTTTGCTCCAGAATATCTTTGTAAACCACAATGCTGTATGTGTGTTTTTTGTGATTTTATTCTAGCATTTAACTTCATATGCACCACTCAATACAAACATAGAGTATAAATAACTATCTCTTTCACTTAAAATATCACAAGCTTAACTAACTCATCTCTAAAACTCCATCCACCTCAACGCCCATTTACTTATTTCCATTGCAACTTCAATGGCATCCATAAGAATTTACTCTAGCATTCTCATAGTTATGAGCCTTTTAAGTCTTGGATCGTCTGAGACAGGGGTTGGAACGATCAATGACCCTCCATACTTACGTAATTTATATACACTATTACGCGTGCACACACACATATATAGAATATTATAGAACATATCATCCTCTTATATATTAAGTGATCATAATTGATAACATGTTTCGCTATATTGTAATTACAGCGTCAGCTTGTTACGGGTACCAAGATCAAGGAGTAATGATAGCGGCTGCGAACCAAGATTTATGGCAAGGTGGAGCTGCTTGTGGGAAATATTTCCAGGTGACATGCACAGGTGCACTCAACCAAGGCGTGCCACACCCTTGTACGAGCACCCCCACAGTGACCGTAATGATCACCGATTTTTGCCCGCCTCCTGGTTGCAAGGGCAACCTTGACTTGTCACACGAAGCCTTTTCTACCATTGCTGACCCAAGAGCAGGAGGAGTCAAAATCTCATACCAACAGTACGCGATTCAATACGTGTTCTTCAAGTTTTGTTTTTATACTTTCTATTGGCGACTCGCTGGATGTTAGTTTCACAACATGTTTGTTCTCATTGTGTAGGGTGTGAAGATGAAGAATAAAGATGATGGAAGCTGCAGCATTTTGATTCACAATACATGTCTGCAGGAACAAGACATTTAATAACTCTACTGGATCGAGATGTGGCGGGACTCGCATTTCTAATAATATCAAGCTTTTGATTTCTAGTTTGTTTGATTTGTATCTCTTTCTTTCGACTTAATTGGCATGTCATGAATCCAAGTTGTTCATGTTTGTACAAATGAATAAATCTTGCCCTCCAAATTGTATGACAAACTCATGGAAACATAAAATTGTGACGTCTAAATGGGTAACAACTATAACCTTAAATATAGTTCGTGGTCAATTGATGCTACACGATCAGGGGTGGACCCAGGATTTTGTTACTCTAATGTCTATCAACTCAACGTAAAAGTATTTCCGGTTGGATCGGTCACTTTATTGTAAAAATGTCAAATTCTTTTCATTTGTAGATATGATAAATTATGGGTTATTAGATTTTATCACTCCCAACTATTGGCTATTGGCCGTTGTCACCCCCAACTATCACTTTGATGTCCGTCACCCCCAACTTAACACTTAGTGTGTTCTGTCACCACGTCGTTAACTGATCACTAACTTTTGATCATGTTACTACACTTTTTGGGGTGTCATAAGGATCTTGGGAAGGTTTTAGGGATCTTAGGACACCCCCAAAAGTATAGTAACATGATCAAAGTTAGTGATTTGGTGACAGAACACACTAAGTGTTATGTTGGGGGTGGCGGACGTCAAAGTGATAGTTGGGGGTGGCAGCGACCAATGACCAATAGTTAAGGGTGATAAAATCCAACAACCCATAAATTATTAATTTACCGGATTAATGCATACATATTGGAAGCTTAAAATTCTTTTACGGGATCAGGTCACTGCTGTCCGGATTCACCTCATATTAAGGTCCTAAACAACTTCAAAATCATACAAAAATCTTGTAAAACGTACCTATGTCCGGGCCCATACCAATATTGTGGAGGGTCTTTGATGGTTCCAATCCCACTTTCAGACGACCCGAAACTTAAAAGGCTCATAACTACGAGAATGCAAGTGTATATTCTTATGGATGCCATTGAAGTTATAAAGTTGTATCTGTATTAAAAGTTTGGAAAATAGTAAATGCTTAGAGAGTAAGTACTAAAGCTTATGATATTTTGAGTGAAAGTGATGGTTATATATACTAGATCAGTGCATATCATATCAAGTTGATTATTGGAATAAACTCTCAAAACAAACATACGGCAACTGGGTACATTGTGGTTAACAAAGATATTCTATAAAGAGCCAAAGAGAAGCAATTTTTTTTATTTATTTGTATTTGTCGTTAGTAAGAAAGGAAACAAATAAACTTATATGTGCTGGGTCATATCGTATCGAACCCATCTAAATCGTTTCGTTTTTTAGGTTAACACGTTAGATGTTCATTTGTAAATTTATAAATGGGTAATACATAATAACTTCGTAACAATTTAAAAAATTAATTACTGCGACTCAAATGAAACTTTTTCTTTCGTAATTGATGTCATTTTAATTGTTTTTACCTCTTTAATACTCATTTTCGATTAACATACTTAATTTTATATATTTAGCTCGAGACTAGAAAAAGTGAAGGGAAAAGATTAGAGATAGTTAGAACTAATATAATAAATTGTTGAAAATGAAGAGTTAATGAAGTAGTTTAAAATGATAAATTAATTTAATTAACTTTTAAAATTTTATAGTTGGATGAATCATGGAAAATCTAAATATAAACTTTTATTAAACCCCTTAAAATGGATTAACCCACCTATTAGATGAATCATGTTCGCATTAACCTATTTATTAACCAAGTCGTGTTTGCTTTTAACACATGATATATTAACTAGGTCGTGACTTGTTTATTAAATGGCTTTTGTTAGCTGGCAAATACATGTATTTTTTATGCCGTGTGTTTCCGTTCATATCAATAAGGTACTGTTTGGTATGAAGGAATTGAAGGCGAAATGAAATGGATTATTCTAATAAAAGAAAAATAAACATGTTTACATTCCACAAAGAATGTAACTCCTTCCAAATAAAGAATTTTCATTACTTGATAAAGAGGTGTTTTTTTCATTCCTTCAAAGAATGGAAAGAAATATATAATTATTATTATTATTATTATTATTATTATATTATCGTTATTATTATATTGAAAACTGCAAGAAATTTATTCTTTTTTGTATTTCCAAAGAGTCTTCGGTTTCTTGGTGGGTTTTGAAACATGTTTGCTTTCTAGACAGTTCGCTACCTACAGTAGCAAACCAATGCAAGAAGTCCAAGTTTATTTTGAGTATAACTCGGACTTTATGCATGAGTTCCCCTCCTAGAAACAAATAAGTTTCAAAACCCTACTATAAACGCTTATCAATCTCAAAAACAACCTAGAAATAAAAAAAAATTTCTAGAAAATATTGGGGTAAAAGAAATATTTTATTTATTTTCAGAAAATATTATTGTAGATGCATTGGTATTATTGACTACTAAAATTATTTTCCCCCTAGCTCACTTGGCAATTCCCATGTGGTTTGGGTTGGACCGGCTTCCTCATTGGAGGTCGCCGGTTCGATCCCCGGGTGTTGCATACGGGGGGTGGGACGTCCCAATGATAGATCGTATCCTACCGAGTCATGGTGCGGTCTTGAGGGCAACCCGGTTTTACCCAGCTGTTACCCCAACGAGTCTCTCGTGTGGGGCAGTATGGTTTCCGGGCGGAAGTCAGCTTACGCGGCGGCCGGGGCCCGATCGAACATCGCGTCCGAGAGTGCGGGGCTGACGGGGGATTGTCTTCGACATGAACCCGATGACCAATAGGTCCAGTACATAAAAAATTACCTTCCAAAAAAAAATTTATTTTTTCTTACACTTTTGCAATATGGTGCCCACACTATCACATATTCCATACATGATCGATGATATTGGGTCGTCAATCAATTGATAGGTTTCGAGATTGTGGGTTGAGTTTTTCAATCCTAACCCAACCCATAAATTTATATGTGTTGGGTTATATCGTATCAAACCCATCTAAAATCGTTTCGTGTTTTAGGTCGACACATTTGATGTTCATTTGTAAATGAGTAATGCATAATGACTTGGTAACAATTTAAACAATTAACTATTGCGACTCAAATGAAACTTTTTCCTTTGTAGTTGGTGTCATTTTAATTGTTCTTATATCTTTGAAACCCCTAAAACGGGTTAACCCACCTATTCAATGAATCATGTTCGTGTTAACCTATTTATTAACTAGATTTGTGTTCGCTTTGACTCATACTTTGACACATGATATATTAAATTGGTCGTATCCCTGCTGACTTGTTTATAAAATGGCTTTTGTTAGCTAACCAATACATGTATTTTTTTGTGGTGTGTTTCCGTTCATATCAATAAGTGTAGCCCCAATTTTTAAAGGATCAAATTATCTATACATTCCATCTGCCTATTTGCATACCCTCTGCCTCGTATATGCCTCGTATAGGCTTATACGGAGCGTATAGGGTTACATCAAACTCAGTGCCTGACTCATGTCAGTTCTGATTTGGCTGCTCCTATACGCTGGGTACAAGCCAATACATAGCGTATAGTACCCCTCGTATAGGTCTCATATATGACTCATGCCCCATATATGCCACGTATAGGCCAATATGGGGCGTATATAAGGGATTTGTTTACAAACATTTTATACAATATTAATCGTTTTAGCAAACTTTTATAAAAATATAAGTTTTCTATTTTAAATAAATAAAAATAATAAGTATAGGATATGATACAACACTTGTATAGGCCTATACGAGACTTATATTATACATTATATGATACGATACAATTCAATACGATATTATAGGATACGATACAACACTTGTATAGGCCTATAGGTGTAGTATAGGTCCCGTATTGGACTATAGGTGTGCTGATCACCATTTGGTCTTGTCGAAACCTGAGCATGTATTCTGAGTTGGGTTTCGATACTTCGCCTGCAGAGATGGTTTTGGTCGGAGTTTCTGCAGTTCCGGTGATGTGGTGGTCAAGTTCACGACCAATGATGGTGGAGAGGATTTGTTTGCGCCACGATGGGAAGTTGGTGGATGTGAGTTTGATGGGAAAGTGAGTTACTGTCACACCCTGATATTTCCACGTATTACCGGTGGGCCCGGTGGGGAGTATCGTGACGTAGTTGATATCATCATGGACAATTTATCACAGTTTAATACATAGCGGAAGTCGAAAGATAAAAACATTACAAACCGAATGAAAGTAATATCAATTATTACAAAAACAGTTGTAAGGGATCCACAGGCGGATCAAAGTTAAAAGGAACATTGTTAAACAGATTTCAAACATCTAAGCTTGCAAGACTCTTTATTGATGCTAGGAGTAGCCAGCCTATTCCGCCTAGTACCTGAACTTAGCCTTTTTTGGAAAATACGTCAGTTTACACTGGTAAATACAATTAATCGACTCGTTTTGAAAATGTTTAAGAAAATTGATTTAAATGCACAAGGCACAAAATATATTTTATAACTTGGGATAATTATTTAAAAATAAACTTGTTAAAGAATTATATGTTTATTATACGTTCAGTAGCCCGGGTTGAAAACCGGGTTAAAGATTAATAGACACGCCACATAATATATCCCACGACGAGTTATTCTCGAACAGGTGGGTCATTATTTTTACATACGCACCGGCAGGTGTATGCCTACACCCCGTGCTTAAGTCGTGGCCATTTCAATGAATGAGCCGAGGATATCCATGACATGGTCATTAATCCCCCAAAGGCTTAGAATAAACAAAAAAGATTAAACGGGTTATCTCAATGATTTAACCTTCATACGATTAAAAATTCAATACCCGACCAAGCGGTATTTTATATACCGTACCCCAAGCCTGTATAAGGGAAAATAAGTTAAAAGTATTTACCTGAGCAAATTATACAAATTTATCCCAGTCGTACAAATCAGCAAGTGCAAATATCTTTTACTGGCCTCCTAAATCTGGAATGAAGGTTTTTTTTTATTAACCCTAACGGGTCTTACTTAAATTTAAACTTAGACCGGTTAGTTTTAAAGAAAGGTATACGGTTCAAAACGCATGATTAAGCGAAGACCGGATTAGAATGTGGTTTAGACCCTACAAGTATGAAGACTTGTATAATATGGGTAAACTAAACACATTCTGGATTTTGAAGTGAAAATGATAAGGTTTGACCCGTTTCGGTTAATTTATGCAAACAAGTCACATAAACTGTACCGAACGCGATAAATGCATAACGGGTAACCAAATGAGTCATGAACAGGTTTTCTAAGTTAATATGCGTTAAATATGTTGTGATATCAGTAGGATACCTTCCATTATGCCCAAACGGATTTAAAATCAATTTAAGCCTCGTTGGGGTATTTTGGTCATTTTAAGGATTATAAAAGAGGTTAAATATTAATCTGAGGTTCTGGTCTAAAAAGATCAGTAAAAGTATTTAATTTAATAAGTTATATCAGTAGGGTATTGCGTATATGCGAAAGTTATCATTTATAACCAAACTATGCACCATAGGGGCATTTTGGTAATTTCACATAAGCTTTAGAGGTCAAAAATAGAAATCTGAGTTCAAAACTTTTGCTTACTATTAAAGTATAAAAATTTACTTAAAACATCAGTAGTAGGTATTAAGTCTTATATGCCAAAAATAGTTTTAACCCTTACTATGCGTTTAAAACGAGTAAAAAGTCGGTTTTCGGTGATTTTCGGGTTATATAAGGAAAACTGAGATTTTTATCAGCCCAAAAGACTTAAAATATTTTATTTATCATATAAGATCAGTAGCAAAAGATTTGGTATCAATATGTTATGTAAAACTCATTTTATTAGCAAAAAGGGTATAACCGACAATTACCGAATCAAAGCAAGAACCCTATGTTATGCTCAGTTTAAAAGAAAATAAAAATCTTCAAAAATCCCAAAATATTATATTACATCAGTGGGTAAAAAGTTTGGTGTCAAAATTTGGGTTTAGATAGGCTTTATGCTAATAATGTCGTTTAATTAATAAAAAAACTTTCAAATTACGATATTGAGCATAACTCCTAATTTAGACCTCAAACTGATGTCAATTTTTTAGAACATGTTTATAAATTAGCAACAAAGGTTTCTGTCCTCTCACATTTTTAAAAAACTCGTTTTAAGGTTAAAAGGGCATAATGGTCAACATTTAAGCAATTAATGGAAACATGCAAATGAATCGGATTAATTAGGAACAAAGTTGTATAACCTCAGAGGGTTATACTAACCTATTATCTGTTCCTAATGGAACTCTAAGGAATATTCAAACTAAGCTGAATCGGGTCAGAACTGAAAGTCAAAGCAAAAGTCTACTTTTGCGATTTTCGGTTCCGAACCGAG
Organism: Helianthus tuberosus; assembly: GCA_030545235.1. NCBI lineage: Eukaryota > Viridiplantae > Streptophyta > Magnoliopsida > Asterales > Asteraceae > Helianthus > Helianthus tuberosus. The sequence continues at coordinate 86,203,612 of CM060364.1, read as the reverse complement.
CCTATGCTCAAAATTGTCGGGTTGAACATGCTTAGACATGTTCTTACATTAATTACCAAGTTTTATAAGTGTTAAAACAGGTTTCATAGCTTCTACACTGTTAATTATGAGTTTATTTGCAAAATAGCTTTCTGTTGACTTTTTAATATTAAGTTTGACCCGACAATTGACCTAGTTAGAGTGGAAATCAGAAGGTGCCCTTTTAAGGGTTTATTACCCACATAATTACCAACTCATAGCCATTTTTAATTCGAGAAATGACTGGACCATTAGTGATTAATCACTAAGTCAAAGCTTAATTACGACGGCTTTGACTTTTGGTCATTAGACTATTAAAACATGAATTAGAGAAGCTAAGAATGCTTACAAAGACTCTTAGCACGAATTAGAAGCTTAAGAAATCTTGCTTGAAGTCCAGAGAGCTCCAGAGAATAGGTTTAGAATGATTTTGTGAATGAGCAAGTTCATGGTTGCAACATAAGGTCCTTATATAGTGATTTAGATGCAACAAGATCAATCCAACAAGGTCTACACATGTTTCCTGATCATCCCAGGTGTCCCCTATGCATGAAATACCACTGGTGCAGCCCCTGAATTCGAAAACCATGCATCTAAGGCGGTGGAACAGGCTGAACAGGCAGCTGTTCATTTTTCTGCCCAGTTACAGGTCTTACGGAGCGTAAGCTTAGGGCCTTACGGTCCGTATCCGCTTTTTAATCTTTATCGCCCAGATCAGCCACCTTACGGTCCGTAAGGTGGTCTCTTTGCGGTCCGTAAGAATTGGCCAGAAGACAAAAATTTTGAGAATTTTTAACATTTGACCATGCAACCTATCATACCTCGAATCATTGGTTATTATTAGTAGCAAGGGCCCTCATGATCAGGTCTGAAACATTCAGAATGCATTCCATGCATTAGTGTTGCCTTGGAGTCTTGTGAAAAGGCCATTAAATGTAGATTTGTCACATTATATACATGTGATCCCATCTCTTTGAATGTTGATTTATTTATTACAAGATTAACCGAATACTCATGAAATCCTTATCAGATTTTCATGAGAATGTAAAAATGTTAAAAGGTCACTCAGAGGAAATAATTTAACATGTTGACACTTTTAATCACTTCATGTATCTTTTTACTTCATCTGGGTTCATAACACGCTTTAAAATTTCATGACACGTGTCTTTATTATATTGGGCATGATTTATGAGGTGTTACATCCTCACCCCCTTAAAAGAAATCTCGACCTCGAGATTTACTGGAATAAATATGGGTACTTCTGTTTCATTGCGGATTCTACCTCCCACGTGTACTCGGGACCTCTACGGGCATCCCATTTAACCTTCACAATTAGTACGTGCTTCTTTCGAAGCTTCTTAACCTGTCGATCCTCAATCGACAAAGGGTTTTCAACAAAATTTAAGCTCTCATCTATATGCACGTCCTTATGTGACATGGCTAGCGATTCATCGGCTAGACATTTCTTTAGATTGCAGATGTGGAACACATTATGAATTCCACTGAGCTCTTCTGGCAGGTTTAACTTGTAAGCCACTGTTCTGACACATTTGATGATCTCGAATGGTCCAATGTATCCGGGGCTTAACTTGCCTTTCTTGCCAAATCGCATTACCCCTTTCCAGGGTGATACCTTAAGTAACACTTTGTCACCTACCTCAAATTTTAGAGGTTTACGCCTTCTATCTGCGTAGCTTTTCTGCCTATCCCTGGAATCTTTGAGACGATCACGTATCTGCACAATCTTATATGTCGTCTCCAGGACTATATCAGGTCCTGTTAGTTGGACATCTCCAACTTCCGCCCAGCAAACTAGCGTCCTGCACTTTCTCCCATACAAAGCTTCAAAAGGTGCAGCTTGAATACTAGAGTGATAGCTATTATTATACGAGAATTCAATTAATGGAAGATGATCATCCCAACTTCCACCTAAATCAATGACACAAGCCCTTAGCATATCTTCCAGTGTTTGAATTGTACGCTCACTCTGACCATCCGTCTGAGGATGATATGCAGTGCTGAAATTTAATCGAGTGCCCAAGGATTACTGAAAGCTTTTCCCAAAGTGCGATGTATATCTTGTATCCCTATCAGAGATAATAGACACTGGCACTCCGTGGAGAGATACAATCTCACCTACGTACAGCTGAGCTAACTTATCTGAGCTGTGTGTTTCCTTAATAGGTAAGAAGTGGGCTGACTTAGTCAACCTGTCAACTATGACCCAAATAGTATCATTTCCTCGCTTTGTCTTTGGTAACTTTGTGATGAAATCCATAGTTACCATTTCCCACTTCCAGGTGGTAAGTTCAGGCGGTGTTAGCAAACCTGACGGCTTCTGGTGTTCTTATTTAACTTGAGCACACGTCAGACATTTGGCCACATAAGTGGCTATAGATTTCTTCAAACCTATCCACCAGTAATTTGCCTTTAAATCCTGGTACATCTTGTCACTACCAGGGTGAACAGAATACTTGGAACTATGGGCTTCTTGGAGGATAACGTCCCGAAGTCCTCCATAGATTGGAACCCATATTCGTCCATTCAATCTTAGGATTCCATCCTTGCCGTATGATAACTGCTCAGCAGTGACTCCCAACTTTTCATTCTGATAGTTGGCTTCCAATACAGCTTCCTTCTGAATGGCTAACAATCTTTCATTTAAGCTGTTCTTCAATTCAATGCTCTTGGCATTGATTCTAATGGGCTTAACCCTTTCCTTTCTGCTCAAAGCATCGGCGACCACATTCGCCTTACCTGGATGGTATCGGATTTCACAATCATAATCATTCAGTGTCTCCATCCATCGACGTTGTCTCATTTTCAGATCTTTCTGATTAAACAGATGTTGAAGGCTCTTATAATCAGAATAGATCACACACTTGGTACCATATAAATAATGCCTCCAAATTTTTAGTGCAAAGACAACGGCACCCAACTCCAAGTCGAGGGTGGTGTAATTCTTTTCGTGCACCTTTAATTGTCGGGAAGCATAGGTAATAACTTTGCCCTTCTGCATTAGCACACATCCCATACTAGTGTGTGATGCGTCGCAGTAAACCACAAATTCTTCAATCCCTTCAGGCAATGTCAACACAGGTTCATTGCTCAGTTTCTGCTTAAGTATATCAAAGGATTCTTGCTGCTTAGGACCCCATTCAAATTTGATATTCTTGCGAGTCAGTGAAGTTAGGGGCGCTGCAATTCTGGAGAAATTTTCAATAAAACGCCTATAGTATCCTGCCAGACCCAAGAAGTTGTGGATCTCTGTGGGCGTCTTCGACTCTTGCCAATTCATGATAGCTTCAATCTTAGCGGGATCCACCTGGATACCACTCTCACTAACCACATGTCCAAGGAATTGGACTTCACGAAGCCAAAATTCACACTTTGAAAACTTGGCGTAGTGCTTTTCTTGTTGAAGAAGTTTAAGAATATAATGAAGATGCTTCTCATGATCAGCCTGATTTTTTGAGTAAATAAGAATGTCATCAATGAAGACAATGACAAACTTGTCCAAGTAGGGTTTGCAAACGTGATTCATGAGATCCATGAATGCTGCTGGTGCATTAGTGAGTCCGAACGGCATTACTAAGAACTCATAGTGACCATAGCGAGTTCTGAATGCAGTCTTGTGCACATCTTCATCTCTAACCTTCAGCTGATGATATCCTCATCTCAAGTCGATCTTGGAGAAGTAACTGGCTCCTTGAAGCTGATCGAATAGATCGTCGATCCTGGGCAATGGATATCTATTCTTGATTGTAACCTTGTTCAGCTCTCGATAATCAATGCATAAACGCATTGATCCATCCTTTTTCTTCACAAACAGGATCGGTGCTCCCCAAGGAGATGAGCTAGGCCTAATAAATCCTTTTGCCAACAAATCATCCGACTGAGTCCTCAACTCTTTCATCTCAATTGGGGCCAACCGGTAAGGTGCTCTTGCAACAGGTGTTGCTCCAGGTATAATGTCGATTCTGAACTCCACTTGCCTATCTGGGGGTAAACCAGGTAGTTCTTCAGGGAATATATCAGGGTATTCAGAAATGATAGGGATGTCATCAATCTTGGGTTTTGGTTCGTCAATTGTCACTTGTGCCATATAGATGACACAACCTTTCTTCATGCACCTTGATGCCTTAAGCATAGACACTTGCTTAAGCAGCCCATGTTGAGTGTCTCCCTGAATTGTCAACGGCTCACCATAAGGTGTTTTGATAACCACTTGTTTCTTGTCACAAACAATCTGAGCTTGGTTATGAGATAACCAATCCATGCCTATTACTATGTCGAATCCAGCTAATTTCAAAGGAAGCAAAGACAATGGAAAAGAGTGGTTCCTAATGGATATGAAACATCCATCTAACACGGTTGAAGCAGTTTCTATGGTACCATCGGCCAATTCTACATCGTATTTTATGCTTAGGGTTTTAACAGGCAGATTTAATAACTTACAAAACTTATTATCTACAAATGACTTATCTGCACCCGAATCAAATAATACCCTTGCATAAACATCATTGATAAGGAAAGTACCTGTTATCACGTTGTCATTCTGGATCGCTTCTTGAGCATTCATTTGGAAGACCCAAGCATTGGTCTTCTTGCCTTCTTCAGGCTTCTTCATATACTTTGGGCAGTTGGACTTGATATGCCCTTTCTCGTTACAATTGTAACAAGTTGCATCCTTAATCTTCTTACAATCCAAAGTCTTATGCTCAGAAGACTTACAGATCCCACAAGCTCTTGGCTGTGATTGGGACTTTGATTCATACCTGCACTTTCCCAGGTGGCGCTTCTTACAGGTCTTGCATTTGGGCTTCTCACCCGACTGTTGGTCATCCTTCTTGAACCCTGAAATCTTCTTGTGATTAGAGTTCCCCTTGTGCTTCTTGTCTGAACGGTGTGAGTTATCATCCTCACGTTTTCTCTTCCCAGCATCAGAGTTCCTAAGCGATCTCTGCCTGACCGCATCAAGGGTAAGAGATAATGACAAATCAGCTACAGACCTAAAGGTAGTAGGTCCTGATGCTTTCACACTCGCTTTGATCTCCGGGACTAAACCCCCAATGAAACGGGCTATACGCTTGGGTTCCGGTGTCACCAAGTAAGGAACCAGTCGAGACATGGTGTTAAAACTTGTGAGATATTCCTGACAGTCTAAGTTTTTCATAACCAAAGTCAGAAAGTCGGTCTCGATCTTCTCAACTTCATGTTGAGGACATAAATTCTCTTTGATCAACGCAACAAACTGAGCCCACGTTAAGTTGTATAACGGAATCTTTCCACTAGCTTGGATCAAAGACCTCCACCAAGCTAGAGCTTCTCCCTTGAATGACTGTGAAACATACTTCACAATATCTTTCTCGGCACATCCACTAATATCGACCACCGTATCCATCTCATCTAGCCACGTCATGCAATCAATGGTGCCTTTTTCCCCAGTAAAATCTCTGGACTTACAAGAGACGAAATACTTATATGAACAGGTCTTTGCACGTGGCTCTTGATCAAATATAATCTTCTTAGACGGGATACTGTGCTGATTTGAGGAGTGTTGGGCATCATCCTTCTTCGACTCATGAGATTTAGAAGGTGGCTTACTGTGAGCTACAGAGAGAGTCTTTGAGCGTGTACCACTAGACTCTCTAAATTGCCTGTCCATGGCTTTAGAAACAACATTATCAATCAATGCTTGAAGTTCCGCACCAGTTACATGGATTCTTGTAGTATCATGATTCTCTACAGGGTGACTGTTGATTTCTTCAGATTCTGCCATGTAGCTTGACTGCTACATAAAATAATGATAATGATTCATTCAGAATTCTATAACAGGATTGTCATCTTTGATAATTTTATTAACCATGGTATTAATAAACCATATTGGTTAATTTACTAGGCATATTCATTCAGGATTTTCCATTATAGTTTTCCTCAGTTATAATTTATTAATATATTAAGATGGCACAAAAGTCAAGTCACAGGGACAATTTTAATTTATATGCCATGATCTTATAGGATCTAGGCGTTAAGGCATTGAATCATAGTTCATTACCTTTCTTGACAGGGAGTCATAAACTACAACTGTCTTTTGTCTTATATGACAATGAATATGGCCCGCAGGCATTACATTACTAATGGATGTTGAATATAAAAAAGGAATTGGAAGGATCCAATATAAGGATGACTTACGTGATTTTATCGAATCACATTTGCCAGGAGTGTTAACATGTTTTCAGATGTTAACAGGGATTTTGAATCTTACAAGGAACTACCATCATGGCCCTGTCTTAAAACGACACATGGCTAGGTTTTGCCTTCAAGATTTTCTTTTAATATAAAAGGCAGATTAATATTAAATTGGAATGATATTTTGATTTATTTCATATTTTATATTTATGCATATAATGACAAAAATGAAAATTTTAATTAAACATTCCACTAAATTAAAAGAGTACATATTTTCCCTAAACGGGACTTTAACAGAAATGACTTGCCCACGCAGGGGCTAAACTGAAAATACAAGTCCTCGCAAGGACTGAATACATAAATAGATGTCCACACAGGGACTTGATTGAAATAAGGAAATTACAATATAAATAAATAAATAAGGAATCTTCAAAAATCCCTTTTCTTCTTTCCCTTGATTAGATTCGCCAGACCTTTGAGAAATCCTCGGTGGCTCCTACGCTATTCTTGAACCTCCCGCTCCACCTGGCTCAACCTTTGAAGAATCTCCTGTTGCTACGATGGTTGGATCTGCGGCGGCTGCTGATGTTGCGGAGGTTGAGGAGGTGGCGGGTATTGGTACCCATAGGTCGTGTACCCAGTCTGATATGGGACTCCATAGGGACCCTCAGAATGAAGAGCATTGTAGTTTGCAGCTACAAGGTATGGGTCAACTTTGGCATAGTTGTAGTTAGTATGGGCTGGCTGCTCAAAAGGGTTATATGCCGCTGTACCGGCCTATGAAGGAATCGGGTTATCATAACCCATTGGTGGTGGTGCGACTGGCGCAGAGTCCACCTCAGAAACGGGGTTTGAAGGCCCACCCATCTGTGGGTCTTCATATAGTAGCGGGTAATGACTGCCACTTGAATGCTGAGGGGTGCTGAAATGGAATCCCCTCGCACGGACATCCGTGCTCCTAATCTCCTACGCCTCGGTGGCTCCGGAGGCGGTTGCTGCTCTGGCGGCGATGGTGGCGGTGGAGTGACCGCTACAAAACGTGAATCCTCCGAGGGATCCTGCTGCTGCTGCTGTGATGGGTTGTAAGAGGGAGTAAACACCCAGTCGTATTGGGCAAACCTTGCCTCAGAGCTGTCTGGACCACGATAAGGTGATCCATGAAAAGACGACCCATCCGAAATCTCGATGGGGTGAGTCGGTGTCCCGGATGGTGGTTCGGCAGGATCTGGGTCATCATCCATATCCATGTCCTAAGCTTCAGGAAAATGGTGTTCAGGGCCCAATGGGTTATCACCCATTGGTTCTTTAATCTGATTTGCTGGGTTAAATCGGCTCTGGAAATACGGGGTCGGGTCCTAGAAGGCCCGATGTGAGGTTGACCACCGCAACGGCAAGAAAGAATGGCGTGAATCTTCGGGCTCGTTCTTTGATTGCGGCCCAAAGGAATGATAGTAGGAGGGTGATGAACTTAGCGAGACAGATCACCTCGCGGGCTCCAAATAGGTCCTCCAGTCTTCTTGGGGACTGGTGCTCATGGTAACAGACGGAGTTCGCCGGTGGGAAGGCCCGGCCTCGTGATCGTTGGGGGCATTGAATGGCCCTTTGCCTCGTCCTCCTCTTCGAAACCTTGGTGGAATTTTGTAGATCCTGTCAAAACAAACAAAAGAAACAACAAAGGAATAACAATAAAGGACAAAATAAAATAAATTAGGATTAGTCCTAAGTTCTTTGTCTAGACTCGGAAATCGAGGAATGTGCAAACTGTGTCATTGAGATTAAACACAAAAGGCTAGTGCTTAATTCACTCAATGTTGGCTCTGATACCAACCTGTCACACCCTGATATTTACACGTATTACCGGTGGGCCCGGTGGGGAGTATCGTGACGTAGTTGATATCATCATGGACAATTTATCACAGTTTAATACACAACGAAAGTCGAAAGATAAAAACATTACAAACCGAAATAAAGTAATATCAATTATTACAAAAACGGTTGTAAGGGATCCATAGGTGGATCAAAGTTAAAAGGAACATTGTTCAACATATTTCAAACATCTAAGCTTGTAAGACTCTTTATTGATGCTAGGAGTAGCCAGCCTATTCCGCCTAGTACCTACACTTAGCCTTTTTTTGGAAAATACGTCAGTTTACACTGGTAAATACAATTAACCGACTCGTTTTGAAAATGTTTAAGAAAATTGATTTAAATGCACAAGGCACAAAATATATTTTATAACTTGGGATAATTATTTAAAAATAAACTTGTTAAAGAATTATATGTTTATTATATGTTCAGTAGCCCGGGTTGAAAACCGGGTTAAAGATTAATAGACACACCACATAATATATCCCACGGCGAATTATTCTCGAACAGGTGGGTACATTATTTTTACATACGCACCGGCAGGTGTATGCCTACACCCTGTGCTTAAGTCGTGGCCATTTCAATGAATGAGCCGAGGATATCCAGGACATGGTCATTAACCCCCCAAAGGCTTAGAATAAACAAAACAGATTAAATGGGTTATCTCAATGATTTAACCTTCATACGATTAAAAATTCAATACCCGACCAAGCGGTATTTTATATACCGTACCCCAAGCCCGTATAAGGGAAAATAAGTTAAAAGTATTTACCTGAGCAAATTATACAAATTTATCCCAGCCGTACAAATCAGCAAGTGCAAATATCTATTACTGGTCTCCTAAATCTGGAATGAAGGTTTTAATTAACCTATTAGATTCCTAACGGGTCTTACTTAAATTTAAACTTAGACCGGTTAGTTTTAAAGAAAGGTATACGGTTCAAAACGCATGATTAAGCGAAGACCGGATTAGAATGTGGTTTAGACCCGACAAGTATGAACACTTGTATATTATGGGTAAACTAAACACATTTTGGATTTTGAAGTGAAAATGATAAGGTTTGACCCGTTTCGGTTAATTTATGCAAACTAGTCACATAAACTGTACCGAACGCGATAAATGCATAACGGGTAACCAAATGAGTCATGAACAGGTTTCCTAAGTTAATATGCCTTAAATATGTTGTGATATCAGTAGGATACCTTCCATTATGCCCAAAACGGATTTAAAATCAATTTAAGCCCCGTAGGGGTATTTTGGTCATTTTAAGGATTATAAAAGAGGTTAAATATTAATCTGAGGTTCTGGTCTAAAAATATCAGTAAAAATATTTAATTTAATAAGTTATATCAGTAGGGTATTGCGTATATGCGAAATTTATCATTTATAACCAAACTATGCACCGTATGGGCATTTTGGTAATTTCACATAAGCTTTAGATGTCAAATTTAGAAATCTGAGTTCAAAACTTTTGCTTACTATTAAAGTATAAAAATTTACTTAAAACATCAGTAGGTATTAAGTCTTATATGCCAAAAATAGTTTTAACCCATACTATGCGTTTAAAACGCGTAAAAAGTCGGTTTTCGGTGATTTTCGGGTTATAAAAGGAAAACTGAGATTTTTATCAGCCCAGAAGGCTTAAAATATTTTATTTATCATATAAGATCAGTAGCAAAAGATTTGGTATCAATATGTTATGTAAAATTCATTTTATTAGCAAAAAGGGTATAACCGACAATTACCGAATCAAAGCACGAACCCTATGTTATGTGTAGGATCGTGAGACGATCGAAACGAGTCTATCAGAAGAGTTCTCGGTCTAATCAAAGGCGGAATTCATTGATTAGACTTTGTAACAGCTTGATTTACTTCAAATTGTCTTGTTTTATTGATATAACACGTTTACAGATCAGTAGACACGTCGGCAGCACTTCGGTACCGGAATCATGAACCTTACAAATGAAATCGCACTTCAGGTATTTATAGGTGTGGGTGTTTCGCACGAAATAGGCAACATGTATTACGTGCGAAATAGCCACTTGCTATTTCGTACGAAATAGCACAAGTTGCTTTCGTGCGAAATCAACTCTTAAGCCTAAAATCCTGATTTCTCGTACAACGTGCCTTGATCTAACAATTCTATTACAAGACTCGATACAAGACAAAGTCAACAGACGTATGCACCAACAGACTCCCCCTCGGATGTTGACGAAGTCTTCAGTGTCGAGTCTTCACAGTCTTCAGTCTTTATCAGTCTTCGGGCTTTTTTCAAAATTATCTAACAGTGTAAGCATCCTCAATCTTTCTTCTCTTCTCTCTTCCAGGATCTCAATCTGACTCTATCTTCTCTTGATCAGATCTCTTGATTCCTTCATCATCAGACTCCCCCTTAAAGAATACTTGGGATCGTAGTCTGGCTTTTACAAGTTCTAGAATCGCAATCTGGCTCTCTCATAGCCATAACCTGCACATTCTCAACCTCAAAGTAAATTTCACAAATTTAAAATTTGACAAATTTATAGAACAATTACAGACATTGAACAAAAATGATTTAACATTTTTTTAAACTCTGATGACCACTTATAACATATCAATTTTTTCATCATTTTTCATTTTTTTAAAACAACTTCTCCCAAACCTGTTCATCATGTTTAGCACTTGGAATTTTGAAAATCAGCTTTTCAACATCATTGTCTAAAATCTTTTTGAATTTTTCAAAATTTATGCTAAAACACTCCGAAAATCTTTTTTTATTTTTTAAATTGAAGAAATGCAGTAAATGAATATTTACAGACAATATTTTTTGTGAGTTTGTGTAAGAGGATCATATCTGTTTTTAAGACAAATCACCAACACCATTAAGCTATAAACATTTTAAGCTCTAAACGATTCACTTAGATTGTCAGTATACTGATCCACTTAAAATTTCACACAAAGTTCAACTGTTTCGAGATACGAGATTAATGTTTTAGAGACTTAAACTTATTCGCGTCTCCCACCTCAGAATATACTCCCGTATCCAGATCCCAATATTCAGTCTTACAGGTGAGTATACCTAGATGATATCTGTAAAGGGTTAAATGCGAGGGCCATGAGAGCTCAGGCTATTGCTTCCGCAAAATCAGAGAGATGATGGCTTCGACTTTAAGTGTGTTCCCTTTAGAGAATCTTTTTTTCAACAGCACATGATTAGCATTTTGCAATGTTTCATCATTTTTTATGCTGAGGGTGGTGCTATATTTCAAGCAAGCGAAAAGTATTATACGGGGACTAGGCCATTGCTTTCACAAAATCAGAAGTCCCGGGATAATACCTCAGATATCACTGAGCATAAAGACCTAGTATTTCAGAAAGAAGGACCTTTCAAACAAGATTTCGGGGGTTACCCATATATCCGAGAGATGTACCCCACGAGATAAGTAAGTTTGAAATTTAGGTTTATATCTCAACACAATCTACTAAATGTGCAAAAACCTACTGGCACATCATCAGTGAGACCGTTTATCACATTTTGACTTTCCAATTCTTTAGCATGTTGTGATAGTCCACTGATGTACTATCATTTCCTCTTATTTCAACAAAACTCGTTTTTGATTTTATCATGTTGTTGACTTTTTCAAATTTTCAAATGTTTTTGGATTTTCCAAAAAATCTTACTCCCCCTAAAATTCAAAATCATTTAAAGGAAATTTGAAAACAAATTGTACAAGGTAAAGTGACAACTGATTTTCAAGCTTCAATTCACCATCCACTTGGCATAAACAATCAGAACTCCCCCTGACAACAAACTATTTTCCCATTATGATTTCAAAACACTTAAGTTTGTTTTAATCAAAAATGGTTTTTCCGGAAAATAAATTTTGTTGATTTTACCACATGTAAGATCGGGGATTCATTCATCACTTTGTTTTCTCAACCATTTGTATGAAAGTTAAATCAAGTTCAACTTAATAAACTTGATTAACCACTTGAAGAATGACATATGCCACCTTTCAAGAATTAAAATACCACATGTAGGTCGAAATACCACTTGTAGAAAAATGTCGATTCCTACTCCACACTTACTAACCTGGAAGTTCCTGCAATTCCACAACCTGCAGAATTTTAACAATTTTTAAATGTTTCACAAAAACAATTTTTTAAGAATAATGCCGATTCATGCTCCACGATTACCCATTTGGAAGCTCCGGCAAATCTGGTTTTTAAGTAGAAAATGTTGTCACCCAAGCCTGACAAGCCTTAGGTGATTTTGATTCATCTCTATCCCAACCTCCTTTCGATTTATAAAAATCTTTTGCACTTTTCACTTTCCCATCTACCATCTTTCCAAATATATGTTTGACTTTCCCATTGAAAGCTTTTTCAGCATCAAATTCTCCTTTACCAGGGAAGAATTGATCTGAAATATCAACTTTACCAACTTTCAACTTCAAATTTTCTTTTGATAAAGGCGGAAAGTTTTCATCGTTCAACTCTGGAACGGAATTCTCATTCTTTTTCTCAACAGATGACTCCTCTGATTTTATGGAATCAGATTCATTGTCAGAACTACTTTCAGATTTTACAACCCATCTTTGTTTGTTCAAATCAACTTTTCTTTTGTAAAAACGTTTCGAACTTTCACCTTCTTCGAAAGTCAAATTTTTGAACAATTTTAACTTTTCTGTTGGTTGTTTCTTTTCATCAAAATATTTCTTTTCCAACTTTGAGTTAGAAGTAACTTCCTGTCTTGAGTTGTTGGACTTTGAACAATTCCAAGCTATGTGTCCAACTTCTTGGCATCTGTAACAGGTTCTTTGTTCAACTCTTGAAACAAACTTCTTCTTCCTTTCAGCAGGAAATTCTTGGTTTGACTGTTTCCAGAACGGTTTCTTCTGCTCTTCTTCAGAACTTCCTCCTGCAACAAATGTTGTTTTTGGTTTATAATTTTTCTCATTTTTATAATTTTCCGGGGGAATGAAACCTATACCTTTCTTTTTGAAATTACTGTTATGGTTTGGTTTCTTTTGAAAACCAGAACTAGAACCGTAACCTTTTTTCTTGTTCAATCTCTGTTGAACTCTTGAAGTGTATTTTTTAGGTTTTTCATGAAGATTTAAATCTTTTATTTCAGAAATATTAATTTCTGTTAATTTGAAAACCTGTTTGATCATTTCAGTTTTGACACTTCTTATTGGAAATTCCTCATCAGAATATAATTTGTCTGAATCATTCAAAGTATATGCCACTTTGATTGGTCCGTCATTCAAATTAGAATTTGATAACAGGAATTCTTTATTATAAACCCGTTTAACTGGTGAACTCGGACTCTTTTATGATGAACTCGAACTTTCAAATTTAGACTCCGACTTTGACTCTTCATCCATATCCAACACCTGATCGACCACTTTCTTTAACAATTCAGACTCATGATCAGTGTCAGACGCTGTGAATGTGACATCAATATTGTCTGGTAACTCATCAATGATTTCAGACTTTAACTTTATGTTGAGAGCCTTATTTAAACGTTCCTCATTTGGTTTTCTTGGAGAATAACTTTCGTAGATCGGGGGAGGACACTTGTTATACTTGACACTTTGTTTCTTACCAGTATCCGTATCTTCTGTCTTTTTATCTTGAAATGCCTCAAGACCTGCAACAGTAGGATAAACTCTATCAATCAAATAATCACAAGTTGTATAACTCAATAGTAATCGTTTGATTCTTTCACTTTCAATCTTTTCGAATTCCAACTCCTGCTTTAGCTTTGCACAGTCTTCAATATACTCATTGATGACCTTCTGCTTTGTCATTAATGTTGAGCTCATCTTTGTCATAGCAGCCTCAACTTCTGAATTTGTCTTTTTCATACCATTCACCGTTTTGTTCAGTACATCATATGATTCCTTTACATACTTTACATCTGACAATAAATTTTCTTTCATCTTTTCTAATTCAGCGATCTTCTTATCTTTCTCATCACAATCTTTGCAAGACTCTAAACATTTTAAACAAGGTTTAATGATCTCAACTTTGACAACCTTCTCAACTTCAACAATTTTTTCTACCTCGACGATTTTCTCAACTTCTACGATCTTTTCAACTTCTACAATTTTCTCCACTACCTTTTCAACACTCTCCAGTTCTTCATTGAATTCTAAATCTTTTTCCCATCCTTCAGTTTCGAAATTTTCTTTCAGATTTTCAACTTCTGTTGTTTCAGCTTCCAATTTTGCCTTTTCTTCAGCAACTCTTCTTGCTTCCAAGTCTCTCTTCAATCTGGCAGCCTTCTTCTCATTCAGCATCTCAACCTTATCTGCAAAGAACAAAATAAAACTATCAGGATCCAAGCCTTTTCTAGTTTTATTAAGATATTCTTCTTCATCATCGGTATCTGCATCACTTCCTAATTCTGGAAAAATTGGTGTTCTTTTTTATTGAGATTTGACTGACTTTGCTTCCAAGATTTGAGCAATAAGAGCTGAATTAGGAGGAATGTACTTGTCCCAACTAAATCCCTCTGCCACTTTTTCATCATCTTGATGAATCAGATAAGCTTTCTTCTTTCCATCATCAATAGCACTGGATGATGATGGTTGTTGAGCAATCTGATGAAAAATAGATTTCTGATAATAATCGTTCTTTTTTTGTCTTCCAGTTGCTTCTTTGTTTTTACACTCTCGTTTAAAATGTCCCCTTTCTCTGCAACGAAAACAAGTAACCTTTGATTTGTCAAATCCTATCGGGGATTTAGATATCTCACTAAATTCATTTCTACCGGTGATTTGTTGAATTTTTTCTGCTCTTCTAACAGCACTGGCTAAACACCACTTAACATCCATCAACTCAAGTTCCTCAGCATCAATTTGGTCATAATCCTCTTTTGTAAACATCGGATTTCCAATTCTCCCAGCAACTAAACTTTCATATGACTCTAACATAGCAACAAGTGATGCCATGTGTTGCTTAGCTATTTCTGGAGAAAGAGTTTGACCGTTTTGAATGTTCAGTGTAACATTACATTGCAGATTTGTTAAATTTTGTCGTTGAGGACTCGGTGTTGCACAATTTGGATCAAAACTTGAAAACGATGATGAATAACCTCCACTCTGAGTTGTAGTGCTAACATTTGAACCGAAAGAACCATCAGCACTAAAAGCAGTCTTGATCTTTGGACTTGGAGTGGTTTCAAATTTATTTCCTCTGTAATACAGACTGACATCTTGTTGTGCATTTGGATTAGACATGATAGCCGTTTTCTGAATGTCCAATTCATGTTCTTCAATCTTCTGAATAAACTTTGCCAAGTTCATATTTTTAGATTTCCTCATATGTTTCAAGATCAACAAATATGTTCCCCATTTATGTTGTGGTAGCGCATCAGCTAACTTATCAACCCATTCATCGCCGTCTTTCTTTATTTCCAATCTTCCCATTTCTAAAACAAGATGACAATATCTATTGATGGTTGTTTTTGTTGATTCTCCTTCGAAAGCTACAAACATGTCAAATGATTTCTTTAATAAAGCCTTTTTGTTCTTTATCATATCAGCGCTTCCTTTGAGCTTTTGAATCAATGCAGTCCAAATTGATCTTGCAGTACCCGAATGTTATAGCAAAACAAAGATATCTTCTTTAACAGCTTGTTGGAGAATGCTGATCATCATTTTTTCACTTGTGTATTTCAATTTTTCACTAACTGAATATTCACTAAATGCCTTTTCAAGCCCACGTTCATTTTTCGGTTTCTCATAATCTACCTCTAACGCACACCATGCGTTAAATTTATAAGCTTGCACCCAGTTTTCAAATCGATTTTGCCATCCTCTAAAATCCTCAATATACATCAACTTCGGCGGTTTTTGGTAAGTTCCAGTTTCATTCTCACTGTAAAGAGTTTCAGCAGCCGTAACTGGAGCAACTGGTGTAGCAAATGCATTGTAAAATTCCTCTTCCATGTTTTGATAACCTGTTTCACAAATTCACAATGTTCAAACAACAACGAAAGTTCACACGAAATAACACACTGATACGAAATCAGTTTGGTGCGAAATAGCCGTTCAAACGAAATCAATCTTTGGTGCGAAATAATAAATTTCACACGAAATACCAATTTCAAACGAAATACCCTGATTTCGTACGAAATAGATGATTTCGTACGAAATGACAAGCTGATTTCGTGTGAAATAACAAATATGAGGTGATTTCGTGCGAAATAAACCAAATACAATGATTTCGTGCGAAATCAAGTGTATTTTTCAAGCGAAATAACAATTTCAAGCGAAATCAATTGGCTATTTCGTGCAAAATACTGCTGACATCATCATGTCGATCTGATTTTTGTCCAATTGACCAAGTTTTTGTCCGATTTTAAGTCTGAATCTTTCAAGGCTTTGTTAAAACACAGTTTCGCATATAA
Organism: Helianthus tuberosus; assembly: GCA_030545235.1. NCBI lineage: Eukaryota > Viridiplantae > Streptophyta > Magnoliopsida > Asterales > Asteraceae > Helianthus > Helianthus tuberosus. The sequence goes on along the minus strand of CM060364.1, from coordinate 86,187,134 downwards.
TGTGTGAAATTCAATCCATTTTAATCGTAAAATTCTGTTTAATTTGAAAAGAAGGCGTACAAGTTAGAAATTTAAGCTGAATTGATACCACATGTAGGATCGTGAGACGATCGAAACGAGTCTATCAGAAGAGTTCTCGGTCTAATCAGAGGCGGAATTCATTTATTAGACTTTGTAACAGCTTGATTTACTTTTAATTGTCTTGTTTTATTGATTTGACACAATTACAGATCAGTAGACACGTCGGCAGCACTTCGGTACCGGAATCATGAACCTTACAAATGAAATCGCACTTCAGGTATTTATAGGTGTGGGTGTTTCGCACGAAATAGGCAACAGGTATTTCGTGCGAAATAGCCACTTGCTATTTCGTACGAAATAGCACAAGTTGCTTTCGTGCGAAATCAACTCTTAAGCCTAAAATCCTGATTTCTCGTACAACGTGCCCTGATTTAACAATTCTATTACAAGACTCGATACAAGACAAAGTCGACAGACGTATGCACCAACATTATACTCAGTTTAAAAATAAATAGAAATCTTCAAAAATCCCAAAATATTATATTACATCAGTGGGTAAAAAGTTTGGTGTCAAAATTTGGGTTTAGATAGGCTTTATGCTAGTAATGCCGTTTAATTAATAAAAAGCTTTCAAATTACGATATTGAGCATAACTCCTAATTTAGACCTCAAACTGATGTCAAATTTTTATAACATGTTTATAAATTAGTAACAAAGGTTTCTGTCCTCTCACATTTTCAAAAATCTCGTTTTAAGGTCAAAAGGGCATAATGGTCAACATTTAAGCAATTAATGGAAACATGCAAATGAATCGGATTAATTAGGAACCAAGTTGTATAACCTCAAGAGGGTTATACTAACATATAATCTGGTCCTAATGGAACTCTAAGGCATATTCAAACTAAGCTGAATCGGGTCAGAACTGAAAGTCAAAACAAAAGTCTACTTTTGTGATTTTCGGTTCCGAACCAAGCCTATGCTCAAAATTGTCGGGTTGAACATGCTTAGACATGTTCTTAAATTAATTACCAAGTTTTATAAGTGTTAAAACAGGTTTCATAGCTTCTACATTGTTAATTATGAGTTTATTTGCAAAATAGCTTCCTGTTGACTTTTTAATATTAAGTTTGACCCGACAATTGACCTAGTTAGAGTGGAAATCAGAGGGTGCCCTTTTAAGGGTTTATTACCCACATAATTACCAACTCATAGCCACTTTTAATTCGAGAAATGACTGGACCATTAGTCATTAATCACTAAGTCAAAGCTTAATTACGACGGCTTTGACTTTTGGTCATTAGACTATTAAAACATGAATTAGAGAAGCTAAGAATGCTTACAAAGGCTCTTAGCACGAATTAGAAGCTTAAGAAATCTTGCTTGAAGTCCAGAGAATAGGTTTAGAATGATTTTGTGAATGAGAAAGTTCATGGTTGCAACATAAGGTCCTTATATAGTGATTTAGATGCAACAAGATCAATCCAACAAGGTCTACACATGTTTCCTGATCATCCCAGGTGTCCCCTATGCATGAAATACCACTGGTGCAGCCCCTGAATTCGAAAACCATGCATCTAAGGCGGTGGAACAGGCTGAACAGGCAGCTGTCCATTTTTCTGCCCAGTTACAGGTCTTACGGACCGTAAGCTTAGGGCCTTACGGTCCGTATCCGCTTTTTAATCTTTATCGCCCAGATCAGCCACCTTACGGTCTGTAAGGTGGTCTCTTTGCGGTCCGTAAGACTTGGTCATAAGACAAAAATTTTGAGAATTTTTAACATTTGACCATGCAACCTATCATACCTCGAATCTTTGGTTATTATTAGTAGCAAGGGCCCTCATGATCAGGTCTGAAACATTCAGAATGCATTCCATGCGTTAGTGTTGCCTTGGAGTCTTGTGAAAAGGCCATTAAATGTAGATTTGTCACATTATATACATGTGATCCCATTTCTTTGAATGTTGATTTATTTATTACAAGATTAACCGGATACTCATGAAATCCTTATCAGATTTTCATGAGAATGTAAAAATGTTAAAAGGTCACTCAGAGGTAATAATTTAACATGTTGACGCTTTTAATCACTTCATGTATCTTTTTACTTGATCCGGGTTCATAACACGCTTTAAAATTTCATGACATGTGTCTTTATTATATTGGGCATGATTTTATCAGGTGTTACAGTTACTGCAGTGAGTTGAAATAGTTGTTTGGGTGTCATGGCTGAGAGCAGCGGCTGTTGAAGGGTTGAAGAAGGATGAGGAAACAGGGAAGAAGAGGGTTGTGTGGATCGAAAAAAATGAGGCTCACAGGTGTAACGCCCCAAAATCCAAACTTTTATAATTTCTAGTATGTCTTCTATTATATAGCATGAAATAATAATAACTAGGAATACTAACCTAGTTAGAATGTAAATGACCTCTTGACTTAAGTTAAGAATGCATTATAACAAAGGATAGCCAATAAAGGTTAAATGCTCAAACTTGAGGGGTCGAAAATGAGCAAATGGAAAGATAAAATATGAAACGAAAACCAAAAATCCCAACACCCACTTGGGCGTATGTGTGTGTTCGAGCAGAGGAGAAGAAAAGAGGGGGAAACCCCTCTCAAACCCTAAATCAGAGAATTGGAATGGAAATCAAGGCTAAATCTTATGCATGGACCTAAATACATGATCATCTAGCCTTGCTAAACATATGGTAAGTTGTAATTTTGGATTTGATGATTTTTGTATGAAGTGGGTTGTGATCAATCCACGAAATTGTATGAAATTGAGCATGAATATATGTTAGAATTATCATATGAAATGTGAATTATACAAGATTTTGATGTTATTTGATGTTTGAAGGTGAAACCCACTTGGGTTAGTGAAAGTGGCGACATGGGTATAACACCTATGTCCAATCCTTGTTAAAAATTTGATGTAGCATGTGGTATGTGATGAATACTGGTTAGATAGGTTGAGTATGGTGTGGTATTAGGTTGATTTTAATTGTATTTGATTGATAAAGGCAGTAGTAGGAAGATGAACATAAGATGCTTGTACAATAAGCTCTATTAATGCGAAACCAGCCAAGTGTTTGATGAAATGTCTAAGTGAAGTTAGGATGTGAGATTGTATGAAACGGCTTGACATAAATGAATGAAATATGATAATGATGTAATTAGTAGTTTACTAACTTGAAGAATGTGCTTTAGATGGAACTCGTACAAGAATTCGGGTTGAATGTATGTGTTGGTCAAGACTATGCATTAGGAGCTTGTACATTGTGTTTGAACGGGTGAGGCTTGCCATGTGATCTACTAATCCCTTAATTGCGGTTAAAAGTGAATGTGTACTAAATGTATAGCATATGACCTTACTACTAAAGGATGATGTTACGATTATGTTAAGTTGACTCATATAGGGTGTGGTTGTCAATGGTAAATATCATGAAAACATAAGTATGTGTATATTGGGTGTGTAACTAGGTGATCGTGTAGTTTATGTGTCATACAACATCATGTATGAAATGAATATGATGTCATTATTATGGCCTACCATATCAACATGAATGCATACTCATAAGTTGGAAGTTGTATGCTAGAAGGTTGACTTTCTGAAAGTCAACAAAGTATAAATAGCATGGTTAGGCATTTTGACACAAATGTAAGAATTGAGAGATCACGGGATATGTGATAGACCAATTACGTGTTATGTATGATTATGAATTTGAATTTTTAAGATATTGAACTATGTGGTTGACAATTCATGTCATATGCGTGTTAGTGAAAGCCAATGTAAATAAGAATTGGAAAATGTATGTTAATATGAATGAGCATAAAGACTAACATTAATATGGGCATGTCGGCATGGAAGAAAAGGAACCACACTAGCATGGACTCCAGCATGGAAGGCTAACAGGTCAAGAGGAGGCAAGGAAGCGGATACGAGCACGAACGCATAAGGTAAGTGATTCCGATTCACTTCTTAGTATGTATGTAGAATTTAATATTTAGGAGTGTGGAAAATTATACAAGGACTATGTAATGAAGGGGAGTATTAAGGTAAGCGTTATTTTAGTATATCGAAGGAGTTGTTTTTAACGAAGGTTAACTAGTACGATTAAACGGGTCGAATAATGGTATAAAAGGGATTTATAAGCCGTTTGCTTATAAATTAGCTCTTGATGCGACCCGATGTGATAAATGGAATCACTAAGATAGGAATGAATATTGAGACTGAAAGTGGCTAGTTATGTTAGAAATAAAATGGTGAAATCAAACGGGTCGAATAATGGCTTGAAACCCGTAACAAGTTGATGTTGTAATTACAATGTAAATATGAAATCATCACTTAATATATAAGAGACTGGTATTTTCTATAATTATACATATGTGTGTGTGCATGCATAGTGTTTATGGATTACGTAAGTATAGAGGGTCATTGATGGTTCCAATCCCACTTTTAGATGACCCGAAACTTAAAAGGCTATATGACTTACGTATGTATGTTCTATAATCTTATATATATGTGTGCGCACTCGCAGTGGCCTATATGACTTACGTAAATATGGAGGGTCATTGATGGTTCCAATCCCGGTTTCAGATGAGTCAAAACATAAAAGACTCGTAACTATGAGGATGCTAGTGTATATTCTTATGGATGCCATTGAAGTTAAAACGATTTATGTGTATAAGTAAATGAGGAGGCTAATCAAGCTTGTGATATTTTACTCTACTTTTCTATTATTAAATGGTGCATGTAAAGTTAATTATTGGAATAAAATCACAAAAGACATATGGCAACTACTTACATTGTGGTTCACAAAGATATTCTTCATGGAGCTGAAGAGAAAGAACATTTTTAATAATTAATTTGTATTTTTGTCTTTTGCCTTAAAAAGATGTAAACAATGTATTGGACTTATATCATTGTTATTTATACTCTACTTTTTTGTTAATCATTGTTACGTATCAAGCTAATTTTTGTTACGTATCAAGCTAATTATTGGAATAAAATCACAAAACATATACGGCAGTCGGCAAATTGTTATTCGCAAAGCTAAAGAGAAGGACCAATTTTAAGGGTGCTCTCTTACGCACCACCAACCAGCTAGTGCCACGTCAACTCCCCTCTTAAACTCCCCTAACACCCCATTTTGATGGCGGCACTCCCCTAATAGGGGACTTGGTTTTTTTTTTTATTTGTTTTAATTATGCATGTTTACAAAAAAATATTAATAAAAATTAAATAAAATTTAACAAAAGACATTTCAAAGTAGAAAATAAAAATAAAAATTAAATTCAAACTAGAAAATTAAAATTACATTCAAACTAGAAAATAAAAATTACATTAAAACTAGAAAATAATAATTTTAGAAATCGCACGGCCACCCGTACTTGTTAGCGATGTCGCGTTTTCGGGCGAGGATGAACGGCAACATATTTGGCGGAGCATCGTCGTGCGGCTTGATGAATGTTTCCATATCTCGATCGTAATTGTAGTTTTTCATCGTCTCGCGTTGTTCCGATATGAGCTCGAGAGCCTGCGCCTCTCTTTTCCTCCTCAATTCAACCGCCTCCAATTCAATCGCGTTTTTCTTTTCTTTCATGGCGGTGTACTCTTTGAATTGTGCCGCCAACTCGGCCGAGCTTCCCTCGGACGATGTCGCTTGACGCTTGTCTCGCCTTCTTTTTGTTGATTGCCCTTCTTTTTGTTGGTAGAGCAATGTACATACGCCTTCGCCAACGCCTCTTCTTGGACCTTTGTCCATTTTTCGCTCGTCATTTTTCCCTTTTTATCCCGAGCGTCATCTTCTTCGTTGCCCGCGTCTTCATCCACATTATATTCATCGTCCTCGTCGCCCAAATTTTGAGTTTCGGGCACTACCTCATCGTCCTCGTCGTCCCAAACAGGTAGAGGACGTTCAACATTTTCTTGGACCGATGGAAGTTGTGGGGAACGAAAACCATATGGGTCGAAGGCGGGGGATTGAGGAGGAACATCCATTGATAACAAATTTTGAAAACCATAGCCGAAATTGGGTTGAAGGTTGGTTGCTTGGGTGTTGTAAAAGGAGGGGTGTGAAGGTTGTTGGAAAAAAAACGGGGGTTGTAGAGTATATCCGAAAGGGGGTTGTGATTGTGCACTTGCACCGCTCGAACCACCACGAGACGGTTGCTTGCCTCGTCCCTTAGTTTTTTTCTTGGCTTCGCGGGGTTGGTTCTCCATTGCTCGGTTTGAGAAGTGGGTGTGGTTTGAGAATATAAAATTTTTTTGAAGTGGGTGTGGTTTGAGAGTATAAAAAATAAGTAAAGTTGTGGTGTGGTTTGATGAAAGTGTAAATAAGTGGGTGTGGTTATTTATATTTGTAAAAAAAATGATTTTTTTTTTGTTTATGACCGTTCAAATGAGACCGTTCCTCAATAATCGAGCCAAAATCAAACCGGTGGACATGTGCCGAAACCACCCCCGAATCGGGTCCCCGCACCGATGGCGGCGGTGTTCCCGATCGGGGAAAGTGGTCACCGATGGGGTCCCCGCTTGGTGCCCCGGATACCCTAATAATTTGTATTTTGCCAGAAAAAGATGTAAACAATGTATTGGACATTCCACTTGCTTTTAAGTTTGGATTTTTGTTACTTCATCCGTCCTGAAAATAGAAAGAAATTTGTTTTCACTTTTTTTTATTAATGTTATATATTTTTAATAAAAAAATAACTCATGTCTTTAGAAAAAAAGATGAGGATATTGGTACATCCTTCAAAAGTCTGAAAAAATGACCCCCCGTACGAGCTCATTGACCTATACACGACATATCATTTGAAAAAATGTTATTAATCCAAGCATACGAGAACCATTTCATTCAAATGTTGAAAATTCACAAAATAATGATTTCAAATGATGAAAATTCACAAATATATTCAGTCCGATAAAACCGTTCGTATCACGATGTCGTCTTGGGACATTGGTTATGTTTTTGGCGAAGATTCAAACCAGTCATACATCTCCGAAAGCGTTTGGTTACCGGGCGTTGATCAAAGTGAGGAGGAGGTTGTGTCTGTGCTTCGTTGTTATGAAGGGAGTTTGCGGCCCGTGTTGTCTGATTTGAACTAGGTAAAAAAATCTATATAAGATGTGATGAGGTTTTGCACAAAACCACTCAAGCATGTGAAGGCAAGCTCTCATTACCTATTGATAAATATCATTACCTATTGATAAATGATAATGGAGTTTGTGACATCTTGGTAGTAAACAAAGTACCCAATATATGATGTCATGCATACCATAAGACGGGTATTATGAAAAAAAAAAAAAAAAAGATAAAAAGGATGTGTAATTTTTAATTAGTTTTGAGTATCAGTAGAAGCTATAGTAAGTTACATATTCTATCCTTTATATTCATACTAACTTGCAGGTTTCGACTTTAATCTACAAAAATTACATAAAGTCTCAGGTTCGATCCCCATTCACTGCAAGTGAGCTATGATGCACTGGGACGGGTACGGGAACTGGGTACGGGAAAGGGAAACGGCAAAACTAAAAAATTCAAGAAGCGGGGACGGGACGTGTACAGGAATAAAAACATATAAAAGAATAAAGAGTAAATTGCCATTTTAGTCCCTGAGGTTTGTCTAAATTTGTCATTTTGATCCAAATAGTTTTTTTTCGCCTGTGGGTCCCTGACTTTTCCATTTTGTTGCCATTTTGATCATTTTGTCTAACTCCATCCAACTCCATCCAATTTTGTCTAACTCCATCCAAAAACCCAGTTTGTAGATAATCACGAATGTTTTCAGTTGCCATTTTGATCCAATTCCAAAAAATCAAAAAAATTCCAAAAAATCTAAAAATCAAAAAAAATCAAAAAAATCATAAGAATTCTAAAAAATTCAAAAAAATCTAAAAATCAAAAAAATTCTAATAAATCATAAAAATTCTAAAAAATCCAAAAAATCATTAAATGTTTCGGCACGAACCGTTTCGAACCGTACCGTATCGAACCGAACCGTTTCGACCCGTACCGTATCGAACCGAACCGTTTCGACCCGTACCGTATCGAACCGAACCGTTTCGACCCGTACCGTATCGAACCGTTTCGACCCGTACCGTTTCGAACCGAACCGTTTCGACCCGTACCGTATCGACCCGAACCGAACCGTTTCGACCCGTACCGTATCGAACCGTTTCGACCCGTACCGTATCGAACCGAACCGAACCGTTTCGACCCGTACCGTATCGAACCGTACCGTTTCGAACCGAACCGTATCGAACCGTACCGTTTCGGTTCGATACGGTACGGGTCGAAACGGTTCGGTTCGATACGGTACGGGTCGAAACGGTACGGGTCGAAACGGTACGGGTCGAAACGGTTCGGTTCGATTCGGTACGGTTCGATACGGTACGGCGTCGAAACGGTTCGGTTCGATACGGTACGGGTCGAAACGGTTCGGTTCGAAACGGTACGGTTCGAAACGGTTCGTGCCGAAACATTTAATGATTTTTTGGATTTTTTAGAATTTTTATGATTTTTTAGAATTTTTTTGATTTTTAGATTTTTTTGAATTTTTTAGAATTTTTATGATTTTTTTGATTTTTTGATTTTTTGATTTTTAGATTTTTTGGAATTTTTTTGATTTTTTGGAATTGGATCAAAATGGCAACTGAAAACATTAGTGACTATGTACAAACTGGGTTTTTGGATGGAGTTAGACAAAATTGGATGGAGTTGGATGGAGTTAGACAAAATGATCAAAATGGCAACAAAATGGAAAAGTCAGGGACCCACAGGCGAAAAAAAACTATTTGGATCAAAATGGCAAATTTGGACAAAACTCAGGGACTAAAATGGCAATTTACTCAAAAATAAATATATATTAAAGATAATGTAACACAAAACCCCAAAATAGTTATGTGTACGACGTAACTCAATGTAATATTTTAAAAGACATAATAAAATACAAAACAAAATTTTATTAAAAAGAACATCTTACTTCTTTGTGAAACAAATAAACTAAAATAGTAGCTATGTTGTAGCCTCCTTCCAGTTCTTTTTCTTTTTTTCCATTTTTGTGAAACAAATAAACTAAAATATAAGATAGTAGTTATGTTGTAGCTAGTGGCTCTCCTTCCAGTTCTTTTTCTTTTTTTCCATTTTTGTGAAACAAATAAACTAAAATATAAGATAGTAGTTATGTTGTAGCTAGTGGCTCTAGTTCTTTTTTCTTTTTCCATTTCATTCCACAACAAAACAAAATCCAGAAGAGTACTTTAAATAATAAAATATTGTGTGTATCATGTTTAATGCACTGTACTTCTTCTTCTTCGCTTTATAGCAGACGACCACCGGAGCTGCTACCGGTAAAGCAGACGACTGTCACTGGTTAAAAGTTTAAAACCCTAAATTTATAAGGAAACGTCCCCCGAAACGTGGAACTGCCGTCCCTATATTCCCGGAAGTGTATCGTTATCGTCCCCATATTCCTGGAAACGTCCGGGGGACGTCCCCATGGCGTTTCCGGCGCGTTTCCGTCCCCACGCCGTCCCCGGGACGGGTACTCATGGCTCCAAGCCGTCCCCGTGCTTCATAGCAAGTGAGGTGGTAAGGTTTACCCACCTTGGTGGGGTTCCTGACCGTGGTCACGGGTTCGAGCCTGGCAGCCGGGATTAAGTTTCCACAAGGTGCGAGAAAGGGCCCTGCACTGCACTCCCCCTCATTCGAACCCGGATGGCTGTGCTTCCGGTAAAAAAAGGTTGAAACGCAGTCGGTAGTGGGTTTTCAATCGATCTACACCTTTCAAAAAAAAATATGTTATTTCAAATGTTATAGAGCTTTACGTACATTTCACTAACTTGCATTAAATTTTCTGTTAACTTAGTTTTTGAACGTCATTTTTGCACTGATAAGTGAAGGTCAAAATGTTTAATTCTCATATTTTGTTCTTTTCTATTTTTTCTTTTACTTTCTTCTCTTTTCTTTCTTTTTCTTTTATTCTTTACGTCACTTTTATTTTTATATTTTTTTTATAAATTAAACAATTAATTAGTCAACTTATTTGTTTTATAAAATATAAGCTATAATTTATTTTATGTTTTCATTAATTTATTTACTTTTCTTGTTTATTATTGTTATTAGTATTATTATTTAAACAATTTAATTAATACTTTAGAGGTGTAAATGAACTGAGGCAGAGCTCGTATAAGCTCAATCTCGTCTAATTTAACTCAAGAGTCGAACTTGGCTCGTTAGTAGCTAAATGATCGATTACCTGTGTTAAGTATCCGAGTTGATTATGAGATCTACTATCTAAAATAAATAACCTAGTAAGTGTTGGTTAAAAACTATTTATTTATTTTTGATACACATGAAACTAAAATCTCAAATGATATAAAAATATATATTTTATTTTATCGGGTCAATCGTGAGTAGCTCATGATCGACCCGACTCCTTTGCAGAATTGCAGCCCTAATAATTGTCTATATACTTGTAAGCCGAGTTCGACTCCTACATTAAATGAGCTGACATCCAACGTATATGAGCACGGACACGACTCGACTCATTTACACCTTTAAAATATTAAGTAACTTGTTTAAATAATAATAATAATAATAGAGAAAAGTAAATAAATTAATCAATTAAACAAAAATAAAGAAAGTAAAAAAAAATGTATATTTGTAAAGGGTGATGGTATCTACACATCCCCTAAAATTTTTGTACATCCCTCAATAAAAACCATATAGGCCAATACGCTTCCCATAGGGTTTGAAGCATTAAATGCGACACCAATAGGAAGCGTATTGGGCAATACGGTTCCTATTGGTACAATATTCTCTGACGCGCACGCAGTTCAAAACTATAAAGGTCTGAAAAGTGAAAAGTGATCCAATAGGAAGCGTATTGCCCAATACGATTCCCATAAGTTTAATAGGAAGCGTATAGGGCAATACACTTCCCATAGGGCTTGGGTTGGTGAACGCTTTAAATCAATAGAAAACGTATTGGGCAATACGATTCCTATTGGTATAATAGGGAGCGTATAGGAAATATGGTTTCCTTTGACCCAAAGTATAGGAAGCGTATGGGGTAATATGGTTCCCCTAGACCCAAAGTAAAGGAAGCGTATGGGGCAATATGGTTCCCCTAGAGCCAATGTATAGGAAGCGTATGGGGCAATATGGTTCCCCTGGTCCCCTAATCTGAATCCTTTTTATAAAAATGTGTCAAAAAAACGTTTATACATTATTATTATTGTAATACCCAAAACATATTTATGATAACCATAATAATTTTATCATTATATAGACATGTGGGGTGGCGGACACTGTTCGACAGGTTATCAGGCAGGATAGCTCGTGGGATCGTTTATTTCGAATAGGAGCCGATCTTTTCTATCTCTATTGTTTATTTACTGGTCGTCCGTGCGCCCTCCATCTCTGCCTGGTGGATTATTTTGTCACACGTTGGAAAAAGCAGCGTCGTGGTAGTATATATGGAGGATCGTTTATCGGCCGGATAGCCCAGAGTGTTAGTCGGTACTTTGGTTGGGTCGACGATAGGTATCCACCGTCGGCTCCCTGAAAATATTTGGACATGAGGTCGATGACAGGGATGGAAGTGGCGGCAAACATTCCTAATGTTGGTTATAGGTTTGTCGGGACGAACCGTCGGGTTTGGGCATGGCATCCGTTGGTACATCACCCGCGTTTGGAGGCCGAGGATGTTCAGATGCCTCAGATGGCTGAGCAGGATGGCGGTATATCATCTTATTTTTATTTCATTTATCTACGAGCAATTTAATGTTATGTAATGGATATTTTGTTTAAATTCTTATAGCCTTACGACCCGTCCTATACTCAGCCCGACCTTTCCATGCCACATTTTCCTCAGTCCGGCCAGACCATGCCGCCCTTTCCTCTGTCCGACCTTTCCATGCAGGTATGTTATTTTGTTTTATTTCATTTTCTACGAACAATTTTAATGTTATGTAATGAGTATTTTGTTTGATTTTTTATAGGCTCCAGACACGTCCTATACACGGCACAGCCCGTCACCCTCTACTCGGCGTGGCCCGAACTTTACAGAGGAGGAGCTCGCTGAGTCCGACGAGGAGTCTAACAAGTATTGATGATGATAGTGGTTTTTATTATCATATTATGTAGTACTGTACGAACAATTGAATTTAATTTTAAGTATTTGTAATATTTGTTTAATTTGGATATATTTAATTTGTTTGGATTACTTAATTTCACTACATCTTTTATAAAATTTATAACAAAAAAACTAACATCATTTTATAACAAAAAACAACTTAATTAATGTTTAAAAAAATAAAGTTCAAAAAGATAGTAATAACAATATGCTGTTCTTGCAGAAAAAAAATTCTTCAGGGAACGTATGGCCCTATATGATTTCTCTGTCTTTTGAAAAAAAAATCATTAAGGGAGCGTATGGCCCTATACACTTCCTTTTAGCTGACCAACTTTTGAAAAGTTTGGTACACATATAGGAAGTGTATTGCTTAATACGCTTGGACCCAGAGGAATCGTATTGCCCTATACGCTTCCTCTGGTCCTCTAATCATTAGCTGACCATCCTCTGAAAAGTTTGTACTTCAAGTACACATATAGGAAGTGTATTGCTCAATACGTTTGGACCCAGAGGAACCGTATTGCCCTATACGCTTCCTATAGGGTTCAAGGGATGTGCAAATAAACAAGGGGGATGTGTGAATAACCAACCCCTTTGTAAAACAAATAAGTTGATTTATTGATTATTAAGAACTTTAGATATAAGGAAAAAAAAGTAAAAGAAAGAGAAGGAAAAATGAAAATAAAAGAATTATGAAAACATATTTTGTCTTTTCTTGTACCGGTAAATTTGTCATTTTTAAAAAAAGTAAACATAAATTTATATGTAGTTACCAAAAATACCTGTGAACTTTTTTTTTACAGAAATTAAAAAAAGACTTGACTACTTAATACTTTGTTGATGAATAGTTATAAATCGACATTTACAATTAAGTTATATACCAACTTTATTACTCCACAATGCCTAGAACTTCATGGAAACTCCTAATAGTGTGTCATGGGCGGAATGGTTGAGAATGGGGAAGAGGTGCGACGTAAAACTCTCAGGCGCCGCCCTCTAAGTGTGAAGGAGGCAAATTATTCTCTTTTGTAAACCACATTGTGAATGTGAGGGTAGCAGGGACTTCTATGCTCTTCTCTTAAAATTGTTATTTCCTTATTTAAATAATACATTAAAATGATTATTCTCAAATAACTGTGATAGGATATTTAAAAATATAAACAATAGATATGCAGTCTTGCTTACTTTTTTATGAATATCAGATATAAATTCTAACGAAAACGAAGTTGTTTTCAAAAAAAAATAAAAAATTTTGGTCTTGTGAGTGCTTTTGACACAACCTTAGATCGCCAATCTCCATTTAGGATGATAAGTAATTGCTTAAAAAATTAATATTAATTAACAATTAATTGTTAAGGATAATTCATAGAATGTATTAATAATTAAAAAGAGTTCAAGCACCCCTCCAAATTTCACATTAGGCCATGTGTTACCAACTAATGTTGATAGTGACTTGGACGTTACTTGATGTTAAACTCCGCCTCATGGGGCGTTACCGAGTGTTAAAGTGGGCTCACTGTGATGCAGACCACACTCGTGAAAGTGAAAGGGGGAGGATTGTGGAACATAAGCTTTTCAAGCAATAAAACCTCATTCTTTTTGTAATGGATTTAAATAGTATTCTAATGGGTGGTGGATAGTAAAAATTTCTGAAGCTAGTACACACTAAAGTTGTCCTTGCTCCTCCAAAGTCAAAGAAAAAAGACAATTGGAGCACCTGCATACATCGAATGTAGTTCCAAAACTCAGGGGGCATGTATAATGTTATTTGAATTCTTCCTGAAATGAAACATATAAATGCTTTAAGTTGGCACGCATTATCTTTTTCTCAGAAAAGGAGTTTTTGATACTGCAATTAAAGTTGTTGTAACGCCCCTAAAATATAAACCTTTTTATTTTAAATCCGATGAAGTTGATAAATAAAATGAACTAACTAGGAATAAAGACAACCTAGTTAGATAAAAGTCTCGTAGTGACATATAAGTGGGTTAAAACACCTAAAATATGAACTAAACTATAGTTGGGGGACTAAAGTTGTTAAGTTTGAAACTTATAACATTAAAACAAAAATTAAAACCCAAACACACACAAGAGTGTATGTCTGGTTCGATTGAAAATCAGGGGCGACCAGGAGATTGCTCTCAAACCCTAGTTCATGTTAATTGTCCCAAATTGAAGGTAAAATTCAGTTCCAAATCGAAATCCGAGCATAGAATAGTGATCTCCTTAGTAAAGGGATCATAAGGTATGTAAAATTCACTATTTGATTTCCATCTAAAATTCTGGATGAATATATGAAATTCGAAATTGGTGATGCATGAATGTTGTTTGGATGAATTTGGAATGATGTTGTGTTTAGGAATAAACCCTAATCAATTATTTGTTGAATTTTTGCTTATTTCTTGTGAAACTCATAATCACCAATGAAGGTGTTAAGTGGGTTATGTAGAAATATGACAAACACTAGAATTATGATTGTTATTCTAGTGTAATTCGAGTTCTAGGAAGTAAATTCAGATTTGTTAATGTGAAAATTGATATGAACATGCCTAATTGATGTTAATCATGGCTAAACAACAAGCTATGAACTTGATTGTGAATTGTGTAAAATTATGCTCTTAAGGTGTTTGTAAAAATGCCTTAAAGAGAGCTAAATATTGGAAAATTGAACCAAAACGCATACTTATATATGTTGGTGAACAAATGCGTTAAGTTACACAAAAAGAGTTCTAAACGATTTGTGATTTGAACTCTATAGGAAAGGAAACCGGGACGTCAAGTGGACAAGCCGGTGGCGATACACGTTTGAAGGGAACGCTCTAAAGGTATGTAACCGTGACTACGTTTGAAGAAACACAGAACTAATTAAGGGACTAATCAGTTTGATTTATGTTCCCTTCATAATGGTTAATCTTCTCTTGGATTCCTGAGCTCCTTAATGACCGTGTGTTAACTGCAAAACAAAACACCGTTACTCGTTAAGAGGGGAATGTGGGGGTTTCCCTCTTAACCGGGCTCCGGCGTGAGAATAAGCGACTGTGCTTTGGAGATAATTAAGTATTAAGTGAGAGAGTAGGGGGAATGGAATGGTTTAACCTGTGAAGAGAGGTCCCTATTTATAGCCAGAGAGGTGTAAGAGGATATGGGCTGATGGGCCTTGGGCCGGAAGTCGACCACTTGGGCGATATGCTCTTTGTCTCACTTGTCTCGACCGTTAGTGGCTTCTGGGAGTTCTTCGGTGCTGGCGCACAATGATTGGAGCCACGTGTCATGGTTGTCGGCCTGGCCGCCGTCCTGCCATCAGCAAGTAAGTGGAGATCGTGGGACAGTTGTCTCTGCCCTATGATTGGTGCCACATAGGCGTCCTTAAGTACTTTTTGTCTCCTGCATGTCAGACGATCGTGGAGCACGATTGCGCAGGAACAGAAGGACCCTGATTGGCCCTTTTATTCTGCCACTTGTACGTTGTGTACTATCTGGAAAGGCCTCGCGCCGTGGTCACGCATGATTCTTGCTGAGCACGCTATTATCATGCGCGCGGCATGGGCTTTCAGATGTTCTCTTTTAGAATGCCAAGTTTCGTTAACTGGAGTTTACTCTTTTGTGGACCTCGCGCCGCGTTGCACATGTGTGCTGTATCCCGCGCGAGGTTGACGATCAAGAAAATTGCTGATTAAGGAGTATGGTCCCGCGCGCCTCATAGGTGGTTGCGCGGCTTTTTGGGACCATACCCCTTCAAGTCCCCCCAGTCCAGTGCTGCACCATGCGCAAGGCAAGTGGTTGGAGCTCTGGACTTAAGAAAATAAAGTAGAGTGATGGTTTTGGCTTTGGTAGACGGCGCGCGTGTAAATTGTTAGTTACTACGGCGCGGCTATCAAGCTTGTTGTTGGCTTTTCCATGAAGTTTCTCATGACTTTGGGCGGGAGAAACCTCGAAGTTTGAATTTTCTGACAGGTTGGTGAAAAAGTCGTGGTTAGTGACGTTTGAGTTGACCTCTGACGGTTGTCATCAACGTGTTGCTGACGGTTCAGATTTTCGTTAGGCGAGTGAGGCCCACGCGCGCGTGGTAACCGTCACTCCGGGAAACGCGCCTTACGTGGCGCTTTCTGGTTGGCCTTGCTTGCGGCGGTTTCGGCACGGTTACCGATCGCATTAAATGCGATCAGTATATATATTCGAAGGGAGGTGAGGCTCATCACTCTCTCCCACTATTCTTCTATTTCTTCTCAAGTTCTCTGAATCTTCAAGCTTTTGAAGAACGTTGTAGCAGATCCTCAAGTTTTTGAACATTCAAAATCTGTCTTGTTTACTGATGGCTGAAGAACAACATGAGGATATCCCCGGAGAAGAAGGTCCTGTGCCTGTTCTCCGGTGGGACTTAGGGCTTTTCGAACAACTTTCCCGTAGTTTCCGGTTCCCACCGGAGTGGGATGCCCGGTACCCGGCTCAAAACCAAACAGCCGCTGATGCACCGCCGGGGTACATCACCTTATTTGAAGACTTCTTCCACCAGGGCAACTTCCGGTTGCCGGCGACTAACTTTATGGCTCACATTCTTCAATATTATGGGTTTCATATATCTCAAATGAGCCCACCTGGGATGGTTCGGGTTCGGCACTTCGAGTTCCTGTGCTGGGCTCACGGCATCGAGCCAACCGTTGACAGGTTCCGGGTCTTCTACACACTTCAGAGGAACATGGGTTTCTACTCTTTCGCTAGCCGAGGCGCGGCGAAGAAGATCTTGCTAAACCCTCCCAAAAGTTTCCACGATTGGAAACCAAAGTTTTTCTATATTCGGGAGGAGGTAGTTCCGATACCTATGACGTTTCGCGCCTGGACCGAACCAATCGTAAAGGAAGACTTGGCGATCCCCAAGACTGAGGCTTGGTACCGGGAGCTCACTGCCACCCCAAACCGAGTGTTTGGGGAAAATGTCCTGGTCGCGGCGAGGATGAGCGATCAGTGGCAGCCTGAGAGCAAGGAGGTTCCTGTCTTGATGCTTGGTGACCAAGGTTAGGAATTCTTATTTTTACTTACTTTTCGTGGCTTGCGCTTTTCCTTATTTTACGATTTATCTTGTAGAGGAGCGTCTGTATCAAGCTGCCTTCGCCGCTTTCGGCGGTAGGATGGGTGTACGCCCGCTTCGAGACGGGGAACAATATTGGTATGACCAAATAAGGGATAATTTTATGTATCCTGTTGCTGACGCATTTGCCTCGCCGCCTACTGCAACCGAAGGTGCGCATATACCTAAACCTCGTCCTCTGCGCTCTGTGACTTCTGCTGGGAAAGAGGTTTTCTATCTTTCCAGCGGGGAGTCTGTAGGATCTTCAAACGGGGAGTTAAGTTCGTGGTCTAACATCTTTGCAGGTGTGTTGCGCGACCTGGGTATTGACCCTGAAGAGAAGAAGAAGAAACCCCCAAAGAAGAAGAAAACCGGTGAAACCGAAGTGACAAGCAAGAGGGGTGGGAGTAGCCGCGCAGCTGCTGGTAAAGGTAGTCCTCGTCTTCGTCAAAGTGACTTAAAAGATTATGTGATAATTAGTGACTCACTAGAGGGTTTGTCACGCGTAGGCGAAGGTAAAGGCGGAGCAGGTCGCTCAAAAGGTGAAGGTGGCGCGGGTTCTCGCAACCCGGATGCTGGCGCTACTCCTTCCTCTGCTGAGCATGCGGAAGAGGAAGAAGAAGAGGAAGAAGAAGAAGCTGCTGAAAAGTTGATCAGCAGAAAAAGGACCAGGAGCGGGGCGACTGCTGGTGTGCCTGTGGCGCCGAAGGCTGGAGGAGCTCTGGTGCTTGGTAAACAGAGCAATTTGCGCTCACTCTATCAATTCTCTCCTGGTAAAGTTTGCTTTCAGTTCTCTTTTTTCTGTGTGGCTTTCCTTGTCTTGACCCCCCTTTGATTTATGTAGAGGGTAAGAAGAAGACCCCTGAGAAGGGTGTTGTTTTTACGGAGCCAGAGGCAAAAAGGCCTAAGATTATCATCAAATCTTCCGAGACTGCTGGGGCTGAACATGACAAGGGCAAACATGTTGCTGAGGTCGATAAGGCAAGAGCTGCCGAAGAGAAGAAGAGGGCTGATGAGGAGCGTAGGAAGAGAGTTGATGAAGACAGGAGGAAAGAAGCTGAGGCGAAGAAGAAGGCTGAGGAAGACCAGCGCCAGGTTGAAGAGGCGCGCAAGAACAAAGCTGCTGAAGAAAAGAGGAAGGCAGAGCAGGAAAGGAAGAAAGCCGATGACGAGAAGAGAAAGGCTGAGCAGGAGAGAAGAGCTGCTGAGAAGGCTCTTGCTGATGCTGAGAAGAGAAAAGAGAGAACCTTGGAGAAAGAGAAATCTGCTGCTGAAAGGCCTGTTGGTATTTCCATTACCAGAGGCGCGGGTTCAGGTTCAACTGCTGGTCGGGGTGGTATGAGACCTGACGTGCCGCCGCGCTCTCCGATAGGCCCCCGGGACACAGTGGGCGATATCTACTACAAGTCTTATACTGAAGAGAGTCGCGGTGACGCCCCGCACAACCCGCCTTGGGGTTTGAAGCAGAAGGATACTTTCCTCGAGTTCGCGCCTTGCCATGACTGGTTGGTGAATTCGATTCCTCCGGGGGAGATGGATCGTCAAAGGGGGCGGACTCACAGCGGGCTCTATCATGCCTACGTTGTTGGTGAAGCCAATACCCGTGCTGCTAACCAAGAAATTGTCCGGGAGTGGCGAACCATGGTTAGGGAGAGGGATGATTGGGAGAAGTATAAAGATCGCATTATGTCACACCCCGAATTTCCACGTGTTACCGGTGGGCCCGGTAGGGGAGTAACGTGACGTGGTTGGCAACATCATAGTCAAACAACACAATATATAAATGCACAGCGGAAGCAAAATGATAAATATATTACAATCCGAATAGTGTAACATCAAAGTATTACAACGGAAGTAAAAGATCCACAGGCGGATCTTAAAACATAAACTTTATTCAACAGACTTTAGGCACCTAGAACTTTCAAGATTCCTTAGAAACGCCCTGAGCTTCCAGCCAATTACGTTCAGTACCTGTCACTTAACCCTTTTGGAAAATACGTCAGTTTTCACTGGTAAATACACTCAACCGACTCATTTTGTAAATGTTTATAAAAATTTGTTTAGGTGCACAAGACATGCAAATATTTCGACACTTGGATTAAAATGCATAGAGGCAAAATTAATCTTTTTAACTTGGGACAATTATATTTATAACCTTGTATACAGATTTACATGTTCGTTGTACGTTCAGGGCCCGATGTAGAAATCGAGTCAGATTAACAGACACGCCACAAGTATAGGCCCACAAGAGAGTGAGATACCGTTATCTCTTAAGCACTGTCAGGTGTATGCCTACACCCCGTGCTTAAGACGTGGCCATTTTATAATACAATGATGTCACTAGGATATCCGGGACATGGTCATTAACCCCTAAAGGTCTTTGTTTCAAACAATACAGATTAAACCGGGTTACCTCAATGATTTAACCATAATAAGATTAAAGATTCAATACCCGACCAAGCGGTATTATTATACCGTATCCCAAGCCCGTATAGGGAAAATAAGTTAAGAGTATTTACCTGAGCTAGCTCCTGTCCTTAATAGCAAGAATTAATAACTCAGCCGTATTCACTTAAGTATGCGTAGGTACAATTTACCGGAAGGCTCTAGTCTGGAATGATGGTATAAATAACCAATTAGAATGCTAACGGGTCTTTAATTAAGCCTAAGCTTAGACCGATTAGTCTTAAGGAAATATACGGTTCAAACGCATGATTAAGCGAAGACCGGAATAGAATGTGTTTTAGACCCGACAAGTTTGAAGACTTGTCTAATATGGGTATTTGATACACACTCTGAATTTTGAGATTAAACCGATAAGGTTTGACCCGTTTCGGCTAACTTATATAAACTAGTTATATAAACCGATCCGAACGCAAATAACGCGTAACGGGTAACCGAATAGGTCGCGAACAGGTTTCCTAGGTTAATATGCTTAAATTATGTTGTGATATCATAATGATACCTTCCATAATGCCCAAAACGAGTTAAATCCTTAATTATGCCCCGTAGGGGTATTTTGGTCATTTTAACGATTATAAAAGGGATTTAACGTAACCCTGATGTTCGGGACTGAAGTAATCAGTAAACAACTTATTTTTAACAGATTATTTTAGTTGATAATAATCCGTATGTCTCAAAATAGTTCTAAGCCTAAACTACGCGTATAATACACGTATAAACCCGTTTTAAACGACGTACGATTAAAAATACGATTCTGGGTTTTCTGATCAGTTAAACAGGCTCAAAACACTATATTTATTATTTAAAATCAGTAGCAATTGGATTCGCATCAAAATTCCTTGTAGAAATCATTTTATGACCGAAAAGGGTAAATTCGGTATTAACCGAATTAAGGCGATAAGCCCAGCTTAAGATCAGTTTAAAAATAATTAAAAATCTTCAAAAATCCCAAAATATTATTTAACATCAGTGAGTAAAAGGTTTGGTGCCGAAAATCGGGTTTAGATAGGCTATGCGCTAATCGCGCCGATTAATTAATAAAAAGCTTACTATTTACGCTAATGCGCATATCTCCTAATCTGGACCTCAAATTGATGTCAAATTTGGAGGGCATGTTTATAATTCAGTAGACAAGGGTCTTGTCCACTTACATTACCAAAAAGCTCGTTTTATAACCTAAAGGGCATTACGGTCAATTTTAAGCATTTAACGGAAACGCGCGAATGAATCGGATAATCAACGAAACAAGTACAGAGGCTTATACCTACATGTAACCCTACTCTAATGAAGCACTAAGGCATCTTCGAATTAAACCAAAACGGGTCAGAACCGAAGTCAAAGCAAAAGTCAAGGTTTTGCGCCTTTCGTTTCCGAACCGGGTTTAAACAGAAATTTGTCGAGTCGGGCAAGCGTAGACAAGTTTTTATACTTATTACCATGTTATATTAAGGTTAAAACAGGTTACACACCTCTCGGATCATTAATTGTGCATTAAATCGCATTTTGTAATTCTGTTGACTTTTTCGGTCAACGTTTGACCCGACAAACGACCTAGTTAGGTCTGGAATCGATACGTGCCCTTATAAGGGTTTAATACCCATATCATTACCTATCTAACGGTACTTTCAATTCGCGATACGACTGAGCTATCGATAATTAATCGCGAAGTCAAACCGTAGTTACGTCGGTTTGACTTTTAAGCTAAATACTAAGCTAGGATTAATTTAGAAGGGATTAGCAACTTACAAAGTGTCTAATGATGAGTAGGGATGCTTGGAAATTAGCTTGGGACTTCCACAAATGAGCAGAAGTGAATGCAAGAAGTTGTGAGGAATGTTGTGACTTGAAGGCCCTTTATATAGTGGGTTTACACACCACAATGTATTGACACAAGAGTCTATACCCTTCCACAATTGATATACACATGGCCCTAGTGTTCTAGAGCAGTTTAGGGGGCATGCACATGCAAGAGAAACCGGCCTAAAGGGTCACAAGTGCACAAAACAGGCTACTGCCTGTTTTCTGGTGCTGGCAGGTGCTTTACGGACCTCAAGGTCCCCAGCTTTGAGGTCCTCAAGGCAGACATCAGCACATGCACATTTTCAAATAATTGCAGTTTTGGTCCCCGCACTTCCAAACTTGATTTTTCCTTTATTTCTTGCACTTTGGGCCCTCTTAATTGAATTCTAAGGGCTTCAAGACTTATACCAACTTTGTTAAGTCCTTGGTTAACTTTTGACTACCCGAAAAGTCATAGATTTCAACGTTGACGCTTTTAACCCCTCATACACGAATTTTATCATAACTTTCTCATACGATAACGAAACTTGGTGAAATTTTTATGGTACATTCTAGTGAGCATATTTAATCGTTACAAGGCTTCGGGTTTGCTATAAGGTCACTCAGAGGTATATCTTTAACATGTTGACACATTTAACCCCTGTAGTTTGTAATCTCCCACTTTCTTTCACAATTCGCTTCGTATGATCCATGATCCATTCGTTTAAGGTTATAAACATCATGTAGGGTTATTGTGAAGTATAATTATTCATTGTTGACACTTTGAACCCTCAAATTCACATAGTTTCTTTGTTTGTCAACTTTAGTCCTTCAAGAACATTCTTTCACACGTTCAAAGGTTATGACACGTGTCAAGACATTATAGGACGTAAATTTTCGGGGTGTTACATCCTCACCCCCTTAAAAGAAATCTCGACCTCGAGATTTGTTAAAATGCTGGAAGTACTCTTTGTCGCATAAGGGACTTAACTTTTATAGCATATCTGGAGTCTTTCCAAGCTCCCATAGTGGCTCTTATATTAGGCGTATGTATCCTTTTGGAGCTTCTTGACCTGTCGCTCCTCAATCGATACAGGATGCTCATCACATCATAATTCTGCATATCATTATGTGATAGTGCTTCTTGACTTATTGGCGGAACACATCCTCCAGTCACTATTGTGCAATGTATTGCGAGCTCCGTCAAACTCCTTAAGTAGGTTTTAGCTTACAAGCTACTTGATCTTGATACATTCAATTTCCTTCGAATGCCTTCCATATATTCAGAGATTAACTAGCCTGATAATTTCACAAATTTGGTACACCCTTCCTGGGTGATATCTTTTGTTAAACCATATTCCTTAACAAGAACTTAGGAAGTTTGCTATTTTCATAACTCCTCGATTTCTTGCCATATACTGGCAACCTACAATCGATTATGGATTTGTATAATCTTATTTGTTGTTCCCCAGGCAACTTTCAGATCTTGATCATTGGACTTACCAATTCTCTATCTATCACTAGATATTTAACATTCCATCTATACAAGGTCTCCAAAGGAGTAGCCTTAATACTTACATATCCATTATTATAGAAAGCTTTATTTTTAAGGTGAGATGGTTATTCCAACCACTGCTTAGCTAATGTGTAGGGAATAGCTAATCCTTACCGTTAGTCGAAAAGATCGACGATCCTGGGCAGTTGATGGCAAATTCTTAATCGTTACCTAATTAGGGTTGCGGTAATGAATGCATAATCAGAATGAACCGTCTTTCTTATCAAACTCTCGGAATATCGAGTTAGGCTATATGAATCTCCTATCTTAAAGTTTACTTAATCAGGGTTTCGATTCTCCCAATTATGGTACTATCCGTCTTGGAGATTTCCTAATAATACAGCCTTAATGGGATATAAATCTTAATTCTACCTGCCTCCCTGGGGTAAGCAAGGTAATCTTAGGAGAAGATAATCGAGGTACAAGGAGGTTACAGAGATTCCATATCTCAGGCTCTAATTCACTCAACAACGCTTGTGCCTATTAAGTGACATATTTATGTTATGAGTCCACATATTTCTTTTCCAGGGAATATGTATTTGGACAATTCTATTCTGGATATCTTCTTTGAATACCATTAGTCGACTTTGGTATAATATGACCATTGGGATATCTCAGCGGTTCCATGCATTAAACCTCCATACTGATCAGGCATGGAAGCAATCTATGGGACACACTAGGATACGCCAATCCTCATATGGCACTTTTATCAAACATAGTTTGGCATTCGCGGTCGATAGAAAACAATGAGAAAATAATAAAATAAAGTAATATATATTGTCGTACTCGATTCGAAGAAAGAGTACTCTCAGATTTTTCAGAAGGATCCCTTGCCGATACTCAGAAGAATTGGTTACTATGGTTTCCTTGGTAAGTTATACCTTGTGGATGATATAAAAGTTTGCTAAGCTTATGGTTTATGAAGATTTATTATTGCCTGTATTAAATCAGGACACTTAGCAGAAATTATCATTGGTAAATGATAAGGAAGGTACTTGATGACATCGCGAACTGCCTCTCCGCATTCATCAGGTGAGTTCAGGCGTTTCCTTTCTTAGCCTTTCCAGGCTTAGCTGCACCTTCTTTGGTAGCCTTATGGTATCTAGTTCTGAGGCGGCCTTACTCACCACAGTCGTGACAGACTGTATTCTTTATGTCCCTACATTCATGGGAAAATGATGACCCGTTCCTTTGCAGATGTCACACTGCTTTGGTCCTTCCAACTGCTGCGTCAACCACAGCTTAGAGATTAACTCCATTAATATTGAGGTTTACATTTGTAGCTTTATTAACTTTCGTCGCCTTAATAGTATTGCGACTGTCGTCTACCTCATCTCAGTTTTCCATACTTGAAACTTGGTACCAATCACCAAAATTTAACAATTATTAGTCATCATCCTGATGACCCGACTTAGATTAGCCACGACATTCATAAACCGTATGGGCTATTCTGTTCTGAACATTCCTAGTGAATGTTATTTGAATGTATATCCATTATATTTAGCCTAGGTCACAAAAGACCTTTAATGGCATTTAAAGTTTGGTCCGAATCCATCACCTTTTTGACAGGGGATCTAAATGTCACATCTGTCTTTATTATAGTGATGAATTTGGATAGCTTGAAAGCTTGCCATAAGGATATCAGAAAAGAGTGATTCCTAAAAACTATAAAATATCAATCTAGGATTTGTTGGAGTATTTTCTAAAGTATCAACCAATTTCTACCTTGCATTAAATGACCGGAGTCCAAATCAGGCGGAGGCAACAGTTCTCAACTTTTATCGTTCATTATAGAATCATATGTGTCAGCAACAAATAAATTGTTTGATAAGGAAATGTACCTGCTATGTAATTATCCTTCTGCACCAACTCTTGGGTGTTCATCATGCGTTTGTTTTCTTGGCCTCTTCGGGCTTCTTCTGATTCCTAGGGCAGTTGGTCTTGATATGCCCCTTCTCGTTGCAACCATAACAGGTTGCATCTTTCAACTTCTTGCAATCCAGGGTTTTATGTTCCTTAGATTTGCAAATTCCACACGGCCGAGGCCGGGATTCAAATCTGCATTTCCCGAGGTGGTATTTCCTACAGGTTTTGCACCTGATCTTCTCACCCGGCTGCTGGCTGTCTTTCTTAAACCCGGAACTCCTCTTATCCTCAGAGTTCCTCTTTGTCTCCCTATCAGAGCGATGAGAAATTTCATCCTCCCATTTTCGCTTTCCTTCTTCAGAGACTTTGGCAGCCTTGTTTCTGACCACATCGAGTGTGAGAGATAGCGACAGATCGGCCGCTGACCTGAATGAAGTAGGTCTTGAAGCCTTAACACTGGCTTTGATTTCTGGGGCTAAACCCCCAATGAAGCGAGCAATTCGCTTTGGTTCCGGTGTGATCAAATAAGGAACCAATCGAGACTTGGTATTGAAATTTGTAAGGTATGCTTGACAATCTAAGTTTTCCATGACCAATGTCAAGAATTCAGTCTCAATTTTCTCAACTTCATGTTGAGGACAGTAATTTTCTTTGATAAGAGCAACGAACTGCTCCCAAGTCATGTTGTACAAAGGAATCTTCCCCGTATCTTGGATCAGTGACCTCCACCAAGCTAGAGCTTCTCCTTTAAAAGATTGTGAAACAAATTTCACAACATCTTGCTCTGCACAACCGCTGATGTCAACAACAGCGTCCATCTCATCGAGCCACGTCATGCAATCGATGGCCCCTTTTTCTCCTGTAAAGTCTCTAGGCTTGCAGGAGACAAAATATTTATATGAACAGGTCTTAACTGGTGTCTCTTGATGGAACACAACCTGTCTAAACGGAATACTCCTTTGATTTGACAAGTCATGAACATCGTCTTCACTTGACTCAAGTATTTTAGAAGGGGGCTTACTACGAGCCACAGATAGAGTCTTAGAATGGGTATCATTTGATTCATCATACTGTCTGTCAAGAGCTCGAGTAACAGCATAATCTATTATTGCCTGCAGTTCCGCTCCAGTTACATTGATTCTGGTAGCATCATTGTCCTCCTTCATGTGGCTGTTAACTTCATCTAATCCAGCCATGTAGCTTGATTGCTTCATAAACATTGACAATGATTTATCCAGAGGTCATTATGAAATTATCATTTTTGATAATTTATTAACCATGGTAATATAAACCATATGGGTTAATTTGTTAGTTATACTTAGTTAATATTTTTCATTATAACTTATCCTAGTTATAAAACATCAAGTATATTAAAGTGGCGTAATAAGTCTGGTCCCAAGGACAGTTTTAAATTTTATAAGCCATGATTCCTATTGATCAATTACGTTAAATAAGGTATTTGGAAAAATTCCTAATATAAGAATGACAAGTGTGATTTTTATAGCATCACGGTTGTCGGGAGTGTTAACACATTTTCGGGTGTTAACAAGGATCTGAATCTCTTTTTGAACAGATTTTACCATCTTAGCTAGGTCTTCAACGACATTCAAGCTAGGTCAAACCATTTAAGATTCTCTTTTAATAATTATTCTGGCAGGAAAGGAATGATATTTATTTTTATTCAGGATTTTTATCATAATCCTAATTTATAAGTTAATAATAGCACAAATGGCCTAGTCGCGTAGACAAGTTTAATTTATACGCCATGATTTCAGAGAATCAAAGCATGAAGGTATACTAGCACAATAGGCCTAGTCACAAGGACGTTTATAATTTATAAGCTATGATTTCAGAGAATCAAAGCATGAAGGTTTGAACCTAGTTCATTACCTTTATTTGACAGGGAGTCGTTGCTACTACTGTCTTTTGGTTCATATGGAAATGAACAGGGCCTGTAGGTGCTATATTACCACGTATGGTCAAAATGTGATCATCTCAAGTGATGATCTAAACCCATGATTCAGAGATCATTACATTGGGTTAGGAATCTTTTGAAGAATCCATCAATAAGAATGACGTGTGATTTTAATGAATCACGTCTGTCAGGAGTGTTAACATATTTACAGATGTTAACAGGGATTCGAATCTTTTAAACAGGTCTTACCATCATGGCCCGGCCTTAAAATGACCCGAAGGCTAGGTTTCACTCTTAAGATTCTTATTAATATTAACGCAGAACAATCCTAAATTGAGGTGTTAAATATGGATCTGAATCTAATTATGGAACTACCATCTTTGCCCTGCCTTAAAATAATGCGTGACTAGGTCTTGTCCTTTTTTAGATTTTGCCATTTTATATAAAGGTAGATCTTATAAAAGGAATGTCTGAAAGAAAATTTAAAGTTAATTATTCCACTATAAAATTAAACAATACAGATGTGCCCTAGACGGGACTTGAAAGGAATAATGTTGTCCTCGAAGGAACTGAAAGGTAATTATGTCCTTATAAGGACTATTAAGGAAACGATTTTTCGCAAAGGGAGTTTCTTCTTCATTTTATTTCTGAATGCCTTCTCCTTGTTTGCATGTTTCGTCCTAGCCGTTGTACGAAGGTCAGCAATTTAAGGCTCCTGGTGTGGAGAATTATTATTATGGCTTCTTCGCTCGGCGACGTATCCAATATATAAAAATTTTGGAAGCAGAATTTCCAGATAAGGATTGAGAATATTCCTATGTTAAGTCTAGACTCAGAAGATTTAGAAATGTGCAATTGTGTCATTGAGATTAAACACAAAAAACTAGTGTTTAATTCACTCAATGTTGGCTCTGATACCAACCTGTCACACCCCGAATTTCCACGTGTTACCGGTGGGCCCGGTAGGGGAGTAACGTGACGTGGTTGGCAACATCATAGTCAAACAACACAATATATAAATGCACAGCGGAAGCAAAATGATAAATATATTACAATCCGAATAGTGTAACATCAAAGTATTACAACGGAAGTAAAAGATCCACAGGCGGATCTTAAAACATAAACTTTATTCAACAGACTTTAGGCACCTAGAACTTTCAAGATTCCTTAGAAACGCCCTGAGCTTCCAGCCAATTACGTTCAGTACCTGTCACTTAACCCTTTTGGAAAATACGTCAGTTTTCACTGGTAAATACACTCAACCGACTCATTTTGTAAATGTTTATAAAAATTTGTTTAGGTGCACAAGACATGCAAATATTTCGACACTTGGATTAAAATGCATAGAGGCAAAATTAATCTTTTTAACTTGGGACAATTATATTTATAACCTTGTATACAGATTTACATGTTCGTTGTACGTTCAGGGCCCGATGTAGAAATCGAGTCAGATTAACAGACACGCCACAAGTATAGGCCCACAAGAGAGTGAGATACCGTTATCTCTTAAGCACTGTCAGGTGTATGCCTACACCCCGTGCTTAAGACGTGGCCATTTTATAATACAATGATGTCACTAGGATATCCGGGACATGGTCATTAACCCCTAAAGGTCTTTGTTTCAAACAATACAGATTAAACCGGGTTACCTCAATGATTTAACCATAATAAGATTAAAGATTCAATACCCGACCAAGCGGTATTATTATACCGTATCCCAAGCCCGTATAGGGAAAATAAGTTAAGAGTATTTACCTGAGCTAGCTCCTGTCCTTAATAGCAAGAATTAATAACTCAGTCGTATTCACTTAAGTATGCGTAGGTACAATTTACCGGAAGGCTCTAGTCTGGAATGATGGTATAAATAACCAATTAGAATGCTAACGGGTCTTTAATTAAGCCTAAGCTTAGACCGATTAGTCTTAAGGAAATATACGGTTCAAACGCATGATTAAGCGAAGACCGGAATAGAATGTGTTTTAGACCCGACAAGTTTGAAGACTTGTCTAATATGGGTATTTGATACACACTCTGAATTTTGAGATTAAACCGATAAGGTTTGACCCGTTTCGGCTAACTTATATAAACTAGTTATATAAACCGATCCGAACGCAAATAACGCGTAACGGGTAACCGAATAGGTCGCGAACAGGTTTCCTAGGTTAATATGCTTAAATTATGTTGTGATATCATAATGATACCTTCCATAATGCCCAAAACGAGTTAAATCCTTAATTATGCCCCGTAGGGGTATTTTGGTCATTTTAACGATTATAAAAGGGATTTAACGTAACCCTGATGTTCGGGACTGAAGTAATCAGTAAACAACTTATTTTTAACAGATTATTTTAGTTGATAATAATCCGTATGTCTCAAAATAGTTCTAAGCCTAAACTACGCGTATAATACACGTATAAACCCGTTTTAAACGACGTACGATTAAAAATACGATTCTGGGTTTTCTGATCAGTTAAACAGGCTCAAAACACTATATTTATTATTTAAAATCAGTAGCAATTGGATTCGCATCAAAATTCCTTGTAGAAATCATTTTATGACCGAAAAGGGTAAATTCGGTATTAACCGAATTAAGGCGATAAGCCCAGCTTAAGATCAGTTTAAAAATAATTAAAAATCTTCAAAAATCCCAAAATATTATTTAACATCAGTGAGTAAAAGGTTTGGTGCCGAAAATCGGGTTTAGATAGGCTATGCGCTAATCGCGCCGATTAATTAATAAAAAGCTTACTATTTACGCTAATGCGCATATCTCCTAATCTGGACCTCAAATTGATGTCAAATTTGGAGGGCATGTTTATAATTCAGTAGACAAGGGTCTTGTCCACTTACATTACCAAAAAGCTCGTTTTATAACCTAAAGGGCATTACGGTCAATTTTAAGCATTTAACGGAAACGCGCGAATGAATCGGATAATCAACGAAACAAGTACAGAGGCTTATACCTACATGTAACCCTACTCTAATGAAGCACTAAGGCATCTTCGAATTAAACCAAAACGGGTCAGAACCGAAGTCAAAGCAAAAGTCAAGGTTTTGCGCCTTTCGTTTCCGAACCGGGTTTAAACAGAAATTTGTCGAGTCGGGCAAGCGTAGACAAGTTTTTATACTTATTACCATGTTATATTAAGGTTAAAACAGGTTACACACCTCTCGGATCATTAATTGTGCATTAAATCGCATTTTGTAATTCTGTTGACTTTTTCGGTCAACGTTTGACCCGACAAACGACCTAGTTAGGTCTGGAATCGATACGTGCCCTTATAAGGGTTTAATACCCATATCATTACCTATCTAACGGTACTTTCAATTCGCGATACGACTGAGCTATCGATAATTAATCGCGAAGTCAAACCGTAGTTACGTCGGTTTGACTTTTAAGCTAAATACTAAGCTAGGATTAATTTAGAAGGGATTAGCAACTTACAAAGTGTCTAATGATGAGTAGGGATGCTTGGAAATTAGCTTGGGACTTCCACAAATGAGCAGAAGTGAATGCAAGAAGTTGTGAGGAATGTTGTGACTTGAAGGCCCTTTATATAGTGGGTTTACACACCACAATGTATTGACACAAGAGTCTATACCCTTCCACAATTGATATACACATGGCCCTAGTGTTCTAGAGCAGTTTAGGGGGCATGCACATGCAAGAGAAACCGGCCTAAAGGGTCACAAGTGCACAAAACAGGCTACTGCCTGTTTTCTGGTGCTGGCAGGTGCTTTACGGACCTCAAGGTCCCCAGCTTTGAGGTCCTCAAGGCAGACATCAGCACATGCACATTTTCAAATAATTGCAGTTTTGGTCCCCGCACTTCCAAACTTGATTTTTCCTTTATTTCTTGCACTTTGGGCCCTCTTAATTGAATTCTAAGGGCTTCAAGACTTATACCAACTTTGTTAAGTCCTTGGTTAACTTTTGACTACCCGAAAAGTCATAGATTTCAACGTTGACGCTTTTAACCCCTCATACACGAATTTTATCATAACTTTCTCATACGATAACGAAACTTGGTGAAATTTTTATGGTACATTCTAGTGAGCATATTTAATCGTTACAAGGCTTCGGGTTTGCTATAAGGTCACTCAGAGGTATATCTTTAACATGTTGACACATTTAACCCCTGTAGTTTGTAATCTCCCACTTTCTTTCACAATTCGCTTCGTATGATCCATGATCCATTCGTTTAAGGTTATAAACATCATGTAGGGTTATTGTGAAGTATAATTATTCATTGTTGACACTTTGAACCCTCAAATTCACATAGTTTCTTTGTTTGTCAACTTTAGTCCTTCAAGAACATTCTTTCACACGTTCAAAGGTTATGACACGTGTCAAGACATTATAGGACGTAAATTTTCGGGGTGTTACACATTACGAGGCGTGCTACTGACTTGGAGAAGTCTAGAGCTGCGTTTGATGAGCAGAAGGCGAAGTTCGAGGCTGACCGAAAGTCTGAAGAGTGGGGGCGCGAGGCCCTGAAAAATAAGCTTCATACTGCTGAAGAGCGACTGGCTAAGGAGAAAGCCGAGTTCAAGCGCATTTGCGCGAAGGATAACGAGCGCGCGGCTGCGGATCGTAACAAGATTGTCAACCTTGAAGCCAAGGTAGTTGAGTTGACCGGCAAGGTCGAGGATGCGCAAGCTGCACAGGTTGCTAGGGAGCAGGTTGAGGTTTGTGCGACTTATACCTTTTCTCTGTACTTTATTTTTTAAAATAGCCTAAGTCTCTTTGTTCCTTTTAGGTTGAGTTGGCTGAGGTGAAGGGTCAACTGTCTGTTAAGGACAAGGACTTGCAAGCCAAGGATGTCGAGATCGCTGAGCTCAAACGTCGTCTGGAGGGGCAGGTTGACAAATGCGAATCTTTGGAAATCGACCTTGAAGCTGAGAAGGTGAAGGCTGCGACTGCTGAGGAGGCCAAGCAGCGTGCTGAGGAAGCGCGTAATGTTAGCACTTCTGCCCTTAATGTAGCACAAACGAATTATGCTGAGGCTCAAGGCATTGTTGACACTCTCGTCTCTGAGGCCGAGTGGATGCGCGGCCGTGGAGTAGTGCTGGTATGCTTATCCTTTTTTCCTTCCAAAGTATATCGTTAGAAGTTGTTTTTTATGCGCAAACTCTGCTGTAGATCGCCAATTCTATTCTCAATGCTGGAGAGCTGGATCGTGCTGTTGCTGCTTTGACCGATGTTGCGCGCGCTGTTGGTCACCGAGGAGGGTACCTAGAATGCGCACAACACGTTGAAGAAGCGCTTGGACAGGAGTTTGACGTCAGTCATTGTTCGGTTACTGACCAGGCTAGTGCCGAGCTGACACGCGCTGAACATGCTTATGACCACTTATCACTGCCTGTGATGGATTTAGTTGCCAAGGCTTTGGAACATGATGATTGGTGCCAGCGCCTTAAGGGCATTCTTGATCCACCTATAACGGTTGAGTTATCAGATGAGGAGGCAGCTGGGAATGATGGCGATGACGAAGGCGATGGCGGCGACAAGCATGATGGTGATGGTGTTTGAAATTGTTTCGAGTAGATAGGTTTTGTATGGCTTTGTGCCTTGTGAATTTCTGTAAGTTTTTGATGTAACTTCTTGCGCAGTCGCGCCTTTTAATGATGACGTTGTCTTTTTATGACTGTTGCGCGGTTGCGCCTTTTAAATAGTGTGTTTGCTTACTTTCCCGTTACAATTATTGCACTGTTGTTAGAAACTTAGGTTAAATTAGCGAGAATAAATGTAAGCATGGCTCTTGTGTGAGTAACTGCCCGGTCTCGCGCTATGTTCGCGGAGGACCTTGGAGGCATTGCTGGAGTGTTTTCTTGCTAATCAGAAGTTTAACATGCATTTGTAACGAAGGAAGTCAGTCATGGTAAAAGAGCATGTCGTATGCGTTCATTGATTAAGTAGGCGCTTAGGCCAAGATACATTGCGTAAGTAGCAAAATAGGCGTTTAGCTAACATGAGTAAGTACAAAGGCGCGTGGCCAACATGGCCGGGTAATGGCGCAAGGCCGGTAGTAGCTATATGTAGCACTTGCGCAGTTGTTGCGCATTCCACGTGCGCGGAATGATGTGTCCATCCAGGGTGCGCAATTTGTAAGCCCCTTTTCCTAGCACTTCGTGGACCAAGTATGGGCCTTCCCATTTGGGTGCTAGTTTTCCAGGGCGTTCAGCGTTTGAGGCTTCGTTGTCCCGAAAGACGTATTCCCCTGGATTGAAGGTACAGATGCGTACTCGCGCGTTGTAGTACCTCTCCAGTTGTGTTTTGTACTTGGCTTCTTTAATTCGCGCATTTTCGCGCCTTTCTTCCAGCAAATCCAAGTCAAGACGACGTTCTGCCTCGTTGTCGATTGCGTTGACTGCTGTCAAACGCGGAGAGGGCAGGCCAACTTCTGCCGGGATAACCGCTTCTGAGCCATAGACTAGGCTAAAAGGGGTTTCGCCGGTACTCGTTTTTGGCATGGTTCGGTGAGCCCACAAGATACTTGGGAGCTCATCTACCCAGCCTCTTCGCTTAGTGCCCAGTCGGGCCTTAATCCCCTCGACGATACACTTGTTCACACTTTCGACCTGCCCGTTGCCTTGAGGGTGCGCAACGGAGGAGAAAGTGTGTTCGATTTTCATCTCCTTCATCCAGTTCTTGAGGTCATCGGATGCAAAGTTAGTGCCGTTGTCAGTTACTATCTTGAGTGGGAGGCCAAATCGACAGATGATGTGTTCCCAAATGAACTTGCGCACCATCATGGCTGTAGTTGAAGCAAGGGCTTTGGCCTCCACCCACTTTGTGAAGTAATCGACGGCTACTATGATAAACTTGACGGCGCCGGGAGCATCTGGGAAGGGTCCTACCATATCGATTCCCCACTGCTGAAAAGGCCAAGCAGTTGATACGGGGATTAGATCGTTCTTGGGGCGCAGGGTTTTCGGAGAGTGCCGCTGACAGGAGTCGCATTTGCGCAGCTCCTTCAGGGCATCAACGTGCATCCCTGGCCAGTAATACCCGGCGTTCATGATCTTCGCAACAACCATGCGTGGTCCCGCATGTATGCCGCAGATTCCTTCATGAATCTCTCTTATCAGATAGTTCGCGTCTTGAGGGTCCACACAGCGCAGTAGTGGTCCCAAGAAGGACTTTCGGTATAAGATACCGTCATTCATCTCGTACTGCAGAGCTTTGTTCTGAATTTTTCTTGCCTCTGCCTTATTCTCTGGGAGTATTCCTTCTTTCAAGTACTGAATGATGGGGGTCATCCAGGATGGCTGCCCCAGCTCTATCACATTGACTTGTCGCAACAACACTGACGGGTTCTTGAGTACCTCAATCCTTACATCTTTGCCAAGATGTTGGAAGGAAGTTGAGGCAAGCTTGCTCAAAGCGTCGGCTGGTTTGTTTTCGGAGCGGTTGATGTGGATGACTTTGTGAGACTTGAATTGTTGAAGCAACTCTTTTGCTTGTTCCAGATATAGGGCCATGACTTCACCCCTTGCATCGTATATACCGTTGACTTGGCTGGCTATCAAGAGTGAATCAACATGCGCTTGTAGATTTTTAGCTCCCATTTTGATGGCGAGGCGTAAGCCTGCCAGAAATGCCTCGTATTCTGCCTCGTATTCTGCCTCGTTGTTGGTGTTTTTGAAATCCAACTTGATGGCGTAAGTGAATTCGTGGTTTTCGGGGCTTACTAGGCGCAATCCAGCTCCCGCGCCATCTTCGTTTGAAGCCCCATCAGTGTAAAGCATCCAAGTCTCGTTTGTTGTGTCTTTCACTGGAGTTTCAACAAGCTCACAATCTTTGATTTTCTCAGCTGGAACTTCTGTGATGAAATCCGCTAGAACTTGACCCTTGATGGCTGGGCGCGGCCGGTATAGGATGTTGTGGCCTCCCAACTCGATTGCCCATTTGGCGAGTCTTCCTGATGTTTCTGGTTTCTGAAGTATCGTGCCGATATGGAAATTGGTAAGCACGGTGATCACATGCCCTGTAAAATATCTGCGCAGTCTTCGGGAAGCATGTAGCAGCGCAAGAACCAATTTTTCCATTGTGGAATATCTCGTTTCTGGGTCAGTGAGTACCCTGCTGACATAGTAAATCGGAGTTTGAACTCCATTTCTTTCCACTAATAACACCGACCCTACTGCCTTATCGGAAGAGGATAAGTACAGTACGAGTGGCTCTTTTTCAAACGGCGCGGTCAGGGTTGGAAGCTCGATCAGACATGCTTTCATTTGCTGGAAAGCCTTTTCTGCGTCGGGTGTCCACTTGAACTCTTGCTTCTTGACACAATTGCGCAGTGTGCTGATAAAAGGGTACGACTTCGCGGCGTGATTTGACAAAAAGCGGTTAAGCGCGGCTAGGCGGCCGGCCAACCGTTGCATTTCTTTGATTGTTCGAGGCGATGGCATCCGTTCTATTGCCTGAACTTTTTCTGGGTTCACCTTGAAGCCGCCGTTAGTGACTATGAAGCCTAGAAACTTCCCCTCTTCCATGCCAAAAGAACATTTGGCTGGATTCAACTTCATGTTTACGCTGCGTAATGAATTGAACGTTTTCTCGACGTCCTTCAACATCTGGTCCTCTTCGGGACTCTTGACCACTAGATCATCGATGTAAACTTCAATATGCTTTCCGATGTCACCTGCGAAGGTCTTGTCCATCAATCGCTGGTATGTGGCGCCAGCATTTTTCAGGCCGAAAGGCATCTTAGTATAGCAAAAAATCCCCAGATCCGTGCGAAAGGCTGTCTTGTCTTCATCCTCGAGCTTCATTTGAACTTGATGGTACCCCTTGTAGCAATCCAAGAAGCACTTCCATCTGTATGGCGCGAGCGAGTCTATCTTCTTGTCGATCTCAGGCAAAGAATAGCAATCCTTAGGGCATGCCTTGTTGAGATCGGTATAGTCGACGCACATTCGCCATCCGCCGCTAGACTTTTCTACCATTACGGGGTTCGCCACCCAACTCTGATAACGTACCTCGCGCAGGATGCCAGCTTTAAGTAACTCGCAAACTTGTTCGTTCATTGCTTTCGTCTTGTCCGCCCCTAGGCTGCGCCTTCTTTGGACCTTCGGCTCAACCGAGGGGTAGGTGTTTAAGCAGTGCTCTGTGATGTCGCGCGGGACTCCGGTCATGTCGGCCGGGGTCCAGGCGAAAATATCCATGTTCTTGAACAGGAGCTGCTTGAGGCGAGTTCTGATATTTGGTGAGATAGCGTGACCTATCGTCACCGTTTGCTCCGGATATTTGCGATTCAAAACCCATTTTTCGGGCTCGGTTGCTGAAACCTTTGCCGCCTTTGTTGGGCGCATCTCTTCTGTTGACATAACTTCCTTCTTCGCATAAACAATTGCTACCCCCGTCTTGGTTGGGAAACCAATTGCTGAGTGGGGGGTGGAAGTTATCATATTCAGCTCACCTTGCGTTTCTCTCCCGATCAGTACGTCATGTCTTGACTTGACAGGCATCACCATGAAGTTGACGTTCGTTGTCCTTGAATGCTTTCCGTCAGAGAGTGTGACGGGGAAGCTAATTTGGCCTAACGGGAAGACCATTTCGTTGCAGAATCCGGACAGTGGGTAGTCCACTGGTTCGAGTCTCGCTTTGTCTTCATCGTCGAACTGGTTAAAGCATTGTTCGTAGATGATGTCTGCTGTACTTCCCGGGTCAATGAAGACGTATTCGGTTTCGTAATGGCCGATGATACCGGTGATGACGATGGGTCGCGTGGCTCGGGGACCCCCGCGCACCACCGGGAAAATAACTTGTTGTTCTTGCCATGAAGGCTCATACGGTCTCTTGCCTTTTTCTTTCGCGCTATACCTTGGTCCATTGACCATGTGTGTTTCCAGGCGTCGAACCTTCTTGTGATTTCCTTCATCGTGGCGATGGAGCTGTCGCGTTTCTTTGCGCACGTTCTTCACTAAGTGGCTCAGCTTTCCACTCTTTAGTGCTCTCTCGATCTCTTGTCGCAGGCTGTAGCAATCATCTGTTAAGTGGCCTGTATCCTTGTGGAAATCACAGTACAGATTGGGATCTTGTCCCTTTTTGTTCGTCATAGGCCTGGGAGTCTTAAAATCATGGTTCTCCGTCATTAGCACCTCTTTTGGTGTTTTTATGAGCGGAGTCCAATGCTTTTCACGATTGTCGTCTCGGACTGCTTTTTTATAACCGATGCGATCAATGGTATCACGCGCGTCTTCCTTATAGCGGGATCGTTCTTCGTACCGGGGTCGTTCATGATAACCGCTGGAGTGGTTGGCTTTCCACCCAGGGTTTTTGCCTTTGTTGCGCCTGTTGTCATCGCGCGGGTGACCCCCTTTGGAAAATCTATCTTCAGAACGATAGCTGTTGTTTCGTGCGAGTGACTCTTCAGTCTGTGCGACAATCTTCGCGGCTTCCATGAGTTTATCCCACTCTTTTGGCATTCCATCTTTCCCCGTGATGGTTCTGATCAGGCTATCACATCGGATGGCTTTTTTGAAATGGCAGCGCATGAGCTGCTCACTCACGCCACCTATCTCCAAACATTCTTTGTTAAAGCGCGTAATGAAATCTTCCAGACCCTCATTATCTCTACGCCAGATATCTTCAACTTCAGCTGTGTCGCGCTGGTATCGTCTTTGTTGGCTGAAGTGACTCAAAAACTGAGTTCTGAAATCTACCCATGATTTTATCTTTCCCGGAGGAAGGCTGTCGAACCAGGCGCGAGCAGCCCCCGTTAATGTTTGGATAAACAAATGACACCACATGGGCATGTTCCAACCGCCCAGGCAGCCTACGCTGGTAAACACTCTGACGTGATCATCTGGATCAGTCAATCCATTGAACTTTCCGACAGTCGGAGGTAATTTCTCTCTCTTGAGCGGCGCGAGTGCTATCTTTGGGATGAACTTTGAATGCTCTATAGCTTCCTCTGGTCGGTAGGCGAGGCGAAAGTCACGCTCTGCCTCCTCTGTATACCCAACGTGCTGCCTTGGTTTGTAGTACTCATGATTTCTTTGCAAACGATTGAAGACCGAAGATTCGTCATCGTTCTCCCAGGTTGGATCATTCGGGTCAGTTTCTTCCCACTCGTCGTTTATGTTGCGCGGCGTGAGCCGGCTATGAACTGGGCCTCTTTGGAAGTTTGACGGTTCGTCATAGTAGCTTTCTGTCTCCCCCCGTGTGTCTCGCGTGTCCTGCACGCTTAACCTTCGGGTGGGGGGAGGTCTGTTAATTCTTCTCGGAATGTATTGCGGGACCGGCACCTGGCGCGGCCCGTGGCTGGGGCCGGTTGGTGTGACCAAGGACGGCTCTGCCGTTAAAACTGCTTGCTGAGCGCTCAAGGACTGATACGCTTCGTTAATAGTGGCTAGTTGCTTGGCGTACCATGAGGCTGGGGTTTCGCCTTCTGGTAGCCCTAATAGTGCTGATATGTTCTGAGTTGGAGCTGGGTTTGAAGGTCCAGCACCGTTGTTTCCTGGGGTGTTTTGAGTGATGCGGGTGAAGCTCCCGCGCGGACCCCCGGTGTTGGCTACTTCGACTTCACCAACTTCTTCAAAGTGTTGGGGTTGGCCATTTTGATTACCTTCCCCCAACGCTGCATTTGCATTTTCACCGAAACCAACGAACTCATGTATGATTCCTTGATCAGCCATGGATCGAAGGAAGAAAAAACAACGAAAAACTCAGGAAAGAAGATGAGAGTGGTTTGTAGAAAAAATCGGTGGGCGCCAATGAAGAAACACAGAACTAATTAAGGGACTAATCAGTTTGATTTATGTTCCCTTCATAATGGTTAATCTTCTCTTGGATTCCTGAGCTCCTTAATGACCGTGTGTTAACAGCAAAACAAAACACCGTTACTCGTTAAGAGGGGAATGTGGGGGTTTCCCTCTTAACCGGGCTCCGGCGTGAGAATAAGCGACTGTGCTTTGGAGATAATTAAGTATTAAGTGAGAGAGTAGGGGGAATGGAATGGTTTAACCTGTGAAGAGAGGTCCCTATTTATAGCCAGAGAGGTGTAAGAGGATATGGGCTGATGGGCCTTGGGCCGGAAGTCGACCACTTGGGCGATATGCTCTTTGTCTCACTTGTCTCGACCGTTAGTGGCTTCTGGGAGTTCTTCGGTGCTGGCGCACAATGATTGGAGCCACGTGTCATGGTTGTCGGCCTGGCCGCCGTCCTGCCATCAGCAAGTAAGTGGAGATCGTGGGACAGTTGTCTCTGCCCTATGATTGGTGCCACATAGGCGTCCTTAAGTACTTTTTGTCTCCTGCATGTCAGACGATCGTGGAGCACGATTGCGCAGGAACAGAAGGACCCTGATTGGCCCTTTTATTCTGCCACTTGTACGTTGTGTACTATCTGGAAAGGCCTCGCGCCGTGGTCACGCACGATTCTTGCTGAGCACGCTATTATCATGCGCGCGGCATGGGCTTTCAGATGTTCTCTTTTAGAATGCCAAGTTTCGTTAACTGGAGTTTACTCTTTTGTGGACCTCGCGCCGCGTTGCACAGGTGTGCTGTATCCCGCGCGAGGTTGACGATCAAGAAAATTGCTGATTAAGGAGTATGGTCCCGCGCGCCTCATAGGTGGTTGCGCGGCTTTTTGGGACCATACCCCTTCAACGTTACATTATGTTACTTGAAACATTATAGTCATTTGAAATGGTGTTTATTAGAATTGGTAAGTATTAGTTGAAGTGATGATGATTACTACCTAGTTAATCGAATTGATACTTGTTTAGAAAACGTTTAGTAGTCGTTAAAAATGGAGGATTCCATAAACGAGCCAATCGGGTCGAATAATTGTCTAGTAGTCACTACGGAAGTGATTAAATATCATTTGGCGATTGTAGATCACGGAGGCGTAAAACCATAGAATGGGTAATGAAACGCCGATGATCATAAGCCCATGGAATGGGTGTATATGTCTAAAAACTCCCATTTATAAGTAACATATATTTTATGTAAAACTATGCGGGTCGAATAAATACAATAAGGATTTATAGACTTCCAGTCCATAAACTCGAATTTTGACATGATAATCATGAAAGATGCGTTGGTAATTTAATTACAGACGCGTAGGGAAAAGATTCACCTAAAACGGACGCTTGATAGAAAGTTATGAAATTTTGAAGTTGGAATTGTGAAAAACGGAGTTGGGCTGAAAATGCAGGTCTCAAACCTGCACTCGCTGGAAAATGCTCTCCCCCGCGGCACGCGCAGGGAGCCACTCATTCTGTCGCGACACGCGGGGCTCTCTCGCGGGGCGCGTAAGCTTAAGGGCAATCTGCTGCGGGGCGTGACAGACCCAAAATGTAGGAATTTTATTCTTTTCATTATCTGGTACTAGATTTCGATTATATACGTTTTAATGTTGTCAAAACTAACATTTAACGTGGTTTTGGCATTAGGTGATGTCGATCTTATCCCGGATGGCGATCAAGCAAGAATCCAAGAACCGAACACAAATTTTGAAGCTTCCGCGCTTATCAAATCTTGTTGAAAACAATGTTTTTGTTGTAAACACTTAACTTGTCGTTTTTGGATGTTTAAACTAGATGGTTAGTTAACTAAGTTACTATCATTATAAACACCTACTATTTCGTTTAACTAATGAAATGGTGATTTTGTTTTTTAAAGTTTATATTATATGATAAAATATTAAATGAACGAGACGGTTGTTACAAGTTGGTAATCAGAGCCAAAGGTTGTTAACAAAGTGTGTTCGGTTCAAGCTTGATCAAACATCCGGTAAGAAGTAGTTACTTCAGTAGATGTTATTAAATGTTAGAAAAAGAAATGTGAATGGACATGCATGGGAAGAGCGTGTTAACACACTCAAACCCGGAAAGTGCACTAAACATGAATGGTTTAAGCAAGTGGTGAACTTGGCTAAACCAAAATGAGTGATGCATATGTTATAAAATGAAATTTTTAATAATGAATATAAACATTTCAGATTTAAAATGGCCGATGGGGGGGATGATGATACGGTGCCGGTGGTCACCGAACAAATGAGAGGAGTGATTGCCGAAGAAGTAGGGAAGGCAATTGAGAATAGTCTATCGGGTTTTATAGACAAAATTCAAAACACGGTGCTTAATGTGGTCGAGGAACGAATTCAAAGGTTGGAAGAAAATGGCAACCAAACTAAGGAAAAGTCCGGAGAACGGAAAGGTTGTTCATACAAGGAGTTCATGGCGTATAAACCGCCAATTTACAATGGGGAGGTTGATCCGATAATATGCCAAAGATGGCTAAGTGATATTGAAGGAGTGTTTGAAAGGACCTACTGCGACGTAAGCGATTTTGTAGCTTGCGGTACGGGTCAGTTAAGAGGTCAAGCCAAGGACTGGTGGGACAATATGAAGAAGGAGATTGGGGCTGAAGCTGCAAGGGCTATGACTTGGGATGAGTTTAAGGCACCATTCCTTAAACACCATAGCCCCAAGGCGGTCATTAACAGAATCAAGGAAGAATTCATCCAGTTGAGACAAAATAGGGTGAATCGATAGACAAGATTATGGGCATCTTTCTCGATAAATTAAGGTTTTGTGACGAGCTTGTGACGAATGAGGAGCAAAAAATATATTATTGTTATAATATGTTAAGTGTTGAATATCGGGAGTTTATGACTCCCTCCAAGTATGAGACGCTCACCAAGATCATAAATACGGCTCGGGAAAGGGAAATCAAACTCAAAAAGCAAATTGAACGAGGCGAACGAAGGGCAATAGATGTTAACCCGAGCCCTACAAAGAAGGCTCGAACAACTGAGTCGGTAAAGAAGATGGATGCGAAGGGTGGATCACCGAGTTGCAAGGTATGTGGAAAGGGGTACAAGGGCGAATGTCGCTTTAAAGATAAACCATGCCCCATATGCGGAAAAACAGGGCATACGGCCTCGCTATGTCCGGGGAAATTTTCGGTGTGCTACAAGTGCTATCAGCCGGGTCACAAAAAGTCTGAATGCCCAGAGTTGGTCGGGAAAAAGAGCGAGAAAGATGTACAAATGGAGACCTAAAAAGCAAGGGCTAGATCCTTTCAATTAACAGCAGCCGAAGCAAAGACAGAACCCGATGTGGTCTCAGGTATATTCACAATAAACTCAATTCCTGCATGTGTATTATTCGATACGGGTGCGAATAAATCCTTTATTTCACATAGATTTATTCGACATCCTTCATTTGTATTAACGAAATTACCTGTGCCCTTAGAAGTTGAAATAGGGGATAACAAGAGTTTTATTGTATGCGATGTTTGTCAAAATTGCAAATTGAGTATCGATGATGAAGAATACTCAATAGACCTAATCCCTATGTCGATGGGGGAGTTCCAAGTGGTCATCGGAATGGATTGGTTATCCCGACACCACGTAAGGGTCGTGTGTTTCCGTAAGGAGATAAAGTTAACATCTCCAAGTGGAAAACACGTTACTATCTATGGCGAGAAAGGAGGCAATCTTGTGATATGCTCGATGTTAAAAGCTCACAAGCTCATGAGGCACGGATGTAGAGCGTTTATGATATACGCGAATGAACCAGGGAAAGAACTACCGAAGATTGGAGACGTACCGGTGGTACATGATTTCGAAGACGTGTTTCCGGAAGATTTACCGGGAATACCGCCTGAACGAGAAGTAGAGTTCGGAATCGAATTGGTTCCGGGCGCGAAACCCGTAGCTAAGGCGCCATGCCGGCTCGCGCCATCGGAGTTACAAGAGTTAATGTCACAAATTCAAGATTTGCTCGACAAGGGGTTTATAAGGCCGAGTGTGTCCCCTTGGGGCGCACCGATATTGTTCGTGAAAAAGAAAGACGGGAGCATGCGAATGTGTATCGATTACCGGGAGTTAAACAAACTCACGGTGAAGAATCGATACCCGCTCCTGAGAATTGATGATTTATTCGACCAACTACAAGGTGCGAATTGGTTTTCCAAGATTGGCCTTAGATCGGAGTATCATCAGTTAAAGGTCAAGAAAGAAGATGTGCCGAAGACGGCCTTTCGTATGCGGTACAGTCATTACGAGTTCCTCGTGATGTCCTTCGGATTGACGAATGCACCCGCGGCTTTTCTTGGGTATCATGAACCGGGTTTGCAAACCTATGTTGGATAAGTCGGTAATCGTGTTTATCGACGACATTTTAGTATACTCGAAAAATGAGGTGGTTCACGCGCATCATTTACGGGAGGTGTTAGAGACCCTCTGACGGGAAAGATTATATGCAAAGTTTTCAAAGTGTGCCTTCTGGTTACGAGAGGTACAATTCCTTGGTCACATCATTAGTGCCGATGGAATATTGGTAGATCCGACAAAGATAGAAGCCGTGTCAAAATGGAGCCCTCCGAAGAATCCTTCGGAAATTAGAAGTTTCTTAGGGCTTGCGGGATACTACAGTAGATTCATTCAAGATTTCTCCAAAATTGCTTCACCGCTAACTAAATTAACTCGGAAGGAGGAAAGATACATATGGGGTGTTGAACAGGAAAAGGCGTTTCAAACGCTAGAGGAGAAATTAACTCAGGCTCCGGTATTAACGTTGCCGGACGAAATCGACGATTTGGTAGTCTACTCGGATGCGTCACATTCGGGGCTCGGATGTGTTTTGATGCAACGAGGTAAAGTGATAGCTTATGCCTCAAGGCAACTAAAGATGCACGAAAAGAAATACCCCACACACGATCTTGAATTGGCGGCGGTGGTATTTGCATTAAAAATATGGAGGCACTATTTATATGGAGTAAAGTGCACCATATTTACCGACCACAAGAGCTTAAAATACTTCTTCGATCAGAAGGAGTTAAACATGCGGCAAAGGCGATGGTTGGAAAAGGTAAAAGATTATGACT
The DNA here is from genome assembly GCA_030545235.1 of Helianthus tuberosus. Lineage (NCBI taxonomy): Eukaryota > Viridiplantae > Streptophyta > Magnoliopsida > Asterales > Asteraceae > Helianthus > Helianthus tuberosus. The sequence continues at coordinate 86,143,490 of CM060364.1, read as the reverse complement.
GCAAGATACATTACCACCCCGGGAAGGCCAATGTTGTGGAAGATGCTTTGAGCAGGAAAACAGATTTGTTCCAATACAAGTGCGGTCGATGCAGCTTGTTGTAACCTCGGGTTTACTTGAACGAATCCGAGAAGCACCAGCCGAGGCGATAAAAGAGAAAAATTAGAAAAGAGAAAGAATCGTTGGCCAGTTGAAAGAGTTAACGGATAATAACAATGGGTTAATAACCTGGTTTGGCAGAATATGGATTCCCAACTCGTGTGGAGTTAAAAAGCTTCTACTAGATGAAGCACACAAAAGTCGTTACTCCATCCATCCGGGAGCGACCAAGATGTACAACGACTTGAAACAAAATTACTGGTGGCCCGGAATGAAAAGGGATGTGGCGAAGTATGTGGAAAAGTGCTTGACTTGTTTACAAGTCAAGGCAGGACACCAAAGACCCTATGGTAAACTTCATCCATTAGATATTCTAGTTTAGAAATGGGAACATATCACCATGGACCTATAGACCAAACTACCAAAGATGAACCGAGGATTTGATGCTATCTGGGTGGTTGTTGATAGACTGACGAAAAGTGCTCACTTTATTCCTATACGTGAGACTTATACTTCCGAAAAGATGTCGGAGGTGTATACCAATGAGATAGTGGCACGCAACGGAGTACCGGTATCCATCGTGTCAGATAGGGATACCCGGTTTACTTCAAAATTCTGGCGAGATTTCCAAGATCAGATGGGAACGAAACTATTTATCAGCACTGCATACCATCCTCAAACGGATGGGCAGAGTGAAAGAACGATACAAACACTAGAAGACATGCTGAGGGCGTGTATTATCGATTTCGGGGGCAGTTGGGATGTGTATTTACCATTAACAGAATTCTCTTATAACAACAGTTACCATGCCAGTATTGGCATGGCACCGTATGAGATGCTATATGGTATGAACTATAGAACCCCGGTGTCACACCCTCAAAATACCACCTAGGGAGTGTCCCTGTTAGGCGTGTGACGGACTGACAAGGAGCCACTAAATTACATTGAACCCACAAGTTTCAAAATAACATTCTCGATTTAAATATAAAATTCCAACATGAGTTACACGAAAAACCAATGTGTCAGGGGAAGCATTAACGAAGCCATATTTTAAATATTCTCAAAACAAAAGTACGAAAACTAATAATCCAATAAGTGTGTTCAATCAACACGATCCATGACCACTCAAGCCGCTCCAAACAGCAAGTTCCACATCCAAGAAATCTAACGACCTGCGAGCATGTAACAAGTGTATCAGACAAAGCTGGCGAGTTCACAGTTTTAGAAAACGTTTGTTACCAGTTGTATGTAAAACAGTTCAATAACCAATGCAAGTAATATTGTTAATATCTCAATTCCGAACAAGACGGCTCCTGATGTACATGACTGCCCTATCCCACGTACTCCTATCTAGTACTGGGCCCGACTGGGTCATTAGTTCACATCCGTCCTATCCAGGAGCGGTGTGAGGGTGCCAAACCTAAGTAGCGCTACCAACTAATACCCGAATAAGGGACTTACAAAAATGATAGGTGAGAATATTAACCAATATACCCGTTTTTACCCAAACCACTGACTGTCCCCAACCACTGGGACGCATGCTCGAATGTAGTGAACTCACCTTGGGTTTGCTCGGCAAGACCAGTTACTTGACCACACTTAGTTAATTGTTAGATCCGTTACACGCGACCTAGGTTTTAAATAATGTGAGTATAAGGTTACGCAATACCCTAACGTGTATCCAAACAACCAAGCATTTAAATGTGGTCACTCATTAAATTGAATTGAATTAAATGGGTTTTGTTATAGTTTAAAAGCATTATAGCATATTGGAGACCCAATAAATAAACAACATCTAACGGTTAAGTTGCACGCGAACAGGATGGACAAGTGTAACCAATTAAACGACTAACACAATTCGAACACATACAAACAATTTGTAGAACTCGCCTAATCATCCATTATTTAAACAAACACCTAAAATTCATACCACACTGTTATACGTATACTCGGCCCATATTTAAGAAGTATTGATGTTTTACAATATACCATGCTTGTTATATATATATATATATACTCGGCCCATATGCCTATGTTTATAGTGACATGAATCACCCATCCCCAAGTTGTATCGCATTACAGAATTGAAAATAAAGTTCTGATCTCTTATATATATTCAACTAGATCATGCATATGATTGACTTTCAAGTCTTGCGGCTGTATATAAACAAAACATGTGGGGACCCCTTCAACCTCCTATGTGCCGCCCACTTAGAATCACATGATGAGGCCCTCTTATTGCTAACCTGATATACCTTAACTGAATAAATTCAAGGAATAAATTATGACATGCAATTGCCACTTATCTTGGGATCCTCTAAAACATGTGCAGCCATTAAAACCATCATATATCCATTTGACTATCATGTATCCATTTATAATTAAACCAATATAGTATTGCATATTATAACAAATTAACAACAATTAACATGTAACCTTATCATCGATCAATAAACATGTCCATCTGGTTCTTTAATTAATCAGGTTTAAATCTCATTAACTTGGCACATTCTAGTATGGTTCATTACACAAGGCATACAACCAATCCAGCATCTTTCACAAGTCAGGTTCACTATAATCACATGTGCTATTTGCTAGTAAATCATGAATGAGCAGTCCTAATTCATTAATATTAAAACCGAATAATAACATCTACACAATTAAACAGGCCGAACACTCCCAAGTTATAGCAAACTCGTCACATAATATTCACCCTAATCGGTAATTCGTATTAATCAGTGCGTTAATTCTTTTATGCACGGCATTATACTAGGCCCGAAGACCCCTTCTTCCTACTGAATTACTTGCAATCCGTCTAGATCCATCACACAATTTGTTATGATCATGAAATCATAAGAATCAATACAATTACATTCATAATATCCCTATCATCAGATTATGTTTACCAAAGAGAATTAATCATGATAATTGTTATTCAATACCCCCATCACAACTTGTTATAACTAATACCCATACCACGTTCAGTATTTCATATTCTTATGCACCCTAACAAGAAATCACATAAACTAACATAATCACTTTAAAGGATACACATACCGGATATTAAAGGAGAAAGATATGCTGCCGTCGACCAGGGAGAGAGGATTAGACACTAGGTTTTTGCATTTGTGTGCATGTGGAATGAGGGAACCCGCATGCAATCCCTAAACGTGGTGTATATATGGTTCGGTTGGGTCCTATTGGGCTTCGGGAGTTTGGGCAGCCCCAAACTAAGCTAAAAGGACGCAGAGGTGCAGCCCAATGTGCGGCCCATAAAGATAAGAAGCCACTAATGTCGCGTGCGGCGGCCCAAATACATGTTGTGTAGGACCTGTTCAACTCGTGGCCCAACTACACATGCGGCCCAATGATACAAGCACCAAGCACATAATCACACTCAATTACGCTACGTTTAACATAAAATAAAACGTTTAAAGAGTTTAACATAGAAGGAAACGTTGGAGAGAGATAATGCGAAGTTAAGATCACGAAACGGAAAACGACACTAGCCTTGAAAGTTCGGGTTGTCACATCATCCCCAACTTGAAAGAAATTTCGTCCCGAAATTTGACAAGTAAGTACAGAGAAGTGATGTGATAAACCAAGATTGTTGCGGATTTTCCTCAGGTGCCACATCATCCCCAACTTGAAATGGAATTTCGTCCTCGAAATTCACCAGTTGCATCGGAATTGATTCAGCAGATTCGTACGATTGCGGATACTTAGTCTCGAGTTCCAACGAACTCTCATAATTGGAATTTGACAGTGCTCGCAAACCTTAACCTCCTGGGGCATGATTTCAATAGGCACCTTGACAACTGCAACTTGTCGTTAGCCTCAGACTCTAAGAAGGTATCGCAAGCGTTTCGTCGGACAAATACTGCTTTAGACACGCAACATAAATGACATCATGAACGTTACCCAATTCGTCGGGTAACTCGAGTTTTAGGCGACGTGACCGATTCTTTCCAGAATTCCGAATAACCCAACGTAACGTAAATTAATCTTATCACGCTTCCCAAGCGTACCACACCCTTCCAGGGTGAGACTTTCAACACGATACGATCGCCTACAGCGATCTTCTAGCGTTTCCCAAGTTTATGAGCTTTCCTGACGGTCACGCGTTGCCGCCAATCGACTACTGATCCAAACAACCTTCCCAAGAGTTTCGAGTACCAGTCCTGGACCAGTAATTAAATTGTCAACCATCTCAATCTAACAAGAAGGTCGGCATTATTGTCTATGTAATGCCTCAACAGAGCTGTCTGGTTACCAATATGATAACTGCCGCAGTAGTACTCAACCATAGGTAAGAGTCCTTCCAATTTTCACCAAAGCTAGTCACACACATGCTCGCAGCATGTCTTCGAGTGCCAGGAGAGTTCATTTTCTCTGATCGTTTGCCCAACGGTGATAAGCAATGTTCTGATCCTGACGTGAGCCAAGGGTGTTGTGTATTGTCTGAAATAAATCATGCGTAGATCAAATTCAGAGGTAACAGGAGTTGGCACCTCGTGCCTAAAAGCAGCCTCTCTCAGAGGAACATTCACAACTGTGAAGACTCGTCAGTTTTCTTGATTGCAAGAAAGGGTGCTGGTAATGTGAGTCCATCAATGATCATCCAGGTGATAATGTTTCTGTTTCGAGTTGTAAGTAGACCAGTAATAAAATCCATGGCAGTCTGTTCTCATTTCCATATATGTGTTTCTGGTTGCTAATATCCCACCTTGACTTTCCCACAAGTCAAACATCGTTCTCGTGCGTTGCTATGTGGGCCTTCAGGCCCGGTCATCCGTACATGGTCTTTAGGTTTTAATTCATCCTATCAAAACTCAAATGAATAGGATATCGAAGCCCGTGTGTTTGCCTGCACCAGTTCCCTAAGGTTGCTGTATAGTGAGGTCCATATTCGTTCCATGAAGTAGCAAATATCATCCGACCTGCCAAAGGTTGCTTCCCCATGCCCCGCATGGGTCAATCTTGAGAACTCTCTTCCTTCAGTTCTTCAGTTTGAGCAAAGCGAGTCTGATCAGGTATGTTAGAGTGGATAGCGAGCCACAAAGCTCGTGCACGTCCAGGTTTCACGGTCGTATTCATTCAAAAGTTCCACCCAGCGGTGCCATTATCTGATTTAGCTCTCTCGTAACCAGGGTACACGGGAGGCTCTTGTGATCGGTCTAAGTAGTACATTTGGTACCGTCCAAGTAATGCCTCCAATTTATATCCAAAGACCACGGTTTCCACTGCAGGTTGTGTGTCGTAAGTCATCACTCTCTCGCGTTGCATCGGTGTGTAATTGGGACTCTGATTCGGAGCATCATGGTATACCGATAGATCACCCGTACTCTTAGGTAAAGACGATGCTCAGTGTATTGCAGAGTTGGGATTTGAAAGCTGAAAAGACGTCCTCCTGTTTTGTCTTCCACGAACACAACTCCCTGCTGTGCTAAAGAGATTTAGGCTGCACGATCTTCGAAAATCCTGTGATGAATCTGTGATAGTGTCTAGTGAGGCCAAGAAATTGCTGTATCCTTGGAGGACTCTTTAGTGTCGATCAGTTTCCAACCAAAACGGGCCTTAGCGAGATCCACGTGCATTCCTACTTCGTTGTTTATATAACCAAAAATGTACCTCTCGAATCCAGAAGTTACCTTTTAACAAGACTTCGCGCGGAGTGGCTCCTCCCTCAGGAGCTCTAGAATAGGATACATATGCCGCCCATGTTGTTCCTTCCTCCTGGTAATGATTCAAAACATTATCAACAAACACGGTCGATTCTTGTGGTCCATAAAGCTGCTGGTGCGTGATCAACTCAATGACCATGGTGTACAAAGTCGAAATGGCCGCATTGCGTTCGATATGCCGTTCTAAGAGCATTCTTCCCTTGGACTTCCATCTGATGGTAGTTCGTTCGTTAGTCAATTCTCGAATGGGAGTTTGTCCCTCGCAACTGGTCGACAGGTTGTCAATACATAATCGAGGCGAGCGGTTCCTAACTGTTACCTTGTTAGGTTCTCAATAATCAGTACACATATCCAACGATACAACCTATCTTCCTGGATATAACTGGGGCTCCCCAAAGCAAAAACTAGGTCCGACAAAGCTCCTGTCCCACAGTCCCTGTTGTTGATTTGACAACTCTCGCAACCCTCCTGGTGCAAAACGTTAAGAAATACGAAGAATCAGGGCTGCCTCTGGCGCGAGATCAAACTGAGAGTTTGTCTAATAGTTGTGGAAGTAAACCTGATAGTTCCTCCTGTAGCATGCTGAGTGGAATCACGAACAATTGGTGGATCCTCGATCCTCTTTTCTTAGCCCAAACATTAATAACGGTTGCCAACATAGCGAGGTAGTCCCTCCGTAGACGCTTTCTGGCTTTCATTGCTGATATGATGCTAACCTTCACACCACGTATCTACGCGATATCTAGATAACCAATCCATACTAACTACCGCATCGAACTATCGAGGATGGCAGAAAGAAGGTCAATGTCGAACACTTGTCCCACAAGGTCGAGTTTACATCCCAACGGACATATAAGGTTTCATTTGACTTGCCCTTAGTTGATTCCACAACAGGTTCGGTTTAAAGAAGCATCAGGGTTAAGCAGAATAGTGACGAAGTGATTAGTTACCAAGAACATGTAGGCCACCATGTTGTTATAATCCTGGCGTCACCCACGCCAATCCTAAATGTCCCTCCATGAGCATCAATTCCCGTGTTTTTGTACTTGTTGCGAGGATTTCCAGTACGGTCGTCGTTCCCTTGGTTGTTGTCGTTTGATTTAACAACGACCACTCCATGTCGTAGGCACCTTCATTTTCCACACTGTTGGTTACCATTACAAATACCTTGATGTTGACTATTGCCTCTAATGCTATTGTTTGAAACGGAGCTCTACGATCTTTCACCGACAGGGTCCACCTCTTCCCATTCCATGGTACGTGCTAAGGCACTACTCACTGTGCGGGGAGTTTCACATTCCATTCTACAGTCAGTTGTCATTGCTTATGTCCTAATTGGTTCGTAAAGGTTGACTCCCATCAGTCACTGACTAGGGTTGGAGATTCGATTGCAGTCACTTTGCTGGTGTTCGTTGCCGGTAATCAGGGTTGTCCAATTACTGGGGTCGGTAAAATACTACGCTCACCCTTTTTGTCCATCGATCTAGCAAGTCGATTGAGTAATATGCGGTATGCTGCGAGAGTGTTGCAGAAGTGATCAGACTTCGGAGTCTAAGACGTCAATATATAGAGTTCCATCAAACGAAGAGAAGCGAGAAAGGTATAAACCAACTCAAGGACTTTCGTGCAAGCATCTAACATTCTACACGTTCCGCTAGGCTTTCAGATGTGTGTTCAAGTAATACTCGATAGCATCGAGATTCGTAAGGGTTCAGAAATGAGTGAAAAGATCACATTCGAGTAAGAGACAATCACTGCTATGACTCCTATATACTGTTATGTTTCACATCGATCAAATAACGGAACGGAACCCCTTTTTCACTTGTTAAGCCTCACTGGGACTCGCATGCACCCCACATTATTATTATGTGTGCACCCACAATAATATTGTGATTTGCATGCTCATCTCAGCTCCTCCTAACTCATGTCAAATGGTTCCTCAAACTCGAGTAGCAAACAAAGAGCAAACTACCAAAGATGAACCGAGGATTTGATGCTATCTGGGTGGTTGTTGATAGACTGACGAAAAGTGCTCACTTTATTCCTATACGTGAGACTTATACTTCCGAAAAGATGTCGGAGGTGTATACCAATGAGATAGTGGCACGCAACGGAGTACCGGTATCCATCGTGTCAGATAGGGATACCCGGTTTACTTCAAAATTCTGGCGAGATTTCCAAGATCAGATGGGAACGAAACTATTTATCAGCACTGCATACCATCCTCAAACGGATGGGCAGAGTGAAAGAACGATACAAACACTAGAAGACATGCTGAGGGCGTGTATTATCGATTTCGGGGGCAGTTGGGATGTGTATTTACCATTAACAGAATTCTCTTATAACAACAGTTACCATGCCAGTATTGGCATGGCACCGTATGAGATGCTATATGGTATGAACTATAGAACCCCGGTGTCACACCCTCAAAATACCACCTAGGGAGTGTCCCTGTTAGGCGTGTGACGGACTGACAAGGAGCCACTAAATTACATTGAACCCACAAGTTTCAAAATAACATTCTCGATTTAAATATAAAATTCCAACATGAGTTACACGAAAAACCAATGTGTCAGGGGAAGCATTAACGAAGCCATATTTTAAATATTCTCAAAACAAAAGTACGAAAACTAATAATCCAATAAGTGTGTTCAATCAACACGATCCATGACCACTCAAGCCGCTCCAAACAGCAAGTTCCACATCCAAGAAATCTAACGACCTGCGAGCATGTAACAAGTGTATCAGACAAAGCTGGCGAGTTCACAGTTTTAGAAAACGTTTGTTACCAGTTGTATGTAAAACAGTTCAATAACCAATGCAAGTAATATTGTTAATATCTCAATTCCGAACAAGACGGCTCCTGATGTACATGACTGCCCTATCCCACGTACTCCTATCTAGTACTGGGCCCGACTGGGTCATTAGTTCACATCCGTCCTATCCAGGAGCGGTGTGAGGGTGCCAAACCTAAGTAGCGCTACCAACTAATACCCGAATAAGGGACTTACAAAAATGATAGGTGAGAATATTAACCAATATACCCGTTTTTACCCAAACCACTGACTGTCCCCAACCACTGGGACGCATGCTCGAATGTAGTGAACTCACCTTGGGTTTGCTCGGCAAGACCAGTTACTTGACCACACTTAGTTAATTGTTAGATCCGTTACACGCGACCTAGGTTTTAAATAATGTGAGTATAAGGTTACGCAATACCCTAACGTGTATCCAAACAACCAAGCATTTAAATGTGGTCACTCATTAAATTGAATTGAATTAAATGGGTTTTGTTATAGTTTAAAAGCATTATAGCATATTGGAGACCCAATAAATAAACAACATCTAACGGTTAAGTTGCACGCGAACAGGATGGACAAGTGTAACCAATTAAACGACTAACACAATTCGAACACATACAAACAATTTGTAGAACTCGCCTAATCATCCATTATTTAAACAAACACCTAAAATTCATACCACACTGTTATACGTATACTCGGCCCATATTTAAGAAGTATTGATGTTTTACAATATACCATGCTTGTTATATATATATATATACTCGGCCCATATGCCTATGTTTATAGTGACATGAATCACCCATCCCCAAGTTGTATCGCATTACAGAATTGAAAATAAAGTTCTGATCTCTTATATATATTCAACTAGATCATGCATATGATTGACTTTCAAGTCTTGCGGCTGTATATAAACAAAACATGTGGGGACCCCTTCAACCTCCTATGTGCCGCCCACTTAGAATCACATGATGAGGCCCTCTTATTGCTAACCTGATATACCTTAACTGAATAAATTCAAGGAATAAATTATGACATGCAATTGCCACTTATCTTGGGATCCTCTAAAACATGTGCAGCCATTAAAACCATCATATATCCATTTGACTATCATGTATCCATTTATAATTAAACCAATATAGTATTGCATATTATAACAAATTAACAACAATTAACATGTAACCTTATCATCGATCAATAAACATGTCCATCTGGTTCTTTAATTAATCAGGTTTAAATCTCATTAACTTGGCACATTCTAGTATGGTTCATTACACAAGGCATACAACCAATCCAGCATCTTTCACAAGTCAGGTTCACTATAATCACATGTGCTATTTGCTAGTAAATCATGAATGAGCAGTCCTAATTCATTAATATTAAAACCGAATAATAACATCTACACAATTAAACAGGCCGAACACTCCCAAGTTATAGCAAACTCGTCACATAATATTCACCCTAATCGGTAATTCGTATTAATCAGTGCGTTAATTCTTTTATGCACGGCATTATACTAGGCCCGAAGACCCCTTCTTCCTACTGAATTACTTGCAATCCGTCTAGATCCATCACACAATTTGTTATGATCATGAAATCATAAGAATCAATACAATTACATTCATAATATCCCTATCATCAGATTATGTTTACCAAAGAGAATTAATCATGATAATTGTTATTCAATACCCCCATCACAACTTGTTATAACTAATACCCATACCACATTCAGTATTTCATATTCTTATGCACCCTAACAAGAAATCACATAAACTAACATAATCACTTTAAAGGATACACATACCGGATATTAAAGGAGAAAGATATGCTGCCGTCGACCAGGGAGAGAGGATTAGACACTAGGTTTTTGCATTTGTGTGCATGTGGAATGAGGGAACCCGCATGCAATCCCTAAACGTGGTGTATATATGGTTCGGTTGGGTCCTATTGGGCTTCGGGAGTTTGGGCAGCCCCAAACTAAGCTAAAAGGACGCAGAGGTGCAGCCCAATGTGCGGCCCATAAAGATAAGAAGCCACTAATGTCGCGTGCGGCGGCCCAAATACATGTTGTGTAGGACCTGTTCAACTCGTGGCCCAACTACACATGCGGCCCAATGATACAAGCACCAAGCACATAATCACACTCAATTACGCTACGTTTAACATAAAATAAAACGTTTAAAGAGTTTAACATAGAAGGAAACGTTGGAGAGAGATAATGCGAAGTTAAGATCACGAAACGGAAAACGACACTAGCCTTGAAAGTTCGGGTTGTCACACCCGGTATGTTGGGGTGAGGTGGGTCCGCGTGAACTGGCCCATAAAGACGTAGTTCAAGCCACTAATGAGAAAATTGACGTGGTTCGAGCTCATTTGAAAGCGCCCCAAGACAGACAAAAGTCTTATGCTGACAAAAGAAGGAAACCAATTGAATTTCAGGTGGACGACAGGGTTATACTAAAAGTTTCCCCATGGAAGGGCGTTATTCGATTCAGAAAAAGAGGGAAACTAAGCCCGAGGTTTATCGGGCCATTTAAAATCATTGAACGGGTTGGCAAGGTGGCATATCGCCTTGAATTACCGGAAGAAGTGAGCGGAATCCATGGCACGTTTCATGTGTCACAACTCTGAAAGTGCTTAGCTGAAGAAACGGCTTATATCCACTATGATGATATCGAGGTGGACAATAGCCTTAACTATGCGGTAAGACCAATTGATATTCTAGGTCGGAAGGTTAAAGATTTACGGAATAAGAGAATTGGTCAAGTGAAGATCAAGTGGGAGCATAGAAAAGGTTCGGATACTACATGGGAATCCAAAGAGGAGATGCGACGTCTCTACCCAACATTATTCGGGTATTTCGGTTTCGAGGACGAAAACCTTTTTAAGGGGGGTGGACTTGTAACACCCCTAAAATATAAACCTTTTTATTTTAAATCCGATGACGTTGATAAATAAAATGAACTAACTAGGAATAAAGATAACCTAGTTAGATAAAAGTCTCGTAGTGACATATAAGTGGGTTAAAACACCTAAAATATGAACCAAACTATAGTTGGGGGACTAAAGTTGTTAAGTTTGAAACTTTTATAATATTAAAAAAAAATTAAAACCCAAACACACACAAGAGTGTGTGTCTGGTTCGATTGAAACACAGGGGCGACTAGGAGATTGCTCTCAAACCCTAGTTCATGCTAATTGTCCCAAATTGAAGGTCAAATTCAGTTCCAAATCGAAATCCGAGCATAGAATAGTGATCTCCTTAGTAAAGGGATCATAAGGTATATAAAATTCACTATTTGATTTCCATCTAAAATTCTGGATGAATATATGAAATCCGAAATTGGTGATGCATGAATGTTGTTTGGATGAATTTGGAATGATGTTGTGTTTAGGAATAAACCCTAAACAATTATTTGTTGAAATTTTGCTTATTTCTTGTGAAACTCATAATCACCAATGAAGGTGTAAAGTGGGTTATGTAGAAGTATGAAAAACACTAGAATTATGATTGTTATTCTAGTGTAATTCGAGTTCTAGGAAGTAAATTGAGATTTGTTAATGTGAAAATTGATATGAACATGTCTAATTGATGTTAATCTTGGCTTAACAACAAGCTATGAACTTGATTGTGAATTGTGTAAAATTATGCTCTTAAGGTGTTTGTAAAAATGCCTTAAAGAGAGCTAAATATTGGAAAATTGAACCAAAACGCATACTTATATATGTTGGTGAACAAATGCGTTAAGTGACACAAAAAGAGTTCTAAACGATTTGTGATTTGAACTCTATAGGCAAGGAAACCGGGACATCAAGTGGACAAGCCAGTGGCGATGCACGTTTGAAGGGAGCGCTCTAAAGGTATGTAACGGTGACTACGTTACATTATAGTCATTTGAAATGGTGTTTATTAGAATTGGTAAGTATTAGTAGAAGTGATGATGATCACTACCTAGTTAATCGAATCGATACTTGTTTAGAAAATGTTTGGTAGTCGTTAAAAATGGAGGATTCCATAAACGAGCCAATCGGGTCGAATAATTGTCTAGTAGTCATTACGGAAGTGATTAAATATCATTCGACGATTATAGATCACGGAGGCGTAAAACCATAGAATGGGTAATGATACGCCGATGATCATAAGCCCATGGAATGGGTGTATATGTCTAAAAACTCCCATTTATGAGTAACATACATTTTATGCAAAACTATGCAGGACGAATAAATACAATAAGGATTTATAGACTTCTAGTTCGTAAACTCGAATTTTGACATGATAATCATGACAGATGCGTTGGTAATTTAATTACGGATGCATAGGAAAAAGAATCACCTAAAACGGATGCTTAGATAGAAAGTTATGAAATTTTGAAGTTGGAATTCTGAAAAACGGAGTTGGGCTAAAAATGCAAGTCTCAAACCTGCACTCGCTGGAAAATGGTCTCCCCCGCGGCACGCACAAGGGAGCCACTCGTTCTATCGCGACACGCGAGGCTCTCTCGCGGGGCGCATAAGCTTAAGGGCAATCTGTCGCGGGGCACGACAGACCCAAAATGCAGGAATTTTATTTTCTTTTCATTATATGGCATTAGATTTCGATTATATACGTTTTAATGTTGTCAAAACTAACATTTAACGTGGTTTTGGCATTAGGTGATATCGATCTTATCCCGGATGGAGATCAAGCAAGAATCCAAGAACCGAACACAAATTTTGAAGCTTCCGCGCTTATCAAATCTTGTTGAAAACAATGTTTTTGTTGTAAACACTTAACTTGTCGTTTTTGGATGTTTAAACTAGATGGTTGGTTAACTAAGTTACTATCATTATAAGCTCCTACTATTTCGTTTAACTAATGAAATGGTGATTTTGTTTTTAAAAGTGTATATTATATGACAAAATATTAAATGAACGAGACGGGTGTTACAGTTGTCCTTGCTCCTCCAAAGTCAAAGAAAAAGAAGAAAGCAGGTCAAAAGGCCTGCTCTATATTATGATAAGAAGTAAGGTCAATGAGGCTAGCATCGATCAGTTGGCCTATCATGTGCCTCCATCATCCTTGATCCCTTGTCAGATTTTGATTTTTTGTTCGTTCTATGTATTGCTTTTGACCCAAGATTCAGTTAGATTAAGAAATTCGAGTTGGATTTATTTATGTCCTATTCGTTGGCGGGAGTTGGCGGTAGCCGGAGTTAGCAGTGGTCGGAGTTGGTGGTGGCAGGTGTTGGTGGTGGTGTTTGATGAAGAAGGTGCCTTTTTGTAAGATCTCAATTTTTTAAAAAGGTTGGTTTTTTATATTATCTACACAATTAGTCCCTGTAAATATGAATTGAAAAAAATGCTCAAGCACATGATCAGATTTAACAGAAAAAATTAACTGAGTTTGGCTTAAAGGACAAAACGTGTATGATTTGAAAACATAAAGTACAAAACTCGTCAATTTTGAACATAACAGACATCGCCTGAAAATGGGTATAAAGATAAAGGACAGTCCTTGAAATTCACTCTTAATTTAATGGATTTAAATAGTATTTTAATAGGTGGTGAATAGTAAAAAATTTTGAAGCCACTGCACACTAAAGGTGAAAAAAAGTTAGTGAAAGCTAATGCTTACGTGACAGTCATTTTTTTAACGTGACAGTGAAAATTTACGAAACGGTAACAAATGATCTTGTCATAACACACCTTAGACCATGAGGTCCCCACCTTACCCTTCTTCTCCAACCCAACGGTAATGGTCTACATCCCCTTCCCCTTACCTCCACCGGATCACCACTGCCGTGTCAGGGGCGTGATTCGATGCCACATAGCCTTAGTAAAAGGTAAAAGGTGAAATCATCAATGCCTATGTGGCGTCACTTTTTTTCACCTTACCATAACACATAGTTTGACATACCTAAAATGTTCGACTATGTGTTATGATGAGGTGAAAGGTTAAAAGAAATGTTGTCACGTTACCGTCACTGTCACTGTCACCATTAGATAGGCATGAGTGGTAAAAAGTTGAAAACTTTTTTTGTGATGGAGCTAAATAATATATTAGAATACTATTTAATATTTAAAAAGTTTAATAAATCACATGCCCCCACACCCGTTGTTCCATCTTTCGTATTTAGTAGTTTGTAATGTGTTTTTATGATAATGTGAAATTCGGCGGGATGAATGGTAAAAAAAATTAAAAAAGAATTGATGCGGTGGAGCTAAAAAGTATGTGGGTAAATTATTTAATATTAAAAACGGTGTATTAAAGATGTTTAGAAACGTATAAAAGATTTATATAGATGCATAAGTAATTTGAAAAGATGAAATCACTTATATGACGTAGAAGAGGGTACATTAAATAAAAAATAGAGTGGTCGGGATACATCTGGCAGTTGTAATATACTTACCTATGAAAATTGAAAAAAAGTTAGACACAAAACTAACTTCTTTCATTTTTAAGGTTTGGTGTTGTAGGGCACTAAACGGTGCCATGTTGGAAGGGTCACGGGCACGAACACCGCCACAGGTGGGTGCAAAAGGAGGCGTGGAAACTTCCACGGGCTCAAGGGCAGGGGGAGAAAATGTGGGGTGTTTGTTATGTGCTAATTACATTCAAATACACGACACACTCTTTTTCTTTTATTTTTTTTACTCTCCCGCATTTCACACCATCACAACATGCATTACTTTTTATAACATATGTAAACCCCGTTATTTACTTGACACACTTTAATTTCACATTTCATACCACAAACGAAACACATAGTCTGAAGACGTTAATCTTGAATTAAAGAGATAAGGATAAAGACGGGTTATAGATAATTGTGTTGAATTATTTATTGAGTCTTTATAGGGATAATTGTTAGTTCGAATTAGATAAGTTTATCTAGTTTGTTTATTTATTGTATTAATAGAGTTTGAGTCGGGTTAGGACTAGAATAAGTTTAGTATAAATAGATGGTTAGGGTCATTGTAATTAGTGTGCTTTTATTGATAAATAATACAAAGAGTCGAACCAGTTCGTTCATTCGGTGTTTGTGTGTTCGATCAAGGGCCTGATTTCCAACAATTGGTATCAGAGCTAGTTGGCGGTTTTGAGAGTCGTTTTCCGAGTAGGGGGAAGTCGCCCCTCGCGGGGCTGCAACGGTGGCGGAACCGGTTAGGGTTGAAGACAAAGAATTCGCAGAAAGAAAAAGAAAGGAGAAGTAGCAAGTCACGGCACAAAAGATATTGAAGCAAGATGACGTAAGTTGAAGGAATATAGCAAGAATTAAAGTAAGAAGATACGAGGTTCATTCGGTTTTGTTTGAGATAAGTATGATTTAAATATTTAGAATTGGAAACGGTGGCTGTGCACTTGTGCAAGGTTTGACTTTTTGAGTTAAATTTGAAATTAATGGGTATGTGGATAAACTTTCAGATCCATATTTAAACTTTGGAGTCATAGATTAAATATTGGGTTAAAAAAAAAGGTTGTTTCATTGGGAATGAAAAAAAAGGGAATCAGGTAGCCTAGCACCTCTAAACGCCATACATATTGTCGAAGAAAGAGAAGAAATCAAGACAAAATAAGTAAGCCAGGAAGGGTGTTGCGGGTTGCTTTCGGTGCTGAATGGTAACGAAAGAGTATCGATGGCATTGGTATAGGCTGCCAAAGAAAGTTAACAAGTAGTGTAGCATGAAAACCAAATCAGGTCATAGCAAGATAATGCAAGAATAAGGCAAACACGCTAGCAAGAAAGTAGCACGGTTTGGAACGAGTAGCAAGATTATTTTTGGCAATCGATAGCAAGCAAGAAGCATGTTTAAAGCAAGTTAACTAGCAAGATCAGCGAAAAAGAAAGTCGGGTTCAAATCGTTGAATCCTTAAGAAAGAGAGGAAGAAAGAAAGAAGAGGCGCCACAAGAAAGAAGAAAGTACGAAAGAGGCCGGCGTCGCTTAGCAAGAAAGAAAGAAGGCCTCGCAAGAAAGTAAGAAAGAGACCGGTGCAGTAAGAAAGAAAGAACGGGAGTCGATCAGAAAGAAGAAAGATAATCGATAACCGAGAGAAAGAAAGAAGCGGACTTGTGTGGTTCGTAAAGAACGAGAAAAACCGAACCGTATGGTTCGAATAGCAAGTTAGAAAGAAAGTTGATTCGAAGCAAGCAAGTAAGAACAAATTCGAATCAAGCAAGAAAGCACGTTTTAGAAAGAAAACCGTTTCCAGCTAAAGCAAGAAAAGAATGAAAGAACACAAGCAAGCAAGAACGAATTAGCAAGTATAGCAAGAACCGAGAAGACGTTGGACGTGACCAAGTGAAGGTCGGGTGCCGGGTAGAAGTCGAGATGGTTCGAGAGGAAACGTGATTCGGGTGTCATAAATGAGCGGTGTGAACAATTCAAGATTAAGGGGGAGAATGAAGACGTTAATCTTGAATTAAAGAGATAAGGATAAAGACGGGTTATAGATAATTGTGTTGAATTATTTATTGAGTCTTTATAGGGATAATTGTTAGTTCGAATTAGATAAGTTTATCTAGTTTGTTTATTTATTGTATTAATAGAGTTTGAGTCGGGTTAGGACTAGAATAAGTTTAGTATAAATAGATGGTTAGGGTCATTGTAATTAGTGTGCTTTTATTGATAAATAATACAAAGAGTCGAACCAGTTCGTTCATTCGGTGTTTGTGTGTTCGATCAAGGGCCTGATTTCCAACATAGTCTAAGGGCGGATGCAGTAATAAAACTTAGAAAGACAATAATATCTTTGTGAATCACAAAGTAAGCGGTTGCCGAATGTTGCCTAAATCTAAAGTTTGCATCTTTTCCAGCCATGACAAACATACAAATTATTAATGTTCCTTCTCTTTTGCTCCAGAATATCTTTGTAAACCACAATGCTGTATGTGTGTTTTTTGTGATTTTATTCTAGCATTTAACTTCATATGCACCACTCAATACAAACATAGAGTATAAATAACTATCTCTTTCACTTAAAATATCACAAGCTTAACTAACTCATCTCTAAAACTCCATCCACCTCAACGCCCATTTACTTATTTCCATTGCAACTTCAATGGCATCCATAAGAATTTACTCTAGCATTCTCATAGTTATGAGCCTTTTAAGTCTTGGATCGTCTGAGACAGGGGTTGGAACGATCAATGACCCTCCATACTTACGTAATTCATATACACTATTACGCGTGCACACACACATATATAGAATATTGTAGAACATATCATATATTAAGTGATCATAATTTATAACATGTTTCGTTATATTGTAATTACAGTGTCAGCTTGCTACGGGTACCAAGATCAAGGAGTAATGATAGCGGCTGCGAACCAAGATTTATGGCAAGGTGGAGCTATTTGTGGGAAATATTTCCAGGTGACATGCACAGGTGCACTCAACCAAGGCGTGCCACACCCTTGTACGAGCACCCCCACAGTGACCGTAATGATCACCGATTTCTGCCCGCCTCCTGGTTGCAAGGGCAACCTTGACTTGTCACACGAAGCCTTTTCTACCATTGCTGACCCAAGCGCTGGAGGAGTCAAAATCTCATACCAACAGTACGCGATTCAATACGTGTTCTTCAAGTTTTGTTTTTATACTTTTTATTGGCGACTCGCTGGATGTTAGTTTCACAACATGTTTGTTCTCATTGTGTAGGGTGTGAAGATGAAGAATAAAGATGATTGGAGCTGCAGCATTTTGATTCACAATACATGTCTGCAGGAACAAGACATTTAATAACTCTACTGGATCGAGATGCGGCGGGACTCGCATTTCTAATAATATCAAGCTTTTGATTTCCAGTTTGTTTGATTTTTATCTCTTCCTTTTAATTTGCGCTTTCGACTTAATTGGCATGTCATGAATCCAAGTTGTTTATGTTTGTACAAATGAATAAATCTTGCCCTCCAAATTGTATGACAAACTCATGGAAACATAAAATTGTGACATCTAAATGGGTAATAACTATAACCTTAAATAGTTCAAGGTCAACTTATGCTACACGATCAAGGGTGGACCCAGGAATTTGTTACTCTGATGTCTATCAACTCAACGTAAAAGTATTTCCGGTCGGATTGGTCACTTTATTGAAAAAATGTCAAATTCTTTTCATTTGTAGATATGACAAATTATTAATTTGACGGATTGATGCATACATATTTCAATAATCTCAAGTTTCTGATACCTTTTATGATTCATGTATTCGATTTTGATACCGGTAAACACAAGTAGTAAACTGTCCTTGTTGTCGAATTCCGGTCCTTTTTGCTGCTGCTGCTGCTGATCCCTCTTCTTTCTTCAATTGGGTTGTTCTGCCATCTCTTGTTTCTATACTCATTTCAATCTGAAACATCATGCTGATAACAGATCGAATATATAATAGTTTTTCCTTCATCACAAACCAGGTTTTTCCTTAAAACCAGGTTAAGCGACGTACCCAAATCTCCAACATATGACCATTTTCAGCATGTCATACCGTCCATATATATGGACCAACGTCCCTTATAACACGTCAATGGTGTTTAAATAGCGTGTCCCTTTTAATTCAGAAAACTTTGCTACTATTACAAAGTAATCGTTGGTGTTTTTCATAGCAAACTCTCACCCATGACCTACTCTCCCATAAGAGGTTAAAGATTAGACGAGTTAAGTGCTGAGAAACATCTAAAACTGGACTTAGAAATTGGAAACCAGACACCATTCAAATCCACTAGACCTAGCGACCTCATAATGTTGATTTTTAACATAGGCACACCACGGACATAAAAATAAGCATGTTGACCGTATATTTTTATTTTATTCACAGTTGTTTATTACCGAAACGTATCATTAATTGAGTTTGGGTGAGGTTACTTTTGCAAGTTTATAAATATTAGCTAGGATTATTTTAGATGGGTTTGATAGGATATGACCGAACACATATAAATTTATGGGTTGGGTTAGGATTGAAAAATTCAACTCACAATCTCGAAACCTATCAACAGGACATGATTGACGACCCAATATCATCGATCATGTATGGAATATGTGATAGTGTGGGCATCATATTGCGAAAGTGTAAGAAAGATTAATTTTAGTATTCCATAATACCAATGCATCTACAATAATATTTTCTGATTAATAAATTAAATATTTCTTTTACCACAATATTTTCTATAAATTTTTTTTTAATTTCTAGGTTGTCTATAGGAGATTGATAAGCATTTATAGTAGGGTTTTGAAACATATTTGTTTTCTAGGAGGGGAACTCACGCATAAAGTCGGAGTTATACTCGAAATAAACTTGGACTTCTTGCATTGGTTTGCTACCGTAGGTAGCTACCGAATTATCTAGAAAGTAAATATGTTTCAAAACCCACCAAGAAACCAAAGACTCTTTGGAAATACAAAAAAGAATAAATTTCTTGCAGTTTTCAGAACGGAGGAACAAATTACGGCTTGGACTATCCGGACACCCTCTGCGTCTATTTTCACACTTTTTGTGCCCTAGACGCCTCGTATAGGGCTATACGAGGCGTCTAAACACTGAATTCAAGGGGGTCTTAGAGGGTGTCAGGCACAAAGTTTAAGAAAACCTATACGAAGAGTACAGCCCTATACGAGGCGGCTAAGGCTTGGGTTTTTTTTTTGTTGAAATAAGGGGTGTTTTGGTGGGTTTTGGTATGGTTTTTTTGAGAGTTTTTGAAGATTTGTTTTTTGGTTGAAAATTTTTTTGGTTTTAAAAAAAGTTTT
Source organism: Helianthus tuberosus (assembly GCA_030545235.1). Taxonomy (NCBI): domain Eukaryota; kingdom Viridiplantae; phylum Streptophyta; class Magnoliopsida; order Asterales; family Asteraceae; genus Helianthus; species Helianthus tuberosus. Next base: position 86,123,191 of record CM060364.1, on the reverse strand, counting down.
GTTTTTTTTTTGTTTCTTACATTATAAAAAAGTTTTTGTTTTTTAAAAATCAACTATTTTAAAAATCGGCTCTTTAAATATATTATATCGATTAAATATTATAATGTTTTTAACATTTTACTTTTTTAAATAATATTCTTCCGATTAAAATTTTATCTCGTTCAAATATTGTTTCCGTATTATATTCAGGGGATATATTGTTTCCGTATTATATTCAAAACATATATTGTTTCCGTATTATCTCAATTTAAGACAACAATCATTAAGTAACCGAATAACTGAAAACAAACATAAAGATGACATATATAAGATAACTTTGTATATCCATAACAAAAATATATAAGATAAGTTTGTACATCCATAATAAAAATAAAAACAACAACAGGTCTATGCATCCAAATCCAAATCCGAATCTGGCTGCTACGGCTGCTGCTGCTGATGTGGTGCTCAAGCTGGTGGAAGCGGTACCGGGGGTAATCCCTCTCTCTCTCGTCTATCCTGCTCGGCCCGTACCAGCCAACCTACCAAATCGTTGAGCCTGTCAAGCTCGGCTCATACATCCAGATGTAACGCAGCTCCTGGGGCATGACCTGGAATAACGTGACGTGGAAACTGAGGCGCCCCGGGAGGTGGCGGTGGCTGTGGCTCCGCTGCACCGTCTAAATCCACCGGAGGGTCCTCCACGGGCACTGCATCAGCAGGATCTGCCGGAGGATAGACGAGCTCGAACTGCTCTGGTAGGGGCTCCTCTCTCCATATGCCCCCGTTGCGGTTTTTAAACCGCGGGCCAACGGGGAACCTATTGAGCAGCTTCATCCCACACAGCGATTGAAAACCCATCCGCGTCGGCATGACTGGCTGCGTCCGTAGATGTGGGTCCTGGTGCAGTACGAGGCCCAATGAACGGGCAATGACAGTCACGTACGCCTTGCCATACAAAAATCTGCGCTCCTGCCGGTGATGGGCGGAGGCATAGTACTGGGCTAGACCGTATGCTAGTGCGCACGGCCTCCTGTACAACAAACAATAAAAGAAAAAAAGATTTGTGGACGTACACCACTCACGGCTGTAGCCGCGCGCTGCAATAGAAGTAGCGAGCATATGGTGCATATACCTGCAGATAGTGTTAGCGAAATACAGAAACAGATATTAATAAACAATACACATAATCACCATAATTGCCGTAATAAACGTACGTACCTGTACAGTGAGTCACTAATAAACGACACCTTCCCCTTCGACTTGTCGTGCTCCCAATGATTTGCCCCCGTAATCAACCTGTAACATCGACAACAACAACAACAACAACAACAACAACAATAATAATAATAATAATAGTAATTGATACCTACTTTTTTAAGTACGGACTGTCCGGATAACCATAACCACCATATCCACCATATCCTCCAACGTCCGGATTGTTTTGATGAACGTAAGGAGTGCCCGGGGAAATGAATTGCTGATGACCACCGTATCCACCGTCTCCTCCGTATCCACCGTCTCCTCCGTAAGAATATTCACACCCGTATCTATAATTCGGATACCCTTGTTGCGTCGGATAACTTGGTTGACCAGGATGCTTGTTCAAATCTAGAAACGGTCTGTTTTGTTTTCCTTGTATACTAGACACAACCTCCTCTTGCTCATTAGAATCGGGAACGCCAGACTCCTCAAAAATAAACAACCGTATCATCATTATCATTAGTAAATAATAAACTAAAACAACAACTAATTAAAACATTTAAGCTAATAACTGTTACCGGAACGCTTTCGGACACCCAGTTGTCGCTAGAATACTGCCCGAAGACATAGTTGCCGTCCCAGTATGATGACATTTCAACACTTCGGGATGATAAGAACACAAATGCCTGTTACCGGAACGCTTTCGGACACCCAGTTGTCGCTAGAATACTGCCCGAAGACATAGTTGCCGTCCCAGTATGATGACATTTCAACACTTCGGGATGATAAGAACACAAATGCAAACAACAATTCTTTCGAAGAAATACAAGAAGAAACAGAATGAAAGAAATGTTGAATGCTCGGGGTGGACCAAGAATGCACTGTATGTTGCACTTCATGTGAGATATAGACGCCTCGTATAGCTCTAGACACCCCGTATAGCTTTAAGTCACATGTCAGTCATGTAGTCAAATCAGTATCTAAGACGCCTCGTATAGGCCTATACGAGGCGTCTTAGCACCCTCGTATCGGTCCCTCGTACAGGCCTAGACTCCCCGTCTGATGTGACTGATGTGACATTGTACTTGGTGCAGAAGCTGGTCGGAAAAGCAACCCTATACGCCTCGTATAGCCCTATACGAGGCGTCTAACAGGGTGTGGAAATAGGCAAAAAGGTATGTAAATATGTATACCCCAAATTATTGCGTTAATTGATTTCATTGTTTGCATCTCTTTTGATAGGCCTGCAGTTTATTTGTTCCCTTTCTTTCAAACGACAAATACAAATTAATAAAAAAATTGCTTCTTTTTTGCTGTTTATAGAATATCTTTGTTAACCACAACGTACGCAATTGCCGTATGTTTGTTTTGAGATTTTATTCCACTAATCAACTTGATATGAGATGCCCTTATCTAGTATAAATAACCATCACTTTGACTCAAAATATCATAAGCTAATTTGGTACTCTCTAACCATTTACTATTTTCCAAACTTCTAAGGAAAAACTTGTAATTACAAGTTTTGTCCTTTATCTTTATAGCACTTTTCAGGCGGTGTCCTTTTTAACGAATGTTGACAGACGGTATCCTATACTAGGTAGTTTGTTGTAAGTTTAGTCCTTTACACCCAACCCAGTTAAAAAACCCTGTTAATTGTTGGGTGTAAAGGACTAAACTTGCAACAAAATACATATGTAAAGGACTAAACTTGCAACAAAATACCTAGTAAAGGATACCGTATGTCAACAATTAACAGGGTTTTTTAACTGAGTTGGGTTTAAAGGACTAAACTTACAACAAAATACCTAGTAAATGACACCGCCTGTCAACATTCGTTAAAAAGGATCATGAAATAAATCTTGGCAACACATAGAAACATAAAAACAGAACATATTGATTTCATCATAAATAAATAGTTCTAAAATCTACCAGAGGTTTAGGGTTTCTTCAAAATCAAATTCGCACAACCCAGCCAGCCAGACAGACTCGTACAATTAAATTAAAAACTCCCAAATCCAATCCAGTTTAATCAAACTCTGCTTAACAGCTCTAATCAATAATACAAAATTTAGCCACCTGAATCTGATTCAAGCAACCGCTACAGGCTGTTGCTGCTTAGCCGGTTCGACTTTCGTCTTCGATTTCTGATCAATAAAATCTTCCATATTGTATATAACGGTGATGTATAGAGAGCAGCTAGGGCACCGAGCGATCTCTTCACCTATCTTCAACTCATCTTTTGTGATCTGAAACAGGTCTCCACAAGGGCAGGGGTATGTGTACGCCTTCAGCTCCTCGTTCCACTCCATGTCTTCGATCTCCACGTCGTCGTACGACATCGTTTCGTTCGATAGATGTCGGTTGTGAGGCTAGGGTTTGCAGGGACCTTCGATATGTGAAAGATACGGACTTTAATTAATTGCTTTATCAAGGGTTAAATGTTGAATTTTGTATGTTGCATACTAGACCCTGGACTTTCAAGTTTTTTATTGAGTATCCTCCTAAGTTTTATTCAATTGTTGGAGATTTGGGTAACTGGCTTAACCTGGTTTTACGTAGGGCTGGCAATAGGTAACCTGTAGGTAACCTGCTAAGACATAATAACAAAAAAGTACACCATGTGATTTTTTACGTTTTTAAAAATAATCAAAATTTGAAAGTTAGGATCCATTATTTCTCCTTCTAGGTGCATAAAATATACATTTGTCTTATAGATATTAGATATAAAGTAGTTAAACGAGTCGTATTCATGTTTAAAATTTTTGTTGTCCGCGTTATCAGATACCTGTTAAACCTACTAAGACACGATTTGTCAGCCCTAGTTAAGGTTATTCGCAATGGTTAGTAAGCGTGAAAAAGAAATGATGTCACGTAGACATCACGCTGGAAAAGATATTCGAGATTAAAGGTGTGTAATGGACACTTGTTATTATCTTATTTGACCAAAAGAATTTAAGAATTCAAACTTCGCACTCACACCCCTCTCATGGAAGAAAGGGTTATTATCGTGAAAGTGAATATGACATGGTATGGAGCATGGATCCATAACACATGACTTATATAAAAGTTTGATTATGGGTATTTTTATAAACTTTTGAATAACAATCATTCTTTTTATATATGTTCTTTTTATATAGGTTTGATGGATTAGGATCGTGTGAGAAGCATTACGTTAATTGAGAAATTTGAGAAACATTCTGGATCACACATTTTTCCTAATATTTTCGTAATATACACATATGTATAGTTTAGAATTGACGGTATACATATGTGTATAATTCAAGATTTGACAATATACATATATGTATAGTCAATTCTAAACTATACATATATGTATATTACGAAAAATTTAGGAAAATGTGTGGTCCAGAATGCTTCTTAAGTTTCTCAAATATGGTGGACTTCTCTTAAGATCCATACCCTATATATAGTTAAATAATCATGTTTTAATTTATATACGTATATTCCTTTAAATTTGAATGATAAAATTGTTTGATATATTTTTCGTTATCACTTTCTTCAAGTGATACTATAAAGTTGTCGTCACAAATTGGTAAATAATAAAAAAAAGTGTTAATTCAATGGTTTTATTTACCTAAAACATATTTTATAATGATCAAACTTTGGTTTGGTGTTCTATAAAATTTAATGGGTCAAAAGTATTCGTTCTTTTAGTTTAATAAATACAAAGCCTTTAAATCATATATGTTTCTCTTAATTTTTTGGTCACGTAGTTGATGAACATGTACCAATGCACTCCATGAACCTCACTTTGTAACCTTTCAATTATTGGTGTTCTAATTTAATTTTAGTTTTGGTTCAACTTTTACATTTAAGGGGTATGGTTTTAAATCCTACGCATGCCTACCTAAGACATGCGCGCAAAGGGTCATAGCAAGACTTAACAAAATTAAACTTAGTCTTAACAAGAGCATGTGTGCAGGCTAAGAACGACAGCTCAATGACAACTAAGGCAAGTACAACAGTACGGATGGCAGGAGTCGTGGCCAATCAGCATACGACAGACCCTGACCAGACAACTCCCATGATGGCCAATCGTGCAGAAGACAACAAGTACAAAAGGACAATGACGTGGAACCAATCAGGTTGCGTCGTTCACTGCTCCATGATCTCTACTCACAGCTGGTGACTAGAGTTGGCATATCGTGTATACATGTACACGATAATACACGTTACACGAAACCCAATGCAAGAACACGACACGATAAGGTTTCGTGTCCAGTTTTCCATACGGGAACACGGAATATTTTTTAACAGATATACACGATAATTACCTATTAATACCTGTTTATGAATGTTTCAATAATTACATATCTAGGAACCTGTTTAGTGAATCAAAAGTTTCCAAAAGTTCACAATAGGCTTAAATAATGCATAAACGCAAGTTCACATGGTTCTTTCTTCTCAAATCTTCAATTCAAAGTTCACATATGTCTTTCTTCTCGACGACCTGTGGTTGGGGTGGTGTCGCTAGGAGTGGGGCTAGAGAGGGGAAAAATTAGGGGTTTTTTAATATGTTCATTGGAATAGGAACGTGCCGGAAGGGTTAGAGAAACTAGATAGATAAGTGATAAGATCAGGTTTTCAAATCACATGGTCCTACTAAATTATATTAAAATTGTCAACATGTATTAACAGGTAAACAAGTATTTTACTTGTTAAGACACGAAAATTAACAGGTATTTTCGTGTCTACCTGTTTAGTACCTGTTACCTGTTAAGGCCATACATGATACATGTTAACTTCGTGTAGATTCGTGTCGTGTATTCGTGTACATGTGTAACACCCCGAAAATATAAAACTTTATATTGGAACTATAAAGTATAAATAAACAAGAATTTACTAACTAGGAATTTTAACCTAGTTGGTTAAAAGTCTAGAAATAATCTATAATAGGTTAAAAAGCAACTAATTTACATATTTATCATAGTGGAGGGGTGTAGGTTGTTAAAATTGAAACTTGAGTTATGTTAAACAAATAAAACACAAACCAAACACCCCATTGTGGGGGGTCTGGTCGACCAGAACATCAAAGGGGGCGACACCCACCTTCAAAAACCAAGAATTTCATTAAAACTCTCAAATTGAAGGAGCAAATCTGGTCCAAACGAAAATCCGAGCTTAGAATCGTGATCCTTATCGCAAGGGGATTACAAGGTATGTAAAATTTAGTGAAAATTCTTAACTTGAAATTCTCATGAAATTGGGAAAATCTGAATTTAGGGTTGCATGTATATGTTATGAAGATTAAGGAACAACTATAGTGTCTAGCAACAAACCCTAGACCAATAGAAGTTGAAATCATAGGAAATTTTGGTGAATCCATGAACACCATTGTATGTGATTAATGGGTTATGAGTGGATTGATAAATACTAGGATATGGGGTGTTGATTATGTGTAATTTGACGATTTGGAAGTGATTTCAGAAATCTAGAAGCTAACAATCATGTAAAATGTTGATTGAAGTGAAATTAGGGCTAAATGATAAGCTAGAAACTTGTCATATAATCTTATAATAAATCTGCCTTTAAGGTGTTTGTGAAAATGCCTCAAAGAAGGCTTAAAAATAGAAATTTAAAGCTTTAACGCATAATTATGATGTTTCGGTATATTATGCGAAGTGAGGTCTAAAGAGAGTTCTAAACATGTCTTGAATTGAACTCTATAGGAAAAGATACCGGAACGTCGAGTGGATAAGCCGGTGGTGATTCGCGGTTGAAGGGCGTACGCTAAGGTATGTAACTTGACCCGTTACATTAAGTAAAGTTTGATAATTGTAATATGCATAGTTGAAATTTAGAATAAAGGTTGCTATGAATTAAATCGGTGATGTCGCTATATTGAATAATTGGTCAAAAGTTGGTTAGAACTCGTTGGTAGTCGTCATAAGGAAGGAATTCCGTAGACAAGCCAAACGGGTCGAATAATCAAGTAAGGCATGGTTAATGCTCCGGATTATAACGGATTGATCTTTGATATAGGTTAATATATATAGCATGTTAGAAATACGAGAATTCAATGTATAGGTTGTTAGAAAAGCGAAATCCGAGGGTTGGGTTTGAGTACAATGAACAAAACAAACAAACGATGGATTTCCAGCAACTACCGTAAGTTACGGTGGTACCGTAACTTACGGTAGGGACCAAGTGCTTACGGTAGTTTTCTCCTGGTTTACGGTGATCCATAGAATTCCAGGATCTACCGTAACTTACGGTGACACCGTAAGTTACGGTGGAACCAGAAAATAGAACAATATTTTGTTAATTAAGTTTTGATGTTGAATTTTGTATCATGTGCTATATAACTATGTCAGAATTAATGTTTTAAAGATTTTGACCATAGGTAACAAGGTGGATCTTACGGATGGCGGTCAAGCGAATGATGAAGAACCGAACACGATTTTTGAAGTTTCCGCAATGTTTTAATCATACTTAGATTTTGTTCATGGGTTGTAAACAATTTCTTAAACAAATTTTGAATGTTCCAACTTAGTCATTAGTTGACTAAAGTTTATGCTACTTATGAAACTTATGTTATTTTAATATCTTTTGGTATAAAAATGTATAAAATTAGTGATTAATTCGAGTAAAAATTTAAGGGTGTTACAAGTTGGTAATCAGAGCTCAAGGTTGTCAATAAGTGTTCGGTTCAAGCTTGATCGATCGTCCGGTAAGAACTAACTTATTTTGTTAATAAATTATGTACTACGTAAAGAATGAGAAATGAACAAATATGCATGAAAAGAGTGTGTAAGCTCACTCAAAAACAAGAAATGCATGAAACAAGAATGATTAAATCAAGTTATGAACTTGATTGAATTGAAACAAGAATGATTAAATCAAGTTATGAACTTGATTGAATTGAAACAAGAATGATTAAATCAAGTTATGAACTTGATTGAATTGAAACAAGAATGATTAAACCAAGTTATGAACTTGATTGAATTGAAACAAGAATGATTAAATCAAGTTATGAACTTGATTGAATTGAAACAAGAATGATTAAATCAAGTTATGAACTTGATTGAATTGAAACAAGAATGATTAAATCAAGTTATGAACTTGAGTAAATCAAAACAAGTAAAGCATGTGTTATAAATGGAATGTTTAACAACCTATGTAAACATTTCAGAAATAGAGATGGCTGATGGAGGTAATGATAATGCGGTGCCAAGAGTCACCGAACAAATGAGGGAAGTGATTGCCGAAGAGGTTGGAAAGGCGATCGAAAACAGTTTGTCGGGCTTTATTGATAAAATTCAAAACACAGTTTTATAAATAGTAGAAGAGAGAATCAAGAAATTGGAAGATGATTCAAATTCAGCAAAGGAAAAGCATGGTGGACGAAAGCCTTGTTCATACAAGGAATTCATGGCCTGTAAACCACCAATATATAATGGGGAGGTTGACCCAATAGTGTGCCAACGATGGCTAAGTGATATCGAAGGGGTATTCGAGAGGACCCATTGTGACGAAGATGACTACGTAGCCTATGGTACGGGTCAACTAAGGAGTCAAGCGAAAGATTGGTGGGATAACAAAAAGAGAGAGATTGGTATTGAAGCTGCTAAGGTCATGACTTGGGAAGAATTCAAGACGCCATTTCTTAAGCATCATAGCCCCAAAGCGGTTATGAATAAAATCAAGGAGGAGTTCATGCAACTTAGGCACAAGAATGAGACCATAGACAAGATTACGGCAACGTTTATGGATAAGATGAAGTTTTGCGATGATCTAGTGACGAATGAAGAACAAAAGATATACTACTACCATAACATGTTGAGTGCGGAGTATAGGGAATTTATCACCCCTTCCAAATACGAGACTCTTACCGAGATCATAAATGCTGCTCGAGAAAGGGAGATCGAACTGAAAAAGAGCATTGAAAGGGGTGAACGGAAAGCACAAGATGTAAACCCAAGCCCTACTAAGAAGGCACGAACAAACGAAAGTGCAAAGAAATCTGATACGAAAGGCGGGTCGCCAAGTTGCAGAATCTGCGGGAAGGGTCATAAAGGCGAATGCCGTTACAAGGATAAGCCTTGTCCCATATGCAAGAAAACGGGACATATGGCTATATCGTGCCCGGAGAAAGTGACGGTTTGTTACAATTGTTATCGAACGGGTCACAAAAAGTCGGAATGCCCGGAACTGGTTGGAAAGAAGGATGAGCAGAACCCGAAAGGTGAAGCCCCTAAAGCAAAGGCAAGATCTTTCCAATTGACCGCCGCAGAAGCAAAGGTTGAACCTGACGTGGTCTCAGGTATATTTGCTGTAAATTCGATTCCTGCACACGTGTTATTTGATACGGGTGCGAATAAATCCTTTGTTTCATATGGATTTATTCGACATCCTTCATTTGTTCTAACAAAATTACCTGTGCCTTTAGAAGTAGAGATAGGTAATAACAAGAGCTTCATTGTTTGTGATGTATGTAAAAACTGTAAACTGAGCATTGATGACGAAGAATATTTGATAAATCTAATCCCGATGTCAATGGGAGAATTTCAAGTAGTCGTTGGGATGGATTGGCTATCTCAACACTATGCAAAGGTCGTGTGTTTTCGTAAAGAGATAAAACTAACGTCTCCGAGCGGGAAACACGTCACCATTTATGGTGAAAAAGGAGGCAACCCTATAGTATGCTCAATGTTGAAAGCTCACAAGCTTATGAAGCGAGGATGCAAGGCATTCATAATATACGCTAATGAGCCCGAAAAAGAATCACGAAAGATTGGAGAGGTACCGGTAGTACGATATTATGAAGATGTGTTTTCGGAGGATTTACCGGGGATACCGCCTGAACGGGAAGTAGAGTTCGGGATCGAATTGATTCCGGGCGCGAAACCCGTAGCAAAAGCCCCGTACCGACGGAATTACAAGAGCTGATGTCCCAAATTCAAGACCTGCTTGACAAGGGATTCATAAAGCCGAGTGTGTCTCCTTGGGGCGCACCGGTATTGTTCGTGAGAAAGAAAGACGGGAGCATGCGCATGTGTATCGATTACCGGGAGTTAAACAAACTCATGGTAAAGAACCGATACCCGCTCCCGAGGATAGATGATTTATTCGACCAACTACAAGGTGCGAACTGGTTTTCAAAAATTGACCTTAGATCGGGGTATCACCAACTAAAGGTCAAAGAAGAAGATGTGCCAAAGACGACTTTCCGCACGAGATACGGACATTACGAATTCCTCGTGATGTCATTTGGACTAACAAACGCACCCGCGGCTTTCATGGACCTCATGAACCGGGTTTGCAAGCCAATGTTGGATAAGTCGGTCATCGTGTTTATCGATGATATCTTGGTGTATTCGAAAAGTGAAGCTGAACATGCACACCACTTACAAGAAGTGTTAGAGACACTTAGACGAGAGAAGTTGTATGCAAAATTCTCTAAATGTGCCTTTTGGTTACGAGAGGTACAATTTATTGGCCACGTCATAAGTGCCGACGGAGTATTGGTGGATCCGTCAAAGATAGAGGCTGTGTCAAAATGGAATTTTCCGAAGAACCGTTCGGAAATTAGAAGCTTTTTGGGGCTTGCGGGATATTATAGGAGATTCATTCAAGATTTCTCCAAGATTGCGTCACCGCTAACAAAGCTAACACGGAAGAAAGAAAAGTTCATTTGGGGTGCTGATCACGAGAAAGCGTTTCAAACGCTAAAAGAAAAGTTAACTCAAGCTCCGGTATTGACATTGCCGGACGGAGTCGAAGACATGGTGGTTTATTCAGATGCTTCATTATCGGGGCTTGGTTGCGTGTTGATGCAACGGGGCAAGGTAATAGCCTATGCCTCGAGACAATTGAAGATACACGAGAAGAAATATCCCATGCACGATCTCGAGTTGGCAGCGGTGGTATTTGCATTAAAAATATGGAGGCATTACTTGTATGGGGTAAAGTGCACCATATTCACCGACCACAAGAGCTTGAAATACTTCTTTGATCAGAAGGAGTTAAATATGCGACAAAGGCGATGGCTGGAAACGGTGAAAGACTACGATTGTGAGATACATTATCACCCCGGAAAGGCAAATGTGGTAGCGGACGCTCTGAGCAGAAAAGCGGACTACGTCCCAATACGAGTGAGGTCGATGCAAATCGTGGTGACCTCGGGTATACTTGAACGTATTCGAGAGGCGCAGTTAGAAGCAGTAAAAGAAGAGAATTGGAAGAAAGAAAGAATAATCGGTCAATTGAAAGATTTGTCAGATGGGAATCACGGGTTGAAGACTCGATCCGGAAGGATATGGGTCCCACATACTTGTGGAGTGAAGGCGCTTCTACTTAATGAAGCTCATAAATCCCGTTATTCAATTCATCCGGGTGCGACCAAGATGTACAATGATTTGAAACAAAATTATTGGTGGCCCGGAATGAAGAGGGATGTGGCGAAGTATGTGGAAAAATGCTTGACATGTTTACAAGTCAAGGCGGAGCATCAGAAACCATATGGCAAACTCCAACCGTTAGAAATTCCGGTTTGGAAATGGGAACATATTACAATGGACCTACTGACCAAGTTGCCTAAAACGAATCGTGGTTTCGATGCCATATGGGTAGTGGTAGATAGATTGACGAAAAATGCTCACTTCATTCCGATCCGTGAGACTTATACGTCAGAAAAGATGTCAGAGGTTTACACGAATGAAATAATAGCACGTCATGGGGTGCCGGTATCCATTGTGTCTGATAGGGATACCCGGTTTACTTCAAATTTCTGGCGAGATTTCCAAGAGCAAATGGGGACCAAATTGTTCATTAGCACTGTGTACCATCCTCAAACGGATGGACAAAGTGAAAGAACGATACAAACATTGGGGGACATGCTACGGGCGTGTATAATCGACTTTGGAGGCAGTTGGGATGTTCACCTACCGTTAGTCGAGTTTTCGTATAACAACAGTTACCAATCTAGTATTAAGATGGCACCATACGAAATGCTTTACGGTAGGAAGTGTCGAACCCCGGTATGTTGGGGTGAAGTGGGTCCACGTGAACTCGCCCACCAAGATATAGTACGAGCCACGAATGAAAAGATTGATATAGTTCGGGCACACTTGAAAGCGGCTCAAGACAGGCAAAAGGCGTATGCTGATAAAAGGAAAAGGCCAATCGAATTCCAAGTTGGTGACATGGTCATGCTAAAAGTTTCCCCATGGAAGGGCGTTATTAGATTCAGAAAAAGGGGGAAGCTAAGCCCAAGGTTTATTGGGCCATTTAAAATTATCGGGAGAGTTGGCAAGGTAGCTTACCATCTTGAATTACCGGAGGAGCTAAGTGGAATCCATGGCACGTTCCACGTGTCACAATTAAGAAAGTGCCTAGCAGACGAAACGGCCTATATCCATTACGATGATATCGAAGTGGATAATAGTCTGAATTATGCGGTGAGACCGGTGGAGATTTTAGATCGAAAGGTCAAACATTTACGAAATAAACAAATTGCCCAAGTCAAAGTCAAATGGGAGCATAGGAAAGGTTCGGACACTACATGGGAGTCCGAAGAGGAGATGCGACGTCTTCACCCTACATTATTTGGTACATACTTCGGTTTCAGGGACGAAACCCTTTTTAAGGGGGGTGGACTTGTAACACCCCGAAAATATAAAACTTTATATTGGAACTATAAAGTATAAATAAACAAGAATTTACTAACTAGGAATTTTAACCTAGTTGGTTAAAAGTCTAGAAATAATCTATAATAGGTTAAAAAGCAACTAATTTACATATTTATCATAGTGGAGGGGTGTAGGTTGTTAAAATTGAAACTTGAGTTATGTTAAACAAATAAAACACAAACCAAACACCCCATTGTGGGGGGTCTGGTCGACCAGAACATCAAAGGGGGCGACACCCACCTTCAAAAACCAAGAATTTCACTAAAACTCTCAAATTGAAGGAGTAAATCTGGTCCAAACGAAAATCCAAGCTTAGAATCGTGATCCTTATCGCAAGGGGATTACAAGGTATGTAAAATTTAGTGAAAATTCTTAACTTGAAATTCTCATGAAATTGGGAAAAATCTGAATTTAGGGTTGCATGTATATGTTATGAAGATTAAGGAACAACTATAGTGTATAGGAACAAACCCTAGACCAATAGAAGTTGAAATCATAGGAATTTTTGGTGAATCCATGAACACCATTGTATGTGATTAATGGGTTATGAGTGGATTGATAAATACTAGGATATGGGGTGTTGATTATGTGTAATTTGACGATTTGGAAGTGATTTCAGAAATCTAGAAGCTAACAATCATGTAAAATGTTGATTGAAGTGAAATTAGGGCTAAATGATAAGCTAGAAAGTTGTCATATAATCTTATAATAAATCTGCCTTTAAGGTGTTTGTGAAAATGCCTCAAAGAAGGCTTAAAAATAGAAATTTAAAGCTTTAACGCATAATTATGATGTTTCGGTATATTATGCGAAGTGAGGTCTAAAGAGAGTTCTAAACATGTCTTGAATTGAACTCTATAGGAAAAGATACCGGAACGTCGAGTGGATAAGCCGGTGGTGATTCGCGGTTGAAGGGCGTACGCTAAGGTATGTAACTTGACCCGTTACATTAAGTAAATTTTGATAATTGTAATATGCATAGTTGAAATTTAGAATAAAGGTTGCTATGAATTAAAGCGGTGATGTCGCTATATTGAATAATTGGTCAAAAGTTGGTTAGAACTCGTTAGTAGTCGTCATAAGGAAGGAATTCCGTAGATAAGCCAAACGGGTCGAATAATCAAGTAAGGCATGGTTAATGCTCCGGATTATAACGGATTGATCTTTGATATAGGTTAATATATATAGCATGTTAGAAATACGAGAATTCAATGTATAGGTTGTTAGAAAAGCGAAATCCGAGGGTTGGGTTTGAGTACAATGAACAAAACAAACAAACGATGGATTTCCAGCAACTACCGTAAGTTACGGTGGTACTGTAACTTACGGTAGGGATCAAGTGCTTACGGTAGTTTTCTCCTGGTTTACGGTGATCCATAGAATTCCAGGATCTACCGTAACTTACGGTGACACCGTAAGTTACGGTGGAACCAGAAAATAGAACAATATTTTGTTAATTAAGTTTTGATGTTGAATTTTGTATTATGTGCTATATAACTATGTCAGAATTAATGTTTTAAAGATTTTGACCATAGGTAACAAGGTGGATCTTACGGATGGCGGTCAAGCGAATGATGAAGAACCGAACACGATTTTTGAAGCTTCCGCAATGATATAATCATACTTAGATTTTGTTCATGGGTTGTAAACAATTTCTTAAACAAATTTTGAATGTTCCAACTTAGTCATTAGTTGACTAAAGTTTATGCTACTTATGAAACTTATGTTATTTTAATATCTTTTGGTATAAAAATGTATAAAATTAGTGATTAATTCGAGTAAAAATTTAAGGGTGTTACAACGTGTCTAAAATTGCGAGCCCTACTTGTGACATACTCGGTAACAAAGACAACCGCTAGGCCACGTGGCTCCAATCATCGTGTACCAATGTCTCTACCCTTTGCAAGCACTAATGGTCATGTCAGAGGAGAAAAACAAGATTTTCTTTGTTGGTGATGTCCGGCCCAAGGCTCATCAACCCACCTCATCCTTCACACTCTTCGGGTATGAATACCAGCCTTCAACCACAGGTTTAAGGATCGTCTCTCTCACTCTTAACACACACACACACACACGTTTATTCTTCTTAAATGCTACTTGTTCTCACACCGGAGTATGGTTACAAGGAGAACCCCCAACCTCTCCTCCTTGTAACGAGTCTCACGGTGTTTTGTTTTACAGATCGCATCAGTTCATCATCGAGGAAAGACTAAAGATTCACCCGTGTTTAACGAGACCATTCCCTCAATGATAAATCCACCAGATTTAGACTCGGTGTTTCTTGATACATTACCTGTAAATAATTTGATTTTGTAGGGTGTAAACATATTACAAGTTTACGAGAGATATTTGCAAAAACCAAAAAACATAAGGGCCGATTATCACAATCTCCAAAACTTATTCACCCTGCTCTTCTTCATCGTTTCATCATCACCATCATCACACACACTAGCCAAAATTCACACACACAAACAATAGAAACCAACACAGGAGATGCAAATTGAAAGGCAGCAGCCATGAATATGCAAGGTCTTCATCATCAACAACAACAACTAGCTGCTCTACTCTCCGTCGCCTTACCAAAAGACAAAGAAACTTCTTCATCTTCATCTTCTTCATCATCAAAACCTAACAATCCATCTGAAACCCTAGACGACGACACTTCTCGATTAGCCGCCATTAATTCGCTTCACCGCGCCATTGTTTACCCTCACAACTCGCTCCTCGTCGCTCACTCCGCTTCGTTTCTCGCCCAGGGGTTCTCGCAACTCGTTGCGGACAAGTAACTGTTTTTTACTGTTGAATATGTTTATTATAGCTGATTTGATTTCTATGTGCTGAAATTGATTATTAGATGATTTAGGTTTTTACTTATTAGTGAGTAAGGTGTGGTTTTAGGTTATTAGTGGTTGAATAATGGTTGTTGTTGGTGTGAAAAACTATATGTGATGTATCGTGTTAAATATGTTAGGGCTGGAACTGACGCAACACACACGCACGAACGCACGAACGATAAATGAAAGAAAACGGAACACGAGAATTTACTAGGTTCGATCGGTGTGATCTGTGGGCTGCAACTAGTATTTTTTTAGGTGCTCTAGAAATTACAATGGCCGTAGATTAGGGTTTACGACTTTGGGAACAAGAAACATTAGTTTAGGTAACTTGGTAATTAACCAATTTGGGAGTATTAGGGCTGCGTGCCTCTGGGCTGAAGCCTCCATAAATCTCGATAAAACCTAATTGCTTGGTGTGAGATATCTCAATATTTACTGCCTACAGTGGCCCTACTACTATATTCATAAGTTGTGCTTGTTACTGTGATCTGTGAAGTAGGTGTTAGTGATAGGCTTAAATGCTTAATGTTGTAACGAAATCGTGATTGTTGTAGAGGATTACCATAATTTGGTTATTGTGACTTAACGAACAAAACCATGGATAGCTTACTATAATTAATTATTTTGTTCTCTGAAACCGTTTAGTTAGTAGGTTAAACGAATTTTTTTTCTTGTTTTTTTGTTGGTTTGAATTATAGTGAAATATAGAATGATTTTTTCTGTAAATGTTTTGCTTTGAACCTCATCTAGTGATGGATGTGTTAAGAGTGGAAAGTTGGAGTTGAAGTCTGTAAGGTGCACAGTTTTGTAAGTGTGCAGAGAAAAGTACCCGTGGGTTTGCCTATCTATCTACGTAATTGTTTAGTATTGAGCATGTGATCTCTAGTTAAGTAATGTGAACACGTGTTAGACAGTTGGCACATTTATATATCACTTATGTTACTTAACCACACCGCCATACCGTGCAACCACTTAACGCACATACATGCATACATGCATACATACATACATACATACATACATACATAGTAGAATGTATACATAAAACAAACATAAATATGTGATATGGTTGCCACGCAACACATTAGGATCTTCCATTTACTACGCTGGCATCAGCAGATTGCACTTATCCATCACAGTATCTTTCAGTTTTTTGGCGTTTCTCTTGTTTATTTTGGGTATTTACATTCTCTTGTTCACCTATGCCATTGCCAACCTAAACCTTTACTCTAAATAGGTGATTTCTAGATTTTGGATGGACCTAACTATTCTGATTAAGGTATTAGGTATCTAACAGGACTTGTTTTCTGGAGCCACCTTTTTTTGTTAACCAGGAGAACTCGTTAGAGCCTCCTTTTTTGTTCTAAGGGCAAATTATCTTATAAAGTTGTAGATTTCATATTGTTGGGGAACGAACATCGGATCATATATGCTTGGGAATTTCAAGGAAGAGCAACAAGGACTCAACTTTAAATGAAGCTTAAATAGTTAGGGTTGTAATCTTATACATCACTGAAGGGGAAACCTAATTATATATGATATACATCATGGAAGAATAGGAAACAATATAGAATCATGCATAAATAGCAAACCAAAATCATGAGTATTTCTATCAAGTTCCAACATTCTTTCTTAAGATGGAGCATAATCATGCACAATAAATATTTTTTTTATGATTATTATAGTTATTCTGCTTACTTTACGCAGATCATATTCAGTACGCCAAGCTGCCGCCACAGCCTACGGTGCCTTGTGTGCCGTCTTATGTTCACTCCCTAACGGAAGGCAGAACCATGTTATACTTGGAAATTTGGTTGATAGATTTATTAGTTGGGCATTGCCATTGTTTAGCAACGTAAATGCCGGTAACGGGACCGTAGAATTTGCAGCAGAAGCTCTCCACGAGTTTCTCAGTGTCGGAGATATCGCAGCTACCGAGAGATACGCATTACCCATTCTTAAAGCATGTCAAGAGCTTCTAGAAGACGAGAGAACCTCGTTAAGCTTACTACACCGGATTTTGACCATTTTGACTTTAATTTCGTTAAAGTTCTTTGCCTGCTTCCAGGCCCATTTTGTTGACATAGTTGATTTGCTTCTTGGGTGGGCAATGATACCCGATCTCGCTGAAGCCGACAGGAGTGTTATTATGAATAGTTTTTTGCAATTTCAGAAACACTGGGTTAATAGTTTACAGTTCTCGTTAGGGTTACTTTCGAAGTTTTTGGGTGACATGGATGTACTGCTTCAGGATGGAAGCCTGGGGACCCCACAGCAGCGTCAAAGATTGCTTGTATTATTATCTTGTTTTTCTACGGTTTTGCAGTCTACAGCTTCTGGGTTGCTAGAGATAAATTTACTCGAAGAAATTAAAGACCCTCTTACGAAAATGCTTCCTCAATTATTGGGATGTTTGTCAATGGTCGGAAAGAAATACGGTTGGTCAAAATGGATTGTCGATTCCTGGAAATGTTTGACTCTCTTAGCTGAGATTTTGAGCGAGCGGTTTTCGCCTTTTTACAGTTTTGCCGTTGATATCCTGTTTCAAAGCTTGGATATGAAGAAAGCCGCTACAAGTGTTCGAAGTTCAAACACTGAGAAACTTACGTCTTTTCAGGTTCATGGAGTTCTCAAAACCAATCTTCAGTTATTATCACTTCAGAAGCTTGGTCTTCTATCTTCATCTGTACATAAACTATTACAGTTTGATTCACCTGTATCCCAGCTTCGTTTGCATCCAAATCACCTGGTGACTGCAAGTTCTGCTGCAACTTACGTCTTTTTACTTCAGCATGGAAACAATGACGTTGTCGAATCTGCAATAGCTTCATTACTTGAAGAACTAAACATATTAAAGAGCATGCTTGGAAATGTAAATCAGTTTGCCCCTAACGTAATTTCGAAAACCGAGCTGTTTGCGCTCTTTAAGTTTGATATGAAAGTTCTCCTTAGCTGTGTTTCTTTAGGTGGCGGTAACACTTTAATCGGCAAAGCGGAAATCGACTCGTTATATGTTAATAGATCAGAGAAAATGAAATATCATCTTATTCAGAATCTGAATCCTTTCGAACCACCTATTCAGGCATACGTGGAGTTGCAAGTAAGTATTTTCAAGATGTTGAATAGGCTGAGTACAGTCGAATTTCTTAGCAAGTTCTCAATTCGGAAAAACAAAAACGAAAATGAAAACATTACAGTTGGTGATCTCAGGAAGTACACTGTGCTACTCACACAAGCTCTTCATATTTCCTCTCCTTTGGCAGTTAAACTAGAAGCGTTACAATGGATACATACGTATTGTGAGACAGTTAAGCGTACATATGACAATTCAAAGGATCAAGAAATTCAAGACGATGGCTATTATGAGTTTTTTAGTGAGATAGTTTTCATTGTTCTTGATGCTGCATCTGACCGGGAGTCAAAGGTGAGGTGTCAGGTTGCATCGGTATTGGAAATGTTCCTGCACGCGAAACTTATACACGCGTCGCAGTTGTATTCTGTAACCGAAGTTATTCTTGAAAAGCTTGGTGATCCAGATGACGATATCAAAGAATTATATCTGAAATTGCTTTCTCATGCATTACCTATCACAATACTTACATGTGGCATGCATTACAATCGATCAGTTACAGTTACTGAGTATAGGCCAATCACGCAGTGGAAGAAAGTTTTTGCCCTAAAGCAACTGCCACAGCAGCTTCACTCAAAGCAGTTAGTTTCAATTCTAAGTTACATTTCACAAAGATGGAAGGTGCCACTTTCTTCTTGGATTCAACGGCTTGTTCATACATGTAAAAATGTGCAGGATCTCGCGTTGGCCCAACAGGAAGACACGATAAACTTGCATGCAACAAGTTTATGGTTGGACATGAATGTTGACGAAAATCTTCTTGAAAGAATATGTTCGGTAAATCTTCTTGCTGGAGCGTGGTGGGCCATACATGAAGCGGCTAGATACTGTATTACTACGCGTCTTCGGACCAATCTTGGTGGGCCCTCACAAACTTTTGCTGCTTTGGAGCGAATGCTTTTGGATGTCGCACATGTGTTACAGGTTAATTCTGACCAAAGTGATGCGAACTTAAATAATTTAGGTAATTCGTCTTACACACATTTGTTACCGTTGAGATTATTGCTTGATTTTGTTGAGTCACTGAAGAAAAATGTGTACAATGCTTATGATGGATCAACTGTTTTACCATCTCCATCGCGTCAGAGTTTGGTTTTTTTCAGAGCTAATAAAAAAGTTTGTGAAGAATGGTTTTCTCGAATATGTGAGCCAATGATGAACGCAGGAAGGGCATTACAATGTCACGATGCTACAATTCATTATTGTAGTTTGCGTTTGCAAGAACTTAAAAGTTTAGTGGCTTCATCTATGATGGAAAAATCAAGAACCCAAGTCATAGAAAGCCTTCATAACATGAAATCTCGGTTTTCTGGAGATATTTTACGAGTCCTACGGCATATGACATTGTCTTTGTGTAAGAATCATGAGCCCGAGGCTTTAGTCGGGTTTCAAAAATGGGTATCGGGTGCGTTTTTTCCTTTATTCGTGGAAGAAAACCAAAGTACGAATAATGATGATAGATTTGGACCTTTGTCTTGGATTAACGGGCTTGTTTATCAAGCACAAGGTCAGTACGAAAAGGCTGCTGCTCATTTCACGCATTTATTACAAACCGAAGAATCACTTGGTTCTATGGGATCTGAAGGCGTACAGTTTGCTATAGATCGTATAATCGAAAGTTACAGTGCGGTTTCCGATTGGAAATCTCTTGAATCTTGGCTATCAGAGTTGCAACTGCTTCGTGCTAAGCATGCTGGTAAAAGTTACGCTGGTGCTTTAACAATGGCGGGAAATGAATTAAACGTGATTCACGCTTTAGCTCATTTTGACGACGGTGATTACACGTCAGCATGGGCTTGTCTCGATTTGACACCTAAAAGTAGCAATGAACTTGCCTTAGATCCCAAAGTAGCTTTGCAAAGAAGTGAGCAGATGCTTTTACAAGCAATGCTTTTTAATATCGAAGGGAAGGTGGAAAAGGTGCAACATGAACTACAAAAGGCGAAGCTGATGTTAAACGAGACAATTACGATTTTGCCACTTGATGGGTTGACAGAAGCAGCAGAACACGTTAACCAGTTGCATTGCATATCTGCATTTGAAGAAAGTTGCAAGATTTCAGGTACCCACGATGTAAAAGTAAAACTTCCATTGTTGTTAAGCTCGTATGTTCAAGAATTGCGGTTCCCGAGCCATCATGTTCATCAAGATTGTAAGCCATGGATGAAAGTTCTTCGCGTTTATCGAACCATTCATCCTACCTCTCCGGTGACTATATCTCTCAGTCTGAGTTTACTGAAATTAGCTCGAAAACAAAAGAACTTAATGTTGGCAAATCATCTCAATAACTATTTGAGCAAGTGTCATTTAGGGTCTTCCGAAGAAAGCTTTCATAAATTAGTCTTCCCACGTGTGCAATACGAAAGCATTCTCTTGTTGCGAGCTGAAAACAGGCTTGAAGAGGCTTACACAGGTCTATGGTCGTTTATTAGTCCTTCCCTGGGCCCCACCTCATCTGTTGATTCTAATGACGGTTTAAAGGCAAAAGCATGTTTAAAACTTTCCAGTTGGTTAAAAAGGGACCATATGGATGTCAATTTGGAGAATATTGTGTTCAAGATACGATCGGAACTCAGCGCGAGTGACGATAATACGAACTCTCAATTGAGGACGGATCTTATCGTTGAAGAAATTGTAGGTACAACTACTAAGCTTTCTTCATGCTTATGTCCCGCTATGGGGAAATCGTGGATTTCTTATGCTTCTTGGTGTTATGATCAAGCGAAGGCAACTTTACCTACTCCAAACGAATCCGCCCTTCAGTCTTGCTCGTTTTCTCCGATTCTCGGTTCAGAAATTCTGCCAAACAGATTCCAGTTTACTGAAGAAGAACTCTCGAGAGTTAAATTTTCCGTTTTAGAGCTTCTTCACAAAGCAAGAGACGTTAAAGATTCAAATGATGAAAACTATGAACATGCTGTGGTTGAGCAAGTGGTGAAAGTACTAGAAGCTGCAGCTGGAGAATCTGGAGCTGAAAGTGTTAGTTGTGAAAGCCTTTCTGCTGTTGTTACCTCCCAGTTGCAAAAGTTCTTTCATTTTGCAAATGTTAGTGTTGAAGGAGCTAACTTATTACTGTTTAATGATTTGATTGACGTTTGGTGGTCTTTGAGAAAACGAAGGGTATCTCTGTTCGGGCATGCAGCTGAAGCTTATATAAATTACTTGTCACATTCATCTTCCAAGCTCTGGGGTAGTCAAACTGCCGGTGCTGTTGAAGTCAAAGGTCAAAAGAATGCTAGTTTTACCTTGAAAGCTACACTATACGTTTTGCATATTCTTCTTAATTATGGAGCAGAGTTAAAAGCTATTTTGGAACCTGCACTTTCAACAGTTCCTTTGTTGCCATGGCAGGTGAGACCCTTTTTTGCTATTTAAATGTTCCATTTTACGGTTTTACCAATTATGTTCTGATTATTAATTTATTACCTCTATTTGAAGGAAGTGACTCCACAAATATTTGCACGATTAAGCTCTCATCCTGAAGAAGATGTTCGGAAGCAGCTTGAGAGCATTCTGGTAATACTGGCAAAGCAATCGCCATGGTCCATAATTTATCCAACCCTTGTTGATATTAACACAAGTGAAGAGGATCCTTCAGAGGAGCTTCAACGTATATTGGCATGTTTGGTGAGTGATCATTGTATAATGTGATGAGTAACAGTTTGCTTGAAAGGTGGTTTATGAAGTTTTATTACATTTATATGTGAAAGTACTTGACTTTTTAGGTATAAAGCCAAAACCATAGTTATCGATAGCGAAGATGGTGTTCGCTATCGCGTGCTTCATAGTGTATCGCCCATATCTCGCAATCTGTTATCTAGCGACTCCACTCCATAGCGTGATTATAGCAGGATTCTGACGACGAATTCCAGCTCTGGTACTGCAATTTCTGCCGGAAACCAGGAAGAAGAAGAGCGGCTGCGTTTCTCGAGTTTTAGCCGTTTTAGGGTTAAATAACTTTATGGATTTTAACATTTAACCCCTCTTATCTTTCACTACTTTACATTTGTCCCTAAAACTTGTAAAAATTTACATAAAAAGTGTAAAATTAGTTTCTGTATTTTAACATTTAACCCCCTCTATTTTCAATAGTTTACATTTGGTCCTTAAACTTATAAATTTATACATAAAAGGTATAAAATTAACATCATATATAATAAAAACTATTGATAGATATTTTTATTTTTTAAATTATTAACTACCTTATCGCTAAACACGAAATAGCGGGCGCTATTTCGTTGCAATCGCTATGTAGCATATAGGTACCTTGTCGCTATTCGCTATTGATAACTATGACCAAAACATAATGTTGGCCTCTTAGATTTTAATTTTATAATTTGGTTGTATGTATTGTTCTGATAATCTGTTTGGCCATTCTGTCTTCTGGTTTGGTAGCCGACTTTATATTTGTATATTTGCCAGCTCATGTATAGGATCACTGATAATGTAAGCATTCATACTGTATATGCAGAACAAGCAATATCCAAGGTTAGTCCAGGACGTTCAGCTCATGATTAAAGAGTTAGAAAATGTAACTGTTCTTTGGGATGAATTGTGGCTCAGCACATTGCAAGATCTACACTCAGGTAGCATTTTTTTAACAGTTTATTATATATATCTGTTTTTATTCATTTAATTGTTTATCTGAACCTTTGAACATCATCTTTCTTTACCGTTTTAGATGTAATGGGACGCATAAATTTACTAAAGGAGGAGGCATCACGGATTGCAGAGAATGCAACTCTTAGCCACACTGAAAAAAAACAAGATAAACGCAGCAAAATACTCTGCTATGATGGCACCCATTGTAGTAACCCTGGACCGTCGTTTAGCTTCCACCTCTCGGAAACCTGAAACACCTCACGAGATCTGGTTCCATAACGAGTATATGCCACAGATCAAATCAGCCATTTCAAACTTCAAAACTCCAGCATCTGCCGCTGCACTAGCGGACGTTTGGAAACCGTTTGATACCATCGTTGCATCTTTAGCATCTAATCGAAGAAAATCCTCGATGTCGTTAGGGGACGTTGCTCCTCAACTAGCTCTTTTATCGTCATCTGATGTCCCGATGCCCGGTCAACGTGGTCTCACTACTAATCTTCAGGGTATTATCACAATTGTGTCTTTCTCTCAACAAATAGTTATCTTGCCAACGAAAACAAAACCAAAAAAACTTGTTATCGTCGGCTCAGACGGTCAGACTTACCCGTTTTTACTGAAAGGCCGCGAAGACCTACGTCTTGATGCTAGAGTAATGCAACTATTGCAAGCGATAAACGGTTTTCTACATTCGTCTCCAATA
Organism: Helianthus tuberosus; assembly: GCA_030545235.1. NCBI lineage: Eukaryota > Viridiplantae > Streptophyta > Magnoliopsida > Asterales > Asteraceae > Helianthus > Helianthus tuberosus. The sequence goes on along the minus strand of CM060364.1, from coordinate 86,099,086 downwards.
TCCATCCGTCATTATTCAGTAACACCTATCAGTGGTCGGGCCGGTTTAATTCAGTGGGTGGAAAATGTTACGAGTATCTATAGTGTTTATAAATCTTGGCAGACCCGTGTACAGGCTGCACAACTTTCAGGGGTTGCTTCTGGAAATACGAAGAATGCAGCTCAATCACATATACCTCGGCCTACTGATATGTTTTATGGTAAAATTATACCAGCACTTAAGGAAAAAGGCATAAGACGAGTGATTTCTAGAAAAGACTGGCCTCAGGATGTAAAACGAAAAGTTCTTTTGGATCTTATGCACGAGACTCCTAAACAACTTCTTCAGCAAGAAATATGGTGTGCTAGTGAAGGTTTTAAAGCCTTCCGCTCAAAATTGAAAAGGTTCTTCACTGGACTGTTGTTTTAATTCATATTATGTATCATCTTTGTGCAATTATTAATTGTAGGCCTGTAAATGAACCGAACGAACACGAATATTTCGTTCATTTAACTTTAACCGAACACGAACATATAATTGGACACTTTTTTTTGTTCATGTTCGTTTATTAAGAAAATGGGCATGTTTGTGTTCGTTTATGTTCGTTCATTTAAGACCTAATTACCTAAACAATTCATGAAGGTAAACGAACATAAACAAACAAACACAAATGAACATAATTTAATAAACAATAAGTAACATAATTGAACAAACATATATTAACACAAATGAACATAATTGACTAAACATAAACAAACATAAAGTATTTTTTTTATATAAATTAGTGATTAATTATGCTAAAGTCCATTGGAAAACCCTTTTTTTATTACTAGAAAGCCCAATTACCAATTAGTCATATTTATATAAGTACTTAGAAAGTTCCTTTTATGTTTAATATTTATCTAAATATAACTGCTTATGTATTTGGATTGAAACGAACATAAACGAACAACGAACGAACATAAATGAACAAACATAAATGGACGTTCACGAACATAAATGAACGAACAAAACATGTGTTCATGTTTGTTCATTTATTAAATAAACAAACATAACCGAACTTTCCGTCGAACAACTTCACAAACGGTCCATGAACGTTTGGTTCGTTTACAGGCCTAATTAATTGCAAGAAAATAACTACTGTGATTCGGATTATAATCTCTATCATTTGCTTTTATTTGCTTTCAGGTATTCTGGAAGTGTAGCAGCAATGAGCATGGTAGGGCACATATTAGGTCTCGGGGACCGACATTTGGATAATATTCTTTTGGACTTCCATAGTGGCGATGTCGTCCACATTGATTATAACGTGTGCTTCGACAAAGGACAACGGTTGAAGGTTCCAGAAATCGTGCCCTTTCGACTGACACAAACACTTGAAGCAGCTTTAGGACTAATGGGCACTGAAGGCTCCTTCAGAAATAATTGTGAAGCGGTTCTTGGTATCTTGAAGAAAAATAAAGATGTACTTTTAATGCTATTAGAGGTTTTCGTTTGGGATCCTCTTGTCGAGTGGACACGTGGCGATTTCCATGACGATGCAGCAATTGTTGGTGAAGAAAGAAAAGGCATGGAGCTGGCAGTTAGCTTAAGTTTATTCGCATCTCGCGTGCAAGAAATCCGTGTACCTTTACAGGTATTCTTACTCTTTTTTGCTGAGTTTGTGAGATTTTCAGGAGCAATGTACTTGTTTATAACATAGTTATCGATAGCGGAGATTGTGTTCGCTATTGCACACTTCATAGTGTATCACACATATCTCGCAATTTGTTAATTAGCGAATCCATACCGTGATTATAGCGGGATTCCGACAACGAATTCTGGCTCCGGTGTTGCAATTTCTGCCGGAAACCAGGAAGAAGAAGAGTGGCTGCTTGTTTCTTGCGTTTTAGCCATTTAGGGTTAAATAACTTTATGTATTTTACATCTAAACCCTCTATCTTTCACTAGTTTACATTTAGTCCCTAAAACTTGTAAAAATGTACATAAAAAGTGTAAAATTAGTTTGCGTATTCTAGCATTAAACCCCTTCTATCTTCACTAGTTTACATTTGGTCCTAAAACTTATAGAATTATAGATAAAAAGGTATAAAATTAACATTATATATATATATATATAGCTCATTTTTTTTATTTCTTGAATTTTTAACTACCTCATCGCTGGCGCTATTTTGTCGCTATCGCTACGTAGCTTATAGGTACATTCTCGCTATTTGTCGCTATTCTCTATCGATAACTATGGTTCATAACTTCATATACCGAAGTACTGAATCATTTTTGAACTGTCCAGGAACATCATGATCTCTTATTGACTACATTACCAGCTGTTGAATCTGCTCTTCAGGTAGGTTGAAGTAGTTACACTCTGTTTTTCAGCTTATAACTGTTTTTAACTTTTTATCCAGAATTTTTCTCTGACTCGAGAATGTTACATTGTTACCAGAGGTTTGCAGATGTTTTAGGTCAATACGAGATTGTATCTGCTGTCTACAATCACACAGATCAAGAACGATCTAACCTTGTTCTTCGCGAGACATCAGCTAAAGCAATTGTTGCCGAAGCAACTAACAATTCAGAGAAAACCCATATCGCATTCGAGTTACAAGCTCGGGAATTCGCTCAAACAAAGGCTGCTGTAGCTGAGAAAGCCTTGGAGGCTGCCACCTGGATCGAACAACATGGCAGGATTATCGATGCTCTAAGAAACAGTTCTATCCCAGAGATAAAATCGCACATACAGTTAACTGGTAAAGAAAAATCTCTATCTCTTACGTCTGCCGTTTTGTCGGCAGGGGTTCCGTTTACAGTTGTTCCAGAGCCTACACAAGTACAATGTCATGATATAGATCGGGAAGTTTCGCAGCTAGTTTCCGATTTGGATCACGGGCTCACTTCTGCTGTTACCGCGCTCCATACATATTCATTAGCTTTACAAAGAATTTTGCCGCTAAATTACCTTACGACCAGCCCAGTCCACAGTTGGGCCCAAATTCTGAAACTTTCAGTTAGTTCGGTTTCGTCAGATGTTTTGTCTCTTACCAGAAGACAAGGTGCTGAACTAGTAGCGAAAGTGCGTGAAGATGGTTTCGAGACGGTTAAAATCATCCATAATGATTTGTGTGTACAAGTTGAGAAATACGGGGATGAGATCGAGAGAGTTGAAAAAGAGTACCAAGAATTGGTGAATTCTATTGGTGCGGAAACCGAGTCCCTACCCAAGGAGCGTCTTATGGCTACTTTTACGAATTTCTTGCAGTCAACCGGTCAACCGGCGAAAGATTCTAGATTGCAAAGTTTAGTAGGCATGGCTGTAAGCTCTATATATAATGACGTCAAGCATAGGCTTGTTGAGGTATTAAATCAGTTAAGTTCGACAAGAGCTATGAGCAGCTTTTTTCTCAGCGAGCTTGAGGAGAAAATCGAGAAATGCGTTCTTGTTGCAGATTGGGTGAATGAAGTAAAGCCAGATGATTCCTTTGAGACAAACTGGGCCTCGGTTTTCAAAACGTGTGTAGTCTCATGCAAGAGCTTGGTTGCACAAATGGTTGAAAACGTTGTACCGAATGTCGTAAGATCTGTTATTTCATATGATTCGGAAATCATGGATACGTTTGGTTCTCTTTCACAAATCAGGGGTTCAATCGATACCGCACTTGAACAGTTAATTGAGGTTCAGATAGAGAGAACGTCTTTAGCTGAGCTGGAGCAGAGTTATTTTGCGAAAGTAGGATTTATTACTGAACGACAGCTGGCACTTGAAGAGGCTGCGGTTAAGGGCCGGGATCATCTCTCATGGGAAGAGGCTGATGAGTTGACGTCTCAAGAAGAAGCGTGTCGGGCCCAACTCGATGAACTCCATAAAACTTGGAATCAGAAGGATATTCGAACTAATTCGTTAATAAAAAGGGAAGCAAGTATAAGAAATGCGTTAATATCTGCTGAAAATCATTTCCAGTCTTTAATCGGTCAAGAACAAGCTAAAGAACCGCAGTATTCACGAACCAAAGCGCTTCTGTTAGCAATAGTCCAGCCATTCTTTGAACTGGAATCGGTTGATACGACATTATTGTCATATGGTGGATCGTCAGATTCTTCAAATACAGTTACCCATGTTACAGATTTGATTAATTACGTTAATGCGATACCAACATATATTTGGAAAGTCTCGGGCACACTGGAAGAAACACATTTGTTTTTTATGTGGAAAGTGGCAGTTATGGATTCTTTTCTCGATTCCTGCATACGTGTGGCCGCTTCATCACGGGATCAAAATTTAGGGTTTGACCAGGTTGTAAATGCTGTTAAGAAAACGCTTTCTAGTCAACTCCAAGAACATATCGGTCAATATCTAAGAGATAAAGTCGCCCCTCTTCTGTTGACTACGTTGGATACTGAAACTGAACGTTTAAAACAAATGACTGGAGCTCCAGATGACCTTGATACGGGTGCTGTTGAAAGAGTGAAACTGATGCTTGAAGAATACTGCAATGCACATGAAACAGTAAGAGCGGGTATGTCGGCTGCATTACTCATGAAACGACAAGTGAAAGAACTTAAAGAGGGCCTGCATAAGACGTGTTTGGATATCATACAGCTGGAATGGATGCATGATATTACATTAAGCCCGTTGCATAACTACAGGCTGATATGTCACAAGTTCCTTTCAAACGAGGACAACACAATTCCACTTATTCTAAACCTTAGCCGGTCTAGATTGTTGGAAACCATACAGTCTTCGGTAGCCAAAGTGGTTCGGTCAATAGAGGGCCTGCAAGCTTGTGAACAAACTTCAGTTACAGCCGAAGGACAGCTGGAGAGAGCCATGGGTTGGGCTTGTGGTGGGCCCAACACAGGTATGACGGGGTCCACCTCAGCAAGGGGCTCTGGAATTCCACCTGAATTTCATGATCATTTAGCAAAACGGAGACAGTTGTTATGGGCTGCTCGTGAGAAAGCATCTGACATAATCAAAATTTGTATGTCGATATTGGATTTTGAAACGTCTAGAGATGGGGTACTTGGGACAGATGACAGGGCATGGCAGCAAGCTTACTTTAATACATTAACAAATTTGGATGCCACCTATCATTCTTTTACACGTGAGCATTAAATTTTTTTAGAGTAATATGCCATTTTCGTCCCTGAGGTTTGGCCAGTTTCACGACTTCCGTCCAAAGGTTTGTTTTTTCGCATCTAGATCCAAAAGGTTTGAAATCTTGCCATTTTCATCCGGCTCGTTAACTCCATCCATTTTTCTCTGTTAACTCAGGAGTATTTTCGTCTTTTTTGTTAACTCAAAACAGCAATTCGGTCTTTTGTATACTTGTACATTATGCTAAATGCTTGTACATAAAGTGAAAAAGACCGAATTGCCCTATAAGTTAACAAAAAAGTCCCAAATACCCCTGACTTAACGAAGAAAAATAGATGGGGTTAACGAGTCGAATGAAAATGGCAAGATTACACACCTTTTGGACCCAGATGCAAAAAAACAAACCTTTCGACAGAAGTCGCAAAACTGGCCAAACCTCAGGGACTAAATGACGTTTTACTCATTTTTTTATCAGTCAGTTTTTTGGAACATTGTGCTCTTAACTTGTATGGATTAGAAAGTTCTGATGCTTGTGGGTTTATCAGGTACTGAGCATGAGTGGGAAATAGCACAGGGTAACATGGATGCTGCTTCAAATGGTTTACTCACAGCAAGCAATGAACTTCGTGTTGCTTCTGCTAAAGCAAAAGCTGCATCCGGTATGCAGTTTTTTTGTTCTTCTTTTCTTCTAATGTTATGATTCTGTATGACGTTAGGTTCTCGGGCATTGTTTTCTCCAGGTGATTTACAAGACACTTTCGTTGCTATGAGAGATTGTGCTTATGAGGCCAGCATGGCATTGTCTGCTTTCGGTTCCATTACCAGGGGTCACACTGCTTTGACTTCTGAATGTGGTTCCATGCTTGAAGAGGTATGTATATTACTATATTGAATACATCATATTACAAATTTAATATTATACTAAAGCTGTATTTACTTCATAGGTTTTAGCAATAACAAAAGGTCTACATGATGTCCACACACTAGGAAAAGAGGCTTCTGCATTACACTCTTCTCTAATGGGAGATCTTTCAAAGGTTTTAACGTCTTTCTGAAGCTATCTATACAGAAATTGAGATTTGTGAACATAATCAGTTTGTATTTGACAGGCGAATAGCGTTGGTCTTCCACTGGAATCGGTGTTGTCTAAGGATGTTGAGGCGATGACTGAAGCTATGAACAAGGAAAAAGAGACAAAAATGGAAATATCTCCTATTCATGGACAAGCGATATATCATTCTTACCATGCAAAAATCAAGGAGGCTTGTCACGTGATCAAACCTTTGGTTCCGTCACTTACGTTTTCTGTCAAGGGACTCCATTCTATGCTTACAAGGTTGGCACGGACCGCAAATATCCATGCAGGAAATCTTCACAAGGTATGTGCTGATTGTAGTAATTTAGTTATAAAATCATGTTAGACATAAAATTTAGAGTAAAATGCCATTTTCGTCCCTGAGGTTTGGCCAGTTTTGTGACTTTCATCCAAAGGTTTGCTTTTCCGCATCTGGATCCAAAAGGTTTAAAATCTTGCCATTTTCATCCGGTTCGTTAACTCCATCCATTTTTCTCCGTTAAGTCAGAGGTATTTCTGTCTTTTTAGTTAACTCATATAAAGGGCGATTCGTTCTTTTTCACTTCATGTAAAAAGACGGAATACCCCTGAAAAAGACTGAATTGCCCTTAAAGTTAACAAAAAAGACGGAAATGCCCCTGACTTAACGGAGAAAAAAGGATGGAGTTAACGAGCCAGTTGAAAATGGCAAGATTTTAAACCTTTTGGATCCACATCCGGAAAAGAAATCTTAGGACGAAAGTCACAAAACTGGCCAATCCTCGGGGACGAAAATGGCATTTTACTCTAAATTTAATATTATTTTAAAAAGAATAAAGAAGTGTTTGTGGACCGACCACCTGCCCCAAACCGCCCTGTTTTGACTCTACCCGTTTGACTGGTTACTTTTTTATCTGACATTTGCGGTCTCTACTAGGCTCTTGAAGGATTGGGTGAAAGCCAGGAAATAAGGTCACAGGATCTTGTCGGGGATGACGCCGGATATGATAACAAAGAGAATGACGTCTTTTCCAGATCTGATGGCGAGTATGATGAAGAATTGCCTCAGATGACAGGACTTAATATGCAAGATAAAGGGTGGATATCTCCTCCAGATAGTATTTATGATGACAGCTCAGACTCTGGTGCCACATCAGCTTTCAATAGTTTCACTGGCTCAGAAGTAACCGAACCACATCCAGATGGAAACGATTCCAAAGAAAACACAGATGTATCCAGTTCTTCACCATGTGAAGTGGAATCTGGAGATAAGGATGCTAGCGATCCCATAGATGACGTTGCATCACATACAAGTTTATCTGAAATAAACGTGGGAGTCGAGAATATAAAACTCGGTACCCAACGTCAAGAGGAAGACCATAAATCACCTACACATAATACAGATGTTGCAGTCCAAGTGAGCAGAGTAAAAAGTAAGCTTTATTATATCAATTTCATATTCCCTTATTGTGGTTAAAGTTTGGTGGTTACTTATTGCTTTCTAACGTTGGGTACCCTAGGTAAAAATGCGTATGCTGTGTCGGTTCTAAGGCGAGTTGAAATGAAAATTGAAGGTAGAGATATCACTGATAAAAGGCACGTCTTCTTCCATAAACTTCACCCTTTTAACTTATCGTCATATATAGGGGTGTTCTTTATTTGAATCGGGTTAACCAATGTTTCGAAAACCGGACCGGGAACTGGGGGTCTGGCCGGTCCGATTCACCTTATCAGATCGGTTTTGAGTTTAACCGGCGGTCTGACCGGAAAACAGGGTGGTCGAACCGGAATTTTTTAAGGGTTGAACCGGATTTTGATTAAAATTTTTCAATTTTACCCTGTTTATTTTTTATAATATTTATGGCATAACCCTGTTCTTACATCCGATCCGACTGGTTTGACCGGCCGGACCAATGGACTAGTTACGAGACCGGTTCGACGTCCGGTCCGGTCCTGCAAGCATTGGGGTTAACATCCGAGCCGAATTCAGTATTTTGAATTTGATTCTTTTCTACCCGAACATTGAATTTGGATTTTGGGTGTGTACACTATATTTATATATATAATTTTGTCTTTTATGTTTTTCTCATAATTCAGCTTATTCAAATCATCCCAAATTCAACTCGGTTTTTCAAGTTCTAATTCGAATTCAGTTTCAAATGAATAACTCAATTCAAATAACCTGTGAACCGACCCGATGAACACCCCTAGTACTCATATAGCCCGTCTATTAAAAAGTTATGTTTTTTTTTTCTTTTTCCAGAGATATAAGTATTGCAGAGCAAGTTGATTATCTACTTAGGCAAGCAACGAGTGTGGATAACCTCTGCAACATGTATGAAGGCTGGACACCCTGGATTTGAGGCGTCAAATGGGCTTACTTGTGCTGCAAGTTATCTGACCTGTATACTCCATCTTGTACACCTTTGTTGGTGATGGTTATGTGTTGGCATGTTGTTACTTACATGTGCCCTAGTTTGGGACTTAAGGATACTCTAAAACTTGGGGAATTGGGTATCATGGAAACAACATGCCTTTTAAAACAAGGTGTCTGGGGGGTTTTTCGGAAGGCTCGTTATGAGCTTATCTTTTGCAACGAGATTTCAAAATGTCGAGGAGATTCAAAAGCCGTTGCAAGCAAGGTATTGTTTCTTGTTCTTCTGGTTAGAGGCAGCCAGCAGTTTCGATCATTTTATTTTACGACAGATGTGTGAAATTAAAGAAGTTCTCTTAACACTCATTGTTGGTATCTTGTGGTTGTGCAGTTTTGGAGATTTGAGACTACAATCTATCTATCTGATGGGAGATGCTATGTCTTGTTTTGGAAAGCAAGAGATGTTCTGTCATCGGCCCACAATGCATGTTAAGTTTTGCTTTTGATATGGCAAATAACTAGAGTGAGTATCCTTATACAAGGCTTAAACCAAAACCATAGTATTAGCAGGAAGCCAGGAATGATAGGGATGGATGGATGCCTTTGGTCCTAGGCCTGTTAGCCTGCGGCTATATATGATCCAACTTTTCTATAATGGAATATTATTTTCCCTTCTAAAAAAGATCTTACTCGTTTGTTAGAATTTAAAATATGAAAGCTATAGGGGGAGCGTTGTATTTCTATACAAAATCATATTTAAGCATATACAAAATCATTTTTAAAGATAGCTGTGACAACCACACTTGTGTAGTTTAAGAGCATTCACAGCTGCTTTACCATATTTTACCCTATAATTAACTAAAACTCACTTTTCAAAGTTTCTCTTGTTTTAAAGAACTTACATCTCATCCATCATTTTTATCTTTATCTTATCCATAAACAAATATTTTATTATATTCTTTGTTTTTATGTACTCTCAATAATCTGATGAAAGATGAATAGTAGCTTTTATATATAAAAACTAGTGTCACAATTTTGCAAATTATAAAAATATGGTGTAGATATGGTGGTTTGATGTGGAGAGAAAAAAAGATGATTTTTAGTCATTTACCCTAAAATTTAAAAATAGGGGAAGATATAGTGGAGTTATTGTGAATGCTCTAACAGTGAAGGGGTTGTTTATAGTGATGAGCGTGGTATTGATACCGAATTGGTACCGGTACAGAAATTCGTCAAAACTAGGTACCGGTATTTGAAGGTAAAATTCAGTATTTTACCGGTACCGATACCGAAAATGTCAAAAAGTGGGCACTGGTACCGAAAAATTCAGTACGGGAAATCTGGTACCGCTACCCAGTACCAAATGCTCATCCCTAGTTGTTTACATAGCCAGCTAAAGCGAAAGATATATGTTTTTATGGTTAACCTACCAGGTAAAGGCATGTCTTTTAGAAAGTGCACTAATTTTAACGTTATTTTACTAATTTCGTGAAAATAACGTTAAAAGAGGGGGACGGTTAATCATGCATCATGTGGTGGCGTTGATAGCCAAAAGACAAAGGGGTGCATGCACTAATCGGCGTTTGTCTCAATTGCTGAGTGTTATGTGCCTTATGTCCAAGGCTTGATGCAAAACCACAATCGAGCCGGGGGTCTCATTGGAAGCAGCCTCTCTATTCCTACGGGGTAGAGGTAAGGCTGTCTACATCTCACCCTCCTCAGACCCTACCTTAGCTTTGCTATTGGTGGGATATACTGAGTATGATGATGATATCCAATGTCTATAAGATAGATGTATATTTTATGCACCTAGAAGGAGAAATAATGGATCCTAACTTTCAAATTTTGATTATTTTTAAAAACGTAAAAAATCACATTGTGTACTTTAACCATTCAAAAATAAAAGAAGTTAGTTTTTTATCGTCTCTACCTCTGTATTACATACTAGCTTACAACCCCGTGTATTACACGGGTTGAATGACGGAAAATGTAAATTATAAACTTGTATATAATCCTTATTAATGAAATGACTTATTTAGATAAATTAGTAAAACAAAAGAACAATTATTTTCGTTACTTGTACATGTGATTTGATACTTTATTAGCAATTATTGTTTATATTCAAATAATATATTTTATCTTAACAAATATATACGGTTAGGATAAAATGAAAACATTTACGAGTTGTAAGAACTTAGAGAACTCAACCTTACAAAAGGTTATTTGAATTTTTTTACAGAGGGTGTGAATGAGCAGTTAGAGACTCAAGGTGTTAAACTTTTTTATTTTGGATTCAAGTGGTTAAAACCATTAAAACATAGGGACTCAAAAAATAATTTACTATTAATTAAATTTGAAATTATACGTTTGATCTCTAACTATATTAAATAATATTATACTTATTATATTATTTGATACATTTAAATTTGGAGTTAATTGCAAAAATCGTCCCTGAGGCTTGGGCAGGTTTGCCATTTTCGTCTAAAATGACACTTTTGTACCAAATTGCCCCCAACGTTTATAAGTTTTGTCACATAATTTTTATAAATTTTCATCCAAATCACTAACTCAGTTTATTTTTTCTGTTAAGGTGAAGGATGTTTTAAAATTTATAAATTAAGACAGAAATTAATTTACAGCTTCTTTATATAAATCAGTTTTATAAAGAGAAAACGTTATTGGTGTGCAACACATAACAATCGATTACAACTTTTAATATATATCAGTTGTAGAGATAGAAAAAAATTGTAAAACGTTACATATTTTTTAAATGTGTTGAGCACCTAGGAAATATGTTGGTAGAAATAAAATATTTATTTAATTAAGATTATGAGGGTAACTAACTAATACTTATTCTGAGTGGCTTGAGTAAAGAAACTTTTGGTTCATAGCATTATAATTACAATTTGGTGGGTAATTTTAAGGTTTGGTAACAATACGTTGTTTGATAGAGGGGGTGGGGCACTGGCTTCTATTTTTTCTTATGAGCGAATTTAAAAAAGTAGAAGATGAATTATAAACTTGGTACATATGATAAGATTTTTTTATTTGATATTTTTTCAATAAGGTCACCAGTATTTTAGTTTTATAAAATTTAGAGGTTTAAATAAATTTTATTTTTATAAAACTGATCTATATAAAAAATTAGAAATTAATTTCTGTCTTAATTTATAAACATCCTTCGCCTTAATAGAAAAATTAACTTAGTTAGTGGTTGGATGAAAATTTATAAAAATTATGTTACAAAGCTATTATTTTTTTTCATATAAAAATTGCATATATATTCTTTTTAGGAAAAATTACAAGTTTTGTTCTTTATCTTTAGGGTACTTTACAGGCGGTGTCCTTTTTTTCAATTGTTGACAGGCGGTGTCCTTTAGTAGGTATATTGTTACAAGTTTTGTCCTTTCCACCCAACCTGGTTAAAAAACTCAGTTAATTTGTGGAACATGATAAGCACATGAGGGTAATTATGTCTTTTCCATATCCCTTTGCACCTACCCCATTTATTATCCCTAAACCACCACTCACCACCTCCGAAAGCACCACCACCATCTCCTAAACCACCACTCACCACCTCCTGCTCTCTCTAAACTCAAGACATCACGACCGTTTGTTGCCCACACCACCAGATCTGTTTCACCATTGCAGCCCCGCCACACCACCGTCCACCACAACAATAACCGGCCAATCTTTCAGACATCGGATCTATTTCACAAGCTGCCATTCTTTCAGATTTGTTCAACCACCACCTCCACCTCCAATCTCCGATCAACATACCTATTCAGAGTTGATAAAAAAGAAAAAAGATTGGAGTTTGAAAAAAAGGGCTAAGCTTATCTCAAATCTGAATCAAAGAAATTTTGAGACTTTTATATTTATTTCCTAAAATAAAAATCAGCCCCGCCGTTGATGAATTTGCAAACCATTTCCAATGTGGTGTTGGGAGATGGGCCTAGGAGTCGGAAGAAATACTTTCCAGGTGTCATGAAGCTTTCATGTTTCATTTACCCAGACATGAAATATGACTTCAAATTGCTCACCTTACTTGAGATTCTGAAGATAAGATCTATGAGGTCCAAAAGTATTCCCGGATTCCTAAAGAATTGCATCAGATTTCCAATGTCTAAAACAATTATTCTTGGTGGACTATGAACACCTTGAAGGGATTCCACCTGAAATGAGGTACATCCTGTCACACCCCCAAAATCCACCATGCGAAGTATCACCGCTTGGAGGCGTGACATGACCAGGATCGAGCCACCAATCATATTAAACAACATAATTAAGTAAATAAAACTGACCACAATACGATTGGTGACCAAAAGAAAGTTAACCAAGTTTAATATAAACAGCGGAAGCATAAGACGTTAAACCAAAACATAAGTTCCATAGTTTATACAGTTCAATTATTAAGTACGGGACATAACAGTCCGCATCCCACAACGACTTCTTCCTCGTGCAAGCTCCATAAGCGTCTAGCGACCTGTAAGGCATGTAACAACGAGTTAACAACAAAGTTGAGTGAGTTCACGATTGGTTGATTAGTTTTAAGTTGTTTCTGAAAACGTGGTTTGACTTTCGTTGGCATATTTGCCGTGGGGGTTACCCCATAGTTGAAAGTATGTTTAACCAGATCCTTTTTATTTCCCAAACCATATCCATAATTAGTGGGGGCTTCCCATGTAAACTACTAGACCGATATCGACAACTGACGAACAATAGTTGTGCCCTACGTCAATGTTCTATCATCATTGACAGTTTGCCATAGTCCATTAGTACACGCCCGTTCGGACGACACGGTGTGAGGTTTGTTAAACCTAATAGCGCTATTAACTAATGACCCGCTCGCCATTGGCCTCGGCAATTAAGTCGATATAAAATGAGGGACTTCATGATAGAGTTTTGTCTAGTAAGTTTTAAGGTTGTTGTCGTACCCAAGGAGGACGAACGTACGTATTCTACCCAAGAAGAACACACAGGATTAATATTGGCATCCTACTCAAGGAGGATGGCCGTACATATCCTACCCAAGGAGGATATGTAGATTCCATTTTAGTTTCTTAACCCATTCCCAAACCACCGGGAATCCCATGCCTTGTAGAAAGTGTGAACTCACCTCGGTTGCTCGGTTTGACTCTCAAATATAGCTAACAGTCAAGGTCGGTCAATCACGTCCTAGTATGATTACCACTTAGTCTATTAGTGACTTCAAATAGAACACAAAGTTCCTACACGTTTCTATCACATAACATGCATCACTTTAACGGTTCATGCCCATATAAACTTCCCATCTATTCCCCACTCATAGACAAACATATGACATTGCACATAACACTTTTGTAGACATATAACATGTAATATCATTCTCGGATAACCTACCCGACATTTAGACACGCAAAGCACTACTTATGTCGTTTCAGCTTTAATCTTCAAAACCAGGCTGTTTTCGGGGATTTTAATAAAATAGTTAACTTGTTCCAAAAATTCCCAACTTTTTACAGAAGGTCTTAAACGATCCAAATATTATTGTGTAAAAATCTCGGGATCCAATTCATCACCAATATTTTATAAAAATTCATTTTCCGGACTGAACTCAGATTTATCTTTTTCTGACTGCAGTCCACGGAATAATTTATTTAAAATTCATCGAGAGTTTGATTTACGAAATTACAATGGGGTAATTACAAATACATCATTTGTCATCTACTGTACAAATTTCATGAGCTGATTCATCATAGATTTCCAGTTATGACCAAAAACACGTCACCCATTTACTGTAGCAAAAACTCAGCTTCAGCTGCTGTTTTTAAAAGGGTCTTTAAAAATAGTAAACGAGGTCCAAAAATTATGATTCCAGTGCCATTAGAACCGTATTTCATAATACATAAATCTAGACTTCAGAAAATACATTTTTTGCTTTATTAAGGTTCGGTTACAGCCAACTGAAGTTGGATGTAATCTCTAAATAGCTTTCTGTTTTTCAGCTTTTACATTCTAACTAATGCGAGTTATTTTGGTTCCGTTAACATGTATAATGATCAACAACATTTCTAGTACTCAATATTAACAAGTAAATCAGCAAGTAATCAGCAATATATCCAAACAACTTCATACTAACATAAATACATCATGTTTCATCTTCTTGTTTAAACCATTTTTAGTGTTCTTGTAGATTTAACATATTACATCTTTTAATCATGAAACAAGATGAACAAAGGTGACATAAGGAACTTACTACTAGCTTAAAGCTAGGGTAGGATCTAGTGATGAAAATGTAGAGCGAAGATGATGAAAAAGACTAGAAACAAGCTCCTTTGAAAGCCCTTCAAAAAGCAACCTCCATGGATGAACTTCAAAGCTTTGAATGGAACTTGTTAGTGAGGAAGATGAAGATGTTGGAAGGTGGTGGTGGGTTCGGTTATTGGGGAACCGAAATGAGAGAGAGAGAGTGGTGAGATGAAGTGTGTAATCTTGTGAAGAATGATGAATATCTAAGCCATACTCTTATAAGATCATCTCCATATCTTGTTTACTTACACAAGTAATAAATCTAATAAACAATGGCCAAATAATCAAAACAAATATATGAAGCATGGTAGTGTTGATATGGTGGGTCCACAAGGGACTAAAATCGGTTGGAGGGGGGGGGGGGGCTAAGAGTAACATTTGTGACTAAAATGAAATGGATAGTTAGATAACAAGTATTCTCTCATATGTGTTATTTATTTGATTTTTAGCGGGTGTTATGGTAAACGAGGACCATGACTAGCCAAAAATAATTAAGTAATGTGTTTGACAAATATTTGGTGTCCCGGGTAATGTCCGGTTGTTCGGTCGGATATTGTTCCGTTAAATTGTTTAATTGTTCCGTAAGGCCTCTTATATATATATATATATATATTTTTGTAACACAATTAATTCCTAACACATAGGAAAATATACCGGACTATTTAGTAACTTTTCTGTATACTACTAGTATGTTAACACGCACATGTAAGTATAACACCGTAATCAGAGAGCAGTTAAATGATTCCGCACAGTCATCAAACACTTTAATTATCATTAATAAATTGTACGGATACATGGAATTACGAGGGTTGTCACACATCCCAACACTCGAGCATATCCAAATTCATTTTTGTAGCAGCTTTGTTACAGAATCAGCTTACGAAATAAAAGAAGAGCAACATGCTCATGGCAACTATGACCTAAAGATCCTTCTGATAGAGGGCCAATATTACAGAATCAGCGGCGGTGAGGACGTATGGTGAAGCGAAGACGTTTTGGAGGAGGTTGGAGAACTTGTCGTTGTTGTAGTGGGAGAGGATTAGGGGTAGGTGTAAAGGGATATGGAAAAGACATAATTACCCTCATGTGCTTATTATGTGCCACAAATTAACTGAGTTTTTTTAACCAGGTTGGGTGGAAAGGACAAAACTTGTAACAAAATACCTACTAAAGGACACCGCCTGTCAACATTTGAAAAAAAGGACACCGCCTGTAAAGTACCCTAAAGATAAATGACAAAACTTGTAATTTTTTCATCTTTTTATTATATATGTAAAAAAATTAATTAAATAAAAGAAATTTAAAAGAGTTTGAGTAAATTGCCAAAATCGTCCCATTGGTTTTATATTTGCCAGTTTCATCCAAATATCCTTAACTTAATAGAAAAAATAAACTAAGTTAGTGGTTTGGATGAAAATGACAAAAAGTTACAAACGTTGGGGGCAATTTGATGCAAAAGTGTCATTTTGGACGAAAATGTCAAACCTGCCCAAACCTCAGGGACGATTTTGGCAATCAACTCTTTATATTTGTTATAGATAATTATTAATTAAATTTGAATTTAGACGTTTATCTCTAACTATATTAATTAATATTATATTATATTTTGTATATAAAATTAATATGTAATACTATTTTTAAAGAAGAAGACATCAGAGAATTACACGTAAAAAAGATTTTCATTGATTAATATATAAGAAGATATCCTCTTTATCACATATATCCTAAAAGGTAAAGTGTTAGGTAATTGTTAGGCATATACTTATCATTCAATAATTTGATGGATAAACATGACATAATATTCAAACTTACAAGTCATGCCCATTATCTACGCTATGCAACTTGATTAAAACTAGACAAATATTGTAATTGACGTGTCTAAATTCTAGAACAATAAATGCTTTTTTTGTTAAAAATATATAAAAAATAACTTTTTTATTTATAAATATTCGTCAAAAACAAAAGAAAAGGTGTATGGTGGACAAGTTGTACAACAAAGACAACAACGATCGGACCCATGGTTCTAGCCCACGTGGACCAGATGGCCTCTAGTCATTTATTTCACCATAAAAGGCGAAATCATGGGTCTTTGAGTCTATCCCTTCAATTATATTTTTTTTGAACGGCGACTTTCACAACAGACGGCAATTGCCGCATACCACCCGAAGGTAGTACCCAATACTACTCACGCAACCAGACTACGTTATCTTAACCGGGCCCGCGCTGGTGCATTGGAGTAGCTGGCGTTCCCCGAGAAAATTTCCCGACCACCACCACCTCCTCAACGTTTTTTAATTCACCATGTTTCACATTTAAAAAAAAAAATCTACTAGCATGTCTGATTTTAGGGGCCGTAAATAAACCGAATGAAGATGAACTAAACTTTGTTTGTGATTGTTTATTGTGGAATGAACATGTTTATGAGTGTACCGAACGAGATTTCTTTTCATGTTCGTTCATTAAGAAAATGAACATGTTCGTGAACATTTACCGAACGCAAACGAAGACAAACAAATGTTCATGAATAAACATAAACGAACGTTATATATTCTTTATAAAATAAAATTTGCATTTTTTCATTAGAAAGATTACAAATAATCCATCAAAAATAAATAACTACTTCACATAATTATCCAAACATAGTTGACACAATTAACACAATAATTAAGAAGTTTGTCAAGCTTTAACATAAATTGAAATTGTCAAATGAGGGATGTTTCGTCTTTTATAGTATAAGTATGGTTTCAAATTTTTAAAAACCAAAGGCAATGAAATAAAATTTTAACAGAAAAAAACCTTTGAATGAACGTAAATGATTGGACATAAATGAACACACTATCGAACGTTCACAGACATAAATGAACAATCATAGTCTCTGTTCATTTTTGTTTGTTTAACTTATCAAACAAAATTTTTTGTTCGTGTTTGTTCATTTATTAAAAGAACGAACATAAATGAACTTTGACGAATAGTTCACGAATAGATCGCTAAACGTTTGGTTCATTTACAGCCCTACGTGTTTTGCCATCCGAAATGAAATTTTATTACAATTAGATTCTATTTGTTTACGTTTTTGTTATGATAGCCAGTGGAAATTTCTGAGCGGGATTCGACCTGTACTCGTTCAAATCATTACGCCATCGTACGCTACCGACACTTGGTATAACGACCAACAGATAAAACCTATAAAATACAGTTTTAATATGCCCAAATTAATATTGGCACGTGTTTTACATCGACCGAAAACCCTAAACACGAATATTAGTAACAATTTCAATAGTACTGATACCGGTATCGATATCGACGTGGTACCGATATTACTGGGACGGTATCAGTTCATTTCGTTATTGTACTAATACAATAATGACGTTCGCTACAACTTACGGTATAAACAACTACTATATTGAGAATACAACTTCGTTTCAACAAAATTTATCTGGAAAACATATAAATGAATACTTGAACTACAACCTAAGTTGTTCACACCGTATCTGTTTGGTACGTCATGGTAAAGCACAAAAAAATAAATTATATTTAATCCGTTCAATTTGAACAAAACTTTTATAAAAAAGTAGATAAAAATAACCATGTTGTAACGGTGTATTCGGAATTTTATAAAGAATAACATTATATTATTAGAATCAGAAAAAGGGTAAATGTTTGTGTGATGTAGTTTTGATAACATGTACGTTTGTGTTTCAATTACTTGTAATTTACAACTCAAAACTTGGTTTCAAAAAAAAAAAGTTAGATCGAAGCATACACAAATATATTAACCTCACAACAATATATTCCGAATTTTATGAAACATTGTATGTTTTAAGAGAAAAACAAAATATGCTAAAAGCTGATTATCTATACTATATAATAAAAGAAACCATTAATGGAACACTTGTCATCATATTAGACTATGTCTTATAGATAACTAGGTTAGTACCCCGTGTATTACACGGGTTGGATATATATAATTTTATATACTAAGTAATAAAATAGTTACATCTTTTTAAAACTCGTGTATTGCACGATTTGAATAAACACATGTCTTACACGAATAATGTAATCCGTTAAAACATTTAGTTATCAAAATGTGTTTTCTAACAAAAGGAACTTTGAGGTACTTTAATATGTGATTATTAGTTATCCTTGTTATTATCATCAAAATATAAAAGCAATTAAAACTAACAATTAAATAAAATCTTTATCTTTATAAATATTTAAAACACTAATATATTTTTTTAGATTTTAATAATTAATATATGATTATAATAATTAATACATTATTATCAGTTATGTTTGTCTTTATCATTAAAATCTCTTCTACAAATTTTAAATTTAATATTATTAATAATTGACTTTTCATAATAAATATTTAGAAAAATAATTAAGACTGTCTCAATGCTATGTGTCCCTACCTAACATGGTTTCTTTTATTATATAGTAAACTGCCATTTTGGTCCCTTAGGTTCGGTCACTTTTGTCATTTTAGTCCAAAACTCAAACCTTTTGCATCTGGGTCCCTGTGGTTTCAGTTTTATTGCCATTTTGGTCAAAAAATGAAATCAGGTCATATTTGTCCTATAAAATCCTGCAATTTTTTCATTTTCCTCAGCGGCAAATTAGGTCATATTTGTCTTATAAAATATGGTATTTATTTATATAAAAAATGATCATTTTGCCCTTGCGGAAAAGGATAAAATAGCAGGATTTTATAAGAAAAATATTACCTGATTTCATTTTTGGACCAAAATGGCAATAAAACTGAAACCACATGGACCCAGATGCAAAAAGTTTGAGTTTTGGACTAAAGTGGCAAAAGTGACCAAACCACAAGGACCAAAATGGCAGTTTACTCTTTATTATATGTATAGATTTGAATTTCCATCTTAATACAATAAAATTTTAATTAATTTAACGAAGGGTAATAAAAGGTAGTTTAGAAAAATGCCACTGTAGAACCTTTGGTATAATACTCGAAATAAGTTGAATAAAAGAATAATGTATATTAGTAAAGATTAAATGTATGTGAGTTTTTATTTTTTATCAGTTATCCTTGTCCTTATCATTAAAATATAAAAACAATTAAAACTATTAATTAAATAAAATCTTTATCTTTATATATATTTAAAACGCTAATATATTTTTTTAGATTTTAATAATTAACATATGATTATAATAATTAATATATTATTGTGAGTTATCTTTGTCTTTATCATTAAAATCTCTTTTACAAATTTTAAATTTAATATTATCAATAATTGACTTTTCATAATAAATATTTAGAAAAATAATTAAGACTGTCTCATAGAACGCCATGTGTCCCTAACATTGTTTCTTTTATTATATGTATAGATTATTATTTATATATAATCCTTCTACTAAATATTATTTAGTTTAATCTCTTATAGATAATTATTATTTATTTAATCTCTTCTAATTAATTATAGATTTTTATTAACAATTGGTATTATATAAAATATCTTATCGGTTCATTTAAAGTACTTTATTTTTGTATTTGATTATTTAAAAAATATATTATTATTATTATTATTATTATTATTTTGTAATATATCCCTATATATAATATTGATAAAAACGAACTAAAATGATGAATAAAACAAAAATGAAGATGGTAGACATCATTACATCAATTGACATACGAAGTGAATTCTTTTGAAGATTAGAAAATAAGAACTTGTGAATAAGTTAAAGATTATTTAGAGTAAATTACTTTTTAAGTCCCTGCGTTTTAGTGGTTTTAACCACTTGAGTCCAAAATCAAAACGTTTAACGCCTTGAGTCCCTAACCGTTCATTTTATTACGTTTTGAGTCCAATTTTGTTCATTTTATATCGTTTTGAGTTCAATTTTGTTAAAAAAGTTGACTCAAAAGGTTAAAATTTGGAATCAAATGGTTATAAAAAAACGTCTAGGGGCTTAGGGCGTTAAATATTTTGATTTTGGACTCAAATGGTTAAAACTACTAAAACACAAGGACTAAACAAAATTACAAATATAAAATCATTGATTTTATTGACAATAACAAAGTCTTAATTTTTTCAAAAAATATATAACTAAAAACATATGACATTATAATAAAGTTAACCGATTTATCATCATATAAACTCCCAACTATTCAATCATATTTTTTTCTATCTTATATTAACTAAATAAATAAATAATAAATAATAAATCTTATCCTACTTTAAATGTTGAATAGAATACTTCTATTTTTCTAATAAAATATTATCCTTAATTTTAAAATTTTAATTTAAGATATTTTAAATAACCAAACTATTTATCACTAAAACCAAACTTTATATTAATATATCATTTATTTTTATTTTCATTATTAAAAAATTATGATAACGATTTTATTACATAATTTTTAAACAAATTGTATATAACTTTCAGTATTACTTTATATATAAAATTATATTTTTACGGGTTTTTTAAATATAATTTATATTTTATCACTCAAATGGCTGCTTATTTGCTTCTTAAATAACATGTTTGACCACTATATCTTCTTTTCAATACTCATTTCCGCAATCACCATATCTATCATGTACCGAGTATATCCATTAGTTTTTTAAATATATTTTTCTTATTATTTGGTATGTAAAATCATATTTATTCAACCCGTGTAATACACGAGGGTTTTTAAAGATATAACTTTTTATTAGTTGGTAAACAATAATACATTTATTCAACCCGTGTAATACACATGGTTCTAATGATATAACTTTTTTATTATTATTTAGTATATATAATTACATTTATTCAACCCGTACAATACATATGGTTCTTATAGATATAACTTTTTATTATTTAATATATAAAATTACATTTATTCAACCCGTGAAATAAATGAGGTTTTTAAAGATATATTGATTTATTATTTAGTATATAAAATTTATTTATTCAACCCGTGTAACACACTAGGTTATAACCTAGTAACAATATAAAAATAAAAGATTTTGAAAGTTTAAAAACCACTAATTTCCGGTTAAGCTGCGCCCCTGCTCGATATCTTCATTACATTAATACGTCGAGGGTTAATGTTCTTGTAAACTTATCGTACATGAAAAAAGATACAATAAACATATTTGTATCAACGGGTTTACAAATACATATACTAACAACAGTAATAATATATATATATAGCAGTATATAAGTTGCAAGTCTATGTGCTAATACAAAATGGGGTTCCCGTATACACACACACACATATATATATATATATGGTAGGGTTCATGCGATAACCACCTTTATTTCCAGGGGCGGAACTACAGTGTAAGGAGCCGTAGCACGGGCTACGGCTCAACCCCGTATTCGTAGTGTTTTTTTCCGGTTTTATATAAATGATACCCCTAAAAATTAGGAGGATACCCCTAACCAAAAAATAGGATACTTGATATTATTAAAATCCTATTTTTTATAAACTCAAACATTTTACAACCCGAAAACTTGTAGAATAATTTCACAAACCATTAAGTGCGGACAACACCACTTATAAGTGTGGACACAAAAACAATTAAAACACCAAAACTTTAAGTGCGGACATATCAAATTGAATCCTAAGTGCGGATGAATCTTGAACTGATATGTACGGACAACAATTCAATCCCTAAAACCCCTAAGCTTTTAAGTGCGGACAGATCAAAAACATCACAAATACGGACAAAATTCAAGACTTATGTGCGGACAAGAGAATAAGTGCGCACTATGTGGAATAAGTGCGGACAAAATGTATCAAACTATATGCGCTAAGTGCGGACATGGATTAACCCATTAAGTGCGGACTCAAACCTTAATTGATAAGTGGCACAGAGCAGAAACTTACAAAAGTAAGTTCGGACAAGACTTGAATAACCACACTAAATGCGGACACTTCTTTGTTAAGTACAGACAAATGTATCACTTAAGTTCTCACCTAAATTCGGACAAGAGTTGATATAAGTTCTCACCAACTCTAAATTTGGATAAAAACAAGAAGATTAAGTACTGACAAGATGATAAACTACAAATCGGACATAATGATTAGTTCTGATAAATTCCACAAACTTTGACAATGTATTTTGAACAAATTCGGACAAAACCCACAAGTACTGACATGGGTATATCCAAATTCGGACAAAATAACTTCTGAATTTATTTCCCAAGTGTGACTACACACTAGGTCATCAATAACTTCAGAAGAACAAATACGGACAACAATCCCAAAATAGATCTGAAAGCAATGATTGCTTACCACAGCAATCTTCTTAAAAAACCCAGAGAATTTGCAGAAAACTTTTAGATCTGACACAATCTAAGCACAATCTAAACAATCAAATCAAGCACAAACACTCACAACTAAAACCTAATCACCATCCATCATGAAAAATCAAGAAACAAATGAAGAATCCATGAAAAACATGACAAAAGAATGAGAAAACCCTAGAAAATTGAAAACTATCTAGAATGAACAAAATCGATCAAAATCTAACCTCCAACATGAAGTCTACAGCGGTAAGAGCACTCTCTATATAGAGCCTGCTCTGATACCACTTGTAAGGTTGTCTTCCACTACGAGAAGCATCACGAACACACGAACCCGGACCGCTCGACACACACGCGATGTGCGGAAGACACCGTGTGACTCGTACCGTTCTGTAGATCTCGTATAGAAGGTGTAGAAGATGAGAGAACCGATCAATATGTGAACACACTGAGTATTCACAGATCACAATCACACACAGTGAAGAACACACAAAGTTCGGGTTTGTTATTTCTCTAGAACAATCTTGCATAGGAAGTTTTCTCCAAAAAGCATTTTTCATTCCCCCTGATTGCATACATCCACTTAGTATATACACAATCACAGGTAAACACACTTTAGTCCTTACAAAAGCAAACCCTAGTCCGTATAACACTAAGTACGGACAATACATATTCTATCAACTTGTTAGTACTTAACAAATTAGTACTGACATTACATAAGCACTAAATTCGGATACCCCTATGAACATACAAGTTCTGACAAGCTAAAACCTTAAGTTCGGACACTTTGTGAACTTATAAGTTCTTACAAACTAAGAACAACAAATTCGGACAAGCAAGCAAGAACTTATAAGTTTTGACAACTTAAAAACACAAATTCGGATCATCTAAACCCATATATCTATCTGAATTTGATAGATTACTTTCAACATATTGTAAATCAAATCCCTGAAGTATCAATCTTTGGCAGCATCCAGCATTTATCAACCAGAGGTTCATTTACATTAGCAACTTAGCATGCTTTAATTAGAGAAGAAATGTGGATCATTTTTTTCGGTTATGGCCAAATTCCATAGAGGTGTGATGTAGGATTTCATGGTGGTGTGGTAAGGATTCCATAGTGGATAAGTATCATTCTCAAAAACCCTAATTTGCTTTTGGGGAAGACGATGCAAAAGGAGTTATAAGAGCATTCACGTTCTATCCATGATTTTATACTTTATAATTACACAAAAAAACAACTACATTTTCTCTCTCCTTCTAATTAAATAATATATTTTTTATACCTTTATCATTACCTTTTCTCTCACCTCTACTCACAACCACTTTTAAAATATATTAAAAAATTATAGAGGGTAAACAGTGTCCCCTCAAATATACAGATAAACAGTAATATTTTCTCTCTCATCCACTCATAATACTTACAAACACTTTTTATAATATAAAAACCCCTTTGTCAGAATTTGATGGATAGAATGTGAATGCTTTAAAAAGGGATCTGGTGTATTACTTTATGAAATACCTTTTTTTGCCCTTGCTCTAACTTAACATAACTGAGACAATTAACTCAGTTTGCTTAAAAGGGCATAAACTGTTACAAAACATAGCAATTTTGGACATAATCTATAATTTTTTTTTTAAATGGCACGTTTCATAATTTAAATTATACATAAAAGATACAAAATGTAATTTACTCTATTTTTATATGTATAAAAAGAGATAGAGGGAAGGAACGTGTGAATATTAACTCCAGAAGAAAAACGACCAAACTAGAAGTCAGCAATTGAGCATCGCAGAATATTCTTTTTTCATACGGGTCCACGTCACCCGTGGGCCCCCACCGCCACCGCCTCCTAGGTGTCCTTCTCTATGATTAAATATCTACTATTCTCCAATCATATATCCCTCCCTATAAATACATCCCATTTTTCTATTCCCATATCACAACACAAAACAAACAAAAAAGTGATTAAAAATCAAGATATTTTTTTATTTCGTAACATGTCGACAATGGTGAATATGTGGATCGGAGAATTAACGAAGCTTACTGACAAGATCCACTTGAAGAAAAATCATCAACAGCTGCCTAATTTCTTCATCAAATCCCAAACTGAAACCGATGATCAAGTTGAAGAACATGAGGCTTTAGGAATCACTTAACGGAGTCGGAAAAAGCTGCTCCAGTGGTGTTGAAGTCGCCGGCGACGGAGGAGTGGTCGGAAGAGACGGTGTTTTGGTTGATGGACCGTTTTGCCCCTTGTTAGAGATCATTATTACTTTCTCAGTTTCTCTACTTATGTGTGTATATATGTAAATGACCGTGTTTGTTTGTATTGTATATGTGTTATGTCTGTATATTTATTTATTGAGTTAGGTTGTTTGTAGTATGTGGGGGGGGGGGGGGGGGGGGGGGGGGGGGGGGGGTTGGCTAGTGGTGTTTAAATAGGTTGTGACTCGGAAGCTCACTTGAAAAAGAGCGTGAAGTCGGATTGGGTTAATTTTAAGTTGAGTCGAGCTGGCTTGTGTACCTTTTAAGTTGAGTTTGAATGATATGAGCTAACTCGATTAAAATACCATATAAGAAGGCTAATTAGTAATGACCAAATATATGATGAAGTTTGGTTTTGCTCGACTTGGATGGGAAGGGCGGTTCTGATATTTTATAGACGTTTTCGTCACTTTCTTCCTCCTCAAAGTGCGTGTAAGATTATTTTAATACTTAATGAGGAATGACAATTTATAAGGTTATACGTAGTGGGGCGGTATGCCAAAGCATGGCGCCGGTATACGCCGGGCACACCAATACGAGGGGCGCTATCAATCGAAATTGAGGGGGTGGCGCGATGTCTATAGCGCGGTTATGAAATGGTTTATTTAATTTTTGACCGTTAAAAAACGGTCATATTCCATAAAAAAAATCAATTTTTTTATTTTCACACTATAAATAACTCCCAACTCTTCCATTTTTTTAACAAATCATACTCAAATACTCTCTCCTTCTCTATATATTTTTTAAAAAGTTTTGAAGCTACTCCCACCCTATTAAAAAAAATGGGTTCCCCGTCGGAAGACTCGTTCACCGATATTTACCGAAGATTTTTTTCACCCGAAGAAGACGTGGAGGAGGAAGAAGCGGTTACGAGTGTGTGTACTTTTATGATACAAGCATTTGAGCACGTTCGGCCTACTCCCCCTCCACGACCCATCTTGCGGCGCACCTATATCTTGCGAGATCGTGAAGCCGCGAACGAGCGTTTGATGAGAGACTATTTTGATGCGACACCGGTTCACGGACCCAATGTTTTTAGACGGCGTTTTCGTATGAGCCAAAGGTTATTTTTGCGCATTTCTAATGATTTCGAAAATAAGTATGATTTCTTTAAGCAAAGAATGGATGCGTGAGGATATTTAGGCTTCACCTCAATTCAAAAGGTCACATCCGCGTTACGCATATTATCATACGGAAACACGTACGACATCAACGACGAGTACTTAATACGTTAGAGACTTCACCATTAATAGAGAGCTACATTTCTGGAACTATACCAAAGGTCGGTTTTCATGCGAACGGGAACGACTACGAGCATGGCTACTATTTGGGCGATGGTATATACCCAGAGTATTCGATTATTGTTAAAACGTTTTCTGAAACGTTCGATGAGAAAAGAAAGTATTTTAAAAAATTACAAGAGTCTTCAAGAAAGGATATCGAGAGGTGTTTTGGGATTCTACAGCAACGATGGCATTTTATCAGAAATCCTTGTCGCATGTGGCATAAGGATAGAATACGAATGACCATGTATGCTTGCATCATTTTGCATAATATGATCATTGAGGATGATGGAAAAGCGATATGCCAAAACTACATTCCGGAAGATTTAGTCGAAGGAACCCAAGCAACAATGGAAGAGAGACTCGCAAATGCTCAACTATTGCGATCTAAGGAAATACATAACACGTTGAAGGCGGATTTGGTTGAGCATGCTTGGGCGATTCGCCCAATTCGATACAACACTGACGACGAAGAAGTTTCCGAGGAAGAAGAGGTTGAGGAATTCGAAGACGAGAACTTTGAAGACGTAGGTTTGGATGCTGGAGAAAACGAAGAGGAAGAAGGAGAGAATGAAAATGAAGCCGAAGAATAATCTTTGAAGTGTTGTTTTTTTTATTTTTTTAGTCCAACTTTTTTTTTTGGAACCGTTTTTTTTTATGTTACTGTAATCTTTTTTTTTCTAAGTGTAATGTTTTTATTTTTTTTATTTTAGTGTAATGTTTTTTTAATTTAATGAAATGAATTTTAATTTTATAAAGTTAGAAAATAATTATAAAAAATTAGAAATTAATAATTGAGTAATGATTAGGCGGGGGCTTTATGACTACGGGCTTAAATGCATAACGCCCACAAAAGGGGTTATGACTACACATGGCCTAAATTTACTAGGAAAGATTTTGCGTCCTCAAGGGGACATCATGGTGGTTGAGGTGTGTGCAAATTCTCGCAAAATGCAGGTTATGTATTTATCCTAGAAAATCTTGGAATTAATGTTAAAAAATTGGGAAAAATTTATTGTTCACTAATGTGTAATGTTAATTTATAGATCTATTAGAAGAAATTGATTACAGAAAAAATTGCATCACATAAAACTAGAATAATAAATTTTTAAGCCGTCCGTGAGCTACTCGAGATCATTTCATGAAAAACTAACATGATGCCATGAGTAGCTCTTTATGTTCTGTTGTATTTCATATTTGCATATATTTACTTTCATGCATATGATTACATGGGTTAACTAAAAACAAAGTTATGATTAAAAAAAAAATTGGTGGGCTTATTTTCTAATCACCTTATGTAGTGGTCTCAGCCTCTGTGCTTGCTGAAGACCATTCATTGGTACTAGCAATAGGTTTATTTTCTTCATTTACCCACATCAAAACCTCTTTCCCATACTTAAGAGCTGCATCAACACTACCCCCTTCTAACCCTGTAACCGGCGAAACATACAGTTTCCGCCCGGTCAACTCACAAAACAACTTCTTAAACTTTGCAGCAATGTACTGAAACGCGTACTGCGCTACAGATGCATTATTGTTATTGTTTGAGTTTCCATCGTCATACGAGTGGTTGGTGATGAACGGATTGAAATCATGAAACCATTCACATTGTGTAAGAGGCGTTGTTTTGATCTTCTTTTCGAGAAGATCGTACTTGTTGAGTATTAGAAGGAATGCTTTGTTTTTGAATCTTGGATTTGTGACTATGTTTTCAAAGATGTTTCTGCTTTCTAACATCTTGTTCTTGAGAATTAAGTTGTTGTCGTGGAAATATTCGTTGTAAGAAGTTAAGTCGACGCAGTAGAGGATGAGGTCGACGTCTTCAAACATGCTTAGCCATTTACAGTTGTAGCCGAGGTTGCTTGAGTTCACTCGAATCAGTTCGTACCTGCAAACGTGAATGTTTAGTATTGGTTCTCAAAACACACACACACACGCACACACACACACACACATATATATATATATCATAACATTCATTTCATTTGTAATCAATATGGAATATATAACACTAACCTTTGCAGTGGAATATCACTCTGCTCAGTGGCATCCATGAAGCTAATTGGCGGTGAAGAGGAAACGGAGAACTCCATTGAAGTAATCCCATTTGAAGATGTGATACCATCAGCATACAGAATGTCCTCATCAGACGGCTCAAAAGTCTCGCACGAGATTTCAGCAGCCTACACAATAACCAGAATACTTATTTAAATATTCAGAATCCTTATTTAAATCACGCCCCGCTTGCGGTATGCGCATATAATGTATATATGTGTGGGCGCTCAGGGGCAAAAGTGAAAGTGCACTGATTTTAACGTTATTTTACTAATTTCGTGAAAATAACGTTAAAAGAGGGGGATGGTTAATCATGCATCATGTGGTGGCGTTGATAGCCAAAAGATAGGGGGTACATGCACTAATCGGCCTTTGTCGCAATTACTGAGTGTTATGTGCCTTATGTCCAAGGCTTGATGCAAAACTACTATCGAGCCTGGGTCTCACTAGAAGCAGCCTCTCTATTCCTACGGGGTAGAGGTAAGGCTGTCTACATCTTATCCTCCTCAAACCCTACCTCCGCTTTGCTATTGGTAGGATTTACCGAGTATGATGATGATGATGGTGTTATTATATATAATAGTGGTGCAATACAGTCGTGTTGGGTGGTTAGGCAGCGCATTAAAACGGGTAGAAAGTTCCACCTTTAATAGCAATAATATGACATGTGAGCACATACCCGAGGTAAGAAATAATCAGCTACAATTGGTAGTGCAGGAAGTTCATCTCGTCTAGCATAAGTTGCTTGAAAAGCTTTATCCTTCCACAATTCCTCAACTACTGCTGCATACTCACGAGTTGCAGCAGGAAAAATGACGTCTAGATCGCCAGCCTCCACAATCTGAAGAAGCCACTCAGAAAATTTATTTAATTTTCCACTTAGAGAATAAACGTTTAACTCAATGTCATCAACCGAACTCCCTGCAGCTGTATAAAAATAGCTTCATATTAAATCAAATTATGGTAGATATGAAATTGTGAATGGTTTAAAAAAGAAAAAAAAAAACGCGTTATACCTGAAGTACCAGGTTGATCAATCGGTTTTTTCCCAATTTGAATTGAATAATCTTCTTCAAATTGTTTAAGACCCTCAAGCAGTATACTTATATACAGATACAAGTTTCTCTGGATCAATGATTTGACTTTTTGACGTTCGTCTTCTGAAAATGGAACTCTGTAAAGAATCTTGGCCTGAAAATAAACACGTTCGACAGCTCAATTATCGTGAACAGGCTATGCAAAATTTAATGAAATGCTCATTACAGAATAAAGATTGCATTGGTTGACATTTTTTTTTTGGTTTTATTCGTGGACGAAAGGGGTACAAGTAGAATTGTTTTGCATATTGGAATCTATCTAACATCAAGTAATTCTTTTCAGATTTTATCTAAAACGACATACATAGATCATAACAGGCCCTAGATTTCTACTATGTTTTACCTGCTTATAGATGGCACTTATACCGGACTGATCTTGACCAACTAGAAGTATTTTAGTTAGCGGTTTTGTATCAGTTTTTTTCTGCTTTTGTTGGCTTCCATTCACTACTTCCTCGGACGAGATAAAAGATTTTGGTGGCATCGGCAAAGACAAGAGAACACAAGCCATCTTTATTCCACGCTGAAACCAAAGAAATCAAGTTGTCCTAGTCAGCATTCAAGAATAAAGTTAAAATCAGATAATACATCAAAAAACAAACGTACCCAGTAAAATCCCACTCATAGTAAATCTAGGATAATAACGGGTCAAATATTATTGCTATTAATCTCACACATACCTTTTCCCATATTTTCCCTTTCTGTTGGTTCTGTCCCTCTTCTTGATAGGATCCATCGTGGCTTACCCAATAATGGGGGTTACCTTTGTGATTGATTCTAGCAATCTACACAGTTTGCAAGAAAGTCAAACATTGACCAATAGGTCAATAATCAATAATCCCAAATACCAAAAAAAAAAAAAGATACCGACCCTCAACATTATGAGCTCTCGTTTAGTGATCACTCGGCCATTGAACTTTACATTCGTGCTTCCATTGCTAGCATTTTCCATGATGCCCCCACCGATAGACAGTCCAGGCGTAATAATCTGGCTAGGCTTTTTCCCTTCCTGCTCAAAATTTTACAAATATTTTTGTTATTCTTATGATTCTAACATTGTTATCAATCTTGGTTTTGCAAAACAAGAAACAGATATATGTATGATTATTAATTTATTATTAGTAAAGAGTCTGAAGCCTCACCTTTCCCCAAAAACCGGACAGCTTATCATACCAATAGCTGCCCGGAACAAGTCCTTTCGGCGGGTGAGAACAAGTTTGCAACTGATACCCTTCTTCTAACGAAAGATGGTTACCGTTAACAAAAATGAGCCAATGTGGTACTTGGTTTACTCGACATGATTTTTCAGCAAGCATTACTTGTTCAACTTGAAAATCTGCAAGCACTTGCTTAAGAACGCTCGAACATTTCCCTAACTGCCCGCGTTTTAACTCATCAATCTGATACCCGATACAAGTAATACATTTTCTACCTTCTGGCATATACCCCATCACTCTCAACACACATTTACTACAGTATTTCGCATCGCATACTATGCAACACTCCTTCTTTGTGAATCGGTTTCCCTTAAGGCAATGATGGCATAACCCCTTTTTGATATTGAGATTAGCGTGTGGTCGTTCTTGCATCATCGATCCTGACTCGTCGTAACCACTCTCATCATGAACCATAGCGCTAGACTCAGGCTCAAGAAACGTCACAAATCGCTCATCATCTTCGCTAGCGCTAACTTCTTCAATCTCGTGGCAATCATTATCCAAACCATCAACATCTGAACTCATGGAAGACTCATGAGAATTCTCTTGACTATCCGAAAAGCCCGATGAAGCAGTACTTCCCTCTTTTTCTAGTGATCCAGGTTGATGAAGACTAGTTTCCTTATTTTCGGACGAAACAAACTCAGCCCGTCTCTTAACAACCGGATAGATAACCGGTAGTGACAGATTACCAGAATTAACAGGTGTGGAAACAACCGAGGCGGTTGGAATACTTCCAACATCAACAGGAACTGCCTTAGGAATCTCATAAGAAACCGGAGGACCAGAGTACTCGGTGGCAAACGAGTACTCCACATTATACTCATCATCTTCAACCTTTTTCGACGAATGATTCGGTAATATACTTCTCAAAATCTTACTCATCTTGTTAATCTAACTATTTTTTTTTAAAATAAAAAATAAAATAATTTTGAATCAACTAATAGCTTGAATTTAAGTTGAGCTACTAATTCTTAACTGAAGCTGAACCTGAACAATAGAGTTTATAAGTTTATATATTCTTCACAAGTTCATGGAAAATCAAATGTGAAAGATGGAAATTACTATAATTAAACAACAGTGACGTGCTAGATTGTTGACTGAAGACTTGACTTCATTGTAATGACCAATTCAACAGATTAATTTTCCCCTTAAACAACAACACCCCCCCCCCCCCCCCCACACACACACACATATATATATATATATATATATATATATAACACTTTTGTATTAATATGTAAACAAGTAATCAACATAAATGAATGTAAATACAAAAACCTAAATGGACATGAACTGATTAACATAAATGAATTAAAATAAACAAACCGAAATGAACGAATGAGACATGTGTTTGTGTTGGTTCGATAGATTAAATGAAAAAAAAAAAAGGAAAATCATAAAAATATCCAAGATTTTTAGCAAAATAGGCATTGATTTTTTTTAACGACAAACTTGGATCACTGACGGACCACTGGAGTATCATCAGCGGAACCACCCGATCATATCCATCTCCACTAGGCATAATGCCTATACACTAATCTAGGAGGATATTTATGTTGGTTCGTAAGATTAAATGAAAAAAAAGGAAAATCATAAAAATAGGTATGTGGACCAAGATTTTTAGCAAAATAGGCATTGAATTTTTTTTAAACGCCAAATTTGGATCACTGACGGACAACTGAAGTATCAACGGAACCACCCGATCATGTCCATCTCCATAAGGCATAATGCATATACACCAATTCAGGAGGATACCCAATAAACATAGGAAAACCCCGTTGTGGAAATCGAACCCAGGACCTGTTGGTCCCAAAACTTTATCCCACCCCAAGATGCCACTAGGCTATAAAGCCATGGGCAGGCATTAAAAATTTGTTTATTTGTAAAATAAGCAAACCAATAAGAGAATGACAAGTATGACTTGACGTACCAAAATAGCTCACACTCCGACTTTCCAACATTTTTTTAGTCGACACATAAAAGTACTCTTGGTTCACATCTCATCTAATGATCAATAAAAAAACTACAAGTGTAATGACGGAACATTACACTTGTAATATTTTGATTGGTGGACGTGCCGGTTCCGCTTACCTGTTCTTCTTTTGGTTTGTTTAGTATTGGTCAACATGCCTATTTACATGAGCTACATTGTTTCAAACGATGAGAGTGACGTACAGAATTAAAGAAGGAAGACTTGACTACAAAACGACGCCATTAGCTTATAATCTGTCTCCTTTATAGACGCGTTCAACCACTAATTTCCAATGGTATTAAACACTAGTGATGAAAAAAGAGTGTATAATCTGTGCAATTTCGTTGAAATTCATATCGCCAATTAATGTAACGACGTGAACGAAGAAGATGTCTCCATCAGAGATGCAATGAATGACCCATTCAAAAACTTTGAATTTGGGCCAACGCGTTTAACAAGAATGAATGAGTGAAATTTTGACCAACAGAAAAATGTTCAACGAACCGTTGGTCACGTTGAAGTATTTAGGTCCCTGAAATATGTCATTCTTACGAAACAAGCCTTTATGTTTCATAATATACATATAGAGGAAAGGTAGGAAAATTTATTCCTAACTTTTTATTCAAATTAACTATTGACTATTATCTTCACAAAATAAATATATTATAATTTATACATGTAGTAGTTTTGATATCTTCAGAATCTAGTTATTGTTTGAATGAGAACGTATGTAACAAGTTTATATGTTTTGATCATTTTCGATTTAAGAAGGTAGTGATTTACTTGACAATCAAAATATAAAAAGAAATAGTCATACATATGTAGATCGATTGGTTTCACTCAATGATATACCGTTAAAATTGGTAAATCAGAGTCTACTACAAATTTATTTAACACTAGAAATCGTTCCGATACAAAACTCATATAGAAAAGACACAAATTATGAATCTAAACTCACAAACAGATCATACTCTCAATGTTATGTTACATTCTCACAAGATCTAAACTGGCTATAATAGATCTAGCGACGAACTAGATCAAGAAAGCCCTAAAATCAAGATCTTGAAGTGAAACCCTAAGAGAGAGAAACAAATGAGTGTGTGTGAGAGAGAAATATGTGTTCTAAATGATTCATCTCACACACCACTATCTTATTTATAGACAACCCGAAACAAAGCTTGACCCGTCCTTTGACCCGCACAACTAACCCTGATGGGCCTTCAACCAATCCAACAACATAAGCCCAACATAATATCTTCAAGGCATCATCTTTCAAACCCAACTAGCCTCTTTAATGTCCAGCTAATCCAACTTATATCTACAAGCCCATTAACGCCTAGGGGAGGGCATGCCACAATGTGTGTGACAACCCACAATTTCAGGTTAATACTTTGACCTTACCTAGTCATACATTCATAGAACTGCCTAACTAGGGTTGGTTAAATGAGTCTACTTTGGTAACTCGGGGAATTACTGGAACACTCACAGGATAACTCTCGAACGTTGGTAACTAACACGAATAATAATTATAAACGGATGGTTTATACGAAACTTATGTGTGGCATGGCAAATACGTGAGTTATATGCTTTAATTGTAAATTACAAGTTGTTATGTACTTTGTGTGAAAGCTACTTAGTTAGGGGTGTTTAGAGTTAATATTGAAAATAGAATAAAACTCCTGCAACCCTGATCATTCCTCACAATCCCACTGTACGGCAGTCTCTGATCATTCTCTAATAATCTCTACACCAAACTCACACACAATCTTGGGCAATCTGATCTTTCTATTATTCAAGAACATACTCTAAATTAATCTAGGTAAGTGTTTATACTATACGTTGTTATTCTTGTTCATTTGATTGCATGCAAACCCTACTTCTCCAAACAATTGTCTTGTGTTTAGTTGATTGTTCTGATTGAATGTGCAATGGTTTGTGATTGATTGTGTAATTGTTTGCCTAAGATTAGGATGCGATTGGCATACTAGAACTGTTAAACCGTTGTTTTGATTCATTGTTGATTAGGGTTTTGAACATAAATTTGTAACTGCTATTGAGAAATTGCGATGTTTGATTGTTCTGTGTTACTGTGCATAATTGATTCAACTTCTATTTGGTTCGAGTTTACTATTATTGTAGTGTTTTATGACTTTTTACACTTTGTAGGAAAAATAGATATTGTAGCCAACTCTCACCTTATATATATATATATATATATATATATATATATAGGGTAAGGTTATTGTAAAAAAGGTTAAAAGTGTGAGAAAGGTGAGAAATATTATGGAGATGACATGTGTCCTAAATCTAAATTAATTCAAAAGGGTAAACAAGTAATTTTATCATTAATTCAATTAATTAAAAACTTCTCATAACCGCCACCTTAATTATGGGAACTGGATTTTTTTAAAAGATCTCTATAAACACCATCCAGCAAGTATATAACACCATCCAGCAAGTATATAACACAATTCAGTAAGTATATAACACCATTCAACAAGTATATAACACCATTCAGTAAGTATATAACACCATTCATAGACTAAACATCTGATTGAAACATATTTTTTTCTCTATATAAGTACAGCAATATGGTACTCATATTAAAGATAAAAAAACGCTCGTTATTATGGTGTATTTTTTTAAAGTTACGTATAAAAAGTTATTGACGTTTAAAAAAGACTGGGGGAAGTTACATGTGCATTAATGTTAGTTTCTTAATTTAAAATGTTAAATTTACCTATATACCCTTAATCTAGAAAATTAATATGTTTAATAGTAAACATTATTTACAATTTTGTCATTATGATCTCAACCATTAGATCAAAGATCTAATAGTGTAGATTCTTTCTTACCTTTCTCACAAAAAACTCTTTTTTTACAGAAAACCTCTACCTATATATATATATATATATATATAGGGGATGGTTCAAATGAAAACCACTTTTATTGTGAAAACTCGAAAACTAACTAAAAAAAAACCTAAAAAACACACAATTTTTTTTTTCAATTTTTTTTTATAAATTTCGCTGGTTTTTATATATGAAAAAAAAAATTTCAAAAAAAAAAAAAAATTTTTTTTTTGGTTGTACTGCACATGTGTAGTACACTAATACGGAAAGCCTAAACCACTTAACCCACCACCCACCGACACCCCCCAAAAACCTAAACCCCCCACCCCCAAAAACCTAAATTCACCCTCCCACCAAAAGCCTAACCCCCCACCCCCCCAAAAACCTAAACCCCCCACCCCCACCCTCCCGAAAACCTAAAACTAAACCCTAAACATAAACCCGAAAAAAACCTAAACGCCCCACCCCCACCCCCACCCCCAAAACCCTAAACCCCCCTCCCCCCCCACACCCAAAAAGCTAATCATAATCCTAAACCTCCAAAAAAACTAACCCTAAAAGCTAAACTAGACTCAAAAAGCTAATTTTAAGCATCTAATGCAATTATAGTACATGTTATATTGCACATGTGCACTACTATAATAATAGTATTGAAAACAAGACGACACCATAAATCTTTTTTTATGTCATAAAAAATATGCTCGAATATACTTGAATGAAAGATACAAAAATTTGTGATCTTATGGTGCCATTTTTGTTTTAAAATGATAACGTATGGAGAAATGGGAAATGTTTGAAAAGTTACATATTTTTTTTTCCAATTTTACCCCTCCTTCATTAAAAGTCTCCCCCCTTCTTTTTAGTGGTTTTTAATTAGTTTTCGAGTTTTCACAATAACTAGTGGTTTTCATTTGAACCTTCCCCTATATATATATATATATATATATATATATATATATATATATATATATATATATATATATATATATATATAGGGTTAGGTTAACGTACAAATGCCCTTATCGTACATTACGTAAGCTACAATCTCAGCCGTCAGATCATCTTCCCGCATTGAAAATCGCATGTTGTTTTTTTGTAACAATTTCGCATGTTGTTTTTTTAACATGCGATTTTATCAAAATTACCACATGCGAAATTGTTACAAAAAACCAACATGCAATTTCATCAAAATTATCACATGCGAAATTATTACAAAAAAACAATATGCGATTTCATCAAAAAATTATCACATGCGAAATTGTTAAAAAAAAACAACATGCGATTTTCAATGCAGGAAAATGATCTGACGGCTGAGATTGTAGCGTACGTAATGTACGATAAGGGCATTTGTACAGTACACTTTCTCTCTCTCTCTCTCTCTATATATATATATATATAGGGTGAGGTTCTACAGTGAACACTAGTGTATTTGTGAACTGAGTGAACAAATTCTGACCATTGATTTACAACACCAAATCGTAAAATACACTATTGCTTTTTCATCATCAAATCATGGCCACTGATTTACACTGGTGTATACACTTGTGTATTGATAATCAAAGGGTAGGATTAGTTCACTAGTGTTCACAATCAAGGGAGTTGTTCACAAATGAACATAACATTATATATATATATATATATAGGGTAGGGTAGGGTTCATGCGAGAACCACCTTTATTGCGAGAACCAATGTGAACACAACAAAATAAACCCACTACACCACCCAAAACCTAAAAAACCTAAACCCCACCATATATATATATAAACGGGATCAGGAGAAAATGCTCAAAAGTGTGAGAACGCATCCTGGCCCAACACGTGTCACCCAGCCTAGAGAAGGGCGGGGGGGATTTTTGGTCCTTTTATCTTCTGCTTTTCCAGTTCCGCTTTTCCCAATATTGTTTTATTTTTTTGGGGTTTAAGATTTTTGGCGTTAACCAAATTCAATAATTAATGGCGTTTAATGGTTTCATCGTATTAACATTTTGGCGTTTATGGCGTTTTTCAAATCGTATGCCATTGGAACCCCAGGGTGGTCAGGAAATCTATCTGAATGGCGTTTTTTCAAGGCGTCTTAAACAAGATGGCCTATTGTTCTATTATTTTTTATATATATTTTGGCGTTTGTGGTAACTTGACGTTTTACAATTGTAAGATTATATCACAACCACGAGGAAAAAAATAGAAGCGAAGAAAATAAATAAAAAATCATAATCGGATCTCTCTTCACAATCTTCACTGTCATCAGTCTCTCTCTTCTTTAATAGTACAAGAACTATCACCAAATTTATGGCGTTTCACGTAAAACTTAACAAACCCATCGGTTTGATTATTTTGCCTGCTCGTCTATTGAAGTGGCTTTTTGTGGATGTTTGGGTACATAGATCTATGACGTTTGGGTGGGTTTTTCGCTTTTTCTTCATCGTTATCTTCATCTTTATAATCATGCCACTCTTCAGTGTCATTGATCTCTTTTCCTCATCCAAGCCTTATTCAAGAACAAAGAACACAAAATGACATTCGATTGTCATCAGTATCTTTTTCTTGAAGATTTGTCCATCTCATGCAGTAAAATCTTTCTGAGTTACTCCCCTCAGCTAACAATCCATTCAGTGAAACTTCATGAAGAACAATACTGAATATCCAAGATAGCATATTAGCCATCTCTGATTTTTTTTTTAATTTTTTGGCGTTTTACAGTGAGTGGTATTTAGTAGTATTTTGGCGTTTGTTTTTTTGGTTTAGTTAAATGGAAGTTGCTGAGAGTTATTATTTTATAGGATTTCTTTTGGCGGCGTAGGTTAGGTGGTGCATTATTATAATAAAGTATTCGTCGTTTCAGTTACTGTTTGTAATTATTGTTTTTGATAAGCTTTTTTCTCTGAAGTCTGTAACACGTCCCGTCTTTCAAGTTTGGCGTTTTAGATTCTAATATAATATATTTTCCGTCTCTTCATTTTTACTGTTTTGTAGTTACTGTTTCTAGTTACATTTTCAAGTTTGCTTTTTATTTTTTGGGTTTTTTATAATACTTTTTCAAAGTAATTTTATTATAGTTTGGGAGTTTTTGGGGGCATTTTACGGCATGATAGTGTTTAAACAAGCATTTTGGTTGTTTGGCGTTTTTATTATATAACAATCAACTGAAAAAGAAAATTAAAAAAAAGAATCTATAAACAATTGATCTTCCAAATCTTCACTGTCACCAGTCTCTTTCTTCTTTTTTGAATCATCTTAACTGGCTGGTTCGACTTTCGTATGATTCATTTTGTTTTTTTTGTTTTTCAAGTAGTTTTTTTGTGGCTGTTTGGAAGCACAAAGTCTGACATCAACATCTTTTTCTTGAAGATTTGTCCATCTCATGCAGCAAAATGTTATTCAGTTTAGACCCTTCAGCCAACAATATTGAATTTTCTAATGAACAATGTTTGATTTTTTTTAACTTTTTTGCCGTTTTACCTATAAAAAGAACGCCACCAAATAAAAGCACCTAAAACCTCAAAATTTGATCATGCTAAAATCAATAATGTTTTGCTGTATGAGATGGACAACATTGTTAATCCTCAGTTAAGAAAGATAACTGATAATGCTGTCCACCCCATACAGCTAAACTTTATTGACAACAAACCTCAATAATGTTTTTGTATGTTTTGGCGTTATAAATTGGATGGAAGTTGAGGATAAGTCAATAAGATTTTACTCAATGAAATGGACAATATCCTCACTTAAGGATTTTGTCCATTACATTGAGCGAAATCTTACAGGCAACCAAACTGAATTTAAAAAAAAAAACGTTTTGGTTTAGAAGATATTTGATGTTTGGGGTTTTTGGCGTTTCTAAGACGAATGGGATATATTAAATATGGCGTTTGGGTTTTTGTGTGTGTTTTTAATTGAAGGTCTGAGATGTTGTATATATAGGATTTTTTTGGCGGTTTTTTTAGGCGGAATTTTATTATAATTAAGTTTGGCATTTTATATCTAATGGCGTTTTTAGTTAGAATGGTGTGTGATTTTTGTTTTGGCGTTTTATTTCATGAGATGGCGTTTTGTGTGAAGAAGTCAAAAGACCCTTTTACCCTTAATGAAGCGCGTCCACGTAATAAAATTGATGTTATTTACGAAAACGCCACTGCGCCAATCTAGTCCGTAGATTGTTTTGATCGGACGATCCATAAGCGTTCTCACCGTTCTCACACTTTCTACCGTTTTCTCTAAATCCCGACCCTATATATATATGTGTGTGTGTGTATTTATTTATTTATTTATTTTGGGATAAACATACGTGTGATGTTCGGGTTCATATAAAATTTATGGATTCATATTGAATTCAACCAGCCAACCTGCGAAAATGGCCCATTTAGCAGCCCTAGATTTTTAATTTTTTGTATCTTTGGTTATGACCCTTCAAGTTAAGGCATATTTCATTTATAAATGTTGAACAAAATTCTACATAAATCCAGGTTTCTCAAAGAAAATAATGTTAAATGTATGTAGAACTTTCTTTAAAAAGTTACATAGAGTTTTTTAGATACGATTTTTACCATCAATTTGAGATGTGAAGCAGTATAAAGAGAGGGGACCTCACTTGCCAAAAAATGCTTTGGAGTATAAATCATGTTAGTGGAATTCTCTCGCGCTATAGAGCGGGATTTAGATCTATATCACTTCCGTTCGGTATGCTAAGGTACTGGCACTCAGTATAGCAACCAAAAATGATATGCCAAGAGAACATCCACACATGTTTTAGATCCAATCAACAACCATAAACGAATGTCGATACCGGTACCGATGTCGTTCGGTGTTTGGCCGCTATCAATTTGGCACTACGATATTAAAAAAAATACTTGATTGCAAATACAACTTTATTTTTAACAAATTTTATAATGACACGTCGAAACAACCATAAAAACAAATGAATACGGTACCAACACCAATGTTGTGTGGACGGTATCTATTCGGTTCTTCGCAGGAAAGAAAAAAATCAACTATACTTTGGCTCATTTAAATTAAATGTTAATCTAATTGTAGATAGAAATAAACATATCGTAATGATACTTTCGGAATCATATAATATGTTATATTACCAAGGAAATGACCAGCTTCAGAAATAGTATCCAACGAGGGCTTTTCTTTGCAATCGTTGAAGAACTATTTTAGGGTCAATAAAGACTGTTGGAGAACTATTTTAGGGTCAATAAAGACCGGGAAAGACTAAAAGAAATTATACTGGAAACTGGAATTAAACTTCCTTTTATAGTGTTAATGCTTGGAGAAACTATCACTTAGCATTGACAGCATGATGGAACCTAAGAAAATAATACTCCTAGCAAAGAATGCGTTTATGAACTTTATGTAATTAGTTAGCAACATAGCACATTTCCTTACTATAAATCAACCTGTGCATATAGCTTTAGCTATCTCTCTTTGTTTTGATGAGGCTTACTCAGGTTTTCGATAAGAATATGAGAAAACAGTAAGTGATTTCTCGAATAGTTTACTCTATTATTATTATTTCTTATTTAATAACGTAAATACTAGATCTGATACAATATTTATTCTATTGTGATAGGAAATGAAGTTCAGCCAACCTTTCTCCTCGTTCACTACCAGATGTGTACTAAAGCCTTTTAGACCAAATTATTATGACATGAAAGTCGATGAAATAATTCATAATGACCACATAGGGAACAATGTAGAATCGATAACCCCGACATCCTTACATGCCCTTACAAATCTTAATCAAGATTTAGCAACTATTAGAGTTCCACGCAAGGATGACAATACCAGTAGATTTACTCCTACTCCTACTCCTGATGTTCTAGAACATTACCAAAATACTTTATTGCGTTGCAACAAGTATGATGATCACCTTCAGATTTTTCTTCGAGACGAGTCGAAGACTACCACCCATGATTTTGACACCTTCGACATTGGCTATGGCGAGTTTTGCCATAAGCAAGTAGTTTTTTCTTTTACTAAATCAGAAAATGAGAAAATTGATTCGCAAAGAAAGGCAGTGTTTTACAAATTTCTTCGATTTTGTTCTACCTTGTTTTCCTGCCTATTTTTTTATAAAAAAATATTAAAAAAATTGTGTGTTTTTTAGAATTTTTAAGGTATTTTTGGTTGTGTTCACATTGGTTTTCGCGGTTCTCGCAATAAATGGTGGTTTCTAACGGATCTTTCTTATATATATATATATATATATATAGGGAGGGGCTCATGCGAGAACCACCCTTATTGTGAGAACCTTGAGAACGAATGTGAACACAACCTAAAATAGCTAAAAAAACCTAACCCCCACCCCCCCCCACCCAAAAACCTAAACCCCCCCCCCCCCCCAAAAAAAAACCTAACCCCCCCCCCCCCAAGCTAAAAAAAACCTAAAAAAACCTAACCCAACCCCCCCCCCCCCAAAAAAAAAAAACCTAAACCCCCTCCCCCACCCCCCAAAAACCTAAACCCCCCCCCCCCAAGCTAAAATGCTAAAAACTAAACCCTCAAAAAATCTAAAAAAATCCAAAAATTTTTTTTTGATTTTTTTAATATTTTTAGGTTAAAATCGCTACTTTTCGAAGCAAAAAAAAAAACTAAAAAAAAAATTTTTTTTTTTGGTTCGAAAAGTAGCGATTTTAACCTAAAAAATATTAAAAAAATCAAAAAAAAAAAATTTTGTGTGATTTTTAGCTATTTTTAGGCATTTTTGGTGTGTTCACATTGGTTCTCGCATGATCTTCTCCCTATATATATATAGGGTAAGGTTCATGCGAGAACCACCCTTATTGCGAGAA
The DNA here is from genome assembly GCA_030545235.1 of Helianthus tuberosus. NCBI lineage: Eukaryota > Viridiplantae > Streptophyta > Magnoliopsida > Asterales > Asteraceae > Helianthus > Helianthus tuberosus. The sequence continues at coordinate 86,056,493 of CM060364.1, read as the reverse complement.
CCGCGAGAACCAATGTGAACACAAAATAAAATCTAAAAAAAATCAAAAAAGCATTCAAAAATTTTTTTTAATTTTTTTTAATATTTTTTTAATAAAAAATCGCTATATTTCGTTACCATAAAAAAAAAAAAAACTTTTTTTTTCGAGTAACAGTTATCAATGCACATGTGCATATGTATCATTACTTCAACAAATTCGGTAATACGTTATCAGGAATAGACAATTGCACTTTAATTTAGAATACCATTAATAATACACTACTTTTTACATTACCAATATTCAAAATGCACATGTGCATAATTAGGTATAACCATGGTATAACGTGTTTTGGTACAAAAAGTTTGTGATTTTGAATGGAGAAGTAGACCCATATACATGTTTTTTGGTTAGTTATATCTAGTGGTTGATGGTTTGGTTATAGTTGTCAATTTTTTATGTAATATGTTGATTGGATGGTATAAATGGTGTTTACATACATGTAATAAAGTGAAAATATTGTTAATGGTATTGTATTATGGATGGTAGGAGGTAATGGTATTGTATTATGGATGGTAGGAGGTAATGGTAGTGTATTATGGATGGTATGATAGATGAAAGGGAAAGTGTATTCAAAGTGGTGTACCAAAACACCTTATTTCATGTTGATACATATAAATGCACATGTGCATTTCTAATATTGGTAATGTAAAAAGTAGTGTATTACATATGGTAGTGTAAATGAAAGTGCAATTGTCTAATATATGTAATGAATTACGGAATTTGTCAAAGAAATGACAAAAATGCACATGTGCATGCTTGTGTATTATGGATGGAATGATAGATGAAAGAGAAAGTAGTGTACCAAAACACCTTATTTCCTGTTGATACATATAGATGCACATGTGCATTTCTAACATTGTTAACGTAAAAAGTAATGTATTACACGTGGTAGTGTAAATGAAAGTGCAATTGACTATTATTTGTAATGAATTACGGAATTTGACAAAGAAACGATACATATGCACATGTGCATGGATAACTGTTACTCGAAATTTTTTTTTTTTGAATTTTTTTTTATTTTTTTTATTAACAAAATATTGCGAATTTTTCAAAAAAATAGTAAAAAAATAAAAAAAAAAAATTTTCGGTGTTTTTTAGATTTTTTTAGGAATTACTGTTTGTGTTCACACTGGTTCTCGCGGTTCTCGCAATAAAGGGTGGTTCCTAACGGATCTTTGTCCTATATATATATATATATATATGAAATGGTGAGTGCACAGAGGAACATGGAAGTTACAAGATGCTTTACAAAACAGAAATTATTAAGACTTACACACGTACCCAACCCTAGTATAGTAGGGCTACAACACAATTAGTTAACACCTGCCAAGCATTGCATCCACTATTCATTCCGTTGAACTATTATCAGATATAGATAGATAGATTTGTTACCTCTATTTAATTTTTAGTTTAAACCATGCTTTTATGTCCAACTTGCTATCATTACTTAAAATACAATATCATTTTATTTTATTTTGTTTATCATTTTATATCTATTTTATGGTTCTTCAACTCAGCTATGGACTCCGTATCAAAAAAATTTGGGTGTCACTCAAGATTTGTTTGTATTCTTACAGATGAAAAATAATTATGCGTGCTGGGCGACATCCATCCAGCAAGGTAGTAAGGATGGAACCGCCCCTGAATGTGATAAAATTGTAATTTAGAATTAAACCAACTAGACCATGTGTCACCGGTTTATGTCACCATTAATGTCGAATGCCACATCAACCCAAAAGATGAGGCATGAAAGGCTCAAGCATGGGTGTAGGACACTTATGTGTGGAAAATTATTTCTTAACCAATGAATACACTCCATGTAACTAAGAACGTGATTGCATAGCACTTAGCCGTAGTATTTTACCATGTTTTTCGTGTATCAGAAAACATATAGACATGTATCCTAATTCTCACACCAAAATCTACTGGGTTTGATTTAATTTATATTTTTACAAGGTTTGAACCTTGTGTATTACACGGGTTGATGAGATATATTTTTATATACTAAGTAATAAAAAAAATTACATCTTTAAAAACCCATGTATTGCACGAGTTGAATAAACATGTGTATTACAAGGCTTGAATAAATATAATGTAATCAGTTAACACAAACAGTCGTGAAGATACGTTTTTGGAAAATAATGAAGTTTAATGTACTATTTATATACTATAACATTTTACTTTGTTTTTTATTTATTAAAATGTTAAAAACGTGTGTGTTACACGTGGTTGGATCAATATAATATTAAATAATTATTAATAAGCGAAAAATAAAAGAAATAGTTAAGAAAATAAATATTAAATAACTAAGAGATAAGAAAAAATAAAATAAAGATAAAGAATATGTATCAATAATATTAGTTGACTCCTTTATTAGAAGATAAATATAAATATAAACATATAGATATAGATAAATGGAGTGGGGATGCTACGGAAAATGTGTTTTTCCTAAAAAGTGTAAAAAGTCATAAAACACAATAATTTCAGGCATAAAACACACCTAAAACTCACAAATAATAGAATGAATATTACTAAAACACCATATTCAAACTCTAATAGTCCATAAAAACTTCAAACGCACCATCGTAGAACTATGAATATAAAACACACAATGCTAAACAACATAAAACACAATAATATTTGTCATTCCACAATCAGAGCCTTAACATCTAAAACACAACACAAAACCCACATACATGATGTTTTAGTAATCTTCATCATATTATTTGTGGGTTTTTGGTGTGTTTTATGGTTTACATTATGGTGTTTTATGACTTTTTACACTTTTTAGGAAATTTGGACTTACTAGCCAACTCCTATAGATAAATGTGTACTTGAAATATGGGATGTTGTAACTTGATAAATTGTTTTAAAACTTACAAGTTTTAAAATAAAAATAAACATGTATTTACATTCACACACACACACACACATATATATACGAGATTAGGAGAAAACGGTTGGAAGTATAAAAACGGTGAGAACGGATCCTGGCCGAACACGTGGCGCGCAATATAATCAAGGCGGAGGGGCTTTTTGTCCTTTTATTCTCTTTTCCAATGCATCTCTCGCACACCGTTGTCATTTGTGGCGTGTATGATTTTTTTGGCATGTAGTTAGAAACAAAAACTCCCTGGTGTTTTATTATTTTTTTAGATCTGCCTCGATGAATTAATCGTTTTTATGTTACAAAGTAAATATCTTGGCGTTTATGGTGTTCCCAAATTCATTATAATGGACTAATAATTCAAACATCTTTGCGTCCATGGCGTTCTCAAATTCATTATATACCTTTAATAGTTCAAACATTACAATTTTTTAGCGTTTTTGTAGATTTGTCCAGTTGAATTAATCCTTTATATCTTATAAAGGTATATATCTTGGCGTTCATTATAATTCATTAATAATTCAAAACATTACAACTAAGACGAAATTAAACTAAACTAATAGTCTTCTGTGGATGGTATTACATCAGAGATGTACCCATCGCTTTGCTCATCACTTTCTTCAGACTCATCATCATCATCTAGGTCATTGGCGTATAACGCCATAATCTGGTTTAGTCTTTCTCGCATCCTATATTTAAATATCATCACAATCTTGGATGTTGCATCGTTCGAAGGTGCTAAATCACAGCGTTGTTCAAGAACTTGTAGTCTATTTGTGTTCAGCACTTCGTCCATCGTTAATGAATAATCCACCCCGTGTTGAAAAGTCACTTTCACCGTTCTTGATTGTTCATCCAAACTCCAACTGGTAACTGTTGGTAGATCAGTAACGTCATCATCATCATCATCATCATCATCTGCTGGAAATCTTCTCTTCAATCTTCTTATTACCGTTTGAGTCCTTTCATAATCGTTGGTCGTTGGAACCCCAAGGGCCAGAATATCCCTCTGAACGGGCTCATCCATACTAAGTATGGCCTTGATGGTCTTGACCTTCACCCTTCTCCTGTCAGAGAACTTTAGGACGAAACGTCTCTCCGACCTATCAAACCTCTATACAATAACCTGAGCCATTTTTTAAGGTGTATGGCGTTTTAGACAATTTGTGGCGTGTTTAGACAATTTGTGGCATTTTAAGTTTGTTTACCTGTTCTACTTATATAATGACCTTTTTTGGCACGAGGTAGAGTAGGTCTATACGTTTTTGGCGCTAAAAAAACAATAGTTTTTATATTTTGTATGTGTATTTTTTGTATCTTTTAACGTGTGATATAGGATGCAGACCTATAATGTGACAAGTAATTATGGCGTTTTGAAAATATAAAAATAAAATTGTCATGGGGTGGTTTTTAATATAATAAATGTTAGCAATAAAGTTTTTGTCGTTTCAGTTACTGTTTGTAGTTATTGTTTGTTCAACTTTATCTGTTAAGGCTGTAACGTGTCCCATTATTAAGTTTAGTGTTTTATATTAATGGCGTTTTAGATAAAGATGACAAAATACAACTTTTGTAAGACACACTTTTGTTCTATTCTCTTGCACCTTGTTTTATACATTTCAGTAATTTTTTTGGAGTTTTTTTTTATCATAGTTTTGGTGTTTGGAGTTTGTGGCATTTTTCCGTTTTATAAGTAATGATAAATGATGTATTTTATTAGTGGAAATTAGATAACAAACCACAAAAAATGACACAAAAAATAGAAAAGAAAAAAAATTAAAAATCCAAATCCAATTTCTCATCCAAATCTTCACTGTCATCTGTCTATTTTTGTCCCCTGAACCTTTGAATTCCTTAGATAGATGCCGATTTCCTACACAGCTGAAATGCCCGGCTCTAGACGAAGCTGATCATTCAGTAAAATATGGCGTTTCGGTTTCTGGTGTGATCTATTGTTGTTGATTGTTGAAGTGGGTTTGTGGATGGTTGGAGAAATAGATCAATGTCGTATGTGTGGATTCTATTTTCTGGGTGTGATTGTGAGTGGGTTTTTCACTTGGTTAATATTTGGTCTTCATCTTTATCTTCATCCCACTCATTATGATTAATAATGGAGTCCAAAATAACATTTACACAGTCATCGGTCTCTTCTTCTCACCCAAACCTTCTTCAAGAACAAAGCACACAAAATGACATATCACTGTCATCTGTCTCTTTTTCTTGAAGATTTGTCCATCTCATTCAGCAAAATCTTATTGAGTTACCCCCCTCACATAAGAATCCATTCAGTGAAACTTCATGGAGAACAATACTGAATCTCCAAGAAACGACGTTTGCCATTTGTGGTTTTTTTAACTTTTTTGCGTTTTAAAGTGAATGGTATTTAGGAAAACATGGTGTTTGTTTTTGGGTGTGATCAATGGAAGGTCCTGAGACGTTTGTTTATATAAGATGTTTTTGGCGCGTAGTTTAGGCGGGATTTTATTATAATAAATGTCAGTTACTGTTTTTAGTTACTGTTTGTTCAGCTTTATCTGTTAAGACTGTAACACGTTCCATCTTTAAGTTTGGCGTTTTGTATTTAATGGCGTTTTGTTAATAAAGATGATAAAATACAACTAATTAACTTCTGGTGCCTGGCGTTTGTGGCATTTGGCGTTTTATAACTAATTAGAGAAATGTAGTATTTTATTATTTGAAAAGTACATAACAAACATAGAAAAAATTACACAAAAGAAAAATAAATAAAACTCCTCGTCATAAGGGATTTTGTCTGAGAAATATCCATCACTCCCCTCGTCTTCTTCTTTAGAATCTTCTTCCAGTTTCTTATCCAAGTCATCACTTTCACTTTCATTGGCTTCTTGTTCTTGAAGATTTTGAAGCCTCCATTTGAACAAGTCCTGCAACAACGCCAATTTTACGTTCATGTCTGTGTTCAAACATGTTGCGTTGTGTAACTCCTCTAGGAACCCAAGACCCTGCTTGTTCATGATGTTTTCAAGCCTGTAGTCTTCCTGCTGCCCGTTGGCACATATAACGGTGACCATGTCAGTGTCTTCATCAAAACGCCATGATCTGATGACTGGGTCCATTTTTGCATTTGCCTTGTTCGCTCCAAATTTTCTGGTTAATATTCTTATAACCGTATGTGTTTTATCACCGTGGTTATCATACGGGACGCCAAGTGCTAGGATCCCCCTATGTACTTCTTCTTCCAAGTTCAATATTGCTTTGATTGTTTTAACAAACATTCCTCTTCTGTTGTCAAAACAGATTACGAATCTTCTGATTCTGAGGGTGTATCTCCATGAAACGATGGTTGCCATTTTTCTTCCTTTCAGAGTTTTTTTTGTTGAAATTTGGCTTTTTGGTTAAAGATGGCATTTTTAGTATGATCATTGGAAGTGATAATGGAAGTGATGGTAACGTCGTTTATATAATGATGTTTTTGGTGCGTAGTTTAGAAGGGAATTTTTTATAATAAATGTTAATAATTAACTTTCAGTTACTGTTTGTTCACATCTATTTGTTAAATTTTCAATGCGTTTTATCATTAAGTTTTGGCGTTTTTGTCACACCCCGATATTTCCACGTATTACCGGTGGGCCCGGTGGGGAGTATCGTGACGTAGTTGATATCATCATAGTCAAACAACACAATATATAAATGCACAGCGGAAGCAAAGATAGATTCATTTCAACTTTAATAATTTGTAATATTAAATATCACGAAATAGTTGAAACGGATCCGCAGGCTGATCAAAATAAAAAGGAGATATTGTTCAACAGTTTTATTGACATCCAAGCTTGCGAGACTTATTGTGGACGCTAGGAGACAGCCAGCCTAGTACGAGTAGTACCTGCACTTAACCTTTTGGAAAATATGCCAGTTTACACTGGTAAATACAATTTAACTGACTCATTTTGAAAAGGTTTGAAATTTGATTTGAATGCACGTGGCACAAAACATTTTATAACTTGGGATAATTATTTGAATATAATCTTGTAAAAGAATTACATGTTTCTTATGCGTTCAGTAGCCCGATCCGTAGACCGGGTTAAAGATCAATAGACACACAACATTATTTGGTTAGGCACTGACGGGTGTACGCCTACAACCCGTGCTTAGGTCGTGGCCATCTCGTAAGATGATGCCAAGGATATCTGGGACATGGTCATTAACCCCCCAAAGGCTTTAAGCAAACAAAACATTTCAAAATGGAGCATATCAATGATTTAACCTCTATTCAATTAAAGATTCAATGCCCGACCAAGCGGTATTTTATATACCATACCCCAAGCCCGTATAGGGAAAATAAGTTAAAAGTATTTACCTTTGGAAGTATAAATCACAATTAGCAAGTGCTTGTAGCTTTTACTGGTTCTCCTATTCTGGAACAAAGGTTTATAATAACCTATTAGATTTCTAACGGGTCTTTATTTAAGCTTAAGCTTAGACCGGTTAGTTTTAAAGGAAGATACGGTTCAAACGCATGATTAAGCGAAGACCGGAATGGAATGTGATTTAGACCCGACAAGTTGAAGACTTGTATAATATGGGTAAACTAAACACATTCTGGATTTTGAGACAAAAATGATAAGGTTTGACCCGTTTCGGTCAATTTATGCAAACTAGTTACATAAACCGAACCGAACGCAAAAAGGGCGTAATGGGTAACCATAAGAGTCATATACAAGTTTCCTAAGTTAATATGCTTTAAATATTTTGAGACATCAGTAAGATATCTCCTATTATGCCCGAAATGGATTTAAACTCAAACTATACCTCGTAAGGGCATTTTGGTCATTTAAAAGGTTATAAAAGAGTTTAATTAGTAATTTGAGTTACAGGTCTGATTTATTCAGTAAAAGTACCTAATTTAATAAGTTATAACAGTAGGGTACTAGACATATGTAAATTTATCATTTAAAACCAAACTATGCACCTTAGGGGTATTTTGGTAATTTCACTTAGGCTTAAAAGGCCAAAACTGGAAATCTGAGTTTAAAACTTTTGCTTACTGTTAAAATTTAAAAATTTACTAAAAATATCAGTAGGCATCAAACCTTATATGTTTAAAATAGTTTTAGTATATATTATGCGTTAAAAACGCCTAAAAAGGCGATTTTGAGCTATTTCCGGGTTTTTAAAGGAAAGCTGAAAATTTTAATATTCCAGAAGGCTCAAAATATTTTATTTATCATAAAAAATCAGTAGCAAAAGGTTTGGTATCAAAATTATTTGTAAAACTCATTTTATAGCCCAAAAGGGCAAAACCGACAATTACCGAATCAAGCTTAGAAACCTATGTTATGCTCAGCCAAAAATTAAATAAAAATCTTCAAAAATCTCAAAATATTATTTTATATCAGTGGGTAAAAATTTTGGTATTAAAAATCAGGTTTAGATAGGCTATATGCTAATTACGTCGTTTATTAATAAAAAGCTTTCTAATTACGCTAATGAGCATAACTCTTAATCTAGACCTCAAACTGATGTCAAATTTTAGGTGCAAGTTTATAAATCAGTAGTTAAGGTTTCTACTCTTTTACTTTTTCAAAAATCATGTTTTAAAGTCAAAAGGGCATAATAGTCAACATTTAAGCACTTTAACGGAAACATGCATATGAATCGGATAACTAATGAACCAAGTTGTATAATCTCAGAGAGTTATACTTATATGAAACCTGGTCCAATTGAAGCTCTAAGGAAATTCTAAAACATGCTTAAACGGGTCAGAACTGAAAGTCAAAGCGAAAGTCAAATTATGCGACTTTCGGTTCCGATCCGAGTCTAAACTGAAAATTGTCGGGTTGAACATATTTAGACATGTTCTTAAATTAATTACCAAGTTATATTAGTGATTAAATAGGTTGCATGTCTCCTACATTGCTAATTATGCATTAATTTGAAAATAAGCATTCTGTTGACTTTTTAATAACAAGTTTGACCCGACAATTGACCTAGTTAGAGTGGGAATCAGAGAGTACCCTTTTAAGGGTTTATTACCCACATAAATACCTACTTATAGGTACTTTCAATTCGAGATTTGACTGAACAAATTTTAATTAATCTCGAAGTCAAACTTTAATTACGACGGTTTGACTTTTAGCTAATTAACTAAGCTAAACTGAATTTGGAAGGGTTAAGGACACTTACAAGAGTCCTAAGCAAGATTAGGAAGCCTAACGAACTTGGTTGCTGATCAGAGGAGCTCCAGAAGTGAACTTGTGAACCTTGCAAAATGAATGAGCATCAATGTTGCAACAATGCTCCTCTTATATAGTCTTTTTGATCTTCTAAGATGATGACAAGGTAGTCTACCAATGCTTCCAGATCAAGACAAGTGCCCCCTATGCATGTAATACCATTGGTGAGGCCTCTGGTATAAGAAAACAACCATTAAAGTCGGTTACCCAGGTTTGACTGGCAGCTGGAAGCATTTTCTGTCGCTGGCGCTTGTTCGCGGGCCGCGTAAGGCCTCTCGCGGGCCGCCTAAAACTGGCGCAACAGGCCAAACAAGTTTCATAAATAACATTTCAGTCCCTGGTCCTTCTATACGTGGTTTTGAGTGTTTTTCTTGCACTTTTGGCCCTCTAACTTGATTTTTAAGGACCTTAAGACTTTTACAAACTTGGTTAAGTCCTTGGTTAACTTTATGCTTACCTGAAAAGTCACAAATTTCAATGTTGACGCTTTTAACCCTTCGTATACGAATATTGTCATAACTTTCTCATACGATAACGAAACTTGGTGAAATTTTTACCACATATTCTAGTGAGTATAATTTATCATTACAAAGCTTCGGGTTTGCTAAAAGGTCACTCAGAGGTACACTTTCAACATGTTGACACATTTAACCCCCGTAGTTTGAAATCTCTCACTTTCTTCCATGATTTGCTTCGTATGATCCATGATTTATTCGTTTAAGGGTATAAACATCGTGTTGGGTTATTGTAGGGCATATTTATCCATTGTTGACACTTTGAACCCTTATATTCACATACTTTCCATGTTTGTCAACTTTAGTCCTTCATAAGTGATCTTTTATACGTTTAAAGCTTATGACACGTGTCAATACATTATTGAACATGAAATTACGAGGTGTTACAGTTTTTGATAAATATGTCGTTTCATATGGAAGTGACTGATGTGTATGGAATGTAGGTTAAGGCGAGAATTTTGAATGGCGTTTTACTTATTAGTTTGACGTTTTGTATTAGAGCAGTAAAAAGACCCTTTTACCCTTAATGAAGCACATCCAAGTAATAAAGTTGATGTTATTTATGAAAATGCCACCGCGCCATTGTAATCCATAGATTGTTTTGATCCAACAGATGAGGGGCGTTCTCACTGTTTTCACACTTTTAGGTGTTTTCCCTAAATCCTGCACCTATATATATGTGTGTGTGTGTGTTTATTTATTTTGGGATAAACATACGTGTGATGTTCGGGTTCATATAAAATTTACCGATTCATGTTGAGTTCAACCAGCCAACCTGCGAAGATGGCCCATTTAGCAGCCCTAGATTTTTTATTTTTTGCATCTTTGGTTATGACCCTTCAAATTAAGGCATATTTCATTTATAAATGTTGAACAAAATTCTACAGAAATCCAGGTTTCTCAAAGAAAATAATGTTAAATGTATGTAGAACTTTTTTTAAAAAGTTACATAGAGTTTTTTAGATACTATTTTGTAGCCATTGGATCACTTATAAATTTTACCATCAATTTGAGATGTGAAGTGGTATAAAGAGAGGGGACCTCACTTGCCAAAAAATGCTTTTGAGTATAAATCATGCTAGTGGAATTCTCTCGCGCAATAGAGCGGGCTTTCGATCTATATCACTTTCGTTCGGTATGCTAAGGTACTGGCACTCGGTATAGCAACCAAAATGATATGCCAAGAGAACATCCACACGTGTTTTAGATCCGATCAACAACCATAAACGAATGTCGATACCGGTACCGATGTTGTTCAGGTGTCCGGTCGCTATCAGTTTGGCACTACTAATATTAAAAAATACTTGATTTCGAATACAACTTTATTTTTAACAAATTTTATAACGACAGGTCGAAACAACCATAAAAACAAACGAATACGCTACCGACACCAATGTTGTGTGGACGGTATCAATTCAGTTCTTAGCATGAAAGAAAAAAATCAACTATACTTTGGCTCATTTAAATTTAAAGTTAATCTAATTGTAGATAGAAATAAACATATCGCAATGATACTTTCGGAATCATATAATATGTTATATTACTAAGGAATTGACCGGCTTCAGAAACAGTATCCAACGAGGCCTTCTCTTTGCAATCGTTGGAGAACTATTTTAGGGTTAATAAAGACTGTTGGAGAACTATTTTAGGGTCAATAAAGACCGGGAAAGACTAAAAGAAATCATACTGGAAACTGGAATAAAAACTTCCTTTTATAGTGTCAATGCTCGGAGGGACTATCACTTAGCATAGACAGAATGTTGGAACGTAAGAAAATAATACTCCTAACAAAGAATGCGTTTATGAACTATATGTAATAAGTTAACAACATAGAACATTTCCTTACTATAAATCAACTTGTGCTTATAGCTTTATCTATCTCTCTTTGATTTGATGAGGCTTACTCAGCTTTTCGTCTTTGATAAGAATACGAGAAAACATTAAGTGATTTCTTGATTAGTTTACTCTATTATTATTATTATTATTATTTCTAATGTAATAACGTAAATACTAGATCTGATACAGTATTTCTTCTATTGTGATAGGAAATGAAGTTCAACCAACCTTTCTCCTCGTTCATTACCAGATTTGTGCTAAAGCCTTTTAGACCAAATTATTATGACATTAAAGTCGATGAAATAATTCATAATGACCATATAGTAATAAACGTTGAATCGATAACCCCGACTTCCTTACGTGCCCTTACAAATCTTGATCAAGATCTAGCAACTGTTAGAGTTCCACGCAAGGATGACAATACTAGTAGATTTATTCATAATTTTCTTGAACATTGCCAAAATACTTTGTTGCGTTGCAACAAGTATGATGACCGCCTTCAGATTTTTCTTCGAGATGAGTCGAAGAATGCCACCCATGATTTTGACACCTTCGACATTGGTTATGGCAAGTTTTGCCATAAGCAAGTAGTTTTTTTTTACTAAATCAGAAAATGAGAAAATTGATTTGCTTAGTACGGCAGTGTTTTACAAATCTCTTCAATTTTGTTCTACCTTGTTTTTCTGCCTATTTTTCATAGTAATCTACTTTTATGGTCTCGAGGCTGCCGCCTGGATGGCACCACCTTTAGCCAAAGTCGTGGTGGCAGGTTTGCCAACGGTGACAATGTAACATCTGTCGAAAAACGGGTCCTAAATCCCGAACCGTTTGTAATCAAACTTTCATTGAATAAACGAGGATGGAATTTTTTTTTAGTATTCAATTTAATCTTTTATACATACACAACCCTTATATTGAATAACGAAATGTTTAACACTAAAACATAGTTAGTTAGATTTAAAAGTAAACGGAATATAACTTTACTTGACAAAGTTAAAGGTTTACAAATGTAGAGGGCTCTTTGTGAATTAATTGAAACTTGGATTCCTTTTAAGTAAATAAAACGAAGAATAAAGAAAAGAAAAAAACATGTAAACCATAGGGTTCAAACCCGGGTCTACACGAGCAACAAGTAGCAAGCAAACCACTACACAACTTAGTGTTTGGTTCAAGTCTCATGTTCACATTAATCATATATGCGCGTACATCTTTGAATTTCATTTGCCGCCCAAAGTTTATAACAACGAAGGTATGAGCTGTGTTTCCTATTTGTGGTTTTGACCCGGATTCTTCGTGATTTGTCGGTGATTAAAGTTTCCATGTTCACAAGGATGAACCTGGATGTTTTCCCGTATACTCTCCAACAGTGGCGGAGTGGCGAAACTAGCCCAAAAATTTAGGGGTATCTAAATTTTTTTTTGGAATCAGGGGTATATTTTTTATAACGGAGATGAAGTTAAGGGTATTTTTACACTACGGAAACAGAGTTTAGGGGAGGGTTGAGGGGTAGCCCGTGCTACCTCTACTAACAATGTAACTCCGCCCTTGCTCTCCAACTTGCCTTTTATCGAATTCAGAAATTTTAAAGTTTACCAAAAACGAGAATCAAATGGTGTTATAATTTGAATAATAGTTAAACACAAGCCTTGTTTCGACACCATCACTCAACCACAACCTCCTTCGGACCACATACACCCTCGCCGGAGAATCCAGACATCGCCGGACTTATAGAGCTTTCGGAAAACATCAAGAGTTCACGTCACACATTTCAGTATACTTTCTGTTATTCCAATTCAATTCATTTTGTTTTTTTATGCAAGAAACATTAGCAAGTGTTTAAGAAATATGAACTGTATGCAATGATTTCGGGTTGGTTATATTATAATGAAGAAGACGATGACAATCGTCGTCGTGTTCTAATGAAGTCCAAAACAAAATATTTAGATCTAATGTCATAGCTCAATGGTTAATTTGATAAACAACACAGACAGGGCGTGGGTTCGAGTCCCGGCCCTGATTCTTCGTTGAACATCATTCTTTTTATTAATTGTCGAATCCCCAAATCCCTGATGACGTTCAAAGGGTCTTCGCTGACGTCATGATATCCCAGCTTCTGCTTTCTACAAAAAAAGGAAACCGTTAGCCTCGTCACAGAGGGCCCCGGAGGGGGGATCTGTGACCAAGCTCTGGCGTGAGAGTAAGTAAACTTGCCGGAGAGTGAGAGAGTAGCTTATTTCGATGAGTATGATCACCGGAATGTTCCTTTGTGGTGTGAATCAGATGCAAATATGGGTATTTATTGTGAGGGAATTATGGTCGGAATAAATGAGAGAATAAAGCATTAAGTGAGATACCTTGGACTTGAGCCGATATATCTTTCTTTACCTTTCTTATATAGCCAAGAGTCCTTATCTCTTCAATGGAATGGTACCGAGATGATCCAACGGTTTCTGACTATCTTTGGGGGGCTCAGACATGTGTCTGAACCCCAACGGTATGATTGTTGGCCTCATTTAATGAAACCGGCTTGGAAGTACTGTGCCAGCCGTAGATCCTTTTCTTATCACTCATTTAATGCTCCTGTGTTTTCTGATCATCCTTTTTCCCGCCCGTTTCATATGGGAGTATCCCTTATTAGGAAAGTATTACAATTTGGGCTTTATCGGTTAGGCCTACATGATAGGAGCCCAAGACGGGTCAATTTGGGCAACCTATTGGCCCGTCGTCAAGTCATCTTTAGTCCCTGGTTCTGAGATTCAAATCTCATGATCCGGTACTGAATCATAACTGTTCATGGGGGTAGTTTTCTTGGGCTAAGAATGTGGGCCCACCCTTAGCTAATCATCACGCGCCCCTTCTCTTTTCGAGAATCATTAATCGTCAGATATCAACGGCGGGGGTTTAATCCCCTTAATACACGTGCAGGGTGGTTTAAAATTTTGAAAAGATGGTGATGTGACAGTTTTCCCCTTTCACGTCAGTTACCCTCTTTAAAAACCTATACAGCCCCTTTGATTTCTTTTATCCTTCACTTTTCTCCACATCTCCCCCCTTTTCTTTCTTCCATTGCAATTCTCCGATCACCATTCTATTTCACCATGAGCCGTACCAGCCATTCTACTATTCACTCCGTTTTATCGGCAAGGGATTTGGAGTCCTTTGTCGAAACTTATAAGATCCCGGAGCGTTTTTCCCCAACTCTGCCTGGTCCCGATGACTCAGCGGAGTGCACCCCTGACCGGATTGTTCTTTACATTCTATCATTTTCTTCTTGTGGTGTCCGTTACCCGCTTTTGTCTTTCAAGGTGGATCTATTATGACACTTTAAGGTTCATTTCTCATAATTACACCCCTTAGGGTTCATGAGGGTTGTGCATTTTGAGTTGTCATGTGTGGCGGTTTCCAGTGAGCTATCGATTCCTCTGTTTTGCATGTTTTACAAATTGATTTCGGACGGGGACTGGTTTACCTTTGCTAAACTAAAAAATAGTATATCCCAGCCCTGCTACTCTTTCATGCCAACTTCAACCTACCCCAAGGAGTGGAAAAGTAGGTTTATTTTTGTCTCTGCTGCCATGATGCCGGAATCGCCTCCGTTGAGGGATGTTAAAGCAGCCATTGAAGACAGCATCCCGGTTTTGTCTGCCGATGAAATTGTCCAGTGGAAACGCATGTATGAAAATCCTACAAGGGCTTTTACTTTTCCAGAGGGGATTTTGGCTATGGGGGGATTAAGTCCCTCTTATCCAGTCAAGCCTAAGGCCTTTGTAGGCAAGAAAGGTACTTCCTTGTTTTATACCCTTTTTCTTAGAATCTTTTAAGAGTTTCATGTAGTCATCTTTAGCCCCCTTTTTGGTACAGAGATGACCTTGTGGGGTTTGCTTCAGGGAGATTGCAAAGATGTCCAATTCGTGGTTGGTGACAAAGTTGATCCGGATCTGAGCCGAGGCATTGAGAAGAAGGTTACTGAGGGATCTGTCCTGGCAGGGGATTCTGCTACCGAGGAGAGGGATGAGGAAGCTTCCTCTGGCGAGAAAAAGGGTCCCCTCGGTTCCCTTCAAGTGAAGAGTTCAAGTGATGATGATAATGAAGAAGACCTGGAGAGTCGATTGGTTCGTAAGCGAAAAGCAGCCCCACCCAGTAGTCCTAAGCAAGTTCTTGTTCCTCGCGATATCCGGCTAAGACTCCGGAGTGCTAGTGGGCAAAAAGCTTTTCTTGTCACGAGGGCTGCCTCTGAGCTTCGCTGTGACAACCCGAGCTTTCAAGGTCCTTCCCGACACGTCACCTGTTTCATACCGTGTTCTCGTGATTAGTTGCACTGTAACTTGTTCATGTTTGATAGATGTTTGATCTGTTGTATTATAGTTGGATTAAATAAGGAACTTGTGGACTGTTGGATATATGTTGGTGTACTATTCTTGCATGACGAAACTTATAATTTTCGACATCTCCTTCACTCGACGAAACAATGATGTTTCGCCACACACACCACGACGAAACATGATGTTTCGTGGTGTGGGCTCGTGGCCCAGGTGAGGCCCAAACACGCATCAGTTATATATACCTCTTATTCGCATATCTTTACGTAAGATCACAACCGGCGAACCCTAGGCTCTATTCTCTCCTTTGCACCCGACGGTAATCACTATCCCTCCCGAAACTCTTGCTAGTTCATCTCGTAACCGGTAAGTATGTGATTATCCAATTAGACCTGCTTGTTTCATTGTGTGATTGTTTTGTGTGATGCTTGAGGGCCACTATGAATTCAGGGACTTGTTAAAGGTTGTGCTTCCATAGTTTTATCAACTAGGGTTTGATATTTTATTGCTAAACAATTAGATTAGAACACACAGAATGAGAATCCTATGTCTTGTATACATTCATAATCACTGCACAGAATCGATGAGTTTGTTTGTTGTTGGAATATTATGCTACCTGTGGATTATGAATATCTAATGAATCGGAGATATGATTACGTGCATGATGATGATCTGGTAATCTAGGGTTCATGTCTAGGGTTGTTTGTTTGATTGGTTTTGCAACGTGGGAGGTGGTTACGGGATCTACAGTGAATAGTTAGAGCCATTGAATGAAACTGTAAACATCTCGATGAAACACTTGATGTTTCGTCCCTCACATTGTCAACTAAACACATTAGTGTTTCCTCACACGGCACGTCGACGAAACACCCTAGTCTTTCGCCACTCATCATGTCGACGAAACACTTAGTGTTTCGTCGTTTGGAGTTTCGCCGCTAAATGGATATGTCATTGTCTGTTAATGATGTTAGTGACAATTGAGGAACATTGAATTAGCTTTCAAGGATGGCGAAATTAACCGTTAGGTGTTGTTATGAACCATATGTGAAGTATGGATATATATGACTTGAAATGACTGTTATGTGTTATTCAGAAACTGTTACTTGAATGCATGCTGCGATTATGAACGTAAACTTGTACATTGTGAATGTAAACTGATTACGTGTACATAAACACCATAGGCTTCGATTAACTAAGCGTGAACAAGTAACTAATCATGCCGAGCAAACCAAGGTGAGTTCACTTCTCTCAAAACAAGCATGCGTCCGGTGGGGACAATCAAACTGATGAAACTTGTAAACGGATTTTCGTAAACCCATATCCTTGTAGGGGATATGAGGCGGTTTTCAAATACCCACATCCTTGTTGGGGATGTGAGGCGGATTTCACATACCCACATCCTTGTAGGGGATGTGAGGCGGATTTCACATACGCATATCCTTGCAGGGGATATGCAACGGTTTTCAGTAAACGTTAATGTTGAATAATACACTCACTCTCTATCACTTAAGTCCCATCATACTACCGGGTTAGTTGCTTGTAGGGCAACAGGGTTATTAGTTGATAGCGCTATTAGGTTTGGCACCCTGACGACGTACCTGGATAGGACGAGCGTGAACTAATAACTTTAAATCATGACCAATGTTTGATAGAGCATTGGAGAAGGGCAAAAAGGGCCGTCTGCGGTATCGAGTTATTATTCACTTAACAAATCATAAATCACTACTTGGTATTAAACGGTTAAAGCAAATTGTGAACTCACCAGCCTGTCTGATACACTTTTTCTGCATGCTTGCAGGTCCTTAGATTCACAGTTATGGAATTTGCTGTCTGGGAAGCTGGAGTGGTCATGGGTCGTGGCACTTGGACGCTTCTTGATGTTGAAATGTTGAACACTTTTACTTAAACAAACTATTATGCTTCCGCTGAACATGTTGACTTTATTAAATGGTGTTTGAATTTGATAATTTCATTTAATGGAAAGTTTTATCTTATTTTATATATCCATGGTTCAATGTGATTAGTGGCTTGATCCTGATACGTCACACGCCTCGCGGGGGTTTCCGCTTGTGGTATTTTTGTGGGGTGTGACAGTTTGGTATCAGAGCCACTGGTTATAGTGAGCTAGGTTTTAAAATGTTTTCATAAAACCAGACTATAACCAAACAGTATCGAAAACGACCATGACACTCAGCTCAAGATTGCAAGGTTCGTCCTCTATTTACTTTATGCATTACTTGTTTGGTAGTCACACACCCACGGCTTGCATGAAATTACATACTAGATAGCATGATGTGATTACCTGTACTGCATGTTTTAGTGAAGTTCGATAGTGTGACACCACTCTTCGACTTTTGTGATTATTAACCCTGCGATGCCTTTCATTCTGCTATTTGAATGTGGGGGAAACTTTTATCGCAAGTTAAGAGGAACTGAGATAAGCATGCAAATTGCCTTATTATTATGGGTGCACACATAATAATAACGTGAGGTGCATGTGAGTCCCAGTGAGGCTTAACGAGTGTGAGAATGGTTCTGCCCTATTGTCTGGTGTAAACTTTGTAGTTGTAGATGTCAACGTGAGATTTGACTCCTACCTTATCTCGATTCTTAAACTTTTTCCCTCTCCTTGTATTGAATCATGAGTGGACGAGGCCATGGACGTGGACACATCGCTATGACTCAGGCTGAGTTGACAAATCTGATTAACGCCCGTGTGGCTGAGGCATTAGCAGCCTACCAAGCTGGTACGATATGTGCCAATTACCCTTTATTCTTGTGTCGCATGCACAACTCTTACCCGTGTGCTGTGTTTATTTTCGCCTTTAGGTCAGCAAGCTATTCTGAATCAAAACAACCCGCCTGCGTGTACGTTCAAGACGTTCATGGACTGTAAGCCACAGACCTTCAGTGGGACTGAATGGGCTGTGGGACTCCTGCGTTGGTTTGAGAAAGCCGAATCAGTGTTTGCAATGTGTAACTATCCTGTCGGGGACAAAGTGAAGTATGCTTCAGGCACGCTCCAGGATGGTGCCTTGACATGGTGGAATGCCCAGGTCCAGATGTTGGGTATCGACATGGCGATTACCACTACTTGGGACGATTTTAAGGAATTGATGAGGGAGGAGTATTGCCCTTGTGATGAGATTCAGAAACTTGAGAACGAATACTATGATCTGAAGATAGTGGGGTCTGAGATTGAGGCTTACACGAAACGGTCCCATGAGTTAGCTATTATGTGCCCGAACTTATCACGACTCCCACACCGAAGAATTGAGCTATACATCAAGGGATTGGCCCCACAGGTGAAGAGTTATGTCACTGCTGTGAATCTTAACAATCTACCTCAGATCATCCGTTTGGCACACAAGATTACTGATCAGGAGGTGGAGCGTGGCTCGCTGCCACCCCGTATTGCTGCTACTACTGCTACTGCTGCTACCCCTACCACCGACAACAAGCGTAAGTGGAATGACTCAGATAAGGCAACAAACTCGAATCAATCGCAGAAGAAGCCTGATAACAACAGCAGTCGCAGCTTTAGTCAGTCGTCTTCGGTTAATCAGAATCAGAATCACAGTCAGACTTCCGGTTACGCAGGGAAACAGCTGAAGTGCAATAAGTGTGGTTTCCATCACTATGGTCAGTGTAGTCGGACATGTCAAAGGTGTGAAAAGCTGGGTCACATGGCGAAAGATTGTAGAGCTCCCCATCCCAAGCAACAGCAGCAGCAACAAAGGCAACAACCCCAGCAGAATCGGGGTAATCAGAGGGGATGCTATCAGTGCAGCAGTGAAGGGCATTTCAAGAAAGATTGCCCACAATTGAACCTGAATGCCAACAACAACAACAATGGGGGAAATAACAATGGAAATAACGGTGGGAATGGCGCTCACGGTAGGGCGTTCACTATTGGGGCAGGCGATGCAAGGAACGATGGCAATGTCGTGACCGGTACGTTCTCTATCAATGGTATTATTGCTTCTGTGTTATTTGACTCTGGTGCCGACTGGAGTTATGTGACTTTGGGATTCAGTCGTCAGCTAGGGTTGACTCCTGTGTCTCTTGTGAATAAGCATGTAGTGGAATTAGCTGATGGCAAGTCGATAGAAGCCACACATGTATTCTTAGGGTGTAAACTCGATCTTCTAGGTCAAGTGTTTGACATTGACCTTCTTCCCATCACTCTTGGTAGTTTCGATATAGTTATTGGTATGGACTGGTTGTCCAAACACGGAGCAGACATACTTTGCAAGGAGAAGATCGTGCGTGTACCTCTCCCTAGCGGGGAATCATTATCTGTCCAGGGTCATCAAAGCGGTGCAACCGTTAACATCATTTCATCCATGAAAGTCCAGAAATGTTTACGTAAGGGCTACCCTGCTATTCTTGCGCTTGTTACTGATACTCGGCCTGAAGAGAAGAATATCGATGATTTACCCGTCGTACGGGAGTTTCTTGACGTTTTTCCCGAGGAACTTCCAGGTTTACCTCCACATCATCAGGTGGAATTTCAAATTGATCTTACACCAGGAGCAGCTCTGAGTGCTCGCGCACCATATCGTCTTGCACCTGGGGAGTAGCAAGAGTTGTCAAATCAGCTTCAGGAACTATTGGATAAGGGCTTTATTCGACCCAGTTCTTCGCCTTGGGGAGCCCCGGTGTTGTTTGTAAAGAAGAAGGATGGATCCTTCCGCATGTGTATTGATTATCGTGAACTCAACAAGGTGACGGTCAAGAATCGTTACCCTTTACCTCGCATTGACGACCTGTTCGATCAGTTGCAAGGGTTGGGCTTCTACTCGAGGATTGATCTAAGATCGGGCTACCATCAGATGAGATTCCGAGAGGAGGATGTCCCAAAAACAACTTTTTGCACGCGTTATGGTCATTACGAGTTTCTGGTCATGCCATTCGGGTAACGCACCAATGGTATTTATGGATCTCATGAACTGCGTATGTAAACCTTACCTTGACGATTTTGTTATCGTGTTTATCGACGACATTCTGATCTATTCTAAGAGCAAGGAGGATCACGAACGGCATTTACGTCTTATCTTGGAACTTCTGAGGAAGGAGCAGCTTTACGCGAAATTTTCTAAGTGTGACTTCTGGATTTGAGAAGTACACTTCCTCGGCCACATCGTTAACGAAATGGGGATACACGTGGATCCTGCTAAGATTGACTCCATCAGGAATTGGGCAGCACCAAAGAACCCTTCGGAGGTGCAACAATTCCTTGGTCTCGCTGGGTACTATCAAAGATTCATTGAAGGTTTTTCAAAGATCACTCAACCTCTTACTGCTCTGACACAGAAGGGTGTAGTATATACTTGGGGAACAAAACAGGAATATGCCTTTCAGCTTCTGAAGCAAAAGCTTTGCAGTGCACCGATTTTGTCTTTACCTGAGGGTACCGAAGATTTTGTAGTATATTGTGACGCCTCTATTCAAGGTCTCGGTTGCGTTTTGATGCATCGCGAGAAAGTTATAGCTTACGCCTCTCGACAGTTGAAGGTCTGAAAAGAATTACACGACTCACAACTTGGAGTTGGGGGCCGTGGTGTTTGCGCTCAAACTCTAGAGGCATTACTTGTACGGTACTAAATGCACTATTTATACCGACCACAAGAGCCTTCAGCATATATTCGATCAGAAGGATTTGAATATGCGACAGCGTCGCTGGGTAGAACTCTTAAACGATTATGATTGTGCAATCAAATATCATCCGGGTAAGGCCAACGTTGTAGCTGATGCCCTTAGTCGGAAGGAAACAAAACCAAAGCGGGTTCGTGCTTTGCAACTCACCATTCATTCTAACCTACCTGGCCAGATCCGTTCTGCACAAACTGAAGCGTTGAAAGAGGAAAACATTGAAGCAGAGTACTTAAGGGGCATGGAAAAACGACTTGTAGAGAGATCGGATGGTATTCTTTACTTCATGGAGCGTGTATGGATTCCTTTGTTCGGTAACCTTAGACAGCTTGTGATGGACGAAGCACACAAGTCTCGATACTCTGTTCACCCAGGTTCGGATAAGATGTATCAAGATCTCAAAGTCATGTATTGGTGGCCGAAGATGAAAGCTCACATCGCGACCTATGTGAGTAAGTCTTTGATATGCTCAAAAGTCAAGGTAGAATATCCGAAACCCTCAGGCTTACTTCAGCAACCAGAGATACCCATGTGGAAATAGGAGCAAATTGCCATGGATTTTGTCACTGGGCTACCTAGAACTCAAAACGGGAACGACACCATTTGGGTGATCGTTGATCGTCTCACGAAGTCAGCGCATTTTCTTGCAATCAAGGAAATTGATAAGTTCTCATAATTAGCCACTGTTTACCTCAAGGAGGTGGTCTCTAGGCATGGGGTGCCGACCTCTATTATCTCTGACCGTGACCCGCGTTTCATCTCAGATTTGTGGCAGTCGATGCATAAATCATACGGCTCACACCTCAACATGAGCACTGCTTATCACCCACAGACGGATGGTCAAAGTGAGCGAACCATCCAGACACTGGAGGATATGTTACTAGCATGCGTAATTAATTTTGGCAAGGGTTGGGAGAAACACTTGCCGTTGATAGAGTTTTCCCACAACAATAGCTACCACACCAGTATTCAGGCAGGCCCATTTGAAGCATTGTACGGATGAAAGTGTCGTTCACCACTTTGTTGGGCAGAAGTGGGTGACAGCCAGATCACAGGTCCAGAACTAGTACTTGAAACTTCAAAGAAAATTGTTCAGATCAGAAATCGTATGGCGGCGGCGCGTGATCGTCAGAAAAGCTATGCCGATAAGCGTAGAAAACCTTTGGAGTTCGCAGTTAATGATCGTGTTATGTTGAAGGTTCTCACCCTAGAAGGGTGTGGTACGTTTTAGGAAACACAGCAAGCTTAATCCGCGTTATGTCAGGCCATTCAAAATCCTGGAACGGATTGGTAAGGTGGCATACAAGCTCGAGTTACATGCTGAGTTGGGTAACATCCATGATGTTTTCCATGTTTTACAGCTGAAGAAGTGTTTATCTGACGAAACACTGGTAGTACCGCTTCAAGAGCTCAAAGTTGACGACAAGTTACAGTTTATCGAAGAACCAATTGAAATTATGGACCAGGAAGTTAAGGTTCGTAAGCACAGCCGTATTCCGATCGTGAGAGTTTGTTGGAACTCAAGATGTGGACCGGAGTTCACGTGGGAACGCGAAGATCAGATGAAGCTCAAGTATCCTTACCTCTTCCCAAAGAAGCAATCTAACCTGGTACAACCAATGAATTTCAGGACGAAATTCCCCTTCAAGTTGGGGATGATGTGGCACCTGGGGAAAATCCATAGTCATCCTAATTTGAAACTTTGCCGCTTTCGAGGTATTTATCAAATTTCAGGATGAAATTTCTTTCAAGTTGGGGATGATGTGACAACCCGAGCTTTCAAGGTCTTTCCCGACACGTCACCTGTTTCATACTGTCTTTTCGTGATTAGTTGCACTGTAACTTGTTCATGTTTGATAGATGTTTGATGTATTGTATTATAGTTGGATTAAATAAGGAACTTGTGGACTGTTGGATATATGTTGGTGTACTATTCTTGCATGACAAAACTTATAAATTTCGCCATCTCCTTCACTCGACGAAACAATGATGTTTCGCCACACACACCACGACGAAACATGATGTTTCGTGGTGTGGGCTCGTGGCCCAGGTGAGGCCCAAACACGCATCAGTTATATATACCTCTTATTCGCATATCTTTACGTAAGATCACAACCGGCGAACCCTAGGCTCTCCTCTCTCCTTTGCACCCGACAACAATCACTATCCTTCCCGAAACTCTTGTTAGTTCATCTCGTAACCGGTAAGTATGTGATTATCCGATTAGATCTGCTTGTTTCATTGTGTGATGGTTTTGTGTGATGCTTGAGGGCCACTATGAATTCAGGGTCTTGTTAAAGGCTGTGCTTCCATAGTTTTATCAACTAGGGTTTGATATTTTATTGCTAAACAATTAGATTAGAACACACAGAATGAGAATCCTATGTCTTGTATACATTCACAATCACTACACAGAATCAATGAGTTTGTTTGTTGTTGGAATATTATGCTACCTGTGGTTTATGAATATCTAATGCATTGGAGATATGATTACGTGCATGATGATGATCTGGTAATCTAGGGTTCATGTCTAGGGTTGTTTGTTTGATTGGGTTTGAAACGTGGGAGGTGGTTACGGGATCTACAGTGAATAGTTAGAGCCATTGAATGAAACTGTAAACATCTCGATGAAACACTTGATGTTTCATCCCTCATATTGTCGACGAAACACATTAGTGTTTCGTCACATGGCATGTCGACGAAACACCCTAGTCTTTCACCACTCATCATGTCGACGAAACACTTTAAGTGTTTCGTCGTTTGGAGTTTCGCCGCTAAATGGATAATTCACAACAGACTGTGGGTTTTAATGTGCATGATAACAAACGACTATGTCACTGTCTGTTAATGATGTTAGTGACAACTGAGGAACATTGAATTAGCTTTCAAGGATGGCGAAATTAACTGTTAGGTGTTGTTATGAACCATATGTGAAGTATGGATATGTATGACTTGAAATGACTGTTATGTGTTATTCAGAAACTGTTACTTGAATGCATGCTACGATTATGATCGTAAACTTGTACATTGTGAATGTAAACTGATTACGTGTACATAAACACCATAAGCTTCAATTAACTAAGCGTGAACAAGTAACTAATCATACCGAGCAAACCAAGGTGAGTTCACTTCTCTCAAAACAAGCATGCATCCGGTGGGGACAATCAAACTGATGAAACTTGTAAACGGATTTTCGTAAACCCATATCCTTGTAGGGGATATGAGGCGGTTTTGAAATACCCACATCCTTATAGGGGATGTGAGGCGGATTTCACATACGCATATCCTTGCAGGGGATATGCAACGGTTTTCAGTAAACGTTAATGTTGGATAATACACTCACTCTCTATCACTTAAGTCCCATCATACTATCGGGTTAGTTGCTTGTAGGGCAACGGGGTTATTAGTTGATAGCACTATTAGGTTTGGCACCCTCACGACGTACCTGGATAGGACGGGCATGAACTAATAACTTTAAATCATGACCAATGTTTGATAGAGCATTGGAGAAGGGCAAAACGGGTCGTCAGCGGTATCGAGTTATTATCAACTTAACAAATCATAAATCACTACTTGGTATTAAACGGTTAAAGCAAACTGTGAACTCACCAGCCTGTCTGATACACTTTTTCTGCATGCTTGCAGGTCCTTAGATTCACAGTTATGGAACTTGCTGTTTGGGAAGCTGGAGTGGTCATGGGTCGTGGCACTTGGACGCTTCTTGAAATGTTGAACACTTTTATTTAAACAAACTATTATGTGTCCGCTGAACATGTTGATTTTATTAAATGGTGTTTGAATTTGACAATTTCATTTAATGGAAAGTTTTATCTTATTTTATATATCTATGGTTCAATGTGATTAGTGGCTTGATCCTGGTACGTCACACGCCTCGCGGGGGTTTCCGCTTATGGTATTTTTGGGGGTGTGACATTCCCCCCACTGGGGTCAAAGGTTCTTTGTCCAAACATTTGCGATTATCCAGTCTTGTGAGTGAGCCTTTGTTGGTAAGTTTTCTTTTCACCCTTTATCTTGATCAATGTGATGGCCTCTTAAAACCTTACTGTTTTGGTTGGTTTTGTGACCTTTTGTTTCTGGTGATCTCTTTCATGTATTTGGAGCAAGGAAGTTCTAATGCTCCAATTAAGATTCCTACCGCCCCTTCCTCCTCTTGAGTCCGGGACAAGACTCCTAAAGTTAGTGATGCCCGTATTACCCCGGCCTTTGAGGTTTCTCCCCTCCATGCCACTGGGACCAGCAAACCTTCTCATCTGGAAGGTTTCGTCTCTCGCTCCCCCTTGGCTCCTCTGTTTGTTGATGCCCTTCCAATCCCATACATTCCCAAGTGGAAGATCACCCAGTCTTCAGTAGTGGGGACTCCTGAGACTACCCGAGACTTCTTGGCTCATGTTGTTCCTCCCTCCCATAGGTTTATGAATTCTGCTTTGAGGGCTGATCTCTTTGATGATCAGTATAGCATATCTCTTTGTGAAGGGTTTTTCCGGGGAGTTGGCATGCTACAGCGGGTGGATGAACTGAGGAGGGAAAATGAGGGGCTTAAGAGCGATCTCCAGACTTCTCAAACCGTTGCTGATGAGCTTCAGTGTCGGGTGGTTGATGTTGAGCGCAAGTTGAAGGAGGAGAAGGTGCATAATCCTTCTCCTCTCCCTCCCTTTTTTTATATACCTCTTCATATTTTTTGCCGTTTTTCTTCAGGGAGCTGGTGCCATGCTGGAGCAAAAAGAACGTGTCTGGGCTAGGGAGATGGCTGCTTTGGTTGAGGAAAAGGAGGAGCTGGCCACCGAGCTGAAACATCAGAAGGAACTTGACTCCGTGTCTCAAGAGCAGTTAGACACCATGTATGCTGAGTGGGGGATAACTTCGGATGACAACCAGAAGTTGGCTAAGGAGAAGTATTGGCTGATCATTGAAGGTTTCAGGTCCTTCCTTACTGCTGTCTCTCAGTCTGAGGAGTTTAAAATAGTCTTGAACAGATTTACAGGGCCTACCGGGATGTGGGATATCAAGCAGGCTTGAAGGACGGGTACGCTTACTCCGCTCAAGGTTTGGGCAGGAAGGAAACCCCTCTTTATAACTCCAAGGCCAAGAAGCGGATGTCTAAGTTGGACAAAGAGTTCGGGGGTAAGACCCTTGCCCTTCTTGAAAAAATCCTTGAGCGCCCCTTGATGTCCATTAATGAATTGAAAGCCTTGCTGAATCCCGCTGGTCCTTCCTCTTCGAAGTCTTTGTCTGGGGATGATTCCCAGTAGTTTCAAAACATTAACTATTTCGATATGTTTGTAACTAAACACCTATGCACCCTAAGACACTGCTGACTTTTGATGTATGGAGGAGGGCCTTGGTGTTGGGGTCCTCCCAGTATCTAACATATGATCTAGCCATCTTTTGACTGTATGTCGTCAATTTGTTTTTGCTGTCTTTGGTGTGTTTCTTTTTGCAGGTGTTATTACCGGGAGCCAGCCCAGTATCTGCCTGAAGACTTTTGGCTGTTTGCAGTGTGATTACAAAAATTCTGTTAGTCTATTTACTGGGTTTGCTAGTGTTGTCACTTGTACATTTGCTTTTTCCTTTTAGGGTTAACAAGATTCCCTGTTGTATTTATGTACATTTGTTTTGAAGTTTATACACAAAAAGTTCTTGAGTGCATATGTGTTAGCTCTTTTTGTAGTTTGCTTACAAAAGTTTTTTCGTGGTTCGCTTTGTAAACCAGGATTGTCCGTACGAGGACAGTCCTTGGACAAGTTTATAACTGCAGATTATGTTTTTTAACTTGTTTGTCCGCTTTCTTTGGGCTAGCTAGGCCCTGCTTTGCCCCATAGTCGGCCGTTCGGTGCGTTGGGTACACCTTTTTACACGTGTGTTGTCTGTCATTAGGTTTGTAGTTTCTGGGCACGTCTGCCCTAATACAATACCTGTACTTGATCAAAAGGAAAAAGTGGGTTGTTCATTATCATATGTTTCTTGGGGACTCTGTCCTCCAGTACAAGAGATTACAAAATGTCTTTCTTGGGGTAATTCCCTAGCTAGTAGTTAACCCTTACAAAAGTGGCTTCTAAGCCGTTTTTCATTGAAGGTGTTTTCTTCTTTCACATATGATATTTCCGGAGCTGCATAAGGTTCCAGGTCCTTGGGACTTCCTTGCCTTGAAGTGTTTCCAGTTTGTAGCTTCCTTTGCCATTCGCCCAAGTGACCCGGTAGGGTCCCTCCCATTTAGGCCCCAGTTTTCTGGTGCTTTCTTGCAAGTTGGCCTCATTTGCCCTTAGGACCAAGTCTCCAGGCATGAGGTTGAGCTTCTTCATCTTGGCATTGTAATAGCTTTCAAGCTGCTTTTTATACTTGGCCTCCCTTACTGCTGCTATTTCTCTTCTTTCTTCGAGCAAGTTGAGATTCATCCAGAGGTCTTGTTCGTTCTCGGCTTCTCTGAGCTTCATTCTTGCGGTTGGGGACCCTATTTCAGCTGGGATGACAGCTTCAGTCCCGTAGGTCAAGCTGAAAGGGGTTTCCTCGTTGCAGTCTTTGGGAGTGGTCCTATATGCCCATAAAACGAAAGGCAACTCTTCCAGCCACCCTTTTTGCTTCCTTCCTAACCTCCCTCTCATCCCCTTGATCACGCTTTGGTTTGCCCTTTCCACTAGCCATTGCTCTGAGCATGAGTGACAGAGGTGAACACCAGGTGTATGTGCATCTACTCACACCACGGTTTAAAGGGCTTTCCTGCAAATTGGACTCCGTTATCACTTACTAGCTCCTTTGGCACTCCATATCTGCATATGATGTTGTCTAGCACAAATCGCCTCATTTGTTCTCCCGTAATCTTTGCCAGGGGCCTTGCTTCGACCCATTTGGTGAAGTAATTGATAGCAACCACCACGTACTTAACCCCTCTGGAACGGCCAGGATGTCGACACAGGTATCATCTGGTGCTTGTGGCGGTGTGTCATGGGTGTATGGACTTGGCAGTTGTCACATTTCTTGATATCTTCTAACGATGTCTCATACATCCTAGGCCAATAAAATCCCGCATTCATTGCTTTTGCCACCACTGTCCTTGGCCCAGAATGCATGCCGCAAATACCTTCGTGTATCTCTCTAATCATATACTTAGCTTCTTCACTATCGACACATTTCAATGATGGCCCCAAGTATGACCATCGGTAAAGTTCCCCGTCAATCAATTTGTATTGTAAAGCTTTGACTCTTATCTTCTGGGCTGCCCAGTCTCCCTTGGGTAGTACTCCATCTTTGACGAATCTTATAATCGGTGTCATCCACGTCTCCTGGGCATTTTTTATTATAGCTACTTCTTCTGTATCGATGGAGGGGGAGGTTAGGACCTCCACCTTGACTTCTCTTGCTAGGTGATCGAAAGCTACGGAAGCTAGCTTGCTAAGAGCATCGGATTTCCTGTTTCTCCCCCGAGGGATGTATTCCAGTTTGAAGGTCTTGGAGGCCTTGGCCGTTTCTTTTACTCTGGCCACGTATCGGGCCATTGTGCTATCCTTAGCCTCGTATTCCCCATGGAACTGTTTGACTACTAGCTGCAAGTCGGTACTGGCCTCCACGTGCCTAGCTTTTACCTTCGTAGCCAATCTTCGCCCTGCCAGGAGGGATTTGTACTTCGCCGTGTTGTTGGTGTTCTCAAAGTCTAGCCTGATGGCATACGTTAGCTCGACTCCCTCGGGGCTGATCAGTGTGATGTCCGCTCTGCTTCCTTCTTCGCTTGAGGACCCATCTGTGAGTAGCTTCCACACAGCTTCATCCTCTTTCTCCTTTTCCTCCTTCTCTAGGGCCTCCCATTTTAGGAGTTCCTTTTCTTCATCCTCCGGGACTTCAGCCAGGAAATCAGCCAGTATTTGTCCTTTCGTGGCTGTTCTGGCTTTGTATTCTAGGGAGTGTTCTCCCAGCTCAACTGCCCACTTGGCCAATCGGCCTGACAGCTCTGGTCTCCTGAGCACCATTTGGAGCGGTGAATCTGTTAGTAACGTGACCAGTGCCAGGGTTAGCTTCTCCAGAGGCATGTACCGTTCCTCAGTGCCCTTGAGGGTTCTGCTAATGAAATATATGGGGATCTGCTTTTCCTCCCTCTCCACCATCATTACTACACTTATGGTTGTTTTTGAAGCAGACAAATACATGAGCAAGTCCTCTCCAGGGACCGGAGTGGCTAAGGTTGGGAGCTTGCAGATGTAGTCTTTCATTTCCTGAAAAGCTGTCTCAGCTTCTGGGGTCCATCTGAACTTGTCTGCCTGGAGACAATCCTTCAGCACCTTCATGAAGGGGAGAGTCCTGTTAGCTACCTTTGACAAGAAACAGTTCAGGGCGATCAGTCTCCCGTTCAGTTGTTGAATGTCTTTTATGGATTGGGGGGATCGCATTTCGGCCACAACTTGGGTCTTCTCCGGATTGGCCATAATCCCTCCCTTGGTGACCACTACTCCCAGGAATCTTCCTTCCTCTACCCCGAAGCAGCATTTTCCTGGGTTTAGTTTCATGTTAACATCTTGCATAGCCCGCATGGTCTCAGTTATGTCCTCTATCATGGCCATCTCTATGAGGCTTTTTATGACGATGTCGTCGACGTATACTTCCAGGTTTCGCCCCCGTTATTCCCTGAAGAGGGTGTTCATGAACCTTTGGTAAGTGGCCCCTGCGTTTTTTTATTCCGAAGGGCATTTTAGTATAACAAAAGGTCCCTTCGTCTGTGATGAACGCAGTCTTTTCTTCGTCCTCCAATGACATTTGTATTTGGTGGTATCCTTTATATGCATCGAGGAAACATTTCAGGGGGTACTGGGATAGGGAATCCACCTGGACGTCTATCTCCGGGAGGGGATAGCAGTCCTTGGGGCACGCTTTATTCAAGTCTTGGAAGTCTATGCACATCCTCCACCCTCCGTCTTTTTTCTTGACCATGACTGGATTGGCGACCCAGGAAGGGTACTTCACCTCCCTTACTATCCCCGCTCTGAGTAGTTTTCTGGTTTCCTCACATGCATCCCTTCTCTTGCTAGGACCCATGCTCAGTTTCTTTTGTTGGTGCATATGTCTGTCGACTTCGTCTTGTATCGAGTCTTGTATCTAGATAGAATAATCCAAAATCTCGGTTGTCAAAGAAATAGGATTTTAATGTTGTTTGACCAATTCACACGAAATGGCAATGTCAGGTGCCATTCCACACGAAATGGCAATGTCAGTTTCGTGGGGAATGGAAATCCTATAAATAGGTGACTTGAGATTTCATTTGTAACTTTTGCATTTCCAGTAGCGAAGCTCTGCTGAAGTGTCGGATCGATCTATAACTTTGTCAAATCAATACAAACGACAATTAAACTACTTCTACATGCAAATCAAGCTGATTCAACATCAAAACGTCTGTTTCCGCCTCTCGTTTTGATCAAGAACTCTTCTGAATGACTCGTTTGGTCGTGCAAACGATCCTACAAGTGGTATCAGAGCTCAGGAGGAAGAGTTCTTACCGATTCAGCTTGATTTCATCATCAATTTCTGATTTCTACTCACTTTCTTCACATTTTTCGAAATTAAACAAGATTTTACGGATAAAATGGCTTGATTTTCACATATTACGTGCGAAATACTGTTTTAATCAATCCTTGAAAGAATCAGACCTAAAATCGAAGTAAAACTTGATCAATTTGTCAAAAAACCGTCCGCTTGTGTGACATCAGCACCAATTCGCATGAATTGGTCACCAAATCGTTTGAAACATACGTCCATTTTGCACGGATTGGCAAGATTTAGGTCCATTTCGCACGGATTGGTAAGATTTGACTCCATTTCGCACCAAATAGGTCCAAGTCATACGAATTGAATCCATTTCGCACCAAAACAATCCATTTCGCACGAATTGGATTCCATTTCGTTTGAAGTGCACCCAGGTCGCACCAAATCTACTCCATTTCGCACGGATTGGTCATTTAGTGTATCAGTTCACTTGTAAAGTGCCAATTCGTTTGAAAATCAGGATCAGGTCATTTGAAATGACCCATGTGCGTTGACTGAATAAATATCTCGGCCCAATCAATTTTCAGATTAAAGTTGAGCAGCCCAAGGACTGCATGTGATAATACTGTCCATTGATCAATGGGCCCAATCACTGTTTTTATATAATGAAAGTTGTTGGCCATTAATTTCACATTTTGAAATTAATAGTATTGTGAATGTGTGCATGTGATCATTAAGTGTATTGTCGGCCATTATTCATAAATAATCAAAGTGTTCGGCCCAATAGATTTCAAAAGGTGATTGTCAGTTTTGTAAAGTGAATATCATCGGTCCAATATTGATTGCTGTTATTGATTAAAATGGATATTGAGGTCCAATAGAATTCATTGAGTATTTGCATATGATTATCGGCCCAATGAAGTGAATTACTCTTGTCGGCCACAAATCTTTTACATTGCAAAAGTGATCCACAGCCCACGTGATTCTATCTGGCCCATGTGACATATTCATTGAATGTGAATTCATTATTGAAAGTGTCTCCAAGTCAGACAGTTTGAAATATATCCAAGTTGTACGAGGTGATCCAGGTTATTTGGAAATTTTTCAGATCGCTTATATTTGAGAACCATGTTGTACGGGGTTGATTCAGATCGCACAGTGTTAATACAGTTTGTTTGAAAGATATTCCTTGTGGAAGTTGAAATTTTGTGGACTTTGAATTAAAAACAATTTTTGAATCAAGTCATTTGAAAGTTGTTTGATTTTGATTCAATTTGCATCAAATCCAGGTCATTTTAGTGTGTTTGTTCCAGTCAGCACGAAACTCAGATTGTTTGATGACTCAGTTCGTTTGAAAAGTTTGTTATTGTAAACTTTCGATATCGAAACATGGATTCTGAGTTTTATAACACGTTTTTCGGAAATGGTATGCCTGCTCAGACTCCAGCGAGTATTGCACAGAAGAAGTTTGATATCTTTACAGCTATCTGGGGAGAGTCAACAAAAGAGTTGATCGAAAGGTATTGTCATTTGGTTGTAGAGATGAAGCGTTTGAACATTAACAAAACAGATGAAGAGTGGGTTGACAAGTTGGCAAATGCTTTACCGCATGATGAGTGGGGCACATATTTGTTGGTTTGGAAGAAAAACTTGGAATATGTTGGCTTCAATTTGTCACAACCCCCGATCCCTGATCCCCGGGAACAGGCGGACGTGATCACAGATTTTGGTGGTATCAGTTTGTTTAGTCTCGCAGCGGAATTTACATCAGGACCGTAGTTAGGAAACCACCATACTTGATATTAATAAATACATGGGCAAAACCCAAGTTTCTTATTACAATACAGTTATAGGGACAAACCCTATTTTATTGAATTTAAAACATCGTTTATTAGGTAACTTTTATAGCCACATTTTCCCAAGCCTTCAGTGCTCTCCAGCTGGCTTTTCATTAATTGGTTGTTCACATTGTGTTACCTGTAATGCGTTTTAAAAACATTTGTCAGTCGGAAATACTGGTGAGTGAATCCCAGTTTAATCAAGAAACATTTTATCAATTAAGACAGTATTGAGAGCGATCACATTGTTTATTTCTACACAATTACTCATTCAGTATTTGCCACTCGACCGGATCTATGGCTATGGTCAAATTACCCATTGGCTAACTCGTTGTCCAATAGTAATGAACTGTCATTCCTAACTTACTACTCACAAGCAGTAATAAATTTTGTATACAAAACCCCATAATACCGGCAGTAATTGAAGAACTACAAAGACTCAATCACCGCTTAATCACATTGTAAAACAATTAAGGTTTTGTAAAGTATTCCAAAAACATTAACAAAAAGAGGATAAACTCACATTGCTGTCTTAGGCTTTTCGTAAGGGTTTCCTGGCTATAATCTATAATTTATACAAATGTACATTGATTAGTACCATAACCCTTTGAAATTATTAATGATACCCTCCCCGAGACGGCATTCCAACAACTACGTCGGGCAGAACCACGACAGTTGTTACGGAACCGTAAATCAATCGAGCAGCGTAACTGTTACTAAACTGGGGTTATAATGCTTACAATGGAGCAGAACCTCGCTAATTAGGGGTATAATACCCAAAATGTTATGTCTATAACTTCAGAATTCGAGAATGAGATTTGAGAATGAGCGACGGAAACTGAAAACTGATGCCATCTATTTATAGTTGTGTAATTTGGTCCTGTCGCGGCCCGCGTAAAAGATAAGGGACCTTTACGCGGCCCGCGTCAACATCGGTCAACTCAGTAGCTTAGTTGGGTCAGCTTGTAGACTCGACATGATGTCGACACGTGTCAGCACCGGATGTCTCCGCGTTTCATGATATGTCGCGGCCCGCGTCAAAGACCTATACACCCTTACGCGGCCCGCTTCAACTTAAGAAATCAGCGCAGTCAAGTCCAGCCTTGATACGGCCCGCGTAAACTAAGGGTAGAGTATGTCGCGGCCCGCCTCAACCCTATATTTCATGTTTTTGATTTATTTTATATACTATAATATAATTAGGGCTCAGTTTTCACATACGGGGTATAATATAAGATATATTGAGACATTTTATAGTATATTAGAGGGTCGGAAATATTATGAGAATATTGGTTTTACCGAGGGTTGTTACATTCTCCCCACCTTGTTTTAGTGCTCGTCCCCGAGATCTACTGGAATAAGTGTGGATATTTTCTTTTCATTTCCGATTCAAGCTCCCATGTGTACTCAGGTCCTCTTTTAGAGTCCCACTTCACTTTGACTAGAACTAGTCTCTTATGTTTGAGATTCTTGACTTTCCTGTCTTCAATTTGTAGAGGTCTTTCTACAAACTTGAGTTGTTCATTTACCTCTATATCCTTAAGAGGCACTATCAATGATTCATCAGCTAAACACTTTTTAAGATTTGATACATGAAACACATCATGTATTCCTGCCATTTCCTCTGGCAGTTGTAGCTGATAGGCTACAGATCCTATTCTTCTAGTAATCTTAAAAGGTCCAACATACCTGGGACTTAGCTTTCCCCTTTTTATGAATCTTACCACTCCTTTCCAAGGAGAGACTTTTAACAATACTCTATCTCCTACTTGAAATTCCAAGGGTTTGCATCGGTTATCAGCATAACTCTTTTGTCGATCACGTGCTGCTTTTAGTCGTTCCTTGACTTGAATAATCTTATCAGTTGTTTCCTGCACTATCTCAGGTCCAGATAGTTGCTTTTCCCCAATTTCTGCCCAACAGACTGGGGTTCGACACTTTCGTCCATAAAGTACTTCGAATGGTGCGGCATTGATACTTGTATGATAACTATTATTATAAGAAAATTCTATTAAAGGTAAGTGATCGTCCCAATTACCTCCAAAGTCAATTACACAAGCTCTAAGCATGTCTTCCATTGTCTTAATTGTTCTTTCACTTTGTCCATCCGTTTGTGGATGATAAGTTGTGCTTAGTTTTATCTTGGTTCCCATTGCCTTTTGGAAACTTGACCAAAAATGAGATGTAAAGCGGCTATCTCTGTCAAAAACAATTGATAAAGGAATGCCATGTAAAGAAACAATTTCATTTACATATAATTTAGATAATTGTTCCATACTAATTGTTTCCTTCATTGGTAGAAAATGAGCTGACTTAGTTAATCTATCTACAATCACCCAGATTGTATCATTTCCTTTCCTAGTTTTGGGTAATTTGGTAACAAAATCCATTGTTATTAATTCCCATTTCCACACTGGCATTTCTAATTGCTGTAACAAACCTGAGGGTTTCTGATGTTCAGCTTTAACTTGTGAACAAGTTAAACATTTAGAAACATAGACTGCTATGTCCTTCTTCATTCCTATCCACCAGAAATTTTTCCTTAAATCCTGGTACATTTTATCATTTCCTGGATGCATCGTATATTTAGACTTATGGGCTTCTTCTAATATATGATATCGAAGATTTCCTAATTTAGGTATCCACATTCTCTTTTCATGAAATCTCCAAATTCCATCTGTTCCTTGTTTTAATTCCTTTAACATACCTTTTAATTTTTCAGAATCATCCTTGATTACTGCTTCTTGTGCTTCTCTTATTTGTTCATTTAATTCTATTTGTAGATTTAATTTAAGAGAACGTACCCTTCTTGGCTTTTCATGATATTTTCTACTTAAAGCATCTGCCACTACATTTGCTTTTCCTTCATGATACTGGATATCACAGTTATAGTCACTAAGAAATTCCATCCAGCGTCTTTGTCTCATATTCAACTCCTTCTGCCCGAAAACATACCTTAAACTCTTATGATCAATGAATATGGTAAAATTACTACCATAAAGGTAATGTCTCCAAATCTTAAGAGCAAAAATTATGGCTCCTAACTCTAAATCATGGGTTGAATAATTCTCTTCATGATTCTTAAGTTGTCTAGATGCGTAAGCTATAACCTTTTGGCGTTGCATCAATACACATCCATAACCTAATCTAGAAGCATCACAATAGACTACGAAGTCTTCAGTTCCCTCTGGTAATGCTAATATAGGTGTATGGGTTAATCTTTGCTTAAGAATTTTATAGGCTTCTTCTTGTTTTAATCCCCATTCAAACTTAACAGATTTACAAGTTAGCTTAGTTAAGGAAATGGCTATTTTAGAAAAATCTTTAATAAATCTTCTATAATAACCGGCCAATCCTAAGAAACTTCTAACCTCGGTTGGTGACTCAGGGGTTTTCCATTTCGTAATTGCTTTGATCTTTGTTGGATCTACATGAATTCCTTCATGGTTAACTAGGTGTCCAAGGAATTGTATCTGTTCTAACCAAAATTCACATTTTGAAAACTTAGCAT
The DNA here is from genome assembly GCA_030545235.1 of Helianthus tuberosus. Taxonomy (NCBI): domain Eukaryota; kingdom Viridiplantae; phylum Streptophyta; class Magnoliopsida; order Asterales; family Asteraceae; genus Helianthus; species Helianthus tuberosus. Next base: position 86,020,198 of record CM060364.1, on the reverse strand, counting down.
AAAGCTTTTCCTTTCTTAACAAACTTAAAAGTGTGTGCAAATGTCTTGCATGATCTTCCTTATTCTTAGAGTAAATTAGAATATCATCTATGAATACAATTATGAATTTATCCAAATATGGCTTACATATTCGGTTCATCATGTCCATAAATGCAGCTGGGGCATTGGTTAAACCAAATGGCATGACAGTAAATTCATAATGACCATACCTTGTTCTAAAAGCAGTTTTAGGAATATCCTCTTCCTGTACTTTTAATTAATGATATCCTGACCTTAAATCGATTTTAGAGAAAAATCGAGCTCCTTGTAGCTGATCAAACAGATCATCGATTCTTGGTAATGGGTACCGATTCTTAATCGTGACCTTGTTTAATTCACGGTAGTCAATGCACATACGCATTGAGCCGTCCTTCTTTTTAACAAACAGTATCGGCATTCCCCATGGCGACGAACTTGGCTGTATGAATCCTTTTTCCAACAATTCATCTAATTGTTTCTTCAATTCTTGCATTTCTGCAGGTACCAAACGGTAAGGTGCTTTAGCAATCGGTGACGTTTCTGGTATTAGATGAATCCTGAATTCAACTTCTCTATCTGGAGGTAGTCCTGGTAATTCTTCAGGAAAGACATCTGAAAACTGAGATACTACTGGAATATCTTTTAAATCCTTTCCTTTAGTGTTAGTGATTATAGAAATCAAATACACTATAGAACCTTTTCTCATATAACTTGCAGTTTTCATCACAGAAATGAATTTAGTAGACCTAGAAAGCTTATCTCCTTTAATTGTGATCGTTTTACCTTTTGGTGAATTTATTTGAATTAACTTTTGATCACATAAAATACTAGCTTTATTGGCTATTAACCAATCCATTCCTAAAACAACATCGAATCCTGCCAGATTCATGGGATACAGGTTTGCAATAAATTTCTGATTTAAAATTTCTATGCTTGCTCCCTGCAAGATTTCAGAAATTCTAATGGTTTCTCCATTGGCTGTTTCTACTAAGCATTCATGTGGTAGTTTAGTTAATGACTGATTTAAAATTTTGCAAAACGATGTATTAATAAAACTTTGGTTTGCACCAGAGTCAAATAATACTTTGGCAAAGACATCATTAACTAAAAACGTACCAGCTATGACATCTGGGATCATCTTGGCTTCTTCTGCAGTCAGAACAAATGCTCTAGCATTTTTGGTATTCTTGTTATCTGGAGCTGGAGCTAATTTTGGACAATTTAGTTTGAAATGACCTTGTTCTCCGCAATTATAACATACCTTGCTGTTAGCTTTCTTCCTGCAGCTTTCTTCCTTGTGTCCCGACATTTTGCAAAAGTTACAGTATATGGAACATCTCCCTGAATGTTTTCTTTTGCAGTTCCTACAGTAAGGTGCAGAGGTAGAACCTAGATTTTTCCCACGGTTAGAATTTCCAGAACGAAATTCTTGAGTCAACTTCTGGGTTAGGTTCCTCTTTTGATCATCTTCTCGTGTACGGACTAATTCATCAGTCAGGGTATTGGCTAGTTCTACAGCTTCTTCTATGGTTTGTGGTCTAGCTGCCTTGACTACATGTCTAATCTCCCCAATTAATCCCCAAATATAACGGGAAATTAACACTGGTTCTGGTGAAGCAAGAGTTAACACTATCCTAGCATATTCGAAGAATAACTTAGTGTACCCTTTGCTATCCACACCAGTCATCCTAAGGTTTAGGAATTTGTTTGCTATCTGTTCTTTCTCATTGGGTGGACAAAATTTCCTTTCTACGTTGTTTTTAAATTCTTCCCATTCCATATTGTAGGTTTGATCACTTCCTCTTGTCTGGAGGATAGTGTTCCACCATTCTAATGCTGCGTTCTTAAACAGATTAGAAGCAAACAATATTCTATCTTCTTCAGCACACTTACTTATTCTTAAGACTGCCTCAGTCTTCTCTATCCATCGTAAAGTTGCAATGGCCCCTTCATTGCCTGAGAATTCCATTGGTTTACAAGACCAGAATTCTTTATAAAAACAACCATAAGGCATGGTTCTTCTTCTTTTAGGAATAGGCATTTGAAGTACCGGTCCATTGTTCACACTGTTTTCTGGTTCACTTGGTCGCTTACTGCTATGCTTACTTTTATTATCAGCATCCTTAACAGTTTGTAGTATAAATGGCATAGCATCTATAATTCCCTGTGCTACTATGTGTTGGATAGCACTATTGTCCACTTGGTTTCCATTGTTATTGTTGTTTGGGTTCTCATTATTCAGATTATCGTCATTCTGAATATTATCATTCTGGATTTCCGGGTTATTGTCCAAATTGACTTGATTTCCTTGGTCGGCCATCTGAATTTTAAACATTTATCCCATATTAATATCACAAATAATATTTTAATATAATTAATCACACGACACGCAGTTTTGCCAAAAGCGTAGATCATTGCTACTATACTCTTTTCATATACTTATGCGTCTATTACACACTAGTACAGAAATAAAGATTACAATACCAACAGAAATAAAATAATAATATGCATCCGTACACACATATTTTATTTTATTTTTATTACATTATTATTACTACCACTTCCTCCATTCAAACATTCACGGATATGGATTTATCCAAAAATCCATATTGCGTTCATCGTATTTCCATACGAGACGCTCTCCTACCTGACGCATCCTCTCACTGCTTTCTAAAATTTCCTCCCGAAAGTCCTAAGTTCTTGAACGTTTTCTGCACTCATTGGGGGTGCAGGTTCTCGGACTGGGTTTGGAATCTGGGGTACGGGTTCCTGATATGGGGGTGACAATTCCTGAAATTGGTAAGGATCCTCTAAAATTTCCCTAATGTAGTTATCTTGGTAATAGGGATCTAAATGGTCCATACCTGGGTAGACTTCTATGTTCTGTATGGGTGGATAATCCTGGACAGGGTAACGTTGCACAAAGTCCCTATTATCGTCCCACCAGGGATCGTAATTCGGGTCTAGTGGGTTTGGTGCAGGCACCCTAGGGATTTCTTCTGGGTTAAAATCATGCATCTCCACCTGGTTTTCCTGATTTTCTATCTCCATGGGTCAGCAGCAGTCGTAGCTAAGATATGAAAATTAGCTAGGCTTCTATTTAACATATCTTGAGTATGGGCATCTGTCTCTCTGTTAATAGCTGCTAAATCCCTTTGCTGTTGCAATTTTCGCATTCTCTTCCTACGAGCAAAAGCTTCTTTACTGAACCATCCTCGTTTCTTAGTAGGGAATGGCTCTTCAGATTGAGCTCTAAAAGCAAATATTCCATCTTCCTGATCAGCAGTATACCCTGAAAGGGCAGGCTGGGATGATGTACCTTCATTCCTAGGTGAATCAGATAACTGACGATTCAAATCTGATGGTCCTTGATCACTCATACTGAAAACTAACAAATAGTCAAATAAAACATAACACATAATTACAGTTATGCACATATTTCCTTAGTTTATTTCCTAACACAAAATTTTATAATTTCAAGTGTCAGCAGAACACTTCTTTGGCTTAGACCAGTGGCTAGGCTCTGATACCACCTTCTGTCACAACCCCCGATCCCTGATCCCCGGGAACGGGCGGACGTGATCACAGATTTTGGTGGTATCAGTTTGTTTAGTCTCGCAGCGGAATTTACATCAAGACCGTAGTTAGGAAATGTTTATCAGAGTAAAACCACCATACTTGATATTAATAAATACATGGGCAAAACCCAAGTTTCTTATTACAATACAGTTATAGGGACAAACCCTATTTTATTGAATTTAAAACATCGTTTATTAGGTAACTTTTATAGCCACATTTTCCCAAGCCTTCAGTGCTCTCCAGCTGGCTTTTCATTAATTGGCTGTTCACATTGTGTTACATGTAACGCGTTTTAAAAACATTTGTCAGTCGGAAATACTGGTGAGTGAATCCCAGTTTAATCAAGAAACATTTTATCAATTAAGACAGTATTGAGAGCGATCACATTGTTTATTTCTACACAATTACTCATTCAGTATTTGCCACTCGACCGGATCTATGGCTATGGTCAAATTACCCATTGGCTAACTCGTTGTCCAATAGTAATGAACTGTCATTCCTGACTTACTACTCACAAGCAGTAATAAATTTTGTATACAAAACCCCATAATACCGGCAGTAATTGAAGAACTACAAAGACTCAATCACCGCTTAATCACATTGTAAAACAATTAAGGTTTTGTAAAGTATTCCAAAAACATAAACAAAAAGAGGATAAACTCACATTGTTGTCTTAGGCTTTTCGTAAGGGTTTCCTGGCTATAATCTATAATTTATACAAATGTACATTGATTAGTACCATAACCCTTTGAAATTATTAATGATACCCTCCCCGAGACGGCATTCCAACAACTACGTCAGGCAGAACCACGACAGTTGTTACGGAACCCTAAATCAATCGGGCAGCGTAACTGTTACTAAACTGGGGTTATAATACTTACAATGGAGCAGAACCTCGCTAATTAGGGGTATAATACCCAAAATGTTATGTCTATAACTTCAGAATTCGAGAATGAGATTTGAGAATGAGCGACGGAAACTGAAAACTGATGCCATCTATTTATAGTTGTGTAATCTGGTCCTGTCGCGACCCGCGTAAAAGATAAGGGACCTTTACGCGGCCCGCGTCAACATCGGTCAACTCAGTAGCTTAGCTGGGTCAGCTTGTAGACTCGACACGATGTCGACACGTGTCAGCACCGGATGTCTCCGCGTTTCATGATCTGTCGCGGCCCGCGTCAAAGACCTATACACCCTTACGCGGCCCGCTTCAACTTAAGAAATCAGCGCAGTCAAGTCCAGCCTTGATACGGCCCGCGTAAACTAAGGGTAGAGTATGTCGCGGCCCGCCTCAACCCTATATTTCATGTTTTCTATTTATTTTATATACTATAATATAATTAGGGCTCGGTTTTCACATACGGGGTATAATATAAGATATATTGAGACATTTTATAGTATATTAGAGGGTCGTAAATAGTATGAGAATATTGGTTTTACCGAGGGTTGTTACACAATTTGAGCACGTTCATCAAGAAGATTGAAGCTCAAGAACTTGAACTCCGAAAGATTAGAAAAATGAAGTCTGAGTCAGAGTCCGAAGGGTTTGGTAAAACAGGAAGTAAAATTGACATACATGAAAGGGTTTTTGAAAAGGTTGATCCAATTCATGAAACGCCATGCAAAAACTGCTTAAAACCCTGCATGGATTGTCTTGAAAAAGACAAACAGTTTCAAGAATTGAAAGAATATACCGACAAAGTAAAATTCGATCTTTCTGATGTGAAAGAAGCTTATGATACTTTATCACGTTCAATTAAAATGATCCAAAATGAAAGTATAGAAAATGATAAAGTTGTTAATTTGCTTAAAGCTACAGTCATGGTGTCACACCCCAAATTTCCACGTGTCACCGGTGGGCCCGGTGGGGAGTATCGTGACGTAGTTGATATCATCATAGTCAAGCAACACAATATAAATGAATGCACAACGGAAGCAAAGGATAAATTATATTACAATCCGAATATAAAGTAATATCCAGTATTACAACGGAAAGTAAAGGATCCACAGGCAGATCTTAAAACATATCATTTGTTCAACAGACTTTAGACGCCTAGAACTTGCAAGATTCCTTATTAGCGCCCTGAGCTTCCAGCCAATTTCGTTCAGTACCTGTCACTTAACCTTTTTGGAAAATACGTCAGTTTTCACTGGTAAATACACTCAACTGACTCATTTGAAAAGAGTTTAAGAAAATTGATTTGGATGCACGTGGCACAAAAATATCTTTTATAATTTGATTAAAATGCACAGAGGCAAAATTAACCTTTTATACTTGGGAAAATTATTTGTATATAATCTTGTATACAGTTTTACTTAGTTGTCGTCCGTTAGGGCCGGTTTGTAGGGCCGGACTAGATTAACTGACACGCCACGGGTATAATGCCCACAGGCTATCATCCTCTAAGTGGATTACCAGTTCCGGTATAATGCCCACAAGGATGATACCTCGGAGTGGATTACCAGTTTTTACATAATGCAGCTGTCAGGTGTATGCCTACACCCCGTGCTTAGGTCATGGCCATTTCATAAAATGATGCCAAGGATATCCGGGACATGGTCATTAACCCCCAAGGCCATACACCAAATAATACATATTAAACGGGTTGTAAGTACATCAATCACAATACGATTTAAGTATCTACACACCCGACCAAGCGGTACTTTTATAGTGCCGTATCCAAAGCCCGTATAGGGAAAATAAGTTAAGAGTATTTACCTGAGCTAGCTCCTGTCTTAAATAGTAAGAATTTAATAACTCAGCCGTATTCACTTAAGTAAGCGTAGGTACCATTTACCGGAATGCTCTAGTCTGGAATGATGGTATAAATAACCAATTAGAATGCTAACGGGTCTTTAATTTAGCCTAAGCTTAGACCGGTTAGTCTTAAGGGAATATACGATTCAGACGCATGATTAAGCGAAGACCGGAATAGAATGTGGTTTAGACCCGACAAGTCTGAAGACTTGTCTTAAATGGGTCTTCCATACACATTCTGGATTTTGAGATAAAACCAATAAGGTTTGACCCGTGTTGGCTAATTTATGTAAACTTGTTACATAAACCGAACCGTACGCGTAATAAGCGTGACGGGTATTCATGAGATCCATATACAGGTTTCCTAAGTTAATTATGTCTCAAATATGTTGTGACCTTAGTAAGATGTCTTTCATTATGCCCGAAACGTATATAAACACAAACTAGGCCCCGTAGGGGTAGTTTGGTCATTTAAAAGGTTATAAAAGAGTTTAAGTATTTTCCTGAGTTACAGGTCTGATATAATCAGCAAAAATACTTATTTTGATAAGTTATAACAGTAGGTTAAAGTATATATGTGAATTTACCAAGTATAACTAAACTATGCACCGTAGGGGTATTTTGGTAATTTTACATAAGCCGTACAGCTCGAAACTGAAGTCTGAGTTAAACAACTTTTGCTTACTGTTAAAATATTATAATTTGCCTCAAATATCAGTAGGTATCAACCCGGGTATGCTCAATATGATTTTAATACATACTATGCGTTAAAAACGCTAAATAAGGCGATTAAAGGCCATTTCCGGGTTCGATACTTAAATCTGATATTTTTATATTTCTAGGAGGCTTAAAATAATTTATTTAACATATCTAATCAGTAGAAAAAGGTTTGGAGTCGTTTAGATATGTAAAACTTATTTTATGGCCCGTAAGGGCAAAACCGACAATTACCGGATTAAGCCTACGACTACTAGTTATGCTCAGCCTAAATTAATTAAAAATCTTCAAAAATCCCAAAATAATATATTACATCAGTGGGTATTAAGTTTGATACTAGAAAGTAGGCTTAACTAGGCTATACGCTAATTTCGCCGTTTTATTAACATAAAGCGTTCATATTACGCTAACGAGCATAACTCTTAATCTACACCTCAAACTGATGTCAAACTTTGCATACAAGTATATATATCAGTAATTAAAGTTTCTACTCTTTTACATTTCCAAAAATCACGTTTTAAGATAATAAGGGCATAATGGTCAACATATGAGCAATTAACGGAAACGCGTAAACGAATGGGTCGATCAATGAACAAACCACAGAGGGTTGTGTTAACATGTAGCCTGGTCCTAAAGAAGCTCTAAGACATTTTCAAATCATACTTAAGCGGGTCAGAACTGAAAGTCAGAGCGAAAGTCAAACTATGCGACTTTCGGTTCCGAACCGGGTCTCTACAGTAAATTGTCGGGTTGAACATGTTCTTACACTAATTACCAAGTTCTATTCATGATCAAAACAGGTTGCACACCTTCTAGATTGCTAAATATGCGTTTTATGCTTCTGTTGACTTTTTCGGATTAAGTTTGACCTGACAAACGATCTAGTTAGAGTGGGAATCAGGGGGAACCCTTTTGAGGTTTTATTACCCACATAATTACCAACTTATAACTACTTTTGATTTGACTAATCACTGGACCATTTGTGATCAATCTTAAAGTCAACCGTTAATTACGACGGTTTGACTTTTAAGCTAAAACTCAATTGAGAAAGGATTAGAACACTTACAAGGGTCTAATGGTTGATTAGGAAGTCTTGGAATCAGCTTTGGAGTTCCAGAGATGATCAGAAATGAGTGCAAGAATGTTTGAAACTTGGAGGCCTTATATAGTGTTTGTAAACACCACAATTTGTTGACAACTAAGTCTACAATTGACCACAATCATCCCACAAGTGTCCCTGGGGTCTAGGAACATTTTAGGGGTCGCCCAAGATTGAGAATTACCAGCAAGATCGGTTAAAATCGCGCAAAACAGGCTGCTGCCCGTTTTTCTGCTTCTGGGCGTCCCAGGCGGCCCGCCTACGGTTTTGTTAAATGCCACGCGGGCCGCGTGGACCTTAAATTCAGGTTTTTCTTTTTCTATTTGTTGCATATTCGACTCTTGGCCCTTCCGAAAGGTCAACTAACCTTTATATTGAAATTTGAACCCTCTAATTTGATACATAAGGGCTTCAAGATATATACCCACTTTTTTTAGTCCTCGGTTAATTTTATTGTCACCCGAAAAGTCCAAACTTTCAAGGTTGATGCTTTAACCCCTTGTACACGAATTTGATCATAACTTTCTCATACGATTACAAAACTTTATGAAATTTATATCATGCATTCTAGTGAGCATAATTTACCGTTACAAAGCTTCGGGTTTGTCAAAAGGTCACTCAGAGGTATAACTTAAACATGTTGACACATTTAACCCCTGTAGTTTGTAATCTCTCACTTTTAGTTTCGTATGATCCATGATTTATTCGTTCGAAGGTATGAGCATCATATAGTGTTAATATACTATATATTTATTCACTGTTGACATCTAGAACTCGTATATTATCATACTTTCCATGTTTGTCAACTTTAGTCCTTTCAGATCATTCTTTCACACGTTCAAACATATGACACGTGTCAACACATTATAGGACGTGAATTTTCGAGGTGTTACATCCTCACCCCCTTAAAATAAATCTCGACCCGAGATTTACTGAAATAAATAAGGGTACTTTTCTTTCATCATGGATTCAACCCCCCACATGAATTCGGGTCCTTTACGGGCATCCCACTTGACCTTTACTATATGCACATGCTTCCTTCGAAGCTTCTTAACCTGTCGACCTTCAATCGACAAAGGTTTTTCACAAATTTTAAGCTCTCATCTATATGCACATCCGTATGTGGTATAACCAGTGATTCATCAGTGAAACACTTCTTCAGATTGCAGATATGGAACACATTGTGAATTCCACTGAGCTCTTCAGGTAAGTTTAGCTTATAGGCAACTGAACCGACACGTTCGATAACCTCGAAAGGTCCTATGTATCTCGGGCTTAGCTTGACTTTCTTACCAAACCGCATCACTCCTTTCCAGGGTGATACCTATTGTTGAACCTTATTTCTTAACAAGAATTTAGGAGGTTTGCTATTTTCATTAATCCTTAATTTTCTGCCGAATATTGGCATCTTACTGATGATTATGAATTTGCGTGATCTTATTGATTGTCTATAATGCAACTTTCAGATCTTGATGTTTGGACTTACCAAGCTATTGTCCTAACAATGGACGTTTAACATTCCATCTATACAAGGTCTTCAAGGGAGTAGCCTTGATACTTATATGACAACTATTATAGAAAAGCTTATTTTAAGGTGAGATGGTTATTCCAACCATTCCACAAAAATAATTTTTTTAAGAAATAGCTAATCTTTACAGTTAGTCGAACAAATCGATGATCCTGGGCAGCTGATGGCGATTCTTAATCGTTGCCTAATTAGGGTTGCGGTAAACAATGCCTTAGCAAAATGTACCGTCTTTCATAATTTACTATACCGAATTCTCAGGATATTGAGTTTGGCTTTATGAACCTATATCTTAAAACTTACTTAACCAGGGTTTTCAATTCTGCCAATAATGGTGCTAGCTGTCTTGGAGATTTCGTAATAATACAGCCTTAAATGGGATATGAAACTTAACTCTACCTGCCCCCCAGGGGTAAACAGGGTAATCTTAGGAGAAGATAATCAAGGTACAAGGAGGTTACAGAGATTTCCATATCTCAGGCTCCAGTTCACTCATCAACGCTTGTGTCTAATAATTGACACATTCATGTTATGAGTCCACATATTCCGTTACCAGGGAATATTTATTTGGACAATTCTATTCTGGATATCTTCTTTGAATACTATTAGTTGACTTTAGTACCATATGATCATTGGGATATCTTTGTGGTCCCATGCATTAAACCTCCATACTGATCAGGCATGGAAGCAATCTATGGAACTTATTAAGATACACCAATCCTCATATAGCGCTTTTTTCATACCAATTGGTATTCGAAATCGATAGAGATTTAAGAGATATCAACTACATGTGCTTATATTTAATCAGAATGGAAATTTTCACAAACTAGGCACCTAGCTCGGTTGGCTAGGCGCGCGAAAGGGTGCGGCCTAGACCCAGGTTCGATTCCGAGGACGGCCAATTCCACCATTTTTTATGTTTAATATTAATTAATCGTACGGATACATGTAATTATGAGGGTTGTCTCATAAGGAGTCTTGATAATTAATCGCTTCTTATCACCCACAATATGGGCTTGATTTTTAAGGTAACCAATCGATTTTTATCACTATATTGAGTCCTTATATTTAACGGAACTAGGACATCGAAAAACTGATTCCTAATGGATATAATAATGCTGAAGCAGTCTCTGAGGTATATAGGCTTCTTACTGAACTTACGTTACTTTTTATTAGGCCTGTACTTGCTCTCTTTCCCAGATTTCTGGGAGTTATCCTCCTTCTTTGGTTCATCCTTCATATTTGAAGTGTGAATATAATTCTCCTCATGAGCAATTAAACATGGTTTTTGAATGAGATTTAGAGCGAGAACCATTCGGCTCTTTGGATTGTCTCATGACCTTTTCCCATGATCCCTCCAACTGCTGCGTCAACCACAGCCTGGAGATTAACTCCATTAGTATTGAGGTTTACGTTTGTAGTTTTTATTTACATTCGTCGCATTATCAATGGCGCGATTGACGGTTGTCTTATCCGAGTTTATCATACTCGAGATTTTGTTCCTATTGCCAGGTGAATCCTTTACTTAGTTGTAATCCAACATCTGCTATTCATTACCCTGATGGCCTTAACATATACTAACCATGGTCTCATCAAACTATACTAGCCAATAAGGCATTATCATTCTTAATGAATGTTATTTTAAAAATATATCAATATCACTTAGCCTAGGTCACAAGAGACCATCAATGGCATTTGAGGGTTGGACCTAGTCCATCACCTCTTTGACAGGGGATCAAAATGTCACATCTGTCTTTAATATACTGATGAATTTGGATAGTTTGAAAGTTTGCCATAAGGGTATCAGAAAAGAGTGATTTCTAATAGATATTAAATATCAATAAAGGATTTGTTGGAGCATTTTCTAAAGTATCATCGGTCAATTTCTACCCCGTATTGAGTGACCGGAGCCTTAATCAGGCGGAGACAATAGTTCTCAACATTTATCATTCATTATAGAGTCATATGTGCCAGTATCAAATAAAATTCATGCCTAAACTGTTTGATATGAAAAGGTATCTGCTATATAGTTATCATTCTGCATCATCTCCTTGGCGTTCTTATGGAAGACTCATGCGTTTGCTTTCTTGGCCTCTTTAGTCTTCTTTGCATACTTAGGGCAGTTGGTCTTTATGTGCCCCTTCTCATTGCAATTGTAGCAGGTGGCATCTTTAATCTTCCTGCATTCAACAGTCTTGTGCTCCTTAGACTTGCATAACCCACATGCAGGTGATTAAGACTTAGAATTGGATTCAGATCTGCACTTTCCAAAGTGGCGTCTTTGACAAGTCGTGCACTTTGGCTTCTCCTCTGTTCGCTGACTGTTCCTTCCAAACCCAGACTTCTTAGAATCAGTGTTTCCCTTGTGCTTCTTTTCTGACCCTCGTGAGTTATCATCCTCATGATTCCTCTTACTTTCTTCAGATTTCTTTAGCGATCTCAATCTGGCCGCATCTAAAGTAAGGGATAAGGAAATGTCAGCTACTGATCTGAAAGTCGCTGGCCGAGAAGCTTTTACGCTTGCCTTGATCTCGGGGGCTAAACCACCGATAAAACGAGCTATCCGTTTTGGTTCCGGGGTTACCAGGTATGGAACCAACCGAGACATAGTGTTGAAGCTCGTTAGGTAAGCTTGACAGTCGAGGTTTGTCATCACTAAGGATAGAAAATCGGACTCTATCTTCTCCACCTCATGCTGAGGGCAGAAATTTTCCCTGATAAGGGCAACAAATTGATCCCACGACATATTGTACAGTGGGATTTTTCCGGTGGCTTGAATCAGAGATCTCCACCATGCTAAAGCTTCACCCTTGAAAGACTACGACACAAACTTGACCACGTCTCGCTCAGCGCATCCGCTGATATCAACAACTGTATCCATCTCATCCAACCATGTCATACAATCGATGGCTCCTTTCTCCCCAGTGAAATCCCGGGGTTTGCAGGAAACGAAATATTTATAGGAGCAACCCTTAGCAAGGGGTCCTTTATTCAGTATGACCTGCTGAGATGGAGCACTGTGGTTTGAGGAGTGTCGGTCATCATTTTTCTTCGGGTCGTCGTTATTGGACGGTGGCTTTGAAGGCTGTGTAGATAGGGTCCTACTACGAGTCCCACTATACTCGTCATACTGCCTTTCCAAAGCCTGTGTAACTGCGCCGTCTATGATCGCTTTTAATTCCGCACTAGTTAGATTAATTCGGGCGTCATTATTAACCTCCGCTGGATGACTATTACCCTCGTCTGAGTTAGCCATTACAATTGAACTGTTGTAGAAAACAAGGACAATAGTTTATTTGGGAGTTTATTATGGAATTGCCCCTTAGGGTAATTCATTAACCATGGTAAACAGCGACCATATTTGGTTAATTTATTAATCAAATTTATTTAGGATTTCTATAATAATTTATCCTAATTATAAAACAGTAACAGTCTTATTTGTGGCACCAAAGGCCTAGTCACATGGACAATTATAAATTATATGCTAGGATTTCAGAGAATCGAAGCATTTGAGGTTTGAACCAACGTTCATTACCTTTCCTTGACAGGGAGTTGTAGGCTACCACTGTCTTTAGTCCCAGAGGACGTTAATTATAGCCCGTGGGCACTTCATCCATAAGGGATGATTATATAAATAAGGGATTTTAGAATAACCCCAAAAAATGACTTATGTGATTTTATTGCATCACACTTTGTCAAGCATGTTAATATGCTTTCAAATGTTTAATAAGGATTTGAATCTCTTGAATAGGTTCTACCATCTTGGCCTTGTCTGCAGTGACACTTAAGCTAGGTTTTACCCTTTAGATTCTTTTTAATAATTAACGCAGAAAAATTTCTAAATTGAACTGTTAACAAGGATCTGAATCTAATTGTGGAACTACCATCTTGGCCCTGTCTTAATGTGACGTATGGCTAGGTCTCGTCCTTTTTAGATTTTGCCATTTTATTATAATGGTAGATCTTATAATATAGGAATGATATTTTTTTAAACATAATCGTTCCTTTAAAATTTAAACAAGTATATGGTTGCCCTAAACGGGACTTCTGATAAAATGACTTGCCCATGCAAAGGCTAATCAGAAAAATAACAAGGAAGTAATTTAAAAGACAATGAAACGAATTTGGATTTGTCTTATGTTCTTGTCTAGACTCAAGAATGTGCAATTGTGTAACTGAGATTAAACGCAAAAGGCTAGCGTTTAATTCACTCAGTGTTGGCTCTGATACCAACCTGTCACACCCCAAATTTCCACGTGTCACCGGTGGGCCCGGTGGGGAGTATCGTGACGTAGTTGATATCATCATATTCAAGCAAAACAATATAAATGAATGCACAACGAAAGCAAAGGATAAATTATATTACAATCCGAATATAAAGTAATATCCAGTATTACAACGGAAAGTAAAGGATCCACATGCGGATCTTAAAACATATCATTTGTTCAACAGACTTTAGACGCCTAGAACTTGCAAGATTCCTTATTAGCGCCCTGAGCTTCCAGCCAATTTCGTTCAGTACCTGTCACTTAACCTTTTTGGAAAATACGTCAGTTTTCACTGGTAAATACACTCAACTGACTCATTTGAAAAGAGTTTAAGAAAATTGATTTGGATGCACGTGGCACAAAAATATCTTTTATAATTTGATTAAAATGCACAGAGGCAAAATTAACCTTTTATACTTGGGAAAATTATTTGTATATAATCTTGTATACAATTTTACTTATTTGTCGTCCGTTAGGGCCAGTTTGTAGGGCCGAACTAGATTAACTGAAACGCCACAGGTATAATGCCCACAGGCTATCATCCTCTAAGTGGATTACCAGTTCCGGTATAATGCCCACAAGGATGATACCTCGGAGTGGATTACCAGTTTTTACATAATGCAGCTGTCAGGTGTATGCCTACACCCCGTGCTTAGGTCGTGGCCATTTCGTAAAATGATGCCAAGGATATCCGGGACATGGTCATTAACCCCCAAGGCCATACACCAAATAATACATATTAAACGGGTTGTAAGTACATCAATCACAATACGATTTAAATATCTACACACCCGACCAAGCGGTACTTTTATAGTGCCGTATCCCAAGCCCGTATAGGGAAAATAAGTTAAGAGTATTTACCCGAGCTAGCTCTTGTCTTAAATAGTAAGAATTTAATAACTCAGCCGTATTCACTTAAGTAAGCGTAGGTACCATTTACCGGAATGCTCTAGTCTCGAATGATGGTATAAATAACCAATTAGAATGCTAACGGGTCTTTAATTTAGCCTAAGCTTAGACCGGTTAGTCTTAAGGGAATATACGATTCAGACGCATGATTAAGCGAAGACCGGAATAGAATGTGGTTTAGACCCGACAAGTTTGAAGACTTGTCTTAAATGGGTCTTCCATACACATTCTGGATTTTAAGATAAAACCAATAAGGTTTGACCCGTGTTGGCTAATTTATGTAAACTTGTTACATAAACCGAACCGTACGCGTAATAAGCGTGACGGGTATTCATGAGAGCCATATACAGGTTTCCTAAGTTAATTATGTCTCAAATATGTTGTGACCTTAGTAAGATGTCTTTTATTATGCCCGAAACGTATATAAACACAAACTAGGCCCCGTAGGGGTAGTTTGGTCATTTAAAAGGTTATAAAAGAGTTTAAGTATTTTCCTGAGTTACAGGTCTGATATAATCAGCAAAAATACTTATTTTGATAAGTTATAACAGTAGGTTAAAGTATATATGTGAATTTACCAAGTATAACTAAACTATGCACCGTAGGGGCATTTTGGTAATTTTACATAAGCCGTACAGCTCGAAACTGAAGTATGAGTTAAACAACTTTTGCTTACTATTAAAATATTATAATTTGCCTCAAATATCAGTAGGTATCAACCCGGGTATGCTCAATATGATTTTAATACATACTATGCGTTAAAAACGCTAAATAAGGCGATTAAAGGCCATTTCCGGGTTCGATACTTAAATCTGATATTTTTATATTTCTAGGAGGCTTAAAATAATTTATTTAACATATCTAATCAGTAGAAAAAGGTTTGGAGTCGTTTAGATATGTAAAACTCATTTTATGGCCCGTTAGGGCAAAACCGACAATTACCGGATTAAGCCTACGACTACTAGTTATGCTCAGCCTAAATTAATTAAAAATCTTCAAAAATCCCAAAATAATATATTACATCAGTGGGTATTAAGTTTGATACTAGAAAGTAGGCTTAACTAGGCTGTACGCTAATTTCGCCGTTTTATTAACATAAAGCGTTCATTTTACGCTAACGAGCATAACTCTTAATCTACACCTCAAACTGATGTCAATCTTTTCATACAAGTATATATATCAGTAATTAAAGTTTCTACTCTTTTACATTTCCAAAAATCACGTTTTAAGATAGGGCATAATGGTCAACATATGAGCAATTAACGGAAACGCGTAAACGAATGGGTCGATCAATGAACCAACCACAGAGGGTTATGTTAACATGTAGCCTGGTCCTAAAGAAGCTCTAAGACATTTTCAAATCATACTTAAGCGGGTCAGAACTGAAAGTCAGAGCGAAAGTCAAACTATGCGACTTTCGGTTCCGAACCGGGTCTCTACAGTAAATTGTCGGGTTGAACATGTTTAGACATGTTCTTACACTAATTACCAAGTTCTATTCATGATCAAAACAGGTTGCACGCCTTCTAGATTGCTAAATATGCGTTTTATGCTTCTGTTGACTTTTTCGGATTAAGTTTGACCCGACAAACGATCTAGTTAGAGTGGGAATCAGAGGGAACCCTTTTGAGGTTTTATTACCCACATAATTACCAACTTATAACTACTTTTGATTCGACTAATCACTGGACCATTTGTGACTAATCTTAAAGTCAACCGTTAATTACGACGGTTTGACTTTTAAGCTAAAACTCAATTGAGAAAGGATTAGAACACTTACAAGAGTCTAATGGTTGATTAGGAAGTCTTGGAATCAGCTTTGGAGTTCCAGAGATGATCAGAAATGAGTGCAAGAATGTTTGAAACTTGGAGGCCTTATATAGTGTTTGTAAACACCACAATTTGTTGACAACTAAGTCTACAATTGACCACAATCATCCCACAAGTGTCCCTGGGGTCTAGGAACATTTTAGGGGTCGCCCAAGATTGAGAATTACCAGCAAGATCGGTTAAAATCGCGCAAGACAGGCGGCTGCCCGTTTTTCTGCTTCTGGGCGTCCCAGGCGGCCCGCCTACGGTTTTGTTAAATGCCACGCGGGCCGCGTGGACCTTAAATTCAGGTTTTTCTTTTTCTATTTGTTGCATATTCGACTCTTGGCCCTTCCGAAAGGTCAACTAACCTTTATATTGCAATTTGAACCCTCTAATTTGATACATAAGGGCTTCAAGATATATACCCACTTTGTTTAGTCCTCGGTTAACTTTATTGTCACCCGAAAAGTCCAAACTTTCAACGTTGATGCTTTAACCCCTTGTACACGAATTTGATCATAACTTTCTCATACGATTACGAAACTTTATGAAATTTATATCATGCATTCTAGTGAGCATAATTTACCGTTACAAAGCTTCGGGTTTGTCAAAAGGTCACTCAGAGGTATAACTTAAACATGTTGACACATTTAACCCCTGTAGTTTGTAATCTCTCACTTTTAGTTTCGTATGATCCATGATTTATTCGTTCGAAGGTATGAGCATCATATAGTGTTAATATACTATATATTTATTCACTGTTGACATCTAGAACTCGTATATTATCATACTTTCCATGTTTGTCAACTTTAGTCCTTTCAGATCATTCTTTCACACGTTCAAACATAAGACACGTGTCAACACATTATAGGACGTGAATTTTCGAGGTGTTACACATGGACAATTACATGGTGATTAACATTCATCTGTACATAATCGCATCTTTGAAAAAGAACTTGAATTGATGCGTATTGAAACAAAAAGAGTTGATAAGAAATTGATCAGTTATATTTCTTCATCATATGTGATTGATCAGATTATACCTCAACAAGCTGATTTCAAAAACGTTCCACCCCCAATGTGGAATCATTACACTCAGAAGTATCCAGATGGGGTGGAAGAAGCGTTGAACCTCAAATTGAGGACAGAGGAGAATGAATTATCGGAGAGCATAGATGTTACATTCTCTCTATCTGACACCGACAACGAGTCACAACTTATCAAAACTGTTGTAGACCAAGTGTTGGATGAAGAAAGTGATAACTCTGATTTCAAAATGGTTAAAAAGGTTTACAATAATGAATTTATGACATCTAAAAATAATTTGAATGACGAGACATTCAAAGTGGCATATACTTTGAATGATTCTGACAAATTATTTTCTGATGATGAATTTCCAATAAGAAGTGTCAAAACTGAAATGATCAACAAGGTTTTCAAATTAACAGAAATTAATATTTCTGAAATAAAAGATGTAAATCTTACTAAAAAACCTAAAAAGTACACTTCAAGAGTTCAACAAAGATTGAACAAGAAAAAGGGTTACAGTTCTGGTTCGGGTTATCGAAAGAAACCAAACCATAACAGTAATTTCAAAAAGAAAGGATTAGGTTTTATTTCATCAGAAAATCATAAAAATGAGAAAATGTATAAACCAAAAATAAAATTTGTTTCAGGAACAAGTTCTGAAGAGGAGAAGGAGAAACCATTCTGGAGACAGTCAAACAAGGAGTTTCTCGCTGAAAAGAAAAAGAATATGTTGAAGGAATCTGAACAGAGAATTGAAAGAAGAACATGTTTCAAATGTCAAGAGGTTGGACATATTGCTTGGAATTGCCCAAAGCCAACCAACACAAAACAGGGAGTTTCTTCTAACTCGAAATTGAAAGAGAAGTGTGTTGATAAAAAGGAACAACCAACAGAGAAGTTTAAAGAGTTCAAAATTCGACTTTCGAAGTTGGTAAAAGCTCAAAACGTTTTTACAAAAGAAGAGCAAATTTAAACAAACAAAAATGGGTTGTTAAAAGTTCAGATGATAGTTCTAGCAATGAATCTGATTCATCAAAGTCAGAGGAGCCACCAGTTGAACCAAAAGACAAAACTCAGTACCGCCAATGGATGAGGTCAACTTTCCACCATTACGGACTGAAAATTAAAAAAAAAGTTGGAAAAGTGGAGATCTCGAATCAATTCTATTCTGAAAAGAAAGAATTCGATGTCGAAAAAGCGTTCAATGGCAAAGTGAAGCATATTTTTGGGAAGATGGTTGAGGGTAAAGAAAAAGGGGTGAAAGATTTTTATGAATCAAAAAGGACAACTTATCCACCGAGTGAAGATAACTCGGGAACACCCAAAGCTGGTCAGGCTAGGGTGTCTGTATTCCATGCTTGAAAAATCCTGACTTGCCGGAACTCCCAGGTTGGTAATTGGGGAGTAGGAATCTGCATCTTTCTTGAAAAATTCAAAATTGTCATATTTCAACTTACAAGTGGTTTTGTTGATAAGAACCTACAAGTGGTTAATCAAGGTCATTAAGTTAAACTTGATTTATCTTTCATACAAATGGTTAAGAAAACAACCCGATCTTACAAGTGATTTCAACAAAACTAATTTTCCGGAAAAACTATTTTGATTAAAACAAACTTAAGTGTTTTGAAATCATAATGGGAAAATAGTTGCCGGAACTCCCAGGTTGGTAATTGGGGAGTAGGAATCGGCATCTTTCTTGAAAAATTCAAAATTGTCATATTTCAACTTACAAGTGGTTTTGTTGATAAGAACCTACAAGTGGTTAATCAAGGTCATTAAGTTAAACTTGATTTATCTTTCATACAAGTGGTTGAGAAAACAATGTGATGAAAACCCCGATCTTACACGTGATATCAACAAAACTAATTTTCCGGAAAAACTATTTTGATTAAAACAAACTTAAGTGTTTTGAAATCATAATGGGAAAATAGTTTGTTGTTAGGGGGAGTTCTGATTGTTTATGCCAAGAGAATGGAGAATTGAAGCAATTCACATCGATTTATCAAATTTTCTTTAAATGGTTTTGAATTTTAGGGGGAGTAAGAAATTTCAAAAAATCCAAAAACATTAGAAAATTTGAAAAAGCACAAAACTCATTTTGAATTAAAAATATTTGAAAAACAACAAAAAACATGAGAAAATGAAAAAGAGTTTTGTTGTGAAAAGAGGAAATGATAGTACATCAGTAGACAATCACAGTACGCTAATGTAAGTCCCTTAAAACGGATCTTTCAATGATATCAAACAACCTATTGAGTGTGCGGAATCCAATCAATAGGTGATTCAAGAAATAAGATGAAAAACAAACAAGAACAAACCGAATACGAAGAACACACCGAATCACTTTTCAACACTTGCACACGATTCTATTACTTGAATAAGCAAAACCGTCTAGTACAAGTATCTTCACCACCAATCGCCTCCCACTCTCTATATCTCTAGAATTCTGTAACTAGGAGGTTCTAAAGGTTCAAACCCTAAAACAAGTTAGAAACTTGTTTATATACTCAACCAAGCCCACTTCCCTACTTGGGCTTCCCTTGGGCCTGCTTGGCCCACATGGCCTAAAGCTTAGCCCAAGTGACCTATAAAGGTTCACAACCTAATATAAACTAACCCGGTATGGCCCAGCTCGTAACCATAACCCGTTGTGTTAATTTGATGCGTCAGTCTCACACTTTAGAGCCTAACAATCTCCCCCTAGACTGATGCCATCAAATCGTCTTCATAACATGAATTGAGCAACGTCTTCAACGAAGTCTATGGTTGTCGCTATGCTGCAGATGTTGTGGAAGTTCTTGACTTCTGAACTCTCAGCACTGGGTCTCTTTCTTCAGCTCTTGTGGTTAGCTTCACATCAGGATCTTGATCAGCATTTGCTTGAAAATCTTGTCGAAAAGAATGTGAGAGGAGGATTCTCGGCAGCTCTTTTCTTCTGCAATCTTTGTCTTTCAAGCAGTTTCATGGTACTTCTTCAAATGTACTTTCACTGTCAGACGACGTTTCGTATCTGATTCTTCTGACTCAGGTACATCTTGTAGTCGTGCTGCTCCATGCTTCGTCAGCAGCTAACATCATCTCAGTCTTCAACAACCCCTGTTCTTGATTAAAATCAAGTTCTGCACATGCTCACAAACTCATAAGCAAACATTTCTTATGCAACAGGGAGAGTACCATATGAACACTAGGTACATCCATGTACTTATACTCGGATTTCACAATTTAAATTCTTTCAACTTTTGATGATCAGTCAAATCTTCAAGAACGGTTAGATTTTTTATTTTAAGAAAAAAAAATAAACACAATATTTTTGTATTTTTGATTTTTTTAAAAAGAACTAAAAACAAATAAAAACTCAAAATATAAACAACTACCATAAAATACAATTACAATTGCAATGGGATCAAAATTCGTTCTCAAGCAGATTAAGGAACACTTTTCAGTACGAGCCTAATCAAACTGGTCTATGCGATTGCCAATATGTTTGTCCACTTAAACTTTAACGCTCAACTTTCAATTTTCAACTTCGAGATATGCTTTAGGTAATATTATACTATTATACCCGTGTGTCCCATTCCAAGGCATACCCCCGCGATCAAGGTAAGCACAACAATTCATCGTAGCAGGTGAGTATACTGATGTCATCCTTTAAGATATCCTGACTGTGTCTAGGTCTGTATATAATCTGTTTTATCATGTTTTGATTTCTTAACAATGAACACCCAAATAAATACTAATCAGATCCTGGAAATATAAACAGCACACTCTATCATGCAAGTATCTTCCCTACCACATATTTCACAAGTCCAATCCAGATTTCTGAAATCTTAACTGGGAATAGGTTGAGAAGAGAACAGAATAGATCTTTTGCAGAGATGGTATAATATACAGATCAAATGAGTTTTTCTCAGTTTGATATAGGTTTCTTGGGTTTCTTTTGGGCACTTGAGGGCCTCTTTCGGGTGTTTAATTGATCTACAGCGCGACAACGTACAGCTTGGTCAGCATGTATCTGGATGCAGCAGAAGCTGACGTTGCCTAGCACCTCCAGGTCAGCATATATCTGGATGCAGCAGAGGAGGTACACGAGTTTTTCAGAGAAGATTTCAGAATCAGATCAAAATTGTGTGTATCGGGACAACATACAGACATTCAAATAGAAATGAGCTAATTCCAAGTGACTTTCTTTCCTGGGTTCATGTACAATTTTAGTTCTGAACAGAAGGACAGCCAAGATATCCCCGGATGATTCAACAATATAAAGACCCGAAACCTCAGATGTTGGCTATTTATCAACGCAAGATTTAAGACCATAAAATCATACGCCGTTGGTATGTTACCCACATGGTACATAGTTCGTTATGTTTATATCACTTAGTATCTTTTATCATGTTGAACGTCAAGCCTATCGACATATCGCAGTAGATCCTAGTCTTTTCAGCTATGGCACCTTACATGTGTTAGTCAAACCCTTTAACACGAACATTTATTTCACTTCCCATATCATGCAATTTTTCTTTTTAGCTTTTTCATTTTTCTAATGTTTTTGTATTTTTCTCATTTTCTCCCCCTAAAACAATGCATATATATAGCATATATATACAGCAAACTCTTTTTGTATTTTTCTTTTCTGAGTTTTCTCCCCCTAAACTCTATATCTATCTATATGTTCCTCTCCCCCCCCCCCCTAAATTTGTGCATAAATCTTGTATTTTTGCGCAAATTTACCATTTACTAGAGAAAGGACAATTTATATACAAAGTAATGAACTAAGAAAGAGAGAAAATATTTTTGTTTAACCGTTCTATCATCAGATTGAAGACTAATCAAATTCAAATCAAAGTACTGAATTTAAACGGTACCTTTTGCTGATCATTTCTTACTTCTCTAATCTCCTCCAAAGGAAACATATCATCTGTAAAAAAAATTTGAACTTTTTGCAACAGTGAAATGTTACCCGTTTTTATCTCTGGAACA
This sequence comes from Helianthus tuberosus, assembly GCA_030545235.1. NCBI lineage: Eukaryota > Viridiplantae > Streptophyta > Magnoliopsida > Asterales > Asteraceae > Helianthus > Helianthus tuberosus. The sequence continues at coordinate 85,997,507 of CM060364.1, read as the reverse complement.
ACTGCTATCAACATTCCAGAGATTGTCAACAGCTCCCCCTTAGTTGTTCCTGAAAAGTAAGGAGATTAGTAAGACATTGGTACCCAGGCCATCGTGGTCCTGGGATTTCCTGAAGCATCAAAATAAGACACTTCTTTTAAACACAAGTCCCCTTTCGTTTCAAGAATTGGAGATGTAGTTGCTTTTTGTTTTGCTCTCCAAATTTGTTTAGGCTTTTCTAGTTTCTTAGATGCCTGTGGCAAAACAGTTGGCTTATCAACCTTGTTATTTTTCGAAACTTGTGTAGGTTTCAAAGCTTGTTTTCTGTTTGCTTTAGCAGCATTCCAATCCCCATCAGAAGGTTTAACCTTGGGATTCACATTCTTCATTGCCTTAGGTGATGATACCTTCATCGGCTTGGAATGATTGTTATCATTTGGTGTAACCCTCTGATTTCGCATATAATAGGGTACATGGGGACGCCTTATGCAGTTTCTAGCAATATGCCCCGCAATGCCACAGTTGAAGCAAGTTTGTCTTTTCATCTGAAAGACGTTTTGAGTAGCTTGATTCGCTCTAGCAGGTCCTGAAGGACAAACCGGTCCTTTTTGCATTGGATACGCCTGCACTTTACTTTCAGACGAAGACGAATTTGGGTGCTTGTATGTGTTGGTTGCAGAAGTCTTGTTGCTTTGAGCACCATTCTTCGTCTTTTCTCCCTAATTGGAGCTTTCAATCACCTTGTCATGAGCCTTATGGGATCGTGATTGTCCTTGATGAGCAGACTTCTTATATCCTCGACTTTGATCTGCTCGTTTTGGCTCCTTTTGTGTGTTGTGAACCGGCTCACAAACACCAGCACAAGAGTGAATATTCGCATTTTGTTGCACGTTTGGGCGATGAACACAATTTCTAGCAATGTGTCCTGGAATTCCACAGTTGAAACATGTTTGTCGCTTCAATGTATGGAGATTCGAAGAACTAGCAGCAGTAGCTAATCTGATGGGTTTAGATTGCTTTGATTGCTTTGCTTGTGTTCCATGTGCCTTTTCTGAGTTCTTATGTACCAAAGGTGTATGATTTCGCGAGCTCCCTTCATCATGTTTCTCTTCTTCTGTATGACCAAACGAAACTGGTTGTTTCGGAGTCGACACACCTGCATCAGGGGAAACACTAGACAAAATGTTAAAGGATTTGAACAAATCAATATAATCATATAGCCAATCTGGACCAACTCTAGCGTCCGTAGTATTTTCTTCGAGCCATTCAATGTTGCACGACTCAACGACTTTCTTGGTTACTTTATTGTACACTCTATAGGAGGATCCTTTAGCGTATCCAATAAAGAAACATTCATCCCCTTTGACCTCAAACTTCCCATTAGTGTCCATGAGCAACAAGACACACGGACAACCAAAGTTACGGAAGTGTGAGACCGAGGGTTTACGTCCTTCCAGAATCTCATAAGGAGTTTTCATATGATGTTTGTTTACTAAAGCATGATTCTGGATGTAACAAGTCGTGCTAACTGCTTCGGCCCAGAAGAAACTAGGAAGCTTCGAGTCGGCCAGCATGGTTCGTGCCGCCTCTATAAGAGTACGATTCCGTCTCTCATCCACTCCATTTTGTTGTGGAGTTCGTGGTGCACAGTACTGTCGTTCGATTCCTTTTTCTGCACAGAATGTATCTAAGGTGATATTCTTGAATTCTGTCCCAATGTCTGATCGAATTGCTTTCACCCTTGTAGTAGCTTGATTTTCAACTAGAGTGACAAATTGTTTGATCAAACTCGCAGCCTCGTTCTTGTGACTAAGAAAGTATACCCATGTGTAACGAGAATAGTCATCTACGATCACAAGATAATACGCCTTCTTGTCAATGCTCACCACATTTACAGGACCAAAAAGATCCATGTGTAGTAATTCAAGCACGACTTTTGTCGAAGGTGTAGACTTGGATTTATGAGGCTTTTGATGAGCCTTTCCTTTTGCGCAAGCAACACACTTTTCTACCAGCATGAAGTCTTTGATTGGTAAATCACGGACCATTTGACCTTTAGAAGACGATTCAGTTTCTGTTTTAACTTCTTTTTCAGAAACATTTTCTAGTGACTGTTCATTTATAGTGACCACATCTTCTTTTTTCAAAATCTGGTTCAGATTCAGTTTCAATTTTGGAACAAGTTGAAATTTCATCAACACATGTTTCTTCAACATATGTATCATGTGAAACTGATTCAGGTTCAATTTCTACTACAGTTTCCAATGGGGTCCCACTAGATTCAACATTAGGGACACCCACTGAGACAGATTCAGAAGAAGAATCAGGATACTCTTGATTTTCTTGAGAAGTCGTTTCAGTGGTTTCACTGAATGCGCCCTGAGGGACCTCACCTGTAACATTTTCATTAACTGAAACGTTAGAAACATTAGGATCACACACATTAGCTGAAAAACAATCATCACCACACTTATTGTTCAAACTATCAACACAAACATCATCAGTTTTGCCCAAAACAACAGGCTCACAAGACGAAACATAAGCAGAAAACGACGCAAATAAAGAACGACTAAAAGCAATGTCAGATTCAGTTGGTTCAGAATAAGGTTCAAAATAAGGTTCAGAAATATTTGAAATAACGACTGGTTCACTCCCATGAACATCTCCACACTTTACTTCAGAAATATCATTTGCACATGAAGATGAAACGTTAGGATCAATTGAGCCTTTGGAAACAAAATTTATTGGAGCAGACTTCTATTTCTCAATTGGTCTTTCATTAGATGATGACTTATTGTTTCTGGGACCATAAGTCATTTTACTTTCATTCATCAGCTCCTCCTCAGTCATAGGTAAATATGTATAATTGTCATTATAAGGAGGAGGAGCCTGATTAAAACCCAAACCACGCCCTTTATTTTCCTTGTATGCGAGCTGTTGATCACACAAGTTTTTGACTAATTTGCTGGAAGAATCAAATTTCTTAATGTTGAGTTCATTTATTTGATATCTATCTCTGATATCTTCCAGTTCTTTATTCAAAATGCATACTTTCTCCTGAGCTTCTAAGAAATGGGCTGTTTTTACACTTACATCATCTTTGAGTTTGATGATGTCTTTTCGCTGAGCTTCAATTTTATCTTTATAAAGCTTTTCATTCTTTGATAAAGTAAAATTTTTATTTTTTATGTCTTGATAGTCTTGTATTAGCTCAGCGTTATGTAAATGATATGCCTAAACCCGTTCTCTACATTCAGGAGTGCAAAAGACAGAAAGTATCTCTTCTCTGGTAATTTCTTGAGCCACTGGTTTGTGAAACATGAATGCCATAATTTCAGTGGGTGGTTGATGCTTTTGTTCTTCTCCTCAAAACACAAACCAAAAGAGAACCCGTGCACACGCTAACTCAAACACTCAGCAGTTGAATGAACCCGCTTTCTGAACCGTACCTCAAAACCTGTCAAAACCGTTATCACAAAACCAACAAACTTTTTTTATTTTTTTTATTTTTATTATTACAAGAAAACCTAATTATAATTATTATTATTCTTATGATTATTATTATAATAATTATGATTATTATCAAAACCTAACTGTTACACGTGTTGTTACAACCACAGCCGTCTTCTTCTTCGTTTAACAAGCTAAACCCTAAATTTGAATTCAGCCGCAACGATGATGATGAATGGTGGATGTACCCTAGAACGGTAATCGTGGTTGAACGGAGAAGAACAGTGGACGTCGTCGGAGAAGAAGGTTTCTAGTGATGGATGTCGGAACAGTGATGTAGCGACGGAGATGATGAGTTTTAGAACGGAGTGCAGGTTTTTAATGGTGTCGACCAGAGATTGCAACTTGAAACCGATGATGAATGTAATGGCAGGAGATGATGTTTGCGGAGACGGTGGTCGGAGAAGATGATGAACGTGACGGCGGTTTATGAACGGAGAAGATGAAGGTGATTCAATGTTGGTGATGACAGTTGATGACGATGATGAGACAGCATCGATCTCGTTACGACTCAAACCGTTATGAGTCGAGACTGTGAAGGTGGTTGCGAGTCGGAACCGAGGTTGCGACTCGAGACTGTTTGGAAATAATATGACTCGAGACCAGTGAGGGTTGATAAAGAGTCGAGACAATGGATGTTTGAAGAAGATGATTGCGACTCGAGACAGTGGTTGTTGATGACTCGAGATCTCGGTTGCGACTCCGAATCTAGGTTGCGACTCGAGATCTTGAAATCAATAACTCGAGACCAGTGGATGAAGCTATGGTGATGAATGTGTCGAGACTATGACTTGAAACCAGAGAATGTATAACTCGAAACCTGATGTTGATGATATGACTCGAAACTAATGAAGATGGTGGTTGCTGGTTGCGACTCGAGACTATGAAGATGATGACTCGAGACCGTTTGTTGTGTTTTAGATGATGACCACGTGATGAAGATTGGTTTTGTCGAGACCTCAGAATCAGACTTAAAACCTCAAATGGAGTCGAAATCGTGATAGCGACTGTGTTGGAATGACTCGAAACAGCAAAGTACTCCGAAATATTATCAAAATCATAAAAGTTATTAAAATAGAATATGGAATGTTTCAATCAAGTCAACAACTTTCCTCCGAAAACTTTGTAAATTTTAAAAATCAAGATATTTTCAGAAAAGTAAAAAGATTATGTTTAATCTTTTAACAACCTTTTCAAAAATCAAAGTACCAAAATATGTTGATTTTTATAAAACTTCGATGAATGCAACTAAGAACACGAAGAACTCGAAGAACACCAAACCAAAAATTACAAAAATCTTGAATCTTTGATATCACACCGAGCCTAGAAACAGGTTCTAATAGCTCTGATACCACTTGTAAGTCCCGTAAAACGGATATTTCAATGATATCAAACAACCTATTGAGTGTGCGGAATCCAATCAATAGGTGATTCAAGAAATAAGATGAAAAACAAACAAGAACAAACCGAATACGAAGAACACACCGAATCACTTTTCAACACTTGCACACGATTCTATTACTTGAATAAGCAAAACCGTCTAGTACAAGTATCTTCACCACCAATCGCCTCCCACTCTCTATATCTCTAGAATTCTGTAACTAGGAGGTTCTAAAGGTTCAAACCCTAAAACAAGTTAGAAACTTGTTTATATACTCAACCAAGCCCACTTCCCTACTTGGGCTTCCCTTGGGCCTACTTGGCCCACATGGCCTAAAGCTTAGCCCAAGTGACCTATAAAGGTTCACAACCTAATATAAACTAACCCGGTATGGCCCAGCTCGTAACCATAACCCATTGTGTTAATTTGATGCGTCAGTCTCACACTTTAGGGCCTAACAGCTAAAGAATTGGAAAGTCAAATGTGATAAACGGTCTCATTGATGATATGCCAGTAAGTTTTTATACATTCAGTAGATTGTTTTCGAGATATAAACCTAAATATCATAACTTACTTATTTCGTGGGGAGCATCTCTCGGATATATAGGTAACCCCTGAAATCTTGTTTGAAGGGCTTTCTATTTCTGACATACTAGGTCTTTGTGCGTGATGATATCTGGGGTATTATACCAGGACTTCTGATTTTGCGGGAGCAATAGCCTAGTCCTCGTATAATACTTTACATTGCTTTAATCTTAAAGCCCACCCTTAGCATAAAAAATGATGAAACATTGAAAAATGCTAATCATGTGTTGTTGAAGAAAAGATTCTCTAAAGGGAACACACCTAAAGTCGAACCATTATCTCTCTGATTTTGCAGAAGCAATAGCCTGAGCTCTCATGGTCTCGCATTTACCTCTTACAGATATCATTAGTGTACATTCACCTGTAAGACTGAATATATGAGTCTGGATACGGGAGTATATTCTGAGGTGGGACACACGAATAAGTTTAAGTCTCTAAAAGATTAATCCCATATCTCGAAACAGTTGAAATTTGTGTGAAAATTTAAGTGGATCAGTATACTAACAATCTAAGTGAATCGTTTAGAACTTAAAGGGTTTAAAGCTCAAAGGTGCTAGTGATTTGTCATAAACTGATATGATCCTCTTACACAAACTCACAAAAATATTGTCTGTAAATATTTCTTTACTGTTTTTCATTAAAGACAAAAACCCAAAAATAATGTGTTTTAGCTTAAAATTTTGAAAATTCAAAAAGATTTTATTTCATCTTATTTTCGACAACTGATGTTGAAAAGCTGATTTTCAAAATTCCAAGTGTTGAACATGATGAACAACAGGGTTGGGAGAGTTTATTTGAAATGAGAATTAATTTTGAAATGATTAAATGAAAAATCTGAATGTTGAAATTACAAGTGGTAAGTCAAAATTAAAAATGTCATAATATGAAATTTATATTTTGGGTAGAGTTTGTGCAGATAGTGAATTCCAGACTGTGATCCTAGCTTATCGAAAGGGGGAGTCTGAGGACGTAAGAGCCAGATTCAGATTCTGGAACAAAGCTCGAGATAGAAGCTGCTGATACTGGAGAATTTATGGAATCAACATCAAAGGGGGAATATAGTTGTTGATGCTGATAAAGAGAAGAGAGAAGATTGAGGATGCTTACAATGTCAGATACTTTGGAGAGAGCAAAAAGACTGATCAAGACTGAAGACTTGTCATACTGAAGACTCGACACCGAAGACTTCGTCAACATCCAAGGGGGAGTCTGTTGGTGCATATGTGTTGGGATTGAACCCTACCAAAGGAACAGATAATTAAAGCCAAAAATGGATCAGAGCAGTGGATCCAGAATAAGCAGATATTATGTTTACAAGTCTCTCCCCTTGAAAGTGGTTTCAACATCTACTAACCTCCTATCTACTGATCGTACAAACTGCTGACCTACAAACTGCTGATCAAGTAAAAGCCTGATGGAAGACTAAAGCTCTGCTGTTCAATCTACTGCCTTGAGTCAAGCTCTGCTGATCCGGACAAGTACTGCTGGGTTCACATCAGTGGAAGGATGCAGCAGTAGTTTAGATGTCTTTATGTAATGAAATGTAATAGCAGTAGTTAGCATAGCAGAGGTTGTATAGATCAGAGGTTAGAGTTTGTTAGGAGGTTAGATGTCACTTTCATGGTGACGTCAGCTTAGATGCCTCAGTGGTTTGCTCGTGCCTATAAATAGAACAGTGCTTTGTACTGTTCTATTAGCTCTTTGCAAAATCTTCTTCCTGCACGAACAAACACTGTGAGCTCAGGCTGAGGGGGAGTTTGTATTCAGACATTGCATTGTAATCGTTATTGAAATAAATTCAATCTTTCGGTTCTTTGTTGTAACACCTCGAAAATTCACGTCCTATAATGTGTTGACACGTGTCATAAAGTTTGAACGTGTGAAAGAATGTTATAAATGGACTAGAGTTGCCAAACATGGAAAGTATGTGATTTTACGGATTCTAAGTGTCAACAGTGAATAAATATACTTCATAATAACCCTACATGATGTTTATAACATCAAACGAATAAATCATGGATCATACGAAGCTAAAAGTGAGAGATTACAAACTACAGGGGTTAAATGTGTCAACATGTTAAAGATATACCTCTGAGTGACCTTTTGACGAACACGAAGCTTTGTAAATGTAAATTATGCTCACTAGAATACGCGATATAAATTTCATAAAGTTTCGTTATCGTATGAGAAAGTTATGATCAAATTCGTGTGCGAGGGGTTAAAGTGCAAACGTTGAAAGTTAGGACTTTTCGGGTAACAATTAAGTTAACCGGGGACCTAACAAAGTGAGTATATGTTTTAAAGCCCTTATAGATCAATTGCGAGGGTTCATAATGCAATAAACAAGTGCCTATTCTAAATTTGAAGAGCCAAGGACCCATGCGCAAAAATCAAAAACATAGATAGGCTGCAGGTAGGCCTCGCGCCACGCGAGGAGCCCCTCGCGCCACGCGAGGGGGTGCCAGCTCCTGATTTCGTTTTCTCGGCTGCCCTTGCTCTTAGACGTGATTTTAACCAATTTTTCTCAGTCTTCTTGGCCCCTAGGAACCCCTAAACATCTAGGACACTTGTTGGAAGGGTATGGAGAGTTGTAGACACCAAGTGTCAAAGATTTGTGGTGGAATTTTTACTATAAAAGGCCACCTTATGCAACACAACTCCTCACACCTTCATTTGCATAATTTGATCATTCCTGGAGCTCTCAAGCAGGTCCAACTGATCTTAAGTCGTGCATAGGACTCTTGTAAGTCTTCTAGTCCTTCTTTAATTGAGTTTAGCTTGTTAAATTAGCTAAAAGTCAAACCGTCATAATTACGGTTTGACTTCGAGATTAGTCTATAATGGCTCAGTAATATCTCGAATTAAAAGTAGTTATGAGTTGGTATTTATGTGGGTAATAAAACCTCAAAAGTGTTTCCCCTGATCACCACTCTAACCAGGTCAAAAGTCGGGTCAAACTTTTAAGTAAAAAGTCAACAGGATGCTTAAAATGTCATTTATGCATAATTAGTTATCTAGAACATATATAACATGTTTGATCATTGTTATAACTTAGTAATTAGTGTAAGAACATGTCCAAACATGTTCAACCCGACTATTTCCTGTTTAGACCCGGTTCGGAACCGAAAGTCGCATAGTTTGACTTTCACTTTGACTTTCAGTTCTGACCCGTTTAGGTATGTTTTAGAAATACCTTAGAGCTTCATTTGGACCAGGTTACATGCTAGTATAACCCTCTGTGATTATACACCTCGGTTCATTAGTTATCCGATTAATACGCATGATTCCGTTAATTGCTCATATGTTGACCATTATGCCCTTATTACCTTAAAACGAGATCTATAAAAATGTAAAAGTGTAGAAACCTTAGTTACTGATATATAAACTTGTATGCAAAGTTTGACATCAGTTTGACTTGTAGATTAAGAGTTATGCTCATTATCGCAAAACTAATGCTTTATGTTAATAAAACGGCGTAATTAGCGTATAGCCTAGTTAAGCCTACTTTTTGGTATCAAAATTAATACCCACTGATGTAACATATTATTTTGGGAATTTTAAAGATTTTTAATTAATTTTAGGCTGAGCATAACTCATAGTCGTAGGCTTAATCCCGTAATTGTCGGTTTTGCCCTTACGGGCCATAAAATGAGTTTTACTTATCTAAATGACTCCAAACCTTTTGCTACTAATCACATATGATAAATAAATTATTTTAAGCCTTCTGGAAATATAAAAATATCAGATTTAAGTATCAAACCCGGAAATGGCCTTTAATCGCCTTATTTAGCATTTTTAACGCATAGTATGTTTTAAAATCATATTGAACATACCCAGGTTGATACCTACTGATATTTTAGGCAAATTAAAATATTTTAACAGTAAGCAAAGGTTGATTAACTCAGACTCCGTTTTTGAGCTTTTCGGCTTATGTGAAATTACCAAAATACCCCTACGGGGCATAGTTTGGTTAAAAATGATAAATTTCACATATATGCTTTAACCTACTGATATAAATTATCAAATTGAGTATGTTTGCTGATTACATCAGACCTGTAACTCAGTTAAACATTTAAACTCTTTTACAAACTTTAAAATGACCAAACTACTCCTACGGGGCATAGTTTGTGTTTAAATTCATTTCGGGCATAACGAAAGACATCCTACTGATGTCACAACATATTTGAAGCATATTAACTTAGGAAACCTGTATATGGCTCTTACGGATACCCGTTACGCTTATTACGCGTTCGGTTCGGTTTATGTAACAAGTTTACCTAAATTAGCCGAAACGGGTCAAACCTTATCGGTTATATCTCCAAATCCAGAATGTGTTTAGTTTACCCATATTATACAAGTCTCCAAACTTGTCGGGTCTAAATCACATTCTGTTGCGGTCTTCACTTAATCGTGCGTAAGACCCGTATTTCCTTAAAGACTAACCGGTCTAAGCTTAGGCTTAATTAAAGACCCGTTAGCATTCTAATTAATTATTTATACCATCATTCCAGACTAGAGCATTTCGGTAAATGGTACCTACGCTTACTTAAGTGAATACGGCTGAGTTATTAGATTCTTGCTATTTAAGACAGGAGCTAGCTCAGGTAAATACTCTTAACTTATTTTCCCTATACGGGCTTGAAATACGGTATAATGATACCGCTTGGTCGGGTATTGAATGTTTAATCGGATTGTGATTAAATTATTGAGGTAACCCGGTTTAATCTATATTGTTTGAAATAAAAGCCTTTAGGGGTTAATGACCATGCCCTGGATATCCTTGACATCATTGTATTATAAAATGGCCACGTCTTAGGTACGGGGTGTAGGCATACACCTGACAGTTACTAAGTAATAACGGTATCTCGCTCTCTTGTGGGCCTATACTTGTGGCGTGTCTGTTAATCTTGACTCGGTTTCTACATCGGGCCCTGAACGTATAACGAACATGTAAATCTGTATACAAGGTTATAAATATAATTGTTCCAAGTATAAAAGATTAATTTTGCCTCTGAGCATTTTAATCAAAGTGTCAATATATTTTGTGCCATGTGCATCCAAACCAATTTTCTTAAAACCATTTTCAAAATGAGTCGGTTGAGTGTATTTACCAGTGAAAACTGACATATTTTCCAAAAGGGTTAAGTGACAGGTACTGAACGTAATTGGCTGGAAGATCAGGGCAGTTCTAAGGAATCTTGCAAGTTCTAGGTGCCTAAAGTCTGTTGAACAAATGATATGTTTTAAGATCCGCCTGTGGATCCTTTACTTCCAGTTGTAACACTGGATAGTACTTTATATTCAGAAATGTAATAATATTTATCCTTTGCTTCCGCTGTGCATTTATATATTGTGTTGTTTGACTATTATGTTGCCAACTATGTCACGATACTCCCCACCGGGCCCACCGGTGACACGTGGAAAGTCGGGGTGTGACAGGTTGGTATCAGAGCCAACACTGAGTGAATTAAACACTAGTCTTTTGTGTTTAATCTCAGTTACACAATTGCACATTCTTGAGTCTAGACAAGAACATAGGACAAATTCTAATTTTTTTTGGAGTCCTTTGTTATTTTGCTGATTAAGCTCTTTCATGGGCAAATCAATTTTTATTAGAAGTCACGTTTAGGGCAACCATATACTTGTTAAATTTTTAAAGGAACGATTATGTTTAAATTATCATTCCTATATTATAGGATCTACCATTATAATAAAATGGCAAAATCTAAAAGGACAAGACCTAGCTTCGGGTCATATTAAGACCGGCCAAGATGGCAGTTCCATAATTAGATTCAGATCCATATTAAACACCTCAATTTAGGATTGCTCTGCGTTAAATATTAATAAGAATCTTAAGAGTGAAACCTAGCCTTCGGGTCATTTTAAGGCCGGGCTATGATGGTAAGACATGTTTAAAAGATTCGAATCCCTGTTAACATCTGTAAATATGTTAACACTCCTGGCATGAGTGATTCGTTAAAATCACACACGTCATTTATATATATGGATTCTTTAAAAAGATCCCTAACCCAACTTAATGATCTCTGAATCATGGGTTTGGATCATCAATTAAGACGATCATACTTTGACCATATATTGGTAAAATAATGCCTACGGGCTATAATGTATAGTCCATTTGAGACATTGACATTTGATCTTTATGATTCCTTGTCTATGGTGGTGAGCTACGCTCAAGCCTATTAGTCTGTGTGACCAATGCGATCCTGACTACTATCATCAAATGAAGATGATCATATAATAAACATCCCTTAGAAGGAAAATGCCTACGGGCTATAGTTAATGCCCTCTGAGACTAAAGACAGTGGTAGCAATGACTCCCTGTCAGATAAAGGTAATGAACTAGGTTTAAACCTAAATGCTTTGATTCTCTGGAATCATAGCGCATAATTTAAAAATGTCCTTAAGACCAGGCCTATTGTGCTAGTATACCTTAATGTTTTGATTCTTTGAAATCATAGGTTAAATAAAAATGTCCACGAGACTAGGCCTTTTGTGCCACAAATAAAACTGTTATTGTTTTATAATTAGGATAAATTATTATAGAAATCCTAAATAAATATGATAAATAAATTAACCAAATGTGGTCTCCGTTTACCATGTTTAACGAATTACCCTAAGGGGGCAATTCCATAATAAACTCCCAAATAAACTATTGCCCTTGTTTTCTGAAACAGTTAAATTGTAATGGCTAACTCAGATGAGGGTAATAGTCATCCAGCGGAGGTTAATAATGACGCCCAAATAAATCTAACGGGTGCGGAATTGAAAACGATTATAGACGGCGCTGTTACACAGGCTTTGAAAAGGCAGTACGAAGAGTATAGTAGGACCCTATCTACACAGCCTTCAAAGCCTAAAACACACTCTGAAGCTCACAGCAAGCCACCTCCCAAGAAAGATGATCCCAAGAATGGAGATGACGATCGTCGCTCCTCGAACCATCACAGTGATCCGTCTCAACAAATCATACTGAATAAAGGACCCCGTGATAAGGGCTGCTCCTACAAGTACTTTGTGTCATGTAAACCCCGAGATTTTACAGGGGAGAAAGGAGCCATTGACTGTATGACATGGCTGGACGAGATGGATACTATTGTGGATATCAGCGGATGCGCTGAGAGGGATGTAGTGAAGTATGTATCCCAATCATTCAAGGGAGAGGCGCTAGCGTGGTGGAAGGCTCTCATTCAAGCTACTGGGAAGATCACACTTTACAACATGTCATGGGAACAGTTTGTTGCTCTCATTAGGGAGAACTACTGCCCTCAACACGAGGTCGAAAGAATTGAATCTGATTTCTTATCATTGGTGATGACAAACTTAGATTGTCAAGCTTACCTCACCAGTTTCAATACCCTGTCCAGACTGGTTCCTTACCTTGTAACACCAGAGCCCAAGCGAATTGCTCGCTTCATTGGGGGTTTAGCCCCAGAAATAAAAGCCAGTGTTAAGGCTTCAAGACCTACCACATTCAGGTCAGTGGCAGATCTGTCGCTATCTCTCACACTCGATGTGGTTAGAAACAAGGCTGCCAAAGTCTCGGAAGACGGAAAGCGTAAAAGGGAGGATGAGAATTCCCATCACTCCGATAGGAAGAGGAACTCTGAAGATAAGAAGAGTTCTGGGTTTAAGAGAGTCAGCCAGCAGTCGGGAGAGAAGACCAGGTGCGAAACCTGTAAGAAATACCATCTTGGGAAATGCAGATTTGAATCTCAGCCTCTACCGTGTGGAATTTGCAAGTCCAGGGAACATAAAACCCTGGATTGCAAGAAGTTGAAAGATGCAACCTGTTATGGTTGCAACGAGAAGGGGCATATCAAGACCAACTGCCCTAGGAATCAGAAGAAGCCCGAGTAGGCCAAGAGAACAGATGCACGAGTTGTCAGGATGAACGCCCAAGAGATGGTGCAGAATAATAATAGTATAATATGTACTTTTCCTTATCAAGCAGTTTATGCAGAAACTTATTTGATACTGGCACATATAAATATATTATGAATGATAAAGGTTGAGAACTGTTGTCTCCACCTGATTAAGACTCCGGTCATTTAATGCACGGTAAAAAGTGACCGATGTTATTTTAGAAAATGCTCCAACAAATCCTATATTGATATTTAATATCTATTAGAAATCACTTTTCTAATAACCTTATAGCAAACTTTTGGTTGCATACATAAGGACTCAATATAGTGATAAAAATCGATTGGTTGCCTTAAAAATCAAGCCCATATTATGGGTGATAAGAAGCAATTAATTATCAAGACTCCTTATGAGACAACCCTCATAATTACATGTGTCCGTGCAATTAATAAATATTAAACACAAAAAAATGGTGGAATTGGCCGTCCCCGGAATCGAACCTGGGTCTAGGCCGCACCCTTTCGCGCGCCTAGCCAACTGAGCTAGGTGCCTAGTTTGTGAAACTTCCATTATTGATTTAATATAAGCACTTGTACAATAAACTTCCTTATCATTTATCAATGATAATTTCTGCTAAGTATCCTATTTTAATACAGGTAATAATAAATCTTCATGAACCATAAACTTAGCAAATTTTTATTATCATCCACAAGGTATAACTACCAAGGAAACCATAGTAACCGATTCTTATAGATCGGCAAGGAATCCTTCCGAAAAATCTTAGAGCGCTCTTTCTTCGCATAGAGTACGACAACATATGTTATTTTAATTATATTTTTCTCATTGTTTTCTATCGCCTGCGAATACCAAACTATGTTTGATAAAAGTGCCATATGAAGATTGGCGTATCCTAGTGTGTCCCATAGATTATTTCCATGTCTGATCAGCATGGAGGTTTAATACATGGAACCCCTAAGATAATCCCAATGGTCATATTGTACTAAAGTAGACTAGTAGTATTCAAAGAAGATATCCAAAAATGGAAAAAAAAATTCAAGTAAATGTTTCCGATTAAGGAATTCGTGGACTTATAACATAAAGGTGTCACTCATTTGACACGAACAATGATGGATGAACTGGAGCTTGAGATATGGAAAAATCTCTATAGCCTCCTTGTATCTTAATTATCTTCTCAAAAGTTTCCCCTGCTTACCTCCTGGAAGACAGGTAGAACTAAGATTAACATTCCCGCTGTGGACTGGAGTATTATGAAAACTCCATATTGATTATGGAATAATCGAAACCTTGACTAAGTAGGTTTTAAAACATAGGCACATAAAGCCTGACTCGATATTCTGAGGGTTTTATGTTATTAAATAAGAAAGACGGTTCATATTGCTTATGCATACATGCCGCAACCCTAATTAGGCAACGATTAAGAATTGCCATCAGCTACCCAGGATCTAAGGGCAAACTAATGGTGGATAGGCTTGAAGAAGTCTGTGGCCACCCATGTAGCAAAATGCTTGACATGTGCGCAAGTCAAAGCCGAGCATCAAAAACCGTCAGGTTTGCTACAACAGCCTGGACTTCCTACGTGGAAGTGGGAAATGGTAACTATGGATTTTATTACCAAGTTACGCAAGACAAGGAAAGGAAATAATACGATATGGGTTATAGTTGACCGACTGACTAAGTCAGCTCATTTCTTACCCATCAAGGAGACTTATAGCTCCGATATGTTAGCCCAGTTATACGTTGATAAGACAGTAACTTTACATGGCATACCTGTAGCTATTATCTCTGACCGGGATACTAGGTACACGTCACATTTTTGGAAAAGTTTCCAACAATCTTTGGGCACACGTTTGAATTTTAGTACGGCTTATCATCCTCAGACTGACGGTCAGAGTGAGCGTACTATTCAAACGTTGGAAGACATGCTGCGTGCATGTGCGATCGATTTGGGAGGTAGTTGGGATAAGAACCTACCATTAATCGAATTCTCCTACAACAATAGCTACCATACCAGCATCAAGGCTGCGCCTTTTGAGGCATTATACGGTAGAAAGTGTAGATCGCCAGTTTGTTGGGCGGAAATTGGAGATGTCCAGTAATCAGGACCAGAGATAGTGTCCGAAACAAGGGACAAGATTGTCCAGATTCGTGACAGTCTCAAAGCTGCCCGGGATAGGCAGAAGAGTTAAGCTGATCCTAAGCGTAAGGATTTTCACTTCGAAGTAGGTGACAAAGTCCTACTTAAAGTGTCACCCTGAAAAGGAGTGATGCGGTTTGGTAAGAAAGGCAAGCTAAGCCCGAGATACATAGGACCTTCCGAGGTTATTGAACGTGTCAGGACAGTTGCCTATAAGCTAAACTTACCAGAAGAGCTAAGTGGAATTCACAATGTGTTCCACATCTGCAATCTGAAAAAGTGTTTCGCTGACAAATCACTGGTTATACCACATACAGATGTGCATATAGATGAGAGCTTAAGAATTATTGAAAAACCTTTGTCGATTGAGGATCGACGGGTTAAGAAGCTTCGAAGGAAGCATGTACCTATTGTTTAGGACAAATGGGATGCCAGTAGAGGTCCCGAATTCACGTGAGAGGTTGAATCCACGATGAAAGAAAAGTACCCTTACTTATTTCAGTAAATCCCGGGTCGAGATTTATTTTAAGGGGGTGAGGATGTAACACCTCGAAAATTCACGTCCTATAATGTGTTGACACGTGTCATAAAGTTTGAACGTGTGAAAGAATGTTATAAAAGGACTAGAGTTGACAAACATGGAAAGTATGTGATTTTACGAATTCTAAGTGTCAACAGTGAATAAATATACTTCATAATAACCCTACATGATGTTTATAACATCAAACGAATAAATCATGGATCATACGAAGCTAAAAGTGAGAGATTACAAACTACAGGGGTTAAATGTGTCAACATGTTAAAGATATACCTCTGAGTGACCTTTTGACGAACACGAAGCTTTGTAAATGTAAATTATGCTCACTAGAATACGCGATATAAATTTCATAAAGTTTCGTTATCGTATGAGAAAGTTATGATCAAATTCGTGTGCGAGGGGTTAAAGTGCAAACGTTGAAAGTTAGGACTTTTCGGGTAACAATTAAGTTAACCGGGGACCTAACAAAGTGAGTATATGTTTTAAAGCCCTTATAGATCAATTGCGAGGGTTCATAATGCAATAAACAAGTGCCTATTCGAAATTTGAAGAGCCAAGGACCCATGCGCAAAAATCAAAAATATAGATAGGCTGCAGGTAGGCCTCGCGCCACGCGAGGGGGTGCCAGCTCCTGATTTCGTTTTCTCGGCTGCCCTTGCTCTTAGACGCGATTTTAACCAATTTTTCTCAGTCTTCTTGGCCCCTAGGAACCCCTAAACATCTAGGACACTTGTTGGAAGGGTATGGAGAGTTGTAGACACCAAGTGTCAAAGATTTGTGGTGGAATTTTTACTATAAAAGGCCACCTTATGCAACACAACTCCTCACACCTTCATTTGCATAATTTGATCATTCCTGGAGCTCTCAAGCAGGTCCAACTGATCTTAAGTCGTGCATAGGACTCTTGTAAGTCTTCTAGTCCTTCTTTAATTGAGTTTAGCTTGTTAAATTAGCTAAAAGTCAAACCGTCGTAATTACGGTTTGACTTCGAGATTAGTCTATAATGGCTCAGTCATATCTTGAATTAAAAGTAGTTATGAGTTGGTATTTATGTGGGTAATAAAACCTCAAAAGGGTTTCCCCTGATCACCACTCTAACCAGGTCAAAAGTCGGGTCAAACTTTTAAGTAAAAAGTCAACAGGATGCTTAAAATGTCATTTATGCATAATTAGTTATCTATAACATATATAACCTGTTTGATCATTGTTATAACTTAGTAATTAGTGTAAGAACATGTCCAAACATGTTCAACCCGACTATTTCCTGTTTAGACCCGGTTCGGAACCGAAAGTCGCATAGTTTGACTTTCACTTTGACTTTCAGTTCTGACCCGTTTAGGTATGTTTTAGAAATACCTTAGAGCTTCATTTGGACCAGGTTACATGCTAGTATAACCCTCTGTGATTATACACCTCGGTTCATTAGTTATCCGATTAATACGCATGATTCCGTTAATTGCTCATATGTTGACCATTATGCCCTTATTACCTTAAAACGAGATCTATAAAAATGTAAAAGTGTAGAAACCTTAGTTACTGATATATAAACTTGTATGCAAAGTTTGACATCAGTTTGACTTGTAGATTAAGAGTTATGCTCATTATCGCAAAACTAATGCTTTATGTTAATAAAACGGCGTAATTAGCGTATAGCCTAGTTAAGCCTACTTTTTGGTATCAAAATTAATACCCACTGATGTAACATATTATTTTGGGAATTTTAAAGATTTTTAATTAATTTTAGGCTGAGCATAACTCATAGTCGTAGGCTTAATCCCGTAATTGTCGGTTTTGCCCTTACGGGCCATAAAATGAGTTTTACTTATCTAAACGACTCCAAACCTTTTGCTACTAATCACATATGATAAATAAATTATTTTAAGCCTTCTGGAAATATAAAAATATCAGATTTAAGTATCAAACCCGGAAATGGCCTTTAATCGCCTTATTTAGCATTTTTAACGCATAGTATGTTTTAAAATCATATTGAACATACCCGGGTTGATACCTACTGATATTTTAGGCAAATTAAAATATTTTAACAGTAAGCAAAGGTTGATTAACTCAGATTCCGGTTTTGAGCTTTTCGGCTTATGTGAAATTACCAAAATACCCCTACGGGGCATAGTTTGGTTAAAAATGATAAATTTCACATATATGATTTAACCTACTGATATAACTTATCAAATTGAGTATGTTTGCTGATTACATCAGACCTGTAACTCAGTTAAACATTTAAACTCTTTTACAAACTTTAAAATGACCAAACTACCCCTACGGGGCATAGTTTGTGTTTAAATTCATTTCGGGCATAACGAAA
This sequence comes from Helianthus tuberosus, assembly GCA_030545235.1. Classification (NCBI taxonomy): domain Eukaryota; kingdom Viridiplantae; phylum Streptophyta; class Magnoliopsida; order Asterales; family Asteraceae; genus Helianthus; species Helianthus tuberosus. The sequence continues at coordinate 85,979,158 of CM060364.1, read as the reverse complement.
GACATCCTACTGATGTCACAACATATTTGAAGCATATTAACTTAGGAAACCTGTATATGGCTCTTACGGATACCCGTTACGCTTATTACGCGTTCGGTTCGGTTTATGTAACAAGTTTACCTAAATTAGCCGAAACGGGTCAAACCTTATCGGTTTTATCTCCAAATCCAGAATGTGTTTAGTTTACCCATATTATACAAGTGTCCAAACTTGTCGGGTCTAAATCACATTCTGTTGCGGTCTTCGCTTAATCGTGCGTAAGACCCGTATTTCCTTAAAGACTAACCGGTCTAAGCTTAGGCTTAATTAAAGACCCGTTAGCATTCTAATTAATTATTTATACCATCATTCCAGACTAGAGCATTTCGGTAAATGGTACCTACGCTTACTTAAGTGAATACGGCTGAGTTATTAGATTCTTGCTATTTAAGACAGGAGCTAGCTCAGGTAAATACTCTTAACTTATTTTCCCTATACGGGCTTGGAATACGGTATAATGATACCGCTTGGTCGGGTATTGAATGTTTAATCGGATTGTGATTAAATTATTGAGGTAACCCGGTTTAATCTGTATTGTTTGAAATAAAAGCCTTTAGGGGTTAATGACCATGCCCTGGATATCCTTGACATCATTGTATTATAAAATGGCCACGTCTTAGGTACGGGGTGTAGGCATACACCTGACAGTTACTAAGTAATAACGGTATCTCGCTCTCTTGTGGGCCTATACTTGTGGCGTGTCTGTTAATCTTGACTCGGTTTCTACATCGGGCCCTGAACGTATAACGAACATGTAAATCTGTATACAAGGTTATAAATATAATTGTTCCAAGTATAAAAGATTAATTTTGCCTCTGAGCATTTTAATCAAAGTGTCAATATATTTTGTGCCATGTGCATCCAAACCAATTTTCTTAAAACCATTTTCAAAATGAGTCGGTTGAGTGTATTTACCAGTGAAAACTGACGTATTTTCCAAAAGGGTTAAGTGACAGGTACTGAACGTAATTGGCTGGAAGATCAGGGCAGTTCTAAGGAATCTTGCAAGTTCTAGGTGCCTAAAGTCTGTTGAACAAATGATATGTTTTAAGATCCGCCTGTGGATCCTTTACTTTCCGTTGTAACACTGGATAGTACTTTATATTCGGAAATGTAATAATATTTATCCTTTGCTTCCGCTGTGCATTTATATATTGTGTTGTTTGACTATTATGTTGCCAACTACGTCACGATACTCCCCACCGGGCCCACCGGTGACACGTGGAAAGTCGGGGTGTGACATTTGTGGAAAATGTTTGATTAAAGCAATTCTCTCGTTTGATTGTGTGCAAAGTTTGTTTCCATCTTAATTCCGCTGCACAACTCATCCATCTTCATCTTAATTCAAACGTAAAACACAATCAAAACCAAACTCAGATCCTATCAATTGGTATCAGAGCTTGGACAGTCAAATTTGATTTAACAATCATTTTGACATAAATAGTTCAGCTCATAATCGTTTATACTGATAGTTTGTTCGTTTTTGTTGAAAAACAGAGCAAGGTTTAATCACCATCAAAGTTGATTAATCAGTGCCTGTAAAACAACCAGGATGACGTCACAATCACAAGATGATAAGAATAACATTGGCTCGCTTTTTAAACCACCCATGCTTAAACGTAATGAATACAACATCTGGGAGAGAAGGATGGGTCACATCCTTGCTCAACAGAACACTGGATGTTGGAGGTCTGTTGTTTTTGGTCCCCATGTTCCTATGGTGCCAAGTGCTGAGGATGCAAAGAAGTTCGTTCCTAAACCAACTGAAAACTATACTGAAACTGATTTTCAAAAGTTCAAACTCGATGCCAAAGCATTTAGCATCATAGCATCTGCATTACCCAATGAGATCTATGCTGGACTGTTACATTGTAACAGTGCCAAAGAGCTATGGGATGCACTGAAGGAACAGTTTGGGGGAATAGAAGAAGTCATTGAAAACAATAGGGAAATTATGAATCAGCAGTATGAAACATTTTGTCACATCAAGGGTGAATCACTGACTCAGCAATTTGAGCGATTCAGTTGTCTCATTAGTGAACTAAGGCTTGTTAAAGTAACATTTCCAAATTCAACTCAAAATAGCAGGTTCCTTAGGTCACTACCAGAAAAATGGGATACCATAGCTTTTGTCACTAGAAACTCTACTGAGTTCAAAGATCTGACCCTGACCCAACTTCATGGTAGACTCCTGACCTATGAAAAGGAGTTGAACCAGAAAAAGAAGTTGCAAGAGTCTGGCAAAGTTGCTGATGATTATTCATTCGGTAGCACGGCTCTTTTTGGTCAAGAAGAATCTGGTAGCAGTGGTAAGGATCAGGGTTATGATCACTTCATTGATATAACTGCTGGTGGAAATTTTAACAACCCTGATCCTCACTCTGCAAATTATGCTTTTACTGCAAATTGTGAAAACCAGATGTCAGATAATTTGTGCTTTGAACTCAATGATTTACAACACTTTGATCCCACTGACTTAGAAGAGATGGACATTTTGCATCAATTGGCTTTACTTAGTGTAAGAACAAGCAAATTCTACAAAAGAACAGGGAGAAAATTCCCAGGGTTACATGGGAATTTAAGGGTGGGGTTGGATAAATCAAAAATCAAGTGTTACAAGTGCAATAGGCTAGGTCATTTTGCTAGGGAATGCAGGAGTCAAACTACTGGTCCTATAATCACTCATCCCAGCTCAAACCCTAGACCACAAAATCAAAGCACTGTTCACTATACCCAATATACCCCTGCAACCCATGTTAACACTGCTCACTATGCTGCAACCCCTGTGCCTGTGCATTATGTCCAAACCACTGTTCCACAAATTCAGTATGTTCAAACCCCTGTCCCTCAGGCACAAGTGCAACCTGTTGCACCTCATACAGCTGCTCCAGCAGTGGTACAACCAGATCAGCAAAGCTTTTTCACTCAAGGCTTTGTTGACTGGAGCAGCATGCCTGATGAGCTTGGTGATGAAAATTTTGCACTCTATGCTTTTAATGAACCTTCTAATGATGAATTTTGTTTGATGGCATTAGAGTCAATACCAGAGGGGATAGAAACTGAAGGTGAACAGCTAAGTGCTAAAACAGTGGATGAGGTGACTGAAGCAGTGGTTACTGCAGTTGCTGGTGAACTGCTGCTGAGAGAAAATTCAGAAACCCTGATTGAACCACTGACAGACCCCTGGTCCAAAGAAGACAAGGAAGAAGAGGAAGAAAAGAGAGCAGGTGAGAAAGAAGTAAGAGCAGATGATGAAGAAAATCATCAATGTGATTGTGCCATGATGGCTGCTGCCAAGGTATCACCTCAAGTTCTTGAAAAACTGTGTTCAGACAAGTGCATTATTGCATTTTCTAACATCAAAGAGGTAAATGAAAACCTTAACTGATGAAGTCAAATTTGAAAAGTCATTAAAAGAGCTTAGAAACAAATTGGCTGAAAAAGATAAAGAGATCAGCAGTCTCAAAGAAGAACAAAGCATAACCAAAACTCAACTCCAAACTATGGTAGAAAAATACCAAGTTTACAAAAAGGAGTTAGAGTCCACCCAAATCACATGTGAGAGATGGGTGGAATCTTGTAAAGGGTATGAGGTTATGCTTGAGAAACAGCTTAAACGCAATGTCAAGTTTGGTGTAGGATATAGAAAATATGATGATCTTGTAAACACTGCTGGTAAACAAGCTGGTTCATCTGAAATTAAACCAACAAACAAGAATGGCCAAGAGGAGAAAATCACTGATAAACTTGGTAACAAAATCACACTTGAGAGACCAGTGGGATCCTCTACTTTTGAGGAAATTGAGAAATACCAATTTAAACCCACATGGTCTGATGAGTGTGACATTCTTGAAAATTTAAAACCCATGGATTTCACAACCACTGACTCCAAAAGCAAAAGTCATTCCTCTCAAGGATATCCCAGCAGAGGTTAAAAACTCTGTTGCAAAGGAGTCTGAAAAGAGAAAGAAGAGAGAAAAGATCAATAACTTGTTTTGTGAATTTTGTGAAAAGAGAAACCATCTAACAAAAGACTATTTTCATCTAAAAGCATATGATCTAAACAAAACAAGTGTCATTGTTCCTGCTAAGAGCTTCACCATCTGTGGTAAAACAAACCACAAAACTCAAGCATGTGTGCATCTCAAAAACTTTGATGTGAAAAAGAATGAATACACTGCTAAAACATCCTTGAGTCCATCAACATCATCTGTCAAATTCACCAAGAACCAACCACTGTTTGTGCCAGTTCAAACAGCTGTCACAAAACAGCTGAACCAAACATCTGTCAAAAGAGATGTTCAGGTTACTGATGCACCTCCTGCCAACCAATTCAGAAAAGGCAAGGAACAATCATCTTACCAAAGGATTCCACACGTTTATGAGACCTACAAAAGGCCCTCTAAACCTAGAGTGAATAGGCATCCTTTTGGGTATCAATAGGTGATTGGTCAAAACCCACAACAGTGGTTAGAAAGAAACTGTCCAAACCCCTGACCTAACCACTGTCCATCAACCTGCACCCATCCCAGACACTGTTGAGACCCCATCCAAAGCCTTATTGGCTTTGGAAACCCTAATGAACTAATCCTTTTACTTCATGTGCAGGGAGCTTCTGCATGCTTAGATAGCCTTTGGTATATAGATAGTGGAGGCTCCAGGCACAAGACAGGATATAAAGCCCTACTCAAAGATTTCAAAACTCATGGAGGGGGTGATATATCCTTTGGGAATAATAGTAAAGGGAAAGTTCTGGGGTCTGGTACAGTGCAGTCTGGAAATGTAAAATTTGAAAATGTCAATCTGATAGACAATCTGAAATTCAACCTCCTGAGTGTTTCACAAATGAGTGATAAAGGGTATGGGTCATTCTTCACAAAGGAGTGTTGTAGGATTGTTGGACCAGAAATGGTTGAAAAGATTGAAGCAATAATGAAAACTGGAAAAACAAAACTTGTTGCTCAAAGAAGTGGCAATGTTTATGTTGTTGATATGTCCAAAGAGTGTCCCAGAGCTGATGCCTGTTTGTTCTTAGTTGCCTCTAACAAAGAGACAGAACTTTGGCACAGAAGACTGGGGCACACAAATCTCAAGACAATCACTGAAATTTCAAAAAATGGCCTTGTAAGAGGCTTGCCACAAAAACTGTTTTCATGTCCTGAGCATTGTGTTTCCTGTTTAAAAGGAAAACAGTATAAAAGCTCCTTTAAGTCCATTGAAAAGTCCAAAACAACCCAGTGTTTGCAAATGCTGCACATGGACTTGTTTGGCCCAGTTCAAGTCATGAGTCTCAAAAAGAAGAGATATTGTTTGGTTATTATTGATGACTTCTCTAGGTTTACATGGACTTTCTTTTTACACTCAAAAGATGAGACTGCAGGCATTTTGCAAGACTTTGTGACATAGGTTGAAAAGCAATTTGATCTTCCAGTAAAATTCTTCAGGAGTGACAATGGCACAGAATTCAAAAATAAGGAGTTGGATGCCTTCTGTGTGAAGAAAGGGATTGTAAGGTAGTACAACATCCCTAGAACACCAGAGCAAAATGGGGTAGTTGATAGAAAGAACAGAACTTTGATTGAGGCTGCCAGAACCATGCTTGCTGATTCAGGTTTGCCATTAACTTTTTGGGCAGAGGCAGTAAACACTGCTTGTTATGTCCAAAACAGAGTTTTAATAAACCCCAGGCACAAAAAGACTGCTTATGAAATTCTGTATAAAATCAAACCACTGATCTCATATTTCAAAGTATTTGGTTGCCCATGCTTTATTTTGAATTTAAAAGATTCCATTTCAAAATTTGCAGCCAAAGTAGATTGTGGTTATCACTTGGGATACTCAACCACTGCCAAGGCCTACAAAGTGTTTAATACACGGACCAAAGCAATGGAGGAGACCTTGAATGTAAAGTTCAATGAACTTTCATCAATGAAAATCCCAGCAAATCCTGCAGATTTGTTTGATCTTGATAAATTCACTTTTGAAAACATTGCTGTCAAGACTAACAGTGCAGGTCCATCAGAGGATTCATCACCAGACTATGGGTATGAGATCATCATTCCTCAACAAAAGTCTGCCACAATGGGAAAAACATCAGTTGTACAAAACAGCTGTCAAAGCTCAACCACTGCTACCTCAACAGTTATTGACCAAAGTAGCCCATCAACCACTGCTTCCACATCATCAAACACTGCTGACAAAAGTCCCCAAACAGTGGATAAAAGTTAGCATGTGTCCACACCATTACCTCCTATTCCACCACCTTTTGAAGCCACTACTGGATCATCAAAGTCACCAGCAGTGGTTAGCTCAGATGATACACATCTGCAGCCTTCACCAACAAATGCCATCATACCATACCAAGGAGATTTAATCTTCTTGAGATCTTATCCACCTGATCAAATCATTGGCAACATCAATGAAGGGGTGCTCACAAGAAGCCAAACCCAAAACATTTGTCTTTTTGCTGGTTTTCTATCACTCCATCAGGCAGTCAAGTACCAAGAGGCACTGAAAGACAACAGCTGGGTAGAAGCCATGCAAGAAGAGCTCCAACAGTTTAAAAGACAACAAGTATGGGAGTTTGTACCACTGCCAAAAGATGTCAGCCCCATCAGCACAAAGTGGGTCTTCAAAAACAAAACTGATGAAAGGGGCGTTGTTGTCAAGAATAAAGCCAGGCTTGTGGTTCAAGGTTACAGACAGGAAGAGGGGATTGATTATGATGAAACATTTGCCCCTGTAGCAAGATTGGAAGCTATAAGACTGTTCCTAGCCTTTGCTGTCAACCACAACATGAAGGTGTTCCAAATGGATATCAAAAGTGCTTTCCTCTATGGTACAATTCAAGAAGATGTGTATGTCTGTCAACCTCCAGGTTTTGAGGATCCATTTTATCTAGATCATGTCTACAGGCTAAACAAAGCCTTGTATGGCCTGAAACAAGCACCTAGAGCCTGGTATGAAACTCTTTCCACCTTTCTACTCTCAAATGGTTTCAAAAGAGGTACCATTGATAAAACACTGTTTCTAAAATGGAGAGGAAAGGATTTAATGATTGTCCAAATTTATGTGGATGACATTATTTTTGGAAGCACATGTAATAAAATGTGTGAAGAGTTTAGGGAACTCATGACAGCTGAGTTTGAAATGAGTGCAATGGGTGAGCTGCAATGCTTTCTTGGTCTCCAAGTTCAGCAAATGCAAAATGGAACTTTCATTCATCAAAGCAAATATGCTAAAGAACTTTTAAACAAATTTGATATGAATGATTGTAAACCATGCAGCACACCCATGGCAACAAATAAGCTTGTCATGTCTGATGAAAAGGATGAGCTGATTGACCAAACACTTTATAGAAGCATGATTAGGTCTTTACTGTACCTAACTGCATCTAGACCAGACATCATGTTTGCAACATGTGTCTGTGCAAGAAGTCAATCAGCTCCCAGAAAATCAAACCTCATTGCTGTAAAAAGGATCTTCAGATACATAAAAGGTGCTCCCACACTTGGTATCTAGTATCCAGCTAATGGGAATATCAAGCTTTCAGGCTTTTCAAACAGTGACTTTGCTAGATGTAACACCACAAGGAAGTCCACTTCAGGAGGGTGCCAGTTTCTAGGTGATTGCTTAGTCTCTTGGCAAAGCAAAAAAGCAAGCAGCAGTTTCAACATCCACTGCTGAAGCTGAATACATTGCTGCTGCAAGTTGTACAGCCCAACTCCTGTCGCTTCAAAATCAGTTGCTGGATTTTGGTATCACTGCCTTAAAGACACCACTCATGTTAGATAGCCAGGCAGCAGAAAATATCATCAAAAATCCAGTTTCCCATTCAACCACCAAGCACATCGACATCAGACATCACTTTGTGAGGGATTGCTATGAAAAAGGTTTGATTTCTCTGCATCATGTTCCAACTAAAGACCAGCTGGCAGATGTGCTCACAAAAGCATTAGATACATCTACCTTTGAAAGCTTGGTCTCTAGGATTGGCATGCTAAACATGGAATAACAAGCAAAATCTTGTTTTTCTATGGATAAAAGCATTAAAATGTTTTCAGAAAATCAAAAATCCATCCTTAAAAATAGCTAAAAATGAAGTTTTCATTAAAATCCTTAAAAGTCTGCCATAACCACTGCTTGTTCAAAAGTCAGCTCTACTTCAAAGTCTGTCCACTACTGAAAGCCATCCCCTGTTTTCTCATTTCCTTGATAAACACTGTTGTTCAAAAGCTGTGTCTTATTCATTGATGTGCTATCCACTGATAGTGAAAATCATCCACTACTTCCATTTGTTACCGTTGTAACCACTGCCTTCATCAGTAACTTTCATAAAAGTACTGTCCTTCATTTCATCAGGGGTTGGCATGTGGGCAGTACATAGTGGTCAGACCTTTTGTAACCGTTGCCACGTCAGCATTCACTTTTTCCCTATAAAACCCCCATTCAAAACCCAAAACAGGGTTTTACTGTCGAATTGAATTCTTAAAAATTCTCTTCTCAAAGCAGTTTTTCTTCAAATTCCTTCACAACCTTCTTCGATCATCATCTCCAAAATGACAAAATCGAAGTCATCTGCAAAACCCACTTCCAAATCATCATCAAAAGAAGCCTCTCAAAAGACAAAACCCACTGAAATTCCACACAAACCGTCTCACAACCTTCTGGGTCTTCTCACAAAACCCGGCACCACTGATATTTTCGACTCCATCATTGATATCATGTCTGCATCAAAGTATAAAACTTTGTTAACAGCAGATGCACCAATTTACTTGGCGACCCAAAGAGAGTTCTGGAAGAATGTAACCCTTGACAAACAAGGTGAAACTGTCATAGCCATTAACTCTTCCCTAAAGGGTAAAGCTGTCAAGATTACACCACAATCCATCTCGGAGGTCTTTCAACTCGACGATCAGGAAGGTAAAACTTCTTTTCCCAAAAACGAGTTAAAAAATGATTTTCTGGAAAGAGGGTATAATGCAGAAGTAAAAAATGACACCTTACAAAAAGGTTTCTTCCCTTCTGCAACAAGATTTTTATTTCATACCCTCCTAATGTGTGTTTCAAACAAAACAACTGCTTTCAATGAAATACCATTAAAAATTCAAAACCTGGGATTTGCTATTCTTCAAGGAGAAAATTTTAATTATTCTCGGGAAATTTTTAATGATCTTGTTAAAAATGTTGAAACAAAGGCATTCTTACTATTTCCAAGATTTCTAAGTTATTATTTTGAAAAGAAACTTGGTAAGAATGATCCTGCTGCAATAAAACAAGGTGAATTTCTTCAAATGCACAGCTTAACTGCTGAAACTTTTACAAGAATGTCAACACCTTGCAAAACACAAGCAGAGGTGCCTGAGCAGAATTTAGCAGCTACCACTGCTCCTCAGGTATCTGCTGCTGAGCCCACTGCTCAAGGTGATCAAAGTAGAAAAACAACTGCTTTGAAACCCACACCTTTAATCACCAAAAAGCCAAACAAAAAGAAAACTCAAAAACCCCCCAAACCTATCAAAAAGGAAACTCTGGAGGATGAGATACCAGAGCAACTGCCAGTGACAAAACAAAAGTCACAAGAAACCACTGCTGCTTCTTCCTCACAGCAGTTGGTACAAATATCTCAACCCATAACTGAAACTCCTCCTGCTTCTTCTCAAAAAGAACAGGTTGTACATATAGGGACACCACAATATGATGCTCTGGAATCACTTGCTTCCATCATCCACAGCCCAATGCCCGGGGCAAATTCTCTTTCTACACCAAACCTCACATCTACAATTCCCCCACCAACTAAACTTTTGTTGGATGTAATTGATTTGAACCAGGCACAAACCAGTCCTTCTCAATCACCTATCAATGAGAACATGCCTCAACAAATGACTGGGTTTGATGTATCAATCTTTGCTAACCCACCAACACAACCTGAGGAGGTTACACCCCTTGAGTTACAAGTAACTCTTGGTGGTAATCCAAGTGAAGCAGCCACTACAAGTGCTGAACCCACTAGTTTACATTTGGACAGTGGTTACATCAATAAGACTTCCTTGGAGGCAATTCCTTCCATGGCACCTCTGACATCCACCAGTGGATTTGTTTTTACCACTGGCAACATCAAAAGGTTGTCAAGTGGTGAAGGAAGAAGACCCTAGTACCAAGAAAAAGGGGCATCAGTGGTTAATGTTTGGAGTACACTCCCTACCTCAACCACTGATAAAACTGCTGCTAGTGGGAAATCAGATGATCCCATTAAATTGGGTGATGGTTTAAAATATCTGGATTTGATGGAACGAGTTGACAAACTAGATACAGCTGTTGCAGATATCAAAGACATGCTACAACAGTTGTTGACAGTACAAAAGATGCAATCCACTGTTGTTCCATCTCAAGCACCTGCTCCACCACAAGCACCTGCTGCAAATGAGCTCTGGAATCTATTTCAACCTTTTCTCCAGCAACAAAAACAAATGGCTGATTAGCAACATGCAATACATGTACAAGAGCTGAGAAACACAATGGAGTCTAGGTTTAAGAACACACAAGCAGACATCAAGGCACTCAAGGCCCACATATTAAAAACCACTAGCACTGCTCCTCCAACTGTTCTTTTCATTGATCAATTACCCTCATATAATGCCAAAAAGGGGGAGAAAATTAAAGAATGGAAGAAGAAGGGAGTAGATGATGGTCTCTACATAGAACCAGAAATGGAGAATATGACCAAGCAGATACCTTTGCCAGATGGTAGCAAAAAGGTTGATGTTACCCAAAATGCACTTGATGAAGCTATAGCAAGTGTAAAAGGGGACAGAGCGGCAAAGGATATGTCAAGGTGGAATAAGGAGAAAAGAGCTTACATGGAGCTGAATACGCAGGGTTGTTCTGGGCTAAAGGATGTTCAAAATCCTGAGCTAAAAAGAAATCCCACTAGAAAAGTGAGGGAACCCAAGTCCACACCATCCAGACTCACAAAGCATACTCCAAAACCACCATCCAAAAGCCCCCAACATCAAACCTCCACCCAAACAGTTGTTGTAACTCCTGCTGTATCAACTACTACTGGTACTTCAGAGGTTTCAACATCTGTTATCACTTCAACACACACCACAACCACTGCCTTACCACCACCATCATCACCAAAAACAACAACATCACCACCATCGCCTCCTGCCAAAAAGCAGAAGACAGCAGATGTTACAACATCTGTTGTAATGACAACAGTGGTTGAAACACCAGTTGTTTCAACAGCTGTTAGTCAATCACAAATCACTGCCACTCAAATCACCACCACTGATCCACTCAAAACATCATCTGCCTCTCCTACAATAAAAAGGAGAAGGATTTTCATACCAGATGATGATTCTCCATCACCACCACCAACATCTTCAAAATCTCTATCACTTGTTACAATACCCAAACATGTCCCTCTCTCATCAGCTCAAATTCAAAAGCCCTTACCTCCTGCAGGAGTTCAATTCCCTCTTGAACTTATAGCAGTCAGAGAAGAAATCAAATCTTTCTACTATAAGGATGACCCTGCTAAAAGAAAGTTGCCATCTGTTGAAGGATATCCCAGGCCTAACAATATTGAAGAATATTTAAAAATCAAGGCTGAGGATATCTCAAAAAGAAATACACTTGGGAAATCTGATAGAGAAATTCAGCAGAATTATCAATACTTGCTCACACAAGTCAGGTCTTTAGAGCAGTTTGCAAAAAATGTTTGTCAGCAAATCTCAGAGAGAGCAGATGAAACTATGAGAAAAGACTACATTGAAAGCATCATGGCAACCAAGAAGTACAAAGGAGAAAAACACATGTACAAAGAGTGGACCATTCCTGAGCTTGAAAAAGAAGCAGCCAGGATTCAAGATATGATCAAGAATAAGGTCAAACACACTCCTCCAGATTGGGCAAAATTCAAAAAGAATGTACCTGATAAAAAGGTAGAGCTGAGGAGAATGAAAGAGGAATTGGTTGCTGCTGATTATGGGTCCAAAAATCAAGTGATGAGATGGAAAGAAGATAAAGTCAGGGCTACCTACAAAAGTTTGGAGAAATTAAGAAAAACAGATCCTACTGCTCCACAAAATCCTGACTATCCTGAAGCAGAGGTTTCAAAAAGACCATCAAAGCTGCAAATCAGGAGGTCCACTGCTCCAGCTGGTGCAGCCATCTATAAAATAAGGCAACAAAAACAGTTGGGTACTGAAATAGTGGATGAATTAATGGCAGGAGATGAGTTTGTAAAAGAAGGTATTAAAGAAATGATAGCTGAAACTCTTGGCCTGAATCAACCTGTAAGCACTGCTCAAACAGTCATCACAAGGCCAGCTTCACCAAACTCCTCATCCAATAAAAATCTCCCAAGAAACCCACCAGGCTCAAAAGTACTAAAGTGGGAAACTGACAAGCAGACCCATGTACTGACTATGTTCAGGTCTAGTGGAGAAGTGAAGAAAATAACAAGGGAACAAGCACTTGGCCTAAGTCTTGAAGATATGCAGGATCTCCTTGATCTTCCACTTGGTAGGGATGAAGATGACACAGATGCCCTAGACTTTGAGTTACAACTTAAAGGTCAGATAAAGGAACTGTTGATGAGGCAATAAAGTTCCACAATAATGAAGGGTTTTGGCATTATCTGTTCCAGGGGGAGATTGTTGGGATTGAACCCTACCAAAGGAACAGATAATTAAAGCCAAAACTGGATCAGAGCAGTGGATCCAGAATAAGCAGATGTTATGTTTACAAGTCTCTCCCCTTGAAAGTGGTTTCAACATCTGCTGACCTCCTATCTACTGATCGTACAAACTGCTGACCTACAAACTGCTGATCAAGTAAAAGCCTAATGGAAGACTAAAGCTCTGCTGTTCAATCTACTGCCTTGAGTCAAGCTCTGCTGATCCGGACAAGTACTGCTGGGTTCACATCAGTGGAAGGATGCAGCAGTAGTTTAGATGTCTTTATGTAATGAAATGTAATAGCAGTAGTTAGCATAGCAAAGGTTGTATAGATCAGAGGTTAGAGTTTGTTAGGAGGTTAGATGTCACTTTCATGGTGACGTCAGCTTAGATGCCTCAGTGGTTTGCTCGTGCCTATAAATAGAACAGTGCTCTGTACTGTTCTATTAGCTCTTTGCAAAATCTTCTTCCTGCACGAACAAACACTGTGAGCTCAGGCTGAGGGGGAGTTTGTATTCAGACATTGCATTGTAATTGTTATTGAAATAAATTCAATCTTTCAGTTCTTTGTGGAAAATGTTTGATTAAAACAATTCTCTCGTTTGATTGTGTGCAAAGTTTGTTTCCATTTTAATTCCGCTGCACAACTCATCCATCTTCATCTTAATTCAAACGTAAAACACAATCAAACCCAAACTCAGATCATATCAATATGTCTGTCGACTTCGTCTTGTATCGAGTCTTATATCTAGATAGAATAATCTAAAAGCTCGGTTGTCAAAGAAAAGGGATTTTAATGTTGTTTGACCAATTCACACGAACTGGCAGAGCCAGTTCATGCGAAATGGCCATTCCACACGAAATGGCAATGTCAGGTGCCATTCCACACGAAATGGCAATGTCAGTTTCGTGGGGAATGGAAGTCCTACAAATAGGTGACTTGAGATTTCATTTGTAACTTTTGCAATTCCAGTAGCGAAGCTCTGCTGAAGTGTCGGATCAATCTGTAACTTTGTCAAATCAATACAAACGACAATTAAACTACTTCTACATGCAAATCAAGCTGATTCAACATAAAAATGTCTGTTTCCGCCTCTCGTTTTGATCAAGAACTCTTCTGAACGACTCGTTTGGTCGTGCAAACGATCCTACATCTTTTGCTTTACCGGCTGCACCTAGGTGTACGTGTTAAGCCGGTGTTCAGTCAGACTTCTTGGAATTCCGGTCATGTCTCCGTGTTGAAACGCGAATACATCTATGTTGAAAAGGAGTAATTCCTTGAGAGCACTTTTGCATTTATCGCTGAGGTGACTTCCCACTTTAACCGTTTGCTCCGGGAATCTATCGCAAAGGACCCATGTAACATTGCCATTTTTATCATATAAGAATTATAGGGTTGTTTAAATTTATTAACCACTAGTAACTAGTTTTATTTTTAATATAATTATTCGACCCAAATAGCTTTAAAAAACTATTTTATATAGATTTGGTTGGAATGTTATACTAATTAATTGACTTATATATGTGTGACATTTCTATATTAAAATAAAGTATATAAAACTTATATTATTAGACGGGTAGATTACGGGTAAGTTAACTGTTAGAAATATGGAGTACCTAGACGGGCCTAGTGGCCGTCTAATAATTAAATTATAAAAATACATTGTATTTGGACTTACTCCGTTTTTAATGAAACTTGGTTCAAAATGTAGATACAAATATTCTCGTTCTAATGACATATTCGTTATTTTATAAAACGTTATATTTTAGAAGTTATAAGCGCCAAATGAGTGAAGTAGTAAAATTAATTATAATAATAATATAATAATAAAAATAAAAATAAAAAAAAAGACACTAACACCTCATAGGTGTACGTGTGCTGGAGGAAAAGCAAAGCAAACCAAATGTAAAAAGTTGGATGGATACGTGTTCTACTGCTTGAGATTCAAGCTAAACAATTTTACTATAATTTTACTATAAATATATGATAACTTCACAAATTCACAATTGCTCAGTTCTTTTTGTCTCTTTGGCGCCCCCTCTTTCTTTCCATGTATATTAATTTAATTCATTCTATAATAATAATAAAGCCCTGCCCCGTTTTAAATATTTTAACTCCCGATCACCGCTACCCTTTCCGATTGATCCTGAGCCCTATAACGCATGTCAAGGCTCTGCCAGACTAAGTTCGTTGGGGTTCTGTCTCGTGACATAGGGATAAGGTTGAATTAGGGGTACTATACTTAACACAAGTACAAATATATATATATATATAGGGGATCGCTAGAATGAGAACCACCACGAGTTATGAGAACCACGAGAACCGCGTCCCGCGGGTGGCCGTCGGCGACGAAATTTTTTTTACACCTAGATCCGTATATTTTAGTGGGGGGTTTAAATTTTCGGTTCAAACGGCGCGCCCGAGGGGGTAGTTTTTTACGCCCAAAGTTTGGGTTTTTTTAATTTTTTTAATTTTTCTTTTTTTTTTACCAAACTTTGGGCGTAAAAAACTACCCCCTCGGGCGCGCCGTTTGAACCGAAAATTTAAACCCCCCACTAAAATATACGGATCTAGGTGTAAAAAAAATTTCGTCGCCGACGGCCACTCGCGGGGCGCGGTTCTCGTGGTTCTCATAACTCGTGGTGGTTCTCATTCTAGCGGCTCCCTATATATATATATATATATATATATATATATAGGAATAAGTTAAAATGAGAACCACCTCGAGTTGTAAGAACCAGTGAGAACCACCCCCGCGGGGGGCCGTTGACCACGAAATTTTTTTTACACCTAGATCCGTATATTTTAACACGGGGGGTAAATTTTGGGTTCAAACGGCGCGCCCGAGGGGGTAGTTTTTTACGCCCAAAGTTTGGTAAAAAAAAAGAAAAATTAAAAAAATTAAAAAAACCCAAACTTTGGGCGTAAAAAACTACCCCCTCGGGCGCGCCGTTTGAACCCAAAATTTACCCCCCGTGTTAAAATATACGGATCTAGGTGTAAAAAAAATTTCGTGGTCAACGGCCCCCCGCGGGGGTGGTTCTCACTGGTTCTTACAACTCGAGGTGGTTCTCATTTTAACCTTCCCCTATATATATATATATATATATATAATAGAGGCCGGTTAACGTACAATACCTCTTATCATACATTATGTACGCGATGCCCTCAGCCGTACGATCTTCAATCGATCAAACGCGGGCGAAACTAATTTAAATGATTAAATTAATCATTTTAATATATCTAAATCATACCAGGAAGGTTAAAAACGTAATTGCGAGGTCATAAATCTCTGTAATTGACCGATGATAGTTCAAAATCAAACCCTAAATCAAATTCAAAAACCTGAAAATCTTCTTCCCCAACCTCCCTTCGTTCCTTTTAGTGCGATATCGATAATAAGAACTACTAATTTGGGAGTTGTAAGGGTCAAACGGAAGAAGACTGACAATGATCGACCAACAATGGAAGAAGATGAACAGTAACACACACAGAGATTTTTGACATGCGATATTCAATTTTTCACATGCGATTTTACACACCCCATGCCATTTTTCACATTACCCCATGCTAGCCATTTTTTCACATGCGATATTCAATTTTCCACATGCGATTCTACACACCCCATGCCATTTTTCACATTACCCATGCCATTTTTTCACATGCGATATTCAATTTTCCACATGCGATTCTACACACCCCATGCCATTTTTCACATTACCCCATGCCATTTTTCCACATGCGATATTCAATTTTCCACATGCGATTCTACACACACCATGCTATTTTTCACATTACCCCATGCTAGCCATTTTTTCACATGCGATATTCAATCTTCCACATGCGATTCTACACACCCCATGCCATTTTTCACATTACCTCATGCCATTTTTTCACATGCGATATTCAAATCTTACACATGCGATTTTGTCCATCTACACACCCATGCCATTTTTCACACTACCCCATGCTAACCATTTTTTCATATGCGATATGTATTGAATTCGCACCAGATCTGCACCTGATCAAACGGCTGGGATGATCGCGTACGTATCGTACGATAAGCGCATTTGTATTTTACTCTTTACTTATATATATATATATATATATATATAATAGCTCAGAAGTTATACCCAAGATTCTATCAGGGGGCTTTCTAGTTGAACCCTAAAGTTACAAAGTGAGTCCATTCTCTTTTCTCACCGTTTTATCACCTTTTTGTGATACAATTATATTTAAAAATGTTTTCCAAAATCCTAAATGTTTATTAGTTATACTTACAGTGATTAAGTTTTTGTATTATACAATAGTTGCCACTATGTAGGGTTTTATACATTACTTGACCCATGTTACTATTGGTCAAAAAGTTAGCCAATAGTAGCATGACCAAAATCACATGGGGAATTGTGCCCCAGTAGCCATAGCCTATAACTAATATTATTTTAACATTAAATCATTAATAAATTTAATGTATGTTTGAAATAAATCTAAATGGTGTGTACCTAAAATAGAGCTTTATTAATCATTATTAAAATATATATTAAAGAAAATATATTTAATATATACTGAATTCATATGTTGTATACACAAACTCATATTATTTGTATATGAATTCGGTATACATTGAATTCTTATGAATTCAGTATACATTGAGACATAAGTGTCTATTTGACGTATGCCATTTATCACAGTTAAGTCCCTTAATAAATTTATTAAGGATTTGTAACTATTTATGATTGGGAATATAATACATCATGGTTTTGGGGAATCACTTCTGCTAACATTTATGTCAAATATGAATTTCCCATAAATATTTGAATTAGTAATGTGTATAAATATTTTTCTTAACTCACGATCCTGATGAAATTTCAAATACATTTAATATAAGGAAATTAGTATTACAATTATTTAATTAATAAATTATATTTGATAAGTTATAAGTAGCTTGACAGAAAATGATATATTTCATTTTTGGGCTAAGTAATTTTGTGCCATATAGAATGTATTTGACAAAGTAATATCACGGGACACTACTAAGTCCAGAGTCACTAGTTGAGAGAATGATCAACAGTGATATGACTAGAGTTACTAGTTGAGAGAATGATCAACAGTGACATGACCAAAGGCACTAGTTGAGAGAATGATCAACAGTGTTATGACCAGAATCACTAATTGAAAGAATGATCAACAGTGATATGACCACAATTACTAGTTGAGAGAATGATCAACAGTAATATGACCCGAGTCACTAGTTGAAAGAATGATCAACAGTGATATGACCATAATTACTAATTGAGAGAATGATCAACAGTAATATGACCTGAGTCACTAGTTGAAAGAATGATCAACAGTGATTTGACCACCGTCACAGGAATCGCCTAGTGACCAATATAATAGTAAGATATACTATATATCTATTACTTGATAAATTCACTATTGGACGAAAATGAGTCAATGAGTGATATGACCACTGTCACATCGGAACTGCCACCATGTGACAAATACTGATTTAGTTGGGTAAATATAAATAAATATAAAAACTTTGATGCTGTAAAGTATAACCATATATTTTATAAAAATGGAATGAACTCGCCAGTATTTATTACTGATAAAATATTTTCAAAACATGTTTCGGGTAATTTGCTGTAAAGATAATAGAAGCCATCTATGGAGCACTGAAGGCTTAAATAAAGTGGCTATAATTACCTGAATAAAAGAAGAAATTTATGTTTTATTTATTTGGGTTTATCCCTATAAAAACAATTGAATGAAATACGGGTTTTAGCCCATTTGTTTAATATTAAAAGTTTGGTGTTTTACAAACTCTGAAATTATTTCCTAACTACGATTCTGATGAAAATTTTCCGCTGCGTATTTAATAAACACCGATACCATCTGACGCGTTCACGGATCCCGCTCCCAGGATGGGGTCAGGGGTCGTGACAACCCATTCCTCTATTCCTTCTTTTTGAGGCTTTTTAGGCACTTCCCCTTCAGAAACAGAAGATACTACTTCATATGAAGACTTTACCCAGGCCAAGCCCTTCGGCGTCTGGAATACCAAAGCTCCATGTGGGGTTGAAGCCTGTGCTTGTAGATCACCGATACCCGGCCTTCCCAGGATTGCATTGTATTTCGAGGGTGCCCGGACCACCGTGAAAGTGAGAGTTATGGTCCGGAAACGGTCCCCAACCCCGACGGTAAATTCGAGCCTAATCTTTCCCAGGGGATGAGATACACTGTTGTTGAAACCCACGAGGGGAATCGAGTCTTCCTCAAGCTTGTCCCTCACATCCCTGTCAAATGTCAGGAAACAGTGTTCATATATTACCTCTACTCTACTTCCCCCGTCTACATGTATCCTGGCTACTTTATATCCGGCTATGACGGCCGAAATGTTGAGGGGGAGTCTTTGCACTTCATGTTCTTCCAGGTGTGGCATTAGTATGAGGGCCTTCATGCGGTCTGGGGGCCCAGGACCCTAGCCTTTACACTCCTAGTAGTGTTAAATTCATCCCTTTGCCTGATCATATCTACGTCTGCCCTGCCTGGCTCCCTCACATCTTTCCCCTTACGATCTCCTCCCCCCTCTTTGCTTTCTTTAACCAAGTGAGCCAATTTACCCGTTTTTACCGCGGCTTCTATTTCTCTCTTTAGATACATACAATCATTAGTTTTATGGCCATAGCCCCTGTGAAAGTCGCAATACTCGTTTGGTTGTGCCTTCGGCCCTGGCTTTATGGGGGGAGGCCTTGGGAAAGAGCTCTTCACCCTCTCAGTGGCCAGTATCTCTCTAGGTGTTTTGGTGAGAGGGGTGAAGCTATCAGAGTAAGGGATTGCCCCCCTGCCCCGAGGTCTATATGGGGAGTATGCAGGTCTCACCCTGTCATCCAACATTTTGTCAAAAGGTTGTTTTCATGAGTAGAGCGTACCTTTTTCCGAAGGTTTTGGAGTAGGATTGCTTCTTCGGGTTGGGGTGTCCATCTCCTTAGCCTTGCTGACTGTGTCTTTGCCTCTGATGAAGGCCCTGACCCTGTCCATGAGATTATCGAATGTGTGTGGGAACTCCTTTCCTAATTTCTTGCACAGTTGTGAATGGTTCAGTCTATTGATGAAGCTGCTGATTTTCATGACCTCCGGGACGTCTTTGATATTCATACTTTCCTTGACGAACCTTTCCATGTACTGATCTATCTGTTCATTATCCCTCTGCCTTATATGCATGATTTCGTTTGGGTTTTTACTACCTTTCTTTGTTGACCAAAATTCCTCAAGAACTTCTCACTTAGCTCCTCGTAGCTGTCAATTCCCCCGGGAGGGAGGCTGTCGAACCAAAGCCTGGCTCCCTCCATTAGGGTTTGTACGAACATATGGCACCAAACGGGCATGGGCCATCGCCCCAGCTGTCCTGCACCCTTGAAGGCGTGGAGGTGATCCTCCGGGTCTCGTGTCCCGTCATATCTGTCGAAGTTCAAGGGTAGCTTGAGCTTGGGGGGCATGGGTGCTTCAGCGATTCTTTTGGTGAACTTTGAGATCTCGGCTAAATCTCGAGGGAGGTAGGGTTGATCCAGGCCGTCGTCGTTTTGATTTTCCCTTTCCTTTTCTTTTCCCTTCTGCCATTTTCATGTGATAAGGTCCTCTCTTTCTTCTGATGACATCTGCCTGAGGGCTATCATGAAGGTCTCTAGAGGGTCAGGGCTATCATTCTTGTTCCGTGGGTCTACTTCTCCCTGGTTAGGTGGTGTGTCAAAGGACAGTCTGGCCCTGAGGCTATCGAGCCTCTCCTGTCTTTCCAAGTCCTCGAGGTGTTTCTTTAGCTTTTCTTTGTGCATGGCAACGAAATCTAGGGTGATGGTCTCTTCTTTTTCCAGGGTTCTTGTCTGGTTCTCGTTCTCTTCTTCATGAGTAATATCTTCTACTGTGACCCTGTCATGGTCACCTTGCACCGTTTGGATGGTCCGTGAACTCGGTGGTGTTGCCATATCGCCTTTCTTCGATTGGGTTATTACAACGCCGATGTTTTTTTAGTGAGAAAATCAGCCGGACTGAATGGTCCCACGGATGGCGCCAATGTCGAATCCCCAAATCCCTGATGACGTTCAAAGGGTCTTTGCTGACGTCGTGATATCCCAGCTTCTGCTTTCTACAAAAAAAAGGAAACTGTTAGTCTCGTCACGGAGGGCCCCGGAGGGGGGATCCGTGACCAAGCTCCGGCGTGAGAGTAAGTAAACTTGCCGGAGAGTGAGAGAGTAGTTTATTTTGATGAGTATGATCACCGGAATGTTCCTCTGTGGTGTGAATCAGATGCAAATATGGGTATTTATTGTGAGGGAATTATGGTCGGAATAAATGAGAGAATAAAGCATTAAGTGAGATACCTTGGACTTGAGCCGATAGATCTTTCTTTACCCTTCTTATATAGCCAAGAGTCCTTGTCTCTTCAATGGAATGGTATCGAGATGATCCAACGGTTTCTGACTATCTTTGGGGGGCTCAGACACGTGTCTGAACCCCAACGGTATGATTGTTGGCCTCATTTAATGAAACCGGCTCGGAAGTACTGTGCCAGCCGGAGATCCTTTTCTTATCACTCATTTAATGTTCCTGTGTTTCCTGATCATCCTTTTTCCCGCCCGTTTCTTATGGGAGAATCCCTTAATAGGCAAGTATTACAATTTGGGCTTTATCGGTTGGGCCTACATGATAGGAGCCCAAGACGGGTCAATTTGGGCAACCTATTGGCCCGTCGTCATTAATAAAACCAAATCAGTGAAGAGCACTAACCTCTGTTTAAAAATAATAAAGGAACTTCTTATGACATAAATCAGAACATGGTCTAGTTGGTGGAATGTAATAAGTGAGCCGAAGGTCACGGGTTCGACCTAAAAAAACAAATGACAACTCATAACTAAAAGCGTGACACATGAGAAGCATATGGCACCCTATGCGTAATTTCTTAAGTATTTGAAAAATACATTACATTTAAACTAAATAATAAATATCTATAATTATGTAGAAGATATTAAATTAAATAATTTAAAAACTCGCATCTTTTAGTTTAGAGTTAATTGCCATTTTAGTCCCTGTGGTTTGGGCCATTTTGCCAGTTTAGTCCAAAGGTTTCATTTTTAACATCTGGATCCAAAAAGGTTTCATCGTTGCCATTTTAGTCCAACTGACTTAACTCCATCCATGCTCCTCAGTTAGTCAAGGGGCATTTTTGTCATTTCCCAAACTATTTTAATTAACCCTTTAATATTATCCTTTCTATTTATATATAATGAATAAAGAAATACATAATATATATATATTATACACATCTGCATCACATTCCACCCTACACTCCACCACACCCCCCCCCCCCCCTCTGGAACAACACCAGCACCACCGTAACCTTCAACCTCACACAACCATCACCATATTCGCCGGCGACAGTTAATTCACTGGTGGAACAACACCACCACCCAATCGGAAGTCAACACCACCCAATCGGAAGTCAAAACCACTCAAAAAAAAATATACAATAAGTGTATAACATAATTAGCAGCTAGCATTTGTGTAGAATAAACCAGATCTATGAAAGGAATGGCAGTTGGCACATTAGTCACACACACAACAATTTCAAACATCAAGAGGGCTATTAAGAAGCAAAAGACTAACCCTGTTTATGTTATCATCATCAGTAGACAGCTTCTCGGACCTTTAAATCACCTCTGCCACCATCACCACCACACGACCACCAACATCATTACCACCACCCGACCACCACAACCATAACCACCACCGTGACCCGCCCACCACCACCACCACCACAACCCGACCTGATCCACCGCTGGCAGAAGCTGACCCAGAACCCGACAAGATGCACCGCTGGCAGACCAGATCCACCGCTTTCCATTGTGGGAACTCCGACGAACCCTCCGCCGTCCAATTCGACACTATTAACGGTAATTCTTTCCACCATTCCACTCATTTTTCGATCCCAAACAAAACCCCTCTGTCAATTTATCATGACCGAGGGGATTCAACGATCAATTTGGTGGATTTGAAATCGAGGGTGCTTGAGAAATGGGGGTTAGTTTCAGTCACCAATGCAGGTCATTGTGATGGTGGTGGTGGTGGTCGGGTGCAGGTGATTGTGATGTTGATGATGGTTAAGCGGGTGGTGGTGATGGTTGTGGTGAGGCGGTGGTGAGGAAAAGATGGTGGCCGGAGAAGACGATCGGAGTTTGGTCGGAGTTTGTGGGCATGGGATGGTGGTCGGAGTTGTGTGGTGACTGTGGATCACGATGTTTGATGAGGGTGGTTCAAAATTGTGTGTCTGCACAAGAGGTTTAGGGTTTTGAAGCTTTGATGATAGAACAGGGGAATGACACTTTAATAAACAATAAAACACTTTAATAAAACCCAAGGGAAAAGCAATTAAGAAAAAGGGTTAATAAAAGGAAAAATGAAATGACAAAAATGCCCTTGGCAGCTTTAACAGATATGGATGGAGTTAAGTCAGTTGGACTAAAATGGCAACGATGAAACATTTTTGGATCCAGATGTTAAAAATGAAACCTTTGGACTAAACTGGCAAAATGGACCAAACCACAGGGACTAAAATGGCAATTTACTCTTTAGTTTATAATAAAAAGTATATTTTTTGGTTTATGCATAAAATTAAGAACTTAGATAAAAGGTATTAATGATATGGGTTAGGATCAAATACAAAGGATAAAATAAATAAGAAAGGTAAGAAGGATTCTAGTCCATTGATCTTAGATTTGGAGGGTTGAGATTAGTTGAAGGGAAAAGAAGATAATAGAAGGGCATAAAGGGAATCCTACATTTATGGATTTTCTCTCTCCAATTGCAAGACACATGCCAATTCCCCCATCGATTTAAAACGCCCATAACTTTTTCGTACGACATTTTTTTTTAAAACAAAATTCACCTTAATAACGAGCGTTTTTTTATCTTTAATATGAGTACCATATTATCATATAAAAATCAAATAAAAAATTTCATTTTTACTGGGTTTTTTTGCATTGTGTTAAAGATTCAGGTCATTGTGTCTTTTAAGTGGGTTTTGGTCAGTAGAGTTTCTATATATTGTGTTATTATCAAAACCTATAACACAATGTTAATTTGGGTTCTATCCATTGCGTTTTTATAAGAACCTATAACACAATATATGACACAATGAAGATGGTGTTATATCTGGGTTTTCTATAAATTGTGTTATTAGTTCAGGTCATTGTGTTTAATATGTTATTCATTGTGTTTTAATATGTTGTCCATTGTGTTTTAATAATTTGTTCAATTTTTTTTATTATCTTTGTTCATTGTGTTTTAGTTTGTTGTGTATTGTATTTTTAGTTTGTTTTCCATTGTGTCTTCGTCTGCTCTCCATTGTGTCTTTTATCTGTTGTCGTTAATTGTGTCTTTTATCTGTTGTCATCAATTGTGTTTTTATTTAGTCTGATACTTATTGTGTTATATGTTATCACCATTGTGTTATACGTTATGGTCATTGTGTTTTAGTATGTTGTCCATTGTGTATTTATCTGTTGTCATTGATTGTGTTTTTGATCTACTTTACATTGTGTTTTACATCATGTCCATTGTGTTATTATAAAAACCTATAACACAATGTTAATTTGGGTTCTATCCATTGCGTTTTTATAAGAACCTATAACACAATATATGACACAATGAAGATGGTGTTATATTTGGGTTTTCTATAAATTGTGTTATTAGTTCAGGTCATTGTGTTTAATATGTTATTCATTGTGTTTAATATGTTATTCATTGTGTTTTAATATTTTGTCCATTGTGTTTTAATAATTTGTTCAATTTTTTTATTATCTTTGTTCATTGTGTTTTAGTTTGTTGTGTATTGTGTTTTTAGTTTGTTTTCCATTGTGTCTTCATCTGCTCTCCATTGTGTCTTTTATCTGCTGTCATTAATTGTGTCTTTTATCTGTTGTCATCAATTGTATTTTTATTTAGTCTGATACTTATTGTGTTATATGTTATCGTCATTGTGTTATACGTTATGATCATTGTGTTTTAGTATGTTGTCCATTGTGTCTTTATCTGTTATCATTGATTGTGTTTTTGATCTACTTTACATTGTGTTTTACATCATGTCCATTGTGTAATATGCAACTGGGTTTTTGAATTTTTTTTTTGAAAAATATAACAATATGGTACTCATATTAAAGATAAAAAAACGCTCGATTTTATGGTATAATTTTTTTAAAAAACAAATGACGTATAAAAAAGTTACGGACGTTTAAAAATTTGGGGGGAAATAACATGTGACTTGCATGTGCATATTCTCTTTCATTTTGTAGACAAAATTACTCTTTCCATTTAATTTCTCCTGGGACACTTGTCACTCTCTAGTGGCTTCTTACCCTTCTTATTTTTAAACTCTTTGTATTATAACTCAACCCTTAATGATATAAAGTCGTTTTTGTTAATACACTTTTTATACGTAAAGTTAAGAACTTAGATAAAAGGTATTAATGAATTAGTCCAATCCAATATGAAATACTTTTTTCCTTATAAAAGATTACTTAATTGTACTTGACCATGTTTTGTATGGTTATCAACTAATAATAATTTTTTTTGAACGGTAAATTTTATGTATAAGGTTATCACACTCTCTAAATCGGAGAACCCTGTATTGCCACCACTTTAGTCAGGCTATGTTGTCTTAATCGGGCTCACGCTGCCTTCAAGGTTTAGCTTTTTTTTGGGCGTTCCCCCTGGAAACCATACCGACGGCTGCCACTTGACAGTCGTTGTGCCACCACAAGAGTTAACTGCCATACCGACGGATGTTTCAAAAATGTTGAGGACGGAACTGACGCAATTTGTTTTTTGACTGAAGTGACATTTTTCACCAAACCACATGGACGAAAATGGCAGTTAACTCTTTAATTAAAAAAATAATTATCTATAAGGCTATGGGGTGTACGGGCATGGATTGGAACATTATTTCCACATAGGACCATTAATTAAATGGTACACTATCCTTCTCTTTGAATGATGGTGGTTCTCATGGATTAAACCACGTTTACCACGATCCTCCCATTTGATAATTTTGAGACAAAAATAAATTAAAAAATAAAAGGGATAGTGGTTTGGGTCATGACTACACCCTTAGGGTAGTGGTTTTAGATGATGGATTAAAGATGAGTGACATGACGCCTATGTGGAGAGTCATGACAACACCCTATAGCCTAATTAAGTAGGAGTAGAAGGCGAGAAAACTAAAAATTAGATGTCTTCAATAATGACACGTGTCTCTCATTTGTTTCTTTTATTATATAAAAATATAGATATAGATTAATTAAAAAGAGTCATTTCAAGTTTTTCCTTTATCTGTATACCAAATTTCAGGCGGTGTCATGTGTCTTCAACATTGATTAATTTATACTTTATGTTTTAAAATCTTACACGTTAGATCCTTTAATCCCAACATTGTTAATTTTAAGTGTTAAATGATGGGTAAGTTTGTCTTATTATCTAATTATTTAAAAACCATTTTAATAATTAAAATAAAAGAACTTTACATATATATAAGAAGGATAAAATGAAAACTTTGGTGAGTTAATAAAACCAAGGAAACTCATCTCCACCATCCATTCATTTAATCTATGGTGTATATTAAATTAAGTACAAAAAATTACTTTTTTATAAAAGTGTAACAGACTACAAAAAGTGTTTTTCAGAATTTGTTACAGTCTAACACAAAAGTATGTCTCTATGTAAGTGTTACACAAAACAACTTCCTAAAAAATGTAACATATTGTACGTGCACTGCAAAACTAAAACGTTTGTAAATTTTGAAAATTGTAACAGCTAAAGTTCAATTTTTTTTTGAAAAAACTGCCATCAAAACCCATAAAATGTGAACAGATGAAGTTCAAAAATATGTGACACTGAAAAAATGCAACATATTCACACATTCTTTCTAATCTCTCCTCTCTCTTCTAACAAGAAAATTGTACACATATTCAGAAAAAAGTTGACTGTCAAAAAGTATAACACGTGACATTTTTGTGTCCACACAAATGAGTTTTCTTTAAATAGAGTGGGATTTCTTTTTCTAACAAACACACTTTATCCTCTCTCTCTAAATAAACACTCTCTGTTATCTCTAATGGGTTTTAAAATTATTAAGTATAAAACTTATCAATTTTAAAAACAAATGACACCATCTAAAATTTAGTATATAAATAAAAGACGATTGTAATTTACTCTTAAAAAAACAAAAAAAAAAATTATTTATTTCATGATGAAAAAAACAATTGGGCCAATTTGGGCTTAGATCAAGCAAAAATTATTTGGGCTCTTTGAAATCTGCACATAAATAGCATAAGACTCAAAACGAACATTCAGAAGCTAGGGTTTTTGTATTCCTCCTAAAATCACAACAATCAAACCAAACACAGATCGGATCGAATCGAAGATGTTTCCAGGAATGTTCATGCGAAAACCCGACAAAGAAGCCGCTCTGAAGCAGCTTCGTGTGCACGCTGCCTTGTTCGGGGGGTGGGTTGCAGCTATTCGGGTCGCTCCATATGTACTCCATTACTTTTCTGGCAGCAAAGATGAGCTTGTTCTTGATATTTAAAGGTAATCATTTAAAAGCCCTAATTTAATTGTTTGGTTTAATCCTAATCTATGGTGATTTGAGGCTGTTTAATTTGTTGCACGTTCAGTATTCTGTATAATTGCTTGTGGATTATATTATGTTTGGATGTTTGGTTAGTTGCTAGATTGACATAATCACTAGTTAAGATGTTTGTTTTTGGATATATTTTGGTGGAAATATGAGAGGTGATGTTTTTATTTGATGGCATTAATTTTATTAATGGTTAGTTTTATTGTTCAGTTGCTGTTAAAATAGATAGAGGATTTCTAAGAGTGCTTTCATAAATAAGTTGTTAATGAACCTTCAACTTTCAAGGGGGTGGTGCCTTAGCTTTAAAACGAGCGCCTAAGCGCAGCCCGCAGGTTTCTTTGCTTTTGACTGGGTGTCAAAAGGTGCAATTGAGGCACAAAAGGT
The DNA here is from genome assembly GCA_030545235.1 of Helianthus tuberosus. Taxonomy (NCBI): domain Eukaryota; kingdom Viridiplantae; phylum Streptophyta; class Magnoliopsida; order Asterales; family Asteraceae; genus Helianthus; species Helianthus tuberosus. The sequence continues at coordinate 85,951,362 of CM060364.1, read as the reverse complement.
GCATGAAAAAGCGGCATCAGGCACTGTTTTGAGTCGTGCTTTTTGTACGGGGAAGGGTTTGTGCATGCTTTTTAGGTTTTACTTGTATATTATATATATGTGAAATCAGATATAAAGCTTATTTATAACAACATAGTTATGGGTAGGTGATGGTAAAAACCTATGAGAAATATATATGATAAATTGTGCTTCACATACAAAAAGCGTTGTGCTTTTGCGCTTAGTGCCTCACACCTAAGCACGAGATCCTATAGCTTCGGTGCGCCTCACCTTCTTTAAATCCAACGGTGGTGTAGCTGATTCTCTTTAGCAGCAATCTAAAAAGTCAGTTTGGCGCTAGCTGTGTTAAGTGGTCTCTTTGGTTAGCATCATAGTTGCCAAATGCGCAAGACACACTCAAGGCGCAACGGGTGTGCTTGAAAAGCAAGGGCCTGAGATAAGTGAGGCACACAGCATAAACATACCTTTTTGGCTGTTTTTGGATGTTTCAGAACAGTTTGTCTGGAGTTTGCCGGGCTTTTTAAGTTTTGGCCAGAATCTGGCCGGATTTTGATCAAAATCTGGTCGCATTCTCACTTAAAGGCTGCCGGAGCGCTTGGATGGCAGCAAGGCGTTTTACCCGCGCCTTGCCTCGCCTCGCCCGATGGCCTTGGCGCAAGGTTTATGACTACAGAAACGTGTCTCAAGGCGTTCCCTTAGCCTCACGAGGTGAACCAAGACATAAGCCTGAGGAGGAATTAAAAAATAAATATAAAAAATTTATATCTTATAAAAATAAAATACCAACCAATTTCATCATCAGATTCATCAAAAACACATATAAAAATCCTCTAAGGTGCAGCTTTTCTTAGCACCTCAGGCCTGTGAGGTGCACATACAAAAATAACCCCATGAGGCGTGTCTCAGACTCGTTTTTGGGCATTTCGCCTCAAGGCGCACACATCAGCCGTTTTTTTAAACCATGTAGGTTAGCATTGTATTGGTGGGACATTTTTGGTAACATGTTATGTTATCAAAGGAAAAAAAAGTTAATAATGGGTGCTTCGTTCTTGTTGAACATATTAAATTGCTTAGACCAATAGTTGGTTGCCGGTCGATGCCCTAATTTGTTAGGGAAAGTGTAATGCTTAGCAACATTGGGATAGTTTGAAGTTGGAATGTTGCTTTTGACTTCATTGCCATCACGACCATATTATTATAATGCTATGCATTTGACGTGGTGGCGTAGGATTAAGGTTAAGGATTTCTAGGAAAGGGTACAATTGTGTTTTTAGGTGTAGTGGAGTGTATGGTCGTACATAAGTAACTATGTGTATAGGATGTTTTGTACAGTTGTGTTTCTAGGTGTAGTGTATGGTCGTAAATATGTAACTATGTGTATAGACTGTTTGTGTTGTCATATTTGTTCTGTTCTACCATGCACTATTTTGCAACTCATACTACATTGGTAGCTTCATACACATACACACACACACCCCATGCTCTATTTATTTCTTTCCTGGGTGTTTTGGAGCCGAGGGTCTCTCTGGAAGCAGCCTCTCTATCCCTAGGGGTAGAGGTAAGGTGTGCCTACATCCCACCCTCCCCAGACCCTACAAATAGCTTTGCTCTTTGTGGGATTTTACTGGGTATGATTGATTGATTGATTGATTTGACGTGGTGGCGGTGTGTATGATGTAGGTTTAAGGACTTCTATGATTATTCAAAGTTCGTGTCTTCCGTTATAAATAAGTTTTTTTTGGCTAGTTGTAGATTCACGAAGCTAGGAAACCGCAAGACATCACATCATTGATCATACTTTCGTAAACTATACACTACCAAAAAAAACTCCCCGTAAAACACCAATGTAAAATAATATCCAATCCTTGAAAAACAAACTTAGCAAAGTTAAATTTAACAAATTTTTGGCTGATAGTAAATGGTTCAAATGTATGAGTGTTGCTGACTGATGATTTTAATTAATCTTTTGTTGCAGATTTTGATGTGATAAGGCTGTGTGGAACAAGTGTGGTTTGATGACAAAACTCATGGGTCATTTTAATTTTTTATGAAGTTATGTTTCAATTTAGGAAAGTACATTTCTGCTCCTACATTTTATAAATTTGCTCCCTGAACATTTGTCATCAAATTATATAAGCTTTGCTCAAGTGGCATGTGCATCTTTGGCTGAAACTTTGTCGTGCATGTTTGATACTGTCAAAACTGATTGTCGAGGAACGAACTTGATGTGTGACGATTAACTAAACTCGTTGTGTTCATCAGCCCTTTAAGTCTTAATAATTTGTTCATAAACTGTAGAACAATTTTTTAACTCACATAATCCTGACTCGTGGAACTGGAATGGAGTTTTTCATGTTGAAACTTTTATATAGAATCTTGGTGCTTTTAACACAAACAATATCAGACTATCATTTTTCTAGCCATGGTTTAAAAAAAAAAGGAGTGAGACTCGAGGTGTAAGCCTGATGCGGAGTTAAAAAACAAATATAAAAATTTTATATCTTATAAAAAATAAAATAATTATCCCAGTAAGTCTAAAACATATAAAAGCCACCTCTAAAACACACATAACACCATGAGCGCACGTTTTCTTACCGCCTCGGCCTTCAAAGATGTACGTGCAAACATAACCCTATGAGGTGCCGCCTCAAACATGTTTTCCGCTCACCTCGTGGCGTATGACTCGACCGTTTTTCTAAACCATGTTTCTAGCAATTAAACTTATTTTTTAGAGAGTTAAATGCCATTTTAGTCCCTGTGGTTTGGGCCATCTTGTCAGTTTAGTCCAAAGATTTGAAACGTTGTCATTTTAGTCCAAATAGTTTTAAACGTTGCCATTTTAGTCCACTGGGTTAACTCTATCTATTTATTTTGTTAACTAGAAGGACATTTCGGTCATTTTATATGTAATTATGTTAACTAGAAGAACAATTCGACCATATAAAATCAGGGCCGGCCCTAAGAATTCGTGTACCCTGTTCGAGCTCGAAAAAATGTGCCCTTAGGCCTTAACGAAATTGAGTATTTGGCTCACTAAAGGTCTAAAGCTAATGGCAAAGGGGTTAATAACTAATCTAAACCATAAGAATAGTTTTGTAAGGAGGGCTATGTTGGTGTTTGTATGGATGTACCCGATTAAAAAAATAGTTTACATATACATATCGGGTTTTTTTCATAAAAAACGTGCCCCTCGAAATATCGGGCCCTGGCCGGTGGTCCTCCCCGCCCACCCCCAAGGTCGGCCATGTATAAAATGATCAAATTACCCTTCTAGCTAACATAAAAAATGGACGGAGTTAACTCAGTGGACTAAAATGGCAACGCTTGGAACTATTTGGATTAAAATAGCAACGTTTCAAACCTTTTGACTAAACTGGCAAAATAACCCAAACCACACGGACTTGTTTTTATAAGATAACTAGGTTAGAACCCCCTGTATTACACGGGTTGAATAAATGTAATTTTATATACTAAATTAAAACAGTTAGTCTTTAAAAATCCCGTTTATTACACGAGTTGAACAAATGTAATTTTATATATTAAATAATAAAAAATTATATCTCTAAGAGCATTCACATCCAAATAACCAAATTGTCTGTGTGGTGTTTTTAAAATATAAAAAGTATAAAAAGTGGTTCTGAGTGGAGGGGAGAGAAAATGTTACTGTTTATCTGTATATTTGGGGGGACACTGTTCACCCCCTATAATTTTTTTAATATATTTTGAAAGTGGTTGTGAGTGAAGGAGAAAGAAAAGGTAATGATAAAGGTATAAAAAATATTATTTAATTGAAAATGAGAGAGAAAATGTAGTGTTTTTTAGTGTAATTTAGGGTGAAAATATGATGGAATTGATGTGAATGCTCTAAGAACCCCATGTATTTGTACTGAATAAATGTAATTTTATATATCAAATAATAAAAATCCGTGTATTGTACGGGTTGAATAAATCTAATTATATATACTAAATAATAAAAAAAATTATATCTTTAAAAACACTGTGTATTATACGGGTTAAATAAATGTAATTTTGTAACCTTGTATACCGCAAGCGGGGCGAATATATACTAAATAATAAAAAAGTTGTATCTTTAAAAACACCATGTATTACACGGGTTAAATAAATGTAATTTTGTATAGTAAATAATATGCTATTGGATTCGTTTAAAAAATCATAAATTTAGTTCGGTTTAATTCGAATCAAATCACAAACTTGGTTAAGTTTAATTCGAATTAATTAGAACCCCAATTTGAAAAATAAAAAACAGAATTATATTATTAGCTTATCTTCCTAATTAGTGTTTTTTTTAAGTTTGATCTAATGTCTAATAAGTTATTTTGTGTATTTTGTTTGTACTTTAAATTTTTTATATGAGCGTATTATTGGGTTTTTTTTTAAGTTTAAGATTATTGTTTTGTGTTATTATTTAAAGAATATATTTAATTTATTATATTATTAGAAAAAATAGAATGATTCTATCCGATATTGAAAGTAAGATAAGATTTAATATTAATTGACTATTTATTATTTAATTAATTGATATAAGATAAGTATGAAAATGTAGCAAATTACAAATGTAGATGACCTTGGGACTTGTCCCAATGGTCATGGCAATGAAGGTTAGGACTTGGGACCTTAAGGTCTCAAGTTCGAATCCGAGCCACCCCGAGTTTTCTATTACAGTGCATTTACTCCAGAGAACCTTGGTTCTTGTAGAGGGTGCAACTCATGTCATATGGGCAGGGGGCTGGAAATTTTCTCGGGGAAAGCCTTAGCCAAACTCTGATGCACCAAGCGTGGGCCCGGTTAAGACAACATAGTCTTGGCTGCAGGAGTGGGGCGGAGGGGCCTGCCCGAGTTATAGGGTTAGGTGCGATCTCTATCGCCTGTTGTAGAAATATCGCCGTTCAAAAAAAAATTATAAATGTAGACATCTTCAATGAATGACACGTGTCACTTATTGGTTTCTTTTATTATAGTAGATAGATAGTAGCATTGTGTTAATTGTTAAAGAAATCACGACTTGTTTTTTGAAATCTCGTTCAATCTATCTCCAAAGCTCATTTGGCTTTTTTTTTAGAAAGCATTGTAATTTGACCGTAATTCACTAAACAATTCAGTGAATTTGCACAAAAACAATTTCTCGGGACACATTTTTTTTTCCAAAACTCAAATCTAAGATTAGTAAGATGAATAGAATATGTTCAATGACGAGATGGGTCAACTTATCAATTTAAATTTGCACAAACTTGAAACACATTTTTTTTAATACATTTAAAGTTTACTAATTAACAAATGGAACCAAGATCTAGCAAGAATTATACTTGAAATTCTTATGTCTGACTCTGATGTGATTGAAAACGTTTCCTGCCCACGAGATAAGGCGTTACAATTTGGTATAATATTTGGATATTCAAACTTCTAAACCTAATTTCCAACATTTTGGTACAATTTTAAAAATAATTATTTGAGTTATACTAAGAAAATATAAATGGATTTTTTATCATTATCATATGAAGTATAATATCTTCTTTACAACAAGAAGAATACACATAGATCTATTCTTCTTTTTCGAACAACTAGTTAGCACTACACACAAATGATATTACATTACAATTCTTATAATTCTACACTTGAAATTGATTTTATATGTAACAAGTCCGTGTCTGTATATATTGTCAGAATTTATTTCTTCAAGTGTCCAAAGATTAAGGCATCATTTTATCATTCATACCACTTTCCTATACGCATATATATGTCCTACTCCTACTCACATGGTATGTAGTGTTTCCTCTCTCTCTCTCTCTTTTTATCTATAACATAGTACGTCGATTTGGTCTTTGTCTCATCAGATTTTGTAGGTCCGGCTAGGGGAGGATCTAGTCGCCTAATCCTTGTTGTCAAACACACCCGGTTGTGCGGAATCCAACCGGAGATGCAAAGGTCCGGCTAGGGGAGGATCTAGTCGCCTAATCCTTGTTGTCAAACACACCCGGTTGTGCGGAATCCAACCGGAGATGCAAACCGAGATAGAACACGAAAAATACACGACACACAAAGTTCACCGATTAACACCACTGTATTAATACGTATGAAAGGTTCAGTTACAAGCACAAGGTTTACAAATCTATTCTGCAAACTCTCTCTAACTATCGTGTGTGTGTTCTCTGTGTGTTCTCCTGTGTTCTCCTCTGTGTTCTATGTTGAGACAGAAACATAACATGTCTATTTATACACACAGACACACGAGACATGACGAATCAAACTAAGACTCGACGAAACAAATGGCACTCGACGAATCAAAGAAGCAGTTGACGAAACAGGAGGATAAACATGTGTGTTTCGTCGACCACTCTTGCGTTTCGCCGATGTGGGCTTTAGCCCAAACTGAGAAGTCAAGGCCCAACATGAAAGTCTAAAACAATTCGCATGCATGCACGTTGAATTCCAACGTTAATCTGATTTGCAAAGTTTAGCCAAACAGTGACATCATCATGACATCATCATGATGATGTCATGATGATGTGGCGGCGGGAAGGCTCGCGGCACTTCGTGCTTCGCGTGTTGAACTCTGGGGCGCACGACGGAGGAATGTCGTGACGTCGGGCTTGAGCCGAACCTAACCGGGTCGAACCGAACCGAGTCGCGCCGAACCGAGTCGCGTCCACATATATGTATCAACAAACTCCCCCTTGGACGCTACTCGTGAGGTTCGCCTTTCATGTCTTCTATGTCGGAGGATCTTCAATATCTTCACGTCTTGAAAGCAGAAAGTGTATCAACAAACTACCCGTATCATGTAGGAAGTGTGTTGACAAACTCCCCCTTAACATAAGCTCCCCCTTGAGTTATGCTCGTGAATGTCTTGATCTTTATTACTTGAGATCCTTGTGGTATTGATGATGGTTAGCGGCAACTCGATCATCTTTGTCTTTTGAGTGCCTTTCACGTCGTGTCTTCATTCCGAAGCTTGTCATCGACCATGTTCTCCTTGCCTTTAGAATCTGCACATGCAAGAAATCTAAACGCGTAATGAGAACAACTGCTTGGAATATAGTTAGCATTTAAACAAACGACACATACGAGATCAAATCTCAATCAAACACCAACCGACAATATTTTGAAAGTTTAGAAAATGTACAATTTTAGTCCTTTAAACTTTCAAAACTAGTTAACTTCGACAGTTTATGAAGATGCAATTGTTTTCCGGCTTACGATCAGGATTTTGGGTAGGATAGACTCGAGTTCCAACATCAGTCAATCAAAAATAAACTAGAAGCAAAATCTTTTTGGATTTTATAAAGTTTATATTAAAACACACCTAAAATCTTTTTGGAATTTTTCATTTTTCAAACGTAAAGACGGAAAACAATAAATAAATATATACAAAGATCATAAACGGAAAATAGTAAATAAATATCTACAGACATTCTTTTTGTGAGTTTCGAGGGTAAGAGAATCATATCAGTGTATGGTCATGCCAAAACGCTCTTTTTGTTCAATTAGTTAACATTAAGATAAGCATCCTATAACAATTATCGGTATTGTTGTCCACATAAGCTCAACTTATCATTTGTAATCATGGCGAGGGGATACGTTAAGGTATGATTTATACTTACCGACCGGTGTTCATCCACATCACGACACATTCCCGTATCAAGGTATGCACGAGGGTTCATCTTACCGGTGAGTATACCGATTATCATCTGTTTGACCGTATATGATGTGAGATTCTCACTTATTTTGATTGAAAACAAGCCCTATGTGATAGAATCACTTATTGATGAGGAACTTGATTTTCATATGCATGAGGGCACAGGAGCAAGTCCGTGAACAGGTCAGTACTTTCGTACAGCAGAGAGACGAACTTGACTCCCGGATAAATGTGATATTTTATCACTTATTTGATTGGATATGTGATTGTTGATCACTTATTGAGGTCGAATGCAATATGTACACGTATGTATGGTATCATGGAAGATCTAGACTTTCGTCCCCGTTATTTTTCGGTAAAAGATACAACCATGATACCCAGATGATAAGCAGCATAAAGACCGAATATCTCAGAACCTCGGCAATCTCTCAAACGAAATTTCGGTACTAAGACCATATGCCAATGAATGGTTCCCACCCAGTCTTCAGTCGATTTTAAGTTTATATCACCCTGCACACTTTAAAATGATTGTGAGCCTACCGATACATCTTATATAGAGCTGCTTATCGCTTTTCATTTTGCATTTTAGTTTAAAGAGGATTCAACAGACCACTGATCTACTATCATTTTCTCTTTTTCTCGCCAGGAAACTCATTTTTGTTTTTCTATTGTTTTTGTGCTTTTGAAATTTTTCGATGTTTTTGGTTTTTCAAATTTGGATTTACTCCCCCTAAAATCAACAAACTAAGATAAAATTTAAAAACACAAAGGTATTTACAAAAATGACTTTCCGATGTTGGTTAACTCATGTTATACCTCAATGCCGTTTACCAAAATTAATTTTTAATCTGAAAAGATTTATCGAATTTTGGAAAAATCAGTTGGCATGTCGGTTTGCGGTGCGGACCATGACAGCATTGTCTGGCCAAAGAGTGCTGTGAGAGATAATAAAAATTCATAAAGCAGCTTAAATATCGACAAGTAAAGGAAAGATTAGAAATTTAAAACCGTATCCTGCAACTGCTTCGTGCATTGCAAGGAATCTGAGTGCTCTCCCAAACTGGATATCCACCCGGTGTGGATTTCAAAGTCGATTCTTTGTAGCTACTGAGAAGTCTCTTGACAGCAACAAGATCATAAACCTTTGGGTCCGGCTGGTCTTCCACATTTCACCAGCGAAGGTTTTTGTCTTTCTCTTTCAGAAGTAGTGTGCGGTTGTTCAATCCATGCTAAGGCATCCGCACACCCAGTTGGTTTGTTCAACAAACACATTTTCTTCAAACACACCGCGTAGAAATGTACACTGCACGTTCATCTTGTTGATTGTGAACTTCAGACGTGCTGCAGGTGCGTACATTTTGAGTGAATCTATCCTGGGGACCCGATCAAAGCTTGATTGTAAAAGGCTTTGCCTTTTTGTCGAAGCTTTTCAAACTCTTTCAACAGACAATTCTGTTTCTCTTTTCCTTTTCTTTTCTTCTCTCCATCAAAGGCAACAATTTCTTCTGTCGCCTATTTTGTGCATGGACACTCCACTATCAACAATCTTACGACTATTGAAAGTTCCTCCTGGAATATCCTACACACTCATTCAAAGATTAGACGGAGAGGGGGACCCAAGCCTTTGTGGACTTGGGTCGTCCGTGATCATCAAGAAAAGTGATTTCAATCACTTGATGATTGGGAAAAAGAACCTGTGGTGCTCCCCCTGACTGAGTTACCTGCTTTGGTTTCCAAGCTGCTTGTCCTTTACCAGTATTTGTATTAATTGTTTTTGCATTTACTGGTTTTACAGTTTTAGGTTTTGCTTGAACAGGTTTTTCTTCTTTGACCTCTGATTTTAAGGCCTTTTCAATTACCTTTTGATTCTTTTGTTTCAACTTCTTTTCCCTTTCTTTCGAGACACGTGGGTCTTGTTTCGGGGAAACTGATCGTTTTTGGTAATTGGTTTCTTGGGGAGCCTTCAACTTTTGCAGGTATGGGCAGTATCGTACAATATGCCCAATTGTGCCACATTCAAAACACATTCTCCGCTCTACAAACCTCGGAGAAACATGTTGATGACCAGACTGAGAACCAGACGATGAACTTTGTGATCTAGATGTACTTGGACCTAAATCACATCCGTTGGAGTGTTGGGTGTAATTATTCTGATCATTTCATTTTAAAATTCTAACTTGTTTTATAAAATCAATGTTAGATTTATCCTGAAATGTTTCCAGTTTATCTGTACCCTTGGATCCAACAAAGTTCATTTTCTGTTCTCTTTTCTTAACAGGAGCTCTTTTGTTTTGCACCTTTTGCTGTTGAACCTTAGGTGCTTGAACATTCTTGTTCTGAGCCTTCTTTCCCTGTACCTTACCCTTTCCGGAGTTCACTTGTTGTTTTCGCTCAATTGGTTGTTTTTGGTTTCCGTATTGTTTTCTAATTTGTTCAGACGGAATTGGATCACATTGAGTGACGGTAACTTTGCCACTTTTGTTCCCCAAAAACTTATCAATACATCCTTCAAAAATTTGCTCAATTAAATCTTGATTTACATTTTTAATTGGAAAATCTTTGTTAGAGTAGATCTTTTCATCTCCTTTGAGCGTGTACAACAAGTTATTCCCTTCACTGCTAGAAACAAGGAACTCCATAGGTTTTGACATTTCAGTCTTACTCGGTTCCACTGGTGGATCACATAAGATGTGATTCTCAATTGGAATATCTGTTGTAACCGAGTTAGACTGTTGGTTCACAATCACTTCAGATTCATCGTCCGAAGAATCAGTATCCTCAACAATGAGAGGACTCTGTTCCCTATCGCACGATGAATCTGTCACCTTCTCAGATTCAGATTCTGATTGACCCGAGGATGATGTACCAGTTGTGAACCCTAGGCCTGCTGCAAAATCATCTAGATTGAGTGGCACAGTAGGTTCAAAACGGGGCATATCCTCGTCATCAGGCAATTTGGAGTAATTGTGATTCATTGGGGGAGGACATGATTTGAATCCATTACACTTCCTATCCCCCTTTTTCTTTTGAACATCAATAATGTGATCCAAAACATAGCGAGAATTGGAATAGCTTTCCAATTTCTGCTTAATTGTCTCACATTCACATCTAGCTGTTGCTAACTCTACCATTTGCTTTTCAATTGTGTCAATTAAATCATTGTTAGCATGTTGTTTTCTCAAAACAGCCTTTTGTAATTCAGAAACATCATGTTTTAATGACGCAATTGTTGCTTTAAACTCCTTTTCATTTCTGGTTAAAAACAAGTTAGCTTCAGTTGCTTTAGAAAGATCAACAATCAATTCTTGATTGTGTTTGTGTGTGATTTCAAACTGACTTTCCTGTTCAGCATATTTAACCTTTAAACTATCACAATTTTCACAACTAACTACAGTGGGTTCATCGACACATACCTGACTTGATGAACTGTCGACATTAGCCGTAAAGGCTGAATGGAAAGAAAAAGATCCATCTTCAGAGAAAAACTTAGCAAGCTTCTCGGAAGTTCCAGCAGATTTCTGGCAGAGAATAGATCTCCTCTTGCATAATACTTCAGCTTCAGCCAAAAGTTCATCAACCTTCAAATCTAAAGCATCACTTGATAAATCACCAGCATCAAGTGATTCCCCATCCATGCTCCCACTATAACCCGAACTATCTTCATCTTCTGAAGATTCACCAGCAGACGCGGGTTCTACTACCTTCTCTGTTACTTTAGCATAACAAGCTGTTCCACCATTTCCTCCTTCTCCAAGCTGAAGCGACCAATCACAACCTTCATCCATTTGAACCACAAGTGCCCGGTTGGCATTTGACGACCCTGCTTGGCCTTGGTTGTTGACAGGTATCAACGTACGAACATTGTTCCTGTTTTGGTTCTGCTGGTTGCCTTGATTTCTGAAGGGATTTTGGTTTCCATGCTGAGCTGGTCTTGTGCATTCCCTTTTGAAATGACCGCGTTCACCACAGTTAAAGCACGTTACAGCTTGCTTGTCGAATCCATACTTGGTGTCTTTCTTGCTTTCCAAGTTGGTTCTCCCGGTCCTTTCCATAAACTCCTTTGCTCTTCGAATGGCACTAGCAAGAGCCCATTTGATATCCATCATTTCAAACTCGTCTCTATCCACTTGCTGATAATCTTCATTGGTTAGATTGATATTCCCAATCTGACCTGCGATCAATCCACAATAAGCACTAACCAAGGTATTCAACATCTCCATATGCTCCTTGGCTATTTCGACACTGACTTTGGAAAAGTTGGAAGTGTCTAATCTGACTGTGTTTGGATTGGAAGTGGCTTGAATGTTTGAAGAGTTTCCATAAAACCCTTGCTGTTGCGGTTGTTGCTGCGGAGCTGTCGGTGTCGGTTTCACATCTGGTCTTGGATACATCAAGTATGCTGAAGGATCGAACTGATCTGTTGTTGAAGGTGCAGTGTTTGAGATGAAAGCTGTTTGAAGCTTCGCATGTTGAGAAGCTGGTTTTTCTCCACTGATACCTCCTGCAATCCCAAAATACATCTCTGGACTTTGAGGAGTTAGTGTTCTTTTTGCCTTCAGTTTTTCTTCTACATCCTTGTTCTCCAATTTTTGAATTAAATCATAAACGGTGATTGTGTCTAAAACACCATTTTCTTTAAGGATTTCAAGATAACTGCTCCACTTTGCTGGTAAGCTATCAGCAAATCTCTTTGTCATTTCTTGTGGAGTGGCATTGACTTTAAAAGCAAACATCTCGCTCAACAAGTGATGAAACCTTGTAGATAAATCTGCCAAAGTCTCATTTTCCAAACACGTGAATCCTTCAAATTCTTTCTTCAGTAAATCTTGCTTGATCTTTCTTGATTGAGCATTTCCTTCACATCTTAACGTGAGCATATCCCACAAGCTTTTAGTGGTCGTGCAGTAAACAAACTGGTGGTAAATGTCTCTGTTAAGAGCTTGTGTGAGAATCATGAATGCTTTCTTTTCTAACTCAAATTTCTTCTTATCTTCATCAGACAGAGTACTGTAAGTTTGTGGATTAGCTCCTGCAACTTCCAACTCATTGTCAAATGGAGTGAAGAAACACATCCATAGATCTTGACCTTGCCCCTGAACATAAGTTCTCAGCCTTTCTTTCCACCATCCCCAATCATTTATGTGATTCAGCTTTGGCGGTTTTGTGCTTGTACCAGTTTCACTGTCGTTCTGCATCATAGATTGAATGCTGCTGCTTTGATTTGTGACCAATGCCCATTGATTTGCAGTTATCATTGCAGCTTGAGTTGGGGCAATAGCTCGCAAGAATGCAGTTTTGTCGAACTCTGGCTCAGGTTGTGTAACTGATGATCGTGAAGATGTTAGAGTCCACGCGGTTGGATCCCACTGACCGTTTGTTCCCATTTTAAAAATTAATATATTAAGTGAAAATTGATTTAAAATAAAAATAATTTTCACAAACTATGTTAAAATTTCGAATGATAACAACCAGCCGAAGGATCCTTGATCGAAAGACCTGAAACACACAAACAGTTAAACAACTAGTGCAAACCTTCTGTTTAAAAATTACAACTTTGACGAAACACGTTTCCACGAAACTGAAACTGTTTTGTTATCTTTTACGAAACAGATTTCAGATTTTAAACTGAGCTCCTAGACGAAACAGGTTTGTTAAACTGGGTTTTATAAAAGACGAAACTGGCCCAGTTAATTGTTTGGCGAAACAGGCCTAAGACACCTTGTTGACGAAACAGACTTTTATAAACTTTAATTTGTGCTTGACGAAATAGAAATGAGGCCCACTTATAATTGACGAAATGAATTAAAAGCCCAAGAGACAAGCCCAATCCACAACAATGTTCGACGAAACAAGAGAATTCTGTTTCATCAAACACACTTTGGCGAATCAAATTCGTGTTTCGTTGAAAAGTAACTCAGTGAGTTGGTGAAAAGTTGGTTTGACTTTTTGGCTTGCCTTATCCTTTTACTGACATACAGTATGCTTTCGGCTCACCATACTCATTTCACCAACCAAGGAAGGTGTGTAATATTTTAAACCTTTTACAATTTTCAATGCACTAACAAGTTTCTCAATTAATCTTTAAGGATCAAAAAGTGTATTTTATGAAGAACACTTTGAATATAGTGAAGAACACAATGAACTTTCCGGTAAAACTATGAGTTTTCCGGTGACCCGAAACTTTCCGAAACACACGATTTTGCTAAAATGTTTAATAAAAACCAACAACTAACATGTGAACATGAGAAATAACAAGGTTTTTAACTAAACATAAAGCAAAACAACAAGATTTAACTAGATTTAAAGTGTTTTTCCAGAAAAATATGAATTTTTAAAAACCCGAAAAACACCAAGAACACCTCGGTTTTAACAAGGAGAAGAGCCAAGGCTCTGATACCACTTGTAGGTCCGGCTAGGGGAGGATCTAGTCGCCTAATCCTTGTTGTCAAACACACCCGGTTGTGCGGAATCCAACCGGAGATGCAAACCGAGATAGAACACGAAAAATACACGACACACAAAGTTCACCGATTAACACCACTGTATTAATACGTATGAAAGGTTCAGTTACAAGCACAAGGTTTACAAATCTATTCTGCAAACTCTCTCTAACTATCGTGTGTGTGTGTTCTCTGTGTGTTCTCCTGTGTTCTCCTCTGTGTTCTATGTTGAGACAGAAACATAACATGTCTATTTATACACACAGACACACGAGACATGACCAATCAAACTAAGACTCGACGAAACAAATGGCACTCGACGAATCAAAGAAGCAGTTGACGAAACAGGAGGATAAACATGTGTGTTTCGTCGACCACTCTTGCGTTTCGCCGATGTGGGCTTTAGCCCAAACTGAGAAGTCAAGGCCCAACATGAAAGTCCAAAACAATTCGCATGCATGCACGTTGAATTCCAACGTTAATCTGATTTGCAAAGTTTAGCCAAACAGTGACATCATCATGACATCATCATGATGATGTCATGATGATGTGGCGGCGGGAAGGCTCGCGGCACTTCGTGCTTCGCGTGTTGAACTCTGGGGCGCACGACGGAGGAATGTCGTGACGTCGGGCTTGAGCCGAACCTAACCGGGTCGAACCGAACCGAGTCGCGTCCACATATATGTATCAACAGATTTTACGTGAACTCAAGTAGTCTTTAGCTCAAAAGGATAGTTATGTGGTTCATTAATCTTGAGTTAAACCGTTTTTGAGTATGAGACTTCTATTTGCGTACGTGGGTGTAAGTAACCATTAACCTAAGCTCCGAGAAATCTTTGAACTTGGAATTTTGAGCTTCTTCATAAATGCTTGTTAATGGCTATACATGAACCTTTTTGTTCTACAAACTATCCAAATAAAGGAGAAATGCACCATAGAATCAAAGATGAGCTCCGTCTTCCCTTCAAGTCGTTGGCTTTGAAAATGGCTTCATTTCTAGCCTTCCAAATAACCCACCGCATAGAAACAAAACAAACAAACTCATGATGAATGGAACATCTAAACTTTTATTGCAAAGGTTCATCAGGGTCGAAAGTTGGAACCTAAAAAAAGGATAATAGCCCAACATATTTTATATATAAAAAATCAAACAAATTCTATTGATTTGGGGATTGTAAGATTAAATATATTATGGTATAATATTTAATCTAGTAGCCATTATAATCATTTACATTATATGGATCAAAATATGTAACAACCTATTAAATAATTAGTTGGTAATTGTTGATGAGCCTAATTACCCTTATTAACTAATTAGGGTTTCCTCCTGGGTGCTTATATAAAGATACTAATGTAGAGGTTTCAAGGTTAGAAACATAACCTAATTACTATCATAACATCAATCGACCTCCTCTCCTAACCGATTCCCCTTTATCGGTTTCTTCATCACCATCATTAGATTGCACCCTAAGGAGGAACCAGATCAAGCTGACAATCATGTCAAACACTGTTGTTGCGTCTCCATCTGGATTCTCTGCTGGCCTGAACTGATGCAATCAAAGGTATGTTTTCATGTTTTCCATTATATCTAAACAGAACTGATCAACAGGGATATGCTGACCCTCTTGATACTTTGGTTTTGGTTCTGCCCCTTACGAATTTTATATATTTTTATAGTATTTTTTTTTTTTTTTTGCGAAATCAAATCTTATTAATAAGATTAAGAAGTAACCGGCATTAGCAAGTAGCTAGCAATCGACCCATATATATAATGTCATTTTTACAGGATCCTAAACATATATATAGGGTTAGGTTCGTTTGTGAACAACCTCCTTGATTGTGAACACTAGTAAACTAGTCCTAGCCCTTGATTGTGTAAACACAAGTGTAAATCAATGGCCAGGAGTTGTTCACTCAGTTCACAAATACACTAGTGTTCACTCTAGAACCCCACCCTATACACACACACACTAGTGTATTTGCGAACTGAGTGAACAAATCCTGACCATTGATTTACACATGTGTATGGCCAAGATTAGTTCGATTAGTTCGCAAATACACTAGTGTTTACCCTTGAACTTATTCCTATATATATTAGAATATTAAAGGCACGATTTTAGAGTAATAGTTGTAAAGGGTGTCCATTAAACCGAAAAAATCGAATGAATGAAACACGAGTTTCTTGAGGATTCATCATGTGTTCGTTCCATTGAATCGTGTACGCATTGGACTAATCTAATAAACATTTAGGTATGTATTTAAGGATTTCAATTCCGAGGTAACATTTGTGTCGGTATCAATCAAACCAATCAATTCCAAAGAAAGAAGTTTAAGTCTCTTCAAATATTTGTCGTGTGATTCTCAAATAGAACCAATCAACATTGAAACTTTAGGTATTTCAACCTTAATTTATAACTTATAAGTCAACTTTCAAAAATAAAACAACTAGAATTCAAACAATAATGGGCTTATGTGCATCTTGTCATTGCACCACTAAACAAAGAAGACTCATGAACAATTGGTCATCAACAGTCAAGGTGATCAACTCCGGTGACGGGCAGCTTCAAGAATTCCGACAACCAATCATGGCAAGCCACGTGCTCTCCGGCCACCCTACCGCCTTCCTATGCAGTAGCGACACCATGTTTGTAGGGTGTCACGTGCCGCAAATGCCTGGCAATGAAGAGCTTCAAATGGGTCAAATATATTTCCTCATGCCACTCTCAAACTCAAACCACCCTTTGTCTTTGCAAGAGCTATGTTCATTAGCGGTTAAAGCTGGCTCGGCACTTCAAACCGAAGTTTAGTAAGGTTGCACCATTTTGGTTCAATGCTTTAAAGTCAAAAACCTAACCACATCCTATATGAATTATATAATTGTATATATAACCAGTGTATTTATTTAAATAATAAAAATAAACATTGGTAAGTATGTTATTGCATATAGTATCTTTGGTTCTATTTTAACTTATGGAATTGGATTCAAGAACAACCTACGTAATAGCTTTTGTTTTTTGAACGGTCAACTAAATCACCGGATAAGCATTCAATGCTCTCAATCGAGCAAATACATCCCCTCCCCCATAACGGTCAGAGTTGGATGCATACCCGAGCCACCAAGCCACCAGTTTTGGGGAAAACCCGCCTGCCCGAAGGCCCACTGCGGTAAAACCCGGTTCGGCTTGGTTTCGAACTTGCGACCTCCAGAGAGGCATAGCTCTAAACTTCATTGCCACCACCAATTCCCTCAAAGTGATACTAGTGAGAGTTGAAGTTGGGACCTCAAGGAAAGAAACTAAGTGACTAACTACTAGACCATCTTGTCAGGACTAGGACTGAGAAGAGAGGTCTTCACTTCTACACTTCTACATACACCTAAAAACTTAAACTTTTCACAAAGTGATACTAAGTGTACACTATGTAAGTATGTATATTCATGCATTGAGAACAAGTGTATGCTTTACAAATACTGTAAAGAGTCATTAGTCATTCATTAATGATAATTTTAATAGTGAATAATTCACTCTTTTTATCGAATTATAAAACAAGTAAATAAAAATAAAATGAAACCTCTTAGATTTTTCTTTTTTAATACGTGTATCTGAAATGGTCTTTAGATTATTTAATTTGGGATGAATACATTAGAGGTGTTATAATGAATAGATTGATATAGGTTGTGTAGTAAAAAAAAGGTTTGGGCTATAAGAGGTTGTATCTATCAACTATAATAAAGAAACCAAGTTTTGAACACGTGTCATTCATTGAAGGTATCCTTAAATATATACTTATCTTATATTAACTAAATAAATTAATATTAAATATTATCATATTTTAATAAAATATTATCCTCAAATCTGAATTGTTAATTTAATATATTTTAAAAACAAATACCATAAATTAATATTAAATGTTATCCTAATTTATTAAAAAATATAACTTTTTTTATTATTTAGTATACAAAATTATATTTATTCAACTCGTGTAAAACGCGGGGTTGTTAAAAATTGAACTTTTATTATTTACTATACAAAGTTACATTTATATAACCCGTGTAATACACAAATTTTTAAAGATATATAACTTTTTTATCATTTACTATGTAAAATTAGATTTATTCAACACGTGTAATACACGGGGTTTTTAAGGATATAATTTTTTATTATTATTTGGTAGATTTTTCAACCTGACTATACACGAGTTTTTTAAAGATACGATGTTTTTAGTATTTAATATATAAAATTATATTTATTTAATCTGTGTAACACACATGGTTTTTAAAGATATAACTCTTTTTAGATCTATTCAACACGTGTAATATACGGGGTTTTAAGGATGTAATTTTTTTTATAATTTGGTAGATTTATTTAACCCGATTATACACAAGTTTTTTAAAGATACGACGTTTTTAGTATTTTTTTATACAAAATTACATTTATTTAATCTGTGTAATACACATGGTTTTTAAAGATATAATTTTATTCTATTATTTGATATATAAAATTACATTTATTTAACTCGTACAATATGCGAGTTTGATAAAGATATAACTTTTTATTATTTAATATATAAAATTACATTTATTTAACCCGTGTAATATACGGGGTTCTAACCTAGTTTGATATAGGCTAAAATATGTTCGTATACATTTTCCATTTGAAAGGGAAATTGGATATAAAAATTCCACAATATAAATGCCCATTGTTAAGAACAACTCCAAACATCCTATCTTCCTAGTGTAAATCGTAATCATATCAATCATGGTGATGTAATTCCTGAAAAGAGTAGGAATGAGGATGATCGTTAGACCATCCACAATAAGAAAACCTAAAAGCACATAAAAATGTGTCACGTCAACTGCCACTTCATAAAAACACTAAAACTCACCTGATAAAAACACCTAAAAACATTTACCACATTATCACCACCTTTTTTTAAATTAGTACCCAATCCACTCACCATCCATTTTTCTTGTTTTTTAGACATAAACCACCCAAAAAATGGGTATAAAAAACAAACCTTACAATAGGAAAAACATACAAATATGCCACATAGACATGTAAGAACATTGAAAAATCAACTATTGATGATGCTCTTAAGAGGTAAATACAACAACAAATTAACACCTACACTTTCCATAATACCATTTTGGCATTTTAACACAATAACCAGTAAATTCTCTAGTTTGACCATTGTTATCCATATGCATCCATGCATGACTAAAGTTCTTTAAATGATAATTATGATGAACTCTAAAGTTCCAAGAAATATGGGATCTAGTTTTTTTTTTTTTAACGTCCAACATAAGAATCGCCGGGTACTCCGTACGCGGCACCCATTGGCCGAAAGGTAGCCCGCGACAGCCAAACCTGCACGCACGGAGCCCCTAGCCCACCATACGGGCCGGGTATACCCAAGCCCGACGGGTATACCCGAAACATACGGGCCGGGTATACCCGAAGCCCAATGGGTATGGGCCGGGTACGGGCTTAAAAAAAGAAAAAAATCGGGTACGGGTACGGGTACGGATATGGGATTTAGTGATACCCGCCCGATACCCGGCCCATTTACCCGAATAATACCCGAAAGTATTATATTATAGATTTCCATATATAAACTAAGTATATGTACTTATTACCTTCTCTATAGTCATATGTGGATATGTATTTGACAGGTGCTTAGTGAACAAATAACTTATTTTTGAGCATGTATATTGGATATGGAAGCTATCACCCTTTATTATGTGGATGTTAATGCAATTAGGTGGTCCTGATACAATTACTTAATTAAGTAATCGTTTTGATTTAGTTTGGTATATATGGTCTGAATATGATATGTAAGTTATTAACCATATTTTCCTTTGTTATAGTCATTAAAATAGTAAATTATATAAACATCAAAGTAAAAATTGCACATTTGTCCCAACGGGTATTTTTATGAAATTAACGGGTATACCCGATACCCGCGGGTATGCCCGATACCCGACGGGTAACGGGCCGGGCATGGGACAAAGAATTACAACCGGGTACGGGTCTGGGATTACCAATACCCGGCCCAAGCCCGGCCCATTGCCATTCCTACATGCCACCAGTTCCGGGAAAACCCGACCCTGCACCCGCCCGAGGGCACGACAATGTAGAGCCGGTAAAACCCGGGTGGATCAGGAATCGAACTCGAGACCATTCAGTCAGGAGTCTTTCCCTCATTTCCATAACCACTGAGTTATGCCCAGGGTTAATATGGGATCTAGTAAAAGGCGTAATAAAAGGCTCTTACAAAATCATAATCACCCAAGATTTATAGCAAAAACAAAAAAACAAAAAAAAAAAAAAAGAAAGAAAAGGAAAAAGAACATACTTTCATCAGAAAAAAAATGTAAGCTAGGTGATCAGGTGAGGATATGGTAGTTCAACAAGCTAGTTAAACACTTAGGCCAGGCGGGGTGGTCCGTGATGGTCACCCTATCACTCGTTATAACACCACGAATACCGCCGCCCCTATATGTATCACGCGTTAATTTTGCAACTCGTTGAATTGTTAACGCGTTGAAAATGGAATGTTTGCAGAGATTGTTTTGTCCTTTATGTAATTGAATTAATAGAAGTTTGATAAAAAGTGCAAATTAGCCCCTCAACTTTTGTTAGCTATTTTTAAATAGTTATTTTCTATCACTAGTGACCACCCCCACTACATTTCTATCACTAGTGATAGAATAGTGGGTGATAACATGGCATGAGTTGATTGGATATTGGGAGTTATAGAATTCTATCACTAGTGACCACCTCTCCTCCCCTTACTCGGGCCTAAGCCAATAGTGATTAGTCCAACTTGACTCAATATCTCCAATCGAGCCAAAAACTGAGCTCGTATACAGCTCGCCACCAACACGAACCCATGTTCGACGAGTTGAGTTGTTTTTCTTAATATTGATGTTTTGTATGTTTATTTTAATTAAGTACTAAAATAAAAAGTTAACATTAACAACAATTTAATATTATAAAATCACATCTTAAATAATAAAGTATCAAACCATATATACTAAATTACTAATATATAAGAAAATGAAGTAATTTATATTTTTTTTTTTGGCCGGTCAAACGGAACAACACCTTAGAGTTTAACGCACCCGCGCGAGTTCGATCCCTCCAGCCCCACGTTGGCAGCCCGCATTTGCGTTTTACGGGACTCGAACCCGTGACCTCCCCGAGCAGGAAACCCCAAGTCTAAGCCCTTTCGAGCCGGGCAAGTTGATTGTCCCCAATGGGGATCGAACCTGAGACCTGTGGAAAACCTTCTCACCTCCATGTAAACCAATTGGTCTACACATCATTGGCAAGTAATTTATATGAGTCAACTGGCATGTTACTCGTACTAAATCAGCTCGAGCTTTTGGAAGGCTAAAATTTAAACTGTACTATTATCTACTAAAGGGGCTAAATTGTATATTGTCCATACCAAAAGTGTCTAACTGTACTATTATCCATATTAAAGAG
The DNA here is from genome assembly GCA_030545235.1 of Helianthus tuberosus. Taxonomy (NCBI): domain Eukaryota; kingdom Viridiplantae; phylum Streptophyta; class Magnoliopsida; order Asterales; family Asteraceae; genus Helianthus; species Helianthus tuberosus. The sequence continues at coordinate 85,929,778 of CM060364.1, read as the reverse complement.
GCTTTATTGTAACAAAATGAGTAGTGGGATGGTACTATGACAGTCATCTGGAAATGGTACTACTATGCACACACTCACTCACGGTTATTATGATGTTGATGTAACATTATTATTTTTTTTTTAAGTTTTTTAAATTAAAATATAGTTTATTTCTTCTAGTATATAATTTCATATATAAGGGTGAGAGGGGCACTCCCAGTGGCGGAACTAGAACATTAACTCAGGGGTATCCTAAATTTTTTTTTTCACCGTGCAATCATACAATATTAAAAAAATGACAATAAATAAATAAAGTAAAACAAATACCTAATAGATTTATCCTCTTCTTTTTTCCATAGTTCACGTAAAAAATCCTTTTCGACCGCACAAACCATGGCATTGTTAAAAAATTCCGGACCCATTCGATTGTGTAAATCCGTCTTTACAAGTTTCATTTTCGAAAAACATCTTTCAACGGTTGCGGTTGCAACCGGTAAAAGCAAAGCTAGCTTCACTACCCGATAAACTGAAGAACAAGAACTATGCGTTCCCGTTTCAACCATAACACGCGCAAGATCACTTATTCCACTCAAGTTTGCAAATTTATCATCATCGCTTATAGTGTGACGAAATGGGCAATTGGGATTTGGGCTTATTATTTTCAATTGATTGGTATCCTCATAGTTGTGTCGTGCCGTGCATTAAAACTTCAGGGCAATTGGGCAATTATTTACAAACTTTTATTATTTTGGGCTAACATATTGGGCAATTGGGCTTATTATTTACAATCTTCAATTGATTTGAGCTAACACATTAGGCAATTGGGATTTGGGCTTATTATTTTCAATTGATTTGGGTGTCCTCGTAGTTGTTAAAGGGTATCCTTGGTATAAAAAAAAACCGAAAAAAAAAATTACACTACCGATAAAAAGTTGAGCCGTAGCCCGTGCTACGGCTCTTTATACATTAGGTACGCCCCTGGGCATTCCCCTAAGAGGGGAGTCCCCTCTCTTACGCACCTCCAATCAGATAGTGTCACGTCAACTCCCATCTTAAACTCCCCTAACACCCCATTTTGATGGCGGCACTCCCCTCTTTAGGGGAATTGGGTTTTTTTTTTTTGTAAAATTATACATGTTTATAAATTAAAAAAATATTAATAAAAATAAAAATTAAATAAAATACATTTCATTAAATTAAAAAAAAAAACAACCTAGAAAAATAAAAATTACATTCAAACTAGAAAAATAAAAATTACATTCAAACTAGAAAATAAAAATTACATTAAAACTAGAAAATAATAATTTTAGAAATCGCACGGCCACCCGTACTTGCTAGCGATGTCGCGTTTTCGGGCGAGGATGAACGACAACATATTTGGCGGAGCATCGTTGTGCGGCTTGATGAATGTTTCCATATCTCGATCGTAATTGTAGATTTTCATCGTCTCGCGTTGTTCCGATATGAGCTCGAGAGCCTGCGCCTCTCTTTTCTTCCTCAATTCAATCGCCTCCAATTCAATCGTGTGCTTCCTTTCTTTCATGGCGGTGTACTCTTTGAATTGTTCCGTCAACTCGGCCGAGCTTCCCTCGGACGATGTCGCTTGACGCTTGTCTCGCCGTTGTGCTCTTTGTGGCGAGGGATCTTCGTTCATATCGGGTATGGAAGGGTCCACCTCAACGGGCTTTCTTTTATGTCCCGAACCTTCCCCTTCCTCACCCAACAATGGGACTTGGGCCCATTTGTCGTGTTTTCGAAGGACCTCCCATGCCTCGACATGTTGAAAACCGTTCGAAAATCTCTCTTTAAATTCTGTTAAAGCGACTTTCATCACGTCGAGATCATTGACTCCACTTCCTCGTGTGCGATCCTACATATTATAAAATAATAAGTGTTAAAAAAATATGAACTTAGTAAAGAAAATTAAAAAATATACAATGTTAAAAAATATAATTTTTACCGCTTGTTGGTATAGGCCGTTGAAAAAGTTTATTTTCGTGTGCATCGGGCCCCATTTAGACCGTACTTGATGCACGGTCCGGTTACTTCCACCGACGGTGGCGTTAAAATGATTTAAAATCTTACGCCAAAAACTATCGCGGTTTTGTTGATTGCCCTTCTTTTTGTTGGTAGAGCCATGTACCCACGCCTTCGCCAACGCCTCTTCTTGGACCTTTGTCCATTTTTCGCTCGTCATTTTTCCCTTTTTATCTCGAGCGTCATCTTCTTCGTTGCCCGCGTCTTCATCCACATTATATTCATCGTCTTCGTCGCCCAAATTTTGAGTTTCGGGCACTACCTCATCGTCCTCGTCGTCGTAAATAGGTAGAGGACGTTCAACATTTTCTTGGAACGATGGAACTTGTGGGGAACGAAAACCATATGGGTCGAAGGCGGGGGATTGAGGAGGAACATCCATTGATAACAAATTTTGAAAACCATAGCCGAAATTGGGTTGAAGGTTGGTTGCTTGGGTGTTGTAAAAGGAGGGGTGTGAAGGTTGTTGGAAAAAAAAAACGGGGGTTGTGGAGTATATCCGAAAGGGGGTTGTGATTGTGCACTTGCACCGCTCGAACCACCACGAGACGGTTGTTTGCCTCGTCCCTTAGTTTTTTTCTTGGCTTCGCGGGGTTGGTTCTCCATTGCTCGGTTTGAAGTGGGTGTGGTTTGAGAGTATAAAAAATTTGTGAAGTGGGTGTGGTTTATAAAAAATAAGTGAAGTTGTGGTGTGGTTTGATGAGAGTGTAAATAATTGTTAAGTGGGTGTGGTTATTTATATTTGTATAAAAAGTGAAATTTTTTTTTTGTTTATGACCGTTCAAAAAAGAGCCGTTCCTCGATCCATGTGCGAATTCAAAGCGGTGAACAACCACCGAAACCACCCCCCGAATCGGGTCCCCGCGGTGATGGCGGCGGTGTTTCCGATCGGGGAAAGTGGTCACCGAATTGGTCCCCGCTGTACGCCCCGGATACCCTAACTTCTAGTATATGATTTCATATATAAATTTGAGTATACTATTCCAATAGATTTTTATACAAATTTAAATACACTCTTGCAATAAATTTATTTTTATATCATCATTTCGCTAGAAAATTTATCACAAAATGGATTTTATCAAATATAACCTATAAATAAAAAGTATTTTCCAAGAGAAAAAAATTACACTTCAAAAAAATTAAAGTATAAAATGTCACATCCTGAGTGTGTGTCAATGTGATTAGTAATATATAGGTAGAGAGTCATGTATAAAGTATCAAAACATATCAATTGATTGGTTGAGATTATGTGATCCTTAAATCAAATAATCATGTAAGTAGTAATAAAAACACTTAGCCTAATATCACCTTCAAGGGTTGACTTTTAATCCAACTACCCCGGTTATAACTTTTTCATGTTTTAATATATTTTTTCAATTACATCATTTTATTCTTTTTTTTAAGTATGGTATTGCTATAATTTTTTAAATTTAAAAAAACGTTTAACATTACGTACCAATATGTGAATACGTGATTACATAACATTACGTAATTACATAATATGTCTTATATTCATAACTCTTTCATGCGTTATCATCTATTTTTTTTAAATTACACCATAAAACGAGCATTTTATTCTCTTTTATTTGAGTAGAATATTGCTATACTTTTTTTTAATTAAAATAAAACTATAACATTACGTTGTTTTGTACTAGTACGTAATTAGGTAACACTATGTGATTACATACTCACACTATGTGATTTACATGGACGATACCCGTGTTTTTGTGTTGTCCTATACTTCACACTAGTTTAAGACTTCGTACACTATCCTTCCCCGTAATACATATTAGAAGAATATACTAGAGATAACGAAAATATATTTAAAACGAAGGTAACATATGCGGAAAAATAAATAAATATATTGGAAATAATAGAAAGCAGGGGTATTTTATATGTGATTATACATTTGTATGAGTTGCTACATGTATAAATCGAATAAGTTGCATCATATATGTATTTTATTTACAATATTTTAATAATGATTGTTTTATTTTGTAAAATCGATAAAACATGAAATATAACCAACTAATAAACGATGTGTCGGATTCAAGGAATATCGAAGACTGTTGCTACAACAAATACAACACCAAGGCCTGTAGCGATATCTCCGGGTAAAAGGGTTCAAGGTTTCGATTAGCCTAACGCAGGTCATGGGGTCCTCCCACGTTTTGTAGCACGTGGGGTTGGATCACTTGTTTATTGTTCACTTTCAATTCTGGAAAGAAGGGAATTCAAGCCAGAATTAAGTTGTTTGTGAAGCAATGATGTTTGAAGTGAAGAAGAGAAGCAAGCACGAAACTTGTTCTTAAGGAGGAAGAGAAGATTAGAGAGTAGGTAAGAACTCAGCAGATCTGGAGTGTCTGATATGGCTGTTGGAGCTGGTACTTATAGATAAGATGTATTCTATAAGAGGAAGCTCGTGACCATGGATCCAAGGTTACAGTGGAGGAATTACCCGTTTAGGGGTTGAACCCTTTGGACCTGCGGATAAAAGGTTGTTCTCTGTGCACATATTCTCTTTTACGGCTGTGAGAGTGTTGGACACGCAGAGGGTGATGTGACAAGGCTCTGACTTGTCTTTTTTACTGTTCATGACAACTGACCATTTCCAAACCTTTTAACCTTTCAACCTTTTAAGCTGTTGTGTCTCTAATCAGTTTATTAAGGTTTGAGCTACCCCCGTCATCAGCCCCCCAAGTCAGAGGTATTTGGGGTGTAAGCTCAAATGCTTCTGACTTTTGTACACGATTTTTATTGCTTAAAGGCTTCAAGGCTTGAAAGGTTATCAGGCGTCTAAGTTTTTTGGATTTGAATTTTGAAATGACAATTAATGTGATGGATGGCAGTTTTTTGCCTTTTTCGTGATAATAACTGCCTAGACTTCACTTTCTTTTTTCTTTCGATCGTCTCTCCTGGGTGCTAGCAAAGATCTGTATGTGAGTTATTCTTGTCTCACTCGAGAGGAAGTTGAGGCTTTTTGTAAAGAATGGGGGATCGATCTAAAGTTTAATCTGGTGACTCCGGATTTAGATAAATTGATCGATCAGTGTCCCGCTGGTTCTATTGCTCTTTATTGTTGTCATTTCGAGTTTTCCAACTTGTGTCATCCGTTTTCGGTCTTTGCTCTAAATGTTTTAGAGTATTATCGTGTGTCGTTTGATCAGTTGCGTCCTCAAGGTCTTGCTGGGACTTTACACTTTGAAGTTTTGTGATAGGGTATGGCCCATCGATGATGTTTCTTCCGGTTTACCAAGAACGACGATTGGGTCACGTTTGAGACATCCTAAGTTGATGTTTGTTTGACTTCCTCAATGGTTACTACCTTTGGTTCTTGGAAGGACCGATTTTTCTGGATTTCTGAGTCCATTGTTCCCTTCGAGCTTGTTGTGAGGCACCCTGATGCTGTGTTAAACAAGCTTGAGCCATTTGAGTCTTAACTAGATAGTTGGTTGTTAAAAGCCATTAGGAAATGTCCTTCGAGGCTTCGTCCCTTTCATGAACACCTTTTAGTGTTGATGGGTGTGAGGATCTTGTGGGACAATCCAGATCGTGACCCTGTGCTCATGAGGGATGATCAGGGTATGATGTTTCGCCTTATGCTTTATAAAGAGTGATGATACCTCTGATGTTGTGTTTGGGGATGCTGAGGCTACCCCCGCGCAAGATGCTATTGCCAAAAGTGTTGAACACAGGTTCGAGGGTTCAGGTTATTTGAACGTTCCAAATGTCGAAGGCTTTACTAGGTTCGGTGCTTCCAAAGCTTCTATTCATTGTTTAACCCGACGTATGTTGAAGGGAGCTGAACTACCATCGGCCTCTGAGCCAGTGGAACCAAGTGATGACATAGAGGCTTCAGACGACTCGGAAGTTGGGGTTGAGGGAAAATAAAAAAACGTCAAGGAGTTGCCCTTGGTGATTGGTAAGGAGAGTAAGGCAACGAGTAAGAAGGTTATGAGCTTGAAGGGTTTCGGGAAGGGTGGTGAAGGTTCCACCAATGTTGATCCAAAAGAGGTTTATGTGCCGGATTGGAAGGTCACAGTTGGTGACAACTTCAAGACTTCATCCATTTATGAGGATGTTCTTACACATTTAGCTCCTCCTACTGTTCGAGGTTCTTGCTCGTCTATAGACGATGAACTAATGATTTCAAAAATGATGATGGGTGCTTGCAACCTTGCTGCCTTGCTTCTAGAGGGGGTATCCCGATTTTGCAAAAGGATGCGAGAATATGAAGTCTTTTCGAAGAAGAGGGATGAGATGAAAGCTTCAATGGTTGCTTTGAAAGAAGCTAAGGGCTACGCTGAGAAGGAGAGAGCATTGTTGTTTGAAGATTTGAGGAGTTTTCTTCCCGCACAAGACTGATATGGTTGAGTTGGAAAAACGCTTGGAGGCTGACAAGGTTTAAGTCAGGGTCGATAAGGCTGCCTTGAAGGTTCAGAAAAAGCCTTATTAGAGGAAAATAAGGGTTAAAGGCTTCACTTGCCCAGACAACTAGTGATAATAAATGACTCATTGAGCATGGATTCTCATTAACCACGTTAATGTTACTCTGGTTATCGTTATTCAGATTTCCTTGATTTCCTTCGTCGGCCATCTGAATTTTTAAACATTTATCCCATATTAATATCACAAGATAATATTTAATATAGTTAATCACATGACACGTATTTTTGCCAAAAGCGTCGATCATTGCGACTTTTACTCTATTTTCATATACTATTATGCATCTATTACATTCTAGTACTGAAATAAAAATTACAATACCAACAGAAATAGAATCACACTAATAGTAATATGCATCCGTACACACATATTTTATTTTATTATATTTTATTATTTTTACTATTACCGTTTCCTCCATCACATCACGGATATGGATTTATCCAAAAATCCATATTGCGTTCATCGTATTTCCATACGAGACGCTCTCCCACCTGTCTCATTCTCTCACTGCTTTCTAAAATTTCCTCCCCAAAAGTCCTAAGTTCTTGGACGTTTTCTGCACTCATTGGGGGTGCAGGTTCTAGGACTGGGTTCGGAATCTGGGGTGCGGGTTCCTGATATGGGGGTGAAACGCGTTTTAAAATCTGGGGTGCGGGTGCCTTCAGTGCTCTCCAGCTGGCTTTTTTACTAATTGGTTGTCACATTGTGTTACCTGAAACGCGTTTTAAAAACATTTGTCAGTGGGAAATACTGGTGAGTGAATCCCAGTTTAATCAAGAAACATTTTATCAATTAAAACAGTATTGAGAGCAATCACATTGTTTATTTCTACACAATTACTCATTCAGTACTGTCAATCCTGACTTGTGGGTCATATTACACATTGGCTAACTCGTTGTCCAATGGTAACGTACTGTCATCCCCGACTTACTACTCGCGATAGTAAATTTTGTATACAAAACCCCAACATACCGGCAGTAATTGAAGAACTACAAAGACTCAATCACCGCTTAATTATATTGTAAAACATTCCAAAAAGGTTATCAAAAAGAGGATAAACTCACATTGCTATCTTAGACTTCGTGTAAGGGTTTCCTGGATATAATCTATAATTTATACAAATGTACATTGGTTAGTATCATAACCCTTTGAAAATATTAATGATACCCTCCCCGAGACGGTATTCCAACAACTACGTCGGGCAGAGCCACGACAGTTATTACGGAACCCTAAATCAATCGGGCAGCGTATCTATTACAAAACCGGGGTTATAATGCTTACAACGGAGCAGAACCTCGCTAATTAGGGGGATATAATACCCGCGTATTATCTCTACTATTCAGAAAGTGAGATTGAGAAATGAAATTTGAGTGAGTTCGACTGAGATCCGAGGCCTACTTTATATAGTGCTGAATTCTGGTCTCCACGCGGCCCGCGTAAGGTAGACAGAAGTCTACGCGGCCCGCGTCAAACTCCAGTCAACGCGTAGCTCGTCCGGATCACCACTAGGCTTGACACGATGATGACACGTGTCATCACCGGGCTGTGCCATGTTTCTTGATCTCTCGCGGCCCACATAAGTGCTAAGGTAAGCTTACGCGGCCCGCCTTAACTTAAGAAATCAACGATATCAGGTTCTAACCTTGATACCGCCCGCGTAAAGGCTTGGGGTGGGTCTACACGGCCCGCCTCAGCTTAATATTTTCAGATTTTTAATTATTTTAATTACTATAACGTATTTCGGGCTTGGTTTTCACATACAGGGTGTATTTAAAGACATATTAGAACAATTTAAAATATAATAGAGTGTCGAAAATATTTGAGAGTGTCGGTTTTTACTGAGGGTTGTTACATTCTCCCCACCTTGTTTTAGAGCTCGTCCTCAAGATCTACTGGAATAAGTACGGATATTTCCTTTGCATTTCTGATTCAAGTTCCCATGTGTACTCAGGTCCTCTTTTGGAGTCCCACTTCACTTTGACCAGAACTAGTCTCTTGTGCTTGAGATTCTTGACTTTCCTGTCTTCAATTTGTAGAGGCCTTTCTACAAACTTGAGTTGTTCATTTACCTCTATATCCTTAAGAGGTACTATCAGTGACTCATCAGCTAAACACTTTTTGAGGTTTGATACATGAAATACATTATGTATCCCTGCCATTTCTTCTGGCAGTTGTAGCTGATAGGCTACAGGTCCTATTCTTTTAATAATTTCAAAAGGTCCAATATATCTGGGACTTAGCTTTCCTCGTTTGATGAATCTTCCCACTCTTTTCCAAGGAGAGACTTTTAATAATACTTTATCTCCTACTTGAAATTCCAATGGCTTGCCTCGGTTATCAGCATAGCTCTTCTGTCGATCAAGTGCTGCTTTCAGTCGTTCCTTGACTTGAATAATCTTGTCAGTTGTTTCTTGCACTATCTCAGGTCCAGATAGTTGCTTTTCCCCAATTTCTGCCCAACAGACTGGGGTTCGGCATTTTCGTCCATAAAGTGATTCGAATGGTGCAGCATTGATACTTGTGTGATAACTATTGTTATAAGAAAATTCTATTAAAGGTAAAGGATCGTCCCAATTACCTCCGAAATCAATTACACAAGCTCTAAGCATGTCTTCCATTGTCTGAATTGTTCTTTCACTTTGTACGTCCGTTTGAGGATGATAAGCTGTGCTAAATTTTAACTTGGTTCCATTGCCTTTTGGAAACTTGACCAAAAATGAGAGGTAAATCGACTATCCCTATCAGAAATAATTGATAAGGGAATTCCATGTAAAGAAACAATTTCATTTACATATAACTTAGCTAATTGTTCCATACTGAAAGTTTCCTTCATTGGTAAGAAATGAGCTGACTTGGTTAGCCTATCTACAATCACCCAGATTGTATCATTTCCTTTCTTTGTTTTGGGTAATTTAGTAACAAAATCCATTGTTATCAATTCCCATTTCCACACTGGCATTTCTAACTGTTGTAGCAATCCTGAGGGTTTTTGGTGTTCAGCTTTAACTTGTAAACAAGTTAAACATTTAGAAACATAGGCTGCTATGTCCTTTTTCATTCATATCCACCAGAAATTCTTCCTTAAATCCTAGTACATTTTATCACTTCCTGGATGCATCGTATATTTAGAATTATGGGCTTCTTCTAAAATACGATAACGTAGGTTTCCTAATTTAGGTATCCACATTCTCTTTTCATGGAATCTCCAAATTCCATCTGTTCCTTGTTCTAACTCTTTTAACATACCTTTTAATTTTTCAGCATCATCCTTGATTACTGATTCTTGTGCTTCTCTTATTTGATCATTTAAATCTACTTGTAGATTTAATTTAAGAGAACGTACCCTTTTTGGCTTTTCATGATACTTTCGACTTAAAGCATCTGCTACTACATTTGCTTTTCCTTCATGATACTGGATATCACAATCATAATCATAATCACTAAGCATTTCCATCCAACGTCTTTGTCTCATATTCAACTCCTTTTGCTTGAAAATATACCTTAAACTCTTATGATCAGTGAATATAGTAAACTTACTACCATAAAGGTAATGTCTCCAAATTTTAAGAGCAAAAATTATAGCTCCTAGTTCTAAATCATGGGTTGAATAATTCTCTTCATGATTCTTAAGTTGTCTAGATGCGTAAGCTATAACCTTTTGTCGTTGCATTAATACACATCCATAGCCTAATTTAGAAGCGTCACAATAGACTACAAAGTCTTCAGCTCCTTCGGGTAATGCTAGTATGGGTGTATGGGTTAATCTTTGCTTAAGAATTCTAAAAGCTTCTTCTTGTTTTAATCCCCATTCAAACTTAACAGATTTACAGGTTAGCTTAGTTAAGGGAATGGCTATTCTAGAAAAATCTTGAATAAATCTTCTATAATAACCGGCCAATCCTAAGAAACTTCTAACCTCAGTTGGCGACTCAGGGGTTTTCCATTTGGTAATTGCCTCGATCTTGGTGGGATCCACATGAATTCCTTCATGATTGACTAGGTGTCCAAGAAATTGTACCTGTTCTAACCAAAATTCGCACTTAGAAAATTTAGCATAAAGCTTTTCATTTCTTAATAAACTTAAAAGTGCGTGCAAATGCTTTGCATGATCCTCTTTATTCTTAGAGTAAATGAGAATATCATCTATAAAGACGATTATGAATTTATCCAAATATGGCTTACATATTCGGTTCATCATGTCCATAAATGCAGCTGGGGCATTGGTTAAACCAAATGGCATGACAGTAAATTCATAATGTCCATACCTTGTTCTGAATGCGGTTTTAGGAATGTCTTCTTCCTGTACCTTTAATTGATGATATCCTGACCTTAAATCGATTTTAGAGAAAAATTGAGCTCCTTGCATTTGATCAAACAGATCATCGATTCTCGGTAATGGGTACCGATTCTTAATCGTAACCTTGTTTAATTCACGGTAGTCAATGCACATATGCATTGATCCATCCTTCTTTTTAATAAACAGTATCGGCGCTCCCCATGGTGACGAACTTGGCTGTACAAATCCTTTTTCCAACAATTCATCTAATTGTTTCTTTAATTCCTGCATTTCTGCGAGTGCCAAACGGTAAGGTGTTTTGGCAATCGGTGCTGTTCCAGGCAGTAGGTGAATTCTGAATTCAATTTCTCTGCCTGGTGGAAGTCCTGGTAATTCTTCTGGAAAAACATCTGAAAACTGAGATACTACTGGAATATCTTTTAGTTCTTTTTCTTTAGTGTTAGTGATTATAGAAATCAAATACAATATAGAACCTTTTCTTATATAACTTGCAGTTTTTATCACAGAGATGAATTTTGTGGATCTATTTGGTTTATCTCCTTTAATTATGATCGTTTTTCCTTTTGGTGCATTTACTTGAATTGACTTTTGATCACATAAAATATTGGCTCTATTGGCTATTAACCAATCCATTCCTAAAACAACATCGAATCCTGCCATATTCACGGGATAAAGATTTGCAATAAATTCCTGATTTAAAATTTCTATTCTTGCTCCCTGCAAGATTTCAGAAATCCTAACGGTTTCTCCATTAGCTGTCTCTACTAAACATTCTTGTGGTAGTTTAGTTAATGACTGATTTAGAAATTTGCAAAATGATGTATTAATAAAACTTTGGTTTGCACCAGAGTCAAATAATACTTTAGCAAAAACATCATTAACTAAAAACGTACCAGCTATGACATCTGGAATCATATTGGCTTCATCTGCAGTCAGAACAAATGCTCTAGCATTTTGAGTATTCTTGTTGTTTGTAGCTGGAGCTAATTTTGGACAATTAAGCTTGATATGACCTTGTTCTCCACAGTTGTAACATATCTTGTTATTAGCTTTCTTCCTGCAGTTCTCTTCCTTGTGTCCCGATATTTTGCAAAACTTACAGTATATAGAGCATTTTCCTGAATGCTTTCTTTTGCAATTCTTACAGTAAGATGCAGAGGTAGAACCTATATTTCTCCCACGGTTAGAACGAAATTCTTGTGTGAGTTTCTGGGTTCGGTTTCTCCTTTGATCCTCCTCTCGGGTACGAACTAATTCATCTGTCAAGGTATTTGCTAGTTCTACAGCTTCTTCTATGGTTTGAGGTCTAGCTGCCTTGACTACATGTCTTATTTCTCTAATTAATCCCCAGATATAACGGGAGATTAACACTGGTTCAGGTGAAGCAAGAGTTGGCACTATTCTAGCATATTCGAAGAATATTTTAGTGTATCCCTTACTATCCACACCAGTCATCCTAAGGTTTAAGAATTTGTTTGCTATATGTTCCTTTTCATTGGGTGGGCAGAACTTCCTTTCTACCTTGTCCTTAAATTCTTCCCATTCCATATTGTAGGTTCTATCACTTCCTCTTGTTTGGAGGATAGTGTTCCACCATTCTAGTGCTGAATTCTTAAACAAATTGGAAGCAAACAGTATCTTATCTTCTTCAGCACACTTACTTATTCTTAAGACTGCCCCAGTCTTCTCTATCCAGCGTAGGGTTGCAATGGCCCATTCATTGCCCGAGAATTCCATTGGTTTACAAGACCAAAAATTCTTTATAAGAACAACCGTAAGACACAGTTCTTCTCCTTTTGGGAATAGGCAATTGAAGTAAAGGTCCATTGTTCACGCTGTTTTCGTGTTCGATGGGTCGCTTACTGCTATGCTTACTCTTATTATTCGCTTCTTGAATAGTTTGAATAATAAATGGCATTGCATCTATGATGCCTTGTGCCACTATATGTTGAACATCACTATTATCCATTTGGTTTCCATTGTTATTGATGCTTGGATTCTCATTAACCACGTTAATGTTACTCTGGTTATCGTTATTCAGATTTCCTTTATTTCCTTCATCGGCCATCTGAATTTTTAAACATTTATCCCATATTAATATCACAAGATAATATTTAATATAGTTAATCACATGACACGTATTTTTGCCAAAAGCGTCGATCATTGCGACTTTTACTCTATTTTCATATACTATTATGCATCTATTACATTCTAGTACTGAAATAAAATTTACAATACCAACAGAAATAGAATCACACTAATAGTAATATGCATCCGTACACACATATTTTATTTTATTTTTATTTTATTATATTTTATTATTTTTACTATTACCGTTTCCTCCATCACATCACGGATATGGATTTATCCAAAAATCCATATTGCGTTCATTGTATTTCCATACGAGACGCTCTCCCACCTGTCTCATTCTCTCACTGCTTTCTAAAATTTCCTCCCCAAAAGTCCTAAGTTCTTGGACGTTTTCTGCACTCATTGGGGGTGCAGGTTCTAGGACTGGGTTCGGAATCTGGGGTGCGGGTTCCTGAAATGGGGGTGAAAGTGCCTGAAATCGGTAAGGATCTTCTAAGATCTCCCTAATATATTAATCGTGGTAATAGGGATCTAAAGGGTCCATACCTGGATAAGCTCCTATGTGCTGTGTGTCTTCATATATCGGGTAACGTTGCACAAAGTCCCTGTTATCGTCCCACCAGGGGTCGTAATTTGGCTCTAGAGGGTTTGGTGCAGGTACCCTAGGTATTTCTTCTGGGTTGAAGTCATGCATCTCCACCTGGTTTTCAGGGTTTTCTATCTCCATGGGTTGGTCAGGGATTTGCAATTGTGGTTGGGGTGCTATTGTTTGCTCCAGATTAGGGTCAGCAGCAGTTGTGGCTAGGATATGGAAATTGGCTAGGCTTCTATTAAGCATATCCTGTGTATGGGTATCTGTTTCTCGCTTAATAGCTGCTAAGGCTCTTTGCTGTTGCAACTTTCGCATTCTTTTCCTACGTGCAAAGGCTTCCTTACTGAACCATCCTCGTTTCTTATGAGGGAATGGCTCTTCTGACTGAGCTTTAAAAGCAAACATTCCTTCTTCCTGATCAGCAGAATACCCCGAAAGGGCAGACTGTGATGAGGTACCTTCACTCCTAGGTGAATCAGACAACTGACGACTCATTTATGAGGGTCCTTGATCACTCATACTGTAAACTAACAAATAGTCAAATAACACATAACAAATAAATACAGTTATGCACGTATTTTCGTAATTTATTTCCTAACACAAAATTTTAGAATTTAAGTGTCAGCAGAACACTTCTTTGGCTTAGACCAGTGGCTAGGCTCTGATACCACCTTCTGTCGCAACCCCCGATCCCTGATCCCCGGGAATGGGCGGACGCGAACTCAGAGTTCGGTGGTATCAGTTTGTTAATTTGGCAGCGGAAATTACATCAGGACCGTAGTTAGGAAATGTTTATCAGAGTAAAACCACCATATTTGATATTAATAATCACATGGGTAAAACCCAAGTTTCTTATTATAATACATTTATAGGGATAAACCCTATTTTATTGAATTTAAAACATCATTTATTAGGTAATTTTATAGCCACATTTTTCCCAAGCCTTCAGTGCTCTCCAGCTGGCTTTTTTACTAATTGGCTGTCACATTGTGTTACCTGAAACGCGTTTTAAAAACATTTGTCAGTGGGAAATACTGGTGAGTGAATCCCAGTTTAATCAAGAAACATTTTATCAATTAAAACAGTATTGAGAGCGATCACATTGTTTATTTCTACACAATTACTCATTCAGTACTATCAATCCTGACTTGTGGGTCATATTACACATTGGCTAACACGTTGTCTAATGGTAACGTACTGTCATCCCCGACTTACTACTCGCGGTAGTAAATTTTGTATACAAAACACCAACATACCGGCAGTAATTGAAGAACTACAAAGACTCAATCACCGCTTAATTATATTGTAAAACATTTAAGGTTTTGTAAAACATTCCAAAAAGGTTATCGAAAAGAGGATAAACTCACATTGCTATCTTAGACTTTGTGTAAGGGTTTCCTGGATATAATCTATAATTTATACAAATGTACATTGGTTAGTATCATAACCCTTTGAAAATATTAATGATACCCTCCCCGAGACGGTATTCCAACAACTACGTCGGGCAGAACCACGACAGTTATTACGGAACCCTAAATCAATCGGGCATCGTATCTATTACAAAACCGGGGTTATAATACTTACAATGGAGCAGAACCTCGCTAATTAGGGGGATATAATACCCGCGTATTATCTCTACTATTCAGAAAGTGAGATTGAGAAATGAAATTTGAGCGAGTTCGACTGAGATCCGAGGCCTCCTTTATATAGTGCTGCATTCTGGTCTCCACGCGGCCCGCGTAAGGGTAGACAGAAGTCTACGCGGCCCGCGTCAAACTCCAGTCAACGCGTAGCTCGTCCGGATCACCACTAGGCTTGACACGATGATGACACGTGTCATCACCGGGCTGTGCCATGTTTCTTGATCTCTCGCGGCCCGCATAAGTGCTAAGGTAAGCTTACGCGGCCTGCCTTAACTTAAGAAATCAACGATATCAGGTTCTAACCTTGATACCGCCCGCGTAAAGGCTTGGGGTGGGTTTACGCGGCCCGCCTCAGCTTAATATTTTCAGATTATTAGTTATTTTAATTACTATAACGTATTTCGGGCTTGGTTTTCACATACGGGGTGTATTTAAAGACATATTAGAACAATTTAAAATATAATAGAGTGTCGGAAATATTTGAGAGTGTCGGTTTTTACTGAGGGTTGTTACACTGATGCTGCTAAATGAATAAGAAACCTTAATTCATAGCTTTCTTAGCATGTCGAACAATGTTATGGGTTGTTTGATTGAACATCTTTTGATTTTAAAGGAATCGTCTAGGTCCCTTGGTGGTTAAAGCCTGGAAGGCTTGTGGACAGTGTTTTATGTTTGATGGCCAGTATGGCCCTTGCTATCTTTAACTTATGTTGCTATATTTACTGTGTTGTTCTGTTTACCCCCTTGTGTTTTCATTGGTTTTGTATGTTGTCTTTGTTTTGGGTGGTGTATCTTATGTTACTTATACCTTAAAGGGTTCAGTGCTGCAGTCACTTAGCCTTACGATATTTTTAACAAGAAGATACAACATCTATCCTATGTATGACATTCACTTAGAGTCTTTTTGGTTCGTAAGCCAATGTTGGGGCTTAAGGAACATTTGGTGTAGGTTGTTCAAACCCGTCTATGAGACATGTTTTTCAAGATTTCTATGAGTCTCATGGAGTTGTATTGATTTAGGAACTCACCCCTTATATAGGTCCATTCAACCCTTGAACCTATTGAGCGATGTGAACCGGTAGCTCATCCCCTTACTTGGCCCTTACCATGGAGTTTCTTGCTAGGTTCTCAACCTGATTATAGGATAGAAAGACAAATTCATTGTTCATTCATTTCAAAGTACTTTGATTACTAGGGGAATAGAACAACTTTTTGGAACTATTTGTAACACGTTTTGGTTAAACATGGAACCTTTTATGGTTTTTGCCATCCCAATGGCGGGGAAGCTTTTTGCCTTGCGGGCCTGCCAGCTTGTATGATCCCCCTTTGTGGGCTTTAAGGATAGTGTATGGCCCTTCCTACTTAGGGCCAAGCTTTCCTTGGCTTTCTTTCTTGCAGGCCTTATTATTTCGAAGCACAAGGTCCCCAGGATTGAAGCGTTCATGCTTCACCCGTGTATTGTAATACAATTTTATGTTTTGCTTGTACCTTGCTTTTTGCATGGCTGCTTGATCACGAGCCTATTTGAGGAGTTCAAAATTCAACATCGTCTCTTTCTTATTTGGCTCGAGGTCGATGTTAATTGTTCTTTGTGTTGTTACTCTGATTTCAGCTAGGATTACAACCTCTGATCCAAACACTAGGCTGCAGGGTGTTTTCTTGTGGCTCGTCTTCTCGGTTATTCGAATTTCCTATAGCACATTGGAAAGTTATTCGAGCCAGTTGTTGTCGTATCTTCCCAATCGAGATTTAATCCCTTCAACATTGTTGTGGTTTGTCCTATCAACCTGGTCATTGGATTGTGGGTAAGCTACCGAGCTGAATACTTGAGTTATTCTGAACTCCTTACATTAGGAGCTAGAAGGCTTCTCGGCAAACTATTTCCCGTTATCCATGACTAGTACCCCTGGGAGCCCAAAACTTATGCTTTCGAAATCAATGACCTGTTTTCCCTGAGATTTTTGGCAATGGTTTTACTTCTGGTCACTTGGTGAAGTAATCCACAACTACCAATAAGAGCTTGACTCCTCATTTGGCTAGTGGGGATGGACCAACGATGTTCATTCCCTACTTGTGAAATGGCCAAGCCGAGGAGATGGGAACGGGGTCATGTTTAGGGCTTTTGGGTACCAGAGCATGTAACTGACAAGCTTCATACTTTCGCAGTTGTTCGGAGGTATCTCGATGCATGGAAGGCCGAAAGTGTCTGAGGTTTATCAACTTTGACACAACCGATTTTGGGCCATAATGAGCTCCACATATCCCTTCGTGAACCTCTTTGATCAGATATTAGCTTTGTTCTGGGCCAACGCATCGAAATAGTGGTGCAAGGTATCCTTTTTTTTGTAAAGGATATATCCTTGTAACACATACTGCCTTGACTTGATACGAACCCTTTCAGCCTCTGTCTGGTCATTAGGTAATTCACCGTTTTTAGGGAACTTTTCAATGGGAGTCATCCAATTTGGCCCTTTTTCGGTGATCACATCTCGAACCTCGTGTTTTTGGATGGATGGTGTTTTTAATACCTCAACTAGTATCTTCTTGGTGAGATGGACAAACATAAGAGATGCAAGCTTGCTTAGTGCATCAGCCCTCTTGTTTTGAGATCTTGGAACTTTTTTGATGGAACATGTTTGAAATGTGTTCATCAATTCCTTTGATTCCTCTCGGTACTGATACATGTTGGGTTCTTTTGCTATGTAGCTGTTATTGTCTTAGCTTGAGAGAGTCTGTGAGAACTTGAAGCTTTTTGAACCACCATTTCTTTGGCTATGTAGTTGTCACTTACTTGGTTTGAAACAAGCAACGAGTCTGTGAAGACTTGAAGCCTTTTGACACCCATATTTTTGCAAGCTTGAGCCCAGCAATCAATGCTTCATACTCAGCTTCATTGTTTGTATTCTGAAATTCAAGACGAAGGGCATATGTGAATTCCAATTCGTTAGGATCAATTACAACTAGCCCTGCTCCTGACCCTTCAATGCTGGAAGCTTCGTCGGTAAAGAGCTTCTAGGTATGGGGGTCGGAGGGTTCAGTGGAGGTTGTATTGACTTCCGTTGTGACTTCTTTAGGGACTTCTATGATGAAGTCGGCTGAGACTTGGGCTTTAACAGCTTTTTTCGGGACATAGGTGATTTTTCAAGCACATTCTTAATAGGTTAATCAGTGACCACTTATATCGGGTGTGACTGAAAGTACCTTTGAAGCCTTCTAGCCGTTTGGACTAGGGCTTAGAGCAAGTTTTTCCGAAGAAGAATATTTGATTTCTGCTAATTTTGAAGTTTTGAAAAGTAAACGGGTATCTGAACTTTGTTTCGTTCAATGATCTGAGTCGTACTTATGGTCTTTTCAACAATTGAAAGGTAGGTAGAGGTCGTTCCTCCCGTTTCCGGAGCCAAAATGGCTGGGAGTGAAGCCAAGTGTTGCTTCATTTGGTTGAAGGCTTCCTTTTGAGGTCAAACGCTTCAAAGTTGTAAGCTTTCCATCGAAACTATTTCTTGTTAGCACATCCCTTGAGGGTTGGCTTTTATGCTTTGTTTCCCCGCGATGTGCCCTACAAACTTGCCTTCTTCAAAACCAAACGAGCACTTGACTGGATTGAGCTTTATGTTGATCTTTCTCGGGTTTTGGAAAGTTTCTTTTATGTCATCGAGCATTTGGTATTCCGTTTTGCTCTTGATCACCAAGTCGTCAACATAAGCTTTAATGTTTTTGCCGATTCGTCCGGCAAACGCTTTGTCAACGAGACGTTGATAAGTGGCACCTGCATTTCTTAAACCAAAAGGCATTTTTGATAGCAAGATATACCTTTATCAGTGTGAAATGTGGTTTTTTTTTCTTTTCTTCATCTTTTTTATTATTATTATTAGGATCTGATGGTAACCTTTTTAGGCGTCAAGAAAACACTTGAATGGGAAGCCTGTGAGCGAGTTATTCTTGAGGTCTATCTCGGGCAGCAGGTAGCAATCCTTTGGACGTGCTTTGTTCAAGTCTTTAAAATTGATACACATTCTCCAAGACTTGTCGGGTTTTCGAACCATTACGGGATTGGCCACCCATGATTGATACTTGACCTCTCGAAGGATTCCGGCTAGAACAAGCTTTTCCATCTCTTGGCTTTATACAAGGCTTCTTTTAGGGGCTTGACTCCGTTTCTTTTGTATAATGGGCTTAACATCAGGTGGGATCCATAACTCATGTTTCAACAATGCTACGAGAGATGCCGGTCATATCTTCCGGGCACCAAGCAAAGACATAGTGCAAGAGCAGCTTTTCGAGGTATGAGAGGTTTTTATTGGAAAGGTTAGTGTTTACCCTTGTTCCCTATTGATGATATTTTGGGTTTATGCCCAACCCTTGTTCATCGTCCTCGTCCTTTCTTGAGCTTTCCTCTTCAACCACAAAAGCTTCTTGGGCAGGTTGAAGGGTTGCTATCCCTTTTCCAGTAGAAAACTTCACAGTGCCTTGACCAACTGAAACTGCCCTTCCGAACACACTTTGCCCTGGCCTTCCTATGATGATATCATAGTTGGAAGGGATATTGATAACCACAAAAGTGAGTTGTTCGGTTCGTCCCTTTGTTCTCTCGTTGAACAAACATTATGGGTTATTTGGTCTAAAGGCTTGATAGGTATGTCTGCGATACCTTCGATGGAGGATTCAGACTGTTGAAGCTTTGAACGTTCATCGTCGCTGAGAGGGTTAAAGCATTTCTCAAGCATGAATTTGGTGGTTGCACCGGTGTCAATGTAAGCCTTTTGTGTCTTGATGGTTCCTATGTTGGATTTCATCACTAGAGGGTTTGAAAGCAACTCTCCTTTCGATGGTGGGAAGCAAACATATTGACGTTCACATGCCTTGGAATGATGGCGTTTGTGGGAAGCTTTGTTTTCAAGGTCGACCATGTTCACTTCCTACTTTTTTTTCTTCAACCATCTTGTCCTTAACCCCTTTAACCAAGTAAGCCAGTTCGGACTTGACGGCTTCTTTGATCCTCTTTTTGGATTGGAAGCAATCATTAGTATGGTGACCTTTCTATCCGTGAAGCTCACAATACTGGTTTGATTTTTCCAATCTTTTGTTTTTTGGTAAAGGTTGAGGAGAGCGGAAGCTGTGTTTTACCTCTTCGGTTGCCAAGATCTCTTATGGAGTCTTGGTTAAGGCTGAAAGTTAATGGTTTTTTTTTCTCGGCTTGGAGGGTTCCGGCCTTCAGGCCTTCTGGAATCCGATCCTTTGAACCGTTTCTCATAAGTGCCATACTGGAAGCCCCGGTTAAGAGTCTTTTATTTTGTTCTTTGATGTCTACAACTTATTCTCCTCGAATGTGGGCTTTAGCCCTTTTGAGTGCTTCTTCAAGGGTTTTAAGCAGGCGTTTATTGAAGTCTCTTGTGAGATATTTGGAATATATAGCATTCATGAACACTGCAACCCTAATCTTTTCATCGACGTAAGTTAAACCTTCCTTTTCGATGAAGTCTCTGAGACTTTCATCATCATGTTGTTTGATCTGGAAGATTATCATGGCGTCCTTGACATACCTATGTTTTTATAGGGAACTTTTGCTAAGATTGTCAAAGGTCTGAACGCTTTGTCCAGGAAGGTCATTGAACCATATGCGCGAAGACCCTTCAGGGGTTTGCCTGAACATGAGACAACATTCGGAGTTGGGTCATTTTTTAATTCTTGCAGTCCCGACAAAGATTTGGAAGTAGTCTTCAGTACCGTGATGGCATCTTTATCTGGGTTTGAAACTCGTACTCAACAATTTGTTGGGAGAAGCAAGATAAGTCATTGGGCTTGTAAGGTTTTGAGAGGTATTTTATTACCCTTGAAGCTGGGTTACCGCTTGAGGTACCCTGGTGAGTGGTTGGCACTTGGTTGATGAAATTAAGGTTAAAGCCTTGAAGGCTTTCTGTGTCATCATCCAGCTTTCACGTGCTGCAAAGGAAATTGTGCCATCATCTGTGTCATCAGCTAGGGCATAAGGTTAAAGCCTTAAAGGCTTTTTGATGGTACTCATAAAAGATGCCATAATCTGTGTCATCAGCTGGGGCATAAGGTTAAAGCCTTGAAGGCTTTCTGATGGTACTGTATAAGGCATTCCCATGGATGTGCTCATGACCATATCTCGAGCCAAAGGCAGGGTAGCCATGGCTTGTTTTCACGAAGTAGCAATGGGAGGGGGAACACTTGAAGCTAGTGACTGCCATAATTGATCAAGAGTGGTTTCATGCCCAGTAGGTGTACCGGTTGTAACGGGTTGGGAGGTAAATAAGGGAAAAGCGGTTGGACTTATCCTCCCCAAAAGCTCAAGGGCTTGAGTGGTTGGTCTGTCACATTAGGACCAGCTTCAATGTAAGATGTGGCTGAACGTGAGCTGCTAAAAGGAAGAGATGGAGGGCCAGGAGATAATGAGGGTTCAGACTCCTCATAATTTGGTCTTATTCTTACCCTTTTCTTCCTTTCTAGGCTCACATGTTAGTTGAGAAAAGATCTCAGTTGTAAGAAATTTCTAGCTACTCCCTCGGGTGTTAGATCCATGTGTTTCGATGTACGCATTGCATCGATTTGAGGATATGCAACCCCTGATCGAGATGGGGTTGGTGTTAAAAAGAAGTGAACTTCGGGAACATAGTTCCCGTTGGAGTACTTCCGGGAGTAGAAAGAGGTGTAGATCTGACCGGTGAGATCCGACCAGAATATGGGGTTAAATCGGCGTTATTAGGCACCTGATTTACATCGCCGGGAGACTCGCTTTCAGACATGATGTAAAGTGAAAATGGAGCTACACAACTGGTCTTTAAGATAAAGTAAGCGGCGTAGCCCCACGGTGGGCGCCAACTTGTTGCTACAACAATTACAAGACCAAGGCTTGTAGCGATATCTCCGGGTAAAAGGGTTCAAGGTTTCGATTAGCCTAACGCAGGTCGTGGGGTCCTCCCACGTTTTGTAGCACGTGGGGTTGGATCACTTGTTTGTTGTTCACTTTCAATTCTGGAAAGAAGGGAATTCAAGCCAGAATTAAGTAGTTTGTGAAGCAATGATGTTTGAAGTTAATAAGAGAAGCAAGCACGAAACTTGTTCTCAAGGAGGAAGAGAAGATTAGTGAGTAGGTAAGAACTCAGCAGATCTGGAGTGTCTGATATGGCTATTGGAGATGGTACTTATAGATAAGATGTATTCTATAAGAGGAAGCTCGTGACCATGGATCCAAGGCTACAGTGGAGGAATTACCCGTTTAGGGGTTGAACCCTTTGGACCTGCGGATAAAAGGTTGTTCTCTGTGCACATATTCTCTTTTACGGCTGTGAGAGTGTTGGACACGCAGAGGGTGATGTGACAAGGCTCTGACTTGTCCTTTTTACTGTTCATGACAACTGACCATTTCCGAACCTTTTAACCTTTCAACCTTTTAAGCTGTTGTGTCTCTAATCAGTTTATTAAGGTTTGTGTTACCCCCGTCATCAAAGACGATATCAGGCCATGTGTTATACCTTCCATGCACACCACTCCATCCTGTTGATGTGGCATGGTGTTCCCGTCTTCCCATTGGTTCCACATCAGCTTGTCGTGTCGCACAACCTTGGCCCTTCTTTTTCCATTCTCCTCTCACGGGGTCGTCACCCCACCTATTTCACATTAACATCCTACTTAGAGGGGGCAATCCTAACCCAAAAACTATTATATGGGTCATTTTTAACCATTTAAAAACTACAATGAGTTATTTGGGTTAAATATTTTAGGCAAGGGGGTCAAAGTGGGTCATTTAAAAAATAAAAGCTCTTATCCATGAGTCAAGTTGAGTCTGTTAAATTAGAAGTACGGGTCATACGGGTCATTAGGGTTTAAAATAGAAAAACCATGGGTGAAGAACATGAACGCCAGAATTCTGAACATCATCTTCTCAATGTAAGTCTTAGTGTCCAACTTTCTACCTTTTGCATGAAACTATAAGTCGTAAAAGTTGGTTGCTAAAAAAACTATGCTGAATCAAAATATACATCCCACCCTTTAATATATGTTTTAGTATCCAACTATCTATCTTTTGCACGAAACTAAAAGTTGGTTGCTAAAAAAACTTTGAAACCTGGTTAAATCAAAATATAGATTTTACAAGTTGAGATATTATCCACTTATAATAAAAATATAAACATGTATAAATTCTCATTTACTCCAAATATGAACCGGTCAATCATGGGTATACCATGAAGTTACAAAGGTTGTAATCATGAACCAACCATCTACGGCGAAACAGGCACAAGGAAAGAGCAATGGGCTTGACCAACCTACAAAAATGAAACGGTCCCTATGTAACCAGTCATCCATAATATCAAACAAATCCTTTTCGTCTTTGGTAAACTTATCAAGGGCTATAGTCATCGTAATCCTCCGATTCAACTACTTCAACATTTCCGAACACCTCATAGTATTTTCGGGGCGTCCAAAGAGTCGATCATTTCTGTGTGAAATTTTTTCGTGCACTACTTCTTCTAACTCCTTAAGTGAATCTTGTTGATCATGAATAGAGGTGTAGTAGAGCCTCACAATACTCTAGCTCAGCTCACTAGAATTTTTGAAGCTTAAGCTCGCTCGGCTCATCTCCTCGTGCCCACTTCTTCAAAATCGAGTTCGGGTCACAACCACAACCTTAAGACTTAAGATTGGCTTGCTTGAGCCATTGTCTAAAGAGTTTAAACAAGCTAAGGCTCAGCTCCAGCTCGTTTGTTCTCCAAAGAGCTTAAACAAGTCAAAGCTCGGCTCGAGCTAGCATTCATTAACTAAATGGGCTTTATGAACAACTCGAGCTCAACTAGTTTCAAGCTTTTACCGATTCAGTCCAAGTAGCTCACAAACAGCTCAGCGCGATAACTAAATGGCCTTTATAAGAGGCTCGAGCTTGGCTAGTTTCAAGCTATTTTAGACTCGGTCCCAAATAGTTGACGAGTAGCTCAGCTCGTTTACACATCTAATCATGAACGAGAGAGATCATCATCATCATCATATTCAGTAAATCCCACCAACAACAAAACTAAAGTAGGGTCTAAGGAGGATAAGATGTAGACAGTCTTACATCTACCCCGTAAGAATAAAGATACTGCTTCTAGTGAGTGTTAAACTAAGTTATTGGTTTGTCAATTTATTTATTGTTAAGGGTATTCAATTGTAATTAGTATTATCTATGTATAGGACCGTTGTAATCTCCTTTATTCAATAACACAATTTTACGTTCTGATTTGGTATCAGAGCAAATCAAATCAAATTCTATCTCCTTAAAAAAAAATCACGGCTCCTAACCCTAATACAGCCGCCAGTCAATTTTGACCTGCAACACAGCAACATAAAATCTAACAAGCAACATTATATACTCCAGCAGCAACACATCAACAGAATTCTGACCAGCAATATCATATACTCCAGCAGCAATACAACAACAATAAGTTTATCTCTTCAATTTCTTCATGGCTGCTATCACAACCTTCACCAACCAGGAGAAAACAACTCATAATTCCCACAAGTTCGCTTTTACCCTAAAACCTACGAACTATGCTACTGGAAACAGATGGTTGAACCGTTTCTGATCTCTCATAACCTTTTTGGTTATGTGGACAGGACGATTCCATGTCCGTCATCCAAGGTTACTACAGGAACAACAACCACCGACAATCCCAGCTATGCTTCGTGGATCTCCAACGATGCTCATGTGCGTATGCTAATCATCTCTACAGTATCTGAAGAATCATTTCAGCATGTTTAGGGACAGACCTCTCATCAGGTATGGCTGTCTCTCGAACGTGCCTATGCACCAATCTCCTCCTCACATGAATTCACACTTAAAAGCCAGCTTCTTCGAATCACCATGAAGGGTGATGAGAAACCTGCAGAGTACCTAAGTCATGCTCAAGAATATGCAACCGCTCTAGCGAACATAGGTGAACCAATGAAGGATAAGGATCTTATCATGCTTACTATCAGTGGTCTTCGTGAAGAATATAATGGTCTCAAGGCGAATCTTTTAGCCCGCTATCCACCAGTTAACTTTAATGAGCTTCATGGCCTTCTTTGCGACCATGATTACATGATTACCAAGTTTTTTACCAACCCAAGCAACCAGCCCGCAGGCCTTTGTGGCTACGGCCACACCACAACCGCCACAACCGAACTTGCAGGCCATTCAGAATCAACTCAGCAGTCTCCAACTAATGGCTGCTCAACTTGGTTACCAATTAAATCCAATTACTCCAGCCTCCTCCCAACAACCACAGGCTTTCTATGCTCCTCGGTCTTCCAACAATCATCGAGGAGGTCGTGGCTCCCGTGGATCTTATCGAGGCAATTCTCGCAACAACAACACTGGTCGCAACAACAACAATGGTGGTTCTCGTCAATTCTCTTGGGCCTCTACTCAAAACATGGTGTATGCTTCTTAGTTTGTTGTGAAGGACGAGTCTACACACAACATCCTTCTCACGGGACCAAGTGAACAGGGCTTATATTCCATCCGTCTTCCTCAGCTCAAGTCTTGTCCAAAAGTTTCCTTTACTGCCACCAAAGCATCTTCCAACACCTGGCATCAACGCCTAGGCCATCCTCATGCTCAAGTTTTTCGTTCTGTTATTTCGCATTATTCTTTACCTATTTTAGACAAAATATCTACTGATTTATGTACTTCTTGTCAAATGGGCAAGTCTTCTAAGTTATCTTTATCAGACTCAACTTTTCGTACCAAAAATTTCTTGGATCTTGTTTATTGTGATGTTTGGGGCCCTGCCCCTACTTTGTCTAGTGATGGTTGTCGTTTCTTTTTGCTTTGTGTTGATCACCACTCTAGGTACATGTGGTTTTACCCACTAGTTCATAAATCAGATGTTTATCCTATTTTAACAAACTTTATTAAAATGGTTGAGCGACAATTTAACACCAAATTAAAAAGTATTCAATCGGACTGGGGAGGGGAGTTTCGTAGCCTCGCGTCCTACTGTCACAACCATGGCATACTTCACCGACGTTCTTGTCCCCATACAAGTGAACAAAATGGGATTGTAGAACGCCTTCATCGACACGTTGTGGAAATGGGACTTGCTCTCTTGGCACAGTCCAGTCTTCCTCAACGTTTCTGGCAATTTGCCTTTGAAACCGCAGTATATTTGATCAATCGGCTTCCTTCTCGTGTCTCCTCCAACAAGTCTCCCTTTGAACACATTTTTAAATGCAAACCTGATTATTCTTTCCTTCGATTTTTTGGATGTCAATGTTTCCCTTATCTTCGTCCGTATAACCACCACAAAATCGAGTTTCGCTCTACCCCGTGTGTCTTCCTTGGTTATAGCCTTGTTCACCACGGTTACCGTTGTTTCGACCCTTGCACCGAACGGGTATATATTGTCCGGCATGTTCGCTTCAACGAACATGTTTTTCCCTACCATAAAGTCCCATCTACCGAATCAACATCCTCACATACCAACACACCATACATCTCTGTTTTTTCAAACCCACCACTAGATTTTCCCACCGAACCACCCCGCTCCCGTCCACCCTCTACTACTACCACCGATCAAATTCAGCCTACTACTACCGAACCCACTTCCACAGCTCATCATAATCCCACTTCCTCTCCGTCACCTATTACCGAACCCATTTTACATGCCCAGAACAGTCCTACGACCGACCCAGCACCACAGCCCAATATAACCCATTCCAACCCACCACCACGCACTCGCCCCTCCAACCTTCGGCCCAACCCCAAACCTACCACCCGTTATAACCCTGCTGCTTACACTACCACCACCACTCACACTTTACCTGTTGAGCCTACCTCGTTTACCGTTGCCAACAAATCTTCGGAGTGGCGTCAAGCCATGGCTGAAGAGTTAACTGCACTACATATTAATGGGACATGGTCATTAGTTCCTCTTGTTAGGAATGCTAATATTGTTGATTGCAGATGGGTTTACAGGTTGAAAACAGATCCAAATGGGAAGATCAGTCGTTACAAAGCTCGACTAGTGGCTAAAGGTTTTCACCAACAACCTGGTGTGGATTATCATGAAACATTCAGTCCAGTAGTTAAACCTACTACTATTCGCACTGTCTTGTCTATTGCTGTTATGAATAAGTGGTCACTTCGCCAATTGGACGTTCAAAATGCTTTCTTGCATGGTGATCTTCAAGAAACAGTGTATATGAAACAACCTCCTGGTTTCGTTGATCCCACCAAACCTGATCATGTGTGCCTATTACACAAGTCCTTATATGGGCTCAAGCAAGCTCCACGTGCCTGGTTTACTCGGTTGTCCACGGCACTTCAGCAGCTTGGTTTTTACGGGTCCAAAACTGACCCGTCACTCTTTATTCTTAACTCAAATGGCACTATTATCTATGCCCTTGTGTATGTGGATAATATTATAATCACAGGAAATCAACCTCAAGCTGTTGCTGATATCATTCAACGTCTCAGTTCTTTATTTGCTATCACGGATCTTGGACAACTGCATTATTTTTTGGGAATTGAAGTTCTACATCATGGTCCTGATCTTATCCTGTCTCAACGCAAATATATTCTGGATATTCTTCAACGAGCAGGTCTCTCTGATTGCAAACCGGTTGCTTCTCCTATGAGTACTTCTGATGTTTTGCTTCCTGATGATAGTCCCCTCCTTGATGACCCGTCTAAATATCGGCAAACTGTAGCTGCGCTACAGTATGCCACTTTGTCCAGACCGGATATTGCTTTTACAGTTAACAAAGTTTGTCAATTTATGCATGCACCTACTGAAAACCATTGGGCTGCGGTCAAACGCATTCTACGCTACCTAAAAGGAACGGCTCAACTTGGTTTACTATTCCATCAAGATTCAGGTTGTCATCTACAAGCCTTTTCTGATTCAACATGGCCCAATCTTCAGGCTTTCTCTGATTCAGATTGGGCTGGTTGCCCTATCGATCGTCGGTCCACAGGGGGATACGCTATTTACTTGGGCTCCAATCTTGTCTCATGGGCTGCTAGAAAGCAACGCACCGTCTCTCGATCTTCTACAGAATCAGAGTATAAGGCTATCGCTGATACTGTGGCAGAACTGATCTGGTTAAGATCCCTTCTTCGTGAACTTGGTATAGTTGATAAACCACCGACACTTTGGTGTGACAACCTTGGTGCGACCTATCTTTCTGCAAATCCGATTTTTCATGCACGAACAAAGCATGTTGAAGTCGATTATCATTTTGTTCGTGAACAAGTTGCTCATAGGATGTTGAAGGTTAACTTTATTTCTACTGATGATCAAATAGCTAATATCTTTACAAAGCCATTGTCCACACAGAGATTCTTATCATTACGGTCCAAGTTGCAGGTCGTTCCCCGCCCTCAACTTGCGGGGGAATGTTAAACTAAGTTATTGGTTTGTCAATTTATTTATTGTTAAGGGTATTCAATTGTAATTAGTATTATCTATATATAGGACCTTTGTAATCTCCTTTATTCAATAACACAATTTTACGTTCTGATTGTGAGACCCCCGACTCAAATGAACTGGAGAGATGATGAATTCAAAAGAAAACCGTTGGTCTCAAATACCACCAACATGGTTTGGGCTCTTTGGTTGTGGACAAGAGAAAAGTTTCACAGTTAAACATGCTTTGACGAGAGTAGCATCACATGACTCACATCAGTTTTAGGGAAAAAAAACAATACTTAACACGTTGCAACACATTTTGATTCAACAACTATGTTGAAAAACTGCAAACTATAATACCAATATACATGAAATTTCATCAAACTCATCCCTTGCTGTTAAAAAATTTACAGAAGTGCAAGAGAACAAAAAATGGCACTCACATCAATCTCCAAACATAATCATCAAAAAAGAAAAAAACACTCATCATAACAAACTCAATTACAATGGCCACCACTGAAACCCTCAAAATCTTGTGTCATCATCAGGGTATGACCCGCATTCGATATTTCAATCTTTACTTCGCTAAATCAGGGGAAAGTAGATAGCGAAAAGTGAAGTCGTGAGGGACCCACTCAAATTTCTTCAATGATTTACCTTTTCGAATCGACTTGAAGCTATCTTGGTAACAATCGGGCACCGAGTGTTCAATCATGTCCACTAAACCAGTATGACATAAGCCTGACTCTTTTGCATATAGATCAACAAGCTTTGGGAGATAAATCTTTTGCCCTTTTTGTATCTTGAAGTTGGTATGAATATACTCTTCTTTGGCGATTTCAAGCTCTTGGAAAACACTCTTTGGTGTGTACACGCGCACCTAGATAATGAAGTATGCAAAATGTTATAGTGAACATGTAACATTTTGAACTTTTGAAGGTTTAAAAGTAGTGTACCATGGGGTCAGAATGGCTTCCTGAACAAAGAGCAAAGTACGCAAGAGGTTGCGGGTGCTTCATTGCATAGGCTTTTCGTGCATCTCTCGACTTGTACTTTGGACTTTGAAATAACAAAGATTGAAACCACTAGAAAAGCAGAAGAAAGATCATTAGTCTCCACATATTTTTATAAACTAAAACCGCAAGAACAATATTTTTTTGTACAACTTATGCTACTCGTTTGCCTATTAACTATTTATCTCCACATTCTTTAGATGTAACCGTGAAAAATAAAAGCGGAGTGTTGGCAATGAGGCCATAGTTTACAAGAATGAACAATTTTGGAAAATTATTGAAAAATGTAGGTACAAAAATACCAGCATACGAGACATTTTGTCTTTAACCAAAATCATTAATACTTGAAAAATATGTTTTTTTTTTTTTGTATTTCCATTGGTACTTGAAAAACATATCAAGCACCTCGGAAGCACGGAAACGCCTATGAGGTGCCGTCTCCCGTCCCGGGGACTGCTAGGGGACGGAAACGGCACGGGGACGGCCGGGAAACGTCCCCGGCATGTTGGGTACGGCTTGGAAACGTGATGCAGAAGGGGACGGGGTTTGGGGAAGTGCAGGAAACGTTTCCAGCATGTTTCCGTTTATTTTTTTGTTTTTTTTTTTTTTTTAAAAAGATTTTTTAATCCTATTTTCTAATAACGTGAAATACGGGATGATCTTTGGTAGAGGTGGAGATAGAGATAATGCAAGAAAAACGAGATTAAACGGCCGCGATTGGCGGTTCTGTGGTTGCCGGAATTGTCGCCGGAAAACCCGCCGGAGAAACGGTAGGGATGAAGGTGTTGTTTTGTTTTTATTGAAAGTTTGAGACTTTACAGAACTAGTCCCTCTAGTTTATATTTCAATTAAAATGGTTTTAAAACTTTATTTCTTTATTTTAAGCTTTGTAAAGATGGCATGTTTCCGGAAACATGCAGAAGGGGACGACATGTTTACATAATTACATTATCATTAATATATATTTATTTTTTATATGTTTTTATTCCCGTACCCGTCCCGTCCCCGCTTCTTGAATTTTTTAGTTTTGCCGTTTCCCGTTCCCGTACCCATCCCCGTACCCTGTTCCCATACCCGTCCCAGTGCATCATAGTCAAGCACTTCAAACTAGGGTTGTTAATAATGTCGAGTTTGCGGTTTGAATCGTTGAAAACAGCACGACCCATGTAATTATTTGTGTCAAAAATATCAAATCTAACCCGGGCACACTTAAAAATTTTAACTCATTTATCTACACAATCGAGTGGGCTGTAAATGTAATCAAGATGTAAACGTCGTTAGTGGCGGAGCTTGAACGAAAACTCAGTGGGGGCCGGACTCTCAAAATCCAAATAAGTGGGGGCAGGACTCTTAAAAATCCAATATTTTACACTACAAAATCTTTTTTCGGTAAAATTAACACTACGAGCGAAAAATTGGTGGGTCAAGCTATTTAGTTAAACGGTAAGGCAATTAAACCTGTCTAATTAAACAGGTTAAACAGATCAATCTAAACACTACCCGTTTATCAAATGGGTTAGGTAAGACAACCCAAAACCTAATTATCTTCGTGGCGTGTCGTAAAATTGCCCCCCCTAGTTGAAATCACTACAATTAAAAGAGAACATACTTGTCCCGGGTGAGGCAGCCTGCATCCCAGTATTGTACTCTGTATATCTCCAACACTAAGATTATGACCGCCAATATTATAAGCAGCCTGTATCATGCAAAAAAATACACTTCACATTACAATAATATAAAAAACACGCCGTATTCATGAAACACAAAAACATCAAATGTCTAAATTAACCTTTTGGACTAATGATATCCTCTTTAGCGCACCACGAGGAGTTCCATGGACCAAGTAGGCCTGTAACCGATCACGAGAGTGTTATATAATTCAGATTAAGCCACCTCGATCACTTAACAATATGAGGGAGATAAAAGCCTGCTCTTTTGACTAAAAAAGTCAAATTTATATTTTACAACATTATAACATCGATTCTATATATTTGGAATCATTATTATGCCCTTGATCTAATTGTCATATATCTAAAAGTAGTTTGTTGATATTTGATGTTAAAGAAAGTGTAAAGATGAAAGAAAGTTTACATGCATCACTAGTGCATTGTGTACGTTGATCCAAAACGCCAGCTTCTCTTCGTGTTTCAACTTTCTAGGATCAACGTGTTCTAACTTTAAAATAAGAGACCTGTAAAACGATCATGTTTTAGAGCTTTTATATTTTCTAAAGCACGAGAATCCGAATCATATGCATTAAAGAAAGAGTGAATGATATCAAATTTTCATAATGTACAAGTATTTAGAAAGACAGAATTGCCCTTAAG
The DNA here is from genome assembly GCA_030545235.1 of Helianthus tuberosus. Classification (NCBI taxonomy): domain Eukaryota; kingdom Viridiplantae; phylum Streptophyta; class Magnoliopsida; order Asterales; family Asteraceae; genus Helianthus; species Helianthus tuberosus. Next base: position 85,897,962 of record CM060364.1, on the reverse strand, counting down.
TTAACAAAAAAAGACGAAAATACCCCTGACATAACGGAGAAAAATGGATGGAGTTAACGAGCCGGATGAAAATGGCAAAATTTTAAACCTTTTGGATCCAGATGCGGAAAAACAAACCTTTGGACGAAAATCGCAAAACTGGCCAAACCTCAGGGACGAAAACGACATTTTACACTAGTATTAACTAGCCATTGTTTTTGCAAAATGCCATAAGAACACAACAATTTGCAATCATGAGAAACATGAACATATTATGAAAACGTAAATGCAGAACGAACCTGCTTACTTTACACTTAAAAACAGTGGTTTGCTTGCAATGTAAAGTCAAACACTCGATAAGTCAAAAAGTTAAAAGTATTCAACACACTTGCCTGAAATTCTGTTGCTTGTGTTCAACACTACTTAGTCTCTGAGTACTTTTGCAAAAACCTTGAACTTCAAGTGTAGTAAAGTAGGGTCCACTAAACTCCATTGATCCTTCACAATGTGGGCTCCACATGCTAAACTGGTCTATTGGCGAAGAATCACTAGGTGGTGACGGGAACGATATGGGAGATGAAGGGAATTCATGATTGAACAAAGGCGGATCCGCAATTTGACCGTATATGCTCGAGATGCACTTGATCATTTCCTCAGAAAGACAATTCGCCGACATTCTAACGTTATCGGAAATACATCCTCCAAGATGCTCAGCCAAACTAACACTTGAATGATCATCCTTAGCAAACTGGTACATCAAGATCCTTACGTTATATTATTCTTGATCATAAACTTAATGGATCGATTAATTGTTTAATGATAAGATTTAGAGTAAAATGTCATTTTGTCCAAGGATTTGTTTTCCCGCATCTGGATCCAAAAGGTTTGAAATCTTGCCATTTATATCCGACTTGTTAACTCTATCCATTTTTCTCCGTTAAATAAGGGGCATTTCCGTCTTTTTAGACATTTTTATTAAAATAAAAAAACACTATAAGAAACAAAGATCCACCTCTGTTGATTTTCTCCCCACCCAAACCCTTCAATCATCACAAAAAATGTCTAAAAAGACAAAAATACCACTGAATTAATGTTAAAAAACGGATGGAGTTAACGAGTTGGATGAAAATGGCAAATTTTAAACCTTTTGGATCCAGCTGAGGAAAAACAAACCTTTGGACGAAAGTCGCAAAAGTAGCCAAACGGCCCAAACCTCAGGGACAAAAATGGCATTTTACTCTAAGATTTATTAGCTTACCTCTAGCATTCCTAACGGTAAGGAATGATATGATTCAACCGCTTGATTAACAGCCATGTAAAGAGGTGGAGTTCTGTACGAAAGTGACGAGTGGCTTCGATTAACGTTAGAATCTTCCATTGGTTGTGATTCCAAAATGGGAAAACAGTCTTTTGGTGGATTATCGGTCGAGGCCCGAGCTGGCATAAAATTGGCCGAGTTGCCGGGCAACAACTGTTGTTCCTTTAATGCCGCGTTTAATCTTGATTTGGTATCGGTTGCAGATAAAGATTGTTGTTCCTTCTTTTGAAAAGTTTTGCGGTATAACGAGAGAAGATATTTCTCCAAATGCTTAACTTCGAACTCTAGTATTGATATCTCCTTGATTAGATCCTTAGAAGACTGAATTCAAACAAAATGGAAACACATTACAACCAAGATTATGGTTAACAATGATAGATTATAATTCCTAACAGATAATGAAAAATTGATATAGAGTTAAGGGGCCCGTAAAATATGAACGAAAACAGCATAGCGGGGCAGACATTATGATAGACGGCTATAGGTGGTCTGCGCGACTCCCAAACAAACCCAAATTTTAATTTCAATTTTAATCTGTCAAAACTCAAAAGTATAGCTAACCTTTGTAAGTGATGCTTCATCGACGGGATCTTGAAAGAAAGGTTGACTAGTAGTCGCCTTCTCTAGTTCACTTCGAATTGTAAGTTGGTCCTCAAGTTGCTTCTGGAGTTGTTCAATCTACAAACATATATACATAATTAAGCCTAATGAGCTTATAATATGGCCTCACAGACTCACAGTTCACAGAATGTGTAAGATTCATTTTACAAATAAAAATTTATAAGCTAAATTCTTAAAGGAAAACACATACTAAATTTTAATAATCCAAAGTGTGACTCATTGGCCGATAATAAGCCATACTGACAATTTTAGAAATGACACTCCTAACTTGTGTTTCGTTGCCAAGAACAATCCCACTCACATAATCATCGTATATTTACACTTGGATTTTCACTCGATTACACTCACATGGATGATTATAAATGAAATGAGAAACCTACATTCGAGATGCAAGTGGGATTGCCCTTGACAACCAAAATGTATGTCACGAGTGTCACGAATTGATTATTATCGGCCAACAGGTCATAGTTTGGATTATTAAAATCCATTTTGCGAAATGAAAAGGGAAATCCACCTCTTCTTTTAGGGAGTTTTTAGCTTCAATGCTTTCAAATCTCCTTTTCTCAGTCCCTTCACAACTCCTCTCCTTCTCATAGCCAATCAACACATATTATTTCCACAAATAAACTCTCAAATCTTGTAACAATTGCATATATTACAAAAAAAAAAAAAAAAAACTCACCATTTTTTGTTGAGATGCATTGAGAATAGCATTCTTATCATCATGGATTCTTCTATTACCAAGATCACTATCAATTCAAACAGCAAATTATCAAAAATCATTCCCACATTTAACATTACTAAATTTAGTGTGTGTGTGGTGTGTGGGGGGGGGGGGGGGGGTACCTTTTTTTTCTTTTGTGGCTTGAACCACCAAATCCCATTTTTCACGAGCAGAATGAAGATCAAAGACGACTAACAATAATAATATTATTATTGTTCTATTACACTTAAATTTCACGAGCCCAGATTGCAGGAAACCTTAACTCACCATACGACAAAAAAAAACACATAATCTGACAAAATCAGCAACAAAACCGCCAGAATTAAATATGAAAATCATCCAACAAACACCCAATTGCAGAGATCACGACACAAAATACAACAACTACAACAAGATTCTATCCGGGTCTCCACCAATCAGAAACATTGTACATGTTGGTTAACAGAGTAGGACATTTCACCCTCACGGACCCTACCGAATTCCGTACTGAAAACCGAACGATTAAACACGAAATCAAAAGGGTTTGTTCAGGACTCACTGATGATCAAAACCCAGAAAAATCTTGGATTATTTCGGTGTGTGTTTGGTGAGTGAAAGGAGCTTATAGACAGTGGTGGGTTTGACTAGTCACTTGTTTGAGAAAGTGATACTGCCTTTTGTGTGTGGTAGCTTTTTGCAAAGTCTCTTTTGCATCAAAAGAAGTTAATTTGATGAAATGGGATTCAATGCTTAAATATTACTCATCTATGTGCATGTTTCAATGGACTTTTTGTACATATGTTTTTATCAAGTTTAATGTTTTTTTAGGGAATTAAAAGGTTGAAATGTGATTAAAGTGTGTTTGATATTGTATTAGTTTATAAAGCACTCTAAGAATAAATTGAAAAAAAAAATTAGGCTTTAGGAAATTTTGAGGTTGTTTTATTAAAAGGGGTAAAAGGTGAAAGTGCAAAGCAAAAAACAAAAGGTTTGGAAAAGAAATGTACCATTTGGTAACATGTTATTATGTCATTTCAAGGTAATTATAGTTTTTAATTTTTCAATATATGAGTAAACAAATAATATTGATTTGAGAAAAAATGTGATGATAAACAATATGTATGTGCATTCAGTGATTTTGATATAAGGAAGCTATAGGGTGTGACTGTGACTGCTTATATCGGCTAACATATTCATCATTCACTAGAGAAATTTTTTCAAACAAATTATTCTTCCTTTACTCATTATTAATTAATAAAATTGAAAATTATTAAATAGGTAATGATGGGTAGGGGCTTTATGACTACGGGCTCTAGTGATATAACGCCCCATAAAGCCCCCGTGTGACGTGGCACGACACGTGTCGCATAACGCCCCACAAGGGGCTTTATGACTACGGATGACCTTAGGGTGTAAGAAGTGGTTAAACACTTTGGAGTGGCAAACCAAAAAACCGACCAATCAGAGCACGTCATGTCAATTAGTCAAAAGTGTTTAAACTTTGCTAAAAAGTGTTGGCAATGGTTTAAACACTTGCTGAAGTGGTAAACTTTTTTTATTATTTTTTTTGTACACTATTTTATTTAATATTAATAAATGTAGAATAAATACATTAAATTAAAAAACAATAAACTTTCCTAAATTAAATTAAAAACATCAAAATTACACTAAATTAAAAAACAATAAAATTACATTAACTTGAAATAAATTAAACTAGTCTTTGTCGGAATCGACCAAAAGGTGGGGTAAATCTTGACTTGCGAGATGATCTATGAGATCGTGTTTTAGTCTCCAATGCGTGTCTACATTCATCAACTCGCCCAACACCGTATCGTCTAGAGCGGGCTCGACCGGAGGATCCCGAATGTGCACCGGTGCTATCGCATTTCCTTCATCTTTCAAAATCATGTTGTGTAAAATAATGCACGTGTACACGACACTCCTAATTTTTTTAACGGATCTTGCTGGCATCGGTCGACTCAATACACCCCATTTCGCCTTCAAAACACCAAAAGCCCGTTCGACGTCTTTTCTTGCCGCCTCATGTTGCCTCTTGAATTTCTTTTGGTCTACTTCGTGAGAGTAAGGGATCGACTTCACAAACACGGACCACGAAGGGTAGATTCCATCCACCAGCAAATAACCACGTTTGTATAAATGGTTGTTAACATAAAATGGACATTTTGGCGTGGTTCCATTTCGTTCCGTTAAAAATAAAGGAGATTGTTGTAGCACATTGATATCGTTTTGAGAACCCGGTGGATCGGCAAAAGCATGCCAAAACCACAAGTCTTGAGAAGCAACCGCTTCGAGCATAACAGTCGGGTATCGGTGATCTCCTCGCATAAATTGGTCTCGATACTCTGTCGGACAATATCGCCAAACGAAATGGGTGCAATCAAGGCTACCGAACATACCTGGAAGATGATGTTTTTCCTCATGAGCTTGGTATAAAAGTGTCATGTCGTGGCTTGACGGTCTACGTAAGAACTCGGGACCATATATTTTGCAAACCGTGTCGCAAAAAAATTCTAGGCACTCGCGGGAAGTTCTTTCGGCCATATGCAAGTACTCGTCGTTCTCGTCTGGAGTGTTACCAGTTGCGAGTTGTTTAATAGCCAATGTCACCTTTTGCAACAACGTAAACCCCTTCCTACCTCGCGCATCGGGGGCGTCTTCAAACCACGGGTCGTTCTCTAACACGTCGGCCACAATTTTTAGAAACAAACGTTTCGACATACGGAACCTATGTCGAAAGATATCTTCGTTGTACTTCGGGTCTTCGACAAAATAATCCGCCATTAGTGTCACATGCCCCTCCTCACGTTGACGTTCAATATATCTCCTTCGGTTAGACGTGCCCGTGTCTTGAAGTTCGGCTTCTTCGATGAGATTTTGAAAAAAAAAAAGAATGTTACTATCGGATGAATCGTCGCTACTCATGGGTGGGAACCATAACGGGAGTTCATCCGCCATTTTATTTTGTAGATCTTTGGGAAGGATTGGTGGTATTTTTTGGTTTGGTTGGATATAAATTTGAAGATAGTTTGGTATGTTATTTATAGTTTAATTTTTAAAAGAAAAAAAAAATAATTAAAATGGTAATATTACCGTTGAAATATCGCCCCCAACGTAAACATCACCTTCCCCGCATCGGCTTCCCCTCCCCGCACCATTACCTTCCCCGCGTCGGCAAAACCTCAGCGGCGGTGTTTGCCGCTCGGCAAAAAGATTTGCCGAGATTTGCCGCATCCCGCTCCGAACACCCTTATGGTATTCTCATCACCGTCATATTTTACTTTATTTTTCATAACCAAATTATTTATAACTGAGTTTATTTTATTTTTTTTAAGGGAAAAAATAATTAGTTGAATGGGCCCACAAACTTGTATGTGAACCCGTTTGTAGCCTTGACTGTCTTCACCACAATTAGTAACTGATAGATTCACACAATACGATATATATGGGTACTCATTCACGAGTAAGCCTTGACCGCCTTCATCACAACAAGTAACTGACAGATCCACACAATACGACCCATTCTTGAGTGTCACATACCCCCGTATGCGACATAATGTTGAATTGCAACTGCTCTAGTTTTATTAAAAAGAATTATAAAATAAATGCAACTTCAAATAAAAAAAATCCATGCAATAAAATAATAATAAATAATCATAATTATTGTGTCTGTATTTTAGCAAGAGAAAAAGTGACATTAGTTGGAAAGTTACATTTTACCAACAAATATGTGAGATAAGAAAGATTATTCTCAACTTTATCATGCAACTTCCAAAAATATATGTTATTGTATCAACACAATATCTCTTCTGCTTTAAGTTCAAAGAAATATTCCACAAGATTTTCTTTACCAGCTTTTCATGTTATTTCATTTTTTTTTATTTTTGCATTTTGCGATTAGTTATATTTAATCAATTAATGATTATTTATAAAATTCAGTTATAAATAACAACGATATATTTCTAACCGAAAATGAAAAATCCACCAAGTCTTTGGTCATAATACCTATTTTGATATTCCCATTTTCAGAACTCTTCATCATTAATTAGTAAACACTTTTTTAATATTCATCATCTCATTTTTACACTTAACTTTCCTACAAACATACCATTGCCCTATCTTTTTAAACACAACAAACACTTAAGTGCACAGTGGTGAAGCTTGAGATTTCCGACCGGAAAGTCGAAAACGTATATACCCAAAAATTTCTATAAAACCGAGGGGTCAAAAACGTATACACAAAAATTTATATAAAAAACTACATACTCTCCACTACTGAACGAAAAGTTTAGGGGGTCGGCCGCCTCCTCCCGCCCCCACTATGCTGCACCCTTGCAAGTGCATCACATCAACTCGCACATTATAGTTATACAGTTATAGTTATACGTATCCTTCAAAAGCACTTATTTTCTCTTCAATAGTACATTCTTTCACAAACATCCTTTCATTTCCATTTTTTCATCAGTTTTTACGTTTATTATTAGCATCAGACTAGTGTTTAAAAAGGGTTTATGTGTATTATAATTTATTTTTTGATAATTATATATAGTATAGTATGATCTAGTTTTAAAATCCAATAAATCTGGAAAAAACTCTTTTGTGAGAATCGAACCTAATATCTAACGGTACCTAAGCCTTATCTCACCTCAAAGATGCCACTAGGCTATAAGTTATTATAAAACCTTTAATATATAATAAATTGTTAAATGTGTGTGTGTGTGTTATGGGGGAAGATGCACTAAAAAGTAGGTTTTGACTTAAGTACCCTAAGAAGAATTATGAAAATAATATGTGACATTCCTTATAAGTAGGATGATAGAGTATTTTTTGGTCCTAAAACATAAACTCTAACCGTTTTGTTTTCTCAAACATACAACACAAAAATTATAGTACAAAAAATATAGCACAGAAAATATAGTACAAAAAAATCTAATAAAAAAATATAGCACAAAAACTGTAGTACAAAAAATCCAGCAGAAAAAATGTAGTACAAAAATCTACTACAAAAGAACCAACACAAAAATGTTATGTTCACATGGTTATGTCATGTCCACAAAAGAGATACACGCGCTTCAGACGCAATTGTTGTACATGAAAGGAGAACACCATATTCAAGTGTGCTTGAGTGGAGGTAATCCAAAGATGTAGATGTGTGACCTCCTGGGAAGTTTCACTCAATGAACTAAAAACATTTGTTAATTCCTCATGGGCAAAACGAACAATAGTGGTTAGCATGAGAAGTCGGATGTTACAAACGATATCAGAGCCACACAAGTTATGTTGGGTCTGATGGTGGGACAAACTTCATAGGAGATGATGACTCCCAAAGGATGAGGGGTTGTTTGTAACACCTTGGGCAAATTCCATGTCATTTTGTTGTTTTATGTCTTCCTAATAGATTTTGAACAGTAAAGAATGCCAAGTCTCAGATGCCATCAACACGTTTTAAGTGCAATGATTGTGGATGAAGGGAAATTTTCACATTTAAGCGTACTCATGTAGTGGTAATCCAAGGATGTGGGATCTCCTGAGAAGTTCTCACCTGGGCAACAAAAAACAAATCTACAAGGGGAGAATTTCACAGTCAAACGTACTCACATGGTGGTAATCTTAGGATGTGGGGCCTCCTATGAAGTTTTCACTGGGATAACGAAAAAACAAATTTGTGAGCTCCTCATTAAAAAAACGAATAGTGTTTGTTGATTTGAGAGACCGAATGTTGCACAGAAATTAGCATCAACCGAGACCAATATAATGTGTTCTTGTGGTGACTCTTTCTCCGTATCTTATTCATATATTTCTTATCAGTTATCAATAATTTGTAAGTTGATTTAATGTTTGATCGCAAACCTTTTTACAAATTTTCTAGAAGTGATTAAAATTTCAAATTTTCTAGAAGTGATTAAAATTTTAAAATAACATATTCATCTTCTTACACATGTAATATATAAAGTGTTTCTTTTTTTTTTTTTTGGCACTTGCTAGTGTTTCGACAATTATGGTATATTTCAACATGAACTTTACCCTTACAGCACGAACTTGAAAATCTGCTTTCTAATTATGCTTGTTCTCTGTCCTAGTAAGCCTTGGTGATCACTTTTCAGGTTTCACACATTAGGGTGTAACGAACTCCACTATATATCCTCAAATCATTTGTGGCCATTATATGAGGACAACTTGTCATCATCCACCAATTCATAGACCCGAAATGTATTGTTGTGTTTAAGGTCCGGTTCCGGTTCTTAATTTAAGGTGAAAACAATTCCTGGTTTGGAACCGTCGGTTCCGTTTAAAGAACCGCTAGAACCGGTTAGAATTAAAAAAAATTATTTAAACCACGTTTATTTAATGGGCTTTTCAACTTTATATAATTTTTAATATTCTTTAACCTAGTTATGCATTGACTTTCAACAAAGAAATCTCGACATCTTATGTGTGTGTATACATAACATTCTAATTGTATATGTTTATGTATATAGATGTGTGAGCATGTGTGTGATTGAAAGAGTTATGTTAGTTAATAGGGTTTTTAATTGATAACCGGTTCTAGCAAGAATCGTTTACACGAGAACCGTTTAACCTGACTTCGAACCGAACCGATTATTAAACCGATTCCGGTTCTTATATTCATCATGTTGGAAGATAGTGTATTAGCAAGGGGCATAATGTAAATAAGTCAAAAGTAGCATCGTAGTAGCATCTCTTTGGTTCAGGCTTTGACTTTATTTCCACAAACCCCCTTAGGATTCCTCATTGTGGCCGTAGACCCACTTTTCCTTTTTTAACTACATACTAACAAGTCAAAACACATGGCATCATTCATGATAAAGGCATTGTATTATACTTTTCCATTAGCTTTCGTTAATTTATTATTATATTTAAATATTGAATTTTAAAGTTTTAAATAACTAAAGTTAAATGTTATTTTTTTCATGTGGTTTGAGTCATTTTACCAGTTTAGTCCAAATGTTTCATTTTTCACCTGTGGGTTAAAAAAAGTTTCATCGTTGCCATTTTAGTCCACTACCTTAACTTCATCCATTTTTATGTTAACTAGAAGGGTAATTTGATCATTTTATATATAATTATGTTAACTAGAAGGGGAATTCGGCCATATAAAATGACCGAATTTCCCTTCCCGTTAACAGAAAAAATTGATGAAGTTAACCTAGTGGACTAAAATGGCAATGGTGAAACCCTTTTGAACCCACAGACGTAAAATAAAATGTTTGGACTAAACTAGCAAAATGACCCAAACCATAAGAACTAAAATGACATTTAACTCAAATATCTATCTATTTTAGTCATCATAGGAGTTGTATATTTAATTATTTATATAGTTTACATCTATTATGTCACGGTTAAGACACATTTAAAATATATTGACAAGTGTTTGGGTGTGTTAGATTAGGATTTAACATTAACCATATTTAATGTTTAATCTACTTGTTTTCTTTTACCCATTATATATGACTACTATTATAAGTGATTATATGTTTCTTTTTTGTACTCTACTTAATATTATCGTTTTGTTCGTTTAAGCACCCATAATATAGGTGCATTTGTAGATTTTTTATCTAGTAAACTATAGATCACTATATCAATTTCTTATTCATAATAGATGAATTGAAGTAACTATTAACTTGACATAAAGTTTATAAAAAAGAATCAGCTATAAGTTATAATGTAATTGAAACGAGTTTTTAGGACCCCGCGCTTTGCGGCGATACCGTCAAACCAAACCAAAAATAGACGTAAAGACGTTGAGCCACGCACGCACACTGCAAGATGTTAACTCGCCAAATTTAGACCGAAACATAAAACATTATTAAAGAAAAAAATAACTTAGTCGAAATGATAACAAAACCCATGTAAAAAAATTGATGTCGAAATGGCAATAAGAAGAAACATTTTTTAGTCCAAATAAACATGACGTAAGGTTATATAAACACATCTAGATGTAAACCTTAGATTTAATCATAAATGAAAGATAATATTCATTTAACAAAATAAATAAATGCTACATGTATATTGATAATTGGATTTTTGTAAGAAATATTGATAGTTTCATCTATACATATAATAAAAGAAACAAATAAAAGGACACTTGTCATTATTATAGACCATCTGCTATTACTTAATTGTAAATAATTATTATTTAATTTAAATTATTAAATTTAATATATGTTTCAAACAGAAATTACGGATAAAATTAAATATTATTCTAAATATTATCCTATATGTTAAAAAACAAACCTTGTGAATAGTATATGAGGCCATAATTGTAATTTCATTGTCTAATAGTAACCTGGACACGTCACAAACCTCATCAATAGTTAAAGGAGTCATCATCTTCATTTCCTGTTTTAGAGACCGCTCCAAACACTTAGGGTTCTAGAGAGAGGAGTAAGAGAGACAGATTACAGAGGGGAGAGCCGAGCGAAGGTGATGGAGGCGATGGCGATGGTGCTGTAGGTACCACCGCTGCACCGTCGGCTTCTGCTATGGATGGTGGTGTCGTGTTCTACGGACCGACGGATGTGGATGGTCCTGACGGTGGTTCAGCACGGTGACAGCGGACAACAATGTCACGGCCCTTGGCCCCGGTTTGACCTGGTCCAGAGCCGCGAGGCAGGAAATCCGATGGTATCTAATTAAATGACAGCGGAAGTCTTTTTAAACAGGATCGATTAATATTAAAACTGCTCGTTTATATATATAATATAGGGATAAATCCCATAATTTACAATAAAGTGATTTTACGGGGAAATCTTTATTTCTCAAAACATGTTTCTTTATTTATTTACATTGAGCCACTTTTCTAAGCTTGTAGTGCTCTACGGCACTTTTCATATGCTCACAACAGATCACCTGAAACATGTTTGAAAAAGGTTTTGTCAGCGGGAAATACTGAGTGAATCATTCTATTTTGCATAATGATGCGTAGTTATTAATTACAGCATAAGAGCGATTACAATGGCTTCTATCTTATTTTTATCTGGCATCCTGTCACAATGGTGACATGTCACAATGGTGACGATGGTCATACCACTATTAGATCAATGAACCTAAATAGTGATGATTATCCCTGTAGGTCAATGAACCTAACAATGATTATCCCGAGTAGGTCAATGAACCTAACTGGGAGAAAATTAGTAATGTGCACAATACCCCACTAACCAGTAATTCAAGATATCCATGACTTAGTCCCTGTAATTATAACCTTGAAAATAATTTGAGGTATTGTAAAACAGTTGAGAAAAAGAGAATGACTCACATTGCAGATTTAACGAGCAGAGTATAAGCCTACTGATTAGCCTTGATTAACCTAATTTATAACAGGCACACAATTCAGTTAGTAACTTAATACAACATTTACGATAACTCACGAGATCAAACCCTCACAATCGATTTACAAGTGCAATACTTAACAATTCAGCGGATTCACAACGAATGACAGAGTATAGTCCGAGTTCGAACAGCACTCAAACATTCAAGTCGAAATCACGATGAATAACAAAGTATAAACTCAATTTGAGCGGCACTTAAACAATCGTTGGATAGTTATAATCGATCGGACGTTGAATCGTATCAGCGATCGAGTTATTACCCTGATTGCGGCGTCGATTAGTGAATCGTGTGTGTTAATTGTGATAAACAGAGCTTATCTCAGTCTACGAAACGAATTTCTTCGTCGTTCAAGCGTCCAGAATCAAGTCCCAAAGTCGGCTATTTATACACAAAATTTGGCTTAGCTTACGGACAGTAACAAATAACCCTTACGGTCCGTAAGGGTCTTGAAATTAGCATAGGGTGGCCACGTGTGGGACTAGGCATGCTGAGTCGACACTTTCTGAAAATTCGAATTGGACAGCTGTTTATGTAGATAATCGTTAACTAGGAAATACCCCCCCTGAGTTTTAGGGGCCCTGATCTTGATTCTGATTGTTCTGAAAATTTTAGGGTTTGCGCAGAATCACTTGGGTGTCTCAATTAGGGTTTCCTATTAGTCAAATTAATTTAATAATTATGACTTTTGATGAGAGTTGTTACATTCTCCCCACCTTAATAAAAATCTCGTCCTCGAGATTTACTGGAACAATTGAGGATATTTTCACTTCATTTCTGATTCTAACTCCTAAATGTATTAGGATCATATTTTTTAATCCTACTTTACTTTAACTAACACTACTCGTTTACCTTTATATCTTGGAAATGTATTACCAAAGATTCGTCTGATAGACATTTCTTGAGATTGGATACATGAAATACATCATGTACTCCAGCTAACTCTCCTGGTAGTTGTAAATGATAAACAACTGATCCTATACGTTGGATCACTGGAAATAATCCTACGTACCTTGGATTTAGCTTTTCTTTCTTATTAAATCTAACAACTCCTTTCCAAGGAAATACTTTCAATAGCATTTTGTCTCCAACTCGAACTTCAACGGCTTTCGTTTATTATTTGTATAACTTTTCTGACTATCTCTAGCCGTCTTCAGCCTTTCCTTCATGATACTGAATATCACAATCGTAGTCACTTAGGATTTTCATCCATCTCCTTTGCCTCATGTTTAATTTTTTTACCCAAATATATATCTTAAATTCTTATAATCCGTATAGACAGTAAACTTACTTCCATACAGATAATGTTTTCAATCTTAAGGGTAAAATTTATGGTTCCTAATTCTAAGTCATGAGTGGTATAGTTTTCTTCGTGCTTTTTCAATTGCCTTGAAACATACGCAATTATCTTCTTGCGTTGCTTAAGCACACATCCTAATCCTGGTTCTGAAGCATCACAATATACTTCAAAATTTTCAGTTCCTTTTTGTAAAACTAGAATTTTATTAATTTATGCTTTAAGATCCTAAAGGCTTCTTCTTGTTTAGGTCTCTATTCAAACTTAACTGTTTTATAGGTTAGCTTAGTTAATGGTATAGTTATCTTGGAAAAATCCTTAATATAGTATCCGAATAAACCTATAAAACTTCTAATTTCCATTGCGGATTGCGGAACTTTCCATTTGGTAATTGCTGCTATCTTAGCAGAATTTACGTGAATACCTTCATGATTCACCATATGACCTAGAAATTGCACTTTTGGTAACCAAAATTCACATTTCGAGACTTTGGCGTAAAGCTTCTCTTTTCTTAAAAATGCTAAGAGTGCATGCAAGTACTGACAATGTCCTTCCTGACTTTTGGAATAAATAAGTATATCGTCTATGAAGACAATTACAAATTTATCCAAATATAGTTTACAGATCCTATTCATCATGTCCATGAATGCTGCAGGTGCATTCGTTAACCCAAAGGGCATGACTGTAAACTCGTAATGATCATACCTAGTTCTGAAAATGGTTTTAGGTATGTCTTTCTCTTGTACTTTTAATTGATGATAACCGAAGCGTAAAAATATCTAGCTCTTTGAAGTTGATCGAATAGATCATCAATCCTAGGTAATGGGTATTGATTCTTAATTGTAACCTTTATTCAATTCCTTATAATCAATACATATTTTCATCGAATCATCCTTTTTAAATAACACTGTGTTAATCGATAAGGTGCCTTGGCTTATCGGTATAGTTCCTGGATTTAAAGGAATTCTAAATTCTATCTCCTTATCAAGTAGTAACCCTGATAACTCTTTTTGAGAATACATCTGGGTATTCTGAAACTACAGAAATTTCCTTAAATTCTTTATCTTTAATGATTACTGAAATCATATATACTATTCCTTGTTTTTGTTCATAATTAGCAATTTTCGTTTTTACATAGCTTATCTCCTGTAATCATTATTACTTCTCCATTGGATGCACAAATTTCTATGGAATTCTTATCACAGATAATTCGAGCATGGTTGTTTACTAACCAATCCATTCCTAATTTCATATAATAGGATTGCAGAAATTTTATGACTTAAAAGTTCTATTTCTATGCTTTGCAGAACCTTATTTATTTTAACTGAATTCCCATCTGCCGTTTCTACTATAGAAATTTGCCTAATGCTGGTTAAAAGTAAGTTAAAAGTTTGGCAGAATGAAGTACTTTGGGTTGCACCAGAGTCAAATAATACTTTTGTGTAAACGTTGTGAACTAAGAACGTACCGGCTATCACATCTGGAATGAGCTCTGCTTCCTTAGCAGTCAGTTGGAAGGCTCTTACATTCCTTTTTGCTCCTTCTGCAGGTTTAGCTTTATTGTCAGATGATTTGTTCAGTTTTGGACAATCTGGCCTAAGATGTCCAGCTTCTCCGAAGTTGTAACAGACTGAAAATTTCTTCCTCATGCAGTCTTCTTCTTGATGCCCCGGAATTTTGCAAAAATTGCAATATCCTTTGCATCTTCCAAAATGCTTCCTTTTGCAAAAATTGCAAAATGGACTAGTGGTAGATTGCCCATTTCCTTTTTTTCTTGAAATTGTTATGGTTACCCGGATGGAATTCTTGGGTAATCTTTTGGGCTACTTCCTTCCTTATATTTTCTTCTCTTGTCCGTACTAGTTCGTCAGTCAGAGTATTGGCTAATTCCACCGCATCATCAATTGTACGAGGTTTCGCAGCCTTGACGATATTACGGATTTCGGAAATCAATCCCCAAATATAACGAGAAATAAGTACCGGCTCTGGCGAAGCCAGGGTTGGTACCACTCGAGCATATTCGAAGAATTTCGAAGTATAACTGCGACAATCTACATCCACCATTCGGTGGTTTAGAAACTTATTTGCCATTTGATCTTTTTCATACTCAGGACATAATTTTCTTTCTACAAAGCTCTTAAATTCTTCCCAGTTCATAGCATACGCCATCCTTCTTCCTTTTGCTTGTAACACCGTATTCCACCATTCTAGCGCCACTTCTTTGAAAAGATTTGATGCATACATGACCTGATCATCCTGAGCACATTTACTTATGGCAATTACTGCCTCGGTTTTCTCTAACCAAC
The DNA here is from genome assembly GCA_030545235.1 of Helianthus tuberosus. Classification (NCBI taxonomy): domain Eukaryota; kingdom Viridiplantae; phylum Streptophyta; class Magnoliopsida; order Asterales; family Asteraceae; genus Helianthus; species Helianthus tuberosus. The sequence continues at coordinate 85,882,372 of CM060364.1, read as the reverse complement.
GCAGTGTCGCAGTCGCTCCTTCATTGCCTGCAAACTCAGTGGGTTTACAAGCAAGAAATTCTTTGTAAGTGCAACCAGGCGTTGCAGTTTTCCTTTTCTTAGGGAGCGGAGCTTGCCGTGGTTCATTATCATGATTAACATGATCATTACCTCTGTTTATGCTATTACTGAAGTTATCTTCAGAAATACGTTTACTAGGAACGATTTGTTGCGGTTCGATTGGAATTTTAACAGCAGCAACGATTGCTGGAATAGCATTGGCTATCCCTTGAGCAACTATTTCTGGAATAGCGTTGGCTATCCCTTGAGCAACGATATTTTCTATATCCTGCCTAGTCATAAATTGATCCCCCGGTTGTTGCTCAGATTGATTAACCTCATTAACTGGTTCATTATTAACGTTTTCCATCTGATAACTAATTTATAGATAAATAATTAGTATAAAAGAAATAATCCAAGGTCACAATTAATTGCACATAATCACGTAAACGAATATACAACAAAATTGTAAATTTTCTAATATTTCACTTGTTTTATAGATTATATCATGCTTCTATATACAACCGTTTTATTATTTATTTTACACATACTGATTTTACTATTACTATTACACAACCACAATTTCATAATTCCCTATCCTTTGTCAGGTGATATTCTAATAACGGCGTTCCTTCTCATCGTATTTCCAGGAGATCTGTCCCAAAATCTCTTGGATCCTATTTCCAGCATCCATTAGTTCTTTGTTAAAATAACGGAGTTCAACCATATTCTTGTTACTCATTGGTGGATTTGGTAAAGGTTCTGGATTGAACTTAGGAAAAAGCTTATAGGGATGGTTTTGTAATAGTATTTCATTATTCAACCATTCGTCTATTTGCGAGTGGATTGAAGGTTTTGGAATAGCTGGTTCTAAATTCATTGGTAGTTGTGTTTCAAGAGAATGAATAAAATCATTTTCATTAATAGGCTCAATAGTATCATCGTTTGCCATTATAAAATCTAACTCTTCCTGAGATGGTAACCCCTCAATTTGCCTAGAGCTTTCCCCAATTTCCATTTTCTTAGGCTTGGGTTTCTCAAGAGGTAAAGCGTTGAATTCTATAGGTTCTTCTATGTCTGGTATATACCTATTGAAATCTCTGGAAACTTCTATTCTTACTGGATAGAGATTTAAATTCTGAAGGGCTTCCGACAGATCACTCATGCTGTTTATGCAAGATACATACAATTACTAAGTTAAAATCATAACAAAATTTTATAGAAAAACTTTTAAATATTATTTCATACTAGGTAACTTATCAAAACAACTGAAAATACAAACAGACTAGGTTTTATTTGTAAATTTATTTATTTACTGAATCAGGTTTCTTAGCTTATATTTAATAAGGATGCTAAAACTTGAATCAAAATATTTAAAGATTTGTATTTACTGCTATAGTGGTTAGCATATAAAGATCTGCCCATACTGTATACAGTTAACTAGATAATAAAACATATAATCAGTTAATAAAACATGTTTTCACAGAATAGCAATTAAATTTCCTAAGTATCTCTCAATTATTTTAATAGGCTAAAATTAATAGTAAGCTTAAATCAGTGGCTCTGATACCACCTTTTCCTGTCACGGCCCTTGGCCCCGGTTTGACCTGGTCCAGAGCCGCGAGGCAGGAAATCCGATGGTATCTAATTAAATGACAGCGGAAGTCTTTTTAAACAGGATCGATTAATATTAAAACTGCTCGTTTATATATATAATATAGGGATAAATCCCATAATTTACAATAAAGTGATTTTACGGGGAAATCTTTATTTCTCAAAACATGTTTCTTTATTTATTTACATTGAGCCACTTTTCTAAGCTTGTAGTGCTCTACGGCACTTTTCATGTGCTCACAACAGATCACCTGAAACATGTTTGAAAAAGGTTTTGTCAGCGGGAAATACTGAGTGAATCATTCTATTTTGCATAATGATGCGTAGTTATTAATTACAGCATAAGAGCGATTACAATGGCTTCTATCTTATTTTTATCTGGCATCCTGTCACAATGTTGACATGTCACAATGGTGACGATGGTCATACCACTATTAGATCAATGAACCTAAATAGTGATGATTATCCCTGTAGGTCAATGAACCTAACAGTGATTATCCCGAGTAGGTCAATGAACCTAACTGGGAGAAAATTAGTAATGTGCACAATACCCCACTAACCAGTAATTCAAGATATCCATGACTTAGTCCCTGTAATTATAACCTTGAAAATAATTTGAGGTATTGTAAAACAGTTGAGAAAAAGAGAATGGCTCACATTGCAGATTTAACGAGCAGAGTATAAGCCTACTGATTAGCCTTGATTAACCTAATTTATAACAGGCACACAATTCAGTTAGTAACTTAATACAACATTTACGATAACTCACGAGATCAAACCCTCACAATCGATTTACAAGTGCAATACTTAACAATTCAGCGGATTCACAACGAATGACAGAGTATAGTCCGAGTTCGAAAAACACTCAAACATTCAAGTCGAAATCACGATGAATAACAAAGTATAAACTCAATTTGAGCGGCACTTAAACAATCGTTGGATAGTTATAATCGATCGGACGTTGAATCGTATCAGCGATCGAGTTATTACCCTGATTGCGGCGTCGATTAGTGAATCGTGTGTGTTAATTGTGATAAACAGAGCTTATCTCAGTCTACGAAACGAATTTCTTCGTCGTTCAAGCGTCCAGAATCAAGTCCCAAAGTCGGCTATTTATACACAAAATTTGGCTTAGCTTACGGACCGTAACAAATAACCCTTACGGTCCGTAAGGGTCTTGAAATTAGCATAGGGTGGCCATGTGTGGGACTAGGCATGCTGAGTCGACACTTTCTGAAAATTCGAATTGGACAGCTGTTTATGTAGATAATCGTTAACTAGGAAATACCCCCCCTGAGTTTTAGGGGCCCTGATCCTGATTCTGATTGTTCTGAAAATTTTAGGGTTTGCGCAGAATCACTTGGGTGTCTCAATTAGGGTTTCCTATTAGTCAAATTAATTTAATAATTATGACTTTTGATGAGAGTTGTTACAAACACCGCGACAGTGGTAGTAGTGAACAGTTTTATCCCTACTCTACACCAAGCCCACTCGTCTAAAGCCCTCATCGTCTTCAGTCACGTATGATTATGCTCTTCATCTTCCTCACAGTTCCATTCCTCCTCACATTAGCGTCAGATTCCACATGCCGAGTGACGACGGCGGCGATTCGGTTTCAAAGAAGAAAAAATAAATAAATAAATAAACAGAGAAAGAGGAAGAGCGAGCAATTTCTAGGGCTTTGGTGGTGTCGGTAGATGGCGACATGAGAAGGTAACGGTGGGTCGGAGGTGGTGCTCAATAAAAACACCAAGTCAGTTGTTTCAATTTGTTATGCGAATAAGTTATGATGCCCCTGTTTGTGTTGTGTTTATTTTTATTAGTGCACATAATTCATGTTGTTGTACAGGTTGATTGTGTATCCCCCCCCCCCCCCCCAAAAAAAACAGTCAACTTTTGTATGATTTTCATGTCCATGCCATTGAGATTTGAAAGTGGGTTAGGGTTTATGATTATTGGGGTATGGGTCTCATGAAAGTTATTCTCATCATTTCACTAGCAATTTTGAATTGTCATCTTTTTCTATAAGTTTGGTGTTGTTCCATTTCTTGAGAGACTTAGTTGGGACTTGGGAGAACAATTTTGTAAACTGGAGATTTAAAATACTATATGTGCTTAATTTAGATTTATTGTTTTACCTTGGTTAGGATTTACTCCCATACTGTATTGTATCTACAAGCTCGCCTCAGTTTGAGGCTTTGACTTTGGCATACCAGACTGAGGTAGCTCAAGAGCGGAACAGTTCATTCACATTCTTCTTTTGAACCCGCTTGCCTACTACTAACAGACCCTTTAGTGGTGCGGCCTCTAGCACTCTTATGCTTTAATCAAATATATAATGCTTCACACATCGCACCACACATTTCTTGCAAATTCATCATCTTGCTTCTCATTATAAGATCGTTACACTTATTGAGGTCATCCATTTGAAATCTTGCTTAATTACGTTTCTTGCGAATCTGATTTTACCCAACTTGAATAACTGTAATTTGGTGTTTTTTGTTTAACTCAAGACTTGAATGGAAGACGAATCTGAAAAATACCAGCCTCATTTCTCTATATACTTCAAGGTAGGGATTCAACACGACATCCTAGTAGAGCTTTACAAAAAGGTCCAGGTCCATACTGCCATTCATGAACCACCCAACTAGCACAAGAGGTAGCTACAACCTTTATTTTAGATTGAAATTGCAGGCTTTGCAGGTCAAGAGTAATATCTTGCAGTTTTCCGGCTTTGTCTGGCCTGATAATGAGGTAATAATCATTTCATCTACAGTAGAATGTTGATGTTATTTTCTCACTAGCTATTTTCTTTTTAATGTTACAAGGTATGACAAGCATGCATATGTAGAGAATAAATAAATAAATAGATATTTACACATGTAGTAATTCGGAGATCTATATCACTATATGATTCCATTAGAAAAATATGCATGATCTATTCTTCTAAAGCTAATTTTGATATAAATGCATGACATGTACTGGTTGTGAATTGTGATACATTTATTGTCGTTGCTATAAGTGTGAGCAGTAAATATTTATCATCATTCCGGGAAAAGCATAAATTAAGAGTTAAAGAAAAGGTTGACAAGCTTAATAAAGAGAAGCTCTCGGAGTTCTGTGATATATTTGACATCACGACAGTCAGCAGAACTAATAAGGTTTGTTTATTCATTCTATGGTTCTTTATAAATTTAATGTGGAATATTCATCAGATAGCTGTATGACATCATGTTTGTTTTGCTAAAACAGGAAGCTATTGTGGTGACGCTGATAGATTTTATGTTGACTCCTCATGGCACAACTAGCGAGCTGCTTGCAGAGAAAGATCAGGTTTGCATTTAAGCTTTAAAAATTGCTATTTTTCACTCTATTGACGTCCTGAATATAATATGGCATGTTATTCAGTCGACCACAGGTAAAAAGCGTAAGAGGCCAAGCAAGAAAAGTGCATCTGCCTCTGAGGCTACACCTTCTAAAAGCTCATCTAAGGTACCTTCTCCCCAATCTAAGTCCACCTAGAAATGAAGCATGATAAAGATTTTAGCACAAAGATTAAACCTAGAAACCAAACATGTGACGCAAGAAATCCAAAAAAAAAAACGTTTTAATGCTTTATAATCATATATGCTAACCACAATGTAAATCGCGCAACGCGCGTCGGGCAATGACCCTAGTTATTCTAATTCTAACTATAATAATTTCAAATACGAGAACAATTCTAAGTTGTCATAGGTCAGATTTTTTAACCTTTTGTCTAATTTTAGTTTATGTTAATTTATTATAATAAATTTTATTACTTTTATTATTATAACAATATTTAGTATATTTAGTTGTAGCATTATAACTTTCAATTTTAGGCATTCCTTTTTGACATTCATATTCTTTTTTTACGTCTTGATATAAATTTTACTCAAAAATCGACCTATGAATAGTAATGTACAAGTAATTGAAGCACAAAAAGACATGTCATCAAAGCTACCTCACCATTTAGTTTTTGTCATATGGCATGTGTACTTTTTGTTACTATAATAATCTACTAGTAGTAAACCCCGTGTGCCACACGGGGCGGTGTTTAGAAATTTTACATACCACATTTTATTAGAAATTATGTTAGCAATGGCACGTCTACGTTATATCAATGGCACTATTGACTATTTGACCATCCTTCATTTAACTTGAAGCCCATCTAGTATATAATAAAAGAAAACAACGTAATGACGCATGTCATTCATTGAAGCTCATCTATTTTTTAGTTTTTCCGCTTCTGTCTCTCTCTCTCCTACTTAATTATAAATGATAAATATTAATTAAAAGATTATTATAAAATTAAATTTAATATAAATTTAAACAATTCGTATAGGAGATAATATAATATTTTGAAATATTTATCAGATTTCAAAATTATTTATCCTGAAATTAAAATGTAAATGGTTTACTTATTTTATTAAATTAAAGTAGTTGAGGGTAGAACCGATTTCAAAAATGTTTAAACAAAAATATTAATCAATGTTTATTGGTTGTTTAGTATATAAAATTACATGTGCTCAACCCATACAATACATGAGGTTCTTAAAAATGTAACTTTTTTTCATTATTTAATATATAAAATTAAATTTATCCAACCCGTACAATACACATGGTTCTTAAAGATATAACTTTTTTTAATATTTAATATATAAAATTACATTTATTCAACACGTGTAATAAACAAGGCTTTTAAAGATATTTTTTTATTATTTGGCATATACAGTTACATTTATTCAACTCGTGTAATACACGGGGTTCTAACCTAGTATTATCATATTTTATACCTAAATTAGTGTATAGTATATGTTTAAAAACTGATGAAACACAGGTTAACACCAAGGTTAATCAGTGGGGTTATTTCTTCTGTGGGTTCAATCTCTCTTTCTGCTCGTGGAATGGCTTGGTTCCTGCAAAACAGCAACACCGTTAGTCTCGTTAAGAGGGGAATATGGGGGTTTCCCTCTTAACCAGGCTCCGGCGTGAGAATAAGTACTGTTCTGAGGGAGAATAAACAGTGTGTGTTAAGTGCGAGAATATAGAGAGCAAGATGATCAACCTGGATGGTGAAGGGTCCTATTTATAGTCGGAAGGTGAAGAAGGGAGGGAGCAGCGGTGCCAGCTGTAGACGCGCGCCAGCTGTCCGACCAAGGGGAATATCCCCTTGGTCTCCTCTGTTGTGGTCAGTGTAGTGGAACACGTGGCGCGCCTGCATTTGCCTCTTTTGGAGACGTCGTACTGGCGTTGTCGGACTGCTCCCGGATTCGTCGCAAGCCTACGTGGCGCTTGATGACTGGTGACACGTGTTGTCCTTTATGTCGGATGGAGCATCTTTGGTGTTGCCTTCATATTTTTCAGAAGCTTCTGGAAGCTTCTGGATGGTGTCGTTGATGTCAGTGCCACATAAGCTGGCAAAAGTGGTATGGTCCTTGCCACGTGGGCAAGGAATTGGGACCATACATCTTCAAGTCCTCCCAGTCCAGTGTGCCTTCTAGTTGAGTTGATCGTCTAGGAGGGATTCTGGACTTATGAAGGTAGTGCTTTTCCTTAAGACGTTTGCGCATGACGGGCGTACGGTTTTTGATTCTTTGTAGAAATGAGCCTAGAGGACGCATGGCGCATGGTGCATGGGTTTTAACTCCTTGTAAAAGTGAGCCGAATGGACGCATGACGCATGGCGCATGGGTTTGCTCCTTGCAAAAGTGAGCTGAATGGACGCATGGCGTACCGCGCATGGGTCTGCGAAAGTGAGCCAAATGGACGCATGGCTTACCGCGCATGGGTTTTGGTCCTTTATAAAAGTGAGCCAAATGGACGCATGGCGTACCGCGCATGGGTTTTGACCCTTTATAAAAGTGAGCCAAATGGACGCATGACGTACCGCGCATGGGTTGTGGCCCTTTATAAAAGTTATCTTCAAGAGGAAGCTTTGTCTGTCTTGGGAAGGAGTGACTGATGTAACTGTCTGGTGTCAGGTGAACAGTTGCCTTTTCAGTCACCGTCAGTTGCTTTTTCAGCGACATGTCAGGTGTCTGTTCACCTGCTTCCGGAAAAAGGGGTGACGCCTTCTCTCTCCTCTGACGTGTCTCTCCCCTATTGGTTGCCTTTTCAGATCCTGACGCCCCCACTACCCATCGCATTAAATGCGATGGGTATAAATATATGGTGGTTTCCTCTTTCTTCTCCATTATTCAAAATTTGAATTCCGGGTTTCTCTCATCTTCCTTCGTTTTCTTTCCTTCTTCGCTTGAGTTCATCTGTTTTATTGTTTGTTTCTCCATAATGTCTTCTGCAAATCCTTCTTCAAGAAAGAGGAGGAACAAAGGTAAAACTCCCCCTGGCCTGGAGCAGGCGGTTATAGGGTGGAAAGAGGAGGAATTCCAGAATTTGGTAAGGGAGATGGGTTTTCTCCCTGATTGGGGTGCTCAGTATCCTATTGCTGGTTCCACCGCCATGGATGCTCCTCCTGGGTACATGACTTTGTACGCTGCTTTCTTCCGGGAGGGTAACTTTAGGCTTCCGATGACTCGATTCACTGCTGACGTGCTGAGGGGTTATGGTCTCCACATCTCTCAGATCAATGCCATTGGGCTCCCTCGTATTACTCACTTCGAGTTCGTTTGTATGGCTAATCGTGTGGATCTGACGTTTGAGATGTTCAACGTCTTTTATACTGTTTCGTATACAAATGGTTTCTACTCCTTTAGTGTTCGTACCAGTGTATCTCCAGTTTGCTCTGTGCCGTTGAAGAGTCTACATGACTGGAAACAGAAGTTTTTTTATATTCGGCGGGGTGTTGTTCCTGTGGATATGCATTACAGGGCAGTGGGTGAGGGTATCCCCAAGGTTGATGTGGTTGCAGATTTTGCTGACCAAGATTGGTATAAGAAGTTGACCCGTAAAGCTACTCCAATAATCCAGCTTGAGGAGATGGCGTTGGTGGGTGCCGGTATGAGCATGAAGTGGGTTCCTAAACATCCATTTGGGGTTCCGGTTTATGGTTATGATGGCAAGTGTACGTTTTGCTTCATATCCTTTTTTTCTCTCTGTTGTATGTGTATGTTGCATTATTTTTGTATTGTTCTTTATCTTCGCGTTTTTTGCAGTAGGTTTCACTTTGTTGAACGTTTTGGATCTTAAGGCACCGGGTGCAATGGTTGAGGCGATACAAAAACCTGATAAACGACCCTGGTTGGATCAGATCCGTGGCCGTTTTCTACATCTGAATGATGAGAGTCTCACTGCTTTCGTTAACACTGTCTTAGGTGAAGATAGTGAGAATGATGATGATGCATTTGATTCTATTCGAGAGGAAGTTATCGTTCTCTCGAGTGATGGGTCTGGCAGATCTTTTGAAGACCTAACCTCTCGTTCCGCGCGTGCAGGTCCGACGTAGGGTGTTGTGCATGAACCGGTGAACGAACCTGTTGGTGATGATTTAGAGATTCCGGTCGAAACTGCTGACCCGTTGGAGACGAGGAGAAAGGCGAAGGCTGACAAGCCGGAAGGGAAAGGGAAAAAGGTTGAAGGAACTGCCACTGAGCCTCCTCGTAAGCGACCTCATACTCATCGTATCCTTGATTATGTTGTCGTTTCTGATACGTTGCCCGGTTTCGGGGTTGGAGAGAAACGTCCTGAGTTGGATCCCGAGGACCGCGCAACTCTAACAGAGATTATGCAGAAAAAGATGTTTGAGGATAGGAAGCGAAAGCTTGATGAGCAGGCTGCTGCTGTGCTTGCATCAAAGAAGATTAAACTTCAAAAAGAGAATCCTCCTGCCCCTTCTGAATCGGATATTGACATGGGTATTTTTGCTGAAAAACCCTCGGATTTGCTGCAGAAGATTTTTGAAGCTTCTGGTATTCGTTTGAGCTTCTTCGAGCTTGTCTTACATTTTTTGTTTGTTTGTCCTTCTTTTCTTTGAATATGCTGCTCGTTTTGGAGCAGGTGCCAAAACAGCCAAGACTAGACACAAGATTGACATTTCCAAAATTACTCCTCCAGAATCTCCGCCGTCGAGGGCGTTTGGGTTGTCTCCCCCTCATGAAACTCCTGACGGGAAGAAAAAAGGAGATGTGAGGGTTGAGCAGTTTGGAGAAGGTGGTGGTAATGCAGGTGGTGATGCGGGTGGTGTTGCGGGCGGTGCTGCTGGTGGTGATCGAGGTAAAAATGTTGAGGTTGAAGTGGAGGTAAGTGAAACTACTCCTCATCAAACGGTGTATACCAAACGCCCACCGGGTGATGGTGGTGGTGCAACCTCAGGTGTTGTCCGCAACCCTCAATTTGAAAAGGTGCATGCCGATTCTTTTGATACGACGAATCCTGCTTGTGATGATCTTCCGCATGCCCCCCGTTGGAATCTGACCCAGGGTTCTCGGATGAATGATTTGGATAACTGTCATGAGTTTTTCTCCCTGTCTCTCCCCCCAGCTGAAAGGATGTTCCAGAAGAGGCGCCGCCGGTTGGAGCTTTTGGATGAGCATGTGCAAGCCGGGGTCAACTTCTGGTCCACTTCACAGGAAATTGTCCGTGAGTGGAAGCTGATGGGGGAAGACACTCTCGAGTTTGAAAATGAGAAAAAGCTATTTGCAGAAGAGAAGGAACAATTCAATGTTGAGAAGAAGGGGTTGATCTGGAGGATAGCTGATGCGGAAGAGAAACTTGCCCAAGAAAAACAAGCCAATGCTGATAAGCAGAAAAACTGGGAAGCTGCGTGCGAGCGTACTAATGTGGAGCTTAAAACTCAACGTGACGCTATTGTGCGTTTATCTGGCGAGAAGGCAGATCTTGCTGATGAAGTTCAAAAGGCGCGTGTTGCCTTTGAAGAGAAGGAAAAGGAGTATATTGCGCGTATTGCGAAACTGGAAGAGCTTGCTAGACAGTATGAGACTGCTGATCGTCTTCTTCAAGAGAATACTGTTGAATGCAAGGCCTCTGAACTCATTGCTGAGGAAGCGTCAGCTGATTGCAAGTGGTTGCTCTCGCGCGCGGTGCCTCTGGTAACTTCTTTTCTTTACCTTGTGACTTTCATGAGTTGTTTCTCTTACTTGTGTGTTTCTTCGTAGATTGTTGATCGCATCGTCAACTCCCACGAGCTTGCCAATTATATGTTTGAGCTGGGGCAAGCTGGTTACAGCAGCGGGCGTAAGGATGGGTACAACGAGGGTAGGGCTGCGGCCCTTAATAAGGAGAAAGAACATCATTTCGAGCTGTGGAAGGAGGATTTTACTGCTGCTTATGCTGCGAAAAGACAAGAGTTTTCGTCTTTGGAGTTTGATGTGGTTAAAGCTGCCAAAAAATTGGCTCGAAGATCTCATGGTGTCGTGTTGTTAAAGAAAGCGCTTGGCGATGAAGGTGGTGCGGCTGGAGGTGCCGGGCCCAGTCATCCTGAATGAGGGACTCCGGCCTGCGCGCCGCGTATGACCTTGGTTGGTCTTGTACTTGACAATTGGATGAACAATTTTAACTTTCCTGTTATGTTTGTGGATATTTGACCATGCTTTGACATTTGTTATGCTAATAGTTGTTTGTTTTTATACGAATTTTGTTATCGTCATAATATGTGCATGTGTAATTACTTTGATTCAGGTATCACGAATGAATGATGGCACTGACAGGTTGCGTTGTGTTTATTACAATGTTTTATTCTGTCGTATTCGTGCGCAGGTTTGATCGTGAATACGAAGTGATCGAGTTACAGGTTATTGTGTAGACCCGGCTGTTCTCAGCCTTGGGGGTGCTTACAATGTTTGTTTGTCCCGTGTTCGATGTTTTCGTGTTTGTGTGGGCACGAAGTATTTGTTTGGCGTTTGTTAGGCTTTAGTTGTGTGTCTGACCCGGCTGTGCACTTGTTTGTGACAGGCCTTGGAGGTCTATAACGTTTCCTAATGGTCAAGCCATTGATGTTTTCGTGTATGCCCAAAGTAATATATGCAGTTGTGACAAAGAAATTTGTATGATAGAAAGATAGCCAAACACTTCTTGTATTACTATAAATGTGTTGGCGACTTGGCCATTGCTATTACAAGAATTTTCTTCACAGGTAACACTTTCTCAGCTGTTGGGCGTTCCATGTGCGAGGAACCTCCTTGTTGTCGATGGTGCGCAGCTTATAGGCTCCTTTTCCGAGCACGATGTCGATGACATATGGACCCTCCCACTTGGGAGCCAACTTCCCGGGTTTTTCTGCATTTGAGGCCTCGTTGTCTCTGAGGATGTATTCTCCCGGGTTGAAGGTGCAGACTCGGACTTTAGAGTTGTAATATTTTTCCAGCTTCATTTTGTACTTTGCTTCATTGATTGCCGCCATTTCTCTCCGTTCTTCTAGGAGGTCAAGGTCGATCCTCCTCTCCTCTTCATTGTTGATCATGTTCATTAAGAGCATTCGGGGTGACGGCAATCCTATCTCCGCAGGTATTACTGCCTCCGATCCATAAACCAAGCTAAACGGTGTTTCTCCGTTGCTTGTTTTGGGCATCGTCCTGTGGGCCCACAAGATGCTGGGTAGTTCGTCTACCCAACCTCTTCTTTTTTCTCCCAGCCTCGCCTTGATTCCATCGACAATACTCTTGTTGACGGCTTCAACTTGACCATTCCCCTGCGGGTGCGCGACCGAGGAGAAGGTGTGTTCGATGTGTAATTCCTTGAACCACTGTTGAAGATTGTTTTCGGCAAAGTTGGTTCCATTGTCGGTGATTATCTTGAGGGGTAATCCAAAACGACATATGATTTGTTCCCAAATGAATTTTTTGACAACGGTGGTTGTGGTTGATGCGAGGGCCTTTGCCTCTACCCATTTGGTGAAATAGTCGACTGCGACTATTATGAATTTGACGGCTCCTGGGGCTTCGGGAAAAGGTCCGACCATGTCTATTCCCCATTGTTGAAAGGGCCACGCCGTCGTGACCGGTACCAATTCATTCTTGGGGCGCATTGTTTTAGGAGCGTGTCTTTGGAATCCACTTCATTTCCTCAACTCTTTGACCACATCCAAATGCATTCCGGGCCAGTAATACCCCGCATTCATGACCTTTGCTACCACCATTCTTGGTCCGACGTGTATACCACAGATTCCTTCGTGCACTTCTCTGATCAAATAGCTTGCGTCTTCGGGATCAACACATCTTAACAAAGGCCCGAGGTATGATTTTCTGTACAAAATCCCATCAGCCAACTGGTAATGTTCGGATTTGTATTGGATTTTCCTCGCTTCTGCCTTGTTTTCCGGGAGTATTCCAGATTGGAGGTACGCGATTATCGGAGTCATCCGAGACGTTGTCCCTAGTTGAACGACGCTTAGTTCTCTTAGTGGCACTGACGGGTTGCTCAAAACCTCTATGCGCACGTCCTTTGCGAGGTGTTGGAAACTTGTAGAGGCGAGTTTACTCAGCGCGTCTGCTAGCTTGTTCTCGCTTCTGTTAATGTGGTGCACCTTGTAGGAATAGAAGGTTTGTAACAACGTTTTTGCTTGATTTAGGTAGAGCGCCATTGTATCTCCCCTGGCTTCGTATTGCCTGTTGATTTGACCAGCCACTAACATGGAATCCACATGCGCTTCGATGTGTCGTACCCCCATTTTGATTGCCAACTTCAAGCCAGCAAGGAAAGCTTCATATTCGGCTTTGTTGTTTGTGCTTTTAAAATCCAAGCGTATGGCGTAGGTGAACTCGTGTTTGTCAGGGCTCACCAGCCGGAGACCGGCACCTGTGCCATCTTCGTTAGACGCGCCATCTGTGTATAGTAACCATGGTTCTTCCACTTGCTGTCTCTCGGCTTTTTCCATCGCCTTGCATTCTCGATCTTTGTCATCCGGTACCTCTGTCATGAAGTCTGCGAGTACTTGACCTTTGATCGCCGGTCTTGGTCTGAACACGACATTATGACCCCCGAGCTCTATCGCCCATTTTGCTAGTCTCCCTAAAATCTCTGGCCTTGCGAGTATGTTGCCGATGTTGTAGTTTGTTAGCACGTGAATGACGTGATTGGCAAAGTACCTGCGCAACCGTCTGGATGCGTGGATCAGTGCGAGTACTAGTTTCTCCATGATTGCGTACCGGGTTTCTGGGTCAGTCAGAGTTCGTGACACATAATAGACTGGCGTTTGAACACCCTATCGATCAACAAGTAACACTGCTCCTACTGCTCTGTCGGAGGCTGATAAGTATAGCACCAGAGGTTCGCCCTTGACTGGTGCAGTTAATGTTGGCAGCTTGATGAGGCAGTCTTTCATCTCGCGGAATGCGCCCTCGGCTTCCGGAGTCCACTGAAATTGGCTCTTCTTCATGCAGTTTCGGAGAGTCTTTATAAACGGAAAAGATTTGGCTGCATGATTGGCCAGGAAGCGGTTAAGTGCTGCCAACCGTCCTGCCAATTTTTGCATCTCCTTGATCGTCGAAGGTGATGGCATGCGTTCAATTGCTTGTATCTTGTCAGGGTTCACCTTGAAGCCATCTTTCGTGACAATGAAACCCAGGAATTTCCCCTCTTCCATGCCGAAAGAGCATTTCGCTGGGTTTAACTTGATACTGACTCCGCGCAGGGTGTCGAACGTCTTTTGTATGTTCAGCAACATTGTACTCTCCTCTTTGCTCATAATAACTAGATCATCCATATACACTTCTATATACTTGCCGATGGCATCGTGGAAAGTTTCATTCATGAGCCTCTGATACGTCCCGCCCGCATTTTTTAATCCAAAGGGCATTTTGGTATAACAGTATAGCCCTGTTGGTGTGCGGAACGCGGTCTTGTCTTCATCCTGCACAGCCATCTGTACCTGGTGGTACCCCTTGTAGCAATCGAGGAAGCATTTCCATCAGAATGTGGCAAGTGAATCAATCTTTTAATCAATGTCTGGTAAGGCGTAACAGTCGCGTGGACATACCTTATTCAGATCCTTGTAGTCTACGCACATTCTCCAGCTACCGTTGTTCTTTTAGACCATCACTGGGCTTGCTACCCACGTTTGATACCTGACCTCCCTGATAATTCCCGCATTTAACAGCTCTATCCCCTGCTCTTTCATGGCGTCGTGCTTTATGTCTCCCAAGTGGCGCTTGGCGTGCACTACCGGCTTTGCGTCCTCCGAAACGTTTAATTGGTGTTCGGCTATGTGCCGTGGAACACCCACCATGTCTGCCGGTGTCCAGGCGAACACGTCCATGTTTTGGAACAACAGTTTCTTTAGCGCTGCGCGCGTTAGGTCAAACATTGCAGGTCCCAAGGTAACTGTTTGTTCTGGATATGCGCTGTTTAACACCCATTTCTCTGCCTCTGGACGTGGTTCTGGTTTTCTTGCCTTTGCAGGTCTTAGCTCATCTGTTGCTAGGACTTCCTTGCTTGCGTATATGATGGCCACTCCTGTTTCTGTTGGGAACCCTACAGCTGAGTGTGGGCCAGAGCAGATCATGCTGAAGTCACCTTGGGATTCTCTTCCCAGCAGGATATCGTGTCTTGAATGTGGTGGCAGCACCATGAATGTGACTTCTTCTGTTCTTGAGTTTCTTCCGTCCGAGAGCAACACTGGGAATGATATTTGTCCTAGAGGAAAAACGGCTTCATTGCAGAAACCAGTGAGCGGGTAATCAACTGGTTCTAAGCGCGCCTTATCCTCTTGATCGAACTGATTAAAACACTGTTCATATATGATATCCGCAGTGCTCCCCGGATCGATGAAAATGTAATCTGTTTGGTAATGCCCTATGACGCCCGGGATGACTATGGGCCTTCTTTCTCGTGGGCCTCCTCTTACAACTGGGAAAATGACCTGTTTCTCGCGCCATGAATCATCTTGCGCGCGCTTGTTGTAGTTTCTTCTTGGCCTTCGTGGACCCCCTTGAACCATTTGGGTTTCAAGCTTCCGGAGTTTTTTGTTATCCGACCCTTCTTCTCTTCTTTGAATCTGGCGGTAATCACGCCTTCTACCCTTGACCAGGTGAGTTAACTTTCCGTCTCTCAAGGCCTTTTCGATTTCTTGTTTGAGGCTGAAGCAATCGTCAGTTAAGTGCCCTGTGTCTTTGTGAAACTCGCAGAAAAGATTCGGGTCTTGGCCCCTTTTGTTGCGCATTTGCAGCGGTGGTTTGAACTGGTGGTTCTCAGTTGCCAAAACTTCTGAAGGAGTTTTCGTGAGGGGTGTCCACTGTTTCTCCCTTTTTCCCGTTTCACCTCTTTCCAGTGGGCTATTTGATTGATCGTGTGGCGCGCATCCTCTCTTACTGGGCTTCTCTCTCTGTGACCGGATTCTTTCCATGGTTGGCTTCTGCCTTTCTTGCTATGCCGGTCGTTATGGTTGTAGCTACGCTGGCGGTGATCGTCCCCGGTCAGCTGTCTGTCGGACTGGGCGATTGTTTTGGCTGCCTCAATGAAGGTTTCCCAATCTTTGGGTCCTCCGTCTCTTCCTTTTACACGCTTGATTAAATCATCGCACTTGACTGCCCGCATGAAGTATGCGCGCATCATCTTTTCGCCCACGTCACCAATCTCCAAACATTCTTTGTTATATCTCGTAATGAAGTCTTCCACGCTCTCGTGGTCTTTGCGCCATATGTTTAAGCAATCAGCTGGATCCCTGGTGTGTCGTCGTTGCTGTGAGAAGTGTGCAAGGAACTTCTCTCGGAAATCAACCCAGGATTTGATTTTTCCTGCTGGCAGACTGTCAAACCAGACGCGCGCTGCACCTATGAAGGTTTGAGCGAAGAGATGACACCAGGTCGGTAATTTCCATCCGCCTGTTGCTCTAGCACCGTTAAAAACTTGAAGGTGATCGTCTGGGTCTGTCAACCCGTTGTATTTGCCCACATTGTGTGGCAATTTTGCTTTGTCAATGGCAGCCGTGGCGATCTCCCTAATGAACTTCGAATTCTCAGCCATGTCGTCTAGGCGATAGCTCAAGGTGTAATCATGTTCTGCTTTTGGGTCATAACCTGCGCGCTTGCGAGGTTTGTACGCTTCATGCTCTGGTGGTGTAACACCCCAAAAATCTGAATGTTTATATTGTCGTATGTTCCTATAGGACATATCAGGAAATAAATAACTAGGCTATTTAACCTAGTTAAAAGGAGTAGCTAGAAATAATAAAGGAATGAATCCTTAGGGGGCAAACATGTTAAAATTGGAACTTGAATGGTTAATTAGGGTTAAAACACAAACACACACACATTCAGGTGTGTGTGTCGTATGGAGCAGGAAGGAGAAAAGGGGAAAACCCCTAATTATCATAAATTTAGCAAATTCAAGCCCTAGATGTGATCTTGAGTCCATGCATGTCTCGATTCTGGATCATCTATGCATTCTTGAACACAAGGTAAGTAGAATTTTGGTGTTTGATGACTTTGAATGGGATGGGTTATGTTGTAAATCGTGAATTTGTATGAAATTGAGTATGAGTAGGTGTTAATGTTATGATATAGAACCAAGATTATACATGGTTTGGGCTAATTTGATGATTAGAGGTGAAACCCATTTGTGTTGGTAAGGATGATGACTTGAATGATCATCCATGTTTAATTAATCATGATTGTTGATATATTATGATCGATAGGATGGATTCTTACTAGATGAATTGAAAGAATTGTGGTGTTGATATGTTTGATGTTTATGTGTTAATGATACTTGTTATTTAGTAAGAAGATTTGATGAAATATGAATGAACTTGGAAGATTATGCATAAACTAGTTGTACATGGTGCCTAGGAAGTAGTACGCACACCACGTGTTTGATAAAATGTCTAAATGACAAAAATATGTGAAGGTTATGTTAGGATGATGTCGAGTATGCTATATGCTAGTTTGAATCGACTAATGAAATGCATATGTGAGATATGAACTTGATATGATCGTTTATATGAATAATCATGTATGCTAATAAGGATGTAAATGTGATGACATGAAAGTATAGGAATCATGTCAAGATGGATGGGAGCGTGGAAGGCTAACGGGCCAAGAAGTCTCAAGTAAGCAAATGCAATTACGGACGCATAAGGTAAGTGAATCCCGGACTTACACTTTAGATGTAAAATGTATTGTAGTATAATGGTTATTGTGAATCATGTGAGAAATTATGAAACAATGGAGGTAATAAGTTAAGTTTACGGTAAATGAGTCGAAAGTGGTTAGAAATAGTTCTATTAAATATATGTAAGAAAGAAGCTTACACAATGGTATTATGCATAAGGATGAAATAAGTAGTTATACGCGTAGATATGGGTTAGTTGAAAGTAAGTAAGTGAGACTTGTTATGTGTATACATGGTTATGTTTGTATGAATGAAATCTAATGATGCTAACCGTTTTCCTAGTTAGAATGAAATGGGAATGCAGGTATACTAGTGATGGAAGTTGAAGGTAGACACCGAATTTCAATGCGGGTGGTTCGAATGGATGGATGAATGGACTATCATAAGCGAAAGCATGATATATTGACGTCTAATTATGCAATGTTTAGATTTTATATTATGTCACCGGTTGCTAATGATGAGATTGAATGTGGTGATTGCAGGTTGTACAGGGTTATGGATGTTTTCATCAATAAATGTACGTGGTTGAAGATCGAGTCAAGGCATGGATTGTACGTGGGTGTGTATGTGGTCACTTAATTTGATATATGTATGTTAGTTTTAATTAATTTATAAAAAGGGATTAATGTATTTAAGTGAAAGAGAGAATATCATGAAAGAAATTTTAAGTATGTATTTTTCCGCTGCGAATCTTAGGTTAAAACGTGTTAGGGCGTTACAGGTGGCAACCTGCTGAACACTGTGTTCGTCTCGTCGTCATCTTCAAATTCGTCGTTTATGTTGCGCGGGCCTAAACGACTTTGTATTGGCTTCTTTGGTTGGTTAGAATACTGCACGTAATTGCTTTCTGTTTCACTGTAAGTATCGCGCGTGTCGTGCGCGCTTGGCCTTCTGATATGTGGTGGAGGTACTGACTCAGGGCGTAAGTTGAATGCGTTGGTCTGTTGAGGCATGGGAGCGCTCAAAGGCCTTGGCAGTGGAGTGACAAATGCGGACTGGTTTGCTTGTGCCTGAAGCAGAGCTTGCTGCGCGCTGAGTTGTGTGTAAACAAGGTTTATAGACGCCACTTGTTCGGCATACCAGGAAGCCAGAGTTTTTCCTTCAGGTAGCCCTAGTAGTGCAGAGAAGTTTAGTTGTGCTTGATCCGATGGAGCTGAGGGACCAGCTCCATGGCTCTGAGTTTGCACTGGTGGTGGTGTCTGCTGGACTACCTCTGACGGAGGCTGGAACGTAGCTCCGTTTATGGTTTGAGTGATGATTCTGGGTGGAGTAAGTAGTACCAGGTGTGTTTTGAGTAACGATCCTGGATGCACTTCCAAAGATGCTGGGAAACTCGTTGTTCATCGGCCCTTCCTGGATAATTTCGTTCCTTGGACCCCTCTGGACGTGTACGTTGTCCGAAACGAGTTCAAAGGAAGAAACGTCTCCATCTGCCTGGTGAGAAGGGTTTTGTTCAGCCATGTTGACGAGTGTTTTTTGAAAAGAAAAGGAGATGAGAGTGGTTTTTGCTAAAAGCGGATGGCGCCAATGATGAAACACAGGTTAACACCAAGGTTAATCTGTGGGGTTATTTCTTCTTTGGGGTCAATCTCTCTTTCTGCTCGTGGAATGGCTTGGTTCCTGCAAAACAGCAACACCGTTAGTCTCGTTAAGAGGAGAATATGGGGGTTTCCCTCTTAACCAGGCTCCGGCGTAAGAATAAGTATTGTTCTGAGGGAGAATAAACAGTGTGTGTTAAGTGCGAGAATATAGAGAGCAAGATGATCAACCTGGATGGTGAAGGGTCCTATTTATAGCCGGAAGGTGAAGAAGGGAGGGAGCAGCGGTGCCAGCTGTAGACGCGCGCCAGCTGTCCGACCAAGGGGAATATCCCCTTGGTCTCCTCTGTTGTGGTCAGTGTAGTGGTACACGTGGCGCGCCTGCATTTGCCTCTTTTGGAGACGTCGTACTGGCGTTGTCGGACTGCTCCCGGATTCGTCGCAGGCCTGCGTGGCGCTTAATGACTGGTGACACGTGTTGTCCTTTATGTCGGATGGAGCATCTTTGGTGTTGCCTTCATATTTTTCAGAAGCTTCTGGAAGCTTCTGGATGGTGTCGTTGATGTCAGTGCCACATAAGCTGGCAAAAGTGGTATGGTCCTTGCCACGTGGGCAAGGAATTGGGACCATACCTCTTCAAAAACTCATTGGTATAACTCTTTTAGCTATAATTAAAATAAAAATATCTAATAAACAATAAGAACTATAATTAATCAAAGAACATTTTGTTTATACTTTTTAATTAATTAAAGTTTCTAGATAGTTTATATCTAAGTTTTGAAATATATCAACAACATATTAAGTTATTATATAATTATATACAATATTAAGTTATTATATAATAATATACAAAATCCCGTTTGTACAAAATTGAATAGTGTTTTTGACTCAAAAACTAAATTTGATGATTAATACTGGGGTAATTTTGTATCGAAATGTCATATTCGAAATAATTTTAGTTAATATCTCGTTTGAACAAATATTGTATTTTTATAAATTGACGAAGTAGGTTTTGATATTGTTGTATGTGAGTATGGTACTTTTAAATGGAGACGACTATGACATGATACCTAAAGTTTATAAATAATTACCATAAATTTTAAAATATATAGGATAGATTGCATGAATTTTGAATGCCCCACTTTCTGGTATTATTCATGCTTTGACATCACTTGTGGTATACCACAATTTAAATTGTATTCTGCTAATTAATACAAGATAAAATATAATTTGATTAAAATACTTTTATATAATATGTAGGGGTAAACTTTAGGCAATGGCATTGGGGAGTGAACATGGTATTGAGTAGTGAGGAAGCTGACAGACATACTTGCAGACAAAATTTAATCTTTGGGTTTAGTGTTGGATTAGAAGAAGATTCCATTTGCATTTGACCTTTTGGTCCATTGTATTCTCTCTTCGAAGGTCAAGCATGTCCTTTTCTTATCAATTAAACTTGTATAAAAGATGTTAACTCACTATAAAAACCTAACCTAAAATCAAAAAAAAAAGTTGAACCTAGGGGTAAGAATGTAAGATATTTGCTCAGGAAAATCGGAATCGAATACATAAAACGAAGAAGATTTTTTTTTTTGCACTACTAATTCACTTCGCCTACAAACACATGAATGTGTAATAATATGTTACGAAGTATAGCCGTGTAGGCGCGAAAATTTAAAGAGCAAATTAGTTGAAAATACACTTCGCTATACACATGTGTTAATATGTTATACATTTTTGAATGACAATATATAAAAATTAGTAGTTAATTACAATTTATCTCATGTGGTTTGGATCACTTTTCACTTTGTCTCCCTCCAGTTAAAACTTTTTCTAGTGGCACCCTGTGGTTTGTTTTCTGTCATATATGTTAACCTACCGTCAATATAACACATGAAATGACCTTTATAACCTTCTTATTTACGTTAAGAGCTCCCCTCAATCTCATTTGAAGACTGATTTGTTATAAAGTGATAATGAAAGAGTACACTTGCGCAAAGAGGATCAAAATAAATCAATTTATGTTTTTAAACACTTAATTGCATAAAGGATCAAAATAAATCAATATATTTTTTTAAACACTTAATTTACAGTTTTTCTTTAGTAAATAAGAGAGCAATTTAGGGTTAAATAAATAAGAATTAAGAGAATGATCAAAATACCCCTCATTTAATATTAGGTTTTAACAAGGTTAGAAAATTAGATGGATTTGACAACGATTTTGAAACCTCAGTTGTTCAATTGAGAAAATAAAACTTTTTGGATGAATCTGACAATTGTATTCAAACCTCAGGGACGATTTTGATAATTTACTTTATTTTTAATCTTTTTCTATTAGTATTAACATATGTCATCCTCACATTATTCGATGGCTAAATAGGAATATATATATAATTATATAGATAAATCGAAAAATGACAATTTTTATTTTTATATTAATCCAATATTAATATTTATTTTCTTTCGTCTTTTTAAAATATTTTTTTTTTCCTAGAAACCTACTTTTTTATAGAAAATGTCGCTTTCATTAATTAAAAAAATCGTGTATTTATAATTGTTTCATGAAGTATAGTGTTTATTAAGAGAATATATATAATTACTAGATTATAACCCCGTGTATTACACAGGTTGAATAAATAAATTTTATATACTAAATAATAAAACAATATATCTTTAAAACCATGTGTATTACACGGGTTAAATAAATGTAATATTGTTTACCAAATAATCAAAAAGTTATATCTTAAAAAACCCTCGTGTATTACACGGGTTGAATAAATATTATTTTATATACCAAATAATAAGAAAATTATATTTAAAAAAACTAATGGATATACTCGGTACGCCATAGATATGGTGATTATTGAAAAAAATATACAATGGTCAAACATGTTATTCAAGAAGCAAATAAGCAGCTATCCGAATGATAAAATATAAAATAGATTATATTTTAAAAAAACCCGTAATAAATCAATTATATTTAAAAAAACTAATGGATATACTCGGTACGCCATAGATATGATGATTACGAGGATGATTATTGAAAAGAATATACAGTGGTCAAACATGTTATTCAAGAAGTAAATAAGTAACTATTTGAGTGATAAAATATAAAATACATTATATTTTAAAAAACCCGTAATAAATCTAGTTTTATATATAAAGTAATATTAAAAGTTATATACAATTTGTTTAAAAATTATGTAATAAAATCAATATAATAATTTTTTAATAATGAAAAAAAATTAATATATTATCACAAAGTTTGGTTTTGTTGATTAAACTAAATAATATTTAGTATGAGAGTTATCTATAATTAATTAGAATAGATTAAACTAAATAATAATTATCCATAAGAGATTAAATTAAATAATAATTATCTATAAGATATGGCCTAATATGATGACAAATGTCCCGAAAATGGTTTCTTTTATTATATAGTATTGATTGAAGTGTTAATCTACAAAGACATAAAGAACTCTTGGCCAACTTAAAAGACCAACTCACTCATTATTTGTTTAAACTTGTAACGACGTTCGTAATTTACCTATATATATATATATACTAGGTTTTTACCCGGGATTGCTTCCCGGGCTCGATAAAATTACTTTAATCAAAATCTATTTATGATTAATATATAGTTAAAATCATACAAAAATAAAATCTTCGCGAAAGAAAAAGAGGTACATGATCAAATTGCAAATGCGACATGGTTATAATATAAGCATTAAAATGAGCAATGTAAACCTCAAAAGGTTTACATAGTTAAGAAATAGATAATAGATAGTAGATAATAGATAAGTGATGTGAAACTCATTTTTTAGATAACATGGTTAAGAAACGTACAAATGTAAGGTACACATAAGCCATTACGTTATCCTAAAAAGATCCTAGTGTAAGGTTATGTGTCCAAATGGATGGATCGTGATTGATAATAGTGAAATATACGCAAATTCCTAGAGGTCACGATCACATCAAGAAAGCCTCATCTTCTAAGATGTTTTCACACATCTTGATTCTAAAGGCTGGCTTAGTCTCAGGCTAAACTTAAGACAAACTCTCGAAAGTTTATTGCAATTAATTAGCGGGCTAAGATTAATAGATACACATAAAACTTACAGGATTACAACATACCGGGGGTAGTTAAGGTAGTAATTATTTATATAATGTGTTCTAAAACTTTTGACAATAGTAAGTGTTTTGGGTCAATCCAAACTATACCAAAGCACCCGTTGATGAAGCAGGTTTGCGTTCTGAACTGTATCCTATCCCCAAACCAAAATCCATTCCCACGCACACCTCGATTGCCACCTCCCCTTCCTTTTGCTCTTTTCCCACCTGCACAAATATGAAACAAATTGAATGATGATAATGACTTCACCCAGTAAAAAGTGAAAATGTATGCATGCAGTTCGGCCATGTAGATTCGACTTTGCATAGGTTGTCCTTATGCACAGATCATTAGAAAATGGGCAGAATTCTAGATCACTCATAAAATCAGAGAAAAATACAATTGAAACTGTATAAACAATGTACAGATTTTGTTCATTTCCTCGATCGCTGAAAAGCATTTCTGTAACCTGTAATGCGGTGATACTGGAATAAGATGAAGCCATACATATTAAAGTACTGAAATGCCGTGATACTGGAATAAAACAAAACCATACCATATTGAAGTATTTTGATTGGGCAGAGCTTTGTCATCAGCAGATTGTACCAGCAGTGCTTAGTGTCCAGCAGTCTTCTAAGCTTCATCAGTAGTTATGCAGAACAGCAGCAGTTGTATCCGGTCAGTGGATGCAAGACCATCAGTTGTTATAAATCATTTTGAAGGGGGAAGCTTAATGTAAACCGCTGCTTATTGTGGATCCACTGTTGTGACCAGATTTTGGCTTTACATTATCTGTTCCTCTGGTAGGGTTCAATCCCAACAATCTCCCACTGGAACAGATAATGCCAAAAACCTGTCATTATTCTGGATCTTTATTACTCATCAAAAGTTCCCTTGCTTTTCTTTTAAATTCTTCTTCAAATGCTTTGGAGCTTGTATCATCTTCATCCCGGCACAGTGTAAGTTCAAGGAGATCCTGCAAATCTTGAACACTAAGGCCTAGTGCTTCTTTCCTTGATATATACTTCACCTCTCCATTGGATCTGACCAGAGTCAATACGTGGGTCTTTTGATCAGAGAGCCACTTTAGTACTTTTAAACCCAATGGATTTCTTGGGAGAGATTTATTTGATGATGAGCTTTGAGATATTGGCCTTGAGAAGACTTGCAGACTTTCAGACATTCTTTTAAAAGCCATTTCTATGACATCATTTGCTGCAGCTATATCTTCTGCAGTTTCTCTTTCAATCAGCTCCTGCCTTTCAATGTCTGTCATGTCTGTTGAAGTGTTTGGTGATGCAGGTTTGGTTAACATCCTTTTAAAAAGGTTTTGAAGTTTTTCCGAGTTTTCTTCTTTTAGACCCATTTTCATGATGGATTCTGTGAAGTACTCAACCTCCTTTTCTTTCACCTCTTCACTGGTCAACTGTTCTTTTTCTTCTTGATTTGTCACAAAAGTAGACCAGAACAGTGTTTTGAGGTTTTCTATCTGCTGTTCAAGCTTCATTCTTTGTTCATGCTTCTTTGAGGTGCTTGATACAGTTATCTTTCTTTTCTTCAGCCTTTCATAGGCTTCATCAGTCTGCTGTTTTGACCATTTTGATATGGCTTCAGCAGTATCCATTTTTGCATCCACCAGCTCCTTTTTCTTTCTCTTATACTCAGCAGTTAGGTCAGCAATGAGCCTTTTATATTTGCTCCAGTTTGGAGCATTCTTCTTCTTTGTAGGATCATTCTTGATTTTCTCAATCCTTTCTGCCTCATGCTTTAGAGCGATTATTGGCCATTCTTCGAACTGTTGTTCTTCAGCAGGATAGAATTTCTCTTTCATGATGTAGGCTAGATATTGTTTTCTTAAATTTTTCCTTTGATCAGCCTTTTCTTTGTTTAGGTCTTGTACAAACTCTTCTATCTGCTTTACTTTTGTGAAGTAGAACTCCAGTCTTTTAGCAATGCCATCTTCGCTTAAACGTTCACGTTCACTCTCAACTTTAGCTCTTAGTTTAGCTTGCCTTGCCTTGCCTTGACTTTGAGGTAATCATCCATATCATCTGGTGGCATGTAGCCTATGAGTGAGGAGAATCTTCTTTTTGAAGGATCTTCTTCTGTATAGAATTGCCTCATCTCATTTTTGATAGCTTCAAGTTCCAGTGGATGTTGTGCAGCATTAGGATCATGTATACCCTCATCGGCAGAGATTGGCTTTCTTTTTCTGTTGAAGAGCTTTGGTTGTGATGTAGAGAAGGTGAGAGCAGTGGTGGATGATTGACTAACAGTTGTTGAGACAACTGGTGTCTCAACATCTGTTGTCATTACAACTGCTGATATGTCAGTAGTTGTCTTCTGCTTTTGAGCAGGGGATGGAAGTGGTGAAGTAGTTTTTGATGGTGGTGATGGTGGTGGTGAATCATCATCTAATATGAGATTCCTTCTCCTTTTTAATGAAGAAGGGGCAGATGATGTTTTGGGTGAATCAGTGGTTTGAATGATGGGGAGTGTCTGACAAACAACTGGTGCTTCAACCGCTGCTGTCATTACAACAGATGTTGTAACATCTGTTGTCTTCTGTTTTATGACAGGAGGCAGTGGTGATGGTGTGATTGTAGATGATGGTGGTAGAGCAGTAGTTGCAGTGGTGTGTGGTAGAGTGGTGTGTGTTGAAGATGTGTGTGTTGATGACATGACAGCTGTTTGGCTACTGACAGCAGTTTTTGTAACTACTGTTGTATCAGTTGTTTGACTAACAGGTTTTGATACCTGCTTTTCTTTTTCTTTTTCTCTTTCAGGCTCAATATAAAGGCCATGTTCTATTCCCATCTTATTCATTTGTCTCAACAGCTTGATATTCTCCCCCTTTTTGGCATTATCTGAAGGAGGGTTATCAAGAAAGGATAGGGAAGAAGGAACTTTGCCAGAGACACTTTGAATGCTAGCCTTTATAGCCTTGATATCTGCTTGAGTATCTTTGAACCTTTATTCCATCATGTTGGTCAGCATTTGTACATGAGTAGCATGCCTTTGATCAGCCATTTGTTGCTGTTTTTCAAGCATGGGTTGAAAGATATTCAAGAGCTCATTTGCAGCAACTGCATATTGAGCAGATGCTTGAGTAGGAACATATGTTTGTGATGGGGCAGCAGTAGACTGTGCTTTTTGAGCTTTTAAAATCTCTTGCACCATCTCCTTTATTTCAGCAACTGAATCTTCAAGTTTGTCAACTTTGTTCGTCAATTCCCGATATTTTGAATCATCACCTACTTTAGTAGGATCATCTGAATCCCCACCAGCAGTGGTTATATCAATGTGTGACTTAGGAACAGAGTCCCAAAAATCACCCATTGATGCCCCTTGTTCTTGGTACTGGGGACTTCTTTCTTCAGCACTCGATAAACCTTTGATGGTACCAGTGGTTAGATCCAACTCACTGGTGATTACCGAAGTTGCCATGGAAGAAATTACCTTCAAGGGAGTCTTACTTATGAAACAACTGTCCAACTGAAGATCTGTGGATCCACCAGTTGTAGTTGCTGCTCTACTTGAACTACCACCAAGAGTTACTTGTAACTCAGGGGGTGTAACCTCCTCAATTGTTGCTGGGATAGCAGAAGTAGTAGCATCAGACCCAGTATCTTGTGGGGGTATACTCTCAATGATAGGTGATAGAGAGGAACTGGTTTGTGTCTGAGCTATAGCAGCTGCATGCAACAAGGGTAGCATGGATTATGGCATTATGATTGGTGAGGGTATAGGTGTTGAAAGAGACATGTCCTTGGGATCAGGACTGTGGAAGATAGAGCCAAGTGGATCTAGAGCTTCATAATTTGGTGTCCCTGTGATTACAACCTGATCCTTTTGTGAGGATGCAGGAGGAGTTTCAGGCATGGGTTGAGATCTTTCTTCCAACTGCTGTGAGGAAGTAGCAGCAGTGGTTTGTGGTGACTTTTGTGTTGTCACAGGCATTTCCTCTGGGATCTCATCTTCCAGAGTTGCCTTTGTTTTGGGTTTGGTAGGTTTTCTGGATGTTTTTCTTTTGGTCTTTTTGGTGATATCAGGTGTGGGTTTCAAAGCAGTGGTTGTGTTGCTTTGATCACCTGGAGCAGTGGGCTCAGCAGCTGATACCTGAGGAGCAGTTGTAACCGCTAAAATCTGCTCAGGTACCCCTGCTTTTGTTTTTATTGGTGCCAACATTCTAGTGAATGTTTCAGGTGTCAAGCTTTTTATTTGAAAATAGACACCTTGTTTAAGCAAATTTTCATTTTTCTTATCAAATTTTTGTATAAAATAATAACTCAAAAATCTTGGAAACAACAAAAATGCTTTACTTTCAACGTTTTTCACCATGTCATTGAAAATCTCCTGGGAGTAGTTGTACTCTTTATTATTCAAAATAGCGTAACCCAGGCATTGAATTTTTAATGGTATTTCGTTAAAAGATATTGTTTTATTCGAAGCACACATCAGAAGTGTGTGAAATAAAAATCTGGGTGCAGATGGAAAATAACCCTTTTGTAGGGTATCTACCTTTGACTGTTCTACATAGCCCCTTTTCAGAAAATCAGCTTTTAACTCGTTTTTGTCAAAAGAAGCTTTACCTTTCTGATCATCGAGTTTGAAGATTTCTGATAATGATTGCGGAGTGATTTGAATCGCAGTACCCTGTATCGAGGAGTTAATGGCTACTACTTTATCATCTTGTTTTTCAAGCGTAGCATTTTTCCAGAACTCTCTCTGGGTTTGCAGATATATGGGGGCGTCTACTGTCAACAAAGTTTTGTACTTTGATGTAGATATGGTGTCGAGAATGGAATCGAAGGTATGATTGTTTGCGGGTTTTGTGAGTAAACCCAAATAGTTGTGAGATTGTTTGTATGGTATCTCATTGGATTCTTCGACCGTTTGAGCGACTTCATTTGAAGGTGGTGGTGATTTAGGTTTTGATTTTGACTTTGATTTTGTCATTTTTGCGGAGAAGAACGAAGAAGGATTTTGGAGATTTTGAGAAGAAGGGTTGGAAACTGCTATGAGAAGAGAATTTTGGAATTCAATTCGACAGTCTAAAACCCTGTTTGGGGTTTAGAGCAGGGTTTTATTTAGGAAAAAATGATCGCTGATGTGGCAGCGGTTATTATGATCTGAAGGCTAAAGACTGACCACGTGTCAAACACTGATGAAATGGATGAAGGATGGAAAACAGTTGTTTTAAGGGCCACTGATGTATCAAGCATCAGTGGTTACAACGGTAAAAATTGTGGGCAGTGGATGATTTTTACTATCAGTGGATAGCATATCAGTGGATAGGACACTGATTTTGAACATCAGTGCTTGTCAAGAAAATGAGGGATCAGTGGTTAACTTTCAGCAGTGGACAGTGTTTAGAGATCAGACGTTGGAACAAAACAGTGGTTGTATTCCAGAAAATGAGAATTTTCATTCAAGGTTTTGCCACATGACAATTTTGAAAGACAGTGGTTTAGTACCCCAAATGATGAAAACTTTTTGCTAAGGCAACTCATTTTCGTTTAATACTCAATTAAAACATGAGTACCCTACTAATTCAAAAACTTATATATAAATACTAAAGTTGAATCCGCTGTAGAAGCTGTTATAACTACACCATAAGTGCTAGTCTTTAACAGGACTTTGCCTTCAACAGTGCATAGGCCTCATGAGACAATAAGCCCATCAGTCTTTATATGGAGCAGGAATTAATTATAACAGTCCTTAGCATGATCAGCTGTTATAACCACACCACCCTTTCAGAGTTGGACCATTAAACAAATCCTTGACACTATTAATCCTCTGTTGACTTACCAAACAGATCTACAGACACAATTCAACATCCACATAATCTAAATATTACTGAAACAATAAATAATAAGTAAAAATAAAACACAACAAAGATTCATAAAATTATATTTAATCATTTATTCAGGACCTTAAAACTAAAAGTCCAATAATTACATGACATACTGAACAATATTCAAGTTCAAATCTAAGAATAACAGCAAGAACTAATAAACTTTAGTTTCCACTACATCTATTGCTGAACCTCTTGATGTATGTCATTCAGCATCGCCATAAACTGCACGTCTCTATCACCACACTCCATATTACTGACAACACAAATAAGAATAAGAAACTAATCTAAAACTCAAACGTGTCTTTTTCATTTTTATTACACATCTGAGTTTTCACGAGCTTTGGACGAATGTATACTTTCTTTAAAAGAAGAAAATCTTCCTGGAGCAAGAAAACGTGACTTTGGATTTAAAGCAAATAAAAAAAAATGGCACATGTAACTTTAAAGTTGCATCTCTGCCATAAAAAAAGGTAACACATGCAAGTTTTCACGATGTTGCAACAATGATATTGCAGCATCGATATTGAAAGGTTGATGTGGGATGCGAATTTACATTGAAACAACGATGTTGGAACAATGATACAGGAACGATAACATGTAAACATTATCAACAAACATTCGAACAAAGAAGTGTAATGGGAAATTAGCTGCTAAATCACAAGAAAGATGCATTTGAGAGAGAAAGATACGGTCACATATATGAGCGAGCGAGATTTGAATGTGAAACCAGATAATTGTATCTTATTTATAGAATAATAAAAATAAAAATATATATGGTTTGAAATTTGAATTTCAAAATTACTAATATTAATTAGTAATTACTAATTTGATTTGAAAGCAATTGTTATGATGTTTTTTGGGAACTGAAATATGCAAAGTAGGAAAAAAAAAGAGAACGTCAATTTTAAATTACCTTTTACATATTTTTTATTTCAAAATTTCAAAATTACTGAGAGATAATAACCGTCAGTTTGAAATTCTAGTTTTGCATATTTTAAAAGTCCAAAGCTCAAGAAATTACAATTAATTATTATTGATTAGATTTGCAACAAATAGTCAAAAAGTATTTTTTTTATTTTTTAATTTAACATTAAGGATAAAAATATATATGGTTTGAATTTTGAATTTCAAAATTACTGATATTATTAGTAATTACTGATTTGATTTGACCGCAATTGTGATGATGTTTATTGGGAACTGAAAGGTTAAGTAGTGTATATCTTTATATCCCTCCTTATTAAAGTAAATAAATATTAGTAATCATATGCAAAGTAGGGAAAAAAAAAGAGAGAACGTTAATTCTAAATTACCATCTTGCATAAATTTAATTTGAAATTCATATTTTGCATATTTTAAAAGTCCAAAGCTGAAGAAATTACCATTAATTAGTGATTTGATTTGCAACAAATACCCATCAAGTATTTTTTTTTAATTTAACATTAAATTTCATCAAGAAAACAATATTGGAGGAACTCTTATCTCATTGCAATGTAACGATTAGGTAAAATGGTAATTTCATTTTAATTCTAGTTTTTATTTGATAATTTCAATATATCACAAAATTAACACCATGGATGGTAAATATCAATGGATGTCAAGAATAAAAAAGTGACCAGTGGCTATTTTTTCCTATAAGTAGATACAGAACGTCAATTGTCATTATGACTTTTCTGTAATTACTGATATTATCAGTAATTACTGATGATGATTTGAAAGCAACTGTCATTGTCATGATGAATTTTCTAATTTTTAAACCGTGAGTTTGAAATTCACATTTTGCATGTTTTAAATGTCCAAAGCTCAAGAAATTAGCATTAATTACTGATTTAATTTCCAACAAATAGTTATAAAGAATTTTTTAAATTGTATGATCAAAACAATGTTGGAGGAAATCTTACCTCATTGGTATGTAAAGATGAGGTAAAATGGTAATTTCATTGTTATTCTAGTTTTTATTTGATAATTTCAATCTATCACTAATTAACACCATCAATAACAAAAAAGTGAGCAGTGGCTGTTTTTTAGGAAAACAACTGATGGTCAACAGATTTTGAACACTGATGTTTTTTAGGAAAACAACTGATGGTCAATAGATGCCAACAATAAAAAAAGTGAGCAGTGGCTATTTTTCCTATCAGTGGATACCCAACAGTTTTTTAAACACTGATGTTTGATCAGTCAATGGTCAACAGATTTTGAAGAAACATAAGTTTCGCCTTAAACAGAAGTTTGCCCATAAACAGAAGTTTGACCATAAACAGGTGTTTGCACATAAAGAGATGTTTATCTGGTGGTTTAAAACCACTGTTGGGTCAAACAAATTTCACAACAGGACCAATACTCAAATAGATGTTGACCTTAAACAGATGTTTGGTTTAGAGCCAAACATCTGTTAAAGCCCAAACATCTGTTTAACCCTGAACAGGGGTTTCCATTAACTATTGACCAAATTGCAAACAGATGTTAAAACCACTGTTTGTTATTGTACTTCTTTACAAAATTACATAGAATTCAAGAAAACGAAACAAACACTTAAAGAACTATAATTTAACACATAATCTAATCGGGCAAAGCAATCTATTATCTAAGAATTCACTGATTCTTACATCATGAAACAAACTCATAATGAAATACTAAAGTTACATAAGAACCACTGATAATTAAATACTAAATTTGAAT
The DNA here is from genome assembly GCA_030545235.1 of Helianthus tuberosus. Classification (NCBI taxonomy): domain Eukaryota; kingdom Viridiplantae; phylum Streptophyta; class Magnoliopsida; order Asterales; family Asteraceae; genus Helianthus; species Helianthus tuberosus. Next base: position 85,850,493 of record CM060364.1, on the reverse strand, counting down.
CCGTTGTAGATGCTGAACCACTGCTGATACTAAACAGTCGTTTTCCTTTGATTAATCAAACTCTAGGTACATAAAGTGCTTGTCTTTAACAGGACCTTGTCTTCAACAGTGGATAGGCCTCATCAGTCTTTGTTCATAAAGAGCTCCTTTAAAACAAACTTTATGCTTCTTTTAATACGAAAAAGGTGGGAAACACCATTACTCTAGACTCTCTAGTAACATAAAATCTTATCTTACAACAATAGCAGATCCTTTCTTGCGTTTAGTAGGAACTACTGTGGGTTCTACATCATCATCTTCTGCACAAGTCAATTATAATCATCATCATCATTTAGACACAAGCAAAAATTATTTTAACTATAAATTTAATAATCTTTCTTTGTGTTTAATTAAACTTTATGCTTCTTTGAATACAAACCTATAATAACCCGCAGCAGATTGTATGAATTTCAAACAACTGTGATTAGACTGAAATATAAACCGAGAATTAGAGTATATCACTTCAAAATAAAAAACTCAAAATTGAAAATCAGAGTAGCAAAAAACACATACTTTAAACGATGTTGGAACAATAATACTGGAAACAACCGTGGAACAATCATCATCATTACATGAGAATACCCTTAATTTATGGAACCTGTAGAATGAAATGCTCCACTGTTGGGTTATTAACTTTCAACCTCACTTTCACTAAATTTATCAATTCTAATTTTCAACAGGATGTAATACAATTATTACCTTAATTAAGATTTCTTCAACTGCAAACAACAATAGCAAACAACATCAAACAACAATAGCAAACAACATCAGACAATAATAGCAAACAACATCAAACAATAATAGCAAACACCTGATGTTGAATCCACTGTAGATGCTGAACCACTGCTGTTACAAACAGATAATACCAATGAAACTCTAATTTCAGAAAGAATAATGGCTGAACATACTCAAACATCAATAATCAACAGATGTTATACTCATATCATCACCATCTAGAAAAAAAACGCTAATTTCAAAACATATTCAAACATACCAGCTTATGGCAGTTCTCTTATCCGCAGCTAAGCGGATTTCAACTTTGATGACAACAACCCTGGAACCATATGATTAGATTACGAGTAGAAATTAGGATTAATGTAAATAAGAGGAAATCATGAAAGTATTTCAACTAAAAAATAAGAACAAACCTTTTGATGAAGTAATCGATGAACAAAAGAAGATTTTATGGTGGCGTCTGAAGAAGATTAAGGTTTGGATGGAAAGAATTATCTCAATAATTTGCAGGGTTTGTGAAATTTGAATTTGAATCGCCTGAATATAGAGAGAGAAAGAACCCTAGGCGTTTGTAAAGAAAGATCAGAAGTGAGAAGAGATGTTATATAAGGAAAAGGGGATGGCACTGTTGGGCGGGAAAAGAGAACTGAGGATGCCCTAATCAAGTGACACGTGACCCAAATAACTTTCATTTATTATATATAATAGATATATATATTTAAAACTAAATTGAATGAATAGTAATAGTAATAAAAATAGAATAAAATGAATAGTAGCATCACTAAGGAATGAGCAAATGGTATCAACTGGTATCAAATTTACCAAAGCGGGTGTATTTTCTGTACCGGTTCGGCACCGGTATTCATCGTTTTTACCCTCAAATGCTGGTGCCGTACCAGGTATATTCGGTACCGGTACCCACTTTTGGATATTTCGGTAACGGTATTTCGGTATCGGTTGGTACCGAGCTCATCAAATCCTGTAGCAACGTAGCAATGCAAGTAATTACACCGTTTAGATTACTTTTCATACACATAGTAAGTAAACTGTATTTCGTTTGAATGAGGTTTTATATACACAACAACTTATTTTGCTTTATTTTTTGTCTTTTTCTTTAATGAATAAATTGTAGCATGTAAATTAACTTGGATATTTAGATTATTGATGAGCAAATTGTGTCAAATCCTGTAATCAAACCGGTATCGTATCGGTACCAAATTTACTATACCAAATCATTTTCGGTACCAATTTGGTACCCTCCTTTTGGCGTTTTCAGAATCGTTACTTTCGGTTCGACACCGGTCTAGCACCATACATGTATTTATTGATTTTTACCTTCAAATACCATACCGTATTGTACCGAGCATTTTCGATGTCGGTACCTAATTTCGATGATTTTCCGGATCGGTACTTTCGGTGTCGTTGCCGGTACCGAACTCATCCATATTTTACCGTGTTAGCACCGTAATAATTGAACTGAAAACAACCGAATTTCCAACGTGTGGGTCCTATTATTATAAATTAGGTTATTTAAAATCGCTTTTTTTAGGACGGGGTGACTATTCTTTTCACGACATTTTTATTTTTATTTTGATATTCGGTATCTGCTTGCCGTTACTGACACGCCTTTCTTTTTACTAAGAGTGTCTCTTGTTTAAACCTACTTCATTGTTGAATAATATTCAAATTTTTATGGTCCTCAATTAAAAAAAAAAAAACCCTACAAATGTAACAATTTCTATAACGATTTGAAAGATGATACGGTCTCTATTTTATATTTGACCTATTTGATAAAGAAATTGTATTTGATTTAATCATATTAACCCGTTTGATTAAATGCGGTGTCTTTGGGTGTTTAGGTATAATCCTTTAATTTAATAGGTCTTGTTTGGGTTGAGATATCTAACTAAACATGTTAGCCTTTCAACTTGTTTAAATTTATAATAACAATATATTATTTCAACAAGGTTAATCTCTTGACCCGCTTACGACTTGTTTAACCCATTTATTACAATGTATCAGTTCCTTCACACCTAATTTAGAACCCTAACAACCCACTTCTAACCTTTTGACTCTTTTAACTTGCTTAGATAAATGAGTTAACACCAGCATATTCAATTTATACAAATTTAGGTGTCTCTTGGTTAGGGTTGATGATTTTTACTCTAATACACGTATAACTAATGTTCATGTTTATCATTTCAACATGTGCGACACAGTTGCTACTCTTATTGACAGAGATGATGCGTTTCATGTATTTAAAGCCTCTGTTTTATATAGCATACATTAATTATTTATAAAATTCAAATGTACCCACTTGAGTTGAGAAAACTCAAGAAAACCTTATGTAACATTTTTTTTTTAAAAAGCAGGGAATGTAACATAAATATACTTGAACATTTTTATAAAAAAAAATGTAAATAGCGTCTACTAGTTTAAAAAAAACGTTCAAAATTTGTATGTTACATTTTTGGACATATATATTATGTAATATGAAATTTTTAACATTTTTTTAAAAATTAACTACTCTGCGCTTTTTTGTTTTTCTTTTATAAAAATGTTCAAATATATGTATGTTATATTTCCTATTTTTTTAGAAAAAAAAAACACAAAAATGTTACATGAGGTTTTCACAAAGAGTTTTTGAGTTTTCTCAACTCAAGTGGGTTATCGTTTTATCCTTCCCCATATACATATAGGGGGGGAGGGGGTAAATGAGAACGCTAAATATCGCGAGAACCGTGAGAACAAATGAAAAAACCACGAGAACTTGGTATAAAACAATTCAAATTCAAAAACAAAATTTACACTTATCATTATTGTTCGAATACAATGTTAGAAATTAAATTTACACGTTTAAATTTACGTGAATTCGTAAATAACGAAAATTTACACATGTGTAAATAATCTAGTAAGAGTGATTTTGAGAGGAGAAATGAATTATTTGATTGCTTTTCTCATTCGTTCTCACGGTTCTCAATATTAGAATGAGGAAGTTGGTTACAAAGTCTATTTTTCCTACAAAGTGTAAAAAGTCATAAAACACCACAGTTTCAGCCATAAAACACATTTAAAACCAAAAAAATAACAAAGTGAAGATTACTAAAACGTCATATTCGTGGGTTTTGTGTTGTGTTTTGGATGATAAGGCTTTGATTACCGAATGACTAACATTAGTGTATTTTATGTTGATTATCATGTTGTGTTTTATATTCATAGTTCTACAATGAAGTGTTTGAAGTTTTTATGGAATGTTAGGGTTTGGATATTGTGTTTTAGTGATCTTCACTCTCTTATTTGTGGGTTTTGAGTGTGTTTTATGGCTGAAATTGTGGTTGTTGTGGGTCATTTTCCGAGTATACATATCCTGACTAATATCCAGCTTCTAATTGTTTATTTATGACCAGGATACTGGACGGGGATATTGCTAACATCCTGGGCGATATCCTAAGCTTGAGTGAATTAAACACGTGCAGGTTAATGGCTGTAAGTTACTAACGGTCATCAGGACTTCTTCTCCTCAAGACTCGGGCGTATTTGTTATGAGGAAGCCGTTGAACCCGAAAGACTTGGTCCTCAACGTTCGGGTGGGAATATTCGCTGGATCCCGAAAGTTTAGGATAGTTTGTTATATTACCTTTACTATAAATAGATGGGGGCGGATCAGTTTAAGGCACACAATTTTACACTTACACTCTCGAACACTTTTACTCTCTAGCTCACCGCAAACACCACACTCAAACACTTGTATTCGAATTACATTGTAACACATAGTTGATCCGCACCACATCCTGCACTGTATCCTGATATTTGAAGCAATAAGAAGAACAAGGCAGCTGCGATTGTCAGCTCCCGAGGTTTTATGCCGGCGATCTAAATTGATCAAGGGATTTCCTCGTACATCACGTGTCCACCTTTACATTTTCGCTCATTGTTTGATCATAGATACAGCTCTATATCCTGAGCCGGATCCTGAAACTGTTTTCATATCTAATCTTGTTAACACATTTTTCACACATATTTCTAGCACACTACCTCACTTAACCTATTTAATCACTTAATTGCTTCGGTAATTTTTGACCAAAACAATTTGGCGCCCACCGTGGGGCAAGTGGTGCTACTTTTACTAAAAATCTTTGTAAAATCATTAATCGGTTTTCTATTTTCAAAACTTTTTGCCACATTGTTTACAATGGCCTCAAGATCAAACATGAGCTCTTCCACTATGTCTGCTACAACCTCTGCTACCACTGGTTCGGTGCTTCCACCACCTCCTCCAAGGATGTCGTTTTCTTCACAATCTCAAGATGTTATCCCTACTCGGAGTGTCCAGGGATCTGCTCCTGTTTTAGCCTCTAACGATGAAATTTTGACTTTATTTGGAAGTGTGCAGGAACAAATGAGGCAGCAACAGGAGACTAACCAAATGTTGTTAAGAGAAATACAACTCTTAAAAGCTAGCTCGAGTAGACCCGCTGAAGAAACTGTCACTCCTATACAGCCCAGGGCTTTGAACTTCAGTTCCGCAGTTTATACTGAGGATAATAGGGGGAATATCGTCCCAAGCCATTCTCAGAATCATACCCCTGAGATACCCTCTTCGGTCAGGATGTTGACTGTGAGGAGTTCAGGATATGCTTCAGGATATGGCCAAAATCCTCAGAACGGTAATGTGTCAAATAATAATATTCCTGCTACTAACAACAATGGCTCTTTGCAGGATGCAGGTATGATGTCAACATTTACCAGGGAGCTCCAGAAATTGAAGGACATGATATCCAGTGTACCTGGAGTGGTCCAGCCAATTCCGGAAGTATCCCAGGACAGCCACAGGATATCCCGCTTTGCATATCCCATCTGTGATGCTGAAATCCGAAAAAGATTTCAGGCTCCCAACATGAAGCTGTGTGATGGGACCACGGATCCTGAAGAGCATATTGCCCAGTATAGGGAAAGAATGGAGATTAACCCTATCCCTCCGGAGCTTAAGGAAGCATGCTTATGCAAGGGATTTGGTTCTACCCTGACAGGATCAGCCTTAAAATGGCTGTTAAACGTTCTTCCTCACTCAATTACTTCGTTTGCTCATTTGGTTAATTTATTTAACAGTCAATTTTCTTGTAGTCGGAGTTTTGAGAAACTAACCAGTGACCTTTACAGGATAACTCAAGGGCCTCAGGAATCCTTGAGGGATTAGGTGAACAAATTCAGTCGAGAATCCTTGGATATCCCACATCTTGATGTTGCAACAGCTGTGCAAGCTTTTAAGATGGGGTTGCAAAAGGATTCTCAGTTTTATCAGGATCTTGTAATGAATCCCTGCAGGAATCTCGACGAAGCTCGTAACAGGGCTTTGAGATATATCCGTCTGGAAGATGACAAGAAGATGCAGGAGAGGATGAATTCTACCTCAACCTATGAATCAACTAACAGGAAATCAGAGACCTCATATAAGCCATATCGCTCCAGGCCATATGGCAGAAATGATAACAAGAAAGTGAATGCTGTTGAAGACGAGGATCCTGAAGAATATCCTGACTTATCTGAATACTGTTTTTCTGTTAATATACCTGAATTAATGTATGCTATGCAGGGCTTAGGGGACAAAGCTAGGTGGCCTCGGAAGAACCAGCAGAAAGCTGATTGGAAGGATAAGTCCAAATGGTGCGCCTTCCACGAAGAATTCGGACATATGACCGAGGATTGCATTGCTTTAAGGAAAGAAATAAGTTACCTGTTAAGCAAGGGGTATCTGAAGGACTTGCTGGGAAAAAAGAAGAATAAAGGGCAGGATCCCGAGAAGGATCCTGAACGAGCAGCATCACCCCCAGCAGATGCCAAGATAATTAACTTTATTTCAGGAGGACCCGACATTTGTGGGACTTCGTATTCGGCGGCCAAGAGACATGCAAAGGAAGCTAAGAGCGAGAGGGGAGACAGACCAGTCAGGATGACTACCCTCACAACTGATAAAGTGATCACTTTCGATAGTGATGACAGGGATACTGTTCAGGATCATCACCATGATGCTTTAGTTATAACATTATATGTGGCTAACCATTTTGTACGCAGGATACTGGTAGACAACGGTAGTTCTGTCAATATAATTCAGCTGGAAACGTTGAAGAGGATGAATGTATCTCCGATGGATATCACTTCGAAGTCCACTGTGCTCGTAGGTTTCAGTGGAGAAGCTAGGAATATCGTAGGGGAGATAAAGTTACCAGTATATGTTGAAGGGGTCAATTCAATACAACGTTTCTGTGTGATGGACTCCTTATCCTGCTATAACATCATACTGGGAAGACCATGGATTCACGACATGAAGGCTGTGCCATCGACATATCACCAATGCATCAAGATCCCTACCCCTTGGGAGTTGTCAAGGTTGAAAGTGATCAGCAGGAAGCGAAGGAATGCTACTCATCCTCAATGAAATCCTCAACTAAGCCTATACAACATAGCAATTAAAGATGCGGGCCCAGGATATCATGGAGGATTCGGAGCAAGATATGAAGAAAATCGTCCTGGATCAGGATAATCCTGATATCTCGGTGCTCGTAGGAACCAATATCCCTCAGGATATTGAAGAGCAGTTAACTAACTTTTTGAAATGCAGGATGTCAACGTTTGCATGGAAGCATGAGGATATGACAGGCATATCCAAAGACATTATCACTCACAAGCTTGGAATTGACAAATCATTCAAGCCTGTTCAGCAAAATGTGCTTAGGAAATTCGAGGAAGCTTAGACATTATTTTGAGACACATAGGATCCATGTTAAAACGAATTATCCTGTAAAAAATGTGCTTAGGAAACCAGAGATGTCAGGCAGGATGGCCAAATGGTCAGTAAAGTTGAGTGCATATGATTTAGTATATGAACCTAGAAATGCCATAAAGTCTCAGGCTTTAGCTGACTTTGTGGCTGATTTCAGTAGTGATATTCAGGATGAGGTAGACCTAGAAGTCCAACAGTTAGGAGAATCTTTAGGATCCTGGACATTATATACTGATGGTGCATCCAATATAAGAGGTGTAGGTTTAGGTATACTACTAAAATCGCCACAGGGGGACATATTACCCCAGGCCATCAGGTGTGAATTTCCTGCTACTAATAATGAGGCAGAATATGAAGCTTTAATTGCAGGATTAGAATTGGCTAAGAGTATGAGTATCAAGAATTTGCGAGTGTATGTTGACTCCTTGTTAATTACTAACCATTTTAATGGATCCTATGCAGTTAAGGGTGAGAGATTAATCGAATACCTCGATATTCTCAAAAAATTAGCAGGATATTTCAATATTTTTACACTTGAACAGGTACCAAGGGAGGATAATGCTGAAGCGGATGCCTTAGCAAATTTGGGATCATCGATCAGGATACCTGAAGGGACCCAAATACCAATATTACATGTCTTATATCCTGCAACGAATCCTCAGGATAAAGAAGTAGCGGGTATTCAGGATCCTGGAGCGGAATATCCTGAACAGGATCCTAAATCCTGGACGGCTCCAATTGTGAGATATCTCAAAGAAGGACACATCCCCGGAAATGAAAATCCTAAGGCATTTAGGATGAAGGTATCACGATTTACTATTATAAATAATATTTTATACAAGAAATCTCTTGCAGGACCGTATTTGAGGTGCTTGGAGGATCCTGAAGCCAAAGAAGTACTTCAGGATATTCATGAAGGGGATTGTGGTAACCATACTGGGGGCAGGTCGTTATTCTCAAAAGTGTTAAGGACAGGATATTATTGGCCAACAATGAGAAAAGATGCCGCAGAATATGCTCGAAGATGTGACGCGTGTCAAAGACATAGTAACATATTGCATCAGCCTGCTGAACCATTATATCCTATTGTTTCCCCTTGGCCATTTATGAAGTGGGGTATGGATATAGTGGGAAAACTTCCAAAGGCTCCAGGAGGGAAGGTTTTTATGTTGGCAATGACAGATTATTTCTCCAAATGGGTTGAAGCCGAGGCATTTGTTCAAGTTAGGGATCAAGAAGTAGTATCCTTCATAAAGAGAAATATCCTGACCAGATTTGGAGTACCAGCCGAGATAATCTGTGACAATGGTTCTCAGTTTATAAGCAAGAGAACTACTGACTTTTGCAAAAGTTGGGGAATCAAAATGATAACATCTACTCCGGTACATCCTCAAGCGAATGGACAAGCAGAATCCTCAAACAAGATAATTGTCAATAACTTGAAGAAGAGGCTTGGAGCCAAAAAAGGAAGATGGGCAGAAGAATTACCCTTTGTTTTGTGGGCTGATAGGACAACGGTAAAAAACGCAACAGGCCAAACCCCATTTTCCTTGGTATTTGGAGCAGAAGCAATGATTCCAACGGAAATGACAATACCTACTACAAGATCTACCCTAAGTGATCCTGAGCAGAATCCTGAAGCCTTGAGTCAGGATTTGAATACTATAGATGAAAAGAGAGATGCAGCAAGGCTAAGGATGGCTGCATATCAACAGAGAGTATCCAGAGCATATAACAAGAATATTAGGACCAGAAGATTTAAGGTTGGAGATTGGGTATTAAGAAAGGCTTTTCAGAATACTACTAATCCTGCCGATGGCAAGTTAGCTCCAAAATGGGAAGGACCATATGAAGTTGGATCAGAAGCAGGGAAATGAGCATATAGACTCAAGAATATGGAAGGGGATATGCTACCGAGATCTTGGAATGCTATACACCTTAAGCTCTATTTCAAGTGAGTTTAGAATTTAATTTCTAACTCAGGATTGTATGAATTCTATCTTTTTTAAATATGTTTTGTTTAATTTGTTCTTTGTAACCCAATACTAACTTAAGCATCGGAGGGGTGTTAGCCCACCTTAGTGTAAGGATGTTTTGCAGTATATGCTTCGGGATATAGGTCCAGGATGCTCACTCAGGATACTTCGGAAGATTAGAGGATTGGCCCCCTCTCTCACGTACAAGGGATCCTGATCCCTTCACAGGTTTAAAGGTATTCACCTTTCTTCCGAATTGGGTTTAAACACCCCGCCTGGAGCGCAAGTTATTCAGGGATAGTTCAAGGTGGCGGGACCAGTCCATGTAAAAGTGGCTGACAATTTCGTTACTGTTGGCTATATCCTGAATCCTAAAGGTATATGAGGATTGATCACCCTCTCTCACGAAAGGGTATTTTCATACTCTCTAAGGTTTAAAGGTTTTCACCTTTCTAAGTCTTGGAGTTTATACACTCCCGCCTGTAGCGCATGAAAATTTGGGATTTTCCCCAGGATTCAAGGGATTTGTCTCCAGTACATCCTTGGGTTTTACCCCTGTGACATGAAAAATTGCCTATACAATGGAAACTGACATTCAGAAGATTTCTAAGTATTTGAAGACATTGTACACAGGGGACATTCCTACCAAGGTGATGATGTAAAGCTCAAAGGATAAGGCTCGAAACTAATGCACTAAGTATCTCACACAGGGGACATCTTCATTGGAAAAGTTGCAAAGGGATTGAGGTTTGATAATAGGGTTATATCCTATTCCTGGTATGATCTTTCCTTTGTAAACATCGTTTAAGTTTTTAATAAGACTATGTTTTATAAAAGGTTAAATATCCTGATATATTCTCAAAATCCTTTTTAGGATATTTGATTAAGATGTTTGAAACTAATACTAGTTTGGAACTTTGATCATTTGAGTATTATCAAAACAGGTTTTGGAAAAGTGGATTGTTTTTCACTCTTTAAAGAACTATCTACAAAGTTGAACGAATGTTTGGAGGTCCTATCCAATAAAAAGTTTTTGTAATATATTGCTGAGCATACTGATCAGGATATTTTCATAAGATAACAATACAAAATTTTTACAAAGCTAAGAGTTACATTAAGTAATGCAAGGCAATAACAAATAAGTCAAAAGATAGTTATATTATTAACAAGTCAAAAGTTGTGCTTTTGGTTTCACCTTAAACCAAGGCCCATCCGCCAAAAGCACAATTAGTTTTTACCATACTTGTGTAACGGTTGGAGGATCTATCTCAAAACAGGACCTGTCCACCTACAACCGTTACCACATTCAAAACAAGATATACTAATCGATGACCAAGGGCTTCATCCTAAAACCTAGGACCCATCCACCTTTGGTCATCACATTGTTCTAATGCAGGTAATATAAATTGTTCGAAGACAGGAAAAGTAAATTGTTTACATAACCACAACCACGAAATTAAAAAGTGGGCTCCGGCCTTGGCACGTATATCCATCATCGCCCACTTCGCCGCTTAAGAAGCGACACCTTCTTGATCAATAGCCTCCTTCCCAGCATCTGCACCAGCATCGGCCTCAGGATTCTTCTCGGCATCACCTTCATCAGCATTGGCCACTTCCTCTGCCGCCTTAGAAGGCTCTTCACCAGCATGCTTTGCAGGATGAGCAACGGGATGACCTCCGAGATCCTTTAGTTTCGCCTCCCAAGTCTTTATGTTCCAGGAGGGGCATTCGAAGCCCAAATCCATGGCCTCATAAGCCATCCTTATCCTGGCTTGGAGAAGAGAGACGACCACGGATGCTTTGAGGCTATCCCGATATGAACTCATATTCTGCTGGTATTGGAGAAGGGCAGCATCTAGTTTGGGTTGGGCATCCTCGTTGGCTTTATGGAGGGTAGCTTGGTGTTCCTGGATCATGGCCTTATATTTGTCTTCGTAATGCTGGGATTTGGCAGCTGCAATGGTTCCTTGGTCAGCTATGGTGGCTTCAGCTTTCTCCGGCTTGATCTCCAACATCTTGTTAAGCCCGCAGGCGTCTTCATACAAGTGCATAAGACGATCCAAACCCTATCGATAAGGACACATGTATCGATGTAAAAATAAGCAGGATAAGGACTAACATACTTGTGCAGGATATCGAAAGGAAAATTTTACCTGTTTGAGGAATGAGGTGGCTTCGTTAATCCCATGATTCTCGAGAGAGAATGTTTTAGAAACAGCTGGAGAGTCCGTCTCCTTTCTCTTCCGAGAACTAGATGCCCGGGTCCTAGATGCCGGAGGGGCTTTAGGAGCAGAAACGGTCCTTGAAGAGGTAGGTTTTGGTGTAGCAGACGACTTTGGCTTGGATTCCTGTTTGATGGGTGCAAGGCTGGAGTAGCAATCCAACTCGTCAAGTTGGAAACCTTCAAGGTTGGCAACTGGTACTGCACAAGGGAAGATATTCTTAAACTCATCGTACTTTTGAAAAATAATTGATTTAAAATATATGCTGAGAATGTGCTTACCAGACATTTCTGAGCTTGATTTCTGGCTTGAATCCGTAAGAGACAGGGAGAAAGTTCTTTCACTGGCAGGAAGTCGGTAGATTTCCTTGATTTTGGATTCGGATTCTGCCTTGGGAGGCACTAAATCTCTGAAGTTCGCTGCATAAAAACATCAGGATATAAGTCTGGGATACAGTTTGAAGATATAATTGGGGATATTCCTAAAACCCTAAATCCTACCCTTGGTTAACCATTTAACCGGTAGATCGAAACCCTTATCAATAGAGTCTCGTTTTACGAAAAAGAATTTTCGTCGCCATCGATCCTCGTTCTTGGTGGCTTTAAGAACCAAAGGGTTCTTGGAGGTAGAAAACAGAAGAAAACGGTGATCGCCGTGGGATCTCAACCGGTATGCTATAGGAAGGTCCTCAATAAGCAGGTCAGGAAAATGACGAGACTTGATTTGATCCAGCACTATCAAAACTCGCCAGACCATTGGCATAGTCTGGGCATAGCTAAGGCCGGTGAGTTCAAAAAAGCGAGAGATGAAGGGTGGAAATGGGTACCGGAGTCCGAGAGAGAAAGGGTAGGCGAAGAAACAAACCCACTCATCAGATGACGCGTCTGATCGGGCTTCCCGATCAAAAGGGCGAAAGACTGTTCCGGTGGGGAAGGCGCCGGAATCTTTAAGAGCAGCGATGTCGGCGTTGTTGAAGCAGCAGATTTCCTTTGCTGGATCACGGATGAAATTTTGACTTAGGAGGGTTGAGGCCGGTCTGTCCGATCGGGATCTTGTTCGTGATGCCATGAAGGGTGTTGGGTAAACTAAAAGAAACTCAAGAAAAAAGGATAGAGGATGGAGAGAAAAGTGATTACCTGAAAATCCCTTGAAGGAAGATGATAATAAGCAGAAATGATTTGGCTAAATATAGGCTGAATATAGGGGGTAAAGAGTAAATATTGCATTGAAAATGGCACACTGTCATTTCAACCATCGTTTCATTTTAATTGCCTCGATCGACGAGAAAAGGTTTTGAAATATATCCGTTGGATTGGTATACCAACCGATATATTTGGGGACAATTGTTGTGGGTCATTTTCTGAGTATACATACCCTGACTAATATCCCGCTTCTAATTGTTTATTTATGACCAGGATACTGGACGGGGATATTGCTAACATCCTGGGCGATATCTTAAGCTTGAGTGAATTAAACACGTGCAGGTTAATGGCTGTAAGTTACTAACGGTCATCAGGACTTCTTCTCCTCAAGACTCGGGCGTATTTGTTATGAGGAAGCCGTTGAACCCGAAAGACTTGGTCCTCAACGTTCGAGTGGGAATATTCGCTGGATCCCGGAAGTTTAGGATAGTTTGTTAGATTACCTTTACTATAAATAGATGGGGGCGGATCAGTTTAAGGCACACAATTTTACACTTACACTCTCGAACACTTTTACTCTCTAGCTCACCGCAAACACCACACTCAAACACTTGTATTCGAATTACATTGTAACACATAGTTGATCCGCACCACATCCTGATATTTGAAGCAATAAGAAGAACAAGGCAGCTGCGATTGTCAGCTCCCGAGGTTTTATGCCGGCGATCTAAATTGATCAAGGGCTTTCCTCGTACATCACGTGTCCACCTTTACATTTTCGCTCATTGTTTGATCATAGATACAGCTCTATATCCTGAGCCGTATCCTGAAACTGTTTTCATATCTAATCTTGTTAACACATTTTTCACACATATTTCTAGCACACTACCTCACTTAACCTATTTGATCACTTAATTGCTTCGGTAATTTTTGACCAAAACAGTGGTGTTTTATAACTTTTTACACTTTGTAAGAAAAATGTACTTTGTAACCAAACCCCACCCTATATATATATTTCTTGTTTATTGATTGGTAAAAGCTAAAATCGAATCTTGAGACATTGGAGAAACCAAAGGGAACTCCAATCCAGTCAAAATAAAAATTTTAGAATCTTTATAAGAATCTTGGAAACACAACCTTTTCCTCGTATCTATTCTTCTTCTTCTTCATTTCCACTTTCTAAGCTGAAATGACACAGAAAATAAGGTTATTTCTTTTATTCCTGTTTTTTTTTTTGTAATTGATTAATTTATCTATAAACAAACACACACACACATTCACGTGGCCGCATTGGGAGTTGTACATTTTTTTCATATTTTATGGATGTATATGAGTATATCATGTATCCACATGTGATGTTTTTGAGTTCAACAATAGAGATTAGAGAAGCATAATTTAGATGGACTGGTTCAAATAAATCCATTAGAAGGCCGGCCCAGCTGCAACCATTTTGTTTAGCCCAATGGTAATGCAAATATTTTTAACTTTTACGTATTATCAAGTTATTAATAATAATAGTTAACATACATCCTCTAGTTCGATTCTTGAACTGAATGGGAGACTAGGCGAGTAGGCGGCGATCACTAGTTCGATCCTTGAACTGAATGGGTTTTACCTCACCGCACTGTCGTGTCTTTGGGCGAGTGTTCACGAGCTTCTGCCCTAGGTGAGGGTTTTCCAGTTCGGAAACGAGTGTATCTCGATGTGGTGAATTTCGCCAGTAGTCCATTTGGAGGTTTTGTTGGCCGTTCAAAAAAAAACATACATCCTCTAAATCCTACCTCTAATTCTATAATTTTTCCATGATAAGACTAGAATCCTTATAACCTAATAAAGAGAAACATCTTTTTTAACACACCATATACGCTAGGCTACAAGCCCTTTGATCGTATTATTAGTTAACTAGTTTAATTCAAATGCAGTTTTATATAGATAACTTTGAATCTTCGATAACTAATTTCATTCAAAATGCAATTTTATATGGATAACTTTGAATCTTCGATAACCACATAACTATTTATATGAATAAATTACAGTTTTTGTTCATGTGGTTTGGCTCTAAATATCAGGTTTCGTCCAACATTAATACTTTTCGTCTCTAACATTTCAAGTCTTAACACTTTTTGTCTAGTTCACTAAACTTTGTATAAGTTTTTTTTATTAACTCTTATCAAATGACCAAAATACTCTGATTAACAAAAAAAAAAGAAAATAAAATAAACATGGTGGTGGTGGAGTAAGAAAGAATACGAGGGTAGAGCTGGGTGTTTCAAGTGGGGCCATCATATATAACTATTTTTCTAATTACCAAGGGTGTTTTGGTCACTTAACAAGAATTAAAAAATAAAAGAGTTAGTAAATTTGATTAAAAGTAAACATCAGGGACAAATAATGTTAAAAGTGGATAAAACCAATATTGGTTATGTAATAACTGAAATGGTAAAAGTGGACAAACCACAGGGACTGAAATGACACGTTTCGAGAATGTCAAGGAGGAAAATGATACAATTTTGAAATTTGGTCTGAAATGGCAAAAATGGACAAACCACAGGGACGAAAACTGCAATTCACTCTATTCATATATATCTCACTTTACTGTAATATCAATATTGGTTATGTAATCGCATAACTTTCTCTCTCTCTCTCTCTCTCTCTCTCTCATACACACACACACTATATTTGGTCAACACTACTAAGAATGTTTATAACCCGGTAAACAAAAAATTTCGACTCAACCACTAACTATTGTTTTGGAAAAAGAAAACTGAACCAGCAGGGCTAGTTGGGTTAAATGAGCTGGTTGGTTTTCACGTTTTACGGTTTGACATTTTTGTTTTAACGATATAGCGGTTTTAGAAAAACAATCCAAAATCATAATCATAATTTTATATTAAGTAAACTACAATTTGAGTCTCTAAGGTTGATACCGGATTGCACGTTGAGCCGCTACTTTTCTAATTTGAACAATCAAGTCCCCAATGTTGATCCATTGCAACAATTGAGTCCTTGTTATATGGCCGTTTATATTAGAGTGAAAAGACCAAAATACCCCATATTTTTATATGCAACATGAGTCCTTGCCTGTAAACTTTAAATTTTCCATCTAAATTCATATCTTTTACATTTTTAACTAACCACCCTAGTCAACTAACTAATCATACTTCTAATAACCTAAATAATCAAATAGACCATGCATAATCAACTGCAATTCAAACTAATGATATTACTAATCAACTGCAGCTAGTCATACTGTTAATTAACTGTGGTTCAAACTAATGATACTTCTAATCAACTGCAATTCAAACTAATTAAACTAATTAACTACAGTATAAAGTAATCAAACTAGTTAAACTGGTAAACATTTTGGTTAGAATGACTTCTAATTCTAACTATGTGTAACGCTCCGCAGTTTTGTACTTTCCTTATTTAGAAAGATGTAATTGTATTTCTATTTTTGGAAACCTGTATGCGTATTCATTCCTAACCTTGTAATTCGAGACTTTGATCATCATGAAATTCCATACTTTATACATACGTGGTATACATGCAATCAATCGTTAATTACGTATTTACTTGCAAACCGATACTTGTTATACATTCAAAATGTCATCCACACATTCACGATACGTAACTTATGCATACTTGTGCATTCTATACTCGAAAACATGTTGAATTGTGAAGTTATAGCATAAAAAGATAAACAAACTAAAGTTCAAGGGCTAACTTGTAATAAATCAAAACTAGTTGGTCTAACCAGGGCGCCGTGTCATGCGAAGGCACCCCCATACTACCTTCGTGCGACACCAAGGGACTCGATCCGCATAAAGTTGTTTGCTGCTCATGGGTTGGCCATCTTCTCCTCACCTCTCCTTCACCCAATCACTTCACAACTTCATTTAATCACAAACTCTAATCCTCCATTATAAAACCAAGCCTCCATCACCTCATTTGCACTTTTCCAAACCTTCTTACACTCTCACCACACTCCCTAATCAGCTGTAATTGCAAGTAAAGGCAAAATACTTCTAAGTTCAAAAGTGAGCTTCCACCTCACTTTTCTTCAAATTTCTTCACTTCTTCTTCTTCTTGAAAGCTTGGAACACCTCTAGGAGTGTTTACACAAGTTTACCATGGTAAACGAATGTGGAACATCACCATTCTGAGGTCCGGACTTTCTGTTTTGGAAGAACTTTTACTTAAACCTTTATAAACTTGTTTAAACCTATACAATCTTACACCTATCTTGATTCTAGTCAAGCCTATGACTAAAGAGCTTGTGTATGGTGGATTGTCATGAGTTTAGAGGTGAAAACACCCTCAAAACTTTCTGTTTTGATAAGGTTTCAAGCAACCTTCAACTGTGTGACCCTCCAAGCTCACCA
This sequence comes from Helianthus tuberosus, assembly GCA_030545235.1. Lineage (NCBI taxonomy): Eukaryota > Viridiplantae > Streptophyta > Magnoliopsida > Asterales > Asteraceae > Helianthus > Helianthus tuberosus. The sequence continues at coordinate 85,833,216 of CM060364.1, read as the reverse complement.
TTGTTCATATGGCGAGTCTTGTATTTGGTCTAGATGTGTGAATCATGGAAGCTTGGGCTTTCTAAACTTGTTCCACTACCTCACTTGATGATTTAATATGTTCATGCCCTAAGTCAAAAAGCAACTTTCACTAAAGAGACAAGGCTACGACACATCCCCACACATTTTCCATGCTTGGGATGCACGCACCTAGCTTGCTCTCTTGGTTGTTTTAGGACTTTGAGTAGTACCAAGTAGCTTCCAAGAATCAAAATAATATAACCCCGCCTCACCTCCAACATTTGCCATGTTGGGTATGGAATACATGGGTTAATCTTACTTGGCTACTTGACGAACTAGTTAGTTATATTTTTATTCTTATTCATGACCAACCGGGCCATCAACTAAGTTGATGGCTTTGTGATTTGGTGAATCATACAATGAGGTTTAATGGATGGAAATCATCCTACCTCCATGCTTGAATTACATGATTATATATGATGGACTAAATAATAACTTATTCAATATAACATATAATATATATTTAACCAAATTCTTGATACTAACCGGATCATGGTTAGATGTCATGGATATAGGTTATATTATCTTCGTTCTTTACTCCTCGTTTGTCATTCTAACTAGCAAGTTAGGACCCATGAAAAAAAAAAAACTTAGTGTCCAAACGAGTATTTAGACAAGATATATTTTCGTGTACATATACATTTTATACTTAATTCCGAATCCAAAGTCTCTACAAACTCCGAATACTCATACACCTTCGTTTCCCCAATGTAGGGTAACTTTGGTGCTCCATTCTCATCAACTTGCGTTTAATCGGAAAGCTTAGCAAACTGTGAGTGTACATGACCCTTTTTACTTTTCGACACTTTTGGGTGCAATACTTATTCCTTATTAAATACGCACACATACACTTACAAACATGCTTGACACAAACAAACAATCCAATATAAATGCTTGATACGTGATACTAGAACTCATACATGCTAGAATATTATTTGCTTTATACTTGTCATTAACTTTATAGAAGCCTACGTTAACATGTATAGCGCTATGGGAGAAACACGCCACCCGTATTCTTGAGGTTATGTTAAGTTATACAAAACGGTCTTGTCGTTGTGACGACAAGATTAGGCTAGTTGGAAACATTGGGTTGGCAGTTATAAGTTGCATGCTAGTATTGTTATGATATGTCTTAGATTACGATTATGCCATTTGGATTCATTTAACCGTTTTATACATATTCAAGTAATCAAACTTGTATGCTCGCCAATACTTTTTGTGTTGACATGTACTTTAATATGTATTGCATGAACTTGATGATGTTACGATGAAAGAAAACTAGTAGGAAGACTAGAAACACACTTTAAATTTTGTTATGTATTGTACATTGTTTCTTTGTTGCAAGTTGTTGTATTTTCTTCCAAAAATGTACTTTTGATTTAAAATGAAATGAAATTTTGATTATTAAATACTTGTCGAAAATAGTCGTTATGAAGTCTCTTGCAATCTCGTTTTATTTCACTCCGATGTCTCCGCTATCGGTTGGGGGTGTGACACTATGTATGTAACGACCGTCTCAATTTAATCAGGATTTTAATAATAAAATACACATTTTATTACTAATATGTGACTTTACAAAAACTTGTTATACCAACATTCCCAAATAATCACAATATTTCAAAAACAAATTTATAAGTGTTTACTTAATTCACTTATAATAACACAATTCAAGATTTGACGCGGAAGCTTCATTTAACGTGTGTTCGGTTCTTGCTCGACGCTTGATCTTCATCCGGGACTCTCGACATTCACCTATGATCAAAACCAACTTAGAAGTCAGTTTTGATAGTTAAATAACAAGTACAACAAGGAAATTGGGTCAAATAATCGAAATAAACAAAAAAAATCGAAATTTTCAACAATTCAGGCCAACGCCGCGCGCGACAGCCAAAGCCTTTGGCCGTGGCGCGACGCCACGGACCTACTTTGACAGAATGTTCATGCTGGTTGCTGCATTTGCCCAGCTCCGTTTTCGATCGAAATTCTAACTTCCAGGCTGCATAACTTTTGATCTAGACCTCCGTTTTACACGATTCTTTTTCCTACGCGTTCGTAATTTAATTCTCCATCTCATGGAGTAAGAATCCGACATCCGAATTTACAAAATTTTGGATTTCAAGCTCTCGGCTTGAAATTCAAATATAAATCCTTTTGACCCGTTCGTGATTTTATCAAACAAAATGTTGTTACCTTTTTTTAAAATATCATGGGCACCCCGTTATATTCGTTTACTATTATTCAAGATTCATGTTACGGGTTTCTTATGTATTTTAACCCGTTTTACATCACTACTCGTTTTGACCCATTAAGGGCATTTTAACACTTCTAAGCTTAAATTATGCGTTTCCTTGGCTTACATCCTACCCCCACTTTTAAGTATCGACTTATCATCCTCCACATTATAATCATAGTGGATTTAGTGTAATAACTTGTTTATTCCGAGTTTTACCCCTCGGTTGTCCTATTACGGAAAATACTCATTCCAATTCATTAAACACTAAAGTTCCGTATCATTCCTTTATACACTGATCCTAAGAATCTAATTGATCATAATGCTTAATTCTTAACAACCTTTGAAGGTAGTTTACCCGGTTTGTTAAGCAAGGGCGTTTTGGTCAACTTAGTCCCTCATTTTGCGACGAAGGACTTTTGCTACTTATTTAACCAAATTGTACGTTAACTATAATCATATTTATACGTATCTGGCTCGGGTCAACCTATTGACCTGTTTCGATACCTTGTCTCCATAATATGCAAATTTGTTGCCTTTTTATTCATAAACCATTACTATCCTGTAAGCATAAGACTTGACAAGTACTTATTAGTAGTCATTTGTCAATTGGCGCTAAAAAAATCACCCATTGACCCGTTTGGTCTAAACGACCAAACAATTTACATTTGTAATTAGAATGGTATATATATATATATATATATATATATATATATATTCCATTTCATTATTTAACCCAATTCGGCTTACGCCGTAGGGTGTCTTGTAACTTTAACTTATGTTTGTCGACACGCGCCTAAATTACCATTTATCCCTATCCTTATTATGAGTTACCCCATACGGTAACATCTCAAGATTCATTGTACGTTTATCATTCCACGGCTATATTACCATCTACTCATGTTTACTATTTATCATGATTTTTATCAATTTTGTATATGTTCCGACTCGTATCAATCGCATCGGAATCCATGTTTCCAATGTTACCCTTATCGAGTTTATTACTTATAGAATAATTAAGTATTCTACAAAAAGGTGTAAGTTGCACTTACCTTGCATCCAAGTTACGCCTTTTCCTTCTTTCTTGATTTGTTTGACCCGCTTTCTCCCCAAGCTTCCACCTACCTTGTAATTCGCCAAACTATCATTCAATATTCACAAGGTGGTTAGATTAGTCATTATCAATCATGACTATTCCCACCTTACGTTTTTCGTATAAAAATTAGTATTCATCATATTGTAGGTCGGTTTGACTTTTAAAAAGTCAAATGCCCATTAGTATATAAAATGCACATTCAAGTTGATCAACTAGTTTAAGCATTTTCTCTAATCACCCGGTAGGCGTTCTTTTAAGCTACCATCTAACAAATATTTTAACCCGGTTCATTATATTTCCAATAACTCAACTAGTTCAACCACTCATTTAGGCATTTTATCGAACATCTTGTAGGCAATATTTTTATGCATTCATTGTTCAAGTTCATGATAAATCTCTAACCATATTTTCATATCATAATCAAGCCTTGATGTCTAGTATACATAACCAACATCTATTACTTGCATTTAAACATCAAGTTTCACAATTTTACCACTCTAACTCAAGTGTTCATCATATTTTCATAAAACCCATTTACCACTTACAAGGTTAATCCTGCAATCACTTGTTCGTGATACTTAATTACCAATTTCACATCTAGGGTTCGTTCCTAGACTTATACTAGTGCCAATTTCACTATAACATTCAATCATTCACACTAAAATTTCATTCATGCATGATTATCACAAACTCAAAATATCACCAAACTATAAATTTCGACATACCTTACGATCCCCTTAGCTCGGTGATCGTTTATATGTATTCAAATCTGAGTTTGGTCTTCAATTGCACCTTCAATTTGAAGATTTTGTGGAGTTTAGGGTTTTACCCCCTTTTCTTCCTGCTCTGGTCGTTCCCCACGCACGCACACACACACACACATTCTATGTGTATGTTGTGTTTTAATTATTGGTTTTAATAAAAATTAGTTTCCTACTTGACGACATTAGTACCTATAGTTTCAAGAATTTATAATTGAAACTAGAACCCATGGTTTATCATTTCATTACCCATTACTAACTAGGTTAGTTCTACCTAGTTAACTTAATGGGTTCGGGAAGCCATAACCCGTTTTATTTTAGGTCCCGTTAATTCGGGCATTTTATATACTTTGTTTTCTCAAAGTATTTATCCTTCTTTTTAATTAATATTAGATTATTTATTTAAATCCTTATATTCACCGGTTTAATTTCACCACTAACGGTATTTTACCCATTCATTATTATTAACGTGGTTTGATTACCAAACCCGTTTTCGGGGTGTTACAAGTCTACCCCCCTTAAAGAGGTTTCGTCCTCGAAACCTTTTCTTACATAATTTATCGAGTTTAACTCCATGCATTTGCTCTCGATAATCAATTGAGCATTGCTCATATTTTAACCAATTGTTAGTATTACCAGAAAAGTATGGTAATATCTTTTTGGTTATTTATCATCTACGTATCTTATATGACATAATGCAACTTGAAATAACGTAATCTCGTTATTTCCACTAGTTTAATTAACTTAGCAATATTCATCGCTCGACTCTAAAGTGATTATACTTCACGTTGCACTTTTCGACCGTGATCATGTCACGTCATGCCAAATTTTATATCAACTTTTTTTTTAAAATATCACTTTTCGAATATATAGTCTGGCACCTATTAGTGTCGAGACTTATATCTTTCATGCTTACTATTTATATGTCTATCGGAATTCATATTTGTAAAAACATTATTTCTTACCAAAACTGAAGTTTTAGTTTAGCATCTTCTCTTTAACTTTTGTCAATTATCCATACCGGGATATTGACAGTCCAAAATTTATTCTTTTACTGTCTTTGTTGTATGCGAGGATTCTCAACTGATTCCCTCGCTTTATCTAATTAACCCGTAGGTTTTATCACTTAGCTTTATGGGCTATTTTGATTAGACTTTCACCTCTTTAAGGCGAAGTCCTTATAATTTCTTTCTAATCATGACCCGTGGGTCGTTTTAGTCTCGTAGACATTTCATTTGTTTATAACCCTAAAAGTTATGTTGATCCCGTAGATCACTCTTTACTCATGTCATTCTTAAAATACATGTTTGGTGTCAAGGCACCCTGTTTTTGTTTGAAGAATCATTTGGTTTCAAGCTTAGGTTCCGTTAACCTTGATTGTAGTTTCGTGGCTACAATTGTTTTCTTTCGGATAATTTTCCGACTTTATGACTTCTCACGTCATTTATGTGTCAGTTCTTCTTATGCTTACTGTTATTTGATTTGCATATATTCTTATTTGGTTATGTCCCATTACCATGCTCATTACTCTTTTGCAATTAACGCTACCTTTATCTGGCTAGCGCTTATTTGTGCCATCCGACATTATATTGTATTCAACCTGTTTGACCTATTAATGTGAAATCCATCACTTATAAACAATCAACTCTATTCTTTATTCAACCCGTTCGACCTCGAATAGTTGAACATATTTATTCAAAATTTCTATTTACGAGATTTTATAGTCATAACTCGTAATCCAAGTCTTTTGATTTTTTCGACCCGCGTTCACGTCCCTTGATTTTCACATGTGTTTAAATTCCTACCCATTAACCGGGTGTTTTACCGAAGTCGTTATTATTGCAACCCTCCCGGTATGCATTAAGACCTCGCTTCATTTTTATATTCCGACTTTGTCCTCAAGTTTGACGTTTTACAAAAACGACCCGTTAAGAGGCATATTTGCATTTTTCCGGGTTCGAGTGTAAGTACACTCCCTCCCAATGCATATCCTAATCATTTTACATGTTTGCATCCTCCGGGTTCGAGTGTAAGTACACCCCCTCCCAGTGCATACCTTAATCGTTTTACATGTTTGCATTCTCCGGGTTCGAGTGTAAGTACACCCCCTCCCAATGCGTACCTTAATCATTTTACATGTTTCTTTGTCCCTTCACTCGGGCTCATTATCCTAATATAATACGCTTCCGTCACTCGGTTGTGCGTTTACATTATTATCAAATATTTTGCTTATCTGATTCATTTGGGTACTTTTTAGTTTGTCCCACTCACCCCGTCCTTACTACATTGGATATAAGCATGTCCATCATAAAAAGTTCATGGTACCACGTGCTCACCACTTACTTGGCCAGAGTAAGCGATCAATACCTGGTATACATGACCTTTTTATAACTTTCACATTACACCCCATGTAAGTAATGCCTCTATTTGTTTCTCTTGGAAATAATATCCCGGATAGATTTTCTATTCAGGTTTTTCCAAGTTTTTTAATCTACATATGCAACTTTCAATCTCTACGTATTTGTTGCATATTATTATTCACGTAATAATTTAAAATGCGCACCTGTAAATGCTTGCCCTAACGGGCTTTTTATGTCGTTAACCTTGTTCGCGATCGTCACGCGATTTAGGTCCTTGATGAGTATGCTCTGCTTGTCATACCTCGGACCGTTCCACCGTCATATCCGCAATTTGTTAAACTCTCGCTATCTTCAGATGCGAGTGTCCTTCAATTAATACATTTACAAGAATTAGTAACATCAACTTGAATAATCACCCGTATTATAATACAAGGCTTTTCTACTATACGCGTCAACGCGCGTAATTTCGTCAACTATATTTATCATTTAATTGAGGTAACGTGTATCACACGATGGCCCTATGTGTTGTTTACAACACTTTAGCATGCTAAACTATTAACATACATGTACTTACTGGATTTGCGATCAAGCCTTGAACCGAACACTTTATTCTTTTAACCTTGAGCTCTGATACCAACTTGTAACGACCCTCTCAATTTAATCAGGATTTTAATAATAAAATACACATTTTATTACTAATATGTGACTTTACAAAACTTGTTATACCAACATTCCCAAATAATCACAATATTTCAAAAACAAATTTATAAGTGTTTACTTAATTCACTTGTAATAACACAATTCAAGATTTGACGCGGAAGCTTCATTTAACGTGTGTTCGGTTCTTGCTCGACGCTTGATCTTCATCCGGGACTCTCGACATTCACCTATGATCAAAACCAACTTAGAAGTCAGTTTTGATAGTTAAATAACAAGTACAACAAGGAAATTGGGTCAAATAATCGAAATAAACAAAAAAAATCGAAATTTTCAACAATTCAGGCCAACGCCGCGCGCGACGGCCAAGGCCTTTGGCCGTGGCGCGACGCCACGGACCTACTTTGATAGAATGTTCATGCTGGTTGCTGCATTTGCCCAGCTCCGTTTTCGATCGAAATTCTAACTTCCAGGCTTCATAACTTTTGATCTAGACCTCCGTTTTACACGATTCTTTTTCCTACGCGTTCGTAATTTAATTCTCCATCTCATGGAGTAAGAATCCGACATCCGAATTTACAAAATTTTGGATTTCAAGCTCTCGGCTTGAAATTCAAATATAAATCCTTTTGACCCGTTCGTGATTTTATCAAACAAAATGTTGTTACCTTTTTTTAAAATATCATGGGCACCCCGTTATATTCGTTTACTATTATTCAAGATTCATGTTACGGGTTTCTTATGTATTTTAACCCGTTTTACATCACTACTCGTTTTGACCCATTAAGGGCATTTTAACACTTCTAAGCTTAAATTATGCTTTTCCTTGGCTTACATCCTATCCCCACTTTTAAGTATCGACTTATCATCCTCCACATTATAATCGTAGTGGATTTAGTGTAATAACTTGTTTATTCCGAGTTTTACCCCTCGGTTGTCCTATTACGGAAAATACTCATTCCAATTCATTAAACACTAAAGTTCCGTATCATTCCTTTATACACTGATCCTAAGAATCTAATTGATCATAATGCTTAATTCTAAACAACCTTTGAAGGTAGTTTACCCGGTTTGTTAAGCAAGGGCGTTTTGGTCAACTTAGTCCCTCATTTTGCGACGAAGGACTTTTGCTACTTATTTAACCAAATTGTATGTTAACTATAATCATATTTATACGTACCTGGCTCGGATCAACCTATTGACCCGTTTCGATACCTTGTCTCCATAATATGCTAATTTGTAGCATTTTTATTCATAAACCATTATTATCCTGTAAGCACAAGACTTGACAAGTACTTATTAGTAGTCATTTGTCAATTGGTGCTAAAAAAATCACCCATTGACCCGTTTGGTCTAAACGACCAAACAATTTACATTTGTAATTAGAATGGTATATGTATATATATATTCCATATTATTATTTAACCCAATTCGGCTTACGCCGTAGGGTGTCTTGTAACTTTAACTTATATTTGTCGACACGCGCCTTAATTACCATTTTATCCCTATCCTTATTATGAGTTACCCCATACGGTAATATCTCAAGATTCATTGTACGTTTATCATTCCATGGCTATATTACCATCTACTCATGTTTACTATTCATCATGATTTTTATCAATTTTGTATATGTTCCGACTCGTATCAATCGCGTCGGAATCTATGTTTCCAATGTTACCCTTATCGAGTTTATTACTTATAAAATAATTAAGTATTCTACAAAAAGGTGTAAGTTGCACTTACCTTGCATCCAAGTGACGCCTTTTCCTTCTTTCTTGTTTTGTTTGACCCGCTTTCTCCCCAAGCTTCCACCTAGCTTGTAATTCGCCAAACTATCATTCAATATTCACAAGGTGGTTAGATTAGTCATTATCAATCATGACTATTCCCACCTTACGTTTTTTCGTATAAAAATTAGTATTCTGTTGATGCACTAAATGTCTGTTAACTACGTCTTAGTTGAGTTTTAGGTCTAGATAGGATTGTTCGGAGCTTGGAAACAAGTTTAGTGAATTAAACATGTAATTTCGCTCCAAATGACATAGGAGTCATTAGAAGCGAAATCAGGAAGTATTGTAAGTTGGTGATTTCGCTCCTGAGTGTCTTAGTGATTTCGCTCCTGATGATCATGGAGTTTGGAGCGAAATCAGGATGCTTATAAATAGGATATTAGCTGAGTTCATTTGTAATTTTTGGAGCGAGATCAGGTCATGTGCTAGGTGTCGAAACTCTGTCAAAATTCATTCAGAAATACTTGTAAAGATTGGAAATCAGTAATAGAAAGAAGTTAAAAGGATCCGAGCTGTCATGACATTGTTTACTTTGATTCCGCCTCTGTATTCAATGATGAACTGCCTTATACTGACTGTTTAGGGTCACAACACGGTCCAACAAGTGGTATCAGAGCTCAGGACGAGGATTTCATACCATAGCAGCTTGATTCTACCGGATTTTCTCATTTCTACTCACTTCTTCTCATACTTTTCTGATTTGAACAAGTTCCAACGGTTGGAATGGCCTGATTTTCGGATATATTGTGTAAAACATAGTTTTAACAAAGCCTACAAAGAATCAGATTAAAACTCGACTTTAAACTGATAAAAATGACCTAAAAATCTGATTCCGCTCGTAAATTTCTTCACAGATTATACTTAAAAAGCTGATTTCGCTCGTAATACAGTACTTGATTTCGCTCGAGATCAGGACAATTCAGATTCCGCTCGAAACTTTGTTTGTGATTTCGCTCGTAATCAGATAAAAGCTGATTCCGCTCGAAAGTTATATTTTGATTTCGCTCCAATCAGATCAAGTCTGATTCAGCTTCAAAGTTAAAATCTGATTTCGCTCGAAATCATATATCATTTAGATTTCGCTCAAAAGCTGATTTCGCTCGAAATTAGATATTTTTCAAAACTTCGAAAATATTTCTAAGTGTTTGCTGATTTTTCAGGTACGTAAAAGATGGATGATTTCAATCCGTTTTATGATGTCTTTGCGTTTGCTGGAGACGGTGGAAACGATACTTCTTCTAGTAACACGAATGAAAACACGCTGAATCCAAAGTGTTTTGGTCAAAAATTACCGAAGTAATTAAGTGATCAAATTAGTTAAGTGAGGTAGTGTGCTAGAAATGAGTGTCGAAAATATGTTAATCAAGTTAATTGTAAAAACAGTTTCAGGATACGGCTCAGGATATAGAGCTGTATCTATGATCAAACAATGAGCAAAAGTAAAGTAAATGACACGGGATGTACGAGGAAAGCCCTTGATCAATCTAGATCGCCGGCATAAAACCTCGGGAGCTGACAATCGCAGCTGCCTTGTTCTTCTATTGCTTCACAAATCAGGATATAGTGTAGGATGTGGTACGGATCGACTAAGTGTTACAATGAAACTTGATTACAAGTGTAGTGTTTGCGATGAGCTAGAGAGTGAAAGTGTACGAGAGTGTTAGTGAAAAATTGTGTGTTCTAAGCTGATCCGCCCACATCTATTTATAGTAAAGATAAAATAACAAACTACCCTAAACTTGCGGGATACACCGAATATTCCTTCTTCGAACGTTGTAGACCTGGTCTTTCGGGCTCAACGTCTCTCTCTCAACGAATTCGTCCGAGTCTTGAGGAGAAGAAGTCCTCTTGACCGTTAGCAAGTCTCAGCCTTCAACCTGCACGTGGTTAATTCAATAAGCCTCAGGATATCGCCCGAGATGTTAGCAATATCCTCTTCCAGCATCCTGGTCACAGATAAACAAGCAAAGGCAGGATATTGGTCAGGATACGTATGTTTAAGAAAATGACCCCTAACAATTGTCCCCAAATATATCGGTTGGGATACCAATCCAACGGATATATTTCAAAAGCTTCACCTCATGACTTAAGCTAATTAATACGACTAGACCCTTGAAATGACAGCGGTGCAACTTCCAAGGCATTATTTACTCTTTACCCCCTATATTCATCCTATATTAACCGAGGGGCTCCTTATCACGGTTATCCTTATCTGCAAGCGAACATCAGGTATCTTCTTTTCTATTCTCCTTTCTTGAATTTCTCTTAATTTGCTTAATACTCTCCATGGCACCACGAACGAAATCCCGATCAGACCGACCAGCCTCCACCCTCATAAGTCAAAACTTCATCACAGATCCAGCAAAGGAGATTTGCTGCTTCAACAATGCTGACATTGCTGCTCTTAAAGATTCCGGCGCCTTTCCCACCGGAACGATCTTTCGCCCCTTCGACCAGGAAGCCCGATCGGACACGTCATCCGACGAGTGGGTTTGTTTTTTCGCTTATCCTTTCTCTCTTGGACTCCGGTACCCATTTCCACCCTTTATTTCTAGCTTTTTCGACCTCACCGGCCTTAGCTATGCCCAAGTTATGCCCATGGTCTGGCGAGTCTTGATAGTATTGGATCAAATCAAATCTCGTCATTTTCCTAACCTACTTGTTGAGGACCTTCCTGTAGCATACCGGTTGAGATCCCATGGCAATCACCGTTTTCTTCTGTTTTCCATCAAGAACCCTTTGGTCCTCAAAGCCACCAAGAACGAGGATCGATGGCGACGAAAATTCTTTTTCATAAAAAGAGACTCTATTGATAAAGGTTTTGATCTACCGGTTAAATGGTTAACCAAGGGTAGGATTTAGGGTTTTAGGAATATCCCCAATTATATCTTCAAACTGTATCCCGGATTCATATTCTGATGTTTTTATGCAGCGAATTTCAGAGACTTAGTGCCTCCCAGTGCAGAATCCGAATCCAAGATCAAGGAAATCTACCGTCTTCCTGCCAGTGAAAGAACTTTTTCCCTGTCTCTTACAGATTCTCATCAAAAATCAAGCTCAGAAATGTCTGGTAAGCACATTCTCATATATTAATTATTTTTCAAAAATATGATGAGTTTAAGAATATCTTCCCTTATGTAGTACCAGTCGTCAACCTTGAAGGTTTCGAACTCGACGAATTGGATTGCTATTCCAGCCTTGAAGCCACCAAACAAGAATTCAAGCCAAAGTCGCCTGCTACACCAAAGCCCACCTCCTCGAAAACTGTTTCTGCCCCCAAAGGCCCTCCGGCATCCAGGACCCGGGCATCCAGCTCTCGGAAGAGAAAGGAGACTGACTCCCCAGCTGTTTCTGAAACATTCTCTCTTGAGAATCATGGGTTCAATGAAGCCACCTCATTCCTTAAACATGTAGAATTTTCTTTTCGATATCCTGTACAAGTATGTTAGTCTTTATCCTGCTTATTTTTCACATTAATACCTGTGTCTTTATCGATAGGGTCTGGATCGTCTTATACACTTATACGAAGACGCTTGCGGGCTTAACAAGATGTTGCAGATTCAGCTGGAGAAAGCTCAAGCCACCATAGCTGACCAAGGAACCATTGCGGCTGCCAAATCCCAGCACTATGAAGACAAATACAAGGCAATGACCCAGGAACATCAAGCTGCCCTCCACAAAGCTAATGAGGACGCTCAAGCCAAGCTAGATGCCGCCCTTCTTCAATATCAGCAGAATATGAGCTCATACCGGGATAGCCTCAAAGCATCCGTAGTCGTCTCCCTTCTCCAAGCCAGGATAAAGATGGCTTATGAGGCCATGGATTTGGGTTTTGAATGCCCCTCCTGGAACGTAAAGACTTGGGAGGCGAAACTAAAGGATCTTGGAGGTCATCCCGTTGCTCATTCTGCAAAACATGCTGGTGAAGAGCCTTCGAAGGCTGCAGAGGAGATGGCCAATGCTGATGATGATGCCGAGAAGAATCCTGAGGCCGATGCTGGGGCGAATGCTGACAAGGAGGTTGCTGATCAAGGAGATGCCGCGTCTTAGGCGGCGAAATGGGCGATGATGGATATACGTGCCAAGGCCAGAGCCCATTTCTAAATTTCGTGGTTGTGGTTGTTCAAACAATTTACTTTTCCTGTCTTCGAACAATTTTATATTTCCTGCATTAGAACAATACGATGACCAAAGGTGGATGGGTCCTAGGTTTTAGGATGAAGCCCTTGGTCATCGATTAGTATAACTTGTTTTGAACGTAGTAACGGTTGTAGGTTGACGGGTCCTGTTTTGAGATAGATCCTGCAACCGTTACACAAGTATGGTAAAACCTAATTGTGCTTTTGGCGGATGGGCCTTAGTTTAAGGTGAAACCAAAAGCACAACTTTTGACTTGTTAATAATATAACTATCTTTTGACTTATTTTCTGTCATCTTGCATTACTTAGTGTGAGTCTTACCTTTGCAAAAATTCTGTATCGTTATCTTATAAAATATCCTGATCAGTATGCTTAGCAACATACTGAAAAAGCCTTTTATTAGATAGAACTTCCAAACGTTCCTTCATCTTTGTAAAAAATTCTTTAGAAAGTAAAAAATAGTCTATCTTTTCAAAACCAAGTTTTGATAATATTTAAATGATCAGAGTTCCAAACTAATACTGGTTTCAAACAGCCTAAACAAATATCCTTAAAAGGACTTTGAGGATATATATCAGGATACTTATCATAATGTCACTTAAAAACTTAAATGATGTTTACAAAGGAAAGATCATACCAGAAATAGGGTATAAACCTATTACCAAACTTCAATCCCTTTGCAACTCTTCCAATGAAGATGTCCCCTGTGCAAGGTACTTAGTGCATTAGTTGCAGACTTCATCCTTTTAGCTTTACACCACCATCTTGGCAGGGATGTCCCCTGTGTACAATGTCTTCAAGTATCTTAGAAATCTACTTAATGTCAGTTTCCATTGCATAAGCAATTTTTTACGTCCCAAGGGTAAAACCCAAGGATGTACTGGAGATAAATCCCTTGTATCCTGGGGAAAATCCCAACTTTTCATGCGCTACAGGCGGGGTGTTTAAACCCAATTCGGAAGAAAGGTGAATACCTTTAAACCTGTGAAGGGATCAGTATCCCTTAAACGTTAGAGAGGGGGCCAATCCTCTAATCTTCTGAGTTATCCTGAGTGCATATCCTGGAGCTATATCCTGAAACATATCTTGCAAAACAATTGTAAACTAAGGTGGGTGTTAGCTTGGCTAACACCCCTCCGATGCTTAAGTTAGTATTGAGTTTCAAAGAATAAATTAAACCAAAACATATTTAAAAAAGATAGAATTCATACCATTCTGAGTTAGAAATTGAATTCTAAACTCACTTGAAATAGAGCTTAAGGTGTATAGCATTCCAAGATCTCGGTAGCATATCCCCCTCCATATTCTTGAGTCTATATGCTCCTTTCCCTGCTTCTGATTCAACTTCATATGGTCCTTCCCATTTTGGAGCTAACTTACCATCGGCAGGATTGGTAGTATTTTGAAAAGCCTTTCTTAACACCCAATCTCCAACCTTAAATCTTCTGGTTCTAATATTCTTGTTATATGCCCTGGATATTCTCTGTTGATATGCTGCCATCCTTAGACTTGCCGCATCTCTCTTTTCATCTATAGTGTCTAAATCCTGACTCAAGGCTTCAGGATTCTTCTCAGGATCACTCAAGACAGATCTTGCAGTAGGTATTGTCATTTCCGTTGGAATCATTACTTCTGCTCCAAACACCAAGGAAAATGGGGTTTGGCCTGTTGCATTCTTTACCGTTGTCCTATCAGCCCATAAAACAAAGGGTAATTCTTCTGCCCATCTTCCTTTTTTAGCTCCAAGCCTTTTCTTTAAGTTATTGACAATTATCTTGTTTGAGGATTCTGCTTGTCCATTTGCTTGAGGATGTACCGGAGTAGATGTGATCATTTTGATTCCCCAACTCTTGCAAAAGTCAGTAGTCCTCTTACTTATGAACTGAGAACCATTGTCACATATTATCTCACCTGGTACTCCGAATCTGGTCAGGATATTCCTCTTGATGAAGGATACTACTTCTTGATCTCTAACTTGAACAAATGCTTCTGCTTCAACCCACTTAGAGAAATAATCCGTCATTGCTAGCATAAAGACTTTTCCTCCCGGAGCTTTTGGTAGCTTTCCCACTATGTCCATACCCCACTTCATAAATGGCCAAGGGGAAACAATAGGATATAATGGTTCAGCCGGCTGATGCAGTATATTACTGTGTCTTTGACATGCGTCACATCTTCGAACATATTCTGCGGCATCTTTTCTCATCGTTGGCCAATAATATCCTGTCCTTAATACTTTTGAGAATAACGACCTGCCCCCAGCATGGTTACCACAATCCCCTTCATGAATATCCTGAAGTACTTCCTTGGCTTCAGGATCCTCCAAGCACCTCAAATACGGTCCTGCAAGGGATTTCTTGTATAAAATATTATTTATAATGGTGAATCGTGATACCTTCATCCTAAATGCCTTAGGATTTTCGTTTCCAGGGATGTGTCCTTCTTTGAGATATCTTATGATTGGAGCCATCCAGGATTTAGGATCCTTTTCAGGATGTTCTACTCCAGGATCCTGAATACCAGCTACTTCTTTATCCTGAGGATTCGTTGCAGGATATAGGACATGTAATATTGGTATTTGCGTCCCTTCAGGTATCTTGATTGATGATCCCAAATTTGCTAAGGCATCCGCTTCAGCATTATCCTCTCTTGGTACCTGTTCAAGTATAAAAACATCGAAATATCCTGCTAATTTTTTGAGAATATCGAGATATTCGATTAGTTTCTCGCCCTTAACTGCATAGGATCCATTAAAATGGTTAGTAATTAACAAAGAGTCAACATATACTTGCAAATTTTTGATACTCATGCTCTTAGCCAACTCTAATCCTGCAATTAAAGCCTCATACTCTGCTTCATTATTAGTAGTAGGAAATTCACACCTAATAGCCTGGGGTAATATGTCCCCCTGTGGCGATTTTAGTAGTATTCCTAATCCTACTCCTCTTACATTAGATGCACCATCAGTATATAATGTCCAGGATCCTGAGGATTCTCCTAACTGCTGAACTTCTAGGTCTACCTCGTCCTGAATGTCACTACTAAAGTCAGCCACAAAGTCAGCTAAAGCCTGAGATTTTATGGCATTTCTAGGTTCGTATACTAAGTCATAAGCACTCAACTTTACTGACCACTTGGCCATTCTGCCTGACATCTCTGGTTTCCTAAGCACATTTTTGACAAGATAATTCGTTTTAACATGTATCCTATGTGTCTCGAAATAATGCCTAAGTTTCGTTGATGCCATGACTAATGCTAGTATCAATTTTTCTAAATGAGAATACCTAGTTTCAGCATCTAGCAAACTTTTACTAACATAATAAACATGATACTGCTGACCTTCATGGTCCTTTATAAGAACGGCACTTACAGCATTCCCTGATACAGCAAGGTATAGGGATAGTGGTTCACCATTTTCAGGCTTCATCAATAGAGGTGCGGTTGAGATATATCGTTTCAAATCCTGCAGGGCTGCTTCATGCTTTTCTCCCCATTCGAATCTTTTGTTCTTCTTCAGGATATCATAGAAGTCTTTGCATTTCTATGAGGATCTTGAGATAAATCTGTTTAAAGCTGCTACTCGGCCTGTTAATCTTTGTACGTCCTTCATGTTTGAGGGTGATTTTATATCCAGGATAGCTTTGATCTGTTCTGGGCTCGCTTCTATCCCCCTCTTTGTCACCATATATCCAAGAAACTTTCCTGCCCCCACTCCGAAATGGCATTTAGCAGGATTCAGCTTCATGTTGTATCGATCCAGGATATCAAATGCTCCCTTGATATCCTGGAGGTGATCCTCAGCCTTTTTAGATTTCACCACCATATCATCAATATATACCTCCATGGTGTCCCCCAGTTTGTCTTTGAACATCATGTTTACTAATCTTTGGTACGTTGCACCTGCATTTTTCAAACCAAAAGGCATAGCTGTATAACAATAAATACCTGTTGGTGTCATGAAGGCGGTATCCTCCTGGTCAGAAGGCTCCATTTGGATCTGTTGAAATCCTGAGGATGCGTCCATGAAGGTCAGCATTTCATGCCCGGCAGTGGCATCTACCATTGCATCAATATGGGGAAGAAGAAATGGGTCTTTAGGACAAGTTTTGTTCAAATCTGTGTAGTCTACACAAACTCTCCATTTCCCATTCTTCTTCTGTACTACAACCACGTTTGCTAGCCACCTCGGGAACTTAACCTCTCTGATCATTCTAGACTTTAATAATCTTTCAACTTCCTCCTGGATAATCGTGTTCCGCTCAGGAGCAAACTTCCTTCTTTTTTGTTGCACAGGCTTGAATGATTTATCAATTCCAAGCTTGTGAGTGATAATATCTTTGGATATGCCTGTCATATCCTCATGCTTCCATGCAAACGTTGACATCCTGCATTTTAAAAAGTTAATTAATTGCTCTTCAATATCCCGAGGGATATTGGTTCCCACGAGCACCGAAATATCAGGATTATCCTGGTCTAGGATAATTTTCTTCACATCCTGCTCCGGATCCTCCACGATATCCTGGGCCCGCGTCTTTAATTGCTATGCTGCACTAGGTTTGGTTGAGGATTTCATCGAGGATGAGTAGCATTCCTTCGCCTCCTGCTGATCACTATCAACTTTGACAACTCCCCAAGGGGTAGGTATCTTGATGCATTGGTGATACGTTGATGGCACGGCCTTCATATCGTGAATCCACGGTCTTCCCAGTATGATGTTATAGCAGGATAGAGAATCCATCACACAGAAACGTTGTATCGAGTTGACTCCTTCAACGTATACTGGCAACTTTATCTCTCCCACTGTGTTTCTAGCCTCTCCACTGAACCCAACAAGAACGGTAGACTTTGAAGTGATATCCATTGGAGATACATTCATTCTCTTCAGAATTTCTAGTTGGATTATGTTGACGGAGCTGCCATTATCAACCAGTATCTTGCGTACAAAATGGTTAGCCACATATAACGTTATTACCAGAGCATCATGGTGAGGATCTTGGACAGTATCCCTGTCATCAGCATCAAAAGTGATCACTTTGTCAGTTGTGAGGGTAGTCATCCTGACAGGTTTGTCTCCCCTTTCGGCCTTGGCTTCCTTTGCATGTCTCTTTGCGGCCGAATACGAAGTTCCACAAATGTCGGATCCTCCCGAAATGAAGTTGATTATTTTGGCATCCGCGGGAGGTGATGCTGCTCACTCAGGATCCTTCTCAGTATCCTGACCCTTATTCTTCTTTCTTCCTAAGAGATCTTTCAGATATCCCTTGCTTAGAAGATAGCTTATTTCTTTCCTCAGAGCAATGCAATCCTCAGTCACATGTCCGAAATCTTCGTGGTAGTCACACCATTTTGACTTATCTTTCCAGTCAGCCTTTTGTTGATTCTTTCGAGGCCACCTAGCCTTGTCTCCTAGACCCTGCATAGCATACATCAATTCAGGAATATTAACAGAAAAGCAATATTCGGACAACTCAGGATACTCTTCAGGATCCTCATCCTCGACAGCATTCACTCTTTTGTTTTCATTTCTACTATACGGCTTAGGCCGATATGACTTGAACGAGGATTCTGACTTCCTATTGGTTGACTCATAAGTGTTGGATGAATTCATCCTTTCTTGCATCTTCCTGTCATCTTCCAGACGGATATATCTCAAAGCCCTGTTACGAGCTTCGTCGAGATTCCTGCAGGGATTCATTACAAGATCCTGATAAAACTGAGAATCCTTTTGTAATCCCATCTTAAAAGCTTGCACAGCTGTTGCAACATCAAGATGTGGGATATCCAAGGATTCTCGACTGAATTTGTTCACATAATCCCTCAAGGATTCCTGAGGCCCTTGAGTTATCCTGTAAAGATCACTGGTTAGTTTCTCAAAACTCCGACTGCAAGAAAATTGACTGTTAAATAAATTAACCAAATGAGCAAATGAAGTAATTGAGTGAGGAGGAACGTTTAACAGCCATTTTAAGGCTGATCCTGTTAGAGTAGAACCGAATCCCTTGCACAAGCATGCTTCCTTGAGCTCCGGAGGGATAGGGTTAATCTCCATTCTTTCCCTATATTGAGCAATATGCTCCTCAGGATCCGTACTCCCATCATAAAGCTTCATGTTGGGAGTTTGGAATCTCTTTGGGATCTCAGCATCACATATAGGATATGCAAAACGAGATATCTTGTGGCTGTCTTGAGACACTTCCGGGATCGGCTGGACCACCCCAGGTACACTAGATATCATGTCCTTCAACTTCTGAAGTTCCCTGGTAAGTGCTGATGTTACACCTGTATCCTGCAAAGATCCACCACTGTTAGTAGCATGAGTATTATTGTTATTTGACACGTTACCCGTTGGAGGATTTTGCCCATATCCTGAAGCATATCCTGAGCTCCTCATGGTTGACATCCTGACCGAGGAGGGTATTTCAGGAGTATGATTCTGGGGAAGACTGGGCACAATATTCCCCCTGTTATCCTCAGTATACACAGCTGAACTGAAGTTCAACGCTCTGGGGTGTAAGGGAGTGACATTATCCTCAGCAGATCTGCTCGAGCCAGACTTCAGGAGTTGTATTTCCCTTAAAAGCATCTGGTTTGTTTCCTGTTGCTGCCTCATTTGTTCCTGCACACTTCCAAATAAGGTTAAAATTTCATCATTAGAAGCTAAAACGGGAGCAGATCCCTGGACACTCCGAGTAGGGATAACATCTTGAGATTGCGTAGAGGCTGGCATCCTTGGAGGAGGTGGTGGAAGCACCGAACCGGTAGTAGCAGAAGTTATAGCAGACACAGTAGAGGAACTCATGTTTGATCTTGAGGCCATTATGGACAATGTGGCAAAAAGTTTTGAAAATAGAAAATCGATTAGCGATTTGACAAAATTTTTTAGTAAAGAGAGCACCACTTGCCCCACGGTGGGCGCCAAATTGTTTTGGTCAAAAATTACCGAAGTAATTAAGTGATCAAATTAGTTAAGTGAGGTAGTGTGCTAGAAATGAGTGTCGAAAATATGTTAATCAAGTTAATTGTAAAAACAGTTTTAGGATACGGCTCAGGATATAGAGCTGTATCTATGATCAAACAATGAGCAAAAGTAAAGTAAATGACACGGGATGTACGAGGAAAGCCCTTGATCAATCTAGATCGCCGGCATAAAACCTCGGGAGCTGACAATCGCAGCTGCCTTGTTCTTCTATTGCTTCACAAATCAGGATACAGTGCAGGATGTGGTACGGATCGACTAAGTGTTACAATGAAACTTGATTACAAGTGTAGTGTTTGCGATGAGCTAGAGAGTGAAAGTGTACGAGAGTGTTAGTGAAAAATTGTGTGTTCTAAGCTGATCCGCCCACATCTATTTATAGTAAAGATAAAATAACAAACTACCCTAAACTTGCGGGATACACCGAATATTCCTTCTTCGAACGTTGTAGACCTGGTCTTTCAGGCTCAACGTCTCTCTCTCAACGAATTCGTCCGAGTCTTGAGGAGAAGAAGTCCTCTTGACCGTTAGCAAGTCTCAGCCTTCAACCTGCACGTGGTTAATTCAATAAGCCTCAGGATATCGCCCGAGATGTTAGCAATATCCTCTTCCAGCATCCTGGTCACAGATAAACAAACAAAGGCAGGATATTGGTCAGGATACGTATGTTTAAGAAAATGACCCCTAACACAAAGTAAAAATTATCGGATGCTTTAGAAGTTGAAAGTGCTTTCGGAACCTATAACAAACCCCCGAAGTTGATGGCTATCGAAGAATATAGTCGGTGGGCCAAGAAGTTTGAGGATTGGTTAATGGCTTTTGCTTTTCCTAGCTGGAAGAGTCTAAAAAATGGTTACAATAATGGAGGGAAAAGTGGTGAAACATTAACAACACCTGATGAAATAGAATATTTTGTTGCTGAGCAGAAATGTGTTGCGTTGCTGTTTCAATCTGTTCGAGAAGATATAATATCTTTGATCAAATACTCTAGTGCTACAGATCTCTGGAACAAATTGAAAACCAAATGTATAGGAAGCACAGAAATTGTGAAAAACAAAAAGAAACTACTTAGAAAAGAGTTTGATATGTTTGGTTGTTTAAAAAATGAGTCAGTTTGTAAAATGATTGAGAGGTTTGGGCATCTAAAACTGGAGCTGGCGAGACACGAAATTTCTTATTCTCAAGAAGAGCTAGTTGACAAGTTGTTTGACTCGCTACCAGATGAGATGGATTGGCAGTATTATGCATTGATGCTAAAGAATACTATTAAGCCACCAGAAGTGTTGACAGTAGATTTGCTGATATCACGAGTTAGAATTAAAGAAGACACACAAAGTCAATCATTCGTCTTATCAACAGAACTTGGATTTGTATTATCCAAAGAGCATGATGCCAAAGAACACATCTCCCAAGACTGCGTTTTCTGCTGAGAATGTTTCCACAAAGAGCAAAGAAAGTCAAAGCAGTGGATATCACAGTGGGTCTTCATCAAATTAAAACCAGTCTGATGCAAAGAACTTATTTCAATGCAACATCGCTGTAGACTTAAATAACGCTCAGAACTTTAGCGAGGAGTCTGCTAAACAACAGATGGTTTTCCTAGCATCGGTACTGGAATCGTATGAAAGCCTTGTAGCAGGAAAGATAGGCAACACCAACCTGATGAAAGAAGATTATGATCAGATAGATCCTGAGGAGATGGAACTGATCGACATAAGGTGGTGTATGGCAAGTGCAGTTCGTCGAGCACAGCGTTTCATGGAGATAACCGGGAGGAAGTCAATTGGTGGACCATGTACCAAGTTGGGCTTTGACAAGTCTAAGGTGACGTGCTTCAAGTGCAAGCAGAAAGGTCACTTTAAGCGTGAATGCAGAAACGCGTATGCTGATGAGTCTGAAAACCCGTTCAGAGAAGACTACTACAAGAAGGCAATATATCATCATAACAAATCAGAGCCGCCAAGAATGAAGCAGATTGAAGATAACAAAGAAAAATCTAGAGCTCTTGCGGTGATTCACGACGATGAAGGTTTTGACTGGAGCGAGTTGTTACCTGAAGAGGATGCGGTTGGATATGCTTTCATGGCAAAAACTGAACCTATTCCTTGGAAAGACAGCAGAACTGAAGAACAGAAGTATAATTACAGAAAGAGTTTGGCCACAAACAAATTGATCAGAATCGCTGGTATTTTTTCTGAGGCAAAAAGAGCAAAAAGATGGGATCCAGATAGAGAATGTTATCTTGACCCCTATGGAAACATTGCTATTGATCATAACACTCTTGATGTGGAAACCATAATCCAAGAGTATAAGGTTGAAGATGATTATTGGCAGAAGAAATGGTGGGGAAACGGAGAAGAAGAAGAGAAAGAGAATAAGGAGAAAGAAGAGAAAGATAAGTCAAAGAAGATTGACACTGGGATCATTGACAGGACACAGGAGTTAAATGCTGAAAACATGGGAAAGATGGCTGACAAGGTGCTGGCAGCTAATGCACTTGAGGTAGATTCTAAATCTGTTTCTGAGTCTAAAAGCCAAGTCAGTTCAAATGTGTCAACGACTGAGTCAGGTAAGAAGGTTATTGGTGATGTTGACTGCAAAAATTGCATCAAAGAATGCAAGGTTTGTAGTACAAACACTTATCTCAAATGTAAGAAGATTGAGGATCTGACTGCTAAAGTCAGAAGTGTTGAGGATCAAATCCTTGATCGTGACAAAATGGTGAAAGCTTCAACTGAACGATTAAAAGAATTAACTAACAAAATTGAAACTGATAAAATTGATCAGGAAAAGGTTAGAAAACAAAATGAAAGGTTAGTTTTTGAAAATCGTCAGGTCATTGAAAAATTTGAGAACCTTAAAAGCACAGTTAAAGATAATGATGATAGAAACGGTAAAACATACAAAGAAAATTGCCAATTGCAATGTGTTTTGAGAATCAAAGAAGAATTAATTAACAAACAATTGGATGAGATTGCGAAGTTGAAGCTTAAATTTGAAGAAGCCAAGATTGAGAATGAGCGTATCAATTTGAAATTAAACAGTTACAGCTCTGCAAGCTTTGTTTTGCAACACATTATTCCCAAACCCATCGGGAAAGACAAAGCAGGCGAAGATGTATACTGTGATGGAACTGGAGTTGGATTTCATCAAGTTCCACCACCAGTTTTAGACAATTACTCGAAAAAACAATCTGGGTTGGTTGAAATTGAAGAAGAGAATGAAGTGAAGCTTCCTGATTTAATAGATGTCATGTTCACTTCATCTTCCGATGAAGATAGTGTCCAAACTGATGTTGTAAAAAGTGTTGTTGAAAATGTTTTAAAATCTGAAAGTGACACTACTGAGGAAGATGACTGTTTTCTGAACAAATATATTCCGAAACAAAAGTCCAAAAACAACTTAGGTGATGAACTGGGTCTTGTGATGTACAAGATTACTGGATCTGATAAGTTGTATTCGGATTCTGAGTTTCCTTTGGAGAATGTGAATGTTTCAAAATTGACAAATGTTTTCAAATTGGTTGAAGTTGAATTGTCAGAAGTGAAAAGTTTGAAACAAACAAAAAGGCAAATGAATTTTGAGAAAGATAAAGCTTACTACAAAAAGCCTGTAGTTCCACGTTTTTATAACAACAATCGAAATAATTAGTCGAGTGGTTATCAGGGTGGTAAGAACTATCAAAGAAAGAATTTTCAGAACAAAAGGTTTACAGAAAAGAAAGTATTTGTGAAGAGTTTAAGTTCACTTTCTGATGAGGAAAATGAATTTTTTTCGAAATCAAATGAAGAGTTCTTTGAGAAGAGGGCTTCACAACCTCAGTCTGAAGGCACAAGTCGGGTAGTTGATACTCGTACATGTTTTAGATGCAACAAAGTTGGTCACATTGCAAGAAATTGCACCAACTTCAAGCCTAAGACTGAAGTTGTTGAGAATCGACAGAAGAAGGTTGATTCAAAAGGCAAAGCTCCAGTGGTTGTTGAGAAAAAGATTTTGAAAAACAACAATATCAAAGTCAAAATTGAACCTGTTAAGAATGTGGTAACTAAAAATGACAAATTTTACAAACGGGTTGCATCATCTCAACAAACATGGAAGCCAAAAGTGGTTGAAAAGAAACCAAGTTCTTCAAATCAAAAGGTTTCTGAGAAAGAAAATATTCCAATTTCTTATGAAAATTTTGTGAAAAAGGATGTTTCATTGAAAAATGAGGTTAAAGAGATTGTTGATAACAAATTGGAAATGAATGATAAAAATTTTCCACCTCTTAAATCGGTTGTAAAGTGTATTGATGAGATTAAGTTACCCGAGTCTGATGAGGCTTGGGCAGCTTATTTCAGCTAATTAGTTTCTGAATTGCCGGAGCTTCCTAGTTGGTAATCGTGAAGCATGAATCGGCATCTTTATTGAATTGTTTGTGATATGTGCAGGATCTTCCGAGAGCTATTTCACGATGGATAATGGATAGTGGAGCGTCTCGACATATGACAGGAAAGACTGCATTGTTGTATAATGTTAGAAATATCAACGGAGGTTATGTTGGGTTTGCTGGTAACCAAGGTGGTAGAATTGTAAGTGAAGGAACGTTATCCAATGGGATTGTTACGTTTGAGAGAGTTAACTACATTGCTGAGCTGGAGAATAATCTCCTGAGTATCTCACAGATTTGTGACAGGATGTATACCACTCACTTTACTGACAAAGAATGTTTGATATTGAAGCCATAATTTGTTATCCCTGAAGAATGGATTATCATGAGGGCACCTAGAGTAAATGATCTGTATGTTTTGGACATGAGTGTAGCAACTACAACTACTGGTCAAGCACATTGTTTTGTGTCTAGAGCAACAGAGAAAGAATCAAAGTTGTGGCACCGAAAGATGGGGCATATACATCTTAGAAAAATGAATCACTTGGTGCACAATGATTTAGTTTTGGGTGTTAATATCAAAGGTTTTAATCTGGAAGGGGAGTGCATCAGTTGCATCAAAGGCAACCAGAAGAAAAAGTCACACCCTAAAAAGCAAGTCAATTCAGTTTCCAGACCGTTAGAGAGACTACATATGGATTTGTTTGGTCCAGTAAATGTCAAAAGTATTACAGGAGATCTCTACTGTCTTGTGGTTACTGATGATTATTCAAGATTTTCGTGGGTATCATTCTTGAAGTCGAAAGATGAGACTTTTGACAGTTTGATGGCGTTGTTCAGAAAGATTGAAAATTTGTACCAAAGGCGTATCAGAAGAATTAGAAGTGATAATGGTACTGAATTCAAGAACAACAAGTTGGAAGAATATTGTGATGAAAGAGGTATATTGCATGAGTTTAGTGCTCCGTACACTCCGCAGCATAATGGAGTAGCAGAACGTAAAAACAGGACGCTAATCGAAATGGCCAGAACAATGCTTGCTAATTCAAAGCTACCGATAAATTTTTGGGCAGAAGCAGTTTCTGCCGCATGCTATACGCTCAACAGAGTTCTCACTGTCAAGAAATTCAACAAAACATGCTTTGAGTTGATCAATAACCGCGAACCGAATCTGAAGTATCTCGAACCGTTTGGGTCACCCTGTACTGTTCTAGAGCCTTTTGGAAAGTTTGGTACGAAGATTATTGAAGGGATATTCATTGGTTATGCAAGTCCGTTACGACGAGTCTTCGTTCCAAGCTTGAAGCGGATTATTGAAGCTCCAAATGTTGAATGTCAGGGGTATACTATGCCGCCGCAGAATCCTGGAGATTCATGGCGTTTTAATTACGACAAGTTGTGGGATTCGTTTGACATGATGGAAGAATGAGAAGAAGAAGAAGATTTCTTTTATGAGTTGGATATTTTGCGACAATATAAAGAATCGCAGGAAAGGTTTCCAGCTGAGTATTCAAGAAGACCAAGACAAGCTTTAAATGATGATGAAGCAGGTCCAAGCAATGCTGGTGAACATGATGATGTCCAACTAGATGAAGTTGCTCAAGATAATCAGACGGCACAGAATGATAATCAACAATCTGAGAACATGCCAGTATTTGATCGTGGTGATTCAGATTCTGAGGGGGAGCAAATTCAGATTTCAAGTTAAACAAACCCAGTCAGTGAACAAGGTGCAAATCAGAATGTTACTAATCTGGAAGGTGATGTAGATGTTCCAGGCGAAGTGATGCCACGAACTCTTTCATACCATCCAGAGGAATTGATCATTGGAGAATTGCAGACAGGCGTCCGCACTCGAAGACAGATTGATAAAGGGCTTACATGTTTTTATACAAAAGTTGCTCCTTTGCAAACTGAATTCTCATTAAGTTGTTTTATCTCACAGATTGAACCAAGGACTTACAAAAAGGCGCCTACTGAAGATTCTTGGGTCAATGCAATGCAGGAGGAACTTAGTCAATTCGAGAAGTTGGGAGTGTGGAAGTTAGTGGATTTACCTGATGGTCAGAGGAAGATAAACACCAAGTGGGTGTTTAAGTGCAAGAGAGACGATATAGGAGTTGTGGTTCGTAACAAAGCTCGACTCGTAGTCCAGGGTTTCTGTCAACAGGAGGGTATAGATTTCACTGAAGTGTATGCTCCTGTAGCTCGACTAGAAGCGATCAGAATCTTTCTAGCATTTGCGTCTTGGAAAAATTTCAAAGTTTATCAGTTAGATGTAAAATCAGCGTTTCTCTATGGGAAGGTAAATGAGGAGGTTTATGTCGATCAGCCACCGGGCTTTACCGATCCACACCACAAAGACAAGGTCTATTTGTTAGACAAAGCGCTGTATGGTTTACACCAGGCCCCGAGAGCTTGGTATGAGACATTGTCTCATCACCTACTAGCCAACAGTTTCATTCGTGGAAAAGTGGATGCCACTCTCTTCACCAAAGAGGTCGACGGACATCTTCTGATAGTTCAAATTTACGTGGACGACATCATATTTGGGTTAACAAATGAGGATCTATGCAAAGATTTTGAACAAGTTATGAAGCAGAAATTTGAAATGTCATCGATGGGTGAGATGAAATTCTTTTTGGGATTGCAGGTTGATCAACTACCCAAAGGAATTTTCATACCTCAAACGAAGTACGTTCATGATATCTTGGAGAAATTCGGGATGTCAGGTTCTACTAAAAATCCCTATCTTTGTTGATAATGAGGCAGCGATTAATATTACTAAAAATCCAGTACATCACGCTAAAACAAAACATATTGAGATTCGTCATCACTTCATCTGAGATTGTTTCGAGAAGAAGTTGATACGAATTGAGAAAATCCACACTGACGATCAAAAAGCTGATTTACATACCAAAGCATTTGATAAAACACGTTTTCAGTATTTGCTAAAACTGAATGGTATGAAGCTTTTATCGGTGTTGGAGGAGATCATTGGCGTTGATGAAGGAGACATTGTAGATGATGTTGAGAAGCAATCTGCAATGGTTTGTCGATTTTTTACCTGTTTTGGTATTTAGGGGGGGTATAGGGTAATATTTCAGAAAATACAAAAATAATAAAAAATGTCAAAAATACAAAAACATGAGATATTTTCAAAATCCAAAAATAATAGAAAATCAGAAAAGAGCTTGTGCAAAAAGGGAAAATGATAGTACATCGGCTTGACAGTTACGGTATGCTAAAGAAATGGAATGTTTAAATGTGTTAAACAGTCTCGCTGATGATGTGCCGATAGGTTTTTGCACATTTAGTAGGTTTGTTCGGGATATAAACTTAAATCTTACTTGCTTATTTCATGGGGAACACTACTTGGATATATAGGTAACCCCTGAAATCTTGTTTGAAAGATTCTTTTTTCTGATATACTAGGTTTTTATACTCAGTGATATCTGGGGTATTATTCCGGGACTTCTGCTGAATGGAAGTTCTGACCTAGTCCTCGAATAATACTTTCCGCAATGCTTGAAACATAGCATAGCCCTCAGCATATATGATAAGACAATAAAATTGCTTAGCAATGCTGTTGTAAAAAAGATCCTCTAAAGGGGACATACCCAAAAGTTGAGTCATGATCTCTCTGCTGAACGGTAGTTCTGACCTGAGCTCTCATGATTCTTCATAAATTATTAACCCCTTACAGATATCATTTGTGTTATAATTACCTGTAAGACTGAATATTGGGATCTGGATACGGGAGTATATTCAAGAGGTGGGACACACGTATAGGTTTAAGTCTTTAAAACATTAAATCCGTATCCTGGACAGATTGAAAATTGTGTAAGAATTTAAGTGGATCAGTATATCGACAATCTAAGTGAATTGTTTAATTCTGAGTATGTAAATTAAAGCTTAACGGTACTTGTGACTTGTCAAATAGCTGATATGATTCTCTAACACGCTCACCAAAAATGTGTTTGTAAATAGTTTACTTTCGTTTACTACATGTTAGTTCTGTATTTCATTTCTAGTTTAGAAGTTTTATTCAAAATCCAAAAAGATTTTACACTTCTGCTTTATTTTTGACAAACCAAAGTGGAGAGTTGATCTTCAGATTCGAATTCTGAAAGTTGAAAGCAGATGCAGGAAGGTTTCTGGACTGGATGATGAGTCGTGAGCTAAACATGATAAGTTTGTGAAATTGGAAAGATGAAACCAAGTTCATTAATTTGAAACTTGTAATTTTCAGAAAATCAAAATTGAACAGAAGTAAGTGTGATTGTCTCTGATCAACCAAGGTCATTAGGTTGGACTTGGTAGATTAATTGAGTAATTAGGGTCATTAATTTGAACCTGAGTACTTAAGTGGATTTCTATCACTGAAAGTTAAATGGTAAGTTTGAATTGAATCTGTTATTTTCATATATCTTATATTTGGGTAGAGTATATGCAGGTTTCATGAATCCCCATGGCAATTAACAAGTTAAAGTTTGAACCAGAATTAGAGCCCTAGTCTACCGAAAGGGGGAGTCTAGAGTTCTGGATCAACAGTCAAAGGGGAGACAGAAGATAGAGCCAGGATAAGATTTAAACCTGTGTGAAGAAAGAGTTGTTGAAATGAGGAGATAGAGTTAAAAAAAAGACCAAGACTGAAGACTCAATGCCAAAGACTTCGTCAACATCCAAGGGGGAGTCTGTTGATGCACTAAATGTCTGTTAACTACGTCTTAGTTGAGTCTTAGGTCTAGATAGGATTGTTTGGAGCTTGGAAACAAGTTTAGTGAATTAAACATGTAATTTCGCTCCAAATGACATAGGAGTCATTAGAAGCGAAATCAGGAAGTATTGTAAGTTGGTGATTTCGCTCCTGAGTGTCTTAGTGATTTCGCTCCTGATGATCATGGAGTTTGGAGCGAAATCAGGATGCTTATAAATAGGAGATTAGCTGAGTTCATTTGTAATTTTTGGAGCGAGATCAGGTCATGTGCTAGGTGTCGAAACTCTGTCAAAATTCATTCAGAAATACTTGTAAAGATTGGAAATCAGTAATAGAAAGAAGTTAAAATGATCCGAGCTGTCATGACATTGTTTACTTTGATTCCGCTTCTGTATTCAATGATGAACTGCCTTATACTGACTGTTTAGGGTCACAACAGAGTCCAACATATTCATCATATTGTAGGTCGGTTTGACTTTTAAAAAGTCAAATGCCCATTAGTATATAAAATGCACATTCAAGTTTATCAACTAGTTTAAGCATTTTCTCTAATCACCTGGTAGGCGTTCTTTTAAGCTACCGTCTAACAAATATTTTAACCCGGTTCATTATATTTCCAATAACTCAACTAGTTCAACCACTCATTTAGGCATTTTATCAAACATCTTGTAGGCAAGATTTTTATGCATTCATTGTTCAAGTTCATGACAAATCTCTAACCATATTTTCGTATCATAATCAAGCCTTGATGTCTAGTATACATAACCAACATCTATTACTTGCATTTAAACATCAAGTTTCACAATTTTACCACTCTAACTCAAGTGTTCATCATATTTCCATAAAACCCATTTACCACTTACAAGGTTAATCCTTCAATCACTTGTTCATGATACTTAATTACCAATTTCACATCTAGGGTTCGTTCCTAGACTTATACTAGTGCCAATTTCACTATAACATTCAATCATTCACACTAAAATTTCATTCATGCATGATTATCACAAACTCAAAATATCACCAAACTATAAATTTCGACATACCTTACAATCCCCTTAGCTCGGTGATCGTTTATATGTATTCAAATCCAAGTTTGGTCTTCAATTGCACCTTCAATTGAAGATTTTGTGGAGTTTAGGGTTTTACCCCCTTTTCTTCCTGTTCTGGTCGTTCCCCACGCGCGCGCACACACACTCTATGTGTGTGTTGTGTTTTAATTATTTGTTTTAATAAAAATTAGTTTCCTACTTGACGACATTAGTACCTATAGTTTCAAGAATTTATAATTGAAACTAGAACCCATGGTTTATCATTTCATTACCCATTACTAACTAGGTTAGTTCTAGCTAGTTAACTTAATGGGTTCGGGAAGCCATAACCCGTTTTATTTTAGGTCCCGTTAATTTGGGCCTTTTATATACTTTGTTTTCTCAAAGTATTTATCCTTCTTTTTAATTAATATTAGATTATTTATTTAAATCCTTATATTCACCGGGTTAATTTCCCCACTAACGGTATTTTACCCATTCATTATTATAAACGTGGTTTGATTACCAAACCCGTTTTCGGGGTGTTACAATGTACATGGTTAACAACTACCACAATGACTTCTAATGCTAACTATCAATGACTTCTAAACAAATGGGGCATTAAATGCTAACACATCTGCATTGAAACTAGCTAATCAACTTTAATTCAATCAATTGCAGTTCAATTAACAAATCCTAACTATTAATTAATTGCAGTTCACATACCTAATCCTAACTATCATACCGATAAACATTCTGGTCAAACTCACATTCCGGTTAAACATAGATCAACTAACTAAGCAATCAAACCTATATGAAGAAAACAATGTGGTCAAACTAACTAACTGCTAAACATTATGGTCAAACTCACATTCTATTCAAAACATATCTCTTGATCAATTGTTAAAGTCATAATGATCACTTGATCAATTTCTAAACAATTTGTTGCATAAGTTCAAAAACTAAGTTCAACTTATCACCAAAAATATCACAGCCTATCACTTTTAACCTATCACCAAACAGATCAGTTGCATAGGTTCAAAACTAAGTTCAACCTATCACAATGTATATAATCAACCATTACAATCATTCACCCATTAAACATCAACCATTACAATGTACATGATCAACCTACACTAAGAAATCCTAACTATCATACTGATAAACATTCTAGTCAAACTCACATTCCGGTCAAAACAGATCACTTGATCAACTAAGTAAGTAATCAAACCTATATGAAGAAAACATTATGGTTAAACTAACTGACTTCTAAACATTATGGTCAAAAAAGATCACTTGATCAATTGCTAAAATCATACGATCACTTGACCAATTGCTAAACATTTTGTTGCATAAGTTCAAAAACTAAGTTCAACCTATCACCAAACATATCACAACCTATCACCAAATAGATCAATTGCATAGGTTCAAAAATAAGTTCAACCTATCACAATGTATATGATCAACCATTACAATCATTCACCCATTAAACATCAACCATTACAATGTACATGATCAACTTACACCAATCTTCAAACAAAAGTAATGCCATGATCAAACATCAACATATATGATCTATACTTCATCATTCAAATATCATTTTTGTTACATTATCATATCTGTTACAATATAAGATCAAACATCATTTATGTTGTAACGTACATGATTAAACCATACTGAAGAAACACGGAATCGCCACTAGAGTGATTTGATCCGCTTTTTCTAGGATACCGAGAATCACACTTTGTTCTTCCTACCGAATCCAAATCTTCAATGAAGGAAAGAAAAGTGGGGGAGTAGAGACGACTGGTAGGGGAAGAATCTCATTTTTCCAGCTACAAAAAGTGTGTTGGCTCCATCTCGTGTGCACTAATAGTGAGGTGAAAACCTCCTTATATAAGAGACATGGGACACCCCTAACCTCAATGGGCCAGGCCCGGTTAGGGGTTATCCCGATCCTAGTGTAGTGTAAACCACATCGCGTTGGGCCTCACAATTGGGTTAGTACGCAATAATAATAAATAACATACTAAATGCAATAAGTAAATGGATGACCGACCGTTTAAGTCTGGTCAAAAATCATACCCTTTTAAGTATCCCTAGTCTAGTGTTGCTCCCTCTTGCAAGTGTTAGGTGGAGCACTAGACTTATTAGGAGTGTTTGGGGTGAAGGCTATTAGTTTTTTTTACCTTTTGGCGGGCTGTTGTTTCTCGCGTGTCTCACTGTCGTCAGGGCACTGGAGGTTTGCTGGCCACGCTTGTTATGTCTGTCTTTAGTTGTGAGTGGAAATCATGGAACAGTGAATGACGCATAATTTTTCATCATGGTAATTGGCTAGGTAGAGCCTGGCACACGTTGATTGGCTGCATGCGACTGCCATTTGTACTAGACGTGCTTTCATGAGCTGTCTAGGTTACGCGTATGCGGATAGATCATGTGGGGGAACCTTGGAACAATCTGAATGTTTTGGAAGTTGAGTGTGGGTATGGCCCTGCGCCCGTATGGATTGCGCGATACTTAGGACTATACCCCTTCAAGTCCCCTGGTCCAGTGTTGCTCCCTTGCACGGATGGAAAGTGGGTGGAACTCTAGACTAGAGTGTTTTGGTAGTTGTGTAGGCTACTGTAAAATATTTACAATTGGATGTGACTTGAGAAGATGGGTATGCGTAGTTGTGCCTTGACGAGGGTTGCACCAGCGCCTATCATTAGGAAGAGTTTTGGAGATGGCTGTTTTGGCGCATTGCACATGGAATTTGGCCTTTGTAATAGTTGATAGGTTTTTAATACGAGTTTCACCTAACTCGGCTTACGTGCCATGGATTCGGCCCCTTTGGGAGTAAACAAGTTTCACCCTTCCGTGACCCCTATTGGTTAGCGTATGGTGTGCATATTTTTTTGCCTTGAGTCATATGTATATATTGTGTTTGAATGTTTATGAACTGTTATATACAATATTTGCTTGTGTTAATCCGCTTTGTGCATGTTATCATGAATGAGAATTGGCGTTGAGTCACGTCAGAGCGATTAAGTGGATACCCGAGCCTCTGCTAGTCTTCAGGTGTGTCAGAACGACAATCCGACGTGGCACATGGAGTTGCGACCTGCCTTAAAGATTGTGAGTGTACATGAAGTTTTGTTTTAGCCAATGTGTTTTTGTGTATACCCAAAGTGGTGAGCGCATTTATTGTACAATAAATAATGTAAAGGGACACTTAATATCAATAAAACGACTTTGTCCAAATGCCTTGATTACGACTGATTGTGCCTTTACATATAATATTTGCACAACTGCGCCGCCTCCCAAGTGTGTGGAATGTCAGTGCCCTTTTTTTGCAGGTTATATGCGCCCTTACCAAGGATCTGCTGTATGAAGGAGCTTGAGCATGGTGGCGACTTACGTGCTTGTATGTACAGGAGTATAGGCATGGTGGCGACTTATGTGCTTGTATCTAGAGGAGCAGGCGCATGGTGTGACTTACGTGCTCATATGGAGTGGAGCAGGCGCATGGTGGCGACTTACGTGCTCGTATATAGAGGAGCATGCACATGGTGGTGACTTACGTGCTCGTATGTAGTGGAGCAGGCGGATGGTGGCGACTTACGTGCTCGTATGTAGAGGAGCTTGCGTATGGTGGTGACTTGTGTGCTCGTATGTAGAGGAGCTTGCGTATGGTGGCGACTTACGTGCTCGTATGTAGAGGAGCATGCGCATGGTGGCATCTTACGTGCTCTTATGTAGAGGAGCTTGCGCATGGTGGCGCCTTACGTGCTCGTATGTGGAGGAGCATGTGCATGGTGGCGTTTTACGTGCTCGTATGTAAAGGAGCATGCGCATGGTGACAACTTACGTGCTCGTATGTAATGCAGCTTTTAGGCTTTCAACGGTGAGGTACGCCAGAGATGGGTAAACATATGATTTATGTTGTGTAAATTTAATAACTTGAGAGTTCTTTATGGAGAACATTTGAATCTGGGGTTTATTTTGTTTGGTTGATTTTGACAAAAAGGGTAAGTTTAGTTGTCTGGTTTATTTTGGGTGCAGATTCATTTTGATGTAAAACCAATTGATCTTCGTATACAAATTGACTTGTTCTTAAAGATTCAATGTTTTTAGAAATTAAAATGAAAACCATTTATATGATCTCAAGCTCTCAAATCAATGTGGAGTAGCATTGACTTGTTCTTAAGGATAGCTTCTTCTTTTATCCTATCCAGTAGCTTTTTTTTTAATATTTTGAAGTTGTGATTCATTTGTTATTATTTGTCTTGAACTATTGACATTGAGATTGGGTAACTTTGATTCAATTGCTTAAGAATTGATTTTAGTTGGATTTTTATTGCAACTCTAGTTTTGACCATCACATTTATAATTACTCAAAACAAGATAACTAATATAATATTTTTGTTAAGTGTTGGAAAAATAGGTGAAAACAGCATTTCTCACAAATATAGGAAAATGATTTTTCCCAATTTTGGACTAAAAATAAATATAATAAAATGAGCGGGTTTTATGTATTTATTTGTGGGTTTGTGTTCTATGTTGGGAGAGCTTCGCAACGAACTAAACCACGTCCAAAACGGAGCTAAGATGAATGAGATATCGATGCTCAAAGTTGGGTGTTTGGAACATTCAATGCTGAAACAAAAGGGAAAGTAGCACATTGTCCCACATCGGAGGAGAGATGGAACTTAAATGGGTATTTAAGGTGGAACTCTCCTTCCTTATTGTTTCATGGAAGCACACACTAAGTGTCCTTGCGAAGGGTGCGGAGCACCCTAACTCGCACTCGCGCGTGGCGTGGGCGATGTGGCGCAATGTGGCGCTTTGATGGCGCACTTTGCAGCTCGCGCCGCTTGAGAGCCGCCTTTGTATTTTTGACCACGTGCGCGTGGTGGATCACAGAGGCTGTAAGGACCAAGTGGTGAAGTGGCGTGCAGGTTCAAGGCGCGTGACGTGGCAGTCCGCGCATGAATATAAGTTGCACGACGGCGCGCGGTTGCGTATGGTGCATGGGTCCTGATGTGACGTGCGCGGCGCACCAAAGTGAGGCAAAACGGCGCGACTGTGTGGCGTGCTCGTAGAGGCTCACAGGTGACGTGGCACACGCGCGCATGGACTTGAGTCACTATGGAGCATGCGCGCATGGCAGTGAGCCAAAAGGACGCACCGCGCATGGGCGTGCAGACCTGGGCGCGCGCGCCCCAGTGTGACTTGCTTGCGCGCGCGCGCAGAAGCTTCCAGCATTGAATGACAGTGCAGTTTCAGTTCAGCTTCGTAAATGACGAGTTAACGGTCTTTGACTGAGACTTAAATGACGTATTAAATTGCATTGAAGACGTTTAATGCAATTTAAACCTCT
Organism: Helianthus tuberosus; assembly: GCA_030545235.1. NCBI lineage: Eukaryota > Viridiplantae > Streptophyta > Magnoliopsida > Asterales > Asteraceae > Helianthus > Helianthus tuberosus. Next base: position 85,797,668 of record CM060364.1, on the reverse strand, counting down.
CTTTAATTCCGTTTTGGTTGTTTCAACTTAGGAGCTGTATAAATACAGCTCCATACCCAACTGCATAGAGACACTAGCAACACAACAACATTTTCAACTTTTCTCTCTACAGCATTCTGATTCTTTTCTTGCAGCTTTCAAGGTAACCTTCGGGTTGTAGGCGAACTCCGGCAGTACTACTGCTCCGGCTGTTGTACCCTGGGAAACAAAACGAGTACTCTTGGGAGACTCGGAATTTGTTTTAAGGGAAGTGTGTTGAACACGTGACTCAGCCCCTTTGTTTCTACCCCATTCCTGTATTTTTTGCTTATTTCAGTTGTAATAGTATTGTTTTTTTCCAGCTTTCTTTATTTCTATATTGTAATCAAGTAATAAAATTTGTTATTTTATTTATTATTACGCGAACGGTTCCTACAATCTTAAAACAAATTTTTAAAACCGTTCGTGTAATCAAAACCATTCTGTTTTATGATTCAAACCAGTTTTGATTCACTCAGTTTGTGTTTTAAAAAACATATTTTTTTGTTTTCATCTTCAAAGGAGCGACTTTGGTTGAAAACTAAATTTGGTTACTTTCAGACTTTGTTCTAAAATTTGCTAAAACTTTCTGATTTGGTCTTCAAAGTTGAACTTAGAAGCCAATCAGTAAGGTCTTAAATTATAAATTTTCTGTTTTTGGTCTTCAAAGTTGGACTTAGAAGCCGAAACAGTAAATAGTGGTAAAATTAAAATTTACTAGTTCCCTTCTGGTTTTTTGCGTAAATCAGTTTTTTGAACTAAAATTTAAATTTTAATTGTTTCAGCATGTCGAACGAAAACGTCAACGTTAACAACACCACAAATGTTGTGACGGGAACCCCTCTTAACGCCACCACTGTGGGAGCGTCCACAGTGACCAATCATGCTGAACGACCCGAGAAGTTCTCGGGTCTACACTTCAAAAGGTGGCAGCAGAAGATGTTCTTCTACCTGACCACCATGAACCTTGCGAGGTTCTTGACGGAAACCGCTCCCCAACCTGTGGAAGGGGAGACCGACGCACAAAGACAGTGCGCGGTAGATGCGTGGAAGCATTCGGATTTCATATGTCGTGGCTATGTGTTAAACGGCCTGTCGGATGCGTTGTATAATGTGTACTACAACGTCAAGACTTTCAAAGACCTTTGGGATGCCTTGGACAAGAAGTATAAAACAGAGGATGCTGGCACAAAGAAATTTGTGGTAGCCCGTTTTTTGGATTTCAAAATGGTTGATTCTAAAACAGATATGAATCAAGTCCAAGAATTCCAAATTATACTTCATGACATCTTTGTGGAAGGCATGACACTTAGCAAGACATTCCAAGTGGCAGCGATGATTGAAAAGTTACCTCCTAGTTGGGTTGATTTTAAGAATTATCTTAAACACAAACGAAAGGAGATGACTATAGAGGACCTTATTGTTCGTCTTCGGATTGAAGAGGACAATAGAATTGCCCAAAAAGGAAGCCTTGCGCAGACTAGTGCTAGCGCAAATCTGGTTGAGCATGGGCAATCCTCTAAGGGCAATAAGGGCAAGGGGAAAAAGGACAAAGGGAAAGCAAAGGCTAGCAAACTTGGACCGAAGAAAGGGGTTGTGAAAAAGAAACCTCAGACGTTCCAAGGAACTTGTTACAACTGTGATGAGCCGGGGCATCGGGCTAACCAATGCAAGAAACCAAAGCGTGAGGCTGTGCACATGGTGGATGAAGACGGAATGCCTTTGCTGGCAATGATTTCCGACAAAAGCGCAATAATGGATGAGGTCAATACTGTGACTAACACTCCAAAAGGATGGTGGGTTGATACGGGCGTGACCCATCACGTTTGCGCAGACAAAAGCCTCTTTACCACCTTCAAGGCGCTATCTGGAGAAGAGAAGCTGTATATGGGAAATGCAGCCACCGCTGACATCATGGGTGAAGGAACGGTGATCTTGAAGTGGACTTCGGGGAAGGAGCTCACTCTAAGCAACGTGTTGTATGTCCCGGACTTGCGCAAGAATCTAGTCTCGGGTTGGTTGCTTAACAAGTTTGGATTTCGTTTAGTTTTTGAGAGCGATCAATTTGTACTAACTAAATGAGGAATGTATGTGGGTAAGGGCTATGCCCAAAACGACATGTTCAAATTAAATGTAATGGCTGTCAAGAACATGAATAAAATTGCTACTACTTCTACTTATATGCTTGAGTTTTCTTATTCGAATAAATGGCATGGTAGATTAGGTCACGTAAATTTTAATTCAATACGCCGTTTAATCAATTTAAATTGTATACCAACATTCCATATTGATTCACACTATAAATGTGAAACATGCGTTGAATCCAAACTTACAAGATCATCATCAAAATCGGTTGAACGAATAACCGAACCCCTTGATTTAATTCACACTGATATTTGTGATTTAAAAGCGGTACCCACAAGAGGTGGAAATAAGTACTTCATCACTTTTATTGACGATAGTACTAAATATTGCTATGTATATTTACTAAAAAGTAAAGATGAAGCAATAAGTAAATTTATCTTGTACAAAAATGAAGTTGAGAATCAACTTCAAAAGAAGATAAAAGCTTTGCGAAGCGACCGAGGAGGCGAATATGTTGCACCTTTTGCCGATTTATGCGCGAAAAGTGGCATTGTACATGAGTGTACACCTCCTTATTCTCCACAATCAAATGGCGTGGCGGAACGAAAGAACCGCACATTGAAAGAAATGATGAACGCCATGTTGATAAGTTCTGGGGTGAGCCAGGAAATGTGGGGGGAAGCCATTCTCTCGGCCAATTATCTTTTGAACAAGATACCATTGAAAAAGAGGGACGGCACTCCATATGAGTTATGGAAAAAGAAAAAGCCTTTATATAAATACTTGAAAGTGTGGGGGTGCCTAGTAAAGGTGATTGTACCACCTCCTAAGGCTCTTAGGATAGGACCCAAAACTGTTGATTGCATATTTATTGGGTATGCGCATCAAAGTAGTGCACATCACTTTCTTGTACATGAGTCCAAGAATCCTGATGTACACGTAAACACTATCATGGAGGTGAATCCTAACGTTGTGTCTTACTTTGAAAACGTGTTTCCTTTGAGAAGACAAACACATGCAACGTCATCAACACCTATTTTTGAAGTAGGTGAAACCTCATCTAGACAAGTTGATGAGGTAGTTCATGATAAGACACATGAACAACCTGAGGTTGAAGAAAGTGACCGTAGGCGAAGCAAAAGGCCAAGGGTTGAAAAATCCTTCGGTCCAGACTTCGTTAGCTATATGGTTGAGGGTGAGCCCAATACATATCGCGAAGCGGTTTCCTCTTCAGAAGGACCTCAATGGAAAGAAGCAATAAGGAATGAAATTGATTCTATATTGCAAAATCATACTTGGGAGTTAGTAGATCTTCCACCTGGTTGCAAACCACTTGGATATCATTGTATATTCAAAAGGAAGATGAAAACTGATGGAAGTATTGATAAATACAAGGCTAGGTTGGTGATTAAAGGATTTAGACAAAAGGAAGGTCTAGATTACTTTGATACCTACTCGCCTGTGACGCACATAACCTCGATTAGATTGGTTCTTGCTATAGCGGCTTTAAGAAATTTGGAAGTTCACCAAATGGACGTTAAAACCGCATTTTTAAATGGTGATTTAGATGAAGAGATTTACATGGGGCAACCTGAAGGTTTCTCTGCCCCAGGTCAAGAGGGTAAAGTATGTAAACTCGTCAAGTCTTTGTATGGTTTGAAGCAAGCACCAAAACAATGGCACCAAAAGTTTGATCATGTCATGATTGACAACGGTTTCAAAATAAATGAGTGCGACAAATGTGTTTATTTCAAAGACACAAATGAAGGTTATGTGATTTTATGCCTTTATGTAGACGATATGCTTATCATTGGGAGTAATGATAAAATTATCAAAGCTACTAAAAGCATGTTGAAAGCGAGATTTGACATGAAAGTAATGGGTTTAGCGGATGTGATTCTTGGAGTAAAGATCATAAGAACCCAAGAAGGTCTTGTGTTAAGCCAATCTCACTAGGTGGATAAAATTCTTGAAAAATTCAACTCGGGAGATACGACGGTAGCTCGAACTCCAGTTGATACCTCCCAACATCTCAAGAAAAATAAAGGAGAGAGAGTTGCTCAGTTAGAGTATTCAAGAATTGTTGGCAGTCTAATGTATCTAATGACATGTACTAGACCCGACTTGGCTTACGCGGTGAGTAGGCTAAGTAGATACACCAGCAATCCGTGCGCGGATCATTGGAAAGCTATCACGAGGGTGCTTAGATACATAAGATACATAAGAGATTATGGACTACATTATACCCGACAACCAGCAGTGATCGAAGGATACACCGATGCAAACAGGATATCGGATAATAAAGATTCCAAATCAACAAGTGGTTACGTGTTTACACTTGGAGGAGCTGCTATTGCTTGGAAGTCTTCTAAGCAAATGGTCATAGCAAGATCCACAATGGAATCTGAATTTATCGCCTTGGATAAGTCAGGCGAGGAGGCGGAATGGCTACGTCAATTCGTGGAATATATTCCAAGATGGCCAAAGCCTTTGCCAGCCATATGTGTACATTGTGATAGCCAATCAGTGATTGGTAGAGCTCAAAGCTTGATGTACAATGGCAGATCAAGGCATATGCGACGTAGACATAACACGATACGACAACTACTCTCAACGGGTGTTATCACAATTGATTATGTGAGATCAACGGATAACATTGCGGACTCGTTAACAAAAGGCTTAAGCAGAGATTTAGTGGAAACGTCGTCAAGAGGAATGGGACTAATGCCCGTGATAAGTGGGAATATGAGGGAAACCTAACCTAGTTGACTAGAGATCCCAAGATCTAGGTTCAATAGGCAAACTTAATCATATTACCAAAATGGAGTCACTGTGGGGGAGTACCCCAAACCAAATAAAATGGAGTTATGCACTTCCTAGTCCATTCCAATCAGTGACATGAAGTGAGGTTAAGCATATTAAGGTTAACGATTTCGGGAAATCAAATTAACCATGATGCTTTTAATGATTCAGAGGAATCACCTATGTTAGAGAGAAGTAGGGTCGCTTCGAATGGATTTGTGGGGTGCGCAAATCCTAGAGCTCGCGCAGAACCAGGCTAGTGTTCCAGGACCATAATAGGACACGACAATGAGTAGTTGGCCAAACTAGGGAGAGTATTGTGTGAAGTGTAATGTCGTTTACACAAATGGGGGTATGTTCATGGACATCGCGTCTACAAACCGCTAGTAAGCTAAGTATGCTTCACAAAAGAAGGTTCAAAGGGTAAAACCTACCTATCTTGCAATACTCAACTGTCGAAGTTTATCGTTGAAAAGTGTAAGGAAACGATCGATTTCCATACATGTGGGGGATTTTTGGAAATTTGATGAAAATAGCATTTTTCATGTGGGGGATTGTTGGAAAAATAGGTGAAAACAGCATTTTTCACAAATATAGGAAAATGATTTTTTTCCTATTTTGGACTAAAAATAAATATAATAAAATGAGCGGGTTTTATATATTTATTTATGGGTTTGTGTTCTATGTTGGGAGAGCTTCGCAACGAACTAAACCACGTCCAAAACGGAGCTAAGATGAATGAGATATCGATGCTCAAAGTTGGGTGTTTGGAACATTCAATGCTGAAACAAAAGGGAAAGTAGCACCTTGTCCCACATCGGAGAAGAGATGGAACTTAAATGGGTATTTAAGGTGGAACTCTCCTTCCTCATTGTTTCATGGAAGCACACACTAAGTGTCCTTGCGAAGGGTGCGGAGCACCCTAACTCGCACTCGCACTCGCTCTCACTCGCTCGCGCGAGTGGCGTGGGCGATGAGGCGCAATGTGGCGCTTTGATGGCGCACTTTGCACTTCGCACGCTCGCATCGCCGCGTGGATCACAGAGGCTGCAAGGACCAAGTGGTGAAGTGGCGTGCAGGTTCAAGGCGCGTGACGTGGCAGTCCGCGCGCGAATACAAGTGGCACGAAGGCGCGCGGTTGCGCATGGTGCATGGGTCCTGATGTGACGTGTGCGACGCACCAAAGTGAGGCAAAACGGCGCGACTGTGTGGCGTGCTCGTAGAGGCTCACAGGTGACGTGGCATACGCGCGCATGGCAGTGAGCCAAAAGGATGCACCGTGCATCGGCGTGCAGACCTGGGCGCGCGCGCACCAGTGTGACTTGCTCGCGCGCGCGCGCAGAAGCTTCCAGCATTGAATGACAGTGCAGTTTCAGTTCAGCTTCGTAACTGGCGAGTTAACGGTCTTTGACCGAGAATTAAATGACGTATTAAATTGCATTGAAGACGTTTAATGCAATTTAAACCTCTCTTTAATTCCGTTTTGGCTGTTTCAACTTAGGAGCTGTATAAATACAGCTCCATACCCAACTGCAGAGAGACACTAGCAACACAACAACATTTTCAACTTTTCTCTCTACAGCATTCTGATTCTTTTTTTGCAGCTTTCAAGGTAACCTTCGGGTTGTAGGCGAACTCCGGCAGTACTACTGCTCCGGCTGTTGTACCCTGGGAAACAAAACGAGTACTCTTGGGAGACTCGGAATTTGTTTTAAGGGAAGCGTGTTGAACATGTGACTCAGCCCCTCTGTTTCTACCCCATTCCTGTATTGTTTGCTTATTTCAGTTGTTATAGTATTGTTTTTCCAGCTTTCTTTATTTCTGTATTGTAATCAAGTAATAAAATTTGTTATTTTATTTATTATTACGCGAACGGTTCCTACATTAAGCTACTCGTCCAAGTGTCATTTCTACTCAAAATTTATCATTGACGTCAATTAAATAGATTAAACAGTAACTGAGAGTGAGGATGACGATGGTGGGTGGTGGTGAGGATGACAATGGTGGGTTGTAGTGATGATGGAGGTGGTGGGTGGTGGGGGGTGGGGGGTGATGGTGATGATGATGGAGGTGGTTAACCACATGGGCGCATATTGCAAAAGATAAAGGGTCTGGGATGCGAAATTACCGTCAACCTAACTGTTGATTGACGGTAGGTGTTGAGTGACGGTAGGTGTCAAGGTGTAATGAAATATCCACCAGATGGTGTTATTTGACAAAAGTTGAAAGATAATGTATCAATATGCAATCTGAACCAAACCACAAATTGCAATATAGCCTAAGAACTATTTTTGATTTTGGGCCATATGGGCCATCTAGTCACCTGGCAGTCCGGCACAAATTGCAATTTAGTCTAAGAACTATTTTTTATTTTGGGCCATATTGGCCATCTAGCCACCTGGCAGTCCAGCACTCTCACGTAGATCCACAATTATTAATCAACTTGCTTTATTTGTGAAATCAACAAATGAAGAGGAGATATTTAGTGATCTTGAATTCATTTGTATTTTTTAAATTCACAATAAAACTAAAAATATTCATCTTATATCAAAGCAAGACTACCAATATGTTGTTTTTCAAATAATCTCTCATCAATAAAGTGGACGGGTTCGTAATTATACTGTTTTTAAAAACTATGTTTTGGAAACTGTATGATTTGGGTCAGGCACACCTAAGTGTCTAAAATCTAAACCCATTACACCACTACTTAAAACCTAAACACCCCCCCCCCCCCCAAAAAAAAAAAACTAACCCCCCATCCCACCCTCCAAAAACATAAAAAAAACTAAACACCCACCCCCACCATCACCCAAAAACCTAACCCCCCCCCCCCCCCCCCCCTCCTCGGCATTTTTTTTTTTTTGTGGGTGATTGGGGGTTAGGTTTTTAGGTGGTGGTGGTGGGTGTTTATGTTTTTTTTTAGTGGGTTTATTTTTAGGAGCCTTTGTATACTTCTTATTTTTAGGAGTCTTTGTATTTGATCCTAAATCACTAAAACAAAATTGAAAGGTCGTATAACATCAAAAATATAACTTTTACAAGCCAAATTTAATTATATTTCAAATAAACAACATCTTTTAGAAAAAATAGAATAACGATAACTTATTTATAGATTCTGATATATTAATTTTTATAAAAAGTTTTTCTCTATGAATAATTTGCATAAGCTAATTATTTTTTAATTCGAAAATGATTAAAAAACTAATATAATAAAATAAAGAGTAAAATGCACGGATAGTCCCTGTGGTTTGGTGAAATTTCACCTTTAGTCCCCAACTTTTCAGAATTACACTCTTAGTCCCTGTGGTTTGACAAGTTGTTACTCGGATAGTCCCTAAAGCGGATGAAGGTTACTCGGATAGTCCCTGTGGTTTCAAGTTGTTACTCAAATAGTCCCTGTGGTTTGACAAGTTGTTACTCGGATAGTCCTTGTCATTTCACACCCACTTAACCATAAAAACTAACCTCCATCCGCTTTGGGGACTATCCGAGTAACAACTTGTCAAACCACAGGGACTAAGAGTGTAATTTTGAAAAGTTGGGGACTAAAGGTGAAATTTCACCAAACCACAGGGACTATCCGTGCATTTTACTCTAAAATAAATTATAAAACATTTTATAAAAATGGTGGGATGTGACCTCTAACTCTCCTTATATATAAATATATACGATTGTCACATACCCATAGAAGAGGTTGCAAATCTTATATACCATACAAAAATAATAAGATGCGACACATTTTTAGTCGACGAGTTGGTCGTAAATCAATTGACGGTGTTTAGGCTGACTTGCTTATTTAAAAGGGAGTAAACTGCCATTTTGGTCCCTGTGGTTTGGTCAGTTTTGCCACTTTAGTCCAAATCTCAAACTTATTACATCCAGGGCCCTGTGGTTTGCATTTTGTTGTCATTTTAGTCCAAATCCCAAATTTGGTCAGATTCACCAACTTAAAATCTGGTTTTTTGTCCTTATCCTAGGGGCATTTTGGTCATTTCGAATTATTATATATAATATATATATAATGCCACTGCCAGACACCTCTTTCTCTCTCTCTCATCTCACTCTGCCTCTCTCTCTCTCTCTCTCTCTAAACTACCACCACACCACCACAACCCCCACATCATCCCCAACCACCGCCACCGTCCCCAACCAACACCACCGTCGCCGCCGTCAAGATCATCGTCATCATCAACCGTCTCCCGTCGCCGCCGTCAAGATCATCATCATTAACCGTCTCTCTCTCTCTCTTCAGATCCTCCACCGCCATCGTCTCCACCATCTGTCGTCAAGATCATCATCATCATCAACGCCACCGTCAAGATCATCATCATCATCATCATCATCAACACCACCGTCTCTCTCATCATCATCACCAACACCACCGTCGCCGCCAAGATCATCATCATCATCTGGGTTTGCTTCAGATCCACCACCGATTCGAAGGTAAATCGCTCTAATCTCTTTGATCAGGTTGTGGATGGTGACGGTGGCGGGTTTAATGGTGTTGCTTGCTGATTTGGGTTGTTGGGGTTAGGGTTCCGATGGGGGTGGTGATGTTGGAGACGGTGGTGGTGGCGGTAGTCTGGTAGATGGTGGTGGGTGAAGGAGAGAGACAGAGAATCGGTGGTGGTGGCGGTAGTCTGGTAGATGGTGCGGTGAGACGAACCTTTTGGGCTTGAACCATTGCGATTTTTGCCAAAATTTCTTGTCGTCTGGCATCACCTTCAGGGGATGATTCTGATGATGGGGCATTTGTATCGGAATCTTTTGATTTGCAGATGAAGAACCTTTTTTTATAGTTCTTGATGGTGAGTAAATCAGTTTTGTGAAAGAACTCATGTTTTGTGGTAGTGAAAGTTGTTTGATCTGGGTTATGATGGCTGTGGTGAGCTTTGTTCAGAAATCGAATCGGATTTTGCTCAGAAATTAGATGTGGAAACAGGTGGTTGTGGAAGGAGGTTATGGCGGTGGTGGTGGTGCTAGAGAGAGAGAGAGGGAGGAGGTGGTGGTGGTGCTATAGAGAGAGAGAGAAGAGAGAGAGAGCTGATTATTTTTGAGGATGATGATGATGATCAGTTTATAATAAAACATAAATGACCAAAATACCCCTGCACTAAAGGACAAAATAAGCAGCTTTCAACAGACAAAACCCATTGTTTTTGAAATTTGGACTAAAATGGCAACAAAATGCAAACCACAGGGCCCTGGATGTAATAAGTTTGAGATTTGGACTAAAGTGGCAAAACTGGCCAAACCACAGAGACCAAAATGGCAGTTTACTCTTTAAAAGGTGATGTCAAAATTTAGCGTTTATATCAAAATTTAAAAGTCAAAAGAGAAATAAGGTAATGTTGTCAAGAGCAATTGTTTTTAGATGTGTTTTTAACGTAAACTAGCAGTTTTAGTACTAGTATGTAGAAAATAATAATAATAATAATAATAATAATTATTATTATTATTATCCTACATATTCCGTTTAATTTAATTTTATTCCTAGCTTAAAATTACGGTTTCGTCCTTTGTTTAAAATTACGTTTTCGCCCCTAATTCAAAATAAAATTATATTTTTGCCCTCGCTCAAAATTTACGTTTTTGCCCTCAGTTCAAAAACTCATTTCTAATTATATTCCCAGTTTAAATTTACGGTTTCGCCCTCCGTCTAAAATTACGCTTTTGACCCCCCCCCCCCCTTCAAAATAAAAAAATGTTTTAGCCCCTAACTCAAAATTACGATTTTGCCCCCCAACTCAAATTTATGTTTTGCCCACAGTTCAAAATGAAATTATGTTTTTCCCAATTGCTCAAAATTATGATTTTGCCATCAGTTTAAAATTATGATTTCGCCCCCAATTCAAAATATTTTTACGATTTTGCCCTCTGTTCAAAATTATGATTTTGCTCCCATTTCAAAAATTACGATTTCTCCCAGTTAAAAATTATGATATTGCCATCGTTTTACTTTTTTTTGTGCAAAACTATAGTACTGTTTTATTTTGCTTGGTTGACTCAATGTAACTTTTATTGTATCATGCAGTTGTCTAACACTCGGTCATTGGTCCTGACAAATTAGTATTTTACCCCCAGCTCAAAATTACAGACCTGTTATTGTTTTAATTTTTTTTAGCAAAACTATGGTAGTGTATTCGTTTAATTCGTTGTCTCGATGTATTTTTTTTAGATCGTGTTATAAGTGGTATGTACAAGTAACCTAAATACATACATACATGTTATGAAACTAAAAAATATTTGATTTAACGTCCCGCAACGCGGGCGGGCATAGGTGTAAATTTTATTCGTCCAGGCATACCTGATACATGCTCATTTGTCCTTAAAAATTACAACTTTGCTCCCAGTTTAAAATTATAGTCTTTCCATCGTTTTAGTTATTTTTTAGTAGAAGCATGGTAGTGTTTTTGTTTTAATTGGTTGACTCGATGTAATTTTTTTTAAGATCGTGTTATGAGTAGTATGTACAAGTAACCGAAACACATACATACATGTTATGAGAGAAAAATGTTCAGCTTATTGCCCCGCAACGCGGGCAGGGCAAAAACTAGTAATAATGCAAAATCGAGTTAATAACTCTCGACTGTGTGAGCTTGTAATACACAATCAATATTAAAGTTTTTGGGACTGACATGAATTCTAAGTCGAGATATATTTTTTTAATATCTAATCATCTAAATTTTCAGTTACTTTAAAGTTTAAAGGGTCACTTGATGTGGTCTGATGTGTTTAATAAAATACTAGTTTTTTATATTGCGCGTTGCGGCGAAACCGAGCAAATGATAATGTAAAACAAACATGATTTGAAAATAAAGCATGTTGTTTAGAAAGTCAAACCATGAGAACGATTTAGTTTATCATCGTACCGTTTTATGATATCAAATAAATACTTTATTTTAAGTATAACCTTGTTTTAACAAAACTTATAACGAAATGTCAGGGAAAGAAATCAAGCACAACTACTTACTTAAGTTTTTAGAAAAAAAATTATAAATGTAACTTATTAAAGAAGTATCAAATTAATCGATAAATTAATATATTTTAGAAAAAGGAAAAAACAATTATTAAAAAAAGTTAAATGAAATAGATGTTTAAAAAAAAGAAAAATATTTATTAAAAGTAAATATAATAATAAACTATTATAATATATTAAATAATAATAAAAAAAACTATATATTATTATAAAAATAAAATTACTATTCATCGTCCCTCGAAATCAATATATATATATAATATATATATATAATATATATATATAATATATAATAGTTATTTTTAAGTTGTTTTATTCACTGGTTCAAGTTTTAATATTTATTATAAAAACACGATATAATACGATTATACTATAACTCACGTTGGGCAAGTGCACCCATCGTTGGCGTAATATAGTGATGGTAAGATACCGAGGTCGTCCAAGAATACACGAGTTTTAGTACTGAGTCGTTGTTAACGTCTAACCAAGTCCAAAAGTTGAGTTTTTAAAAAGAATTAATAAAATAAAATAAAAGAAAATAAATGGCCCAAGAGGAAAATAAAAGGGTAGGAATCAATGATAGGAAAAAAAGTGTTTAGGATCAACTTACCTCTTGATGCCTTGTTAACTAATCGGACCATGGAGTCGCAAGGGTTCGATTGTCAAACGATGAATTGTATGTGTCAACGCGTATTATTGTGCAGTATCTGGTTCGGAATCCTAACACATTTGATCCTTCCACTTTGAATCGGCAGGGAAACGCCACTGGAGACCGGAATATAGTACTAGTTAACTAGATAGTTTAAGGAGTTTTTATTACTAGTTTCTATTAGTCCGTCAGTGAGTCGTCAATTCCCCTAAGGTAGTCACTTTTATATAGACTAAGTCCTTTACACTTTGGTACTAGCTCTGTGTAAAGGCAAGAGCTTATCCAACCCAAAGTCCCATCCAAATCCTTTAACATTAATCAAGATCATCAACATATTTTGACTTTACATAGACATAGAAAACATGAACGACCCTAATCAATGGCGACGTAAGATTATATGTAGATTTTAAGGATTAGGCGGAAACTCTAATAACCCAAATCAATGGCGACACTATTATTTCACTCACTTTCAATAAACGATTTAATTAGATAAAAGTCATTAACACACACACACATTGTCACACCCCAACCGATGGCGGAATCATCGAGGCATGGCACTGAGCGAAACAGATTGTCCAGAAGTTTCCATAACAATTATCAATACTATTCAATTTAAATAATACGTCCCATACCGTATCTCAAACAACAAAATAATTATTACAGACAAAATCCAGGCAAATATTCTGTTCCGACAACTCAGATTTAAATAGACAGCAATTGTTTATCTGCTTCTAGAGACCCTTAGTTTGACCACTACAGACAACTATTTGTTGGGCTCTAAAGCTTTATTCTAGCTTCAAATTCCTACCAAGTGTGCGTCCTAAGCACCTGTCACATACGTTAAAATAAAGTCAATACATAAAATGTAAAGGTGAGCATACAAGTTTGATAATAGCATATAGAGTTCGAATTCGTTTACGCATAACCAGCACGTACACATAGTGAAATGAAGCACGTTAGTTATCGACATAGATCCATCGATACCAATGACTGCGGGTTGACTGCCCGAGGAAGTTCGCAATACATGATTACCACCGTAATCCATGTAAGTAATTGTCCTTAACAACCCCCGTGTGAACGGGTGCTGAGTCCAAACTATAGTACTATCGTTGTTAAGGCATGTAGACAGCATTCCATGTGTAAACATAACAAACAAGTATTCATAAGCCACGTATAACATGCATTAATGGTTAGCGTTCAAATAGTATTGAGTAGTGTGATAGTTGTGGTTTGAATATTCGTAACGTATGTAACACCCAAAAGTGCGTAAAGCAAAAAGGGATCGAGTATACTCACAGCGATTGATGGATTGAAGGGAGCGCTTAGCGAGTAAGGTTAGCCTGAATAGATTAGATGGCATATCGATAAGTGACACGTAAAACGATACCAAGTGCGGATGGATCGGATGGTAGTTCGTTCGGATGGTAATCCGAGCAGACAGCAATCCGTGTGAATGACAATCCGTTCAGATGGTCATCCGGTCGGATGACTATTCGAGTTTTGTACTAGCTCAAGATCCGGTGGTCTCGTGGGTAGAATCCGGATCTTGAGCTAGTACAACACTATGATTGAGTAGAAGACTAGATCAGGGTTGGATCCTATCGGTTTTGAGTATAATGAGTGCAAAAGTGTTGAAAGAAAGTTAGAAACCATCTTCCAATCCTTTTTCACCACTCTTGTGTCGAGATCTTTACGAGATCCTTGTGTAATCGGGTGGAAATCGGTTAGATCTTAGTTGTTCTTGGTGGATTGAAGTCAAACATGGAGTTCTTGAAGAACACATGATGACATCATTCCTAGAACACCCGAAATCTAGTGATTTCACGGTTGAAAGTTAAAATTTAAAAGATAGAAAGGTGTAGGAGTGCGTGTAGATCAAGAAAGTACAAGATTTAGGGTGAGATCTTACCTTGATCGAGAGAAATTGAAGAAAAGGTGGGGTGCACGAGCTGTTCGGACAAAGGATTTCCAAAAGTGGAAAGAATGACAATGACAGGGGTATTTATAGGATTCCAAAAGAGGAAAGGGTGATCTGATCGGATGACCACCGCCCGGATGGCTATCCGGTCGGATGACATCCTGGTCGGATGGCATCTGTTCTGCGGACAAGAGGTTATCCGGTCGGATGGCTATCCGGCCGGATGGCACTTGGTTTGAATGTTCGACGCGACGATTTCTGGCGTTTCGATTTCGATTGCGGGCGGTTCGATACGTTAGGGTTTCCTAGTCAAATTACTTTCAGTCCCAACTACTAAATATCATAGCTCGATTTCGATTCGGGTTCGAGTTCGATTGAGTTCGATTGTATTTCGAGTTTCGATTGATCTCCACAATATATATAAACATGCACAAGTAACACATAAAGCACACACACGTATAACAATGATTAAAATACGTAATTCGAGTTGCGATTCGATGTCGATTTGATTAGCATAGCTTGATTATTGATTAGTTAACTTTATCGCATTGTTACTTCCTATAGTTCACAGTTGTAAGTCGTTTGAATAATACGTCAATGGCTTGTAACTAATGATGCGTGCGAAGTGTCGTATATATTAGGTGTATATTTTAAGCCCCTTTAACACTTATTTTAGCCAAGTTTTAAATTTATAAAACACGATATTTTACTAACACTAAACACACATATGGGCAAGTGCACCCATCGTGAGCGTAGTATAGCGTTGGTAAGATACCGAGGTCGTCCAAGGACACAAGAGCTTTTAATACCGGTTTATCCTCAACATCTAACCAAAATCAAAAGTTTAGAAAAAATGTTTTTAAACTAAGAAAAATAAAAACTAACTAAAATGCTGAAAATAAAAATAAAAGAAAAACAGATAGACAAGATGAATCACTTGGTTCCGACTCGTATCTAGTATAACCTTTGATTATTTCCGCACTTTTGCACATAATTAAGAGATTATCTTAGTTATTGTAGTAGGCCCCCTCTTTTGAAGGTGACGTTACCCTCACCCCAGTAGTTTGAGTCAGCAAGGATACAATCCTAAAAGGGTGGATTATTGGAAGATAATTAATTAAGTTATTAATGCAATATTGTGGTAGGCCCCGCTTTTGGCGGTGACGTTACCCTCGACTAAGTAGTCTGAGTCAGCAGGGATACAGTCCTAAATAGCCGGGTTATAGTATTAATAGTAGTTAACTTATGAGGGGATCAAAGAGTTTGGACCCCCGTCATCCAATACCGTGAAGCATTGAAGGAGGTCCTACTAAATTTGACCCAGGTCCATTGCAGGACCTCTAAACGCTAAACAATGGCAAGACCTTTACCAAACCGTTCCCTTAACCCCCGACCAGGTAGCCAACATACCTCCATATAGACCGTGGAGATATGAATGGTGAAAATCCTTTATTTTATATAGACAGTAAAATAATGCCAAGACACCACGGACAAACGATAAGGAAAGATCACCTTCAACATAAGTAACTAGTTATTAAAGTCATTAATACAAAACCAAATAAAAAGTGCAAAAGATTAAAAATAAAAAGTATTATACTAGACACTTTGTCTTCACCAAGTGATATAAGAGACTTAGGCAAACATGGCCTTGATTGTCAAGAACTCTTACGATCAATCTTGGATCCCAAGACGACTCACACACTCTACGATGGACAATGGATGATGGTGGTGGATGATGGTGTTGTGATGGTGGTGGGTGGTGGATGAAGTGTGAGAGAGGTGGTGTGCCAAGGGATGAGTTGAAATGAAACCAAGCACTCCTATTTATAGGCTGAACAGAAGGCTGGGCACGACCCCGTGTCCGCTGGGCACGGCCCCGTGCCTGTCTGACAATCTCTCTCTTCATTAATTGTAATTCGCAATTACAATTAATGCG
The DNA here is from genome assembly GCA_030545235.1 of Helianthus tuberosus. Lineage (NCBI taxonomy): Eukaryota > Viridiplantae > Streptophyta > Magnoliopsida > Asterales > Asteraceae > Helianthus > Helianthus tuberosus. The sequence goes on along the minus strand of CM060364.1, from coordinate 85,781,281 downwards.
CCTGCAGTACTTTCGCCACGCCCCCGTGCTCACTGGACACGGCCCCGTGGTGGGCAATAGAAGCTTCTATAGGTTTGTCTTTTCTGCTGCTTCTTGGGCACGACCCCGTGCTGGCTGAGCACGGGGCGTGTTCAGTCTTCTGCCTTCTTTATTTTGCTTGGGAAGATGCCGTTGAGGGGTCGGGCAGTCCACTTATGTTCCTTTCCTTGTATTTATGTTAGATTTAGCTGTCTTTTTGCTTCTTTTGTGAATTTGAGCTCATTTAATCCTGAAAATACAAAAGGAAGACAAAAACACTCTTTTTCCAACATTAGTACTTAAAAAGGGTTAGTTTTATGCCTCATTTGATGTAATTTATATGTTGCATTTTACATACATCAACTAACAACACTTACTCCACATAATACAAATAAAATAAAGAAATTTCTAGAAGTCAAATCCGTATAACCAGTCGTTGACTTTGACCTTGACTTTGACTTTGACTTGTGAAAACACGGGGTGTTACAGCCTCCCCTTGTTTAGGGAATTTCGTCCCGAAATTAAGCTGGAAGCTGTACAATGTCGTGATTCACATTTGAGAACTTTCTCTTTCTAGACTTTATCTTTAAACAACTGCGGGTACTTCGCCTTCATGTCGCTTTCGAGTTCCCAAGTGAACTCTGCGCCTCGTTTGCCTTCCCATCGGACTTTCACGATAGGAATGCGAGAGCGTCGGAGTTGCTTGGTTTGGCGATCCATGATTTCGACAGGCTTTTCCACGAAGTGTAATGTTTCGTTCACTTGCAGATCATCGAGAGAAACGTGTAAGTCATGGTCGGCTAGGCACTTTCGGAGGTTTGACACGTGGAAAGTCGGGTGGACATTACTAAGTTCCTTCGGTAATTCGAGTCTGTAGGCGACTTTTCCGATCCTTTCCAGAATCTTAAAAGGTCCAACATATCGAGGCGCGAGTTTTCCCTTTTTGCCGAATTGGACTACACCTTTCCAAGGTGATACCTTTAGGAGTACGTAGTCACCAACGTCAAATTCACGGGGCTTGCGCTGTTTATCGCCGTAACTTTTCTGTCGATTCCGAGCTTTCACCAGGTTGTCTCGATTTTGTCTGTCGTTTCTTGTAATAGCTCAGGACCGGTTAATTGCGAATGACCGATCTCGTGCCACACAATAGGCGATCGACATCTTCTTCCGTATAATGCCTCGAATGGTGCCATTTGGATGCTGGAATGATAACTGTTGTTATACGAGAAATCGACTAACGGTAGGTATTTATCCCAATTACCACCGAAGTCTATGACACACGAACGGAGCATGTCCTCAAGAGTACGAATCGTTCTTTCAGTCTGACCGTCGGTTTGAGGGTGGAAAGCGGTACTTAGATTAAGCGATGTACCAGTGCCGTTTGAAATGTTTCCCACAGTCGCGAGGTAAACCGAGCATCACGATCAGAGATGATGTCACGAGGCGTCTCATGATTACAAATGATCTCGTCGGTGTAGATTCGGGCTAATCGTTCTACCTTGTAGTCTTCCCGTATTGGCAAAAAGTGAGCTGATTTAGTAAAGCGGTCGACCACAACCCAAATGCTGTCGTGACCTGATGACGTGTGTGGTAGCTTGGTTATAAAGTCCATAGCTATACTTCCCCACTTCCACATGGGAATTGGTGGTTGTTCGAGTAAGCCAGAGGGTCTTTGATGTTCAGCCTTGACTCTAGCACAAGTTAGGCATTTTCCGACATAGAGAGCGATATCCCTCTTCATGCCCGGCCACCAGTACTTATAGCGAAGGTCCTGGTACATTTTGTCGGCTCCGGGATGAACAGAATACCGAGATTTGTGGGCTTCGTCCATCAAGATTTGTCGCAAATTAGTTCGTTTGGGAATCCAAACTCGGTCTAGAAAGTGGAATATCCCATTCGATTTGCTCACAAGCTGGGCTCCATCGTGGTAGATTCTTTCCTTCTTCAGTGTGCGTTCGTTAAAACACGCATGCTGCGCTTCGCGGATGAGGGTTTCGAGATCGTGTTGGGCTTGAACATTACGAGTGCTAAGCAGATAGCTTCATCTGCTAAGTTCATCGGCAACAACATTTGCCTTGCCTGGGTGATAACGGATCTCACAGTCGTAATCGTTGAGAAGTTCTATCCATCGGCTTTGACGCATATTAAGTTCCTTCAGATTAAAGATGTGTTGTAGGCTCCTATGATCGGTGAAGATCGTACACTTTGTACCATATAGGTAGTGTCGCCAAATCTTTAATGCAAAAACAATCGCGCCTAGCTCGAGATCATGGGTTGTATAGTTCTTCTCGTGGACTTTGAGCTGACGAGATGCGTAAGCTATGACCTTGTCCCGTTGCATGAGAACACAACCAAGACCAAGGTTGGAAGCATCACAATAGATAATGAAATCATTGTTTCCGTCGGGTAACGTGAGAATAGGAGCATTGCAAAGCTTATACTTGAGGGTTTGAAAGACAGTCTCTTGTTTAGTTCCCCAAACAAAATGTTGATCTTTATGCGTGAGTGCGGTAAGAGGCACAGCAATCTTCGAGAATCCTTCGATAAATCGTCGGTAATAGCCCGCTAGCTCGAGAAAAGAACGGACTTCAGACGGGTTCTTAGGCGTAACCCAGCTCTTAACAGCTTCAATCTTCGCAGGATCGACGTGAATACCTTGACTATTAACAATGTGACCCAGAAACTGAACTTCCTCCAACCAGAATTCGCACTTGGATAACTTGGCATAGAGTTGGTTCCCCTGGAGTAACTCGAGAACCAAACGTAGATGTTGCGCGTGTTCGGATTTCGATCTGGAATAGATCAAGATGTCGTCGATGAATACGATGACAAAACGGTCGAGATACGGTTTACACACGCGATTCATCAGGTCCATGAAAACCGCTGGTGCGTTGGTTAAACCAAAAGGCATGACAACGAATTCGTAGTGGTCGTATCGGGTACGAAATGCGGTTTTGGGTATATCCTCCTCTTGAATACGTAGCTGGTGATATCCTGAACGTAGATCGATCTTTGAGAAACACGTATCGCCTTGTAGTTGATCAAACAAATCGTCGATGCGAGGTAGGGGATAGCGGTTCTTGATAGTTAACTTATTCAATTCCCGATAGTCGATGCACATCCTAAACGACCCGTCCTTCTTTTTGACGAAAAGGACTGGCGCTCCCCAAGGAGATGTGCTCGGGCGAATGAAGCCTTTCTCAAGCAATTCCTGGAGTTGATTTGAGAGTTCGCGCATTTCAGACGGCGTAAGTCGATAAGGAGCTTTGGCAATAGGGTTGGCTCCAGGAATGAGGTCGATATGAAAGTCGATATCACGACTTGGCGGTAGTCCGGGAAGATCCTCTGGAAAAACATTAGGAAATTCTCGAACCACAGGAACGTCTTTCACTTCCTTCTTCTCTTTCTTTTCTTTCCCCGCTACTACAATGTTAGCCAAGAAAGCGTTGTATTCCTTGCGGAGATACTTGCTAGCTTGCATACATGATATAAGCTTGAGGCCCTTTGAAGTAGTATCACCGTATACACACAAATAGTCACCATTCGCGAGCGAAAATCGAATCATCTTGTCGAAGCACACCACTTCAGCATGGTTTTCTCGAAGAAAGTCCATGCCTACTATGACGTCAAAACTTCCGAGTTGCATCGGAATAAGGTCAATTGGGAAGATGTGATTGTTGAGCTCGAGAGTACAATCACGGAGAACAGAGTTTACAACGACGGTTCTTCCGGTAGCGACTTCAACATCGAACGTCGAGGAGAGTTGGGAGCGTTTACGACTAAGGAGTTTCTCGAATTCGAATGACACAAAGCAATTATCGGCTCCAGTATCAAACAAACATGAAGCATAAATATCATTCACAAGGAACGTACCATAGACCACGTTGTTGTCGGCCTGGGCTTGACGCACGTTAAGGTTGAAAGTTCTGGCGCGTGCGGCCTGTTGTTGCTGCTGCTGCTGCTGTTGTTGTTGCTGTGGCTGTTGTTGCTGGGGATCTTGTTTCACGACCCTGTTTGGGCACATGTTGGCGAAGTGGTTCGGATCGCCACATGCAAAGCAGGCCCTGGCTTTGACTGTGGGTGCCGGAGGAGCTTGTTGACCCTGAGGGGCAGTGAGTAGAGCTTGATGAGCAGGAGCTTGTCGAATACGGAAGTTGGCAGTAAAATGGCCGTATACATTGCAGTGAGCACAAAAACGGCAAGCAATGGCAGTCGGATGGTGGTAGGTGCAAGTAGGGCAGAGCGGGTGTGGCCCAGTGTATGCACGCTTTGCAGGCGGTGAATTAGCCACAGGCGCCGTTACTTGACGCTGTTGGGCTGGTACATCTTGAATTGGTGCAGCAGTGATCGCACAGTTCTTGTTGCTGGAGCTGTTCTTTCTCTTGTTGCTCGATGAGGTAGGTTCAGCAGTTGGTGCGGCGGTAGTAGCTTGATGCAGGTGCTTCGGAGTTTTATCCCAGACACCAGCCTTGACCCTCTTGTCGTTGATTTCGGCGGCCAGTAAGTAAGTCTCTTCGATCGTCTTAGTCTTAGCCGCTTGCACGAAATCTGCGACGCAGTCGGGCAAAGCTCGGATGTACTTCTTGATTGTGATCTCCGGAGTCTTGACTTGATCGGGACAGATGATGCTGAGCTGTTTGAAACGAGCTGTGAGGGCAGCGTTGTCACCCTCATGTTGATGTATGTGCCAAAATTCATCTTCTAGTTTTTGACGTTCGTGAGGAGGGCAGAATTCCTCTAGCATGACTTCCTTGAGTTCGTCCCACGATAGACCGTAGGCTGCATCATTCCCTCGCTTGTTTCTCTAGCCGTCCACCAGTCTAGAGCACGGGACTGGAAAACGCCGGTAGCATTCAGAGTTCGAAGGTCATCAGGGCAACCACTTTGTCGCAGAGTGACCTCAATGGAATCAAACCATTGGAATAGTGCAGTCGGACCTCCCTCGCCAGTGAATTCCTTTGGCCCACACGACTTGAATTGCTTGAAATTGAAGGACTTGGTGGTAGCTTTAGGAGCTTCGGTCCTCGACTCCTCAGATGACTTGCTGGCATTCTCGTAAACATCACTCACGGCCTTTGCCACACTTTTTGCGATGATGGCAGAAAGGCGTTTGTCCCTCTTTTCTTGTCGAGAAAGTGCGTCACAGGATCCAGATGACATTGTCTGCAACAAACATTGCCACAGGACTCAACACATTGTATTCGAATCTCGCCTCACACGTCTACTAATTTCTAAAGCTTAGGAACACAGTCATGTAACTACGTATACATATTACCACATATTTGCATAAACACAGAAGCACATAGTTACATAAGCACATAACACATAGGCACATAAGTACATAGACACATAAACACATAAGCACGTAGGCACATAAACACATAAGCACATAGCCACCTTCTCATGATTATGTGTGTTCCTTTATCATTTAAGAGGTAGTCAGAATACAGAAACCTATTATTCAAAGTCTGCGAGTGTTCGAATATAGCGTAGTATAAGCGTATATCGTAGTATAAAGTCGTACATAATTCAACGACTTGTTAACATTTTGAGATAGAATGCAGTGCGAGTCGTGTGTGTCGATCGAAGTGAAAGCGAAATCGAGTAAATTCCAAAAATTAAAACACATAGACAGGTAAACACACATATAAGCTCATAAAATCGACGAATTATCCGAGTCAGCAGTTGCCGGCTCAGAATCGAAACACATAAAATTCGAGAAATAGATTGTCTACGGCTAGTAGACTTCGACTAACCAAAGTGGTTCGACTATTCACAAAGATCCGTTGTGCACATTTAACCTTCAGGACTGTGCCTTTGCCTCGATTCTTAGGCATTTGGCACGCATCCCGTTAGTCCTATCGTGACTTCAGGTCGTTGGAGTCCGTCGAGACTTTGGTGAGAGTTTTGTAAAACCAAAATGAGTCAGGAATAGCTATCAAGGTTCAGGTTTCACCCCTGACTTAACAACTTTTGCTCTTGAGCTTAAATAAAATAGAGGAGATTATTCATCAAAATATGGATTTCACTCCTGATTTGGTATAATTCTCCCGTTGAACAAGCGTTCGTTATTGAGAAAGAAAGAAGAAATCATTGGTGAGTTGATAAAACATCATCGATCAAACAATTTAGTCGAGAGTTTGCGGTTTTCACACCTAATCTCGACTTTATCGCCTAATTTGAGTGCAGTGATAGTGTAGCATAAGCGAGAATAGCGAGAAGTAAGCTCGTACATAGTCCCTACCGGACATGCACAAGTTGGTCTGTTGGTTCTTAACTATAGTCTAGGTATCTAAAACTTCGACCCGGACTAGGTCGAGTCTTGCCTAATTCCCTATAGTTATGGCTCTGATACCAATCTGTCACACCCCAACCGATGGCGGAATCATCGGGGCATGGCACTGAGCGAAACAGATTGTCCAGAAGTTTCCATAACAATTATCAATACTATTCAATTTAAATAATACGTCCCATACCGTATCTCAAACAGCAAAATAATTATTACAGACAAAATCCAGGCAAATATTATGTTCCGACAACTCAGATTTAAATAGACAGCAATTGTTTATCTGCTTCTAGAGACCCTTAGTTTGACCACTACAGACAACTATTTGTTGGGCTCTAAAGCTTTATTCTAGCTTCAAATTCCTACCAAGTGTGCGTCCTAAGCACCTGTCACATACGTTAAAATAAAGTCAATACATAAAATGTAAAGGTGAGCATACAAGTTTGATAATAGCATATAGAGTTCGAATTCGTTTACGCATAACCAGCACGTACACATAGTGAAATGAAGCACGTTAGTTATCGACATAGATCCATCGATACCAATGACTGCGGGTTGACTGCCCGAGGCAGTTCGCAATACATGATTACCACCGTAATCCATGTAAGTAATTGTCCTTAACAACCCCCGTGTGAACGGGTGCTGAGTCCAAACTATAGTACTATCGTTGCTAAGGCAGGTAGACAACATTCCATGTGTAAACATAACAAACAAGCATTCATAAGCCACGTATAACATGCATTAATGGTTAGCGTTCAAATAGTATTAAGTAGTGTGATAGTTGTGGTTTGAATATTCGTAACGTATGTAACACCCAAAAGTGCGTAAAGCAAAAAGGGATCGAGTATACTCACAGCGATTAATGGATTGAAGGGAGCGCTTAGCGAGTAAGGTTGGCCTGAATAGATTAGATGGCATATCGATAAGTGACACGTAAAACGATACCAAGTGCGGATGGATCGGATGGTAGTTCGTTCGGATGGTAATCCGAGCGGACAACAGTTCGTGTGAATGACAATCCGTTCAGATGGTCATCCGGTCGGATGACTATTCGAGTGAATTATTTCTTCCTATAAGAAGGATGTGTTTGTGTATGATGGCTTGACTTTTGAAGTTTTCGTTGTAGCATTTTAGAAATATCGAAGTATCTCTGTCTTTCAAGTCGGTCGATCGGACGGTCGGTCGTGCGGATGACAATCCGTTCGGATGATCATCCGGTCGGACAGTGGTCCGGTCGGACAACAACTTAGGGGTGAGATTACTTTGTGAAGGCAAGTTCACGGCAAAAGTGTCACTCGATCAGATGTCCATCCGATCGGGTGGCAACCCTATTAATGAACATGTTGAAAGTTGTTTAAGTCTTTAAAGTCTTAGTATCTCATGATCCGAAGAGTAATCCAATCAGATGGTCGTCCGATCGGATAGCAATTCGTTCGATACTCAAACTTCGGATAAGGTTAGTCGAGTGTGGGACCCAACGTGTAATCCGTTCGGATGACAATCCGCTCGGATGAACTATTTGTTCGGATGACAATCCGATCGGATAGCATTCCGCTCCGAATGTCCCGTTCGTCTTACCCTTGGTTATCTTGTTTGTTTTGTCGTTTTATCGAGACGTGTTGACAACGTGTTAACCAACAGAACCATGCCTTTTCCCAAGTGACCAAACCGACCAGGAATCACCCTAGCTCGGTCAGTTACCGGCTCGAGACGGTTGTTCTTGTTTAACCCGAAATCGGTGGTCTCGTGGGTAGAATCCGGATCTTGAGCTAGTACAACACTATGATTGAGTAGAAGACTAGATCAGGGTTGGATCCTATCGGTTTTGAGTATAATGAGTGCAAAAGTGTTGAAAGAAAGTTAGAAACCATCTTCCAATCCTTTTTCACCACTCTTGTGTCGAGATCTTTACGAGATCCTTGTGTAATCGGGTGGAAATCGGTTAGATCTCAGTTGTTCTTGGTGGATTGAAGTCAAACATGGAGTTCTTGAAGAACACATGATGACATCATTCCCAGAACACCCGAAATCTAGTGATTTCACGGTTGAAAGTTAAGATTTAAAAGATAGAAAGGTGTAGGAGTGCGTGTAGATCAAGAAAGTACAAGATTTAGGGTGAGATCTTACCTTGATCGAGAGAAATCGAAGAAAAGGTGAGGTGCACGAGCTGTTCGGACAAAGGATTTCCAAAAGTGGAAAGAATGACAATGACAGGGGTATTTATAGGATTCCAAAAGAGGAAAGGGTGATCCGATCGGATGACACACCGCCCGGATGGCTATCCGGTCGGATGACATCCTGGTCGGATGGCATCTGTTCTGCGGACAAGAGGTTATCCGGTCAGATGGCTATCCGGCCGGATGGCACTTGGTTTGAATGTTCGACGCGACGATTTCTGGCGTTTCGATTTCGATTGCGGGCGGTTCGATACGTTAGGGTTTCCTAGTCAAATTACTTTCAGTCCCAACTACTAAATATCATAGCTCGATTTCGATTCGGGTTCGAGTTCGATTGAGTTCGATTGTATTTCGAGTTTCGATTGATCTCCACAATATATATAAACATGCACAAGTAACACATAAAGCACACACACGTATAACAATGATTAAAATACGTAATTCGAGTTGCGATTCGATGTCGATTTGATTAGCATAGCTTTATTATTGATTAGTTAACTTTATCGCATTGTTACTTCTTATAGTTCACAGTCGTAAGTCGATGGCTTGTAATTAACAACACTTACTCCACATAATACAAATAAAATAAAGAAATTTCTACAAGTCAAATCCGTATAACCAGTCGTTGACTTTGACCTTGGCTTTGACTTTGACTTGTGAAAACACGAGGTGTTACACACACACCTTGCTTACCCATAATCTTCCTTAGTTAGCTTGACATCAAGGGGATAAGTTTCCCCCAATCGTAAAAAGCTTGATTACATTAATGATTATTTTGTACTTCCTAATGATTACGATGATTAGAAAAAATGGGTAGAAGAGAAGTGTGTAGTGAAGAAAAGGGGAGAGAATGAACTAGAAAAAATGGTGGAAATGGCCTTTATTTATAGGCAGCTGTAGGTCAAGGCACGCCTCGTGCCTGGATGACACGTCAGCAGTGACTGGAAACTGCCGGTTACCGAGGCATTGGGCGTGTCTCGGAGACAAGGGGCGTGTTTGGATGACACGTCAGCAATGACTGGCAACTGCCAGTTTTCTGAGGGATGGGGCGTGTCTGGACCACACATGGGGTGTATCTGGATGACACGCCAGCAATGACTGGAAACTGCCGGTTGCCAAGGCATGGGGCGTGTCTCGGAGACAAGAGGCGTGTTTGGATGACACGTCAGCAATGACTGGCAACTTCCAGTTTTCTAAGGGATGGGGCGTATCTGGACGACACACGGGGCATATATGGACGAGACGCCAACAATGACTAGCAACTGCCAGTCACCGAGACATGGGACGTTTCTAGTGGCGGAGCTTGACCAAAAGTTTCGAGGGGGCGTAAAGTGACGAGACCCAATTTTTTTTTCTATCGTTATATTTCGGGTCGGGTCGGCTATCGATTCGGGTCAAGTCAAATAATAATAGTTCCAAATAAAACTAAAAAAATTCATTAATTCAAAGGACCCGTTCTTAGACATAAAAATTTGTGATTAAGTTTATTGTGTGGTGGGTAACCTAGGGTTAAACAAATAAGAGTTAAAATATATTTACAAAACTACCCATCACTTATATACAAAGTGATAACAAACTTTACTTTACTTTATATATTGTATAAATATTTAGCAAAAATAATTGGGGGGAGGCAACCCTATATAATTTTTCCTAAATATTTATACAATATATAAATTAAAGTAAAGTTTGTTATCTAGGGGGAGGCGATCCTATATAATTTTTAAAATTTCCGGACGAAAAATCGAAACCCATACACTTCTAACCAAAATATTGGGGTGGGCGGGTGCACCCTCGGGCACCAACAAACCTTTGCCCCTGGACGTGTCTCACAGGCACGGGCCGTGGTCAACTTGTGGGTCCCCCGGAATCTTCAAAAATCTTTGAAATATCTTTTAGTCTTTTTGTGGTCGAGGCATGGCCCGTGGCCCAAAAAATGGTTTTTATGGACTATAATATATGAATCTTAGGTGTTTATCCCAGTCACTTTGACCATGAAAACCATATTTTGACTTCGTCTCGTCAAGCTACCCAATATTCATATATTATAATCCCTGTAACTCATTTCCTAACTCGAGATATGTTTCTACGAAGTTTTGGGCTTTTCTGGTAGTCCTGTTGACATTTAGTTGGTTAAGGGGACCACCATTTTGTCTTGTCTTGAGTAGATCAACATTTTTTCGTAACTTGAGGATCATGCATGAGGCGTGTCATGTAAGCATGAACTGTGTCTTGAGTCGTAACTTGATTTTTCATCGTTTTTCGCTTCTTTTGTCATATTGCGTTTGTTTTGTCCAAAAAATCTAATATAAACCAATTTAAGCCAATTTTGAGTATTTGTTTAACAAAACATAATAAAGAAGTAAGTATAATTTGATATAAAAATATGTGAATTTTGGCTCATATAACCAACATATGTTATTCAAACCCTCGCCCCAAGTTCGAATTCGTTCCAGTGTTGCATGCCTGTATTTACATAATTTGCACTTGGTAAGGATCGAATCGGGGACCTCCCTAGGAGGAAACCACTTAGTGGAAAACCATCTGACCAACTAGGATATACCATATTGGCATGTTAAGATATATGGTTTAGGAGTAATTACTTGTTGGAGTTAATTATTGTTTTCGTCCATGTGGTTTGTCAAAAATCACTATTTCAGTCCATTAGTTTAAAAATTACGATTTCAGTCCCTGTGGTTCACTTTCGTAACCATTTCAGTCCACTTCGTAACCATTTCAGTCCTTGTACTTACATAATAAATGGATTGAAATGGTTACGAAAGTGAAACCACATGGACTGAAATGGTTATGAAAGTGAAACCACAGGGACTGAAATCGCAATTTTTAAACTAATGGACTGAAATAGTGATTTTTGACAAACCACAGGGACGAAAACAATAATTAACTCTTACTGAAATGGCTTCCCGTACCGGTACCGAAAGTACTTGGTACGGCATAATATTAGAAGATAAAATGCCGTACCATACCGAATCAAAAATACGAACTCCAAAAATGTAAAAAATGGCCACCGAATTGATACCAAAATTTAATAATACCAGTTGAATAACAATATTGTTTTAGTATCCGACACCGATGGCTCATAAATATTGTTTGAAGTATCGGTGTCAACCTGTTTTTTCTTGAATCTTGCTTGATACGCCACTATAATAAACAACTAAATTTAATATTTAAATAATAATAATAATAATAGTTATCTGTATAAACTAATAATCGCGACTCTTTAGCTTTGCCTCATCGTCACAAACTAAAGCCCCTTTTCCACCTCTTCACCACCGGCGGCATGTAATAATAATAATATTCACCTCGATCAAACCCTAATCACTCCAAAATCCACTCATCGATCGTCCTCAACAACCCCTTTCCGATCGAATTTCGCACCCCCGTTGCGATGGAAGCAGACGATTGCATGAGCAGCGGCGCCGAAGAAGATTATTATTGCTCTGATCGTGATTCGCTTGACGATGTCCTCGAGAATGAGGAATCTGTTCCTCAGTGGGCTCCGCCTAAAGGCTCTTCTTCTAAGGTGGATTGTTGTTTGATTTTGTGTTTTGTTTTGTTTGTTGTGATGGTGAATTAGGGTTAATTAGGGTTTTGGTGTGGTTAGGGTTTGGTTTTTAGGTTTAGTTAGTTGGTTAGGTGTGGTTGTGGTCGTGTTGAATTGTGTTGGTTCTTTGGATGTTATATGCGTTTTGTTGTTTACTTGTGTTTTAATGTTGTGATGGGAAATCGGGGATAGCGTTTATTAAGATCGAATCGGTTAAATTGCTCGGTTAAGATTTTATGTGCTGTTTGGCATTGCAGGCTTGCAGTTTGATAGTTTAGTTTTGAAATGTGGGGTTTCTGTTTTTTATCTTTTTTATGGTTTTTCATTGGGGTGGAAGGTGTATCTGAATTATTGTTTGTTTATTCATGTCAATTCTATTTCAAAATTTATCTTTCTGTATTTGAATTGGAATGATAAACTAATCCTTGGATGTATTTCAGTTTTGTCTTATGGGTTGTTAATTGTTTGATCACATAGTGATAGTGGGATGTTTGTTTTGGTATTATAATGTGTGTATACTCTGTTAATGTTTTATTTTTGTGTTTTTTTGAGTTCTGTCTTACTGGTATGTATTTTTTTAGTCTACATTGCTCTGTCCTCCGATTGCTTCGTTTAGTTTTGAACTGTGTGGCTGGATTGGGGGTTTCTTTTTACTTTTTTTGGGATGTTTATGGGAGGCGGAAGAGAGACAATTAGGTCTAAGCCACCTTGGTGCTTGATAAAATTTTGTTTCATTACAAAGTAAGCAAATTTTTGTCACGTGCTTCTTTCAAGTGATTAAAATAGACAAGAACAAGTATAGTTGGCCCGATTCGAGAGGGGTAGTCTCCACAATTCTGATCACAATCCTGAATATAAACTTTTGAAAACTCTCGGTAGTTTTCCCCCATTCCTCCACTTCCTGAATTTCTGGAGCACTCCCACACAGCCACATTTTCTGATTTTTTGCTTTCTTTTCGCGCCAGCCAACATTGATCGGGTTTGACCTGACCCACTTTGACTTCCCAGCCCAGTTAGACCCAGCAGTGGGTTCATATCAATACATCCCGCCCAGCGACTTGTCCTTAAGTCGAAGATAAATGTCCCAATCCTTTGTGACAGGAATAGGTGTAACCGCTATAGTAGAAAGGTGACCCCTTGCAGGTTTGTGCGTAGAGACATTGAGGACCAGGTCGATACGTGCATCGGGAGGAAACTCCAATTCATAATTAGCCTGACCCACTTGGTTAATCCCGTGTAGCGCGACTAAGAGGAGGTGGTTTCGACATCTGCGGATCTGCCTCGTTGTCCATTTTTCCAGACTTGCGTTTCCTTGTGAATTTGAAGACTTGGAGAAACAGGGTGTATGGCTTGAAAAAAGACCGTGACCTGCATGGTAATTAGGGTGTATAACGCGTAGTAGAACTGATATTTTGACTCCATGGAGGCTGGTAAATCGCATGACATGAGAGAAAATCAAACATTATAAGTTCTCTTTTTAACAGAATACTAAGATTCTGCACAACGAAGTCTTTTGAAGCATGGTTTAAAAAACGTTCAAGGCGTCCGTTTTGAGGCGCGCCTCGAGGCGAAACAGGAAGAAACCGTTTTTGAGGCGGCGCCTCGATGGTTAATTTTATACGTACGCCTCATTTGGTCTGAGGCGGTCGTATCTGGTAGAGGGGTACGTTTCTGATAGAAGCGTACCTTTCTGATGGAAGAGGGAGAATTAGGGTTTTATTCTTTGGAGATGACGACTGTTTCAACGATTGATGCTTACCAGGTGTGGCGTTGAAGAACAAACACAGCAGATGGACATGTAGCATGGACGATCTGGAAGAAACAAAGTATATAAGATGACGGCTGTATTAACAGTTAGGGTTTCTTATGGCAGATGGAGTTTGGAGATAACAATTAGGTTTTAGATGTAAAACACGCATGTGAGTTTTTATAAAAGTGGGCTCTTTCTTAAAACTTGGGCTTATACTTAAAACATGGGCTCTCTTAAAAATAAGGAAATTTGACTTCACCCATTGAATTCTTGAAGTATTTATTGGAATTTTGAAGTACTAATTTATTTTTTTAAATTATATTTATTTTTAATTCCGCCTCGGGCTTATGCCTCGGTTCACCTCAAGGCTTACGCCTCCTGAGCCGAAATGAAGACGCCTCGAAACTCGTTTCCGTTTTTTTAAACCTTGTTTTGAAGTTTCATCTTGGTATCCTTTGGCTCGGGTGGAATAGATTTGTTGAGAAGTTTAGACACCGGGATAGCATTAACTTTCTAATCGTTTGTTCGTCCTTCATCAGATGGCGTCTCTTATATGTCCTTCTAGCAATTTTAACAGTTTTCTTTTTGGTTTTTTCACATTTTGATTCGTCAATGCCTTTAAGGGACATTCTTCTAATATGTACAAAAGTCTGTTATTTATGCTCCACATTTTTTTCAATTTTAAATTTTAGTATTGAGAATCATAGGATTGGATGGAGTGTATATTAGGTTCTGTATTATTTTCAAATTGTCGTAAATGTGTTTGCTTTCTTGTAGAAAATTATATTTGAATTCTGGGATTTAGATTTGTCAAGTTCAGTAACATACTTTTTTAGTTATTATGGGCATGTTAGTCTTTTATTACCGGTCTACTTTTACAAGTGTACTTAGGGTCTTTTTCTGTACTATGTAGAGATGTTATCTAAAGATTAATATATGGTTGAATGATCTGGATTTTTTAAAGAATTAAGAGCTTTGTCTTTGAAACAATTTACGTTACGTTATTATGAATCAAGCTTGGATCGATAAATTTATGTTATTATGTATTGTTTTGCAGCAACAAACTGTTGATTAATTCTTTTTTTTTTGAGGTTATATCATTATTATTGTCAATTTTTTTAAGTATTTTATGCTTTCTTTACAGGTCATAACAAAAGAGTCTCTTTTGGCTGCACAGGTATAACTGTACAAATGTTACCCAAGTTGGTTAACCTTTTGTTTTTTTCGTTATTCGTGCACCCTATGTACTTGTTGGTTTCTGATAATTTACATCACTTTTATAGAGGGAAGATATGCGTAGAGTTACCGAACTACTGTCTCTGAGGGAACATCATGCAAGGACTCTACTTATACATTATCGTTGGGACGTTGAGAAGATATTTGCAGTACTTGTAGAAAAAGGAAAAGATCGTTTGTTCACAGAGGCTGGTGTGCCTATTCTTGAGTCTCATAATTCAGATTCATTGCTTTCTACTTCTACAACAATGTGCGATATATGCATGGAGGATTTACCGTCCAATGAAATGACAAAAATGGATTGCGGCCATTGCTTTTGTAATAATTGTAAGTGATCCTTAATCCTCAATTAACTGGTTTGGTGTATTACTGGAATGAGGAGTATCACAGAACCGAAAAAAAACCGAACCGGAATTTACGGTTTCGTTTCGGTTTTGCATTTTATGAAAACCGAAAAAGACCGAACTGAATAACCTAAAAAACATTTTTTAATGTTTGTTATATATTGATTTAGGAATTATTAGTTTTATTCTTGAATGTTAAGTATTTATAGGATAAACATTAGCATGTTTATTTATCTTTGAAAGGATTTATTCTTTGTCTACAAGAAATAACAAAATTTAACATGAAAATTAAATGATTTTCAAAGTATTATAAAGAAAAATGTCTTAATAAAAACTTTAGAGAAGCATCAAAATAGATTAGAAGGTTAATAACTCAAATGTAAACATCAAAGATTCTTAAATCTTGGATTATACTTTTATTTTTGAACCTTAACTGAAAAAAACCGAATCAAAACGTTGCTAAAACCGAAACACCAAATGGTTTTTGATAACTGAAAACCGAACATTCTGGTAAACCAATTTTACAATAGAATTGAACCGAACCGTGCACACCCACTGATGCTATTTTGTTTTGGTAGGCTGGACAGAGCATTTTATTGTAAAAATAAACGAGGGGCAGAGTAGACGAATCCGATGCATGGCTCATAAATGTTTTGCGATATGCGATGAAGCAATAATCCGCGATCTAGTTAATAAACGGCATCCTGATTTGGCTGAGAAATTTGATCGGTTTCTTCTCGAGTCATATATCGAGGACAATAAAATGGTGAAATGGTGTCCAAGTACTCCTCATTGCGGGAACGCAATCCGTGTTGAAGAAGATGAGTTTTGTGAAGTAGAATGCTCGTGTGGTAATCAATTCTGTTTCAGTTGCTTATGTGAAGCTCATTCCCCTTGTTCTTGTGTAATGTGGGAACTTTGGACTAAGAAATGCCGAGATGAATCGGAAACGGTTAATTGGATTACGGTTCATACGAAGCCTTGTCCTAAGTGTCATAAACCTGTTGAGAAAAACGGTGGCTGCAATCTTGTCAGCTGTATATGCGGACAGGCTTTTTGGTAAGAACATTAATTTGTTGTTCACTTCATTTATTCAAATGCAGTCATCCCTTTTGTAGAGGTGGCAAGCTCTGCCCATTTACTTGTAAAGGTTGACGTGTGCTATTTTAATTTTCAAATTGGTCAAATTAGAGTTTTTGTAAAAAAAATGAACAAGACAAATCGGCTGAATGGGTTGAATTTTGCCCTAAGTGTATTTTCAGTGTCAACATTCTAAATTATTATTTTATTATAAAATGTAGAGTTTATAATAACTAGTTAGGTCAAATATAATACATTTTCATTAAATGGTATAAATTCGGATTACTCTACGTTTCAACGTAAATTTAGTTCAGAAATGAGTCGGGTTGATTGCAGTCTATAATTTATCTCGTCGCGTACAACGCTGCCGCAACGCGCGATGGGTAATAAAACAAGTTATTATCGTAACAATACTGGGGTCATCCTATTTAATGATATAATCATCATATTAAAAATGAAGTAAACAGGATTTTTGGGTCAACCCAGTTTGTTCTGAACTAAAGCTTGACCCTTTTTACGTACCTGACCCGTCCATCTTGCTCCTCTCTTATCTTTTGGTAAGAGCATTATTCTGGGAAAAGGTTTTATAACTTTATTCAAATTCTATTTTAAGCAATTATTGGGAAATCCTAATATGTTCCAATGGTCTGGTTTAGTTATCTAAATAATGTGGCACTGCGGCCGTTGGTTGTCAATGCTCAATTTTTCTTCTTTGACTCTGTGTGAACTAGTTGGCTATGTGGTGGTGCAACGGGTCGGGATCATACATGGTCAAGTATCGCCGGTCATAGTTGCGGTCGTTACAAGGAAGACCGTGAGAAAAAATCTGAGCGTGCAAAGCGAGACCTTTACCGGTACATGCATTATCACAATCGTTACAAAGCTCATACAGATTCGTTTAAGCAAGAATCTAGGCTCAAGGAGACCATACGCGACAAGGTGATGGTTTTGGAGGGCAGAGATTCACAGTTACGAGATTTTAGTTGGGTTACAAATGGGCTGTATCGGTTATTCAGATCACGTCGGGCACTTTCGTATTCATACCCGTTTGCATATTATATGTTCGGTGAAGAGCTTTTTAACGATGAGATGACAAAAGAAGATCTAGAAATAAAACAGCATTTGTTTGAGGATCAACAGCAGCAGCTTGAAACTAACGTTGAGAAGCTATCAAAGTTTATCGAGGAACCGTTTGATAACTACTCGGAGGACAGAATCATGGAAATTCGTATGCAAGTTATTAATCTATCTGTGATCACCGACACCTTGTGCAGGAAAATGTATGTTGGATATTAATATATTTTTTAAAGTAAGAGCAATGTATTGAATCGTTTATATATTTGTAGGTACGAATGTATTGAGACGGATTTGTTAGGCTCTCTACAATTTGGCATTCATAACATAGCTCCGTATTACTCAAAAGGGATTGAGAAAGCTACTGAGCTACCTGTCAGTTGGGCTGCTAAATCATGCAATGCTGAAAAACGTCATAAGCTGGAAGACCCGACTAACGGTGAAATATCTTGAACTCTTCTTCCTTTAGCTGTTTTTACACCGTGGCAATATTGAAACATAACCTGAATCAACGACCCATTGGTCAAAATTGTGTATGCAACAGGTGGCACATCGGAATCTGATCGGCCTTCTGGTTCTGGCAGCTCAGACGAGATTGGGTTCTCTTCATTGAAGAGGGCCAGAAAAGATGACAGGTTTGGAGACAGTATGTTTGACCTCAATTTGCCTGCTGATGTTATCGATAGAAACTGAGGTGTTGAAAGGGCGATCAGAGTTGCTCATTACTCTAGTTATAAACAAGTGTATAGCTCTGACATAGGAGCGACTCTATTCTATGAATTGGTCTCTTTTGAAAACTACTATCTAATATATAAACTTTTTGGTTATTTTTATAAGATCTATTGATTCGCATGGTGATGTACACTGGACTTGTTGCTACCAGGTTCTGGGGGATTGGTTTATAAAGTTGTTTATCTTTTGGTTCATATGGTTCTGGAAGGGGTAAAATTTGCAGATGTTTGGGGTTAGATAACCGGTCAAAACAGGCTTGAGTTAACTGTGTTGGGTCAGAAAGGGCACCTGATTGTGTCGAAACGGGTAATGTTGATCCGCAAACACATTTTTTGATTCATTGTCAATCGACACTTTAGTCATCGGATATAGGATTGACTGAATTCTAATGATTTTTGCGGTTTATAAATCGTTGAAACTGACTAAATTGCTCAAAACTGAAAAGAGTCGGCCGATTAAAATATATGCGGACCGCTTCGTGGCTGATATTAAACGGTCTATGGTTTGAACTTGCAACAAACCGTGTAAACCAAACTGGTAATTTACATTTATCATTAGTTTTTATTTAGAAACCTAAAGTTAGGGTTACCTTTGTTTGTGAACAACTCCTTTTGATAGTGAACACTAATGAACCAATTTTAGCCCTTGATTATTAATATATAAGTGTAAATCAATGGCCATGATTTGATGATGAAAATACACTTGTATACAATTTGATGATGTAAATCAATGGTCAGGATTTGTTCACTTGGTTCACAAATACACTAGTGTTCACTCTAGAACCTCATCCTGTAAAGTTATGTGTGTGTGTATATATATATATATATATATATATATATAGGTAAAGAGTAAAATACAAATGCGCTTATCGTACGATACGTACGCGATTATCCCAGCCGTTCGATCAGGTGCAGATCTGGTGCGAATTCAATACATATCGCATATGAAAAAATGGTTAGCATGGGGTAGTGTGAAAAATGGCATGGGGTGTGTAGATGGACAAAATCGCATGTGGAAGATTTGAATATCGCATGTGAAAAAATGGCATGGGGTAATGTGAAAAATGGCATGGGGTGTAGAATCGCATGTGGAAGATTGAATATCGCATGTGAAAAAATAGCATGGGGTAATGTGAAAAATAGCATGGGGTGTGTAGAATCGCATGTGGAAAATTGAATATCGCATGTGAAAAAATGGCATGGGGTAATGTGAAAAATGGCATGGGGTGTGTAGAATCGCATGTGGAAAATTGAATATCGCATGTGAAAAAATGGCTAGCATGGGGTAATGTGAAAAATGGCATGGGGTGTGTAGAATCGCATGTGAAAAATTGAATATCGCATGTGAAAAAATGGCTAGCATGGGGTAATGTGAAAAATGGCATGGGGTGTGTAGAATCGCATGTGGAAAATTGAATATCGCATGTGAAAAATCTGTGTGTGTGTTACTGTTCATCTTCTTCCATTGTTGGTCGATCATTGTCAGTCTTCTTCCGTTTGACCCTTACAACTCCCAAATTAGTAGTTCTTACTATCGATATCGCACTAAAAGGAACGAAGGGAGGTTGGGGAAGAAGATTTTCAGGTTTTTGAATTTGATTTAGGGTTTGATTTTGAACCATCATCGGTCAATTACAGAGATTTATGACCTCGCAATGACGTTTTTAACCTTCCTGATATGATTTAGATATATTAAAATGATTAATTTAATCATTTAAATTAGTTTCGCCCGCGTTTGATCGATTGAAGATCGTACGGCTGAGGGCATCGCGTACATAATGTATGATAAGAGGTATTGTACGTTAACCGGCCTCTATATATATATATATATATATATATATATGGTAAGGTTCATGCGAGAACCACCCTTATTGCGAGAACCGCGAGAACCAATGTGAACACAAAATAAAATCTAAAAAAAATCAAAAAAGCACTCAAAATTTTTTTTATATTTTTTTAAAAAAAATCGCTATATTTCGTTACTAAAAAAAAAAAAAAAAAAAAAAAAAAACTTTTTTTTTTTCGAGTAACAGTTATCCATGCACATGTGCATATGTATCATTACTTCAACAAATTTGGTAATACGTTATCAGGAATAGACAATTGCACTTTAATTTACAATACTATTAGTAATACACTACTTTTTACATTACCA
Source organism: Helianthus tuberosus (assembly GCA_030545235.1). Lineage (NCBI taxonomy): Eukaryota > Viridiplantae > Streptophyta > Magnoliopsida > Asterales > Asteraceae > Helianthus > Helianthus tuberosus. The sequence goes on along the minus strand of CM060364.1, from coordinate 85,760,868 downwards.
ATATTCAAAATGCACATGTGCATAATTAGGTATAACCATGATATAACGTGTTTTGGTACAAAAAGTTTGTGATTTTGAATTGAGAAGTAGGCCCATATACATGTTTTTTGGTTAGTTATATCTAGTGGTTGATGGTGTGGTTATAGTTGTCAATTTTTTATGTAATATGTTGATTGGATGGTATAAATGGTGTTCATACATGTAATAAAGTGAAAATATTGTTAATGGTATTGTATTATGGATGGTATGAGGTAATGGTATTGTATTATGGATGGTAGGAGATAATGGTAGTGTATTATGGATGGTATGATAGATGAAAGGGAAAGTGTATTCAAAGTGGTGTACCAAAACACCTTATTTCATGTTGAAACATATAAATGCACATGTGCATTTCTAATATTGGTAATGTAAAAAGTAGTGTATTACATATGGTAGTGTAAATGAAAGTGCAATTGTCTAATATGTGTAATGAATTACGGAATTTGTCAAAGAAATGACAAAAATGCACATGTGCATGCTTGTGTATTATGGGTGGAATGATAGATGAAAGAGAAAGTAGTGTACCAAAACACATTATTTCATGTTAATACATATATATGCACATGTGCATTTCTAACATTGTTAACGTAAAAAGTAGTGTATTACACGAGGTAGTGTAAATGAAAGTGCAATTGACTATTATTTGTAATGAATTACGGAATTTGACAAAGAAACGATACATATGCACATGTGCATGGATAAATGTTACTCGAATTTTTTTTTTGAATTTTTTTTTTTATTTTTTTTATTAACAAAATATAGCGACTTTTTCAAAAAAAATAGTAAAAAAATAAAAAAAAAAATTTTGGGTGTGTTTTAGATTTTTTTAGGAATTACTGTTTGTGTTCACACTGGTTCTCGCGGTTCTCGCAATAAAGGGTGGTTCCTAACGGATCTTTGTCCTATATATATATATATAGCCGAGTGTGAACCAATTTTAGCCCTTGATTATTAATACATAAGCGTAAATCAATGGCCATGATTTGTTATCCATTAACGTACGATGCGTACGCGATTACCATATAACATGCGGATTGAGTGGTATAACATGCAAATTTTGTACAATTTGATTGTCCGAGTTTGTGAGTCCGAGTTTATGAACATGCGATTTTGATATATAACATGCGGATTTTGTAAATTTTTTGGCTTCCGAGTTTGTGAAGTCTGAGGTCATGAACATGTCCGAATTTGTGAAGTCCGGGTTAGATAAATATGACATGCGGGTTTTCGTCTTTTGAGGTTTATAACGTGCGGATTTCTAATCGCGTACGCATCGTACGTTATGGCCAATTGTACGTTAACTGACCCCTATATTTTTTTTGAATGGCTCAGCGGAACACACCTTTAATGAAATACCTCCACCTCCCGAGTTCGATCCCCGGCCCCCCCTTAAGGTCCCCATTTCGAACAAACTACTCTGGGTGGGAGTCGAATCCTGCACCTCTCACAGAAGAAACCCCTTATGGAAAACTCCTGACCACCCCCACCAAAGTGGTGATGGTAACTGACCCCTATATCTATATCTATACTATATTATAAAGCATTTCATTAAGGGACTTCTTAAAATTTAAGAAGTACATGTAGAAATGCTTAATGTATAACACACAATGCATCTATTAACTACTTTTTAAGGGTAAATTTGTCTAAAACCAACCTATTTAATCCAAAGAAACTCAAAAGTTAAGAGGTATTTTTAAGAGTTAATTACATTCCGGTCAAGAAGTCAATGTTTTAAGTTATTCATATAAAAATAATTAAGTGCATAGGAAATAAATTAATTAAATCTTCGGAATTTATGCCTCCTTCAATGTAATATACAACATGGAGATGAGCACCCTCACGCCTTTCATTTTCCGTTTCAAATGCATCTCTTCACCTCCATGATCAATGAACACCATAGAATTCAACAGTTACACAACCCCTCATATTTCTCCCATTCCTTTCTATTGAATGCACTCAAATCGACGGTGCTCCAAATTACGTTAGGTATTCTAATTGTTTGTTCATTTTCTTTAGTTTTTTGATGGATTGCACTTATGAACTGTTAAAATGTTTGTTTTAGTGATTAATTTCTGGTTGCACACTTTTATTAGATGTAAGGAGACTGTAAATCTCGGTAAATGAGACCATTTATAAAGTTAGGTTTTATCCGGTTCACAATTTTTTATACAAAAAAATTAATAGATGTAACACAACTGTAAATCGATCTCTGGTTCACCGATGGTAACTCTTGTTCCTCTTATTGTACATTATGCTCCATATGTTGTACCTTGTGCTATAAACTCCCCAGATCATGAGGTTCCTTGTACTTGAAATCTTTAGCATACCTAAGTACTCAATTTAAGTGTAATGACATATTCTGTTATCTTCTTATCATGGCATTTTAGTCTCTTTTTATTGTTGTTTTACAGTGTTTTGTGGAGAGTGTATAAGGGTGTAAGGGGCACTCCTCTAAGTGGGGAGTGACCTCTCTTACCCACAGCCAATCAGCACGCGTCACGTCAACTCCCCACTTAACTCCCCCCACACCCTCAATTTGATGGCGGCACTCCTCTCTTGGGGGACTTACTTTTTTTTTATTTGTTTTAATATAAAAAAACGGTATAATTTGTTTACCCACAACAAATCTCATCGGTGACCTCTCCCCGCTCCCCACTCCCCGATTTGGGTCACCGAGGGGTCGGCGGCGGTGTTCCTGATCGGGGAGTACACTCACCGCACCCCTCCCCGCAAGCAGGCCCCGGACACCCTAACTTCTTTATCAGGGATGAACAAACTTACGAGTACATGCCCCCTAAAGCTTTATGAATGCTACTAGGTATCATGGGCCCTCTACAAAGTATGGTTTTTAATTTTAGAGTAAACTGCCATTTTGGTCCCAGTGGTTTGGGCACTTTTGCCATTTTAGTCCAAATCTCAAACTTTTTACATTTGGGTCCCTGTAGTTTGCATTTTGTTGCCATTCTAGTCCAAATTTCAAATTTGGCCAGATTCCTTAACTTAAACCCCCTATTTTGTCTTTATCCTCAGGGGTATTTTGATCATTTAGATTTATTATAACTCAAATTTAATAAATAATAATGTCACTGCCAGAACAACAATAATACCACTGCCAGAACAACAACAAGCACCACCACCACCACCACCACACCTCCACCTCCACCACCACCCCCACCCCCACCCCCACCACCACCATCGCATCATCCCCACCACCACCATCCCACTGCCGCCAACACCACCATCCCACTGCCGCCAACACCACCATCCATCAACACCAAATATTCAGCAACCGATTCATCTACAAAAAAGTCAAGCTTTTTTTGCACTTGAATTGTGGAAATCTTGTTAGTTCTTTCCATTACCACCCCAATACCAGAAACGTTGAAACCAGTATCTCGAGGATCTTCAATCGATACGCCCTTGAAGAACATTCGCACCGAATGTATCTCAAGAACATCATCATCATCACTGTCATTCTTCACACCTTGTTTGATTATTCCTTCCCTATCGAGTTCCTCCTCATCCGCACAACAGCTTCTAAACTCATCTTCGTCGTCTTCAAACTTCAATTCCATTACAACACTTCTTTCAATATTTCCCCAATTTTAAATGATGAGAGCTTGTGTATCAATTTACACTGTGTGTCAATTTAACAAAAAAACCATTGAAATAAGCATAAATTCAACCAATTTAACATCAAAATATTATCTTTTTACAAATCCCATCAAAACCCAGATCAGATAAGATTCAAAATCCAAAACCCATAATTTAAATCATAAATTCAGACCCCAAAATCAAAACATATTTCAAGAAATTCAAAAAAAAGAACCACAAATGCTTCAAAACCCAAAACCCATCTATCAAAATATGAACTTGAACCCAAACCCATGAATCAAATCCAACTTAGTAAGTGGGTTTCAAAAGACAGTCAATAATTAACAATTACAACTCAAACTCAAACTCAGATTTGGGGATGATGATGATTTATTTGGGGAAACTTCGAACCTCCTTCATCAGCATCAATCAATCAGTTGTTCATCTTCATCATCGACAACTTCAGCGATTCATCTTCATCATCGACACCTTCATCAGCAGAATCAGCGATTCAACTTCAGTGATTCATCTTCATCATCGACACCTTCATCATCTTCATCATCGACACCTTCATCGACACCGGTGGTGAGAAGGGAGACGACGCCGGAGTGGGTGTGACTGTTGGATGGGACGACGCCGGAGTGGCGGTGGTGAGAAGGGGGAGGAGGTGGCGGTGGTGCTATAGAGAGAGAGAGAAAAGAGAGAGAGGGGGAGGAGGTGGCGGTGGTGGTGCTATATAGAGAGAGAGAAGAGAGAGAGAAGACTGATTTATGTTAGGATGATGAAATGCAGTGTATATGTATGTCTGTATATATATATATATATATATATATATTTTTGAATTAAGAAAATGTTAAATGAAAAGCAAAATGACCAAAATGCCCCTGAACTAAAAGACAAAATAGGAGGTTGCAACAGTAAAAAAATAGGGTTTTTGGACTAAAATGGCAACAAAATGCAAACCACAGGGACCCATGTGTAAAAAGTTTGAGAATTTGACTAAAATGACAAAAGTACCCAAACCACAGGGACCAAAATGGCAGTTTACTCTTAATTTTATATCTTGGCATCCCGAAAATTGACCGTGGCAATCATGACCCAATATTATTAGTGGTCGAATAATGCATATACATTATTATCTTTAATCGTTTTAGTTAACAAACAGATTATTATTATTAATAATTTATTATTGGTATAGTATAACAAGTTCATCCAGTACATGTGGCCTTATCTTGACAAGGTATATTAGTAAGTAGTAACGCTAATTATGATCGTTTTTGCGGTTTCTTTTGTAACCCGTTTGTATCCATAGGCAATATGCAAGACCGCAAAGGAGATTGCAAAGCCCATTATTGCTGAACAAATTCCAAAGTTCAAAATTGATTCGGTTGAGTTTGAGCATCTTACCTTAGGGTCGTTGCCTCCTACTTCTCAATTTTATATTATTGTTTATGTTATTTCGATACATAATATTGTTTCGATTAATTTGTATTAGCTTTTATTGTCGCATATGGATTACTTTTTGTGGTGCTACGTAGTGCTGTAATGGACACCGATTATTAAGCAAACAATTTACTGGTTGACTTGGCTAGAGCCGGTTAGGCGAATAACTAGCTTGGTTAATAAACGGTTAGTAGTTGTTTAAAAGATGTGGTTCATTCTATGCATCAACCGTATGAATAGCGACCGTCTAAATCATGTGGTTTATTATACGAATACACCGTTTACTCTTTCTTGCTTCGTAAGTAATAATTATGATGTACCTGTTTATATTTTGCATGACCTGTATTTATGAGTTTCAACTTTTAATACCCTTTATTTATGAGTTACACCCTACTACTAGGTTGTTGCTTGCTATCTAATTCACACTCCACCATAACGAATAAACCACAAACGTCATACACACACCACAAACCCCAACAACTACGAGGTGACAAAACAAAGGCACCCGCCGCAACGCGCGGGCATTTCCACTAGTATATATATTATAAGCATGGATAGTTCTTATATTTTCTTAAAACTTGGTACAAAGTTATGTTTTTGTAAAGCCATGAAAACCGGCCGCTTCCACCAACTCAACCAACCTAGTCTTGTCTTTTCTTTTTCTTTTCAAAAGTATAGTTAACACTTGTTCTTCCTCTTGAACCTAGATCTGCAATGGAGAAGACAAGAAAATGGAGCTGTAGAGATGACCGGTAGGGGAAAGAATCCCCTGTTTCCAGTAACAAAAGTGTGGCGGCTCCATATCTTGTGCCCTAAATCCCTAATAATGAGGTGAACACCTCTTTATATAGGAGATATGGGCCTCCCCTAACCTCAATGGGCCAGACCCAGTTAGGAGTTATCTCTACAAGCCCACAACCTAGTGTAGTGTAAACTACAACGCGCTAGGTTTCGCAGGTTAGTACGCAATAATAATAAATATTATAATAATTTACGATAAGTAACGGATATGTCCGGTCGTTCGGGTTGGGTCTAATACCATACCCCATCAGACCCCTATATATATATTATAAGCATGGATAGTTCTTATATTTTCTTAAAACTTGGTACAAAGTTATGTTTTTTAAAGCCATGAAAACCGGCCGCTTCCACCAACTCAACCAACCTGGTCTTGTCTTTTCTTTTTCTTTTCAAAAGTATAGTTAACACTTCAGCCAAAATGTTCGTCAAAACTAGACTAATTGGACCGTGAAATCCCCTTAGGCTAGAGGGTATGGTGATGGTCCTTTAAGGGAGGATGATCCGCTACGTAGGCGCCACGTCATAGTCCTCCCAAGGATGGTCTATCCCACAAAACTAGAGGGTATGGAGGATGGTCCTAGATGATCCTATCCCACCACTTTTATGTTTTTTTTAATCTTCTACTTTTTTATTATATTCCTCGCAAAAATTATTGACGAATCCGTTCATTTTCCGCCACTTTGACGACACCGAGTCGATATCTCGATACGGGCCTTGGTCCATAAGCTCGAGGAACTTCGCCAAAACCTTGGACCAAAACCCGTCACCCTTTTGGTTATTACCTATAAAAAAACAAACAAAATAATTCTATACAAAAAACAAACAAACAATATATAAACTGTTAACAAAAAGATAAAATTTAAAAAATATACAAACTTTAAAAAAATTTATAAACTGTTAAGAAAAATAGAAACTTTAAAAAAATATATATAATTTAAAAAAAAGGTAAACTTTAAAAAAAATACCAACCTTTTGTCGGGTGTGTAGACGTGCCTATGTAAGCCTTAGCTAAGGCTTCTTCTTCGATTACGGTTTCGACTTCGGTTTGTCACCCACCACTTGTTTGCCTTTTTTTCGTTTGCCTTTTTCTTCGGTTTGTCACCCACCACTGGGTTGTGTCGGGATCGGTTGGGGTTGAACGGGTGGTGTCGGGTTCGGTGGGAAATTAAAAGCACCCCGCATCATCATTTGTTGAAGGGCTTGATTTTGAGAGAATTGAGCGAATTGGTTCGGTGAGTGTTGGAATGATGCAAACACATTTGATGAATATTGCGAGAATTGGTTCGGTTCTAGCGTCGGATAATATCCCAGAACCGAGAAAACATTCGGTTGGGTCGGGTTGTTGGGATTGTTCGGATTGTTTGGGTTGTTCGGGTTGTTGAAGGGATCCACGATAGAGTATAAGGTTATAAAAGTGGAAGAAGATTTATAAAAATAAAGTGAGAGGGATGAGAAAATGGGGTTAAAATGGTGAATGGAGGTGAAAATGGATTTGAAATTTATATAAATTGTTGTTTTTGACCGTTGCTTTTTTTGGGAAATTCAATTTTTTTTTGTTTTCCTAACGGCTACTTTATGGAGGGGGCCCACATTTTTTGCTTCGTCGCCATCGTCGAGACCGAGACGATTAGGACGGGACCAAGGGGGGGGGGGAGGGGGATGGTGTTCATGGCGTCGCCGGACCGAGACGGGATGGAGACGTCCCATACCCTGCAGCCTTATAGTTGTGTGTTTACTGCTTACTCTTTCATCAATTATATAAAACTATAGAAGTCTTAAGGTATGGTCTAGAATATAGTGTGTACTTAAACACACTTGTTTTGACGCTTTATTAACTGTTGTTAGCCGAGACAACTTTACACATCACAAGCTTAACTGTGTTTATCCCTTGACCATTTTTATACCATTAGTGTTTTTTAATGATAATTTCTCACTATATATTTAAAACACAATAAAGAACTAAAAGGTTCTTGTATGTAAGTATGTAACAACTGAACATATCTAATATCTAACTTAAAAGGATTTAGAAAACTAAAATGGAAGATTTTAATATATCTATAACTTTAGGACAGTCCAACTCATAAGTATCATCTACTATCCTACTAAAGACAACCTTTAAACATGGGTTATTTTGTGTGTATCAAACTATTTTCAACATTAATATTTATTAACGAAAAGAAGATAAAATTTCAAGCTAAGCATATATATCTCTTTTTAGAGAACATTCAAAAGCGGACTATGGAACCATAGTTACTCATCCTGATCAAAGTTGTAGCTTCACACAAGTTAAATATACGAGTTAATTACGTTTTTCGTCCATGTGGTTTGTTAAAACTTAAAATCACTACTTCAGTCTATTAGTTTAAAAATTGCTAAAACAGTCCCTGTACTTTCACTTTTGTAACAATTACAGTTACCCTCACTAACATCTTCTAGTTATTCTGTTAGCTAATTTGAAATGATCATAATACCCTATTATTAAAACTTAGAGTTAATTACGTTTTTCGTCCATGTGGTTTGTAAAAAATCACTATTTCAGTCCATTAGTTTAAAAAATTCCAAAACAGTCCTTGTGGTTTTACTTTCGTAACTTTCACAGTCCACCCACACTAACGCCATCCAATTATTCTGTTAGTTTATTTGAAATGACATAATGCCCCTATTATTAAAATTAAAATAAAATAAATAAAGAGTTAGTTACGTTTTTCTTCCCTGTGGTTTGTAAAAAATAACCATTACAGTCCATTAGTTCTAAAAATTGCAAAAACAGTACCGGTATCCTTCACTTTACTTTTCACTCTCTCTATTTCTTCAGATCCGGCCACCTAATTTTCCCTATCACAATCGACGTCAGTAGGGAAACTTGAAGCCTACCTGAAAAACTTGAGGGGTGGATATGAAGTATGGGCAGTGCCCTATGTAGTCGTCGGAATTGGTAGAATTCATCGGTAGAAAAGGAGTTAGCCGATGTTTTAGTTGAAAAGAATGGCCATGGGGTGTGGGGTAGGGATGGGCGGTAGTTTGATGACGGTGGTGGGCATAATGGGTGGCGGAGGTGGTCATGGTTCAGGTATGTGTGTGTGGTGGTGGGAGATGTTGAAGATGGATGAAGCGAAAAGGGTGTGGTGCCGGAGCAGGTGATCTTCCGGATGGATTTGAGGAAAAAGAGAGAGAGAGAGAGAGAGTGAAGAGTAGAGTAGAGTAAAGGATAGTAGATAAATGAAGCCGTTAACCACCATTGTTGGTGAGTTGAAGGTGGAAGTTGTGAAAGTATTGGTACTGTTTTGACAATTTTTAAAACTAATGGACTGTAATTGTTATTTCAACAAACCACATGGATGAAAAACGTAACTAACTCTTTATTTATTTAATAAAAAGGGCATTATGGCTATTTCAAATAAACTAACAGAATAACTGGATGACGTTAGTGAGGGGTAGACTGGGCTCGAGCTCGGCTCGTCATGTTTTTGTGAAGCTCGAGCTCGAGCTCAGCTCGGTTCGAGCCTACTTATTTGAGCTCGAGCTCGGCTCGCAAGTTTAAACTAAATCTCGAGCTCGGCTCGAGCTATTTTCAGAACAACCTCAAACGAACTTTGTATTTCAGGCTCGAGCTCAGGCTCAATAACTAAATGAGCACTAATTCAGGCTCGAGCTCGGGCTCGTTAAAGATCGGGTCGTTCGAGATTTTAACCAAGCCGATAACGAGTAGCTCTCGAGCTTCTAGGCTTGTTTACACCCCTAGTGAGGGGGACTGTAATAGTCACGAAAGTGAAACCACAAGGGCTGTTTTGAATTTTTTTTTAAACTAATGGACTGAAATAGTGATTTTTAACAAACCTCAGGGACAAAAAAACGTAATTAACTCAAAACTAAAATATAAATAAATAAAGAGTTATTACGTTTTTCATCCATGTGGTTTATTGAAGCTAACTATTACAGTATGTTAGTTTAAAAATTGCCAAAACAGTACCAGTACTTTCACAACTTCCACCTTTAACTCACAAACAATGGCGGTTAACAACCTCGTATATCTACTATCCTTCACTCTACTCTTCACTCTCTCTGTTTCTTCAGATCCAGCCAGAACATCACCTACTCCAGCTCCACAACCTCTCCACTTCATCCATCTTCAACATCTCCCACCACCACACACACATACCTAAACGGTGACCACCTCCACCACCCAATCTGCCCATCACCGTTATCAAACTACCGCCCACCCCTTACCCCACACCCCATGGTCATTCTCTTCAAACAAATCGTTGGCCAACTCCTTTTCGACCGATGAATTCTACCAATTCTGACCACTACATAGGGCAGTGCCAAGACTTAATCTCATCCCCTCAAGTTTTTCAGGTAGGCCTCAAGTTCTCACACTTATGTCGATTGTGATGGGGAAATTAGGTAGCCGACAATTTTGATTCCGGTGTAACCAGTTGACGGAAACATATATGACGCCGGTGGAAGTGACAGATGAGATGTGGTTGACGGTGATACGGCGAAGGGGAGCTGTGGTGAAACTGAGTCGTCAGAACAGAGTTGTAGATCCGGAGTAGGAGATGTTTTGCCAGGATCTGAATAAATGGGGAAAGTGAAAAGTAAATAGAAAGATACTGGTACTGTTTAACAATTATTAAACTAATGGATTGTAATGATTATTTTCATCAAACCAAAGAGACGAAAAACGTAAGTAACTCTTTATTTATTTTGATTTAAAATTTTAATAAAATGGGCATTATGGTCATTTCAAATAAACAAATGAATCACTGGATGACCTTATTAGTGAGAATGGACTGTAATTGTTACAAAAGTGAAAGTATATGGACTGTTTTAGCAATTGAAACTAATAGACTGTACTGGTTATTTTTAACAATCCATGAGACGAAAAATGTAATTAACTCTAATTATATAAGCTGCAAAGTATCTTAAACATATTCGATTAAGACAATGCTTTGCTAGTGATAAAAACGTACAACCATTGCTCCTCTTTAACATTTATTACTGATGTATTGCAAAATACATCTATTTATCATATACACTTTATATATGTTTCGAGTCAGTTTGTGTCGTTTCTAGGTTAGATTTAGTTACTACTAATAGATGTGTGAATTGCAAGTCTCGGATGCTGAAAATGCTGAAAATGCGAAAATATGTTTAACGAGAAAAAGAACCGAGAACCGGGTTAGATGCAGCTGAAAGGGAACTGAAAGAACGAAGGAAACTGGAAAAGGAACACGCCGCGTCACGCGGCCATGAATCAGAATCACCTTCACGTAACGCGAAGGCCATTCAAAAGAATAAGAAATTTATAACGCATCGCGCTACGCGACGCTTGGGTGAGATCCCCTTCGCTTGACGCGAAGGGGTTGTTTTCATAGAAGGTTTCATGGTTTGAGCTGGGCACTTACATGGAAAATATAAATACATCATAATAAACATGTCTAACCTGAGTTACAAATTTAAAAAGACTTGGGTGAAAATTCTGAAGTTCTAAGAGCGTTTTCAAGGTTGAATAAGCATAAGTTGAAGGTTGGAAGTGCTCGGATCGTGTGGCTCGTGAACAATATTATCTTCCAGGTTTATTAGTTCTTCACTTTTAGTTTTGATCATGTTTACTTATCTTGATAATACTCTTGTTTTGTGCTTAATGAACAATATGTCTGGCTAGAAACCTTGTACTGCCTAGACTAGAATGAATGGGATGTTAAAGTTTTGATTTTTATGATGGACACATGTTTATTTATGGATTATTTATGTTAAAGTAACCGACTTGCTTATTGGTTCGTTGTATATGCATGCTTAGACTTGCTTAAAAGTTGTTTATTGCTTCGTATGATTCTTGGTGGATCTCTTTCGCGTAATAGGGTCATGCTAGATCATAACTTATGTTTGTGATTTGTTTGGTTAATCGGCCGATATACCTTAGAAGCAATATTTGATAATTGAGTAGGTCTAAGTGTTCTTCTAATCTCAACAGATGATGTCATGGCCCTTAGCCCCGGTTTGACCCGGTCCAGAGTCGCGAGGCAGGAAATCCGATGGTATCTAATTTAGTGACAGCGGAAGTCTTTTTAAACAGGATCGATTAATAATAAAACTGCTCGTTTATATATAATATAGGGATAAATCCCATAATTTACAAATAAGTGATTTCACTGGGAAATCTTTTATTTCTTTTAAACATGTTTCTTTATTTATTTACATTGAGCCACTTTCTAAGCTTGTAGTGCTCCACGGCACTTTTCCTATTCTCACAACAGATCACCTGAAACATGTTTGAAAAAGGTTTTGTCAGCAGGGAAATACTGAGTAAATCATTCATTTTTACTACAACGACTCGTTTGTTATAATTCACAGTATTAAGAGAGATTACAATGTTTCTGATATCAAACCAACTACCCACAGTATTTGTCACTCGAATCTTTACGGTGACTGTGGTCATATCACCATTGGCTGCCCCAATGAATGACGAATATCACTAAATTTAGGTTCGCCCACCTAAAGTGATAAAACTGCAATACTGTGCACAATACCCCACATACCGGCTGTAATTTGGTGATTACGTAAACTTAATCACTGTAATTATAACCTTTGAAAATAAATAAGCTTTTGTAAACAAATTTGATAAAAAGAGAATGACTCACATTGTATATTTAACGAGCAGAATATAAGCCTACTGATTAGCCTTGATTAACCTAATTTAAATAACAATGCACCCACAAACAGGTTAGTAACTAATACAGCAGTTACGACAATTCACGAGATTAAACCCTCACAACAATTTACAAGTGCAATACTTAATAATTCAGCGGATTCACAACGAAGGATAGAGTATAGTCCGAGTTCGAACAGCACTCAAACATTCAAGTCGAAATCACGATGAATTAACAAAGTATAATCTCAATTTGAGCGGCACTTAAACAATCGTTGGATAGTTATAATCAAGCGGACGTTGAATCGTAACAGCGATCGAGTTATTACCCTGATTGTGGCAGCAATTAGTGATTGTGTGTGTTTAGTGAACTGTTTCTGTGATAACTCAGTCTACGTAACTCGAATTTACGTCGTTCCAAAGACAGAATTCAAGTCCCAATGCCCAGTATTTATACGTGAAAAGTTGTTCCCCCGCGTGTCGCGGAAGAAGTCGTGACCCCTGTCGCGACTCGCCTGGGGTGTCGACCTAGCCTAGAGTAGCCTTGTCACTAGTATAGGCTTGATGAATTGACAGTTCGTTAATTTGAAACGTATACAACGCATTTTAGAGATAATTATCAACTTAGGGTTTACCCCCCTTTAGTTTTAGGGGCCCTAATCCTGATTCTAAATGTTTTGAAAATTTTAGGGTTTGTTCAAAATTACTTGGGTTTCTCAATTAGGGTTTCCTATTGGCCAAATTAAATAATAATTTAGGACTTTTGATGAGAGTTGTTACATTCTCCCTACCTTAATAAAAATCTCATCCTCGAGATTTACTGGAATAAATGAGGATACTTTCGCTTCATTTCTGATTCCAGCTCCCAAGTGTATTCAGCTCCTCTCTTTGAATCCCATTTAACTTTGACTAAAACTAGTCGTTTGTGTTTGAGAAACTTAATCTTTCGATCCTCAATTTGAAGAGGTTTCTCAACAAATTTTAGCTTTTCGTTTACCTCTATATCTTGAAGAGGTACTACCATTGATTCATCTGATAAGCATTTCTTGAGATTGGATACATGAAATACATCATGTACTCCAGCTAATTCTTCTGGTAGTTGTAAACGATAAGCAACTGGTCCTATACGTTGGATCACTGAAAATGGTCCTACGTATCTTGGACTTAGCTTTCCTTTCTTACCGAATCGAACAACTCCTTTCCAAGGAGAAACTTTTAATAGTACTTTATCTCCGACTTGAAATTCTAACGGCTTGCGGCGATTATCTGCATAGCTTTTCTGACGATCTCGAGCTGTTTTCAGTGTTTCCTTGATTTGAGTTATTTTGTCAGTAGTTTCTTGCACAATTTCTGGACCTGATAATTGACTTTCCCCTATTTCTGCCCAACAAACTGGAGTTTTGCACTTACGTCCATATAGTGCTTCAAATGGAGCAGTTTCAATGCTTGAATGATAACTATTGTTATAGGAGAATTCAATTAATGGTAAATGATCATCCCAATTTCCACCAAAATCTATTACACATGCTCGAAGCATGTCTTCTAGAGTTTGGATGGTTCTTTCACTTTGTCCATCTGTTTGTGGATGATATGCTGTGCTTAGATTTAGTCGAGTTCCCATAGCTTGCTGGAAACTTTTCCAGAAATGAGAAGTGAAACGACTATCTCTATCTGATACAGTGGAGAGTGGGACTCCATGTAAAGATACTACTTCGTCTACGTACAACTTGGCTAGCCTTTCCATGCTAAAAGTTTCCTTCATTGGTAGAAAATGAGCTGATTTGGTTAATCGATCCACAATTACCCAAATCGCATCATTACCTTTTCTGGTTTTGGGTAACTTAGTAACAAAATCCATTGTTATAAGTTCCCATTTCCATACAGGCATTTCCAATTGTTGTAGTAGTCCTGAAGGTTTCTGATGTTCAGCCTTTACTTGTGAACAAGTAAGACATTTAGAAACATATCTTGCTATATCTTTCTTCATTCCTATCCACCAGAAGTTCTTTCTTAAATCTTGGTACATCTTATTGTTTCTTGGATGCATAGTATACCTAGATTTATGAGCTTCTTCTAAAATCTTATTTCTTAATTCTCCTTGTTTAGGTACCCAAATTCGTTTCTTGTGGAATCTCCAAATTCCATCATTTCCTTGCTCTAGTTCCTTTATATAACCTTTCATTCCTTCAGCATCGTCCTTGATTGTTGTTTCCTGAACTTTCTTTAATTGTTCCATTAAATCTATTTGTAGATTTAATTTAAGAGCACAGACTCGCTTTTGTTTTTCCTGATACTTACGACTTAAGGCATCTGCAACTACGGTTGCCTTTCCTTCGTGATATTGAATATCACAGTCGTAATCACTTAGAACTTCCATCCATCTTCTTTGCCTCATATTTAACTCTTTCTGCCCAAATATATACTTTAAACTTTTATGATCTGTATAAACAGTAAACTTACTTCCATACATATAATGTCTCCAAATTTTCAAGGCAAAAATTACGGCTCCTAATTCTAAGTCATGAGTCGTATAATTCTCCTCGTGCTTTTTCAACTGCCGAGAGGCATACGCAATTACCTTTTTGCGTTGCATCAATACACATCCGAATCCTAATTTTGAAGCATCACAATATACTTCAAAATCTTCTGTTCCTTCGGGTAATGCTAAAATTGGAGCATTCGTCAATCGGTGTTTTAAAATCTTAAAAGCTTCTTCTTGCTTATGTCCCCATTCAAACTTAGTGACTTTACAGGTTAACTTAGTTAATGGTACGGCTATCTTGGAAAAATCCTTAATAAACCGTCTATAATACCCAGCTAAACCTATAAAACTTCTAATTTCCATAGCTGTTTGTGGGACCTTCCAATTAGTGATTGCTTCTATTTTAGCAGGATCTACATGAATGCCTTCATGATTCACCATATGTCCTAGGAATTGTACTTCCTTTAACCAAAATTCACACTTTGAGAATTTGGTATAAAGCTTTTCTTTTCTTAACAAGGTTAAGAGTGCATGCAAGTGCTTGCAATGTTCTTCCTGACTTTTGGAATAAATAAGTATATCGTCGATGAATACGATTACAAATTTATCCAAGTATGGTTTACAGATCCGATTCATCATGTCCATAAATGCTGCTGGGGCATTTGTTAGTCCAAAGGGCATGACTGTAAACTCATAATGGCCATACCTAGTTCTGAAAGCAGTTTTAGGTATGTCTTCTTCTTGTACTTTCAACTGATGATATCCAGATCTTAAGTCTATCTTAGAAAAATATCTAGCGCCTTGAAGTTGATCAAAAAGATCGTCAATCCTAGGTAATGGGTATCGATTCTTAATTGTAACCTTATTCAATTCTCTATAATCGATACACATTCTCATCGATCCATCCTTCTTCTTTACAAACAACACTGGCGCTCCCCAAGGGGATGAGCTAGGTTGTATGAAACCTTTACTTAGTAATTCATCTAATTGCTTTTTCAGTTCTAACATTTCTGTGGGTGCTAACCGATAAGGTGCCTTAGCTATCGGTATAGTTCCTGGAATTAGATGAATCCTAAATTCTACCTCCCTATCTGGTGGTAATCCTGGTAATTCTTCTGGGAATACATCCGGATACCCTGAGACTACAGGAATTTCCTTAAGTTCTTTACCCTTAGTATTAATGATTACTGAAATCATATATACTATTCCTTGTTTTCGTTCATAATTAGCAACTTTCATTACTGATATGAACTTCATAGGCTTACGTGGTTTATCTCCTGTAATCACAATTACTTCTCCGGTGGGTGCCTGAATTTCTATAGAATTCTTATCACATAGAATTCGAGCATGGTTGGCTACTAACCAATCCATTCCTAACACAACATCGAATTCAGCTAACTTCATAGGTAACCGTTTTGCAGAAAACTTATGGCCTAACAGTTCTATTTTTTCTTCTTGCAAAACCTTATTTATGTTAACAGAATTCCCGTCTACCGTTTCGATTGTAAAAATTTGCCTAAGGGTGGTTAAAGGTAAGTTAAGAGCTTGGCAAAATGAAGTATTGATAAAACTTTGGTTTGCACCAGAGTCAAATAACACTTTTGCATAAACATCGTGGACCAAGAACGTACCAGCTATGACGTCAGGGATTAGTTCAGCTTCTTGAGTGGTTAGCTGGAATGCTCGGGCATTCTTCTTTGTTGTTCCTTCAGTTGGTTTGCCTTTATTGTCTGCGGGTTTAATTAATTTAGGACATTCTGTCTTGTAATGTCCTGTTTCTCCACAGTTATAGCAAACTATGGTTTTCTTTTTGCAACTTTCTTCACGATGTCCTGCCATTTTACAGAAGTTGCAATTTACATTGCATCTTCCAAAATGATTCTTTTTGCAATTGCTGCAAAAAGGCAGTTGTGCAGATTGTCTCCTTCCTCTTTTCTTGAATCTATTATTATCATTACCCACACGAAATCCTTGGGTAATCTTCTGAGCCAATTCCTTCTTTCGATCTTCTTCTCTTGTTCGCACTAGTTCATCAGTTAGGGTATTAGCTAGTTCCACAGCATCGTCAATAGTGCGAGGTCTCGCAGCTTTAACGATGTTACGAATTTCACTAATTAATCCCCAAATATAACGAGAAATGAGTACCGGTTCTGGCGAAGCCAGTGTTGGTACCACTCTAGCGTATTCAAAGAATGTCGAAGTATACCCGCGACACTCTACGCCTACCATACGATGGTTTAGGAACTTATTTGCCATTTGTTCCTTTTCATATTCAGGACAATATTTTCTTTCTACCAGAATTTTAAATTCTTCCCAGTTCATAGCATAAGCCATCCTTCTTCCTTTTGCTTGTAGCACCGTGTTCCACCATTCTAGTGCCCCGTCTTTGAAAAGATTTGACGCATACATGACCTGATCTTCTTCAGAACACTTACTTATTGCAATTACTGCTTCGGTTTTCTCTAACCAACGCAGTACTGCAGTTGCTCCTTTGTTACCTGCAAATTCAGCAGGTTTGCAAGCAAGAAATTCTTTGAAAGTGCAACCAGGTGTTGCAACTTTCATTTTCTTATGAGGTGGAGCCTGTCGTGGATTATTATCATCATGATTGCCGCCTCCATTTACACTATGACTAAAATTATCTTCCTGAGTACGTTTACTAGGAACGATTTGTTGTGGTTCAACAGGTTTCTTTATAGCAGCAACGAATACTGGAATAGCATTAGCTATCCCTTGAGCCACAATATTTTCAATATCTTGTCTAGTCATATACTGGTTTTCCTGATTTTGTTCAGATTGATTCCCTTCATTAACTGGTTCATTACTAGCGTTTTCCATCTGATAATTATTATAAATATAACTATTAGTATCAAATAATTGTAATTAAAACAATTACACAGAAGCACATAAAATCTGACAACACAGATATATGTATCCAAAATTGTCGATGTTTCGACTTCTATTTTGCTTTATATATTATATAGGCATCCATACACACTGTTTATCTTACAATGTTTTATTTCCCATTTTACAGAGTTATTTTTAACTATTATTATTATTATTATTATTATTATTATTATACAGACATTCTTCCCAACCCCACTATTCTTTGGTCAACTGGTAGTTTAGTAGCGACGCTCCATTTCGTTGTATTTCCAGGAAATTTGTTCCCCCATTTCCCGGATTTTATTCCCTGTACCTATCAGCTCTTCACCGAACAGACGGAGTTCGGCTAGGTTTTCGTTGCTCATTGGAGGATTGGGGATAGGTTCTGGATCAAACTGTGGAAGAAAAGAATAAGGACTGTTGATGATATTCTCGAATTGCCAGTCATTTGTCCACCATTCTTCCATTTGGCCTAAAGGTCGAGTGTGGATTAGTGGGTCTGGAATAGCTGGTTCTAGATTTACAGGAAGTTGGGTTTCTAGGTAAGGATATAGATTATTATGGATAGGGCTAATGACATCACAATTTGCCAGTAGACGGTCTATTTCTTCTTGAAATGTGATTTCTTCCGTTTGTCTGGAGCTCTCTCCAATTTCTATTCCTTTTTGTTTAGAATCTTTCCTGATTTCTATCTCTGCTGGATTAGAACTCTCTCCGATTTCTATTCCTTTTCCTTTGTCTATAGGGTTTTCTATTTTAGGGAGTTTCCTAGTAACTGGCTTTCTCCTGCGCACTTTCCTCCATCCTACATATCTTCTTTTCTTTTTAAGTTTTGTTTTTTCCAGCGGTGGAGCTTGGAATTCCAGAGGTTCCTCTATGTCAGCAATATAACCAGTAAAGTCATGGGAGACTTCAATTGGTACTGGGTAGAGGTTGAGATTCTGAAATGCTTCCGATATCCCACTCATGCTGGATAGCATATATGCAAAATGCACAAAAATGCTAAGTTAAAACTTTGGAACAAAGTTTTACAAATAAACATTAAAGTTTATTGCATACGGATTTGTACAAAAGACTACAGGAAAGAGAACACACTATACTTTATTTATTTACTGGAGATTAATTTTTTCTACTAGACCAGGCTTATTGATATTTTTAGAGGTTTGCATTCTCTGCTACGGTAACTAGCATATAAATGTTTGCCCATTTTTCATCTAATGTGTCTTCCCAAGGTGACCTATTTCCTAATTCCTGAAATTCTGAATTAAACCTCACTTTCTTGACTTAGGGTTTCCTTATTTTCTCCTTTCCCTTTCTAAGAATCAAATTTCTTTTATCTTGGGTAAGAGGATTTTCATAATTTGCTTTACGGACAAAAATCCCTTCTTCCAGATCTGCTGGGTGTTTGGAGGAAGAGGTTCCTTTCTCTGTGGGTGCAGTATCTAATTTGTGGTAGATAGCAGAAATCTTTTGTTTACCCATACTGTAACTCAACAATTAATCAGTTAATAAAGCATATTTTCACAGAATAGCAATCAAATTTCTCAATTATTTTAATAGGCTAAAATCAATAGTAAGCTTAAATCAGTGGCTCTGATACCACCTTTTCCTATCACGGCCCTTAGCCCCGGTTTGACCCGGTCCAGAGTCGCGAGGCAGGAAATCCGATGGTATCTAATTTAGTGACTGCGGAAGTCTTTTTAAATAGGATCGATTAATAATAAAACTGCTCGTTTATATATAATATAGGGATAAATCCCATAATTTACAAATAAGTGATTTCACTGAGAAATCTTTTATTTCTTTTAAACATGTTTCTTTATTTATTTACATTGAGCCACTTTCTAAGCTTGTAGTGCTCCACGGCACTTTTCCTGTGCTCACAACAGATCACCTGAAACATGTTTGAAAAAGGTTTTGTCAGCAGGGAAATACTGAGTGAATCATTCATTTTTACTAAAACGACTCGTTTGTTATAATTCACAGTATTAAGAGAGATTACAATGTTTCTGATATCAAACCAACTACCCACAGTATTTGTCACTCGAATCTTTACGGTGACTGTGGTCATATCACCATTGGCTGCCCCAATGAATGACGAATATCACTAAATTTAGGTTCGCCCACCTAAAGTGATAAAACTGCAATACTGTGCACAATACCCCACATACCGGCTGTAATTTGGTGATTACGTAAACTTAATCACTGTAATTATAACCTTTGAAAATAAATAAGCTTTTATAAACAAATTTGATAAAAAGAGAATGACTCACATTGTATATTTAACGAGCAGAATATAAGCCTACTGATTAGCCTTGATTAACCTAATTTAAATAACAATGCACCCACAAACAGGTTAGTAACTAATACAGCAGTTACGACAATTCACGAGATTAAACCCTCACAACAATTTACAAGTGCAATACTTAATAATTCAGCGGACTCACAACGAATGACAGAGTATAGTCCGAGTTCGAACAACACTCAAACATTCAAGTCGAAATCACGATGAATTAACAAAGTATAATCTCAATTTGAGCGGCACTTAAACAATCGTTGGATAGTTATAATCAATCGGACGTTGAATTGTAATAGCGATCGAGTTATTACCCTGATTGTGGCAGCAATTAGTGATTGTGTGTGTTTAGTGAACTGTTTCTGTGATAACTCAGTCTACGTAACTCGAATTTACGTCGTTCCAAAGACAGAATTCAAGTCCCAATGCCCAGTATTTATACGTGAAAAGTTGTTCCCCCGCATGTCGCGGAAGAAGTCGTGACCCCTGTCGCGACTCGCCTGGGGTGTCGACCTAGCCTAGAGTAGCCTTGTCACTAGTATAGGCTTGATGAATTGACAGTTCGTTAATTTGAAACGTATACAACGCATTTTAGAGATAATTATCAACTTAGGGTTTACCCCCCTTTAGTTTTAGGGGCCCTAATCCTAATTCTAAATGTTTTGAAAATTTTAGGGTTTGTTCAGAATTACTTGGGTTTCTCAATTAGGGTTTCCTATTGGCCAAATTAAATAATAATTTAGGACTTTTGATGAGAGTTGTTACAGATGAGAGGTGCGAGGTTATTGATAGGTCTAAGTTGGTAAATTGCTAGGTAGGTCTTCGAGAGGAGTCCAAACTAGTTTCCTTCTCAACCGTTGTCTATCGAGTCGAATCACGAACCCAAGTTACCCTAGGTTTATAACCCGAGAGGGAGTAGATCAAATTAGGGTAGTTTACATAAACCACTTAGATAACCCGAGAGGGAGTCTAGACTAACAAGTGTTCTCAAGTCTCAACAACCTTTAGAGTTCCATAGGTGTCTTCCTGAGAAAGGCCGGCGGTCCTGTTCGGTGTCTCGAGAGGTTTAGTATTTTATGATCCCGGTTACATAATAACTTGCATCCTATTAAAACAAAACTAGTAATATTCCAGGATTCGAGTCTAGGTAGTCATTCGTCATCATCTGAATTAAACCCAAGTATCTTCGTGTCTTAGTTAACTTAGTTAATAAGTTTTAATTAATTGCAATTTTCGTATATTTATAACCCCCCCCCAATATATATATATATATATAGGATAAGGATCCGTTAGGAACCACCCTTTATTGCGAGAACCACGAGAACTAGTGTGAACACATGGCATTTTTGTAATTAAAGTGAAATTCCATCTAACAGGTTTACATCCTCGTTCTGTTTAAATGGTTAGGGTTTACATCCTCATTCTATTCAAATCGTTCACTGCTACCACCTCCCTGACAACCGCATCCGCCACCGACACATCACCTCTGTCACCACCGCGACACCACTGCACCACCACCGTGACAACTCCTTTGACGATGACTCCTCCGGCGACAACCCATCTGGTGACATTCATACACCTGCTCATAAGTCACCACTGCGATGACTAATCCGGATCGTCCTTGTATGATTACCCAGTTGAATAAATCATTTATCAGGTAATCACAACAAATTACATCCTTTTTTGTCCGATTATATTGTTTTTGTCATCTATATACAAATAAACATAATTTCACTTGTAACCCTTTTGTAATACAGATTGCATCTTCTGATTCATAACATATATACCCTCCTCGTCAATCATCTGATAATGACATTAACAAAGTTAGGTCAACTTCAGCTTATAAAAAGACCTATTTTTTATATCCATACTATTGAATCTATGTCTACATCAAAAAATGTCGTTGTAGCCGAACACTCAATTTCCGCTGAATACTCAATTTCCGGTGACAATACTTCAACATCGACTGCTACAACACCCACAAATATGGACCAACAACAATTACAATTTATACGATACGAGACTAAAGGTACAACAATTACAGTTTGTTTTTATAGTTTTTACATGCTTTATTACTCTAAATATCATTGTTTATTTAACGTTTGCTTGGTTCCTCTATGTTCCTGTATCATTGTTTATATAAATTGTTCATTTTTTTGTTTATCTGCTTGATCTATACAACGATCATGCACATGTGCGTTATGTTGATAACACCCATACTCGTCATCGTGCGTATACACACCATATACCATTTTAATCACAATATTATATGGTTTTTTTTTCTTTATACAGGAACAATTACGACTTCTACACCTAATGGCACACCATATTGGATACCCAATGTTGATGCTGAATACATCTCTATTATAAACAGTACGTTTAACAATTGGGAGGACGTTGATTCCAATGATACTGATGAGGATGTTGATGATGCTAAAGACCCTGCATATATATATGAACCTGAGCAACCTCGTAGACATTCATCCAGGCGTCATAAAACATTCAACGATTCTTGATTATCCTATATATAATGACAAACAGTTTCCAAGCGTTATTCTTTTTTGTTTACAATCATTTTGCAATGTCTGTATACGTATTCATAGGTTATGATTGCGACCATGATACTTTGATATCAATTACTTATTAGACATAAGCATATGTAATTTTATTATTGACCACCTAACATATATTACCAACATGGTTACTGTTTTGAAAAAATGCACATGTGCATACATGTTTACTGTTTCACTCCACATGGTTATTGTTTGGACAATGCACATGTGCATACATGTTTAATGTTTCACTACATATTGTTAGTGTTTCGACCAATGCACATGTGCATACATTGTGCATACATGATTATCTTAACTACATATAATCCGTTTTCCTTTACATATACATCATCATATGCAATGTGGTACCCCATACGTAATAGGGTACTACATACCTAATATGATATGCTATATCAAACTTTGCACATGTGCAATACCAACATTTCCTATACCAAACAACACAATACATCAAATATTAACAAACATACCAATATACATGAACAATCAAATATATTTTTAACCCATCAACCACCATATAAGACATCGTATACGTCAAACTTATTATATCAACCGTTATCGTAAAAACTACCTACATATTACCATCAAAAGACATCAAGACAACAAAAGAAAAAAACTGTCTTTATGAATTGCATATCCACAAACTACCTACATAACATTCGCATTAGTTCACAACCTCACACCTTATGATCTTCTTTCCATTTAATAACCATCTTCCAACACTCCTCCTGTGCATTAACGTGGCTGACCTTATCCACAAGTTTGTTTCAATAAAAAAAAAACTTAACCCTTACCAAATCAAATTTCATATTACCACCAATCATATTTAACATTAATTAGTAACAAAACTATTATGAAAAACTATGCACATGTGCATAACTGCTTTTTTTTAAATGTAAATGTTATTCACATAAGCCAACCTACAAAACAGAGGCGGTCGAACCAACAACTATAGCAAAACGAAAAACAACTCAACACAAGAACCTAAAGACCGAGAACTAGCAGCTACCTTATATCGTAATTAAACAATATTTCCCAACTCACAGACCTATTTTTGGACCGATTTTTATACCATAAAAAAACGACGGACTTAATATTACGGATAATCTCTCCGGGGTTAACTTAAGTCTCCAATAACCTTTTATTATTATTGGCTAACCATATACACCAATTTGTCACGAACATATTGCCATGTAAAGCTTCTTTCACTTCTATATCCAGATTGCAAAACTCATAGGCAATTACGATATCTTAGTCGAAAACAGAATAAAACGACTCACCTTGCACCAATGACTGATGTGATACCAGACAGTCAACGCTATCCTGCACGAACAAAGAAGGTGTTCAGTTGTTTCATCGCCATCTTCACACAGACAACATTTCACGTCTCCACCCCAACAGTTCCGATCCCGGAGTGCAGTCAGCGTGGGAATACGATCTAAAACCGCCTTCCAAACAAAAAATATTACATTTTTTTGGGACCCATTTCGAACATTTCGCAACGTGCCTGCTGCTTAAATCGGAGCTGCTATACAGGAAGTTCTAGACAGCCTTGACCGAAAATCAGAGTCATTACCTCCCAACCATTCCCAACCATCTTTGCCATCGGACAAAGTGACATTATCGAGGAGCCCGATCAACTCGTGCCATTCCAGTAATTCTTCAGCCGAGCTTGGGCTTCTCGACCAATTCCAAACCCCCATAAAGTTTCTATTATCCTGATTGTGCCGATCCACCACCAGGCATCGTTTCTCTTGTTCCATTATAAATAGATTTGGGAAACAGGTTTTGTGCATAATTATGCATATGTGCATTAACATAACTGGCCTTGTTAGCATATTATGGCAAACTATGCACATGTACATCAACATGAATGACCTTATTAACCTATTCTAGCAAATTATGCACATGTGCATAATTATACGCATTTTCATCAATATGACTGACCTTGTTAAACTAATATGGTAAAATATGCATATGTGCATAACTATGCACATGTGCATTAACATGACTGACTGTGCATTAACATGATTGATCATATCTACAGGTTTGCTACAATAAAAAAAACCCTAACCCTTAACAAATCGAATTTCGTATTACCACCAATCATATTTAACATTAATCAGTAACCAAACTACATACAAAAAAAAATACATAAATATCACATTACAGATCGTGATATCACAACAGTCACCCCTAATCCCTCAAAAATTATATACATCACACCATTTTCACTAATGCATATATGAAACGAAGATTAAGCCTCATATTCACATATAAAAGATCTGAATCGACGATTAAGCGTCATGTTAACATATAAATGTGCAAAACAAAGTGTATAAACTTACAAATTCACGGAATGGTGTAATGACGCTGGATATTCCGATAATAACTAGGTTATGGAGAGTTCATTGGACGTTTGTTCTTCAAATTCTCCCTAATTATACCACAATCTTCAATGATTCTATTCTTATTGCCCTAATTTCGCATATATAACGAATATATGGTCGATGATTCTTTTATTTGTGCCCTAATTTCGAATATACTGCGAATAAAGGATAAATGGTAAAATCGAGATGACAGATAACGAATTTTGGAGAATCTGGAGTGATGGATGTGAACTGAGATTACGAATTTTGAAGTCCATGAGTGTCAGACGTGGGTGTTTAGGAGGAGGTGCTCAATGTCAGGTGTTTAGGAGGAGACACTTAATTTCAATTTTGTTATGTATTTTACAGTATTGCCCCCTGTTCACATTGGTTCTCGCGGTTCTCACAATAAAGGTGGTTCTCACATGAACCCTACCCTATATATATATATATATATATAGTGTAAGGTTCATCGGGGAACATTAAAAAAGTGGGGAACAGTGGGGAACCGACTCAAACGAACTCCGATTGGACTCATTCCAGCGGCGTTGGAACCGTCTCGTCGAACCCTAACTAGGATCTTTTAACCCTAAACCCTAAATCATAACCCCTAAACCCTAAATATATTAGGGTTTGGCTTTTAGGGTTTAGCTTTAGGGTTTAGCTTTAGGGTTTAGGGTTTAGCTTTAGTGTTTAGGGTTTAGGTTTAGCCTTTAGGGTTTATAGTTTAGATTTTACGGTTTAGCTTAGGTTTTAGCCTTATTTTCTTAGCTTTAGGGTTTAGAGTTTAGGAGTTAGGATTTAGGGTTAAGAGATCTTAGTTAGGGTTCGACGAGCCGGTTCCAACGCCGCTGGAATGAGTCCAATCGGAGTTCGTTTTAGTCGGTTCCCCGCTGTTCCCCACTTTTTTAGTGTTCTCCAATGAACATTCCCCTATATATATATAGGGGACCGCTAAAATGAAAACCACCTCCAGTTGTAAGAACCATGAGAACTACACCGTATGGGGCGAGTTGGACCAATTTTTTTTTTCATAAACGTAGATGCGTGTATTATAAACACATTTGTAAAAAAAATTCAAAAAAAAAAATGTCATGTGTGTAGTTTTGAGCACCACAAGTTTGTGTTTACGGGTACCGTTTGTGACAACTCGAAATTTAGAACCTTTATTTGTATCTCGATGTAACATGCTCAAACGTGTGACTAGTTAACTTGTATGATTAATGATGAGTGAACCTCGTATGTGATTATGTGTTATGTTATGTGTGTATGCTTGTATGTATAGTATGCGTATAGGTTTATGTGAGCCGAGAACCAAGAACCCGACTCGAGACCATGTGGTCTCGAGTAAACCGTAACACTTGGGCCGGATGGGCCACGCACCACATTTAACTCAACCGAAACCCATTAGGGTGCACCATGTGGACAAGTTTATAACCCCTAGTGATGCTAACCTTGCCATTCTTT
Source organism: Helianthus tuberosus (assembly GCA_030545235.1). NCBI lineage: Eukaryota > Viridiplantae > Streptophyta > Magnoliopsida > Asterales > Asteraceae > Helianthus > Helianthus tuberosus. The sequence continues at coordinate 85,734,269 of CM060364.1, read as the reverse complement.
GGACAAGCCACATACACACTCTCCCTCTCCCTCTCTCTCTCACTAAAACCCTAAACCACAACATCTCCTCTCCTCCATTCTCGGATTCAAACCGGCCGACCGCAAGAGGGTTCTCGGACTAGCTTGTGCTCACCAAGAAAAGCTTCATACTCACCTTTGAAACCATCAACCGGTTAGTGTTCTTATGATATTTGTTGTTAAATGGTAGTATGAATGATATGATCTAACTAGTGTAGTTACATGGTTGATGATGCTTTGTGAATCGGTTGTGTGTGATGTTGATAATCGGCTAACATGCTTTGATTTCGGATATGTTACATAATGAGCTCATAATATCTTGTGTCTAAATATGATTTAAACCATTGATTATTGATGTATATGAAAACCGGCTTGCATATGTGTAGTACCATGTTAACCGGATTAGTGTGGACTTGATTTTGAGATGTTATGTGATGAATTGAAACCTTTAGATGAGTATGTTCAAGTGTGTTGATTTGTGGCTCATGATTATGTGTATGATTGATGCTAGAAACCGAAAATAAGATGAACAAGTTGAATAATCGACATGAACATAACTTGAATACATGAAGAACAATTTGAAGATGATATGAATATGTTATGAATATTTGAATATTGATATGTTTGATCCATTTTTGGTAAATTGCTAGACAAGAAACATGTTTAAGGATTTTGGTTGGATAGTACATTGTGTCATGAAATCAAATTCCCATTGGATAGTACAACTGTGCAGAATCAGCAATGGTTGGGGGTCGAGACCCCTGGTCTCGACTCGAGGCCACCAAAATGTCAACTCGAGATCACCTCGTGACGACTCGAGACCCACGGTTGCGACATAGATTGCGACTCGAGACCACACTTGATCAACACCCAGACATCTTGACTCGAGACCATGTTTACGAGTCCGGTTGCGACTCGAGACCAGAACATGCATGACCCGAGACCTTCACGTTTGCGACTCGAGAACACCTAAGCACAACTCGAGACCGCACAATCTCGAGTAGAGACCGCACAGTCTCGACTCACACATGTGTGCGTTGTATGGACCTTCACACTGTTTCGGGCCTAAGTGACTGGGCCAAGCTTGTGGGCCGTATGTGCTACTGTGCATTGAGTATGTTGTGCACTGTTGTTGAACTGCCATGATTAAACTTGTATGCCATGAATGATACTTGAATGCAATGTGCTAGAAACATACGTGTACTGCTTGAATACGAACCTGATTGGTATGATACAACTGTGATAGGACGTGAGTAACCACAATATTGCTTGATTGACTTTTCTGTGTATCTACCGAGCAAACCAAGGTGAGTTCACACCCTCTACAAAGCATGGGATTCCCAGGGGTCGGGAATTGGGGTTAAGGAACATGGGTTCCTCGTCCTCCTTGGGTAGGACAGCTATGGTTCAGGAATGTAATTCCTCGTCCTCACGGACAGATAACTCGTACTAGACCAAAACTCTATCATGAAGTCCCTCATTTTTATATCGACTTAATTGCCGGGCCAATGGCGAGCGGGTCATTAGTTAGATAGCGCTATTTAGGTCTGACAAACCTCACACCGTGCCGCAGAGGACGGGCGTGAACTAATGGATCTGGGGCACGTCAATGATGATAGACATTGACAGTTTCAGGGCACTTAAACATGACTACAGTCAGCAGTCGATATGGTAATGAGTCTAGTGTATACATGGGGTAGCCCCCACGGCCGAAATGCCAGATAACTAACACGGGGTAGCCCCCACGGCTGGATTGCCAGAGTAACCGGGAATAAACAAGTCACGTTTTTAACTATGGGGTAACCCCCACGGCAGGATGCCAGCTAAAGGAAACTGTTTTCGAAACAACCTAAAACGAACACCCAACCGTGAACTCACTCAACTTGTTGTTGACTCGTTACTACATGCTTTGCAGGTCCTTAGGTTCTTAACTGGAGCTTGCATGGAGGAGGATCGTTGTGGGACATGGACGGCTGTGTGCCATGTTAAACATTGAAACAATTAAACTTATGCCTTGTTTTTAAGACTTATGCTTCCGCTTGCAACTTAACTATGTTTTGTTTGAACACCAATTGTATTGGTTGGATTTTATAACTACTTATATGCTTGTTCAATATGATTGGTGGCTGGATCCTGGTCAGTCACGCCTCCAAGCGGTAGTACTCCGCAGGTGGATTTTTGGGGGTGTGACAGATTGGTATCAGAGCCATTGGTTATAGAGAACTTGGTTTTAATAAAGGTGAAAGCGTTTTTGTTAAAACCAGACTATAACCTGTACAGTGCTCAACGGTCCACAACGACGCTCCACTCCACATGCAAGGCTCGATGTTCTAGGTGATATGATCTGTGTATATATTGCCTACTTGTTAGTTACATAGTACATTGCTTATGGTACGCTTGGTTAGTATAACTACTGTCGCTTGAACACGTGCGTGCTTGCTCTATTTTATCGTCGTACTTTCGCGAACCCCTCTCACTCACGTTCTTCTTGATATGAAGATCATGTCTGGACGCGTTAACCTGACACAAGCCCAGTTGACGGCTCTGATCAACGAACGAGTTGCCGCAGCACTTGCAGCTGCACCCGCAGGAGGTATATCCTGCAGTCCGAACTCATTCTAGGATCTTTAGAATCCTACTCTCGTGAACCAACCTTTGTGTTAAACTCTGTCTTTCTTTCACCCACGATAGGTCAGCATGTTCAGCCACCCGTGTGCACTTTTAAGACTTTCATGGACTGCCGACCAACTACTTTTAGTGGCACTGAAGGAGCAGTAGGTCTCCTACACTGGTTTGAGAAACTAGAATCTGTCTTCGAAATGTGCGAATGCCCTGAGGCGCGCAGGGTGAAGTATGCTACTGGTACTCTCGAGGGTTTAGCCCTCACATGGTGGAACGCTCAAGTTCAAATGCTGGGGTTGGTTGCTGCCAACGCCACCCCATGGGAGAATTTTAAGGAGATGATCAGGGAAGAATACTGCAGTCGTGATGAGATTCACAAACTGGAAGTGGAGTTCTTCAACCTCAAGATGACGGGGTCAGAAATTGAAGCTTATGTGAAAAGGTCGAACGAGCTGGCAATTCTGTGCCCTACTATGGTGGATCCTCCCATCAAACGCATCGAACTATTTCTTCAGGGCTTAGTGCCAGAAATCCAAAGTCATGTGACTTCAGCGAACCTCGCCACCTACCAGCAAACTGTTCAGTTGGCTCACCGTCTCACGGATCAAGCGGTGGAGCAGAACAAGTTACCAAAACGCATAGGTGTTGCAACTACTTCCGGTACCTCTAGTGACAACAAACGGAAATGGGATGGAACTTCAAGTAAGGGTTCGACTTCTGTTCAGTCCCAGTCTCAGCAGAGAAAGACTGAGGACTACAAGAGCCCTAATCAGCAATCGTCTGGTGGTCAAAGTCATGGTGGGTACAAAGGAAATCACCCCAAATGCAATCGCTGCAGCCTGCACCACAGCGGGCCATGCACCAGGGGCAACTGTCATCGGTGCAACAAGCCTGGTCACGCTGCAAAGGATTGCAGGAGCTTATACCCCGCCAATCAGAATCGTCAGCAAGCTCAACAGAATCAACGCCAGCAGCAGCAGCAAGGTGACAACAAAGGGTGCTTTCAGTGTGGAGCTGAGGGCCACTTCAAGAGAGATTGTCCCCAACTGAACAGGAACCAGAACAACAACAACAACAATAACAACAATCAGGGGAATGGGAACAACAACAACAATGGCGCCAGGGGGCGGGTGTTTGTGATTGGCCAAAGTGAAGCAAGGAATGACCCCAATGTTGTGGCGGGTAAGTTCCTTCTCGACGACTTTTATGTTTCAGTTTTATTTGATTCGGGCGCCGATACTAGCTACATGTCACTAGAAGTTAGTCGAATGCTTAAGCGTATTCCAACACCTTTGAACAACAAGCACACCGTAGAGCTAGCAAATGGTAAGAGTTTAGAAGCCACACACATAGTCAAGGGTTGTAAACTTATTCTCGCTGACCAGACCTTCCCTATCGACCTCATTCCTATTGTCTTGGGTAGTTTCGACGTTGTCATTGGGATGGATTGGTTATCCCAACACCGAGCAGAGATTCTTTGCAACGAGAAGGTTGTCCGCATTCCGGGTTCCGGTGGTGAACCTCTCATGATTCATGGCGACAAGAGGAGTGCTGTTGAGAACGTCATTTCTCTCCTTAAGGCCCAAAAGTGCTTGCGAAAGGGCCACACTGCCATTTTGGCTCTCGTTACTGACACCTCAGAAAAAGAGAAGAAGATAGAAGATTTTCCAGTTGTACGCGATTATCCAGAGGTATTTCCTGAGGAATTACCTGGTCTTCCGCCTCATCGCCAAGTCGAGTTTCAGATCGAACTAGCTCCTGGAGCTGCGCCTATAGCTCGTGCACCTTATCGTTTAGCCCCATCAGAGTTGAAGGAACTCTCTACGCAACTACAAGAGCTCCTGGATAAGGGTTTTATTCGTCCAAGCTCATAGCCCTGGGGAGCTCCAGTGCTATTTGTGAAGAAGAAAGACGGTACTTTCAGAATGTGCATCGATTACCGGGAACTCAACAAGGTGACGGTGAAGAATCGCTATCCTCTACCGCGTATCGATGACTTGTTCGACCAGCTGCAAGGGTCGAGCTACTATTCGAAGATCGATTTGAGATCGGGTTATCACCAGCTGAGAGTCCGGGAAGAGGACGTCTCCAAAACAGCTTTCAGAACTCGATACAGGCACTATGAGTTTTTGGTCATGCCTTTTGGGATGACAAACGCACCTGCGGTTTTCATGGACTTGATGAACCGAGTGTGCAAGCCTTACCTGGACAAGTTCGTTATAGTCTTCATCGACGACATCCTGATCTATTCCAAGAGTCGGGAGGAACACGAGCAGCATCTGCGACTTATTCTGGAACTCCTTCGAACAGAACAGCTTTACGCAAAGTTCTCGAAATGCGACTTCTGGCTTCGAGAAGTCCATTTCCTAGGCCACGTGGTAAACAAGGATGGGATTCATGTTGATCCATCCAAGATAGACTCGATTAAGAACTGGCCTGCACCTCGTACACCAAAGGAAATTCGCCAATTCTTGGGATTGGCAGGTTACTACCGGAGATTCATAAAGGATTTTTCTAAGATTGCACAGCCTCTCACCTCGCTAACGCAGAAAGGCGTTGTTTATCGCTGGGGGAATGCACAGGAGTTGGCATTTCAGCACTTAAAGGATAGACTTTGCAGCGCACCTATCCTTTCCTTGCCAGAAGGCACGGACGACTTTGTGGTTTACTGTGACGCATCAATTCAGGGTCTTGGTTGCGTGTTGATGCAACGAGATAAAGTTATAGCCTACGCCTCACGCCAACTTAAAGTTCACGAGAAGAACTACACTACACACGATTTAGAGCTGGGAGCTGTTGTTTTTGCACTTAAGTTATGGCGGCATTACCTGTATGGTACCAAGTGCGCAATCTACACCGACCACAGGAGCCTCGAGCATATCTTCAAGCAGAAGGAACTGAATATGCGACAACGACGATGGGTCGAGCTGCTGAATGACTACGAGTGCTCGATCAGGTATCACCCGGGCAAAGCCAATGTTGTGGGTGACGCCCTCAGTCGGAAGGACACTGCGCCTAAGCACGTGCGAGCTTTACAACTCACGATCCATTCTAGTCTGCCTTCCCAAATACGAGCTGCTCAGATAGAAGCACTGAAACCAGAAAACGTCAGGGCTGAAGCCCTACGCGGATCAAGGTAACGCTTAGAACAGAAGGAAGACGGTGCTTACTACGTAACGGGACGCGTTTGGGTCCCACTCTATGGCAACCTACGAGTGCTTGTGATGGATGAAGCACACAAGTCTCGCTACTCGGTGTATCCTGGTTCGGATAAAATGTACCATGATATCAAAGCTACGTACTGGTGGCCTAGCATGAAGGCCCACATAGCAACTTACGTCAGCAAGTGTCTGACTTGTGCGAGAGTCAAGTCTGAATACCAGAAACCCTCAGGCCTACTCCAACAACCAGAGATACCTCAATGGAAATGGGAGCAAATTTCCATGGATTTTGTCACTGGCCTGCCTAGATCCCAGCGCGGGAACGATACTATTTGGGTGATCGTGGATCGACTTACAAAATCGGCACACTTCCTGGCTATCAAGGAGACGGATAAATTCTCCACGCTCGCAGAAATATACCTCAAGGAAGTTGTTTCGAGGCACGGGGTGCCCACCTCTATTATCTCGGATCGAGATGCGCGTTTTACTTCAGAACTGTGGCAAGCAATGCACAAATCCTTTGGCTCACGATTAGATATGAGCACAGCGTATCACCCTCAGACGGACGGGCAGTCCGAGCGCACTATTCAAACCTTAGAAGACATGCTTCGTGCATGTGTAATCGACTTTGGCAACCGCTGGGAAAGGCATCTGCCACTTGTGGAATTCTCGTACAATAACAGTTACCACACCAGCATTAAAGCTGCTCCATTTGAGGCATTATACGGACGTAAATGCCGGTCACCTCTTTGCTGGGCAGAGGTGGGAGATAGTCAGATCACTGGTCCAGAATATGTGGTAGACACGACCGAACAAATCGCTCAGATACGAAAACGCATGGCGGCAGCTCGCGAACGTCAGAAGGTTTACGCCGACATGGGCAGGAAACCACTTGAGCTCCAGGTTGGGGAGCGGGTACTACTCAAAGTTTCACCCTGGAAGGGTGTGGTTCGTTTTGGTAAACGCGGCAAACTTAACCCACGATACGTTGGACCCTTCGAAGTCATTGAGAAAATAGGCAGGGTAGCCTACAGACTCAACTTACCAGCGGAACTCGGTGCAGTTCACAACGTTTTTCACGTGTCGAATCTGAAGAAGTGTCCGTCAGATGAGACCCACGTAGTTCCTCTGAAGGAACTCACTATCGACGAACAGTTACGATTCGTCGAGGAACCAGTCGAAATCACAGACCGGGATGTTAAGGTCCTCAAGAGCACCAGAATACCTCTCGTTCGAGTTCGTTGGAACTCACGTCGCGGCCCAGAGTTCACCTGGGAGCGCGAAGATCAGATGAAACAAAAGTATCCCCAACTGTTCGCAAACAGTACACCCACTACTGAGGCCGAAGCTACGGAATTTCGGGACGAAATTCCAGATCAACGGGGGGTGGATGTGACACCCCAGGAAAACCAAGAAAACCATACAACTTAACTAGCTTCCTCAGTGAGTGCTTACCAAATTTCGGGACGAAATTTCTTTCAACTTGGGGATGATGTGACAACTCGAAATTTAGAACCTTTATTTGTATCTCGATGTAACATGCTCAAACGTGTGACTAGTTAACTTGTATGATTAATGATGAGTGAACCTCGTATGTGATTATGTGTTATGTTATGTGGGTATGCTTGTATGTATAGTATGCGTATAGGTTTATGTGAGCCGAGAACCAAGAACCTGACTCGAGACCATGTGGTCTCGAGTAAACCGTAACACTTGGGCCGGATGGGCCACGCACCCCATTTAACTCAACCGAAACCCATTAGGGTGTACCATGTGGACAAGTTTATAACCCCTAGTGATGCTAACCTTGCCATTCTTTGGACAAGCCACATACACACTCTCCCTCTCCCTCTCTCTCTCACTAAAACCCTAAACCACAACATCTCCTCTCCTCCATTCTCGGATTCAAACCGGCCGACCGCAAGAGGGTTCTCGGACTAGCTTGTGCTCACCAAGAAAAGCTTCATACTCACCTTTGAAACCATCAACCGGTTAGTGTTCTTATGATATTTGTTGTTAAATGGTAGTATGAATGATATGATCTAACTAGTGTAGTTACATGGTTGATGATGCTTTGTGAATCGGTTGTGTGTGATGTTGATAATCGGCTAACATGCTTTGATTTCGGATATGTTACATAATGAGCTCATAATATCTTGTGTCTAAATATGATTTAAACCATTGATTATTGATGTATATGAAAACCGGCTTGCATATGTGTAGTACCATGTTAACCGGATTAGTGTGGACTTGATTTTGAGATGTTATGTGATGAATTGAAACCTTTAGATGAGTATGTTCAAGTGTGTTGATTTGTGGCTCATGATTATGTGTATGATTGATGCTAGAAACCGAAAATAAGATGAACAAGTTGAATAATCGACATGAACATAACTTGAATACATGAAGAACAATTTGAAGATGATATGAATATGTTATGAATATTTGAATATTGATATGTTTGATCCATTTTTGGTAAATTGTTAGACAAGAAACATGTTTAAGGATTTTGGTTGGATAGTACATTGTGTCATGAAATCAAATTCCCATTGGATAGTACAACTGTGCAGAATCACCAATGGTTGGGGGTCGAGACCCCTGGTCTCGACTCGAGGCCACCAAAATGTCAACTCGAGATCACCTCGTGACGACTCGAGACCCACGGTTGCGACATAGATTGCGACTCGAGACCACACTTGATCAACACCCAGACATCTTGACTCGAGACCATGTTAACGAGTCCGGTTGCGACTCGAGACCAGAACATGCATGACCCGAGACCTTCACGTTTGCGACTCGAGAACACCTAAGCACAACTCGAGACCGCACAGTCTCGAGTAGAGACCGCACAGTCTCGACTCACACATGTGTGCGTTGTATGGACCTTCACACTGTTTCGGGCCTAAGTGACTGGGCCAAGCTTGTGGGCCGTATGTGCTACTGTGCATTGAGTATGTTGTGCACTGTTGTTGAACTGCCAAGATTAAACGTGTATGCCATGAATGATACTTGAATGCAATGTGCTAGAAACATACGTGTACTGCTTGAATACGAACCTGATTGGTATGCTACAACTGTGATAGGACGTGAGTAACCACAATATTGCTTGATTGACTTTTCTGTGTATCTACCGAGCAAACCAAGGTGAGTTCACACCCTCTACAAAGCATGGGATTCCCAGGGGTCGGGAATTGGGGTTAAGGAACATGGGTTCCTTGTCCTCCTTGGGTAGGACAGCTATGGTTCAGGAATGTAATTCCTCGTCCTCACGGACAGATAACTCGTACTAGACCAAAACTCTATCATGAAGTCCCTCATTTTTATATCGACTTAATCGCCGGGCCAATGGCGAGCGGGTCATTAGTTAGATAGCGCTATTTAGGTCTGACAAACCTCACACCGTGCCGCAGAGGACGGGCGTGAACTAATGGATCTGGGGCACGTCAATGATGATAGACATTGACAGTTTCAGGGCACTTAAACATGACTACAGTCAGCAGTCGATATGGTAACGAGTCTAGTGTATACATGGGGTAGCCCCCACGGCCGAAATGCCAGATAACTAACACGGGGTAGCCCCCACGGCTAGATTGCCAGAGTAACCGGGAATAAACAAGTCACGTTTTTAACTATGGGGTAACCCCCACGGCAGGATGCCAGCTAAAGGAAACTGTTTTCGAAACAACCTAAAACGAACACCCAACCGTGAACTCACTCAACTTGTTGTTGACTCGTTACTACATGCTTTGCAGGTCCTTAGGTTCTTAACTGGAGCTTGCATGGAGGAGGATCGTTGTGGGACATGGACGGCTGTGTGCCATGTTAAACATTGAAACAATTAAACTTATGCCTTGTTTTTAAGACTTATGCTTCCGCTTGCAACTTAACTATGTTTTGTTTGAACACCAATTGTATTGGTTGGATTTTATAACTACTTATATGCTTGTTCAATATGATTGGTGGCTGGATCCTGGTCAGTCACGCCTCCAAGCGGTAGTACTCCGCAGGTGGATTTTTGGGGGTGTGACACCGTTTGTGTTTACGGGTACCGTACGGTACCCGTAAACACAAACTTGTGGTGCTCAAAACTACACACACCACATTTTTTTGAATTTTTTTTTACAAATGTGTTTATAATACACGCATCTACGTTTATGAAAATTTTTTTTGGTCCAACTCGCCCCGGATCAAAAAGTTCTCATGGTTCTTACAACTGGAGGTGATTTTCATTTTAGCGGTCCCCATATATATATATATAAACGGGATCAGGAGAAAACACTCAAAAGTGTGAGAATGGTGGGAACGCTTCCTGGCCTAACACGTGTCACGCCCCTTAGAGAAAGGCGGAGGGGCTTTTTTGTCCTTTCATATTTCTTTTTTTTAACGCGTGTCACTTCATCTTTCCATTTTTTTGGCGTTTAATAAGTACGCGACGTTTTTATTGTTTTAGATCAGAATCATAGTAAATGTTTTGGCGTTTTAAGTATTGTTTTTGGCATTTATATTGTTTTTTGATCAAGTGTTTTGCCATTTAGGATACAAGCCTATAATATGACAGGCAATTATGGCGTTTTGAAAAGATAAATAAATTTCAATTTTCCATGTAGTGGCATTAATATAACTATAATGTTTGGCAATAATGATACCATCTCTTTATTTTACTGTTTCTTTCAATTTTCATCTGTCAATTTGTGTTTATTTTTCCAGTAATACTTTGTTTGCGTTTTTTGCGTTTTATATAACAACCTCGTATTTTGCTAGTATTCATTCTCACAGTTTTCAAACTTTCAGGCGTTTTGGTGTTTGTAGTTTTTGGCGTTTTATACTCAATTTTTTAAAAATAGTAGAGAATTAGATGATAAACAACAGAGAATTACATAACAAACAATAGAAAATGAAAATAAAAATAAAAATTATAATCTAATTTCTCATTCAAATCTTCACTGTCATCAGCCTCTTCTACTTTAACATTTTTGGCATTTTGAACCTGTTTTTGAATGACTTATGTAGATCCTTATTTTCCTACATAACGCCCGTCTTTAAAAGATGCTTATTTTTTGTGGCATCCTTTATGGTGGGTGGATATATACTTGTTTGATGACATGTTGAAGATCAACGCCTGCTCTAATGTATTGATCCCTTCATGCCATCAATATATCCATCAAGAACAAAGTGACATGATGTCATATCAGTGTCATCAGTCTCTTTATCTTGAATATTTGTCCATCTCATACAACAAAAGATTATAGAGATACCCAACTCAGAGAAGAATCCATTCAGTGAAACTTCATTCAGATCAATACTCAATATAGCAGAATCGAGGTTCTGCATCTGTGGCCTTTTTAAGTATTTTTTGGCGTTTTTAAAGTGAATGGTTTCTAGGAAATATGGCGTTTGTTTCTGGTTTTGTGATAAGTTGTTTGTGTAGAGAAGTCTCTCTTTATAGGATGTTTTTGGCGCGTAGTTTAGGCGGGATTTTATTTATAATAAATGATATTAATAAAGTAGCCGTCTTTTCAGTTACTGTGTATTTTTACTGTTTTTGTTCAGTTTTTTATGAGTTTTTAGGGTCATAGACTTTCCATCTCCCAAGTTTGGCGTTTTTGAATGGGTTTAAGTAGTTTTTGGCCTTTTTTTTTTTTTTCCATTTTTAGCTTTTATTAGTTAATATTTCTTCAAATTACTTTCATTATAGTTTTGGGAGTTTTTGGCGTTTTTACTCCATTTATGGCGTTTCATATGCATTATGACTGTTTGGCGTTTTATTAAGATAATGTATTTTTTTAATTCTAAGTTGAAAAATACATAGCAAACAATAGAAAAAGAAAATTAAAAAATAAAAATAAAAACAATTCATCTTCCAAATCTTCACTGTCATCAGTCTCTTTCTTCATTGAATCATGTTCGCTGGTGGTTTGGCTTAGCCATGCTTGTGTTTTTGTGGCCGTTTGGAAAGGCAAAATGACATGAGTTTTTTTTTTGAATATGTATCTTCAAACAACTCATTAGTGTCATTCGTCTTTTCATGCCATTAAAATATTCATCAAGAACAAAACACAGAAAATAACATAAGTCTGACCCAGCATCTTTTTGTTTATGATTTGTCCATCTTATGCAGCAAAATGTTATTTGAGTCATAGCATCTCAGGGATGAATGCATTATCCGAAACTTTGGCGTAGAACAATATTTGAATATACAAGAAACGATATTTGGCAGTTTTGGCGTTTTACTGAGGAAATAATGTATCTGAAAGAAACGTCGATTTTTTTGGAATCTTTGATGTTCGAGTGTTTTGGCGTTTTCTAAGATGAATGGTATATAGTAGAAAATATGGCTTTTTTTAGTAGTTGTGTTTGATGTTTTGGGGTTTTTAGCGTTTGTAAGTTGAATGGTATATAGTAGAAAATATGGCGTTTCAGGTTCTGGGGGATGTGTTTTTATGTGCGGATGTTTTTGTTTATATAGCGATGTGTTTTGGTCCGTAATGGCGTTTTATTCATCAGTATGGCGTTTTGGTATAGAGGTGTAAAGACGCTTTTACCCTTAATAAGGCGCGTCCACGTAATAAAATTGATGTTATTTACGAAAACGCCACCGTGCCAATCTAGTCCATAGATTGTTTTAATCGGACGACCGATAAGCGTTCTCACCGTTCTCACACTTTCTACCGTTTTCTCCAAATCCCGACCCTATATATATATAGAGGCCGGTTATCATACAATATGCCTAATCGTACATTATGTACGCTATAACCACAATCGTCAGATCATCTCATTTAAACCCCCTGCTTAACTATTAAATTAATCAAATTAAAATATATATATGAAACCGTCAAGGTTAAAATCGTCCATTACGAAATCATAACCCCCTGATAATCAGCAAACAAAAACTCACAATTGATCTATTCTTATTCAAAATCGTATTCGAAAATCCAACAAGTAATCAAGAATCGATCTATTCTTATTCACCAACTCCTTCTGCGATTTCATTATCTGCTGATTTTGGAAGTTCAGAATTGAAACAAATCGATAGACCGTCTATCGAAGTAGATGATGCAGGATGAAAATTATAAAATATGCGAAATACTTATAAAGCATGCGAAAAAACATTACAGACAAAAAGAAAGGTTGTGTTTATGTAAAGTGTGCGAAATCACATATTATAACATGCGATTTAAAAAAAAGTAATAATGTTTAAGATGTCTTATAGTGTGCGAATTCATGACTTATACACATGCGATTTCAAAAAAGTTAATAATGTTTGATCATCTCTTATAGTTTGCAAATTCATGATTTATACACATGCGGTTTCAACAAAAAAGTTAATAATGTTTAAGATTTCTTATAGTTTGCGAATTCGTTTTCGAATCATATACGATTTTGAAAAAATGATGCTAATACTGTCATGTAAATTTGTCCTAAAATGCAAAAAAAAAATATGAATTAATAACTAAAATAATTAAAAATTAACTATTTTATATAAAAAATGAATTTATTACCGATGTGACTGTAATTTGACATGTAATGATCAATTTTACCATAAATACTACTAAACTTACCACCCTACCTACATAATAAATTTAATATTTTAATATAAAAACCCAGATATAACTACCTTCCATATTAAGACATAGAACACCAAAACACACACAACAGACCAACAAAAATGGCATCTGAAGATTCATAAAAAAATAAAAAAACATTGCAATAAAAGAACTATTGTCAACTCGCACGTTGATAGAAATAAGCACCGATGTCACCTCTTCTCATCTGATTCTTGATGTGCAGGGGAAGATTCTTGAAGAAATCAAGAAAAACCAAGAAATGTGGGAGAGACTACTTGAAGAACCACCATCAAGCTTTAGAGACGCAGCTTTGGATCACATAAAGGAACAGTCTCGAGCTGATGACTTAGCCTTCTCTTTCCTGAAAGATGCTCTAAACACTGTGAAGGAGAAGATGGAGTTCAGCTCGGCTGAACGTGACAAAATCTTTGCTTAAAGTAACTAAATTTCTGTTTAATAGTTTTATGGTTTTAACTGTGTAAGACAATAACAACTACTTTATTTTTATGTTTTGGGTAGATGTTTTGAATACATATTATGCTTGGTTATAATATAAATCGCATGAATGACTTAAACAACTTTGTCACAAAAAAACAAACAAGATAACTCAAAATCGCATGTACTGAAATGAAAACAAAGTGAAAATCGCATGTAACCTACTTATATACTGATGCATATGAAATCGCATGTTCACAAACTAAATCGCATGATTATATAAAATAAACTCATATGTATGAAATCACATGTATGCCTTGTAAAATTGCATGTACATTAAAAAAAAATTAATCTTCCTCATCTGAAACCTCCTCCCACTGATCTTCTTCTTCAATGCCATCTTCACTACTTCCACTGTAATCTTCAAACTCATCTTCCTCTTCATCATCTTCGACCTCGTTGGCTTTGTGTCTGGGATCTTTTTCAATCTGGACTCCCTTCATCTTCTTTTGTTGTTTGCCTTTCAGTATCTCGCAAGTCCGAATATCATGACCTTTTTCGTTGCACACACTACATGTCCTTGACCTCTTTCCTTTGTGGCTGATCATTTGTTTCTTCTTCGATTTAATCCTTTTATGCGAGCCACGACCTTTGTTTCTTATACCAGTCGGCACACAGACAGTAGGAGGTGCATTAGTTACTGTTTGTTGGTAACCAATCAACTTTGAAAACCGGTCAAACTTTGGATCAAGCTGCTTGGTTATACGACTCTGATCAACTCTCTCTTTAAGCTGCTTCATTTGATCCCTCACTAAAACAAGTCGATCAAGGTCGGAAATCAAATTGCTAACCAAATACTCCCCTGTGTAGATGATTTCACGAGCAATCTGTTTAGCCTTCTGTTGCTCATCCTTATCACCCACATTTACATCAAACGTCGCGTTTAATTCATTTGGGACCACATCCTTTGTCCATATCTTCATAACATATTTGTTTGGTATTTCTTTAACACCAAACATCTTGAAAAGAAAATAGATGTGTTTACATAGCAGCCCATACTTCTCAAAACGCAAACAACTACACTGTGTAGTTACATCATTTTCAAGATTCTTGAACCAAACCTAAGAAAACCAATATATATATATATATAGAAAGTACAATTTACATTACGGCTTAACCTACAAAACGTACGCGACCAAATTACGCAAGTGCATTTGAAAATCACGCACGTTATAATTGGAAACCTAATCACGCATGGGAGCATTTTTTGTGTATTATTACGCAAACATGTACAAATCACGCACGTTAATTTGATGCCCATGCGTTATAATTGATACTTGCGTGATTACTTATCCGTGCGTGATAAGTTGATCTGATGGTCAGTATTGTCGCGTACGTGAAGTATGATAAGGGTTTTTCTATGTTAACCGCTCTCTCTCTCTCTATATATATATATATATATATATATATATATATATATATATATATATAGGATTAGGTTCAAGAGTGAACACTAGTGTAGCTTGCGAACTGAGTGAACTAATCCTGGCCATACACGTGTGTAGATCAATGGTCAGGGTTTGATGTTGAAATACACTAGTGTATTTTATGATTTGATGATGAGATCCTGGCCATACACGTGTGTAGATCAATAGCCAGGATTTGTTCACTCAGTTCGCAAATACACTAGTGTTCACTCTAGAACCCCACCCTATATATATATATATATATATATATATATATATATATTAAAATTTAAAATCGCATGTGTAAATTAACATTTTCGCATGTATAAAAAATCATTTAATTGTACTAATTTAAAATCGCATGCGTACATCAAAATCGCATATTGCAAAATCATGTTCTGAATTAAATTCGCATGTAGGTTTTCAAAATCGCATGTAATAAATATATATGCTATAATACCTAACCCATCTCTATGAGCTTTAAAGTCTTTCAACGATATCCTAATCTGTGGACCCTCGATTTTGGTGTCCATCGGCAGACATTCGGTAATGGTTCCATATATCTCTATTTGCTGATCAAAGAATATAGACCTGGTGTATATCTTAGCAACATCTTTTTCCAAAGTAGTTTCGCTCCAATCATTAGGCTCAGTATATCTTGAAATATGATCATTCTTTCTGTGATTGAACCTTTGGACATCCATTGCACCGTCAAAATGATTCATAAACTCTACAAGAGTGAGTTGTGAATTTGCCACCTGGAAAAAAAATGATTCTCGCTCTCTGATCTCGAAGTTGTTCGCATGAGACCAGACATGGGCTCATGCCGATAAAAAGCCGGAATCCACATGTATCTCATCGAAAACATATCATCAATCCATTTGTTTTCAGTGAGACCGAACTCAATCATCACCAACTTCCACTGTCTCTTGAATTCTTCAGGCTCAATGGAATCAGTCCATACAATATCGCACATCCTCCTTTTATAAACTCATCATTATTGCATAACTCGTGTCCAACCTATACCGATAAATGCTTTTTATACCAGCCTATAACAAAATCTATATTATAAAAAAAAACGCTAACGAAAGACAATATAGCGTGCTATACCTTATCTGCCACTTTTTTCATTATGTGCCACATGCACAATCTGTGTCTGCTGGTAGAAAAAAACCTCCTCAATAGCCTGTTTCATACTTTCATAGCAGGGTCTTGGTCCGTCACTACAACCTTTGGCTGCCGACCAAATGACTTTACGAATGAATTCAGAAGCCATTTATAGGATTCAATGTTCTCCGATGCCAACAACCCAGCTCCAAAGGTTACATTTCGATAGTGGTTGTCAATCCCAGTGAACGGAACAAACACCATCTTGTACCTGAACAAACACATGCGAAAAACACATTGTAACATGCGAAATAGTCAAAATATCACATGCAAAAATAAACAGTATAACATGCGATATATTCAACACCTACTCTTCAATGTATATTAACATGCGATATTGCAAAGTTTAGGAAATCATATAACATACGAAAATAAATAAAAACCATTTTATGTAACACTTACCTTTTGTCTTGAAAGTTGCATCGAACAATATCACATCCCCGAACTCCATAAAGTTACGCTTGCACAACCCATCGGCCCAGAACAAACCAGTTAACCGTTTGTCATCATCAACAGAATATTCAAACGAATAATCAGCTAAATACTGTTTTTTGTCGGTCAACCTATTAATCACCATGTCAGCATCATATTCTCCTATATAGCTGTTAATTCGATTCCTAAAATTTTTGCAATCATCAACCGTGGCACCAACGTTCTCGAAACCACCATAACGTTTCCTCATTATATGGAAAGCTTTGACAAGACCAAGGTTTAAAGTGCCCAGTTCCCATATCATCTCCTCCTGGACATCTGACAATTGTTTGTACGATGGCAGCATATGAATATTATGCGGACATACGAACTTATGATTATGGCCATCAACAAATCTCTTTACTGTATATAATCTACCATCCACCGTGCAAATCATAAGTTGAGCTTTGCATCCAGTTCTAATGGTCCCCCTGTTCCTTGATTTGAATGGCTTTTTTGACTTCGAATAACGATCGTCAATACACAATGGCTTATGTCCCTCTATAGAACAAACAAAATACTTAGTTTTGATTATACCACCATTGTGTACTTCACCACCTTTCTGAGTAGAAAAACCAGCTAACTTAGCATATGATTGGCAAAACGCATATGCTTGGCATAGAGCATATGCTTGTTCAATAGAGATAAATTGCATTCCAACCACATGTGTAGCTGATGCTTGAACCTCTAGAGTGTAAACCCTTTCATCTACATAAATCAAATAAAAAAAAGAAAAACACATGCGAATTATCGGACACGTTGCATGCGATATATTAATAACTGCATAATTTCATTATAAGAACACACAACACGTGCGAATTGTATGATCCATAACATGCGAAAATGATGATTTTGATAAATATGTTTACACGTAGGGCCGTAAATGAACCGAACGTTCAGCGAACCGTTCGTGAACCGTTCGGCGGGAAGTTCATTTATGTTCGTTCGTTTAATAAGCGAACGAACATGAGCAAGAAATTCCGTTCGATTAATTAAATGAACGAACATGAACAAAGGTCTCGTTCGTTCAATTGTGTTCGTGAACGTTCTGTAAGGTGTTCGTGAACATTCGTTCATTTGCGTTCGTTTATGTTCATATGTTCGTGTTTTAATTAAAGATTTTTATACTTTCATATTTTTTATCTATACTTTTTATACTATTAAACTTTTATTTATATCATTACCCTAACAATTAAACTAGGAAACCCTCTTTCACCTTGTTTATGTACCATTTCCCTTTCTTTTCTCATTATTTACATCGACGAATATGATCTATCTCTGTTCCACAATAAGGGATTCAAGTTCTAGTGTTACTCTCTGGGCCATCCACTTTTAACCTTCATCACGTTCGCCAAATTTATTTGTGTTTGCTTGTGTTCGTGAACCGTTCGTGAACACGCTCATTTCCTTAATGAATGAACACGAACATAAAATCTCGTTCGGTAAGTGTTCATGAACCGTTCATGAACACATTTATTTCCTTAACGAACGAACATGAACAAGGCCTCGTTTGTATTCGTTCGGTTCGTTTACAGCCCTATTTACACGTGCGATTTATTATATCATAACATGCGAAAATCAGTATTTAGAATAAACATCACATGCGAATTGCAAAGACTCATAACATGTGAACTTATACATGTTGCTTTCATATCAAATATACTCAACATTCAGACTTCAAAAACAGATACAACAATGCAAAATCATTGCTACGATTAAACAAAATAAGTCTACGAACAATTTAAATATCTGAATTAACATAATTACCATTAGAACACTCATTTACACCACTTGTACTTGCATTTCGATTTGGATTTACAGGTTACGGATTTAAAACATCCTCAATCGAAACTCTCTGCTACACAGATAATTGAGCATGATCACCGATCGGTCGAGCTTCTTCAAAATCAACATTTGTGTTTCGTCCGGTGCTGCTCTGTGGATCCATCGAAAAAAAACAATTGAATCAAACCCTAACGCAGAAGAACGAAAACTGCAAATTGAGAATTATGAAAAATTTGAAACTGATTCGAATAATAATTATCGGGATATTAGTGTAACGAACTTCTCGCTGACTGAATGAAGAGACGATTTTTCCCTCAGATGATTGAATTAATTGTCTGATTTAACCTTATAAGAGAAAAACGAATCAGGACACGTGTACGGCCAATAAAGTCGCGTATGTAATGTACGATTAGGGGATTTGTATCCTACACTTTACCTATATATATATATATAAACAGTTAGAGTCGTGTCAGTCTAAATCTAGAGAGTCTAGTTAACGTAATTAAATAAAATCATGTGGGTTCGATTTCCAGACTTTGCTTTGCTTTATTAGAGTCAATCGGTTCACTTGCCGGCAAAGGCAGATGGGAAGCTATGCTAGGGGGTAAGTTTAACTAAATAATGTAAAAATGCTCAATCACCCTTTATTTTTTTAACAGGCCCCCAAAAACCCTCACAAATCCTAACAATCCCAAATTTTCACTGAAAGGTTGAGTTGCATTTTTAAATTCCTACTTGTTTGATTTAAATAATGGGTATTCAACCCTTCTGCTATCTTTAACTGACTGATGTGGGACTGACTAAAAAAAATACTTGATCAAATGGTTTGAGTTGTGTTCCATTAATTTTTTTCTTGAGTATTTAATTTTGAATTCCCAAAAGGCCTTAATTGCTTCTTTACATGGAGTTGTTTCAAGAGCAGTAGGATCTTCTTCTTTAGAATAGAGTTATCTATTTTTGAATTTCCATAAGTGCTTTTCCATAATCTAAATACTACACTGGTTATACTGGTTATATGTTGTTTTACATGATGGACAAGTTCACCATGAGTTGCTTTTACACCTCCTAGGGTATTAGTTAGTGTCTAACTTAGGTTAATTTTAATTGTTTTAATTAAACTATTTTTAGCACATCAAGTACCAAAGCAGGTAAGTAATGAGACTTCCTTCTAGTATTGACGAAGACACATAAGATCCATTCCAATAATATCAAGCAAATCCAAACAAGAATACATAGATATTCCTGATGCGTGTGAAGTGTTATATATATTAGGTGTATATTTTAAGCCCCTTTAACACTTATTTTAGCCAAGTTTTAAATTTATAAAACACGATATTTTACTAACACTAAACACACATATGGGCAAGTGCACCCATCGTGAGCGTAGTATAGCGTTGGTAAGATACCGAGGTCGTCCAAGGACACAAGAGCTTTTAGTACCGGTTTATCCTCAACGTCTAATCAAAATAAAAAGTTTGGAAAAATGTTTTTAAACTAAGAAAAATAAAAACTAACTAAAATGCTGAAAATAAAAATAAAAGAAAAACAGATAGACAAGATGAATCACTTGGTTCCGACTCGTATCTAGTATAACCTTTGATTATTTCCGCACTTTTGCACATAATTAAGAGATTATCTTAGTTATTATAGTAGGCCCCTCTTTTGAAGGTGACGTTACACTCACCCCAGTAGTTTGAGTCAGCAAGGATACAATCCTAAAAGGGTGGATTATTGGAAGATAATGAATTAAGTTATTAATGCAAATTATGGTAGGCCCCGCTTTTGGCGGTGACGTTACCCTCGACTAAGTAGTCTGAGTCAGCAGGGATACAGTCCTAAATAGCCGGGTTATAGTATTAATAGTAGTTAACTTATGAGGGGATCAAAGAGTTTGGACCCCCGCCATCCAATACCGTGAAGCATTGAAGGAGGTCCTACTAAATTTGACCCAGGTCCATTGCAGGACCTCTAAACGCTGAACAATGGCAAGACCTTTACCAAACCGTTCCCTAAACCCCCGACCAGGTAGCCAACATACCTCCATATAGACCGTGGAGATATGAATGGTGAAAATCTTTTATTTTATATAGACAGTAAAATAATGCCAAGACACCACGGACAAACGATAAGGAAAGATCACCTTCAACATAAGCAACTAGTTATTAAAGTCATTAATACAAAACCAAATAAAAAGTGCAAAAGATTAGAAATAAAAATTATTACACTAGACACTTTGTCTTCACCAAGTGATGTAAGAGACTTAGGCAAACATGGCCTTGATTGTCAAGAACTCTTACGATCAATCTTGGATCCCGAGACGACTCACACACTCTACGATGGACAATGGATGATGGTGGTGGATGATGGTGTTATGGTGGTGGTGGGTGGTGGATGAAGTGTGAGAGAGGTGGTGTGCCAAGGGATGAGTTGAAATGAAACCAAGCACTCCTATTTATAGGCTGAACAGAAGGCTGGGCACAGCCCCGTGTCCGCTGGACACGCCCCCGTGCCTGTCTGACATTCTCTCTCTTCATTAATTGTAATTCGCAATTACAATTAATGCGCCTGCTGTACTTTCGCCACGCCCCCGTGTTCACTGGGCACGGCCCGTGGTGGGCAATAGAAGCTTCTATAGGTTTGTCTTTTCTGCTGCTTCTTGGGCACGACCCCGTGCTGGCTGAGCACGGGGCGTGTTCAGTCTCTGTCTTCTCTATTTTGCTTGGGAAGATGCCGTTGAGGGGTCGGGCAGTCCACTTATGTTCCTTTCCTTGTATTTATGTTAGATTTAGCTATCTTTTTGCTTCTTTTGTGAATTTGAGCTCATTTAATCCTGAAAATACAAAAGGAAGACAAAAACAGTCTTTTTCCAACATTAGTACTTAAAAAGGGTTAGTTTCATGCCTCATTTGATGTAATTTATATGTTGCATTTTACACACATCAAATACCCCCACACTTGAACTTTTGCTTGTCCTCAAGCAAAACTCTTTAATATGTGGCTTACACTCCCAAATGGAATAGGTAGAAGAGAAGGTTTTGGGCTTGTCGTAGAGTGTCGGGATTTCCAAGATTCTTTATGTAGTTTTATTTTTATTTATTTACAATCCTATTCGTCATGATTTATTTAAAACTTTTCATAAGAGAAATTACTTATTTGGGCATAACATGCTTTTTTAAAATTCCATTTATATACAAGTTCACATACCTCACGGGAGAAATCACTCACACTCGGCCGAAGGTGTATTTTTAGTGAATCACTCGAGAGCGGCATGGAACTTACTCCTACCATAGGCTTGCCAAGCAATCAATCCTCCTCCTTTTTAACTTTTGTACCTTTGTAAATATCAAGAAGACTTTTGTGGGTGAAGGGTTAGGCTTGGGTTAAAGGTAGGTGGTTGGGTTAGTGGTTAGTAAAAAAAAAGCGTAATAAGTGTCGGTTTTCGGAGGATTTTCTATTTTTTTTTTCTGATGAAGCTTTTATTCAAACAAAGTTATTTTTGATGAACTTGTTTGTTTATTTTCTTTTGCTTCATCATCAACATATTTTTTTTTTGATCATACGAAGAACCGAACTTGTTACTAAAACAAAGGGTTAAAAAATGAAAAAGGTTTTGGTGGGTGAAAGGGTGTTGGGTTATGAAATGAAAAGGTTTAGGCTCAAAACTAGGGGGATTTTGGGTAGGTGGTAAAAAAAAGAAAAATAAATGGTGTAGAAGAAAAAAGGTTAGTCCTAATGCCTCTATCATTTACTTACTCGGGTTTAAGTTGATAAGGACCGGGAATGTATCGTCATGGCAAGTTCTAGAGTCGTAAGAACCAAGCGGCTATTCACACAAGAAACGAAAAATGAGCATTTAGTCTAAAGATGTAAATTTGTATGCTCAATAAAGGCTCAAAACTCACTTTTGTGGGAATGAGTTTTTATGTGATCAAGTATATATAATCAAATTTTAACTAAGTTTGCTATGCCTTTTCATAATTTTCTTATGTTGGTTCTTTTTATCACGACGCTATCGGTTGTAAATTCGTAAAAATATAACCTTTTTGAGAACTTGAATTTCCCGAGTTAAACCTAGACAAGTAAAAAAAATGAAATTTTTGAAAAAAATTTGGGGTAATTAGCGGTTCCAATAGAGTTTTGTGTAAGACTTGTATTTAGGACTTGCAAAATTTCAAGGTTTTAGCATCCCCCCCACACTTAAATTACACATTGTCCTCAATGTGTCCCAAAAATAAATTTTTAGGTTGATTAGATGTGTAAAATGGTGTTAAAAGCAAAGATTTATGTTACTGGCAGTCTGGACACGGCCCCGTGGGGACCGGACACGACCCCGTGTTCAGGTGCCAGTAACAAAAATTAAAGAAAAGAAACAGAAGCCTGGACACGGGGGCGTGTCTGGTGAACACGACCCGTGTCCAGTTACCTGAACTGGGCGTTTTTCTGCAGGGGGTTCAGCACGGGGCCGTGTTGGTTGGGCACGACCCGTGTTGAACCTTCTGTAATGGAGAGAATTGTCGGGTTGCCTTGTTCTTGTGCATGAGGTCATTTTTCTCGTTCCCCTTTTCGTCCCTTACCACCATGAGTGTGTTTTATTCATTATGAACCATCCAAACTTTAAAAACCATCATTTCATTGCATCATAGAGAGACCTTACATAGTCCTAAAATTAAACTAGATATGAAAATAAAGATATATTAAACCATGGAGTCCTAGCCTCTATTTTATTTTAATTAGCAAAATTTCCAAGAAGCTACTAATCTTGGTTAGACAAGGCCCTTTAGAACTCCTTCTTCCGGGTGCGGTTTTTGTAACACCTCGAAAATTCACGTCCTATAAGGTGTTGACACGTGTCATAAGTTGAACGTGTGTAGGAATATTCTTGAAGGACTAAAGTTGACAAACCTGGAAAGTATGTGAATATACGGGTTTTGAATGTCAACAGTGAATAATTATATTGTACAACAACCCTACATGATGTTTATAACCTAAAACGAATGGATCATGGATCATACGAAGCGAATTGTGAAAGAAAGTGAGAGATTACAAACTACAGGGGTTAAATGTGTCAACATGTTAAGTTATACCTCTGAGTGACCTTTTAGCAAACCCGAAGCCATGTAACGATTAAATATGCTCACTAGAATGTACCATAAAAATTTCATCAAGTTTCGTTACTGTATGAGAAAGTTGTGATAAAATTCGTGTGTGAGGGTTAAAATCGTCAACATTGAAATTTAGGGCTTTTCGGGTGATCACAAAGTTACCCGAGGACTTTACAAAGTGGGTATAAGTCTTAAAGCCCCCATATGTTAATATTATAGGATAAGAACTCTGGAAAACAAGTGAAAACGACCTTTCGGGGGACCAAGGACCAAAATGCAATAACGAAAATCATGTGTGACCTGATCTGATGGGCCACGCGGCCCGCCTCCCATATAACAAAAGCCCATGCGGGCCGCCTACGATTGCCAGAAGCAGAAAAGAATGGCAGGTGACTATTTTCAGCTCCTAACCGACTTACATGGAAGTTTTTCGATACCTTGGGCTGCCTAAGGTGGTTTTTAGCTTGTAGGACACATGTTGGTCATTTGGTAACACTCCTAGACTTATGTGTTGATGATCCAAGATGTTTGAATTCATATAAAAGACCCACATTCTTTGCATTCATCTTGCATTCACTTCCTGATCATTTCTGGAGCATTCAAGCAGATCACAAGCATTCCAAATCATCCCTTAGACAAGTGTAAGTACCCTTGATCTTCTCTATATCAGTTATGCTTAGTTTATAGCCTAGAAATCAAACCGTCGTAACTACGGTTTGACTTCACGATAAAACACAAATGGTCCAGGGTTTTGTCGAATCGAAAGTTGTTATAAGTTGGTAATCATGTGGGCTTTAAACCCTTAAAAGGGCACCCACTGATTCCAATCCTAACTAGGTCGTTTGTCGAGTCAAACGTTGTCCGAAAAAGTCAACAGAAATGGTATTTTCATTTTAACACATGATTAGCGATGTAAAAGGTGTATAACCTATTTTATCATTCTTATAAACTGATAATAAGTATAAAAACTTGTCTACGCTAGTTTGATTCGACAACTTTCTGTTTTGAACCGATTCGGAACCGAAAGACGCAAAAGTTTGACTTTTGCTTTGACCTCAGTTCTGACCCGGTTTTGATAGGTTTAGACATGCCTTAAAGTTCCATTAGGACCTAGTTACATGTGTGTATAACCCTCCGCGTTTATACCACATATATCCTTAATTGTCCGATGTTTCCGTTAATCGCCTAAATATTGACCGTAATGCCCTTATGACCATAAAACAAGAATTTTGGAAATATGAAAGTAAAATAATCTTAGTTACTAATTATTAAACATGTCTGTAAATTTTCACATCAATCGGAGGTCTAGATTAGGAGTTATGCCTAATGACGTAATTATAGCGATTCTTAGTAATTAAATGACGTCATTAGCGTAAAACCTATCTAAACTCAATTTTTGACACCAAACCTTTTACCCAATGATGTAATATAATATTTTGGGATTTTTGAAGATTTTTAATTATTTTTAAACTGATCATAAGCTAGGATTAGTGCCTTAATTCGGTTAATACCGAATATACCCTTTTCAGCCATAAAATGAGTTTTACAAATCCTTTTGATGCCAATCCAATTGCTACTGATTTTAAATATTAAATGGAGTGTTTTGAACCTGCTTAACTGATCAGAAAACTCAGAATCCTATTTTAACCCGTACGTCGCTTAAAACGGCTTTATACGCGTATTATACGCATAGTTTGGGTTTAAAACTATTTTGACATATAAGACTTATAACCAAATGTTATAACCGGTTATAATAAACTATTTTACTAATGTATTCAGACCCGGTTCACAGAAACTTAATAAATTCCTTTTATAACCTCTAAAATGACCAAAATACCCCTACGGGGCTTAATATGAGATTAAACTCGTTTTGGGCATAACGGAAGGTATCATACTGATATCACAATATATTTAAGGCATGTTAACTTAGGAAACCTGTTTTGGACTCTTATGGTTACCCGTTACGCTTCATACGCGTTCGGTTCGGTTTATGTAACTAGTTTACATAAATTAACCGAAACGGGTCAAACCTTATCGGTTTTATCTCAAAATCCAGAATGTGTATCATATACCCATATTAAGCAAGTCTTCAAACTTGTCGGGTCTAAATCACATTCTATCCGGTCTTCGCTTAATCGTGCGTACGAACCGTATCTTTAAAACTAACCGGTCTAAGCGTAAGCTTAACTAAAGACCCGTTAGGATTCTAATAGGTTATTATTAAACCTTCGTTCCAGATTAGGAGAACCGGTAAAAGATACTTGCACTCGCTGATTTTGAATTATACTTGCTCAGGTAAATACTTTTAACTTATTTCCCTATACGGGCTTGGGGTACGGTATATAAAATACCGCTTGGTCGGACATTGAATCTTTAATTGTATAATGGTTAAAGTATTGAGATGTTTCGTTTAAATTGTTTTGTTTGCTTAAAGCCTTTGGGGGGTTAATGACCGTGTCCCGGATATCCCTGGCATCATTTTACGAAATGGCCACGACCTTAGCACTCAGGTGTAGGCGTACACCTGTCAGTGTCTCATAAATAAAGTGGTGAGTCTATTGATCTTTAACCCGGCTTGATCCGGGCTATTGAACGCATAAGGAACATGTAAATCCTTTACAAGTTTATATATTTAAATAATTATCCCAAGTTATAAAATATTATTTGTGCCTTAAATGCATTTTCTTAACTCTTTTCAAAATGAGTCGGTTGATTGTATTTACCAGTGTAAACTGACGTATTTTTCTTAAAAAGGTTAAGTGCAGGTACTACGCGTAATAGGCTGGCTTGTCTCCTAGCATCCACAATAAGTCTCGCAAGCTTGGATGTCATAGACTGTTGAACACTGTTTCTTTTTATTTTGTTCTACCTGTGGATTTATATTCGACTATTTGTGATACTTAATATTACAATATCGTTTGGTTGAAATGAATCTATACTTTGCTTCCGCTGTGCATTTAAATATTGTGTTGTTTGACTATTATGTTGCCAACCACGTCACGATACTCCCCTACCGGGCCCACCGGTGACACGTGGAAATTTGGGGTGTGACAGGTTGGTATCAGAGCCAACACTGAGTGAATTAAACACTAGCCTTTTGTGTTTAATCTCAGTTACACAATTGCACATTCCTAAATCTTCGAGTCTAGACAAAGAACTTAGGAATAATCCAAAATGTTTTTTTTTTATTTTAATTTAAATTTTGTCCTTTATTTTTCCTTGTTATTACCTTGTTTATATTAACAGGTTTAGCCATGCCGCCAAGATTCAGGCGAGGAAGTCGAGGAAAGGAGCCAATGAGCGCCCCTAACGATCACGAGGCCGGACCTTCAGGCCGGCGAACTCCTTCTGCTACAAGGAGTATAGATCCGCGAGAACCTTGGAGGGTTTACGAGGAGCCTGCCAGACAATCCACGTCACATATCTCGACGCCTTCATATCATCACTCCTATGGGCCTCTGTCCGAGAATGAGCCCAACCACCCCCAACCTTCATACATACCGTTGCAGCGATCCTCATCGCAAGATTCCTTCCGCGACCCTACTCCTATCTTTCGGGGTCAGTTTAACCCAGCGGAGTACCTACCAGAACAAGTGGGCTTTAACCCACTAGGACCGGAGGATCACTTTTCTGGTGATCAAGATATGGACGAGGACACTGATCCCGTCGAAGCTTCAACCGGATCCTTTAACCATCCTTTCGTGATCTCAGACGGTTCGTCTTTTCACGGAACACCATACCAAGGTCCGGATAGTCACATGGCACGGTTCGAACGATGTGAGTGGTACTATACACCATCTGAACACTCATCACCTCACCAGCAGCCACCACAGCAGCAGCAGCAAGATCCCTCTGGGGATCCACGTTTCGAGCAGCAGCAAGATCCCTCTGGGGATCCACGTTACGAGGCAGTCACGCCACCGCCTCCACCGCCGCCAGTTCACCTAGAGCCTCCCGAACCACCAAGACGTAGGAGGACTAGCGCACGGATGTCAACACGAGGAGGGGAGTTTCATTTCAGTACCCCTCAACACTCTAGCGGCAGCCACTACCCGCCTATATATGAAGACCCACAAGTGGGTGGACCTTCAGTTCCAGTTTCAGAGGTGAATTCGGCACCTATTGCACCACCATCACCGGGTTTTGGCTACCCTATCCCTGCTTATACTGCTACGGCAGCTTACAACCCTTACGGACCGCCAGCATACCATAACTATAACTATGCCGAGGCCGACCCATACCTAGTGGCAGCAAATTACCTTGCCCAAAACCCTGAGGGACCATATGGAACCCCTTGGGGAATGGGACATTCAGCTCGAGGGTATCAAGTACCTGCTCAGCCGCCGCCACAATACCAGCCACCACGGTTTTCTCCACCACAGCAGGAGGATCTCCATCAAAGACTGGACAAGGTTGAGCGAGACCTCCAGAAAGAGCGTAAGAAGAATGAAGGATTTATGAGTGGCTTGGCAAATTTGCTGAAAGGAAAGAAGAAACGGGATCGTTAAATCCCAATATATATTGTTGTATTTCCTTGTTTAAATCAAGTCCCTACGTGGACATTTATTTATGTGTGTATGTAGTCCCTGTGTGGACATCTACCTTTGTACTTAGTCCCTACGTGGACTTGTCTCTATTAGTCCCTGCGTGGACATTTACTTTAGTAAACAGTCCCTGTGAGGACATGTATTATCTGTATAGCTCCTGCGAGGGCATGTGTTTGTGTGAAAAGTCCCGTTTAGGGCAAAATGTACTACTTTTAGTTTTAATGGAATGTAAGTTTATAAATTTCATCTTTGCTATGTTATGCATAATTAAATTATATATGAAATAAATAAATCAGAATCATTCCTTTTAAAATCTACCTGCCCATGTTATTTTTAATTAAGGATCTTAAAAGTATAACCTAGCCTGTATGTCATTTTAAGACCTGGCCCAGATGGTAAAACTCGTTTAAAAGATTCAAATCCTTGTTAACATCTGTAAACATGTTAACACTCCTGGCAGACATGATTCGTTAAAAACACACGTGTTACTATTATAATTGGATCTTTTCAAAGATTCCAAACCCAACTAAATGATCTCTGAATCATGGGTTAAATCATTAATAAATATGATCAGTTCTTGTTACCATCCATTGGTAATGGAATGCCTACGGGCCCTTCTCATTTTCATATGAGACAAAAGACAGTAATAGTCTGTGACCCTGTCTGATAAAGGTAATGAACTTTGTTCAAACCTTCATGCATTGATTCTCTGAAATCATAGCTTATAATCTAAACTGTCCCTGTGACTAGGCCTTATGTGCTAATAAAACTGTTATTATTTTAATAATTAGGATAAATTATATTAGAAATCCTAAATAAATGTGAGTAATAAATTAACCATATATGGTCTATGATTACCACGGTTAATAAAATTGCCATAAAAGACAATTCTATAATAAACTCACAAATAAATTGATGTCGATATGTAACAGTTCAAGCTTCATGGCAGACTCAAATGAGGTCAACAGTCACCCAGGGAGAGAGCATGACAATGCCCGAGTAAATGTAGCGGGTGCAGAATTACAGGCAATGATAGATAATGCCGTAAATCGAGCTATGGATAGACAGCTCCATGAATCTAGTGGTACCCGTGCAAGGACCCAATCTGCACCACACTCTAGAACACCCTCCAGGACCCACACTGCCCACAACAGTAATTCTCACCACTCATCAAACCAGAGGAGTGCTCCATCCCAAAGAGTCATACGGAATCAAGAACCCTGTAATAAGGGTTGCTCCTATAAGTACTTCGTTTCGTGCAAACCCAGCGATTTCAATGGGGAAAAAGGAGCGGTAGATTGCATGACTTGGATGGACGAAATGGATACGGTTGTGGATATTAGTGGTTGTGATAATAGGGATATTGTGAAATTCGTGTCACAGTCTTTCAAGGGAGAAGCGTTAGCTTGGTGGAGATCTTTGATCCAAGCTACGGGGAAGGTCCCATTATACAATATGACCTGGGAACAGTTCATGGCACTGATCAAGGAAAATTTCTGCCCTCAACACGAGGTTGAGAGAATTGAATCTGACTTCTTGTCGCTGGTTATGAGGAACCTAGACTGTCAGGCCTACCTTACCAGTTTCAACACTTTGTCAAGGTTGGTTCCATATTTGGTAACTCCGGAGCCTAAACGTATAGCTCGATTCATTGGGGGTTTGGCCCCGGAGATCAAAGCAAATGTGAAGGCCTCCAGACCAACTACTTTTCGGTCAGTAGCGGACATATCGTTGTCCCTTACCTTGGATGCTGTCAGGCTGAGATCGCAGAGGAACACTGATACCGAAAAGAGGAAGCGTGAGGATGACAACTCACGATGTTCAGACAAGAAGCAGAAGGGAAACAATGATCATAAGAAGGAGTCTGGATTTAGGAAGGATGGTCAGCAGTCGGGTGAAAAACCCAAATGTAAAATCTGCAAGAGGCAGCACTTTGGGAAGTGCAGGTATGAATCGAATTCGAATTCACAATCGAAAGCTTTTGCATGTGGGTTGTGCAAGTCCAAGGAACACAAAACCTTGGATTGCAAAAAGATAAAGGATGCGACCTGCTACGGTTGTAATGAAAAGGGGCACATCAAGAGCAATTGCCCAAAATACGCCAAGAAGCCCGAAGAGACTAAGAAGACCAATGCTAGGGTTTTCAGGATGGATGCTAAGGAAGCCGTCAAGGACGACAATGTGATAACAGGTACCTTTCTCGTAAATGATGTTTATGCGAGAGTGTTATTTGATTCAGGCGTAGATAAGTCGTTCGTAGATAATAAGTTTTGTGAATTGTTGAAATTACCTGTTAAGACTTTAAGTGTGAAGTATGAGGTGGAACTAGCAGATGGAACTTTAGAAACCGCTTCAACCTTATTAGATGGATGTTTCATATCCATTAAGAATCACTCTTTTCCTTTGTCCCTACTTCCTTTAAAACTAGCCGGTTTTGACATAGTTTTAGGCATGGACTGGTTATCTCATAACCAGGCCCAGATTAATTGCAATAAGAAGCAAGTGATGATCAAGACTCCGTCTGGTGAATCACTTACTATCCAGGGAGATACCCAGTATGGGCTACCCGAGAAAATGTCTATAGTCAAGGACTCAAAGTGTTTGAAGGGTTGTGTCATCTATATGGCACAAGTGATTATTGATGAGCCGAAGCCCAAGATTGGGGATATCCCCGTCGTTTCTGAATACCCTGGTGTTTTTCCTGAAGAACTACCTGGTTTGCCACCAGATAGACAAGTAGAATTCAGAATCGACATTATTCCTGGATCAGCACCAGTTGCAAGGGCGCCTTATAGATTGGCACCAACAGAGATGAAGGAATTGAGAACGCAGCTAGATGATTTGCTAGCCAAAGGTTTCATCAAACCTAGTTCGTCTCCTTGGGGAGCACCAGTTTTATTTGTCAAGAAGAAGGATGGATCGATGCGTCTGTGCATCGACTACCGCGAGCTTAATAAGGTCACTATCAAGAATAGGTATCCTTTGCCCAGAATCGACGATCTGTTCGATCAACTTCAAGGGGCAAGTTTCTTCTCGAAGATTGACTTGAGGTCAGGCTACCATCAATTGAAGGTTAGAGATGAAGACGTGCACAAAACAACATTTAGGACTCGTTATGGTCATTACGAGTTCCTAGTGATGCCTTTTGGGCTCACTAATGCACCGGCCGCGTTCATGGATCTCATGAATCGCGTTTGCAAGCCGCACTTAGATAAATTCGTCATCGTCTTCATCGACGACATTCTCATCTACTCAAAGAACCAAGCTGACCATGAGAAGCATCTTCACTGCATTCTGGAACTACTTCATAAAGAAAAGCTCTATGCCAAGTTCTCGAAGTGTGAATTCTGGCTTCGGGAAGTCCAATTTCTTGGACATGTTGTTAGCGAGCGTGGTATCCAAGTAGATCCCGCTAAAGTTGAAGCTGTCATGAATTGGCATGAGCCAAAGACGCCTACAGAAATACGTAGCTTCCTAGGTTTGGCAGGATATTATAGGCGATTCATTGAAAACTTCTCAAGGATTGCTGCACCCCTGACTTCGCTGACACGTAAGAAGATTAAGTTTGACTGGGGTCCTAAGCAGCAGGAATGCTTCGATATTCTGAAACAAAAGTTGAGCAATGCTCCAGTACTGACATTGCCTGATGGAATAGAGGAGTTTGTAGTTTATTATGATGCATCACACACAGGGATGGGATGTGTGATTATGCAGAAAGGCAAAGGCATTGCCTATGCTTCACGTCAGTTAAAGGTGCACGAAAAGAATTACACCACCCACGACTTGGAGTTGGGTGTCGTTGTATTTGCACTAAAACTGTGGAGGCACTATTTATATGGAATAAAATGTGTGATCTATTCTGATCACAAAAGCCTTCAACATCTGTTCAACCAAAAGGACTTGAACATGAGGCAACGCCGTTGGATGGAAACTATGAATGATTACGATTGTGAAATAAGATACCATCCCGGCAAGGCGAATGTAGTCGCCGATGCCTTGAGTCGGAAGGAGAAGGTGAAACCCATCCGAATCAATGCCAAGTGCATGGAAATAAAGAACAATTTGATTGAAAGGTTGTTAGCTGCACAGAAGGAAGTTGTGTTGGAAGCTAACTATCCTAACGAAAAGCTAGGGGTAACTGAGGAGCAGTTAACACTTAGCAAGGACGGAATTTTACGACTAAATGGACGAATATGGGTTCCAATTTATGTGGGACTTCGAGATGTTATCCTCCAGGAAGCCCATAGTTCCAAATACTCCGTTCATCCTGGAGCTGATAAAATGTACCAGGATCTAAGGGCAAACTATTGGTGGATAGGCTTGAAGAAGTCTGTAGCTACCTATGTAGCTAAATGCTTGACGTGTGCGCAAGTCAAGGCAGAACATCAAAAACCGTCAGGTTTGCTACAACAACCTGAACTTCCTACTTGGAAGTGGGAAATGGTAACTATGGATTTTATCACCAAGTTACCCAAGACAAGGAAAGGAAATGACACCATCTGGGTGATAGTTGACCGACTGACTAAGTCAGCACATTTCCTACCCATTAAGGAGACATACAGCTCCGATATGTTAGCCCAACTGTACGTGGATAAGATTGTAGCTTTACATGGCATACCTATGTCTATTATCTCTGACCGAGATACTAGATACACGTCGCATTTTTGGAAAAGCTTCCAACAATCTTTGGGCACACGTTTGAACTTTAGTACGGCTTACCATCCACAAACAGACGGTCAGAGTGAGCATACTATTCAAACGTTGGAAGACATGCTTCGTGCATGTGCAATTGACTTGGGTGGTAGCTGGGATAAGCACCTACCATTAGTTGAATTCTCCTACAACAATAGCTACCATACCAGCATTAAGGTTGCGCCTTTTGAGGCATTATACGGTAGAAAGTGTAGATCGCCCATTTGTTGGGCAGAAGTTGGAGATGTCCAGTTATCTGGACCAGAGATAGTGTTCGAGACGACGGACAAGATTGTCCAGATTCGAGACCGTCTCAAAGCTGCCCGGGATAGGCAGAAGAGTTACGCTGATCCAAGTCGTAAGGTTTTTCACTTCGAAGTAGGTGACAAAGTCCTACTTAAAGTGTCACCCTGGAAGGGAGTGATGCGATTTGGTAAGAAAGGCAAGCTAAGCCCGAGATACATAGGACCTTTCGAGGTTATCGAACGTGTCGGGTCAGTTTCCTATAAGTTAAACTTACCTGAAGAGCTCAGTAGTATACACAATGTGTTCCACATCTGCAATCTGAAGAAGTGTTTCGCTGATGAATCACTGGTTATACCCCATACAGATGTGCATATAGACGAGAGCTTGAAATTTGTGGAAAAGCCATTGTCGATCGAGGATCGACAGGTTAAGAAGCTTCGAAGGAAGCAAGTACCGATTGTAAAGGTCAAATGGGATGCCCGTAGAGGTCTCGAGTATACGTGGGAGGTTGAGTCCACAATGAAAGAAAAGTACCCTTATCTGTTTCAGTAAATATCGAGGTCGAGATTTCTTTTAAGGGGGTGAGGATGTAACACCTCGAAAATTCACGTCCTATAAGGTGTTGACACGTGTCATAAGTTGAACATGTGTAGGAATATTCTTGAAGGACTAAAGTTGACAAACCTGGAAAGTATGTGAATATACGGGTTTTGAATGTCAACAGTGAATAATTATATTGTACAATAACCCTACATGATGTTTATAACCTAAAACGAATGGATCATGGATCATACGAAGCGAATTGTGAAAGAAAGTGAGAGATTACAAACTACAGGGGTTAAATGTGTCAACATGTTAAGTTATACCTCTGAGTGACCTTTTAGCAAACCCGAAGCCATGTAACGATTAAATATGCTCACTAGAATGTACCATAAAAATTTCATCAAGTTTCGTTACTGTATGAGAAAGTTGTGATAAAATTCGTGTGTGAGGGTTAAAATCGTCAACATTGAAATTTAGGGCTTTTCGGGTGATCACAAAGTTACCCGAGGACTTTACAAAGTGGGTATAAGTCTTAAAGCCCCCATATGTTAATATTATAGGAAAAGAATTCTGGAAAACAAGTGAAAACGACCTTTCGGGGGACCAATGACCAAAATGCAATAACGAAAATCATGTGTGACCTGATCTGATGGGCCACGCGGCCCGCCTCCCATATAACAAAAGCCCATGCGGGCCGCCTATGACTGCCAGAAGCAGAAAAGAATGGCAGGTGGCTGTTTTCAGCTCCTAACCGACTTACATGCAAGTTTTTCGATACCTTGGGCTGCCTAAGGTGGTTTTTAGCTTGTAGGACACATGTTGGTCATTTGGTAACACTCCTAGACTTATGTGTTGATGATCCAAGATGTTTGAATTCATATAAAAGACCCACATTCTTTGCATTCATCTTGCATTCACTTCCTGATCATTTCTGGAGCATTCAAGCAGATCCCAAGCATTCCAAATCATCCCTTAGACAAGTGTAAGTACCCTTGATCTTCTCTATATCAGTTATGCTTAGTTTATAGCCTAGAAATCAAACCGTCGTAACTACGGTTTGACTTCACGATAAAACACAAATGGTCCAAGGTTTTGTCGAATCGAAAGTTGTTATAAGTTGGTAATCATGTGGGCTTTAAACCCTTAAAAGGGCACCCACTGATTCCAATCCTAACTAGGTCGTTTGTCGAGTCAAACGTTGTCCGAAAAAGTCAACAGCAATGGTATTTTCATTTTAACACATGATTAGCGATGTAAAAGGTGTATAACCTATTTTATCATTCTTATAAACTGATAATAAGTATAAAAACTTGTCTACGCTAGTTTGATTCGACAACTTTCTGTTTTGAACCGATTCGGAACCGAAAGACGCAAAAGTTTGACTTTTGCTTTGACCTCAGTTCTGACCCGGTTTTGATAGGTTTAGACATGCCTTAAAGTTCCATTAGGACCTAGTTACATGTGTGTATAACCCTCTGCGTTTATACCACATATATCCTTAATTGTCCGATGTTTCCGTTAATCGCCTAAGTATTGACCGTAATGCCCTTATGACCATAAAACAAGAATTTTGGAAATACGAAAGTAAAATAATCTTAGTTACTGATTATTAAACATGTCTGTAAATTTTCACATCAATCGGAGGTCTAGATTAGGAGTTATGCCTAATGACGTAATTATAGCGATTCTTAGTAATTAAATGACGTCATTAGCGTAAAACCTACCTAAACTCAATTTTTGACACCAAACCTTTTACCCACTGATGTAATATAATATTTTAGGATTTTTGAAGATTTTTAATTATTTTTAAACTGATCATAAGCTAGGATTAGTGCCTTAATTCGGTTAATACCGAATATACCCTTTTCGGCCATAAAATGAGTTTCACAAATCCTTTTGTTGCCAATCCAATTGCTACTGATTTTAAATATTAAATGGAGTGTTTTGAACCTACTTAACAGATCAGAAAACTCAGAATCCTATTTTAACCCGTACGTCGCTTAAAACGGCTTTATACGCGTATTATACGCATAGTTTGGGTTTAAAACTATTTTGACATATAAGACTTATAACCAAATGTTATAACCTGTTATAATAAACTATTTTACTGATGTATTCAGACCCGGTTCACAGAAACTTAATAAATTCCTTTTATAACCTCTAAAATGACCAAAATACCCCTACGGTGCTTAATATGAGATTAAACTCGTTTTGGGCATAACGGAAGGTATCATACTGATATCACAATATATTTAAGGCATGTTAACTTAGGAAACCTGTTTTGGACTCTTATGGTTACCCGTTACGCTTCATACGCGTTCGGTTCAGTTTATGTAACTAGTTTACATAAATTAACCGAAACGGGTCAAACCTTATCGGTTTTATCTCAAAATCCAGAATGTGTATCATATACCCATATTAAGAAAGTCTTCAAACTTTTCGGGTCTAAATCACATTCTATCCGGTCTTCGCTTAATCGTGCGTACGAACCGTATCTTTAAAACTAACCGGTCTAAGCGTAAGCTTAACTAAAGACCCGTTAGGATTCTAATAGGTTATTATTAAACCTTCGTTCCAGATTAGGAGAACCGGTAAAAGATACTTGCACTCACTGATTTTGAATTATACTTGCTCAGGTAAAACTTTTAACTTATTTCCCTATACGGGCTTGGGGTACGGTATATAAAATACCGCTTGGTCGGACATTGAATCTTTAATTGTATAATGGTTAAAGTATTGAGATGTTTCGTTTAAATTGTTTTGTTTGCTTAAAGCCTTTGGGGGGGTTAATGACCGTGTCCCGGATATCCCTGGCATCATTTTACGAAATGGCCACGACCTTAGCACTCAGGTGTAGGCATACACCTGTCAGTGTCTCATAAATAAAGTGGTGAGTCTATTGATCTTTAACCCGGCTTGATCCGGGCTACTGAACGCATAAGGAACATGTAAATCCTTTACAAGTTTATATATTTAAATAATTATCCCAAGTTATAAAATATTATTTGTGCCTTGTGCCTTAAATGCATTTTCTTAACTCTTTTCAAAATGAGTCGGTTGATTGTATTTACCAATGTAAACTGACGTATTTTTCTTAAAAAGGTTAAGTGCAGGTACTACGCGTAATAGGTTGGCTTGTCTCCTAGCATCCACAATAAGTCTCGCAAGCTTGGATGTCATAGACTGTTGAACACTGTTTACTTTTATTTTGTTCTACCTGTGGATTTATATTCGACTATTTGTGATACTTAATATTACAATATCGTTTGGTTGAAATGAATCTATACTTTGCTTCCGTTGTGCATTTAAATATTGTGTTGTTTGACTATTATGTTGCCAACCACGTCACGATACTCCCCTACCGGGCCCACCGGTGACACGTGGAAATTTGGGGTGTGACCGTTTTCCTCACACGTCGGCGAGCCACTCTTCCACCTCTCTTGGAAGGTGAAAAGAAGGCTCATTGGCATTGGTTTGAGGAGTTTCGATTTCCACCGGGATCTCTTGTTGGTGTTCCACGGGAGGTTCCGCTGGCAAATCTTCCCACCCGGTAGGGTTGTTAATTCCGAGTGCCAGGTTCCAATCCTGTTGAGGGAGGACTGGTTCCATCGGGGGTGCTACAAGAATATTTAACCTCTGGTGCAAGAGGTTAATTTCTTGGAAGCTGCTTTCGAGTCCCACCGTAAGATTGTTAATACGGTCGATTAGGACCTCCTCTACTGATGTCATTTCGTCGAGAGCCTCCCTTAATGCTATCACATAGTGCACAAGTGTAGCTTCAACGGAGGGCCTCCTTCCTCTTCGGCTGTTTGATGAATGCACGGAAGATGTTTCGCTGTTTTCACTCGACATCCTACGAAAAATAAACTGAAAAATAGTTTATTTGATGAAACAGTGACCGGACATGGCCCCGTGCTCAATGAGCATGGCCCCGTGTTCATCTTTCTGCAGAATTTTGGAGCAAGGAAACTTGAAATTTTAAGTTATTTTCTGAACTTGTGGGGTCTTTTTAGACATTAATAACTTAAAACAATGTTGCATAACATATTTTTTTTCAAGATTCCTTGAACAAAACTCATTAATCCCTACCACAACGTTGGAAGAATTCAAACTTTTAATGGTAGTTCTTGGAGAAAGATGGAGAAGAAGGAAATGGCTAGAAGAGGAAAGGACAAGATGGGTTGTTGGAACCTTCTTTTAGACTTACCTAGGATAGTTGAGAGAAGATTCCTTCAAATCTCTGTCCCAAGTTGGTCCAAATGTGCAGAATTCTTGGCTGCATTTATAGAAAACGACAGCATCCTGGACACGGCCCCGTGTCCATTGGACACGGCCCCGTGTGCAGGTGGAGTTCTGACACAGCTTGTCCGTATTCTGACGTACTGATCAGAAGGGAATCTTTTGGTGAACACGGGGGCGTGTTGGCTGGACACGGCCCCGTGTCGAGGGACTGTTTTATGAAGTTGTCTAGATTTTTAAGGAACTCACTAGCATCGAGTGGCTCCTGATTGGTTGGAACAACCCCAAAGTGCCTTAGATACCTTAATTGTCCTAGACTAAGGCGAGAACGCAAGAGGTTGTCGGTGAGGGTAATTCCTATTTTCATTCTAGGTGGACAAGTCCAACCCTTTCCCGGGCTCTCGTTAAAGAAGGTGTATGCCGAATCGCTCAGGTCTATGTATGCACCGAACGAAGTCGATGGAGAGTCCTTCACGGCACAATCGGCACAGGGACGACTATCGTCCACGTCTTTGCTAGGCATGAAGGTATTTTTGGGAGCAACGAGGTTGTCGGAATGCGGTTCCAACATTTCTTCATGGTCATCGTCTTGGGGCGGATCAATGAAATCCTCCTTAAGCTCTTTTAACCAATTCAGAATTAGCTCTTCTAGTTGAAATAACTCGTCAAGGAGCATTTCTCCTAGAATGTCTGGCTGGGCGCATTCGAGGGAGAAATAGTGCTTATTTTTACTTTCGCCCCTCTTAAGGTTATAAGGAATTGGTGGGTCTATGTAGTGGGGCCTATAATTTAGAAAGTAACATTCTAATTCTTTATGTTCGCCTCCACATAATTGACACCACGTACCATAAGAGTGCCGAAAGTAAAAACAATTACTATCACTCATGTTTATGTCAGAAATTACCAACCGCCGGGATCTAACGGTTCTGTTTTCAGTAAGTGAATCTTGGGCACGGGGGCGTGTTGAGTGAGCACGGCCCCGTGTTCAGCTTACTGTCTGACTTAAAACAGGATTGCCAGTTCCAATGATTTAGCAAGGGGCGTGTTCAGCGGGCACGGCCCGTGCTGAGCTCTGCAGAAGCTGAAAAACTAAGAAAATCCTAAAAATTAAAAAGAAAAATAAAAAAAATGATTAGGCCGTTGATTCCTAACTTTCTTAAAATCCTTGTGTCCACGGCAACGGCGCCAAAAACTTGATGCGTGTGAAGTGTTATATATATTAGGTGTATATTTTAAGCCCCTTTAACACTTATTTTAGCCAAGTTTTAAATTTATAAAACACGATATTTTACTAACACTAAACACACATATGGGCAAGTGCACCCATCGTGAGCGTAGTATAGCGTTGGTAAGATACCGAGGTCGTCCAAGGACACAAGAGCTTTTAGTACCGGTTTATCCTCAACGTCTAATCAAAATAAAAAGTTTGGAAAAATGTTTTTAAACTAAGAAAAATAAAAACTAACTAAAATGCTGAAAATAAAAATAAAAGAAAAACAGATAGACAAGATGAATCACTTGGTTCCGACTCGTATCTAGTATAACCTTTGATTATTTCCGCACTTTTGCACATAATTAAGAGATTATCTTAGTTATTGTAGTAGGCCCCTCTTTTGAAGGTGACGTTACACTCACCCCAGTAGTTTGAGTCAGCAAGGATACAATCCTAAAAGGGTGGACTATTGGAAGATAATGAATTAAGTTATTAATGCAAATTATGGTAGGCCCCGCTTTTGGCGGTGACGTTACCCTCGACTAAGTAGTCTGAGTCAGCAGGGATACAGTCCTAAATAGCCGGGTTATAGTATTAATAGTAGTTAACTTATGAGGGGATCAAAGAGTTTGGACCCCCGCCATCCAATACCGTGAAGCATTGAAGGAGGTCCTACTAAATTTGACCCAGCTCCATTGCAGGACCTCTAAACGCTGAACAATGGCAAGACCTTTACCAAACCGTTCCCTTAACCCCCGACCAGGTAGCCAACATACCTCCATATAGACCGTGGAGATATGAATGGTGAAAATCTTTTATTTTATATAGACAGTAAAATAATGCCAAGACACCACGGACAAACGATAAGGAAAGATCACCTTCAACATAAGCAACTAGTTATTAAAGTCATTAATACAAAACCAAATAAAAAGTGCAAAAGATTAGAAATAAAAAGTATTACACTAGACACTTTGTCTTCACCAAGTGATGTAAGAGACTTAGGCAAACATGGCCTTGATTGTCAAGAACTCTTACGATCAATCTTGGATCCCGAGACGACTCACACACTCTACGATGGACAATGGATGATGGTGATGGATGATGGTGTTATGGTGGTGGTGGGTGGTGGATGAAGTGTGAGAGAGGTGGTGTGCCAAGGGATGAGTTGAAATGAAACCAAGCACTCCTATTTATAGGCTGAACAGAAGGATGGGCACGGCCCCGTGTCCGCTGGACACGCCCCCGTGCCTGTCTGACATTCTCTCTCTTCATTAATTGTAATTCGCAATTATAATTAATGCGCCTGCTGTACTTTCTCCACGCCCCCGTGTTCACTGGGCACGGCCCGTGGTGGGCAATAGAAGCTTCTATAGGTTTGTCTTTTCTGCTGCTTCTTGGGCACGGCCCCGTGCTGGCTGAGCACGGGGCGTGTTCAGTCTTCTGTTTTCTCTATTTTGCTTGGGAAGATGCCGTTGAGGGGTTGGGCAGTCCACTTATGTTCCTTTCCTTGTATTTATGTTAGATTTAGCTGTCTTTTTGCTTCTTTTGTGAATTTGAGCTCATTTAATCCTGAAAATACAAAAGGAAGACAAAAACACTCTTTTTCCAACATTAGTACTTAAAAAGGGTTAGTTTCATGCCTCATTTGATGTAATTTATATGTTGCATTTTACACACATCAATTCCCTATGTAAGAACCAACTAACAGAATCAATACCATAAATCAATAGGCACTACAAGTTTTATCTCTAGGAAAGTTCTTCGAGAAATCTTTTGTGTACATTCCAACTACAATTACAAACAAACACTTCCGTAATTCCAGTCTTTGGTACCGACATAAATTTCAAATTATGAAACTCTCATTCTCTTTACTAAAAAAAACTTATCTTATTTCTTATTGAACGACAAAGAGACCTACCCTACTCGGGGCTATGTTCAAGGTCGACTTCTCGACCACCATGATATCATGCCCCACTGATGCACAGGAACCAGATGGAATCCATAAACCCTCGCCCTCCATCAGATTCGAACCGGGATTAAAGCCCTGATTCGTCCCTTCACCAAGACGTCCCCCAAAAATAGCCTAAGCGGGAATCAATCCTACGTCTCTACTTGTCCCTTCACCTAGACGTCCCTAAAAAATAGCCTAAACGGGAATCAATCCTACGTCTCCACTAAAGAAGACAACCCTTTTGACAACTAAACCAACATCTTAGGAGGACAAACGTCCACCACTTGGTTTAACCTTCACGGCAATGAAGAGGTATTGGAGCAGGACCTTGAAAAAGAAACCGTTTCTACAGTGGAATTAGCTCATCAGCTTGGTGTCAATCTTACGGAGCACATCGATTTGGTGCTGGAATCAATCAGGAAAGAAGGAGTTCAGATTGGTAAGTCATGAATTTTTTATCGCTGAATATTCGTGGTTTGGGGGCGGTTCATAAGGCTGGTTGGGTTAATAACATTAAAAGAATAAATGGGTTTCTTTCGTTGCTCTTCAAGAAACTCAGGAGCAAGAAATCAAAGAACTCGATTTGCTGAAGTTATGGGGGGATAAGGATTTTGAGTTCGAATGGCTGGCAGCTTCGGGTCGTTTGGGGGGTTGCCTGAGTATTTGGGATCCCAAGATTTTTAAGAAGGAGTCTGTAGTCAAACATAATAATTTCATTCTGGTTAAGGGTTATGTTGTCGGGTCTGGCAAAGTTTTAAAGCCACACAAAACTGTTGAAAAAGGGCTCTCTGGAGAGATATAGGGGATACCGTGTCTAGCTCTTCGGGTCAATGGATTATGATGGGGGATTTTAATGCTGTTAGGGGTCCAAAAGAAAGAAAAAACTCTAAGTTCAATGCGGTTAGCTCTAGAGAGTTTAATGAGTTTATCGAAGAGATTGGCTTTTCGGAATATAGCATGAAAGGTAGCAAGTACACTTATTTGGGGGAAAACGGATCAAAACTCAGCAAAATTGACAGGTTCTTAGTTTGCAACGATTTTTTCAACGACTGGCCTGAAGCATGTCTTAGAGCTCTTCCGCGAGAACTGTCGGACCATAATCCCCTTCTCCTTTCTACTGTCAATACTAACTTTGGGAGGAAACCGTCCAGAATATTCAACTCTTGGCTGGATAAAGATGGATTCGAAGAAGTGGTGGTGAAAGCTAATGCCGACTTCGAGATGACAGATAGCTTGCCTGATGTCAGATTGATGAAAAAGTTAAAATTCATAAGATATAGAATAAAGGAATGGAGGAATGAAATGATAGAAAAGGAATCTAAAGAGGAGGCGACCCTTAGGGAGGAGTTGGAAAAAATGGATCAAATTTTAGAGTCCAGGAATCTTAACGATGAAGAAGAATGGATCAAGACTGAATGCAAAAAAGGTTTGGGGGTGATAAGTGATAACAAAGCTAAAGATTTAAAACAGAGATCTAGGATTCGTTGGGCGATTGATGGAGATGACAACACAACATTTTTTCACGGTACAATTAATAGAAGGAAGGCCTCGAACCGAATTCATGGCTTGTTCGTAGAAGGTATTTGGACTCAAGATCCAAAAAAGATAAAAAAAGAAACCCTCTCTTTTTTCAGGAAGCTGTTCAGTGAGGAACGGGTTAACAGGCCTCTCGTCCGGGGTTTAGGTTTAAATTGCATTTCGGTGGATGACGCCCGGGAATTATGTCACACCCTGGCTTTGTGGAAGCGTGGTTAATTTGGTGTGACTTCTTAATACCATAGCTTAATCATAACCAAGCTATATGAATTAAAAACATGCAAGATCATCCATTAAGTTTTGAAAACCAAATACAGTACCATTGTTTTAACGGGAACATACCCTAACAACCATAACCTTGTTCAACAGACATTACAAACTTGAAACATAACATAGACATGGTTTAAGGATTGTGTCTTGTCCAGGAAAGAGACACATCCCCTAAACCCCGGATGACCTCGGAAAACTAGTGCAGCGGAAAACATGCCATACCGTGCCAGATCTCGTTAATTTCCTGAAATACATGTAAGTTGAAAAATCAACAATAATGTTGAGCGAGTTCATGTGTAAGTGAGTATGTAAAACACTTGTGAGTATAGAAATAATCGTGGTATGTAGCCAATAAGGGGACTTGTGATCACCAATGGTTTGCAAGGCCACTGATATATGTGAAGTGCAAATAGGGAGACTCAAACCTAGCAGATTTCGCCACGGCATTTGTATGTGGACAAAGTCACCCCAAGGACCGTTTCTAGTTTGGCCTGGGGCTGGGCTCGCTACACCCAGATAGATCTACCGCTCCTGTCCCTCGGTCCCGACATGAGGACTAATGGCCTCATATTGCTCCTACCCACTCACATGATCGGAATAAAACACCTCCTTACGCTAACCATACCGTATATAAAGTACTTGTAAACAAAGTAACATGTATTTCACCCCCGCAGTTAAGAAAACTGAAAACAGTTAGAGAAAAGGGGGACATGAACTCACAGTGAAGCGTCTCTACCAAGTATCTCCAAATCAGAAAGCTGTGCGACGACCTACAAGTGCTAATTCTATTAGACGGACGGTCGTGCCTTAGCTTTATAGTTTAAGTTTTTGGGAAATAGTTAGACAACTATTTCGTGTTCATGTTCTGTTTATACTTGGTAGTTATACTCCTTCCCAAGGATGGGGGATACCATATATGTGCGTAAGTTACGTTTTAATAATCGAGTGGTAATATAATTACCGGTGTAACTTATATATTCATGTGAAAGCGTTTGTATTATTTTGGATTCGTTAACGTTTGTAAATATTATTTTTACTCTAAAAACAATATTTATGTATTTTCACAAAATAATCATAAACAGTGCTGTGACAATATATATATTTATCACGTTAATTTTTGTGAAAATCCCACCTCCGAATATTAGTAAATAAAGTCATGGCGAAATTTATATTTTGAAAACATGTCAAAAATAATTCTAA
Organism: Helianthus tuberosus; assembly: GCA_030545235.1. NCBI lineage: Eukaryota > Viridiplantae > Streptophyta > Magnoliopsida > Asterales > Asteraceae > Helianthus > Helianthus tuberosus. The sequence goes on along the minus strand of CM060364.1, from coordinate 85,690,040 downwards.
CACTTGTTGTGCAAATATTTCTAAGTGTTAGGTATTTAGAAAAATTTCGCCAGAGTTTCCTCTGTAACTGGAGGTGGCCACGCTTTCAAGCGTATCATTTTCTTTTAACAAATAAATCAATCAATGTTCTCAACATTATCAAACAACTTTCCAACATTCTAACTAGTCAAGGATAGACATAATCGCAAAAATGTACGAATTTGTGGTTTGTCTAAAATATGTAGTAAATCTCTTTACTTTTACTGGATCTTTTGTGTAAATAATCCGATTTCGTAAAAACCTCGTTTTTAGAGAAAATCCATCTTTACAACTTCTAGTAACTTTTGACAAACTAGTTCTTTGTCGGATCTTTTCATTTCACAAGTGTTTACACACTTGTGGTTTATAAAATATGCTTATTATTGTAAGATCCATATTTCAAAATACATGGTTCCCTTGATATGTGGTCCTTTGAAAATACCGGGCGTAGATACGTAGATCTACTAGTTTTAAACACCTTTGTACAAGTTAAATCACTTTTACACCAATAAAACACTTTTACACAAGTTCATGCTTCGTGTGTGGTAGAGTTTCACCTTTTAACCCTTGTATTATTCAAAAACGAGCTTATGTTAAGATCCATGATCTTACTAAACCGGGTTAAATGGTGATCCGAGCTACCACATCATAGATCAGGTCTAAATAAGCACATATTTCAAATACTACAACTTTTACACATTCCATATGCTATTAACCACCATTTTAAGTATGTTTAGAAAACTTTTGTGCATCATCTTGCATTTTAACGAGATTTAACTGACATAATTCCTTTTAACCACTTTAGATTAGTTCAAAAATGAGTTGTAAACAATATACCTCTAGCTCAAGGCTAGGGAAGATTCTTGGCGAAAAACGAGTGGATAAAAGCCAAAGAAAGTGGTCCTTCGCGCTCCGAGTGCACCAAGACTCCTAATGTGAGACCCTTGATGTTTGTATAACCTTGGAATGGCTTGAACAAGAACCGAAAATATGATGGATGGCAAGGGGATGTTCGGCCGAGAATAGAGAGGGCAAGAGAGAAGAGTTCTTGTTTTTGTGTTGAGTGACAAATGAACTTAGGTGTATTAACAAGTTACTTATAGACAAAGATTAAGCATGTTTAATCATTGGACACAATGTCCCCTTGATATTTAGCATCCAAGATTAGGAGATCTTGTAGTACCATTTATGTCCCCTAGGGGACCGAATTCGGTCAAGAGGGGGGGTCTTTAGTTCGATCTCAACTAGGTGGTTAGGGTAACCAAGTTAAGTTAGTTAAGTGTTAAGTGTTTAACCCCGTTACTTGTATGTTATGTGTTATGGCGGGTGTTAGGGTAATCAGGGACCCTAACTGGCTCAGAAAAAGATAGATAGTGAAAATAATAATATTTTCATGTTCCGGGTAAAGTCCGGTTGTTCGGTTGGATAGTAATCCGTTAAAGCGTTAACAAAGCTTTAAAGTGTCGTTATTGTTATTTTTAGTGACACATCTTGTTTCCGACACTTTGGAAAGTGTCTAGTAGTATTTTCCCCATGTTTTGGCACTTTACTAGTCAGCTAGAAGCTGGATTATTTATTAAAGTGCTGTGTTTTGTACTTAAAGTACGTTTTAGGCACATCCAATCAGTGTATCTTATTCCTAGAGACGCAGTTCTACAACCCTTGTATCCTACACTCACTATTGGTGTAGCAAAATATCTTAGGCTCTTATAGGCCTTAGAGGCAGTGTTTGCCTGATGCTGGCTTTATCAGCATGTTCAGTAGGTTATCCGTGTATCGTGCTACTGTGCTTTTTGTGCATCATGTTTGTCACTAAGGTGCCGTATGTAAATAATGTAGTGACAGCAAGCAAGTATGATGCAAGTAAGTACATGTATCAGTATTTAAGTAGCAGTTCATCAGCTAGTTCAAGCAAGCACAGTAATTAAGCAGTAATTAATCATTAATTAAGTCGTACGGATACCTGGTTTAGTGCGGGTTGTCACATTCTCCCCCCGTTAAATAAATTTCGTCCCGAAATTTAAGTTCTGCTTGTAGAAGCAGGGTTCTTAGGAAAAAGGTGGGGGTATTTCTCTTTCATCCGGTCCTCACGCTCCCAGGTGAACTCAGGACCATGTCTGGCATTCCAACGCACTTTGACGAGTTTGACACTGCTCCGGCGGGTCTTGTTAACTTTCCAATCTGTGACCTCGACAGGTTCTTCAACGAAGTGGAGCGTGTCGTCAATATGAATCTCGTCGATGGGAATGGCAACGTCAACTTGAGTTGGACTTTTCTTTAGATTGGATACATGAAATGTATTGTGAATGCCATTCAGTTCAGCAGGTAGGTCCAACTTGTATGCTACTTGTCCTATTTTTTCCAGAATTCTGAAAGGACCAATGTAGCGTGGATTTAACTTCCCACGCTTTCCAAAGCGTGCCACCCCCTTCCAGGGTGAAACTTTCAATAATACCATCTCTCCAACTTGAAAATCCACATGTTTCCGGTTTGGATCCGCATAGGCCTTTTGTCTGTGGCGAGCTGCTTCGATGCGTTTAAGAATTTGCGCGATCTTGTCTGTCGTCTCTTGGACGATCTCGGGACCAGCAAGCTGCCTATCACCCGCGTCAGACCAACATAGGGGTGATCGGCACTTGCGTCCGTAAAGGGCTTCAAATGGCGCGACACCAATACTGGTGTGGTAGCTGTTGTTGTATGAGAATTCAACCATAGGTAAATGTTTATCCCAGCTACCGCCCAAATCCATAACACATGCTCTCAGCATGTCCTCCAAAGTCTGTATCGTTCGCTCGCTCTGGCCGTCAGTTTGCGGATGAAACGCAGTGCTCAGATTCAACTGTGAGCCGAAGGCTTCTTGGAAGGATTGCCATATCCTTGACACAAACCTTCCGTCTCTATCAGAGATGATCGAGAGAGGCACTCCATGACGTGCGACGATCTCTCTCATGTAAATTTCCGCAAGTTTACTAGTACTGTCTTTCTCTTTGATTGGCAGAAAGTGTGCGGATTTTGTTAGGCGGTCAACTATCACCCAAATCATATCATGGCCTCTTGGCGTTCTTGGAAATTTTGTAACAAAATCCATTGAGATTTGTTCCCATTTCCACTTGGGAATCTCAGGTTGTTGCAGCAGCCCCGAGGGCTTCTGGTATTCCGCCTTAACCTTCGCGCAAGTTAAACATTTGCTCACATAGACAGCAACCTCGCCTTTCATCCTAGGCCACCAATAGTAATCTTTGAGATCTTGGTACATCTTATCCGCTCCAGGATGGATAGAGTACCGTGATTTGTGAGCTTCTTCGAAAATAACCTTCCTTAAATCACCAAACAGAGGAACCCAAATCCTTTTCTCAAAACATAATGTTCCTTCCTCGTTTGGTACCAAAAGCTTCTCCATCCCACGGAGATATTCCTCTTCAAGATTCCTTTCCTTGAGAGCTTCCTTTTGTGCTGCACGAATGCGTAAGGAAAGATCGGTTCGTATGATCATTTCCAAAGCCCTAACCCTTATGGGCTTGATTCTCTCTTTACGACTTAGGGCATCGGCGACTACATTCGCCTTCCCTGGGTGATACTTTATCTCGCAGTCGTAGTCGTTTAGCAACTCAACCCATCGTCTTTGCCTCATATTCAACTCCTTCTGGTTGAATATATGTTGTAGGCTCTTGTGATCTGTGAAGATTGTACATTTCGTACCATACAGGTAGTGTCTCCAGATCTTTAAGGCAAATACCACTGCGCCAAGTTCCAAATCATGTGTGGTATAGTTCTTTTCGTGCACTTTCAATTGACGCGATGCGTAAGCAATAACCTTCTGGCGTTGCATCAACACGCAACCCAATCCTTGGCGCGATGCGTCGCAGTATACCACAAAATCATCTGTACCTTCTGGTAGAGCTAAGATAGGCGCATTGTAAAGCTTATCCTTCAGTACCTGAAATGCTTCATCCCGTTTGATTCCCCAATCAAACGTCTTATCTTTCTGCGTGAGTAGCGTCAATGGTTGAGCGATCTTTGAAAAATCCTCGATGAACCTTCGATAGTAGCCAGCCAAACCCAAGAATTGCCGAATCTCGGTTGGCGTCTTTGGCGTTTCCCAATCCTTGATCGCCTCGATCTTTGTTGGATCCACGTGGATTCCGTCTCCATTTACCACGTGCCCAAGGAATTGGACTTCACGTAGCCAAAACTCGCACTTGGAGAATTTGGCGTACAGTTGTTCCTTCTTTAGCAGTTCCAAAATGGTTCTAAGATGCTGCTCGTGCTCGGCCTTTGTTCTTGAATAAATCAAGATGTCGTCGATAAACACAATCACGAACTTGTCTAAGTACGGCTTGCAAACTCTATTCATTAGATCCATGAATACCGCAGGTGCGTTCGTCAAACCAAACGGCATAACGAGGAACTCGTAGTGTCCATAACGAGTTCTGAAGGCTGTTTTTGGGATACTTTCTTCTTGAATCCTCAACTGGTGGTATCCAGATCGAAGATCGATCTTAGAGTAAAAGCTTGAGCCTTGCAGTTGGTCAAACAGATCGTCGATTCTTGGCAGAGGATACCTATTCTTGATCGTCAGCTTGTTCAGCTCCCGGTAGTCGATTCACATACGAAAACTACCGTCCTTCTTTTTGACAAACAGGACCGGAGCTCCCCAAGGCGAAAAGCTTGGTCGGATAAAACCCTTGTCTAACAACTCTTGGAGTTGGGTCGACAGTTCTTGCATCTCAGACGGAGCAAGTCTATAAGGTGCCTTAGCCACAGGCGCGGCGCCCGGAACTAAGTCGATGCGAAACTCTACTTGCCTCTGAGGTGGCAGTCCAGGCAAGTCTTCTGGGAAGACTTCTGGATACTCCCTTACTACAGGGATGTCTTCAATTCTTGGCTCCACAGCCTTCTTATCCACAATGTGTGCCAGGAAGGCAACACATCCTTTCTGCAAACACTTCCTTGCTTTCAAGCAGCTGATAATCCTCAACGGCGTCTCACGCTTTTCTCCATGAACAACAATGGTCTCATCATCATTGGTTGGGATACGAACAACCTTTTCGTGACAAACTATCTCAGCTTTGTTGCTTGATAACCAATCCATCCCTACTACCACGTCGAAGCTTCCCAACTGGACTGGTAGTAGATCTAGAGTGAACTCACGTTCTCCCAATTCAATCACATAACCTCTGATAACTTCATTGGCTTCTACTAACTTCCCATTGGCTAATTCGATCGAGTAGGGAATATCTAATTTATTAGCGGCTAACCCAAGCATATTCTTAAATTCTAATGACACGAAGCTATAATCGGCACCAGCATCAAACAAAATAGATGCAAAAGTTTTGGTTGTTAGAGAACGTACCAGAAATCACACCTGGATCCTGGCATGCCTCACAAGCTCCGATGTTGGATCTTCTTTCACGGTCTTGTTTCAACTTCGGGCATTCCCTCTTAAAATGTCCAACGTCCCTACAATGGAAGCATCCTAGCATTCGGCCATTTCCTTTCCCATTTCCACCTAGAGCGTTGTTACTGTTTTCTCCTTGTATGGGACTCTTCATCCCACAACCTCCTTTGTCGTGTCCTCTCCTCCCGTTCCTAGGCTTCTGACATTCACAATCATGGTGATACTTGCACCCAGCACATCTTGGTTTAGTTTCTAAGTAAATCTTATCATTGGCCTGTTTGTTGTTAGGGCAATCTTTCTTGAAATGCCCTTTGTCCCCGCAGTCAAAACAACCTCGAATAGATCTTTGTTCATCATTATTCGTTTGGGTATCTTCGGTAAGCTTCCTTTTGTTCTTTCCAGACGACTCTACCTGAGTTTCCTTGTCAGGGTTTGCAAGTTTCTCTAGTCTAATTGCTTCCGTAGCGAGTGCCAAACCCATCTTACTTGCAACAATAGTTGTTGGTGGCGTAGATGCTGTCATCAAGCTCAAGACTTGAGGCGCCAGTTCCCAAATGAATTGTTCCAATTTCTTCAGTTCTGGTTTTACCAGGTACGGAACAATTCGTGACAGATCATGAAGTCGTTGCACGTACTCCAACACCTTCGGACCTTCCATCATTAGGCTCCGAAATTCATCTTCCCACTTCTGGGTTTCCGTTTGGGGGCAATACTTCTTATGCATCATTCTTTTCAACTCATCCCAAGTTAACGCGTATGCTGTAGTTAGGCCCATTATTCGAACCTGAAGATTCCACCATAATCGAGCTCCATCTTGAAACAACTCAGAAACGTATGGGACTTGTTGTTCGGGCGTACAGCCACTCGTTCGAAAGATGGAATCCATACTTTCAATCCATTTTACAAAAGTTATGGCACCCCCAGTGCCGTCGAACTTCGGAGGCTTGTAGTTGAGGAAGTGCCAGTAGGAACAACCGTTATTTTCTGAGGTACCTCTGATAGGTTCGGAGCGTAGGGCCTCGTGCTGTGCTATAGCTGCAGCAATTATTTCTTTAAGTTCTGCCTCAGAGGTGGGCATGCGCATTTCGCGTCTTGGCGGCATCTTCTAAAAGATGTTTCACATAGGTTAGGTCATAGCAAGTGAAGCGTACGTATGCATTCAACAATACCAACACATAACATCTCATGCTATCAACAAATCAATCACATAACATCTTATGTTATAGGACATAAACAATAGATTGAATCATCACAAGTGATGAGAATACTGCGATTGTATTGCCACAATTCGAGACCACAAAGTAAAGCTTACAAGTACACCACTATATCATACAACACCAATGACTTAGTAGGGGACGACCCTAGACAAGTCGTGCAATCGCTGGACATGTTCAGGGGCCTCTGGTTCGTCCATTCTCAAATTCCAGGACTCCACGTCAAGCTTCTGAATTTCAGTCCTAAAACAACATTTCTTCTCAATCGTTTCCTTGAGCTCGTCCCAGCTCAGTGTATAAGCAGCGTCTGTGCCAAGGGTCTGAACCTGGAGGTTCCATTAAGAGAGTGTGCCATCTAGAAATATCCCTGAGATGTAGGTAACACTCTGTTGGGGCGATCAGTTACTCATCCTTAGAATGGAGTCGGTCTTTTCGGACCGACGAACAAATGCAACGGTGCCTCCTGTTTTATCGAAGTTCAAAGGCTTGCAGTTCAGGAACTGTTTATAGGTGCAGCCAGTTGGATGGTTATTTCCAGTAACGCCATCGTTGTACTTAGAGCGGAGGGCTTCATGTCGTGCATTTATCGGTGAGATGCGTTCTTGCAGCTCGGCTTCTGTCCTTGGCAACGTACTGGTGTTTGTGTCATGTCTAGGTGACATTCCCTTTTGTCGAAGTGGTGTGAAGCGGGTTAGACAACGTTTCAATTGTCTATGAGGTGTATATAGCAACATAAGCCATCATGTAATCACCCAATTTCACACGCAAATATACTCACTGTATGAGTGGGGGAGTAAATTTCTGAGCCTACACATAGGCCTGCCAATTTGGCTTGTGGCTCGTGATAGAATGAACTCGAGGTTGCATCGCCCTGGGTCATTCGTGTTTAAGTTATTTCCTGCTGCATTGGTTATCATTAGCTTGACCTGCAGAGTCCACCAGGATTCCTGTGCACTACAAATCGTTATTACGTGGGCCCCCGTAATAATAAATTGTCTTGCACAGTTACCCCAAAATTTTCTCTCATCCAAGCAGATGATCAATCAAGGAGCAACAGCAGGTGCATCGGCATGAACTGGGTCATGTTCCAATGCGGGGTCAGGAGCAACGCCTGGCTCAGGGGCCACGGCTAGCTCCGAATCAAAAACTCCATCTCAAAATCAGCTGGATCAACAAACACAGGGGTCGACAGGGCTACAGGATCCCCCAAGGGCTGGTCTAAGTGCATGAACTCAATGTCATGGTCTGGATCAACACCAGGCGGAAAAACAGAATTGTCCTCATTATCGCGATCAAACTCAAATCTGTGTGCGGGATCCGGTGCAGCTGATGATGCCATATCAGGGTCGGCGTCGTGTAAGTGGTGCTGCATTCCCTGTGTGTGCGAAGATGCGGATGTTAGAAACTCAAATGAGTCTGGGATAGGGGAATGGACATGAGTTTCCCCTACAGGAGCGTCCGCATGCAGTAGTCTAATACCAGCAGTAATAGGGCCTTGCCCTCAAGTGGGTCCTCCTCTTAATAGTTCGACATCGTCTTCAGAGACAACGTCGGGGCATATCAACAACGAGATAAGCGGCAAGGGGCACAGGAGCAGGGATCACCGCGAGTGGCAAGTTCCCAACAAGATGGCCATCAGTAGGCTCTGCTACGACTTCAGGCAGCGCAAAAGGGCTGAAAGTCGTCATTGTCTGTGCCGGTAGTATCGGAAATGTACACCTCGTGCTTCGATGAAACTATGTCGTCTGACACTATGGCCATGGGATTCGTAGTGTCCACCTTTCTAGTACTTGATGAAAGCATGACGTTTGTAACACAAACACATATACGTATAATAATCAGTCATATAGTCATATAAACATGTAGTCACCACGTAAACATTCAAATCATTCTCCTAGTCTCACTAGCCACTTCTCCTAGTCTCACTAACCAACTACCTCGATCTCTCAGACCGAGCCTCGGCCTCTCAGACCGAGCCTCAGCCTCTCAGACTAAGCCTATAATAATGAATAAAATGTGCTCAACATTTGTTTGTAAAAAGTTGTGGATCTGGACTTAAGTGGTATGCAGTAAAATGTTTTCGTGAGAGCCCTAGTGATCATAGTCTAGACTCGAGAAAGAATCCTAGTTCGCTATGATCAGAGCTCTGATACCAAGCTGTCACACCCTGGCTTTGCGGAAGCGTGGTTAATTTGGTGTGACTTCTTAATACCATAGCTTAATCATAACCAAGCTATATGAATTAAAAACATGCAAGATCATCCATTAAGTTTTGAAAACCAAATACAGTACCATTGTTTTAACGGGAACATACCCTAACAACCATAACCTTGTTCAACAGACATTACAAACTTGAAACATAACATAGACATGGTTTAAGGATTGTGTCTTGTCCAGGAAAGAGACACATCCCCTAAACCCCGGATGACCTCGGAAAACTAGTGCAGCGGAAAACATGCCATACCGTGCCAGATCTCGTTAATTTCCTGAAATACATGTAAGTTGAAAAATCAACAATAATGTTGAGCGAGTTCATGTGTAAGTGAGTATGTAAAACACTTGTGAGTAAAGAAATAATCGTGGTATGTAGCTAATAAGGGGACTTGTGATCACCAATGGTTTGCAAGGCCACTGATATATGTGAAGTGCAAATAGGGAGACTCAAACCTAGCAGATTTCGCCACGGCATTTGTATGTGGACAAAGTCACCCCAAGGACCGTTTCTAGTTTGGCCTGGGGCTGGGCTCGCTACACCCAGATAGATCTACCGCTCCTGTCCCTCGGTCCCGACATGAGGACTAATGGCCTCATATTGCTCCTACCCACTCACATGATCGGAATAAAACACCTCCTTACGCTAACCATACCGTATATAAAGTACTTGTAAACAAAGTAACATGTATTTCACCCCCGCAGTTAAGAAAACTGAAAACAGTTAGAGAAAAGGGGGACATGAACTCACAGTGAAGCGTCTCTACCAAGTATCTCCAAATCAGAAAGCTGTGCGACGACCTACAAGTGCTAATTCTATTAGACGGACGGCCGTGCCTTAGCTTTATAGTTTAAGTTTTTGGGAAATAGTTAGAAAACTATTTCGTGTTCATGTTCTGTTTATACTTGGTAGTTATACTCCTTCCCAAGGATGGGGGATACCATATATGTGCGTAAGTTACGTTTTAATAATCGAGTGGTAATATAATTACCGGTGTAACTTATATATTCATGTGAAAGCGTTTGTATTATTTTGGATTCGTTAACGTTTGTAAATATTATTTTTACTCTAAAAACAATATTTATGTATTTTCACAAAATAATCATAAACAGTGCTGTGACAATATATATATTTATCACGTTAATTTTTGTGAAAATCCCACCTCCGAATATTAGTAAATAAAGTCATGGCGAAATTTATATTTTGAAAACATGTCAAAAATAATTCTAACACTTGTTGTGCAAATATTTCTAAGTGTTAGGTATTTAGAAAAATTTCGCCAGAGTTTCCTCTGTAACTGGAGGTGGCCACGCTTTCAAGCGTATCATTTTCTTTTAACAAATAAATCAATCAATGTTCTCAACATTATCAAACAACTTTCCAACATTCTAACTAGTCAAGGATAGACATAATCGCAAAAATGTATGAATTTGTGGTTTGTCTAAAATATGTAGTAAATCTCTTTACTTTTACTGGATCTTTTGTGTAAATAATCCGATTTCGTAAAAACCTCGTTTTTAGAGAAAATCCATCTTTACAACTTCTAGTAACTTTTGACAAACTAGTTCTTTGTCGGATCTTTTCATTTCACAAGTGTTTACACACTTGTGGTTTATAAAATATGCTTATTATTGTAAGATCCATATTTCAAAATACATGGTTCCCTTGATATGTGGTCCTTTGAAAATACCGGGCGTAGATACGTAGATCTACTAGTTTTAAACACCTTTGTACAAGTTAAATCACTTTTACACCAATAAAACACTTTTACACAAGTTCATGCTTCGTGTGTGGTAGAGTTTCACCTTTTAACCCTTGTATTATTCAAAAACGAGCTTATGTTAAGATCCATGATCTTACTAAACCGGGTTAAATGGTGATCCAAGCTACCACATCATAGATCGGGTCTAAATAAGCACATATTTCAAATACTACAACTTTTACACATTCCATATGCTATTAACCACCATTTTAAGTATGTTTAGAAAACTTTTGTGCATCATCTTGCATTTTAACGAGATTTAACCGACATAATTCCTTTTAACCACTTTAGATTAGTTCAAAAATGAGTTGTAAACAATATACCTCTAGCTCAAGGCTAGGGAAGATTCTTGGCGAAAAACGAGTGGATAAAAGCCAAAGAAAGTGGTCCTTCGCGCTCCGAGTGCACCAAGACTCCTAATGTGAGACCCTTGATGTTTGTATAACCTTGGAATGGCTTGAACAAGAACCGAAAATATGATGGATGGCAAGGGGATGTTCGGCCGAGAATAGAGAGGGCAAGAGAGAAGAGTTCTTGTTTTTGTGTTGAGTGACAAATGAACTTAGGTGTATTAACAAGTTACTTATAGACAAAGATTAAGCATGTTTAACCATTGGACACAATGTGTTGGTGCACACATCTGTCGTCTTCGTCTTAGTATCGAGTCTCGGTTCGGTGCAGAGCTAATCAAGACATGATGTCATGATGACATCATCTAGATGACATCATCAATGACATCATATCACAAGTACACGTGAAGATTCAAATTATGCATGAAATCAGATTGAAAGTTTCGCTTCAAGACAAATTTCAAAGTCAAAATGAAGATTTCGCTTCAAAGAAATTTGTGGAGGATTTCGCTTGAAGACTTCCAAGCGAAATCATATTTCTATAAATAGGCTACCTGACTTTTCATTTATAACAGTTTTTCTCAGAGCTATACCGAAGTGCTGCCGGTTTTTCTTCTGAATGTAAAGGTTGTCAAATTAATATACAAGAAGATTAAAGTGTATCTCAAGCTGTTTCATTGTCCGTTTCTTAGTTTCCGCCTCTGAAATGGACTAGAACTCTTCCAAACGACTCGTTTAGGTCGGAATCCGATCCTACAATTGGTATCAGAGCCAGTGAAGAAGAGTTCTAGTCCATTTCAGAGGCGGAAACTAAGAAACGGACAATGAAACAGCTTGAGATACACTTTAATCTTCTTGTATATTAATTTGACAACCTTTACATTCAGAAGAAAAACCGGCAGCACTTCGGTATAGCTCTGAGAAAAACTGTTACAAATGAAAAGTCAAGTAGCCTATTTATAGAAATATGATTTCGCTTGGATGTCTTCAAGCGAAATCCTCCACAAATTTCTTTGAAGCGAAATCTTCATTTTGACTTTGAAATTTGTCTTGAAGCGAAACTTTCAATCTGATTTCATGCATAATTTGAATCTTCACGTGTACTTGTGATATGATGTCATTGATGATGTCATCTAGATGATGTCATCATGACATCATGTCTTGATTAGCTCTGCACCGAACCGAGACTCGATACTAAGACGAAGACGACAGATGTGTGCACCAACAGACTCCCCCTCAGATGTTGACGAGTCTTAAGTGTCGAGTCTTCTCAATCTTCAGTCTTTATCAGTCTTTGATCTTCCTTCACTCTAACTTTCTTCAACTAATCTCCTCCTCGGATGATGTAACTCTCTTTAAAGTGGCCTTTCTCCCTGCAACGAAAACAAACAACTTTAGATTTATCAAATCCAAGATTAGAAAGATTTGCATCCAAGAAATCAGTTCTTCCTGTAACCAATCTAAATTTTTCTGCTCTCCTCAAAACACTAGCTAAAGCCCATTTAATATCCATCAGTTCTAGCTCCTCTGCATCAATTTGGTCATAATCTTCCTTTGTCAGCATCGGATTACCAATTTTTTCGGCAATCAATCCTTCATAAGACTCTAATGCAGTGACCAATAATCCCATATGATGCTTTACAACTTCTTCAGAATAATTTTGACCATTTTGAAGATGTAGAGCTACATTGCACTGAAGTAGATGACCATTTCCAGTAGATGAACTTTGAACACTTGGAGGATTCACCGTTGAAAACCCACTAGTGTTGACTGATCCTTGACTGCTTGGTGTAGATTGATTTCCAGCACTAAATGCAGTTTGTATCTTTGGACTTGCTTCAGCAGTTTGAACATTTCCTTTATAATACAATTTGATATCTTGTTGATGAGTAGAACTGTTCATTCTAGCAATTTTCTGCTGCTCCAGATCCTGTGCCTCCAACTTTTCTATAAACTGTGCAATCGATAACTTTTTATACTGTCCTGAATTTTTCAATATCATCATATATGTACCCCATTCCTGTTGCGGTAAAGCATCAGCAAGCTTTTCAACCCATTCTGCTGCATTTTTCTTAATCTTCAACTGTGACATGGTACGTACAAGATGACAATATCTTTCAATAAGACTCTTTGTTGTTTCACCAGGCATGCACGTAAACAGTTCAAACTCCTTTTTCAACAAAGCTGCTTTACTCTGTAACATTTCAGTGCTTCCCTCAAATTTCTTTTCAAGTGCTTCCCAAATAGAATAAGCGTTTTCATCATGCTGAAGCAACACAAATATATCTTCTTTTATCGCTTGTTGTAGCAAATTGATCATCATTTTCTCTCCTCTATAACTTTCCCTCTCTTGTTCAGTAAATTCAGATATGATTTTATCAGCTCCCGTTGTATTCTTTGGTCTCTCATACTCAGTTTCAATGCTCTCCCAGGCTTTTAGATGATTCGCCTGAACCCAATTCTCAAACCGTTTCTTCCACCCGTGGTAATCTTCAATTCCCATAAGCTTCGGGGGTTTTTGCATTGTTCCGGTTTCATTTTCTGCATTCATGTTTTGAGCAATTGAAGCTGGAGTAGTCGAGGGTGTAGCAAACGCGTTGTAGAACTCAGAATCCATTTTTTATAGCAACTTGAATCTCTTGTAGAAACCAACAAATACCTTTACAACACAAACAAAATACAATCAGTTTAAACTCTTATCAATTAGCAGAATAAGACTGATACTCGAACTGGTGAATTTCTGTGCGGACTGAAATGTTGACCAACTATGCGAACTTCTAGGACCAGAATCGAATTCAAGTGACTTGACTCTTTGAAACTTTTGAACTCCAAACCGTACGGACTGACAGAAACCACGACTCAAACCACGCAACCTGAGTACACACTGTGCAACTTGACTGACAAACGTACTGATCAAACAGTGCTCCAAACCTTGTGACCTGATTAATGACAACTAACAACTGACAAACAATTTGAGCTTTTAAGATTTCCAATGAAGCGATGAAAAGTCACTTGTTTTTTTTTTTTTTAAATACGTATACATGTACTTCAAACAACACAACACATGAATCAATAATATCAATATTCAAAGTAACTTTCTTGAACTAATTCCACACAAAACGACAATTTTAAATGTGAAACAATATCATTGGGCCTATACACTTTAGTGAACTGACAACAACATTTAAAACTATTACATCAATGATGACTTCAGAAGTTCACATGAATTGTTTTCTAAATCTCGTGGCTGACAACGTCTATTACCAAATTTGTTTTTAATTGAACCAAACAATTTACTAATATCTGATAGTGGTCGACAACTTTAACACATTCCGATAAACTCAATTTTTCATATGCACATCATACAATTTCTATTAAGCCAACTGATATATAAAGTCAATCACACACTCACATGAATCCTTGAATTGTCAATCAATCAAATCACACATCTCTAATTTCATGAAAACTAAGTGATTATATTAATGCAAGAGTGGCCGACAATTTCAATAGTCAAGAGAATATGATTTGACCTAACTATCACCTTTTAACAGTTCATATGTCAATTAACTAATATCACATACAACCGACATTCTCATTTAATGATGAATAATCACATGACAATCTGAACAACCGATACATCCTCATGCAAACAACAACACATGCTAAACTGACACATACCACATGATGACTACCTCGATTTATGTATCACAAAGTACTTTTTAATTCTAATTTGACCGTTCAATCTTATCACATGATTTTGTTTTATGTTTTCACACAACTCGAAATGTCACAGTCAACGTACTTCAAGCGAAATCCAAACGTATTTTAAACAAGCTACTGTTTTCAAGCGAAATCCTCAATTTCGCTTCAAACTCTCGTTTTTTTTCAAGCGAAATCTAGTCTAAACAGTTGCTGATGTCATCTTTTGTTCGAACAATTGAAGCGAAATCACAGAAAATTACAAGTATTAGATTGAATTTTAACTTGAAACTTTCAAGGATTGATTAAAACATGTTTACGCACAACATATAAGAAATTCAGCCGATTTTATCCGTAAAATGTTTTGTTTTTCGAAAAAGAAAGGTGTAGAAACAGATTTTACGGCTGAATCAACAAGAACTCTTCTTCACTGGCTCTGATACCAATTGTAGGATCGGATTCCGACCTAAACGAGTCGTTTGGAAGAGTTCTAGTCCATTTCAGAGGCGGAAACTAAGAAACGGACAATGAAACAGCTTGAGATACACTTTAATCTTCTTGTATATTAATTTGACAACCTTTACATTCAGAAGAAAAACCAGCAGCACTTCGGTATAGCTCTGAGAAAAACTGTTACAAATGAAAAGCCTACAACCCTATATATAATGGACATGATTTCGCTTGAAACCATTCAAGCGAAATCTACATGAATATCTTCAAGCGAAATTGACAGTTTTAACTTTGTCTTGAAGCGAAATCATCCAACAACGTGCAATCTGTTTCAACTTAATGTATTTCACTTTTGTCCTTTTGTGATAAGATGCAATGATGATGTCATTAATGTGATGTCATCATCCTTGATGATGACATCATGCTTGTTTAGAACCGCACCGAACCCGAGACTCGATACAAGACGAAGACGACAGATGTGTGCACCAACAGACTCCCCCTCACATCAATGTCATCATGTTCAGCACTTGAAACTTTGAAAATCAGCTTTCCAACATCAGTTACCGAAAATCTTTTTGGATTTTTCAAAATTTATGCTAAAACACACTGAAAATCTTTTTGGATTTTTTAATGTAAAGAAATGCAGTAAAGAAATATTTACAAACAATATTTTTGTGAGTTCGTGTAAGAGGATCATATCAGTTTTTGAGACAAGTCATCAACACCGTTAAGCTTCATTTCATATTAAGTTCTAAACAATTCACCTAGATTGTCAGTATATTTGTCCACTTAAATTTTCACACAAAGTTCAATTGATCCGAGATACGATGTTAATGTTTTAAGCACTTAAACTTATCCGTGTGTCCCACTACTTGAATATACTCCCGTATCCAGATCCCAATATTCAGTCTTACAGGTGAGTATACCACAGATGATATCTGTAAGGGGAATAAATTATGCAACCGTGATAGCTCAGGTCAGAACTTCCGTTCAGCAGAGAGCCTAGTTGACTTTTAGGTGTGTCCCCTTTAGAGGATCTTTTGAATTACAACAGCCATGATTAGCATTATTCAATGTTTCATCATTTTTTAGCTGAGGGTGGTGCTATATTTCAAGCAAGCAGAAAGTATTCTCCGGGGACTAGGCCATTGCTTCCGCAAAATCAGAAGTCCCGGGATAATACCCCAGATATCACTGAGCATAAAGACCTAGTATCTCAGAATAAGGGACCTTTCAAACGAGATTTCAGGGGTTACCTATATATCCAAGATGTTGTTCCCCACGAAATAAGCAAGTTTGAATTTTAGGTTTATATCTCGTCACAATCTACTAAATGTGCAAAAACCTACTGGCATATCCGCAGTGAGATTGTTTATCACATTTTAACTTCCATTTCTTTAGCATGTTGTGACAGTCTACTGATGTACTATCATTTCCTCTATTCACAACGAAACTCATTTTTGAATTTTATCATGTTTTTGGCTTTTTCAAATTTTCAAATGTTTTTGGATTTTCTGAAATTTTCTACTCCCCCTAAAATGCAAACACATTTTAGGAAATTTGAAAACAAATTTTGATACTCTACCTGTACAGTTTGTTTTCTTAAAAAAATGACTTTTTGACACCTTTCCAAGAAAAGCTTGCTGATGCTTTACCGCAACAGGAATGGGGTACATATATGATGATATTGAAAAATTCAGGACAGTATAAAAAGTTATCGATTGCACAGTTTATAGAAAAGTTGGAGGCACAGGATCTGGAGCAGCAGAAAATTGCTAGAATGAACAGTTCTACTCATCAACAAGATATCAAATTGTATTATAAAGGAAATGTTCAAACTGCTGAAGCAAGTCCAAAGATACAAACTGCATTTAGTGCTGGAAATCAATCTACACCAAGCAGTCAAGGATCAGTCAACACTAGTGGGTTTTCAACGGTGAATCCTCCAAGTGTTCAAAGTTCATCTACTGGAAATGGTCATCTACTTCAGTGCAATGTAGCTCTACATCTTCAAAATGGTCAAAATTATTCTGAAGAAGTTGTAAAGCATCATATGGGATTATTGGTCACTGCATTAGAGTCTTATGAAGGATTGATTGCCGGAAAAATTGGTAATCCGATGCTGACAAAGGAAGATTATGACCAAATTGATGCAGAGGAGCTAGAACTGATGGATATTAAATGGGCTTTAGCTAGTGTTTTGAGGAGAGCAGAAAAATTTAGATTGGTTACAGGAAGAACTGATTTCTTGGATGCAAATCTTTCTAATCTTGGATTTGATAAATCTAAAGTTGTTTGTTTTCGTTGCAGGGAGAAAGGCCACTTTAAAAGAGAGTGCAGGAATCAGGAGCCGAGAGGAGCAAAGGAGTCTGCTGGAAAAGATGATTATTATCGAAAGACCATTTATCAGCAAATCACTCATCAACCACATCAACAAAAGGAACCTCAAACGGCACATGGAAAAATGATCGAAGATGCAAACAAGAAAGCTTACTATGGCATCATGGATCAAGATGACGAGAAATTGGCTGAAGGATTTAGCTGGGACAAGTACATTCCAGCTGATTCAAATGTTGGAGCGTTTATTGCTCATATTATTCGAAAACCGGAAATGCTGAAGGAATGGATGGAAGTGTTATCTGATGAGGAGAAAAGTGAAGATGAAGGATCTGTTTCATCTGAAAACAGTTCGTCAGAGACAAGTGACAGTGAAGAAGAAATTGAACAGATTAATATTGGAAAAACTCACTTATCTTCTGATAGTTTTGAATTTTATTTTGCAGAAAAATTGAAGAAACTAAAAGAAAGGAAAGCTGCAAAAGATTTAAAAGAAGTCAAAGTGATTGAGAAGATTGTGGAAGTTGAAAAGATAGTTGAAGTCGAGAAGATTGTTGAAATCACAAAACCTTGTCTTACATGTTTAGAGTTGATGCGTGTGAAGTGTCGTATATTTTAGGTGTATATTTTAAGCCCTTTTTAACACTTATTTTAGCCAAGTTTTAAATTTATAAAACACGATATTTCACTAACACTAAACACACATATGGGCAAGTGCACCCATCGTTGAGTGTAGTATAGCGTTGGTAAGATACCGAGGTCGTCCAAGGACACAAGAGCTTTTAATACCGGTTTATCCTCAACGTCTAACCAAAATAAAAGTTTAGAAAAATGTTTTAAACTAAGAAAAATAAAAACTAACTAAAATGCTGAAAATAAAAATAAAATAAAAACAGATAGACAAGATGAATCACTTGGTTCCGACTCGTATCTAGTATAACCTTTGATTATTTCCGCACTTTTGCACATAATTAAGAGATTATCTTAGTTATTGTAGTAGGCCCCTCTTTTGAAGGTGACGTTACCCTCACCCCAGTAGTTTGAGTCAGCAGGGATACAATCCTAAAGGGGTGGATTATTGGAAGATAATGAATTAAGTTATTAATGCAGTATTGTGGTAGGCCCCGCTTTTGGCGGTGACGTTACCCTCGACTAAGTAGTCTGAGTCAGCAGGGATACAGTCCTAAATAGCCGGGTTATAGTATTAATAGTAGTTAACTTATGAGGGAATCAAAGAGTTTGGACCCCCGCCATCCAATACCGTGAAGTATTGAAGGAGGTCCTACTAAATTTGACCCAGGTCCATTGCAGGACCTCTAAACGCTGAACAATGGCAAGACCTTTACCAAACGGTTCCCTTAACCCCCTACCAGGTAGCCAACATACCTCCATATAGACCGTGGAGATATGAATGGTGAAAATCCTTTATTTTATATAGACAATAAAATAATGCCAAGACACCACGGACAAACGATAAGGAAAGATCACCTTCAACATAAGTAACTAGTTATTAAAGTCATTAATACAAAACCAAATAAAAAGTGCAAAAGATTAGAAATAAAAAGTATTATACTAGACACTTTGTCTTCACCAAGTGATGTAAGAGACTTAGGCAAACATGGCCTTGATTGTCAAGAACTCTTACGATCAATCTTGGATCCCGAGACGACTCACGCACTCTATGATGGACAATGGATGATGGTGGTGGATGATGGTGTTGTGATGGTGGTGGGTGGTGGATGAAGTGTGAGAGAGGTGGTGCCAAGGGATGAGTTGCAATGAAACCAAGCACTCCTATTTATAGGCTGAACAGAAGCCTGGGCACGGCCCCGTGCCCGTCTGACACTCTCTCTCTTCATTAATTGTAATTCGCAATTACAATTAATGCGCCTGCAGTACTTTCGGCACGCCCCCCGTGTCCGCTGAGCACGGCCCGTGGTGGGCAATAGAAGCTTCTATAGGTTTGTCTTTTCTGCTGCTTCTTGGGCACGGCCCCGTGCTGGCTGAGCACGGGGCGTGTTCAGCCTTCTGTTTTCTCTATTTTGCTTTGGAAGGTGCCGTTGAGGGTTCGGGCAATCCACTAATGTTCCTTTTCTTGTATTTATGTTGGATTTAGCTGTCTTTTTGCTTCTTTTGCGTTTTTGAGCTCATTTAATCCTGAAAATACAAAAGGAAGACAAAAACACTCTTTTTCCAATATTAGTACTAAAAAAGGGTTAGTTTTATGCCTCATTTGATGTAATTTATATGTTGCATTTTACACACATCAAGAGTCTTGTAAACAGTGTATAGAAAAAGATGAAAGGTTTAGTGAGTTAGAAAAGTTGAAAGAAAAATTGTTGTTTGATGTAAAGAATTTGAAAAGGTCGTATGATGTATTGAACAGACATGTAAATGGTCTGGAGAAGACTAACTCTGAGAGAGAAAAAGCTTTGAAGATGTTGAATGCTACCATGATGACAAAGCAAAAAGAGATCAACATGTACATAGAAGAATGTGCAAAGAGGAAAAAAGAGTTGGATAGTGAAGCAGCCGAGAATGAAAAAATCAGAAGATTGCTGCAAAGTTACAAAGGTTGTGATTACATAATCGATAGAATTTATCCAACAGTTGAAGGATTTGAAGCTTTTAAAGATGAAGAAACAAAGCCAAAGAAGAAAAAGGATACTGGTAAGAAACAGGGTGTATGTTATAACAAGTGTCCACCTCCGATTTGGGAAGGTTACTCGCCTAGAAAACCTAACGAGGAAGAACTAAAACAGGCGGTCAATATTAAGCTAGAATCCGAGATAACCGATGTTTTACCAGACAATATTGACGTCACGTTCACAGCGTCCGACACAGATCATGAGTCCGAACTGATAAAAAGAGTGGTCGATCAGGTGTTGGATAAGGATGAGGAGTCAGAGTCAAAGTCCGAGTCCGAAAGTTCGTGTCAGTCAGTTGGGAGTTCGAGTTCATCCGAAAAGAGTTCAAAATCGTCGGGAAAACGGGTTTATAGTAAAGAATTTTTGTTGTCAAAATCTAATTTGAGTGACGAAACATTTGAAGTTGCATATACTTTGAATGATTCTGACAAATTATATTTTGATAAAGAATTCCCAATTAGAAGTGTTCGGTATGACATGATTAAAAAGGTTTTCAAAATGACAGAAATTAATATTTCTGAAATTAAAGATTTAAATCCTACTGGAAAACCTAAAAAATACACTTCAAGAGTTCAACAACGGTTAAACAAGAAAAAAAGTTACAATTCTGGTTCTGGTTTTCAAAAGAAACCAAACCACAATCGTAGCTACAAAAAGAAAGGAATTGGTTTTATTCCACCTAAAAACTATAAAAATGAAGAATATGTTCGAGATTATAAATCAAAAATTACATATGTTGCAGGAAATAGTCATGAAGAAGAAGCAAAGAGCTCATTCTGGAAACAGTCAACCCAGGAGTTTCTTGCTGAAAAGATGAAGCATGGAGCTTATCAGAAGAAAGAAACAAGAACCTGTTT
The DNA here is from genome assembly GCA_030545235.1 of Helianthus tuberosus. Lineage (NCBI taxonomy): Eukaryota > Viridiplantae > Streptophyta > Magnoliopsida > Asterales > Asteraceae > Helianthus > Helianthus tuberosus. The sequence goes on along the minus strand of CM060364.1, from coordinate 85,669,095 downwards.
CCGATGCAATGAAGTTGGTCATATTGCATGGAACTGTCCTCAAGCAACAAAAACAAAACAGGGAGTTTCTGAAAAACTGAAAGAAGTTATTGTTGACAAAGTTGAACCACCAACTGAAAGATTCAAAGTATTCAAAAATTCAACATATGAAGTTGGTGAATGTTCAAAAAGATTTTACAAGAAAAGGGGAAATCTTGACAACCAAGCTTGGGTTGTTAAGAAATCAGAGGTAAAATCTGGCGATGAATCTGATTCCACAAAGTCAGAGGAGCCACAGGTTGAGGTAAAAAGTGAAAACTCAGTGACTCTAATGGATGATGTTCATTTTCCACCATTGAGAGCTGAGAATTTTAAATCAAAGGTTGGAAAAGTTGATATTTTAAATCAGGGTTATTCTGAGAAGGATAACTTTGATATTGAAAAAGCGTTTAATGGGAAAGTTAAGAAAATGATTGGTAAAATGATTGATGGGAAGGCTAAAGGGGTAAAAGAGTTTTATGCTACAAAGAAGGCAACTTATAGCCCAACCCCTAGTGAAGTTGAGAAGCTTACACCCAAGGCTGGTCAGGCTTGGGTGGATATTTTCTTTCATTGAAAAACCTGACTTGCCGGAGCTCCCAGGTTGGTAAGAGTGGAGCAGGAATCGGCATCATTCTTTATATCAGATTTTGATTGTGTTTAATTACAAGTGGTTGAAAGAGGTTTTCAACGTCAAGTGGTAAATCAAGGACATTAATTTGTACTTGATTTTCTACAAGAGATTGAATGAACAAAATGATGAACCATACTCCTAATTTTACAAGTGGTAAAATCAACAAAACCTATTTTCCGGAAAAATCATTTTGGTTAAAACAAACTTTAGTGTTTTGAAATCATTATGAGAAAATAGTTTTGTGTAAGGGGGAGTTCTGATTGTTTATGCCTAGTGGATGGCGAATTGAGGTGATTTGATATCGGTTGTCAAGTTTTTGTACAGTTTATTTTCAAATTTCCTTTCATGTGTTTGTATTTTAGGGGGAGTAGAAAATTTCAGAAAATCCAAAAACATTTGAAAATTTGAAAAAGCCAAAAACATGATAAAATTCAAAAATGAGTTTCGTTGTGAATAGAGGAAATGATAGTACATCAGTAGACTGTCACAACATGCTAAAGAAATGGAAGTTAAAATGTGATAAACAATCTCACTGCGGATATGCCAGTAGGTTTTTGCACATTTAGTAGATTGTGACGAGATATAAACCTAAAATTCAAACTTGCATATTTCGTGGGGAACAACATCTTGGATATATAGGTAACCCCTGAAATCTCGTTTGAAAGGTCCCTTATTCTGAGATACTAGGTCTTTATGCTCAGTGATATCTGGGGTATTATCCCGGGACTTCTGATTTTGCGGAAGCAATGGCCTAGTCCCCGGAGAATACTTTCTGCTTGCTTGAAATATAGCACCACCCTCAGCTAAAAAAATGATGAAACATTGAAAAATGCTAATCATGGCTGTTGTAATATAAAAGATCCTCTAAAGGGGACACACCTAAAAGTCAACTAGGCTCTCTGCTGAACGGAAGTTCTGACCTGAGCTATCATGGTTGCATAATTTATTCCCCTTACAGATATCATCTAGGTATACTCACCTGTAAGACTGAATATTGGGATCTGGATACGGGAGTATATACTGAGGTGGGACACATGTAGATGTTTAAGTCCTAAAACACTAATTCGTATCTCGAAACAGTTGAATTTTGTGTGAAAATTTAAGTGGACAAATATACTGACAATCTAGGTGAATTGTTTAGAACTTAATATGAAATGAAGCTTAACGGTGTTGATGACTTGTCTCAAAAACTGATATGATCCTCTTGCACGAACTCACAAAAATAGTGTTTGTACATATTTCATTTCTGCATTTAATTTCTGTTATTGTATTTGTGTTTCATTTTTGAAAAAATTCAAAAAGATTTTCGGCAACTGATGTTGGAAAGCTGATTTTCAAAGTCCAAGTGCTGAACATGATGACATTGATGTGAGGGGGAGTATGTCTTAATTGTCAAAATATGTTTTTAAATCATTAAGTGGTTCATCATGTGTATGTGATCTGAGGGAGAGTGATTGTTGATGCATATGAGAGTTGTTATTGATGCATTTAAATTGTTAAATTTAGAAAATTTATTTCTGGGTTAAGGATGTGCAGATATAGCCAGGCTTCAATCTTGAACTTGAAGATAGAGTGCCAGGTTTCGATATCTGAGGATTCTGATACTGTAAAAGCCAGACTACGATCCCAGCATGTTTTGAGGGGGAGTCTGTTAAAGAGAGTTACATCATCCGAGGAGGAGATTAGTTGAAGAAAGTCAGAGTGAAGGAAGATCAAAGACTGATAAAGACTAAAGATTGAGAAGACTCGACACTTAAGACTCGTCAACATCTGAGGGGGAGTCTGTTGGTGCACACATCTGTCGTCTTCGTCTTAGTATCGAGTCTCGGTTCGGTGCAGAGCTAATCAAGACATGATGTCATGATGACATCATCTAGATGACATCATCAATGACATCATATCACAAGTACACGTGAAGATTCAAATTATGCATGAAATCAGATTGAAAGTTTCGCTTCAAGACAAATTTCAAAGTCAAAATGAAGATTTCGCTTCAAAGAAATTTGTGGAGGATTTCGCTTGAAGACTTCCAAGCGAAATCATATTTCTATAAATAGGCTACTTGACTTTTCATTTGTAACAGTTTTTCTCAGAGCTATACCGAAGTGCTGCCGGTTTTTCTTCTGAATGTAAAGGTTGTCAAATTAATATACAAGAAGATTAAAGTGTATCTCAAGCTGTTTCATTGTCCGTTTCTTAGTTTCCGCCTCTGAAATGGACTAGAACTCTTCCAAACGACTCGTTTAGGTCGGAATCCGATCCTACACAATGTCCCCTTGATATTTAGCATCCAAGATTAGGAGATCTTGTAGTACCATTTATGTCCCCTAGGGGACCGAATTCGGTCAAGAGGGGGGGGGGTCTTTAGTTCGATCTCAACTAGGTGGTTAGGGTAACCAAGTTAAGTTAGTTAAGTGTTAAGTGTTTAACCCCGTTACTTGTATGTTATGTGTTATGGCGGGTGTTAGGGTAATCAGGGACCCTAACTGGCTCAGAAAAAGATAGATAGTGAAAATAATAATATTTTCATGTTCCGGGTAAAGTCCGGTTGTTCGGTTGGATAGTAATCCGTTAAAGCGTTAACAAAGCTTTAAAGTGTCGTTATTGTTATTTTTAGTGACACATCTTGTTTCCGACACTTTGGAAAGTGTCTAGTAGTATTTTCCCCATGTTTTGGCACTTTACTAGTCAGCTAGAAGATGGATTATTTATTAAAGTGCTGTGTTTTGTACTTAAAGTACGTTTTAGGCACATCCAATCAGTGTATCTTATTCCTAGAGACGCAGTTCTACAACCCTTGTATCCTACACTCACTATTGGTGTAGCAAAATATCTTAGGCTCTTATAGGCCTTAGAGGCAGTGTTTGCCTGATGCTGGCTTTATCAGCATGTTCAGTAGGTTATCCGTGTATCGTGCTACTGTGCTTTTTGTGCATCATGTTTGTCACTAAGGTGCCGTATGTAAATAATGTAGTGACAGCAAGCAAGTGTGATGCAAGTAAGTACATGTATCAGTATTTAAGTAGCAGTTCATCAGCTAGTTCAAGCAAGCACAGTAATTAAGCAGTAATTAATCATTAATTAAGTCGTACGGATACCTGGTTTAGTGCGGGTTGTCACAAATTAACTCGGCAGTTTTCGGTTACCGAAATTAAAGAGGCTGTTTTTGAATGTGGGTCGGACAGGGCTCCGGGTCCGGATGGCGTGAATTTTAGATTCATAAAGAAATTTTGGTCTCTTTTTGAGCAAGATTTTAGGGAGATTATGAATAGCTTTTTCGAGTTTGGAAGGATAAATCAAGGGAGTGAGTCGTCTTTCATCACTCTGATCCCTAAAGTTAAGGATCTTACGAATCTAAAAGATTACAGGCCTATTAATCTTATAGGAGTTATCAGCAAAACAATCTCTAAAGTCACTGCCAACAGACTTAAAAAGGTTATTGGTAAGGTTATTTCTACCTCTCAGTCGGCGTTTGTTAGAGACAGGCACATTCTTGATAGCCCGTTCATGCTCAATGAGGTTATGGCTTGGCTTAAACAACGAAAGAAGAAAGCTTTTCTTTTTAATATCGACTTCGAGAAGGCCTATGATAACGTAAATTGGAAGTTTCTTATTGATATCTTGGGTCAGATGGGGTTCCCGGCTAGATGGAGGTTGTGGATGGAGGGGATTCTTTGGTCTGCTAGATCAGCGGTGTTGGTTAACGGCTCTCCCACTTTTGAATTTAAATGTCAAAAAGGTTTGAGAGAAGGAGATCATATTTCTTCTTTTCTCTTCCTGATTGTCATGGAAATTCTCTCGCGCCTTATTACCAACGCTTGCATCCTCGGTTTTTTCAAAGGGATTAACACCCCCAACGGAGGACCGGTGGTCTCGCATTTTCTTTATGCTGGCGACGCGCTTATTTTGGGGGAATGGAGCAAGGAGAATATTCAAACGGTTGCAAGAATTTTAAGGATTTTTCATATCTGTTCTGGATTAAAAATTAATTTTCATAAGTCAAATTTGTTTGGGCTCGGGGTCAATGAAGCAGAAACGGAAGATATGGCGTCTATCTTGGGATGCATGACAGGTTCGTTCCCTTTCAAATATTTGGGTATCTCGGTTGGAGCTAACATGAATCGGATAAACAATTGGTACCCGGTTGTGGAGACTTTTCAAAAGAGGCTTTCATCTTGGAAGGTTGTTTCTCTTTCTATTGGAGGTAGAGTCACTTTAATTAAAGCGGTGCTGAAGAGTTTGCCTATATACTATATGTCTTTGTTTAAGATTCCTGTTAAAGTGATGGAGAAACTTGAATCGCTGATGAGAAGGTTTCTTTGGGCTGGCAATGACAACGTCAAGAAAATGCATTGGGTGTCTTGGGACCGGGTGGCGTTACCGAAAAAGCTTGGGGGGTTGGGGTTATGTAAACTTAAGCATATTAATTTTTCTCTTTTGGCGAAATGGATTTGGAGGTTCAAAGTCGAAGAAGATAGCCTGTGGAAATTTGTTGTTCAGGCTATTCACGGGTCGGGCAAGAAGTGGGCTTCATTACCGTTGAACGCCGCCATTTTTAGTGATTGGAGGAATATTGTGAAACTGGAAGTGGTAACTGTTCTCAAAGGAAGCAGATTATCGTCTTTTATTTATAGCATTCCGGGAAATGGGAAGCTCACTCGTTTTATTTTTAGTGATTGTTGGATCAGAGATAGACCGTAAATGTATGTGTGGCCAAATTTATACGATAAGGATAGCGATAAATTCTGTTTCATTGCGGATCGGCTGAAGTTGGAGGAGCAGCTTCTGGAGTGCATTTGGGGCTGGTCGGTTCAGCTGTCCACCGATAGGGACCAGTCGGATCTCGTCGAGCTGGAACATCTGATAAGGGATGTTCGTATTACGGACCGTCCCGACAAATGGAAGTGGACAGGTAACCAGGAGGCTATCTTCACGGCGGCTGCAGTTAGAAAAATCTTAATTGAAGATAATGTTCCCAGGTTCGGCGACATTTTGGAGTGGGTGTCTTGGGTGCCGGCGAAGACATTCCTGTCGCTATCCCGAGCTGTTGTTTTTGTGGCGATTACGATGAGACAACGGATCATATTTTCACGGGCTGCTCGGTGGCGATTAGAGTTTGGCAGGCCTTCAGCGAGTTGGTGCGGCCTCCCCCTTTATTTGCTTTTGAGTTCAAAGATGTCACAGAATTCCATTTATCTCGCAATCTTGATAAGGAGAAGAGGAAGGTGATTAAAGGTTTGGTTATGGTTGGGTGTTGGTGTATTTGGAAGGCGAGAAACGAAAAAAAATTCTCTAACGGTAGAGGCAGGTTCGAAGACATAGTGGGATATTTAAAGTCGTTCGGTTTTTTATGGTTGAGGAATAGATCGAATCATAAAGGTTTAAATTGGGTTGAATGGTGTAAATTCCCTTTGTATATGTTGTAGTTTTGTAGTGGTGTGCCGGCCTATTGGTTTGGTCTCCGTGTTTTAATAAAAGTTACATTTAAAAAAAAACTTAAATCAAAGTGTAATCCAACAACACATTAATTATACTATAATAGCACATTAATTATACTAGAGTAAACTGCCATTTTGGTCCCTGTGGTTTGGCTAGTTTTGCCACTTTAGTCCAAATCTGAAACTTATTACATCTAGGTCCCTGTGGTTTGCATTTTGTTGCCATTTTAGTCCAAAACTCAAAATATCTCATTTTTGACTGTTTTAAGGTTTCTTTTTTGTCTTTATCTGCAGGGGTAGTTTGGTCATTTTAATTTACTCTTTTAATAAATTAAAATAAAAAATAATTATATTATATATATATATATATATACACACATACAGACATTCATACATACCCATCTCTCTCTCAAATACCCGCTGCCACCGCCACCGCCGATGACCTACACCTCCACCTCCATCTCCGATGACCTGCATCCACACAAATACCCACCGCCGATGACCTACACCTCCACCTCCATCTCGGATGACCTGCATCCACACAAATACCCACCGCCGCCGGCTGGTTCCGTCGAGTAACACCACCACTGACACCATCATTAACATCAGCAACCGTCATCGTCTTCATCAGAGCCGGCACCCGACGCCACCCCCACAGCACCGTCGTCGACGACTAGCCATGATTTCCCCAAATTATGGCCTGCTTTGCTTCTGGAACTGAAAGCGAGTCTTGAAATGACTCTCAATGGTAATGATTTTGCTTCTGTGAAAGCGAGTCTTGTGGTGGGTTTTTATGAGGTTAGGTTGATTTTGATGGTTAAAAAACAGATGAGAGTTCCCCAAATTATGGCCTGCTTTTTATGAAGTTCACTGTAATTAGATGAGAGTTTTATTTGGGTTTTGAAATTTGGGTTTTTTGAATCGGAATAATGTTGTTGTTGTTCACCGAATTGAATGATGGGTTTCTTTTGGTGTTTATCATGCTTTTTTACAGATGTTGAACTTGGAATTAGGGGTGATTAGGGTCAGGATTTTTGTTGGTGGAGGGGTGGAAGTGGGTAATTGAAATGTAGAGGTTGAAGGGAGTGAAGAGATCATGGTGAAGATTGTTGTTTGGGGGTTGAATGTTGAAGGGGGTTTAACGGATGTGAAGAAGACTGGTGCTTGTTTCTGCAACTGCTGCAACATCTCCGGCGACCAGCAACATCTCCGGCGACCTGCTTGTTTCTGCAACAGCTGCTTGTTTCTGCAACTGCTGCAACATCCACAACCTCCATCTTTCGGCTGAAGTTAATTTTAGGGTTTTGATGTAATTGGGATAGGGGGTATTTGATCTGGGTTTTAATAAGAGAGAGAGAGAGAGAGAGAGAGAGAGCTGATTATATATATATATATATATATTAATTTTTGAATTAAGAAAATGTTAAATGAAAAGCAAAATGACCAAAATGCCCCTGAACTAAAAGACAAAATAGGAGGTTGCAACAGTAAAAAAAATAGGGTTTTTGAGTTTTGGACTAAAATGGCAACAAAATACAAACCACAGGGACCCAGATGTAATAAGTTTCAGATTTGGACTATAGTGGCAAAACTGGCCAAACCACAGGGACCAAAATGGCAGTTTACTCATTATACTATAATACTACAAGTCACACCAGATAAAGATATTTATTAACACAACGTTTATCTAATGTGTAGATACATACATACATTGGATATTCAGCAAAAAAAAAGAAAAAAAACTACATACTCTCAACTACAGAGCGAAAAGTTCAGGAGATTAGCCGCACCCTTCCGCCCCCACTATGCTTCGCCAAAGCTTCTAGCATTGACGAAGACATAGATGTTCCCTATGTAAGAACCAACTAACAGAATCATTATCATAAATCAATAGGCACTACAAGTTTTATCTCTAGGAAAATTCTTCGAGAAATCTTTTGCGTACAACTACAATTACAAACAGTGGTGGATCTTGACCTAAAACTCAGAATGGTCCGAAAGTCAAGAGACCTAAATTTTTTTTCCCTCTCGCTATGTTCGGGTTTTTTGTTCGGGTCAACAATCCAATTCGGGTCGGGTCAAAGCACAATGTTCGTTAAAATTATAAGAAAACATTTTTTGCGAAGAAACAACTATCTAAAATACTAGTGAAACTATGAAAGAACAAGAATAAACTTGATTACCTCGTTACAACTCCGCCCGGCGACCTTTGAGATTCTTGAATTCATCAATTATGGAGTTCGTATCAAAGCTTTCAACAATCTCCTTTTCTATGTAAACTACCAAGCTATTTGCAAGAAACTCATCTCCCATCTTGTTGCGAAGTCTATTCTTGAATATTTTCATTGCTGAAAATCCCCTTTCTGTTGTTGTAGTAGAAACAGGAAGCGTCAAGATTAGGCGAACGACTCGATCAACTAAATAGTATGTATCCCGTTTCTTAGTTTCCACAAGACTTTCACAAAGACTCCCAAGAGTTGAGACACCACCTAGATTGGGATTCGTGGTCATATCAATCTTAAAAATATCCAACTAATATCGTAATTGAACTCTTTCGTGCACCGTAAAATCTTCTGGATAATACTTCTCAACTAGAGTACAAATCTGATCAATGTTAATCTTTTTCGACATCAAAGTCGAACTAAGAGACAACAACTCCATCGCTTGTTCATTGAATCTGTTATTCAACTCTTGTATCTGTGTGTCCAATGTAGTTATAAACAAGTCTACTCGATAAAAGTGTTCGAAAGTAACTTGAAGATCATTTTTTCGAGGCCGAAACCGTGAAGAAGTATAAGGAGCGTTCATATTCGACATTTCTACTTGATGTTTGTTACAAAAAAGTAACTTCAGCAAGGAAAGAATCCCATCCATTGTTTCTAAACTCATTTAGACTAAATTTTGTTGATAAAACTAACTCCATGGCATTAAGAATATTCTGGGATTTCTTCTGAATTACTTGAGAAAGTGTCTCGGTTTTCCCCATTACTTCCTTCATCAAATGAAGTATAAACACAAACTCGAAATTCTTCAAGTGAACAAAAGCTGCATCTGCATCACCACGCTGAGGAATAGTGGTATGAGATCTGTCCTTCATTATTCCCTCAAGGACCACATGAGTAACATCAAACATGTTCAACAGACTGCAAACCGACTTAAAATGACTACCCCATCGTGTATCACCGGCTCTTCTTAAAGTACCCACTTGATTCAGTCCCTTCCCTGATTTAATTTCACCAGTTCTAATTAACAAAACATAATAAGTAGGAAATATTTTTGTTAACATGTGAGCAAAGCAGTGGATATAATAAGCATACGGACAATCCTTAAGAACAAGTGCTTGTAATCCGTTCCATTCCCCTCTCATATTACTAGCACCATCATAACCGTAGCTTTTAATCGTAACCGATTCTTGGTTATTTGCTATTCACTTTGTTTCAAGATGAAATTATCAACGTGTGCTTCTTGGTTCATCAAGTTTTCACTATATGTATGTGCATTTTTATGTTGTGCACTTCTAAGATGTTGCACAAATGAACATTTTTTCCCATTGACCCTTTTAAACTTATCAAAACCTTTACTTGTAAATGCATCATGACCATGACTAACATTTGGTTTATCGCTAAATAGATAACAAAGAAAGCAATATGAAGCATGTTTTGTTGGAGAATACTCTAACCAATTCGGATAAATATCAAACCAAGCATATTGGAATCTACACGTAATTAACTTGAATTACAACTGAAATAAGGAAAGCTGGAAAACAATACTGTTACAACTGAAATAAAATGGAAATACAAGAACTGAATTACAAAACAAAACAAGTTCTTGGCTGAGGATCGCGTTAGACACGGGTAGCTTAAAACAAATTTCGTGTCTCCCAGGAGAATACGTTTGTTTCCAGGATACAACAGCCGCAAGGATTTGCACTGCCGGTCTTGACTCCAACCCGAAGGTGTACCTGAAACTTGAAGAAGATGAAGAATTTCAGAGGGAAGATTGTAATATTGCTGCTGAATTCGGCGTAGTTCTTCAACAGGAGTACCACCCTATTTATACTACATGTCTGAACTCGAAACCGAAAAAGAATTAAATGGGAGAATTAAATTGCATTAAATGTCTTCAATGCACTTTAATTCCTCATTTAATTCTCAGTCAAAACCGTTTGACTCGTCAGTTTCAATGCTGAAATGTAACTGCACTGCCATAAATGCTGGAAGCTACTGCGCGCGCGCGTGCAAGGCAGACTAGTGCGCGTGCGCCCTTGCGCGCGCAAGTCTACACGCTCATACGCGCATGTGCCATTTTGGCTCACTTCCATGCGTGTCCGCCTTGGCTCAATCCCATGCGAACCTGCGCGCGTGCGCCACGTCACCTGTGAGCCTCTACGAGCACGCCACACAGTCGCTCCGTTTTGGTTCACTTTGGTGCGCCGCGCACATCACTTCAGGGCCATGCTCCATGCGCGAGTGCGCGCCACTATGCCATGTGTACTCGCGCGCGTGCGCGCATGACTGCCACGTCATGCGCCAGTGCGCGGACCCACCAGGGTCATGCGCATGCATGCCACGTCACCAACCACCTGGTCCTTGCAGCCCTTGCTCCACCACGCGCACGCGTTAAAAAATACAACGGCGGCTCTTAAGCGGCTCGCGGCAATGCGAGCGTGCGAAGTGCGCCACATTGCGCCTCATCGCCCAAGCCATGCGCGCGCGCGCGTGTGCGAGTGCGAGTTAGGGTGCTCCGCACCCTTCGCTAGTACACTTAGTGAGTGCTTCCATGAAACAATAAGGATGGAGAGTTCCCACTTAAATATCCCTTTAAGTTCCATCTCTCCTCCGATGTGGGACAAGGTGCCACTTTCCCACTTTTTTCAGCATTCAAGTTTCAAACACCAAACTTTGAGCATCGATATCTCACTCATCTTAGCTCCGTTTTGGACGTGGTTTAGTTCGTTGCGAAGCTCTTCCAACGTAGAACACAAACCCACAAACAAATATATAAAACCCGCTCATTTTATTATATTTATTTCTAGTCCAAAATAGGAAAAAAAATCATTTTCCTATATTTGTGAAAAATGCTATTTCCACAAATTTCCAACAGAACCTTTGTTAGGGTACTCCTTAAGATGAGGTTGGTAAGCTCCTAAACTAAGATACGCACGTCTTACTTGTTCCCTTATATTAATCGGATACCTCCACATTGGTTTTTGTTGAGCCGGATCTCTTTCAAGGTTGCTAACATCCACTTCATTAGTATTTGATTGTGGAAGTTGAGAATTCCCAACAAACTCTTGTTGATTTTCATTTTCAAGTCCTTGCGGTTGTGGTTGAGATTCACTTATTGAAGCTTTATGGCACTTAGACTCTTGTTCATCATCTTTTTTTTGAAAAAAAAGAATCTGAAGGGGTATGGTCCTAAAAAGCTGCGCAGACCTTTTTCAGTTCACGTGCTGGACCATACTCCTTATTCAACAAACTGACCAATCTTAGACTCGCGCGGGTTGCTTAAACAAAGCCAGACCTCGCGCGAGGTCCAGTCAAGAAAGAACGTCAGTTTTAGCACTTAGCATTCTGAATAAGAGCCTTCAGCACCTACACCCTGCGCGGGCTATCAAGGGTCGCGCAGGAGTCAGGGCGCAAGGCCACTTTAGAAAGTACATAAGGTATAAGTGGCAGAAGAAAGAGCCAATCAGCGTCCACCAGGCTGTGCTCTATCGTGCTCCACGATCGTCTGACGTACAAGAGACAATAAGTACACAAGGACGTCTACGTGGCACCAATCAGGGGGCGGCGACACCTGCCCCATGATCTCCACTTACCTCCTGATGGCAGAGGGACAGCAAGGCCGACAACAGGGACACGTGGCTCCAATTATGGTGCGCCAGCACCGGAGATCTTCTAGAAGGCACTAACGGTCGATACCAGTGAGACAAGAAGGATATTCTCTGTTTGTCGCCTTTCAGCCCAAAGCCCATCAGCCTATCTCTCCTTACACCTCTCCGGCTATAAATAGAGACCTCCATGCACAGGTTAAACATTCTCCACCCTCTACTCTCACTCTTAACACGCAATTATTTCCTCAAAGCAGATACTTATTCTCACGTCGGAGTCTGGTTAAGAGGGAAACCCCCATATTCCCCTCTTAACGAGCTAACGGTGTTCTGTTTTACAGGATTATCGGATCAAATCGGAGCTCAGAAAGTTAAAAGAAGATTAACCCTTATTAAAGGAACATAAACCAAACTAATTAACTCTAAAATTAGTTCCGTGTTTCTTCATAATCAATTGTTTTGTTCTTCCCCATTTTGAACCTACTAAAAACCAATTACGCTAATAATAACAAATTAACAGCTTTATAAATCAAGAAGAATTGATTTTGGTTTTGGCACGAACTCTAACGTAGGATTGGGGGAGGACAACCCGAATGTCCAAATCCAACCTGCCGAAGAGATAAGTGAAATTGAAGTAACAAACACAAGGGGACCCCGCGAGAGCTTCACTCGCATCACCCAAACGGGAACCCCAGCAAGTCATGTCGTTGGTCCTTCAAACCCAGCTCAAAATCCGAACATTTCGGCGCTACTAGGGCTACCAGAAGGCGAAACCTTAGCCTCCTGGTACACCAAACAAATTGCTACCATAAATACTGCGTATCAGGCATTGAGCGCACAACAGGCAATCTTACAGGCAGAGCCTTCCTTGGTCACTCCTCCAGTCCAACTCCGGGGGCGCGCCAGACGCCCCCACAACAGAACTTTCAAGGAAGAATCAACAGACCTCCTCCTCTGAGAAGGCCAAGCGTACACGACACGCGCGACACATACGGAGAAACAGACACGTACAGTGATCATCCATCTTATGTGCAGCACAAACGTCCAGTTCATAGCCGGCTAGGGCCGCGCAACATGAACAACGAATGGGATGACACAGATCTGAATGATCCCATGTGGCAAGATGATGAGGGTTCGTCAGTCTTCAACCGTCTGCAGAAAAATCACGAGTCTTACAAGCCAAGGCAGCGCATCGCATACAGCGAAGAAGCAGAACGAGATTTCAGCCTCGCCTATAGGCCAGCTGAAGCTGCTGAGCACTCGAAGTTTATCCCAAAGATCGCTCTAGCCCCGCTCTCAAGAGAAAAGCTACCCCAACAGTGGGAAAGTTCAACGGTCTCACCGACCCTGACGATCATGTTCGAGTATTTACCAGCGTTGGTGTTATGGGAGGATGGAACATGCCAATGTGGTGCCATCTGTTCATCCAGACTTTCACAGGGGCTGCTCGCGCCTGGTTCGACAGCCTTCCACCTAGAAAAATCAGTTCATGGGTTGATTTCAGAACACAATTTGTAAACCACTTCAGCCAGCAAAGACGTTATCAGCGCGATACGTCTGAAGTAACAGATATCTGGCACAGAGAAAATGAAGGTTTAGAAGACTTCATCACTCGCTTCAATAAGGAGTGTTTGGAAATCGGTGGTGTAAGTGAACAGCTCATGCGCTCTCACTTCAAGAAAGCCATTCGATGTGATAGTCTCATCAGAACTATCACTGGAAAAAACGGTATGCCCAAGGAATGGGACAAGCTCATGGAAGCCGCAAAAATAGTAGCGCAAACTGAAGAGTCACTAGCTGGGGCGAAGAATTCCTACACCGAAGACCGTTTTCCAAGAAAAGTTCGCGCGACTATGGCAAGCGCAACAAGAACAGAAATCATGAATGGAAGACTGGGCAATCCAGCGGTTACGAGGAAAGATCGCGCTATAAAGAAGACGCGCGAGACACGATTGACAGAATTGGATATCGAAAGGCATTCAGGAACGAGAATAGAGAAAGGCACTGGACTCCGCTCATTAAGACACTAAAAGAGGTGCTCATGACAGAGAATCATGATTTCAAGGCTCCAAAGCCTATCACAAACAAGAAGGGGCAAGACCCGAACCTGTACTACGATTTTCACAAGGATACAAGTCATCTGATAGATGACTGTATCAGTTTAAGACAAGAAATTGAAAAAGCGCTGAAGAGCGGAAAATTAAGCCATCTGGTCAAAAATGTGCGCAAGGAGACGCGCCAGATTCAGAGGAACGATGATGGAAACCAGAAGAAGGTTAGGCGTTTAGAGACGCGCATGGTCAATGGACCAAGACACAGCGCGAGAGACAAGGGTAAGCGCCCATTCGAACCAGCATGGCAAGAACAACAAGTCATTTTTTCGGTAATGCGCGGGGGACCACGCGCCACGCGCCCCGTTGTCATTACCGGCATCATAGGTCACTATGAAACAAAATACATCTTCATCGATCCCGGGAGTACAGCTGATATCATTTATGAACAATGCTTCAATCAGTTCGATGATGAAGAAAAAGTGCGCCTCGAACCTGTTGATTATCCTCTATCAGGATTTTGCAATGAGATGGTCTTCCCACTGGGACAACTCAGTTTCCCCGTCACGTTATCTGACGGGAAACATTCAAGAACCACAAATGTTAACTTCATGGTGATGCCAGTCAAATCAAGGCATGACGGTTTGATTGGTCGAGAAACTCAAGGAGAAATGAACATGGTAACCTCCACACCCCAGTCAGCCATTGGCTTCCCAACAGAGACGGAGGTGGCGATTATCTATGAAAATAAAGAGGTAATGGCAGCTGAGGATGTGCGCCCGGTCAAAGCGCCAAAAATTTTAACAACCGAGCCAGAAAAATGGGTCTTGAACCGCAAATACCCAGAACAAACAGTGACGATAGGCCATGCAATCTCACCAAATATCAGGACGCACCTCAAGCAGTTATTGTTCAGGAACATGGACATTTTCGCCTGGACTCTGGCCGACATGACCGGTGTCCCACGCGACGTCACTGAACATTGTCTGAACACTTATCCCTCCGTCAAGCCAAAGGTGCAAAGAAGGCGCAGCCTAGGGGCGGATAAGACTAAAGCTATGAATGAGAAAGTTTGTGAGCTACTAAAGGCAGGAATTCTAAGGGAGGTGCGCTATCAAAGTTGGGTTGCAAACCCTGTTATGGTCGAGAAGTCTAATGGAGGATGGCGCATGTGCGTTGATTATACTGATCTCAATAAGGCATGTCCCAAGGATTGTTATTCACTGCCTGAGATCGACAAGAAGATAGTCTCTCTCGCGCCATACAGGTGGAAATTGGATTGCTACAAAGGGTATCATCAAGTTCAGATGGCCCTGGAAGACGAAGATAAGACAGCATTCCGCGCTAACATCGAAATTTTCTGTTACACAAAGATGCCCTTCGGGCTCAAGAATGCTGGCGCAACCTACCAACAATTGATGGATACGATATTTGCTGAAGACATCGGGATACATATCGAAGTATACATCGGCGATCTTGTGATCAAAAGTCCCGAGGAGGACCAGATGTTAAAAGACATAGAAAAGACGTTCAATTCTCTGAGAAGCGTGAACATGAAGCTGAATCCAGCAAAATGTTCTTTTGGTATGGAGGAAGGCAAGTTCTTGGGGTTCGTGGTTACAAACGGCGGCTTCAAAGTCAATCCGGAAAAGGTTCAAGCCATAGAACGGATGCCATCACCGCGCACGATCAAAGAGATGCAAAGATTGGCCGGCCGCCTAGCCACGCTTAATCGATTTCTATCAAACCACGCTGCAAAATCCTACCCTTTTATCAGCACTCTGCGCAACTGCGTGAAAAAGCAAGAATTCAAATGGACGCCAGAAGCAGAAGCTGCCTTCCAACAAATGAAAGAGTGTTTGATCAAGATCCCTACCCTAACTGCGTTGTTTGAAAAAGAACCACTCATTCTGTACTTGTCTTCTTCGGACAAGGCAGTTGGGTCGGTATTGTTGGTTGAAAGAGACGGAGTTCAGACTCCAATTTACTATGTCAGTAGGGTACTTACAGATCCAGAAACAAGATATTCAACGATTGAAAAGTTAGTGCTTGCGCTATTACACGCCTCCAGGAGGCTGCGCATATATTTTACGGGGCATGTAATCACGGTACTCACTAACTTCCATATCGGCACAATTTTTCAAAAGCCAGAGACATCAGGTCGCTTGGCAAAGTGGGCAATCGAGCTGGGAGGTCACAACATTCTGTATAGGCCGCGCCCAGCCATTAAAGGTCAAGTACTAGTAGACTTCATCACATAAGTCCCAGAGGATAAGATCAAAGATTGTGAAGTTGTTGACACTCCCATCAAAGACACATCCGATGGATTATGGCTGTTATACACTGATGGGGCCTCAAACGAAGATGGAGCAAGAGCTGGATTGTGCCTTGTTAGCCCTGAGAAGCATGAGTTTACATACGCGATCAAGTTGGATTTCAAGAATACCAACAGCGAGGCTGAATATGAAGCATTCTTGGCAGGCCTGCGTCTCGCCATCAAAATGGGAGCTCAAAACTTACAAGCACATGTTGACTCTCTGCTGATTGCAAGTCAAATCAACGGGTTATATGATGCGAAGGGCGAGGTTATGGCTCTGTATTTAGAACAAGCGAAGGAGTTGCTTCAGCAGTTCAAATCATACAAGGTTGTTCATATCAATCGATCTGAAAACAAGCCAGCGGATGCGCTAAGCAAGCCTGCTTCAATAGCATTCCAGCATCTCACCAAGGATGTCAGAATCGAAGTCTTAAAAAACCCATATTTTTGCTGCGACAAGTGAATGTAATCGAGATAGGGCCACCATCATGGATGACTCCTATCATTCAATATCTTCAAGAAGGAATTCTCCCTGAAAACAAAGCAGAAGCTAGGAAGATATAGAACAAGGCGTTATCCTATGAGATGAATGGTGGAATCTTGAACCGAAGATCCTTCTTGGGGCCACTTCTGCGCTGCGTGGACCCCCAAGATGCAAGTTACCTAATCAGGGAGATTCATGAAGGCATTTGCGGCATTCATGCGGGCCCACGCATGGTTGTCGCAAAGATAATGAACGCTGGTTACTACTGGCCAGGGATGCACGTTGACGCTCTAAAGGAATTGCGCAAATGCGACTCCTGTCAAAGGCACGCCCCGAAAACCCTGCGCCAAAAAATGATCTCATCCCTGTGTCCACTGCTTGGCCTTTCCAGCGGTGGGGGATTGATATGGTGGGACCTTTCCCTGAAGCTCCTGGAGCTGTGAAGTTCATAATTATTGTCGTTGATTATTTCACCAAGTGGGTGGAGGCCAAAGCACTCGCTTCAACAACTGCAATGATGGTGCGCAAGTTCATTTGGGAACACATCATTTGCAGATTTGGTCTCCCGCTCAAGATTGTAACTGATAACGGCACCAATTTTACCTCTGAAGACCTTCAAGAATGGATGAAAGAGATGAACATAGAGCACACTTTCTCTTCTGTTGCGCACCCTCAAGGCAACGGCCAAGTAGAAAGTGTCAACAAAAGTATCGTCGAAGGGATAAAATCCCGCCTGGGCACTAAGAGAAGAGGCTGGGTAGATGAGCTCCCGAGTATCCTGTGGGCTCATCGAACCATGCCAAAAACAAGCACTAGCGAAAACCCCTTTAGCCTAGTCTACGACTCAGAGGCGGTTATCCCAGCTGAAATTGGCCTCCCCTCGCCGCGCTTGACAGCGGTCAACAAAATCGATAACGAGGCGGAGCGCCGTCTAGACTTGGACCTACTCGAAGAGAGGCGTGAAATAGTGCGAATCAAAGAGGCCAAGTACAAGACACAGTTGTAGAGGTACTACAACGCAAGAGTGCGCATCTGTACCTTCACTCCGGGAGAGTATGTCTTCAGAGACAATGGAGCCTCTAATGTTGAATGCCCCGGCAAGCTAGCACCCAAGTGGGAAGGCCCATACTTAATACATGAGGTGCTAGGGAAAGGGGCATACAAGCTACGCACACTGGATGGATACATCATCCCGCGCACGTGGAACGCGCAACAACTGCGCAAATGTTACATGTGACTACTCTCGGCCACGCGCCTTTATCCACTTATGTTGGCCACACTCCTTTTTAATTTCCTATGTCGGCTATACGCCCTTTATTTTATTTCCATGATGTAAGTTGGCCTAAGAGCCTGTTTCCCAGCTAATGAAAGCATTGGTTATGCCTTATCTTTTTTATCACGACTTCTACGTTACAAATGCATGTTAAACTTTTGATTAGCACGAAAACACTTCAGTAAATTACGAGCTCTCGAGTTATGCCTCCAAGGTCCTCCGCGATCATAGCGCGAGACCGGGCAATAACACTCATATACGAGCCACCCACTTGGTGAAATAATTTACTGAAGGGTCGCGCAGGAGTCAGGGTGCAAGGCCACTTTAGAAAGTACATAAGGTACAAGTGGCAGAAGAAAGAGCCAATCAGCGTCCACCAGGCTGTGCTCTATCGTGCTCCACGATCGTCTGACGTACAGGAGACAATAAGTACACAAGGACGTCTACGTGTCACCAATCAGGGGGCGGCGACACCTGCCCCATGATCTCCACTTACCTCCTGATGGCAGAGGAACAGCAAGGCCGACAACAGGGACACGTGGCTCCAATTATGGTGCGCCAGCACCGGAGATCTTCTAGAAGACACTAACGGTCGATACCATGGAGACAAGAAGGATATTCTCAGTTTGTCGCCTTTCGGCCCAAAGCCCATCTCTCCTTACACCTCTCCGGCTATAAATAGAGACCTCCATGCACAGGTTAAACATTCTCCACCCTCTACTCTCACTCTTAACACACAATTATTTCCTCAAAGCAGATACTTATTCTCACGCCGGAGTCTGGTTAAGAGGGAAACCCCCATATTCCCCTCTTAACGAGCTAACGGTGTTCTGTTTTACAGGATTATCGGATCAAATTGGAGCTCAGAAAGTTAAAAGAAGATTAACCCTTATTAAAGGAACATAAACCAAACTAATTAACTCTAAAATTAGTTCCGTGTTTCTTCATAATCAATTGTTTTGTTCTTCCCCATTTTGAACCTACTAAAAAACCAATTACGCTAATAATAACAAATTAACAGCTTTATAAATCAAGAAGAATTGAATTGGGCACCATACAAATCTTTCTATTTGAAAAACAAATTGAACAAATCAAGAAATTGAACAATTCTTTGAACAATTCTTTGAACAATAAAATGTTAAAAAACTTACACAGTAACACACTTGAAGTCGATTGCCTTTGAATTCTTAATGTCGATTGTTGATTTTTGAAGAATGAAGACCTGAAGTAAATCAGTGATGAAGTCGGCACCCAGGTCAGCGAGCTTCATAGCGCTGCTAATGTGTGAAATCGATTTTTCTTTTTAGGGTTTAGAAGGGGGGTTTGTTACTTTAGTTAATTACAATTCCAACCCTTCCAATTTTAAAAATAATACAACTAGTTTTATTAATTACAAATGCTTAAATAACAAAAGTCTAGAGGTTACACTAACTTAATTACAATAACAAACGTTATATCTCATAACTTCTAAAAATTAGAGCAGGCCCAATGCTTTTTTGAGATAAAATCAGCCTGGGCCGAACCAATACACATTTAAAAAAATTCTCGAAAACCTGAAATTTAACACTACTGGGCGAAAAACTGCACGGGCCGAGGCCCGGTCCGGCCTCCTCTAAGCTCCTCCCGTGATTACAAACAAACACTTTCGTAATTCCAGTCTTTGGTAGCGACATAAATTTCAAATTATGAAACTCTGATTCTCTTTCACTCAATCAACAAAAAAACTTATCTTATTTTAGAACTAGTGCATACACTTTCTAGTTCTACTATTAAACTGCTTATTTCTTTTTGAACGGCAAAGAATCTCACGTGGCTCGGGACTATGTTCAAGGTCGACTCCTCGACCACCATGTGATCATGCCTCACTGATGCACAGGAACCAGATGAAATCCATAAACCCTCACCCTCTGTCAAATTCGAACCCGGGATTAAATTCCTAATTCGTCCACAACTTGGTTTAACCTTCACCACTTAAATCAAAGAGTAATCCAACAACACATTAATTAATTATACTATAATACTGCAAGTCACACCAGATAAAGACATTTGTTAACACAACGTTTATCTCATGAGTAGATACATACATTGGATATTCAGCAAAAAAAGTAAGAAAAAAAAAACAAAGGAAAAAAAAAAAAAAAACGAGACACACGAAATGACAATAAAACATGGATCACGATTCACGAGATAAATAGGGCATTCAGTATTAACTTCTTCGTTCGTTCTCACCTTCAAACACACACCATTTCACACACACAATTCCCTCAATGGCTTCTCTTCAACTAACGCCTCTCTCCACTCGCACAGATCTCTTTCTTCCGGCCATTAGAGTTTTCCGATGCCGGAAACAACCTCTCTCCGTCCGATGCTCCGCCAGAGAATCATCTTCTTCTTCCTCCGTTGGTTCTGATTTTGACGCCAAGGTTTTCCGGCACAATTTGACCAGAAGCGATAACTATAATAGGAAAGGCTTCGGACATAAGAAGGAGACTCTTGAGCTCATGAATCAAGAGTATACTAGTAAGATATTATGTTAAATTACTTATTTTGATTAATTTGTAACCTGAATTTGGCGTTATTGAATTGTTAGGTCTACTGAATTTCATGATGTTATTGTTGGAATTTACGTTTCGTTACTGTCTGTGTTAGTTCTTTTAATGAGTTGCGAGAGGTTGTTAGGTCTGGTTAATTTCATGCTGTCATAGGATGTTGTAATTTACATTTCATGCAAATCGATGGAATTAGGCGATATTGTGTTGAATAATTCTATCAATAGTGTAAGGAATGTGTTGTATCCTGGTATAAACTCTAAAGAGATTGATATTAGTTTGCTTGATTGAATTGTTAGATGATTGAACATATGTTTGTTTGAGTTAATAGGCATAGTGCCTATGCAGTTATAGTGGTCCAAGCTCGAATAGCATAGTGCATGCCAATACAATTGTTTGGCGTGGTAATGTTGTATGTTATTATAAACAGGCGATATCATAAAGACTTTGAAGGAAAATAACTATGAATATACATGGGGAAATGTTACCGTAAAGCTTGCAGAAGCTTATGGCTTTTGTTGGGGCGTTGAGCGTGCCGTTCAGATTGCTTATGAAGCCAGGAAACAGTTCCCTGATGAGAAGATATGGATCACAAATGAAATTATTCACAATCCAACTGTTAATAAGGTATTGAATCCTTATTTTTAAATTAAAGTTTATGTTTACAAATTGCCTGTAGCTTATAGTTCACACACAAACATCCTTTCTTTACAAGTTTTGTCTTTCGTGTTTTAGCATTTGCTAAAATCTGTATCGAGCAGAGATGGTAAAAAATTTGAATTATGTATTGTTAGAGGCTAGAAGATATGGAAGTTAAAGATATCCCTATTGAGGATGGAGAGAAACAATTTGATGTTGTCGATAAGGGCGATGTTGTGATTCTTCCTGCGTTTGGAGCTGCAGTAAACGAGATGTTGACTTTGAGTAACAAACAAGTACAAATAGTCGACACCACATGCCCTTGGGTGTCTAAGGTGATTTTTTCTTTTTTGCATACTATTAACTATGGTTTGAGGTTTCCATATGCAATCTTTTATATCGTCCATCCATTATATTATAAGTATCATGTGCATATGTATATTTGTTGGGTTCAAGGTGTGGAATTCTGTTGAGAAACACAAGAAGGGGGACTACACGTCAATAATTCATGGCAAATATTCTCATGAGGAGACAGTAGCAACAGCTTCTTTTGCTGGAAAGTATGTAATTGTAAAGAACATGGATGAGGTAAGCTTAATGTGTTTTTTTGTTTGACGTGAAGAACACTTATTTCAACCATTACCTGAATTAACTAGTTTCTTACTTTATTCAGGCGACATATGTCTGTGATTACATTCTTGGTGGTAAACTTAATGGATCTAGCTCAACCAAAGAAGCTTTTCTAGAGGTGTTGCATTCTTTCTAATCACTTCAATTTTGATCTCTTACATATGTTAAACCAATTCTTTCTATTTCTCATTTCAAGTCTTTTCTACTTCTAAATTCTAATTATAAAGATTGATCATTGTTGTCTACTTCTAATTATAGCTTTGAACTTTGGCATGCCTGCAGAAATTCAAGTTTGCAGTTTCTAAGGGTTTCGATCCGGACAAAGATCTTGTCAAAGCTGGTGTTGCGAACCAAACTACAATGCTAAAGGGGGAAACAGAGGAGATAGGTGTGTTACACTGTTACTAGTAGGGGTGGCAAAATTTTGTAGGTTGGGCATGTTGGGTAACAAGTTAAAATGGGGAGGTTGATACGTGTCAAAACGGGTTGGGTTGAACCGAAACACTTAAGTCAATTTTTTTATTAATATTTAGTGTGTCAAATGCATAGTAGTCAATAGCGGTCATAGCAACCACTAAAGCGAATAGCGTGGTGTTTCGCAGGCAGGTTGCTACGTGAAGGATATTAACTACATAGCGTGAAAATAGCGGGATTTAGGGTTTTTTTTTTAATTATAAATAGAGATAGCGATTGAAAAAAAGAAGCGTATTTTCAGGATTGATAGCGTTTTTTGTTTCAGGATTGAAAAAGGAAGCGTATTTCCTTCCATATTTACCGGATCTTCGATAAAATTTACATGTAGGATATTTCTAAAAAAATTCTTCTAGTGTATCTCTAAACATGAAATAGCACCCGGTATTTCAACGCTATCGTTACGTAGCATATAGGTGGCTTGTTGCTATCTCCGCTATTCGCTATTGACAACTATAGTTAAATGTAACTACAAAAGCTATATTCTTTTAAATAATAGTCTAACTTCTTAAACAAAATGTATTATTTGTTTAGATCCACTTTGAATGTTTCAACCTGTTAGACCCCTTTCTATTTAAGCAAATCTATTGTGCTATCCACTTGTCCATTAGACCTGTTAGGCTGTTAGTGATAAAACATAAACTGAATTGACGCATTCAGTAGTAAATAGGTTAGGTTCAACCAATTCATCACTTTACTTGACTAGAAGTTATCACTTTTAATACTCACATTCCTTTTCCTTATCTACAGGGAAATTATTAGAGAGGACTATGATGCAAAAGTTTGGAGTAGAAAATATCAACGAACACTTCATGAGTTTTAACACCATCTGTGACGCTACTCAGGCAAGTTATCTTAGTTTCCTGTTCTTATTTTACATTAACGTTTGAAGTCTATATTTAAAAAGTAACATGTTGATGTAATCTATCGTCGTAGGAGAGACAAGATGCTATGTATAAGTTGGTAGATGAAAAATTAGATCTTATGTTAGTAGTTGGCGGGTGGAACTCAAGCAACACCTCACATTTACAAGAGATCGCAGAGGAGCGCGGGATTCCGTCTTATTGGATTGACAGTGAACAAAGAATCGGTCCTGGAAACCGAATAGCTTACAAGTTGATGGTAATACTTTCACCTCACACAATAATTTTTGGTGTTAATCATTCTGTTATTAGTGTTTTTTTCACTTAGCTATGTTTAAACATGCCACCGTAACAGCATGGTGAATTGGTTGAAAAAGAAAACTGGCTACCGAAGGGCCCTGTCACAATTGGTGTCACATCTGGTGCATCTACCCCTGATAAGGTAAATTTTGTCACTGCAAAATATATGTAATATTCGTCACTAATGTGTTAAATATGTTTAATAGAACTATATGACTACAATAGTAATCTAAGTTTATGAATAAAACGATTTATGACTAACGGGTTGGAGGAGATAAGACAAACGGGTCGAAATTGCTGAATATATTTTTGTTGTTTGCTTTTCATGTGTTGAACACAGGTTGTGGAAGATGCTCTACTGAGAGTATTTGAGATCAAAAGTGAAGAAGCCCTGCAACTTGCATAGATTAGGGGTGTATACCTAACAAGAGTCGAATAGTATTGCATCTTGCAGCACGACGTACTTTTATGTACAATCTATTGTGTGTATAATTATTCTAGACCGTATCGATATTGAAACACACCCTTCTAATATGAAAAATGGCCTTTAGGGGTGTACAAAAATTAGTCCCAACAAACAAAAAAACTAGGAAATATTAGCTGTTATGAGAAATATTAGCACAAACACGAAGAAACATATAACCTTTGACTCTTTCGATATATGCAAGACCCACCACGGGAATTAAACCCTCACCATTTGGAAAAGTAAACCTTATCCAACATCGTGGTACCGCTAGGCCAAATGCGCTTTGGTAATAAAAGCAAACAATTTCACAAGTAGCAGAGCAAATAACACTATACTCGGTGAACCATTTCTCAAATTTTCTAAGAATTAAACAATTACACAAGAAGTTATAGAACTCAGTAATTGATCAGACATTTTACAACATAATCTACAGTCTTTTAAAAAGATGGAATTTTCTTTACTAAACAACATTCCTTGACCCAAGGATGAAGTTCATTTTTTTTTGCGCATATATTGACTCAAAAGATAAACAACAAAAAAGTATTGATTATTAAATCATGTTATCCATTTTATCTTAGTTTAAGTCAGAGAAAATCAATATGTTTCTTATTCTTGTTCCATTTACATATCTTTTTTTTTCATATTTTTTCTTAATCAAATATTATATTAGCATCCGGTTTTAACTCCGGTCCGATTATTCCAACAAGTCTAACCAGTGAACCGATAGAACGACCTATTACCATCCGGTTTTAAAAGCTGGTTTTAACAACTAAAGCTTCTTCCTTCCCTTTACTTCAAGGAAGTTACAATACAATGACTTGACTCTTTTAACTTATACATACCACACATACTAATTAAGACACACAAACAAGAATCAAGACCAAATCAACGAAGACGAAATAACCATAAGTACAACAAGAAAACCGAAGAACAAGAAACATATCGTCAAGAAAACCAATTTAGTTCCTTCTACAAGAATCGGGTATTGATGAAAACCTTGAGCATAACCTCCATGAACATAAGATGATAACATATAATGACCTCCACCAGTTTCTCCATAACCACTCATGTCATGAAAATCAACAAAGCGAAAATTCAAAAGAGATGAAATGGCACCAAAAAGACTAGTCCTAGTTAAGTCCCCCAGCCTTGCAGTAGCCATTGGCACGAACCCCCCTGGCGCACCAGACCCATCTTGGCGGAAATATGTTAACACTGGTGGTGGAGCCGTTTGGGGACGCTGGCTAGCCGGGCGGCTAGGAATGCCATCCCTAAGGTCCGACCCTGATGTTCCCCTTCCATAAATAGGCACCAAGTTATCGTCGTCTACAAAGGCTTTGCACACAGGGCATTCATGTGAGTATGAATGGAACTGCAGCCATTTGTATAAGCATGGCCAGCAAAAGAGGTGGCCGCAAAGTGTGACAACAGGATCTTGAGCTAAATCGAAGCAAATATTGCATTCGAAAAATGCTATGTTATACTTGATGTTGATGTTCTCTGAACATGAGTGGCTCACTGATTCTTGAAACTCATCCTTTGTATCCATATCTAAGATCATTTAAAAATTTAATACATAATTTAGTAAACAACAAGGATAAGAACATAAAAAAAGTACCATATATATATATATATATATATATATATATATATATATATTCCTATATATATAGGGGAAGGTTAAAATGAGAACCACCTCGAGTTGTAAGAACCAGTGAGAACCACCCCCGCGGGTGGCCGTTGACCACGAAATTTTTTTTACAACTAGATGTGTATATTTTAACACCCTACGTAAAGTTTGGGTTCAAACGGCGCGCCCGAGGGGGTAGTTTTTTACGCCCAAAGTTTGGGTTTTTTTAATTTCTTTTAATTTTTCTTTTTTTTTAACCAAACTTTGGGCGTAAAAAACTACCCCCTCGGGCGCGCCGTTTGAACCCAAACTTTGCGTAGGGTGTTAAAATATACACATCTAGTTGTAAAAAAAAAATCGTGGTCAACGGCCCCCCGCGGGGGTGGTTCTCGCTGGTTCTTACAACTCGAGGTGGTTCTCATTTTAACTTATTCCTATATATATATATATATATAGGGGGCCGCTAGAATGAGAACCACCACGAGTTGTAAGAACCACGATAACCGCGCCCCGCGGGTGGCCGTCGGCGACGAAATTTTTTTTACACCTAGATCCGTATATTTTAGTGGGGGGTTTAAATTTTCGGTTCAAACGGCGCGCCCGAGGGGGTAGTTTTTTACGCCCAAAGTTTGGTAAAAAAAAAAAAAATTAAAAAAATTAAAAAAACCCAAACTTTGGGCGTAAAAAACTACCCCCTCGGGCGCGCCGTTTGAACCGAAAATTTAAACCCCCCACTAAAATATACGGATCTAGGTGTGTAAAAAATTTCGTCGCCGACGGCCACCCGCGGGGCGCGGTTCTCGTGGTTCTTACAACTCGTGGTGGTTCTCATTCTAGCGATCCCCTATATATATATATATATATATATATATATAGGGTTAGGTTCATTTGTGAACACTTCCTATTTGTGAACAAAACGAACAAATCCTAGCCATAGATCTTCTTCACTAAATATAAGGGTAGGATTGTCATTTAACTTAATTTCTTTAATTATAAACAAATTTTGAAATTCATTAATTAAAAGTAGTTACCATAACCGTTTCCTATTTTCATTTAAATTAATTTTTCTAATTGTAAACAAATTTTAATATTGATTAATCAATATTATTTACCTAACCGTTTCCTATTTACGTTCAAAAAAAAAACCGTTTCCTATTTACATGTGTTTTTTTATTTTTTTAATTGTAAACAAATTTTAATTCTTTATGTATACATTTAGTAGTTGTTTGGTGAGTATTTGTTTTTATACACATGTGTATAGTTGTTGTTAAGTGACTGTTTGTATTTTATACACATGTGTATAATTGTTGTTCGGTAAGCAATTAGTTTTTATATACATGTGTATATACTTGTAGTTGATGTTCAGTGACTGTTTGTTCTTTATAAAAATTTGTATGGTTGTTGTTTAAATGAACATCAACTACAAGTATATACACATGTGTATAAAAACTAATTGCTTACCGAACAACAATTATACACATGTGTATAAAAAATAAACAGTCACTTAACAACAACTATACACATGTGTATAAAAACAAATACTCACCAAACAACTACTAAATGTATACATAAAGAATTAAAATTTGTTTACAATTAAAAAAATAAAAAAGCACATGTAAATAGGAAACGGTTACCGTAAATGATATTGATTAATCAATATTAAAATTTGTTTACAATTAGAAAAATTAATTTAAATGAAAATAGGAAACGGTTATGGTAACTACTTTTAATTTAAAATCTATAATATGAGATTTGGTTGGGATCATGATAAAAAAAACGGAAATCCTTGTTAGTGGCTTCCAAAAATAAATAATAGAGAATAAAAATTACAACAATGCCCTTATTCGGTTAATATATATCAATTTATTGTTTTAATTAATTTAAAAACCTTTTAAATCCTATAATCAAGATCCCATCATCTAACGGTCAGGATCTGTTCGTTTTTGTTCACAATATAAACATGGTTCACTCTTGATCCCTACCCTATATATATATATATCTATACTATATAATAAAAGAAACCACTTTGGGGACACATGTCGCTTTATGAGGTGGTCTCAATTAAGATTTGTAAAATTTTATATATCATTAGTTAAACTCACTTATATAACTAATATATTTTTTTTATATATTTTTCTCTAAGAATCGGATACATGAATAAATGGCCGATTAATCCAAGTTTTGAAAAAGATGAGCCAACTAATTTGATCAACAATCCATTAACTGTAATATTTGAAAAATGAGTGAACTCACTAATTTCAGTTAATGAATCCAACTATATTCTAGAACGAAAAATATTACAAATTTAATAGTTCGTAAAAAATAAATAACACGTGAAAGATAAAATTTAATTTATAAAAAGATCATAACAAAATTGCTAACCTAATATAAAAAAAGTAAACTTCCGTTTTGCTCCCTGTGGTTTAGTCACTTTAACGGTTTTGCCCCAAACCTTTAAAAATAGCTATTTTTCTCCCTGATGTTTTGGTTTTGTTGCCAGTTTGCTCCCTGCGGGGAGCAAAATGGAAACACAAACAATTTGGATGGAGTTAGAGGCGGGGAGCAAACTGGCAAAAAAACCGAAATATCAGGGAGCAAAATGGCTATTTTTAAAGGTTTGGAGCAAAACCGTTAAAGTGACCAAACCACAGGGAGCAAAACGGAAGTTTACTCTATAAAAAATATATAAACATATCTTCTATACTATATAATAAAAGAAAACACTTTGTGGACACAAGTCGCTTTATGAGGTGGTTTCAATTAAAATTTGTAGAAGATATTTTGATGATAAAGATAAGTGATAAAATTAAAACATTTTGATGATAAGAATAAGGATAACTGATAACCATATATTAATTACTAAAATTAAAAACTATATATTAATGTTTTTATTATTTATAAACATAAAGATAGTTTTAATTGTTTATATAAAAGTTTATAATCTTTCGGGGTATTTTGATATATTAAATTATACTTATTAAAAATAAAAACACTTTAGCATCAAGTTACAATACACGTCATCACTCGACGTTAGCATCAAATAAAAGGGAAAAAAGAAACAAAAATCTACATCACCACGGTTACCTATAAAATAGATGAAAAAAACCCTCAATTTTAATGAAAAATGAATGTTGAGTGATCTGATTAGAACACTTTTGAAACTTGAGTGACCTAATTGGAACACTTTTAAAACTTGGTTACTATTCTACAAAGTTACCCCGTAATATATAAAGTTTTATATTTATTCAACCCGTGTAATGCACGGGGTTATAACCGAGTGTAAAATATTATGTAATATTTGCCTTAAAAAAATTAAATCCCAGTCTTATAAGCTGAGTTTGTTTAGATTTGTGAGTCTAAAACTATCTTATATAATACATGTAAAATTACATAATTAATATTATTTTGTTTATTTTTCAACAACAGTTAGCTTTATTCGTAAACAACACCTAATTAACATGTATTTTAAAAATTTTAAACTCACATCGTATTTGTGGAGGAAATATCTATACTATATAATAAAAGAATAATGGATTGAAATTGATACGGTATCAAATAGATTTTACGAAACTTGAAATTAAATTAACTAATATTATTTATCATTTATATATTCATGGTGTTTTAAATAAAGGGTTACATTTATTGAGACTTCGTTAATAAATTTTGCAACAACATATTAATCTATTTTTATCACGAAAACCAAACTTTGTATTAATATATTAAATATTTTTATTTTCACTATACAAAATTACATTTAATACATGAGGTTTTTTAAGATATAACTTTTTATTATTTGATATATAAAATTAGATTTATTCAATTCGTACAATACTCGAGGTTTTTTAAGGATAAATATTTTTTTATTATTTAGTATAGAAAATTACATTTATTCAAACCGTGTAATACACATATTTTTAAAGATGTAATTTTTTTATTATTTGGTATATAAAATCACATTTATTCAACCCGTGTAATAAATAAGGTTTTTTAAAAATGTATTATTTTATTATTTAGTAAAAATATTACATTTATTCAACCCATGTAATACACGTGGTTTTAAAGATATAACTTTTTTATTTGGTATATAAAATTATATTTATTCAACCCATACAATATGGTTCTTATGGATATAACTTTTTTATTATTTGATATATAAAATTATATTTATTCAACTCGTGCAATAAAGGAGATTTTTATAGATATATTGTTTTATTATTTAGTATATAAAATTTATTTATTCGACCCGTGTAATACACGGGGTTATAACCTAGTATATATATATAGGATTAGGTTCAAGAGTGAACATATATATATATATATATTCCATCAAATTCTGAACAAGTTGCAACAAATGTCAAGATTAGAAAACTATAACTACTGTATAAATAACAACCAGGCATCAAATTATGTAAACTTAGGGTTCATCGACCGATAGATAATTTCAAGGACATGCTAAATTATTCCAAAGCTGTTGTATCACACTTTCTTTTTAACATGAGTGGCTTATAGATAATTATAAGAGTAAATTAAAAAAATCGTACTTTATGTAAGTCACTTATTGCAAACTGTGTCCTTTATCTTCAATAATTACAGAAAACGATGTTTGCAAATCCTTGCAATTTATGTCCTTTAGCCCTAACTCAGTTATTTTTTTGTGGTTAAATCTGACCAAATTGATCCCACATGAGGGTAGTTTGGTCATTTTACTCTGAGGTCTATTTAGTCAGATTTAACCACAAAAATACCCTCATGTGGGGTCAATTTGGTCAGATTTAACCACAAAAATTAACTGAGTTAGGGTTAAGGACATAACTTGCAAGGGTCTGCAAACATCGAGTACGTTTTCTGTAATTATTGAAGACAAATGACACAGTTTGCAATAAGTGACATACATAAAGAACGATTTTTGTAATTTACAATAATTATAAAGGTAACAGTTAGTTCATTAAATTCTGAAAAAATTACACCCAATCTAAAGATTAGAAAACTGTAACTACTGTTCATATAAAATAATAAAAGCATCAAATTTTGAGAAATTATAAGAACAAGCTAAAATTAAATAGAAACGGAATAATTAATTAACTAATTTAGTAAACAACAATTACTATAAGAACATCATACAGGGTAACAGTTATTCTTTCAAATTCTGAACCAATTGCACCAAAACTCAAGATTAAAAAAAAAAAAATTACTATTCTGTCCAGATAAAAACAGAGCATCAAGCAAAAAATCAATTAAAAAAACTTCCAATAAAAGCAACAAAATCAAGTTGAAGGGGTGTAAGAAGCATGATCGTACGTACCAGTGGAGCTGAATCAAATGGGACATGTATGAGAAATTAATTAATTATAGAATCAAAGAAACAGAGTGTGTCATGAGAGGTATAAATATGATGGCGAAATGGAGCGGACATTTTCTGACTCTTTTAATTTATATTTATTTAATTACGACTACTATTATTTTTTTTATTTGCATTTTTGAAAGAGTAAAAGTTACAGTGAAACTTTCAAGTCTTTAACTTAAAACTTGTAATAAGGTATGCACGCGTAGATCGATAAGAAATTATTCTAAGATAGCGTTTGGTATGAAGGAATAGAATGCGGAATGGAATGGATTATTCTATTGGAATGAAAGAAACATGTTTGGTTGTCAAGTGGTAATGGAATAAAGCATTCCACAAGTAATGTAAACCTTCCAAATATAATAATTTTCATTCCTTGGTAGGGTGGTGTTTTTTTTCAAAGATATATTATTATTATTATTATCAATAGTTTTATTATTATTTTTTACCGTTATTATTATTATTATTATTATTCCTATTGGTTTTAATAACTCACTCACGAGCGACACCACTACTGCCATAGCTACCGCCGTGACTACTATCGCCGCCGTCACCCACCTCCGCACCGCCGCCACCACCACCTCCACCCCAGTCGTCACCCACCTCCGCCGCTACCAACCGTCACCCACCATCCACACCTCCGCTCCCGCCGTCACTCGCCACCACCCACCACCCCTGTAACGCCCTAACACGTTATAATCGAGAATTGCAGCGGAAATACAAACTTTAAAAATTTTCTTTCATTATACACATTCTTTCACTTAAATACATTAATCCCTTTTTATAAATTAATTAAAAGCTAACATACTTATATAAAAAGTAGTGACCACATTCACACCCACGTACAATCCAAGCGTTGACTCGATCTTCAACCGCGTACACTTCTTTATGAACATCACAAAGCTGTTCAACCTGCAGTCACCACATTCAATCACATCATTAGTAACCGGTGACATAATATATAAAATCTAAACATTTCATAATTAGACGTTAACATATCATGCTTCCTCTTGTACTAGCCATTTCATCCATCCATTTGATCTCTTGCATCGGATAGCGGAGTCAACCATCACTTCCATTGTTAAGATGCCTATACTTCACATTAGTTCTCAATAGAAACACGGTTAGTATCATTAGCTTCCCTTTCTTACCTTTACTTAATTGAATTTCTCTCTTAACCAATTCCGACTCATTCCACGAAAACATACCTTAGTAACAACATCGATTCATATCTTCTTACATTACATTAAATAAATTACCGTTAAATACATTACCAAACAAAAGGGTAAGTTCGGAGTTCACTTACATTGCGTGCCTGTGTTTGCGTTCGCTTACTTGAGTCTTCTTAGCCCGTTAGCCTTCCACGCCCTCAACCATCTTGACATGATTCCTATACATTCATGTCATTACATTCATATTCTTATTAGCATACATGCTTATACATATGAACAACCCTATTAAATTCACATCTCACATATGACCTTCATTAATCTATTCAAACAAGCATAAAGCATACTCAACATCGCCCCCTACATAATCTTCACATGAACTATATCTGTTTACCTATTACTTGCATACAATTTCACTCATTATTGTCTTTTAGACATTTCATCAAACACTTGGTGTGCACAATATCAACAATGCACAAGATACAAGTGTTCATAGCATAGTTCTACTTGTCCCTTTTCTAGTCTAACAAGAAGCAATCATATTCATATCTTTCTTTCACCCTACATTAACTTAACTAATTTCTCTATCACACACTGATTATGTATCAATTCATATCTATGAGCATATCATTTAAATCATCATGTTCATCATATTCCTACAACAATGGGTATAACCCTAAATTGCCTAAACAATCGAAATTAAGCAAACTTCTCATTCTATTGTGAATTCCTAACTCACAATTACACAAGATTTCCACATAGATTCATGATTGGGTTAAAACCCACTTTCTACAACACACCAAATCAGAATTTTCGACATACCTTGTGTTGAACAAGCTTAGATGATTAAAGATTTGAGTTCATGCATCAGTTTAGGCCCTTAATTCCTTCCTAATCTTGTGATTTTCTGAAAACTAGGGTTTCTTCTTGGTCTCCTGCTCCTGGTCGATCCATACGAACACACCAAAATGTGTGTTTGTGTTTTTCCTTTTTCCTTTTATTTGTTTTAATAAAAACTTCCATCCTTTTTAACAAGTTTGGTCCCTCTAATTACTTGGATTGTTTATTTGTCATATAACCTTCCTTCTAATCAAGTTACTAACATAAGTACTTAACTAGGTTAAATATAACAAGACTAGACTTTTTAGGTAACATAAATAATTTGCATATTTTGGGGTGTTACAACCCCCGACACCACCGCGCCACAGCTGCCACCCACCCCCGCCTCCGTCGTCAGCCGTCACCCACCTCCACCATCGTCGCCGTCACCCACCACCGTCCCAATCACCCGCCACCATTTTCGTCACCATCACCTACCTCTGTCCCCGCCACCACCCACCGCCGCCACCCACTGCCACCACCTCCGACCATCGCTACCATTGCCACCTATCACCACCCACCACCACCGACTACCGTCACTCATCACCGATTTTATATCTTCGTCTATTCTTTCCTACCAAACAACACAAAGTAATGATTCATTTCATTCTCACATGGTAACCAAACAAGACATGGAATGGTAATGATCCATTCCATTACCTCGTACATTCCATTCACCCGTCTATTCCATTACGTCATACCAAACAGACCCTAAGCGTTACGTGATGCATTAATTATATGAAAACGTGCGTCGTATCGGATCGAACTCAATACAACCAATAGAAACATTGCAATTAGAGTAAAATATGCATGTAAAAACATAGTTTTTTCCATTTTATTTTAATTCGTATTCTATCTCCAGTCTCTCTATTCCTATGGGGTGGAGGTAAGGCTGTCTACATCTTACCTTCCTTAGACCCTACATTAGCTTTGCGCCTTTGCTATTGGTGGGATTTACTAAGTATGATGATGATTCTATCTTCAGTCTTTTGTAATTTGAGACTTGATCATAATAGGAAATGTATTTTATATTATTTTTTCCTAATTATACTTGCATAATACGTAAGCATTCACGAATACGCGTTTTTAATTCAAAACCGAGCCATACATCGAGATCATATTTTATTTGAAATATTATTCATACGTGATTTAATATTACACATGCTTGCATACACTTAAAACACCTAAAACATGTTTAACTATGTGTTTTAAGCACCAAATAACCAACAAAACAACCACAAGGACCAAAAATCAAATTTCCCTCCTCCTAACTCTCAACCAACTCAACTGAAACCCCAACCACTTATCTCACTTATAAATACCAACCTCTAACATCTTCTAAACACTTTCACCTTTTCTAAATTATTCTCAAACACTCTCTAATCTTCCAATTCTTCCACTATGGGTATAAAGTTCAAGAATCAAAATAGCGAGTTTTGGTCTTCCTTCTTACATTTTTTCTTCTTTCTTCTTTCTTCTTTCTTCTTCTTCTCTTTCCTTGGAAGTGAGGATTTTTGAAGTGAGGATTTTTGTTAAACTTTATAAACATGCTCATCTTTACTTTGTTTTTGGACATTTTCGCACCAAACCAAGTCACCAACAAACTTCCATTTTGAAGGGCTTGTGTTAAGGTTTTGTTCCAGAAACTTTAAGGTTCATATGCTTTCTTTTAAGTTCTTGCATGTCTCTAAGTAATCTTCAAGTCACAAAGTGAGCAACACTACACCAAATCTCCAACCATACGATGTTGGAAGCACTCGTCTAGTTATCCTCACTTGGTTACTTAGTGAATTAGATAGTTATTTTTATGTTCTTCATACTTGTATTCATGACCATTCGAATCATCCATGTGATGATTTGTACATTGGTGAACTCTTGAGGTTAGTGGATTACCCTACCTCTAATACATGACCAATATACATAATAATATACATATATAATACTTCCAAAAACCAAACCATAATATCAACCGAAACCATGGTTGAATGTTATGTGTTAAGGTGGAAATTATATTAGTTCTAGACTCCTTATTATGGACTCCTAATGGTGCAAAGGTTATTGAAGGAAAATTAAATTGGTAAAAGAAACTTAATAGGGTAAAAACGTATATTATATATGATGGAAAGGTAAAGTTAAAACATTATAAATTGAATAGAGGCTAAAAGTGGAGAGGGAAACCAAAGCTGATCGAAACCCCACCAAGTTTGATTTTTATAATTTTATAGAATGTTATGTTTGGTTATAACTTTTAGAAGTTAGGCGAATGGTCTTAAATCTACTATGTTTTTGTCCTTTTAAGTGTATGAATGTATAAGGATATGTCTGACCGTTAGTTATCAATTAGTTATCATGGATGCATAAACTAGAGTACATCAATGTCGTTGGGAAATAGTTGCCATCAATTATTGTCGACAGTTACATTCGACATCAATTGTAGTTCGAAGGAAAAGATGAGGACGATGAAGAAGATAAGTTGGCAATCTTTTTCTTGTAGCCTCTGACAATGTTTCGGTTAGGAGTGTATTTTTTCCGATTTTCCGTCTGAAATTTTTAAAATTATATAGGTCCGCCCCCACCAATTATTTTGCCTAAAATTGTTTTGCCCCTACCAAGTTTATTGTCCAAAAAATATATACATATTTTCATATTGAGTTAAAAATATGAATAATGGGGCTATTAGTAATTTTTTATAATTGTTTTTAAACTTGAAGTAAGTTTAAATAAAGTCTTAAACTAGTTTTTATATAAATGAAACTTAAGGGTTCAAATCTAGTTTTTTTTTATATATAAGAACGGGCCTTTTAAATGAATGAAAATTATTTAGTTTTATTTGGAGTTATTATTGTTTGACCCGATCCTAATCAAATAGCCGACCCAAACATATAACCCGAAACATAGCGACAAAATTTTTTTTGGGTCCCATGACTTTCCGCCCCCGTGAAACTTTTGGTCAAGCTCCGCCACTGTATGTATCTAATCCTAGTATTTTATTCTGCGCGTTGCGACAGTATCAGTACAATACGGACACTCGGTAGAGTTGTAAAAGAGAGTAAAAAGGAGTAAATGCTAAAATCGTCCCTGAGGTTTGGACACTTTTGCAGATCAGTCTAAAAAAGGTTTTTTTTTTTTCAACTGGACCACTCAGGTTTCACAAAAATTGCCAAATACACTCATTTCTCTAACACCATTAAAAACTACCATTAAATGATGAGTATTTTGGATGGATCTGGCAAGTCCCCAAACCTCGGAGACAATTATGGTAATTTACTCTTTTTAATGTTTTTTCTAATTTTTATTAATATTTTCTTATAACTTCTTTTAAAAAAACTGTTTTTTTAATAAAAATGTTTTATTATTTAATTTCTTTAAAGTACTTTTTGTGAACAGAATCCTATTTCTTCATTCTTTATTATTGGTATGTAACCGTAAGAATCATCGCATTATTAAACCCCACAATTTTAAAAACTTTGTGAAATGAGATTTTGAGAGTGTTATTAGATTGAAGCTAAATTTTAACCTCTTTATACACTTTATTTTAAATGTGATGCATATATCTGTTATGCAGGGTCTAAGCGAAATGCAACATCTTCAACGCTTACAAAAAAATATTGACAAGGTCATCGCCCACAATAAACGAATCAACGAAAAAATAACACCATTGACTAAATAGGTCGCAACTGCTCGTCAAGCACAGTTGGAGTTGCAAGTTTCAATTGATGAGTTGTATTCACGTCTTGAAGCAAAACAATAACTCGAAAAAATAGATTAGATGTGGTCGATAATATTGTGTTTTGTGTATGTTACTGCTTTTGATTGTAAATTTTATTGAAATCTGTTATATGATCAAATATTTAAGAATTGTGTTGCATTCGTTGGCACCGCTGCGGTTAGAATCCAAGTAGTTTGATACTGATTCACATATGATTAAAAAATAATTTCCTCAATCACTTGTTAACGTCAGTGATAATATTTTGACTAATATCTTAGACGGTTGATATGACCAGGTATTATTATTTTATGCTTATAAGAAACTCCCTAATATTTATCTTTATAATCTAAATCAACGTAGCATGGTTGAAATTTTAACAAGTTGGTAATTTAAGAAAGATCATTAATTAGCTAATTGGGTATTTTTATTTTATTTTATTTTCTTAAGACTGAACTTTTTTTTTGAACGGCAAATTTGGATCACTGACGGACCACTGGAGTATCATTGTGCCACCAGCAGAACCACCCGATCATATCCATCTCCACTAGGCAATAATGCCTATACACCAATTCAGGAGGAAACCCAATAAATCTGGGAAAAACCCCCTATGTGGGAATCGAACCCATGACCTAATAGTCATAAGCCTTATCCCACCACCAAGATACCACTATGCTATAATGCCATGGGTCTTAAGACTGAACTATGAGCAACATACTTCAACTAATGATATTTTAATACGACAAATTCTGCTTTAACGCCAAAAATTCAAATCAGGTAGTCACCGGATTTGAAATAAATTACACATCATACATACAGAGGCGTCTCCGACAATTTACGTACCATGTTCGAGCATGAAAAAATATGTCATTCCGTAATGTTTTATTAATATTTAAAAATAATAATTAAATTAGTATTCGTCTCAATAAACCTAATGCCAAATGGGCTAAATTCTAAACTATAAAAATTTATTTGTAAATGGATCTATATTGGAATTGTTATGTGTTTACTATTTAAAAAAAAATAACATATATATATATCGGATTTTTTTTAAACCACGTGTCCCTCGAAATCACGGGCCTTGTGCGGAGGTCCTCCACACACCATCAAAGCCGCCACTGCATACACCGAACTTGAGTTTAAAAACACCATAACATATTGTGTAGTAATAGTATACAAGGATACAACGATGATAATTATAAAGCTAACATAATCAAATAATATTTCTTAAATGTGATAAAGATAATTACAATAACCTCTAACTAATATATTATAACTGATATTATCCCTCAATCAGAGGGGGAGAGACAAGGGGGAAATAATGTTAAAAGAGGGGAATGGTTAATCATGCATCATGTGGTGGCGTTGATAGCCAAAAGACAAGGGGGTACATGCACTGATCGGCGTTTGTCTCAATTGCTGAGTGTTATGTGCCTTATGTCCAAGGCTTGATGCAAAACTACAATCGAGCCGGGGGTCTCATTGGAAGCAGCCTCTCTATTCCTACATGGTAGAGGTAAGGCTGTCTACATCTCACCCTCCTCAGACCCTACCTTAGCTTTGCTATTGGTGGGATATACTGAGTATGATGATGATGATGATGAATAAGAGGGGGAGAGAATGAGACGCTTAGATTGGAGCGAAATTGATGAAACGCAAGTTAACACCAGGGTTAATCTGCGGGGTTATTCCTTCTATGGGTTCAATCTCCTTTCTTACTCGCGGAATGACTTGGATCCTGCAAAACAGCAACCACGTTAGTCTCGTTAAGAGGGGAATATGGGGGTTTCCCTCTTAACCAGACTCCGGCGTGAGAATAAGTACTGTTCTGAGGAAGAATAAACAGTGTGTGTTGAGTGTGAGGGTATAGAGAACAAGATGATCCAACCTGGATGATGAAGGGTCCTATTTATAGCCGGAGGGTGAAAAAGGGAGGAGCAGCAGTGCCAGCTGTGGTTGCGCGCCAGCTGTCCGACCAGGGGGAATATCCCTTTGGTCTCCTCTGTTGTGGTCAGTGTAATGGTACACGTGGCGCGCCTACATTTGCCTATTTTGGAGACGTCGTACTGGTGTTGTCGGACTGCTCCTTGATCCGTTGCAGGCCTACCTGGCGCCTGATGACTGGTGACACGTGTTGTCCTATATGTCGGATGGAACATCTTTGGTGTCACCTTCGTATTTTCCAGAAGCTTCTGGAAGCTTCTTGATGGTCTTGTTGATGTCAGCACCACATAAGATGGAAAAGTGGTGTGGTCCTTGCCATGTGGGCAAGGAATTGGGACCATACCTCTTCAAGTCCCCCCAGTCCAGTGTGCCTTCTAGTTGAGTTGATCGTCTAGGAGGGATTCTGGACTTATGAAGGTAGTGGTTTTTGTGGCGTGCGGTTGTCATGGGAGACCTAAGAAATTTGCACCTGATGGGCGCATGGCGCATGGTATTTGGCAGCTTTGTAAAGTTGAGCCAAATGGACGCATGGCGCATGGGTTTTGGCAGCTTTGTAAAAGTTGAGCCAAATGGACGCATGGCGCATGGGTTTTGGCACTTTGTAAAAGTTGAGCCAAATGGACGCATGGCGCATGAGTTTTGGCAGCTTTGTAAAAGTTGAGCCAAATGGACGCATGGCGCATGGGTTTTGACTGCTTTGTAAAGTTGAGCCAAATGGACGCAAGGCGCACGGCGCATGGGTTGGACTGCTTCGTAAAGTTGAGTCAAATGGACGCATGGCGCACGCGCATGGGGTTTGACTGCTTTGAAAAGTTGAGCCAGATGGACGCATGGCGCACGGCGCGATGGCCCTTGCTGTTGTCTTCAGGAGGAAGCTTTGTTTGTCTTGGGAAGGAGTGACTGATGTGACTGTCCGTGTCCCCTGTCTTATCGAAGGTGAACAGGCGCCTTTTCAGTCACTGTCAGTTACTTTTCGGCGAAGTGTCAGGCGTCTGTTCACCTGCTCCCGAAAAAGGAGGTGCCGCCTTCTCTCTCTTCTGACGTGTCTCTCCCCTATTGACTGTTTTTTCAGACCCTGACGGCCCACTACCCATCGCATTTAATGCGATGGGTATAAATATCAGGGCGGTTCTTCTCTCTTCTCCACTTTTCGAATTTTGAATTCCTGATTTCTTCCCCATTTCTTCATCTTCTCTCATCCTCCTTCTAGAGTTTACTCATATTATTCTTTGATTATGTCTGGAGCAAATCCCTCTTCCAAGAGAAGGAGGAACAAGGGCAAGAACCCACCAGGTCCTGATCAGGCGACTATAGGGTGGAAGGAGGATGAGTTTAATAATCTGGTACAGGAGATGGGTTTCCGTTCTGAGTGGGGTGCTCAGTTCCCAACCCCCGGATCTACCGCCATGGATGCCCCTCCAGGTTACATTACTTTGTATGCTGCTTTCTTCCGAGAGGGCAACTTCAGGCTCCCGATGACCAGGTTTACCGGGGAGGTGTTGAGGAACTATGGGCTCCATATCTCTCAGATCAATGCGATTGGGCTTCCTCGTATTACCCATTTTGAGTTTGTGTGTATGGCTCACCGTCTGGAGCCCACGTTCGCGCTGTTCAACGTCTTTTATACTGTGACATATACTAATGGTTTTTACTCCTTTAGTGCTCGTACCGGCGTTGTTCCAGTTTGTTCTGTTCCCTTGAAGAGCCTTCATGACTGGAAACAAAAGTTTTTCTATATTCGCCGAGGTGTTATCCCTGTGGACATGCATTACCGGACGGTGGATGAGGGTATCCCTAAGGTTGACGTGGTTGCAGATTTCGCTGAACAGGCCTGGTATAAAAAGTTGACTCATAAAGCTACTCCTATTATTCAGCTTGAGGAGATGGCGTTGGTGGGGGTCGGGATGAGTATGTTGTGGGTTCCAAAACATCCTTTGAGGTCCCCGTATATGGTTATCAGGGTAAACGTATGTGTCGTCACAGCTTTTTTGTCTTATCTTGTTTTTTGTTGTTTT
The DNA here is from genome assembly GCA_030545235.1 of Helianthus tuberosus. Taxonomy (NCBI): domain Eukaryota; kingdom Viridiplantae; phylum Streptophyta; class Magnoliopsida; order Asterales; family Asteraceae; genus Helianthus; species Helianthus tuberosus. Next base: position 85,628,445 of record CM060364.1, on the reverse strand, counting down.
TCTCTTTGTTTTGTTTCTCATCCCCGTGTCTTTTGCAGTGGGTTACACCTTGCTGAATGTGCTGGACCCGAGAGCTGGTGGTGCCATGGTCGAGGCGATATAAAAAGCTGAGAAACGACCCTGGTTGGATCAGATTCGCGGTCGTTTCCTGCATCCATCCGACGAGAGTTTTACAACTTATGCCAACGCTGCCTTAGGTGAAGATAATGAGGATGATGATGATGCTTTCGATATTATTCGAGAGGAAGTTATTGTTCTCTCGAGTGATGGGTCTGACAGATCTTTTGAAGGCCTAACTTCTCGTTCCCCGCGTGCAGGTCCGGCGCAAGGAGTTGTGCACGAGCCGGTGAACGAGCCTATAGATGAAGACGTCGAAATTTCGGTTGAGACTGCTGAGCAGTTGGAGACGAGGGGGAAAACGAAAGTTGACAAACCAGAAGGGGAAGGGAAAAAGGCGGGGGAACATGATGCTGAGATTCCTCGTAAGCAACCTTCTAATTGCCCTGTCCTAGATTACTTTGTAGTTTCTGATTCGTTGTCCGGTTTAGGGAGTGGAGAGAAACCTCGCGGATCTGACCCGGACGACCGTGCTACCTTATCGGAACACATGAAGAAAAAAGTTGTTGCCGACCATAAGCGGAAGCTTAATGAGCAGGCTGCTGCTCTTCTTGCTTCGAAAAGGGCTAAGTTTCAGGAGACTCCTCCAGCTCCTTCGGAATCGGAGGTTGATCTGGGTGTTTTTACTCAGAAACAAGGGAATCTGCTGGAGAAAATTTATGAAGCTTCTGGTACTCGTTTTATCAATTTTTCCGTTTGTCTTTTCTGGTTCCTTGCTTTTTCTTTTGTTTTTCCTAAATGTGATGCTCGTTTTGGAGCAGGTGCCAAGCCAGCCAAGACTTCTCACAAGATTGACCTTTCGAAAATCACTCCTCCAGAATATCCGCCTTCGAGGACGTTTGGGTGGACTCCTCCTCGTGACACTTCTGGTGAGAAGAGGAAAGAGGACGATGTGCATGCTGAGCAGGTGGGTGTCACACCCCTATTTTCCACGTGTCACCGGTGGGGAGTATAGTGACGTAGTTGGTATCATCATAGACAAACAACACAATATAATAATGCACAACGGAAGCAAAGATAGATTCATTTCAACTTTAATAAAGCGTAATAATAAATATCACTGATAGTTGAAACGGATCCACAGGCGGATCAAAATAAAATAAGATATTGTTCAACAGTTTAATGTCGTCCAAGCTTGCGAGACTTATTGTGGACGCTCTAGAAGACAGCCAGCCTATTACGTGTAGTACCTGCACTTAACCTTTTGGGAAAAATACGTCAGTTTACACTGGTAAATACAATTTAACTGACTCATTTTGAAATGATTGAAAATTGATTTGAATGCTCATGGCACAAAAAAATATTTTTATAACTTGGGATAATTATATTACATAATCTTGTAAAGGATTTACATGTTACTTATGCGTTCAGTAGCCCGGTTCGTGTCGGGTTAAAGATCAATAGACACACCACAATATTGAGTTATACACTTGACAGGTGTACGCCTACACCCCGTGCTCAGGTCGTGGCCATCTCGTAAGATAATGCCGAGGATATCCGGGACATGGTCATTAACCCCCCAAAGGCTTTAAGCAAACAAAACACACAATCAAAACATAGCATCTCAATAAATTTAACCACTATTCGATTAAAGAATTTAATGCTAGACCAAACGGTATTTTATATACCGTACCCCAAGCCCGTATAGGGAAAATAAGTTAAAAGTATTTACCTTGGTAAGTATTTATCTCAACAAGCAAAAAGGCAGGTAGCTTTTACCGGTGCTCCTAATCTGGAACGAAGGTTTATAAATAACCTATTAGATTTCTAACGGCCTTTATTTAAGCTAAAGCTTAGACCGGTTATTTAAAAGGGCGAAACTGTTAAAACGCACGATTAAGCGAAGACCGGATAGAATGTGATTTAGACCCGACAAGTTGGAATACTTGTATAATATGGGTATACTAAATACATTCTGGGTTTTGAGACAAAAATGATAATGTTTGACCCGTCTCGGTCAATTTATGCAAACTAGTTACATAAACCGAACCGAACGCGAAAAGAGCGTTACGGTTAACAGTAAGAGTCATATGCAAGTTCCATGATATCATATGCTATAAATATGATATAATATCAGTAAGTTATTTCCTATTATGCCCAAAACGGATTTAAACACAATTTATGCCTCATAAGGGCATTTTGGTCATTTAAAAGATTATAAAAGAGTTTATTTATAAATCTGAGTTACAAGTCTGGTACATACAGTAAATATATTTAATTTTACATATTATAACAGTAGGGTATGACCCATAAGTGAAAATTATCATTTAAAACAAAACTATGCACCATAGGGGCATTTTGGTAATTTCACAAGGACTAAAAATGTCAAAATTGGAAACCTGAGTTTATAAACTTGTACTTTCTGTTATTTTATAAAAAATATCTTAAAAACATCAGTAGGTATAAACCTTATATGTTCAATATGGTTGTAATACGTACTATGCGTTAAAAAAAACGCTTAAAAAAGCGATTTGGAGCCGTTTCCGGGTTTGTAAAAGAAATCTGATATTTTTATATTTCCAGAAGGCTCAAAGTATTATATTTAACAAATAAAACTAGTAGAAAAAGGTTTGGGGTCAAAAGGATTTATAAAACTCATTTTATGGCCTAAAAGGGCAAATTCGGTATTTACCGAATTAAACTTAGAAACCTATGTTATGATCAGCCAAAAATAAAATAAAAATCTTTAAAAAAAAATCCTAAAAATTATATAATATCAGTGAGTAAAAAGTTTTATATTAAAAAGTGGGTTTAAGTGGGTTATATGCTAATTACGCCATTTATATAACATAAAGCTTGTAATTTACGATATTGATCATAACTCTTATTCCGGACCTCAAACTGACATCAAATTTTCGGTGCAAGTTTATAAATCAGTATCAAACGTTTCTACTCTTTCACTTTTTCAAAAATCACGTTTTATAGCAAAAAGGGCAAAATAGTCATATTTAAGCATAAACCGGTAACATGCATATGAAGCGGATAGGTGTTGAACCAAGTTGTAAAATCTCAGAGAATTAAACTTATATGAAAGTTGGTCCAAAATATGCTCTAATGCATATCTCAAACATGCATGGATGGATCCGAACCGATAGTCAAAGAAAAAAGTCAATTTATGTGACTTTCGGTTCCGATTCGGGTTTAAACTGAAAATTGTCGAGTTGATCAGGTTGAAACATGTTCTTACATTATTTATAAAGTTATTTTGATGATCAAACAGGTTGCATATAGCCTACATTACTAATCATGCTTAAATTTGTAAAAACTCATTCTGTTGACTTTTTAAGAAATGCTTTGACTCGACAATTAACATGCTTAGAGTGTGAATCTGAAAATACCCTTTTAGGGGTTTGTTACACACATAAATACCAACATGTAGGTACTTTCAATTTGAGATTTGACAGAGCCAATCTCGTTTAATCATAAAGTCAAGTTTAAATTACGATACTTTGACTTTCGGTGAATACACTAAGCTAGAACGAATTTGAAAGAGTTGTAAACACTTACAATGGTCCTAAACAAGCTTAGAGATCACTATGAGGCTGCCTTGTCGTCCAGAAAGCTCCAGGAGAAGTCTTGTGAATTTTTGAAAGTTCAAGTGTTCTTAGTTTACTACATAAGGTGCCTTATATGCAGATTTTGGAGTGTTGTGAGGCTGCCACAGAGGTTCACAGGTGTTGCAAGACCTGTACAAGTGTCCTAGCATGCATGAAATTCTATTGGGGAAGTCCCTGAGTCGAATACAGCTGCAAACAACTCGCAAAACTGACATAACTGGCAGCTGGTCGCGACTGTTGTCGCTGGGCACTTGATCGCGGGCCGCGAGGCTGGTCACGCGGGCCGTCTACCAGCAGACGACCAGTTCAGCAGGTTTTTGATAAATACAAATCAGTCCCTGCTCTTATGATACGTGTTTAAGCTATTTTATTTGCACTCTAAACCCTTGAAATCTGATTTTTATGAACCTTGGGACTTTTATAAACATGGCAAAGTCCTCGGTTCACTTTGCGCTTACCCGAAAAGTCACGAAATTCACGATAACGCAATTAACCTTTCGTGTACGGTTTTAATCATAACTTTCTCATACGTTCACGAAACTTCACGAAATTTTTATCATATATTCTCGTGAGTATATTTTATCATTACAAAGCTTCGGGTTTGCCAAAAGATCACTCAGAGGTATACTTTCAACATGTTGACACTTTTAGCCCCTGTAGTTTGTAATTCCTCACTTTCTTTCATTTTTCGCCTCGTATGATCCATGATTCATCCGTTTAAGATTATAAACACCATGTGGGGTTATTTTAGAGCCTATTTATCCATTGTTGACACTTTGGACCCTTACATTCACATAGTTTCACTGTTTGTCAACTTTGGTCCTTCTAAAGTATGTTCTCACATATTCAAAGCCCATGACACGTGTCAGTATATTAATGGACGTAAATTTTCGAGGTGTTACATCCTCACCCCCTTAAAAGAAATCTCGACCCCGGTATTTACTGAAACAAATGAGGGTATTTTTCTTTCATCGTGGATTCTACCTCCCATGTGTATTCGGGACCTCTACGGGCATCCCATTTGACCTTAACAATAGGTATGTGCTTCCTTCGAAGCTTCTTTACCTTTCGGTCTTCAATCGACAACGGCTTTTCCACAAATTTCAAGCTTTCATCTATATGTACATCCTTATATGGTATAACCAGTGATTCATCAGCGAAACACTTCTTCAAATTACAGATGTGAAACACATTATGGATAGCACTAAGTTCTTTAGGCAAGTTCAACTTATAAGCAACTGACCCGACACGTTCGATAATCTCGAAAGGTCCTATGTATCTCGGGCTTAGCTTGCCTTTCTTACCAAATCGCATCACCCCCTTCCAGGGTGATACCTTAAGCAACACTTTATCACCTACTTCGAAGTGAAAATCTTTACGTTGTGGATCCGCATAACTTTTCTGCCTTTCTCTGGCAGCTTTCAAACGGTTGCGAATCTGGACAATCTTTTCCGTCGTCTCAAAAACAATTTCTGGTCCTGATAGTTGGACATCTCCAACTTCTGCCCAACAAATAGGCGATCTACACTTTCTACCATATAAGGCCTCAAAAGGCGCAGCTTTTATGCTGGTGTGGTAGCTATTGTTGTAGGAGAATTCAATTAGTGGTAGGTTCTTATCCCAACTACCACCCAAATCGATCGCACATGCACGTAGCATGTCTTCCAAAGTTTGAATAGTACGCTCACTCTGACCGTCAGTCTGTGGATGATAAGCCATACTAAAATTCAAACGAGTGCCCAAAGATTGTTGGAAACTCTTCCAAAAATGTGACGTGTATCTAGTATCTCTATCAGAGATAATAGATACAGGTATACCATGCAGAGCTACAATCTTATCAACGTATAATTGAGCTAACATATCGGAGCTATAAGTCTCCTTGATGGGTAGAAAATGTGCTGACTTCGTCAGTCTATCTACTATGACCCATATAGTATCATTTCCCTTTCTCGTCTTTGGCAACTTGGTGATGAAATCCATCGTCACCATCTCCCACTTCCATGTGGGAATTTCAGGTTGTTGTAACAAACCTGATGGTTTCTGATGCTCAGCTTTGACTTGCGCACAAGTCAAACATTTAGCTACATAAGCAGCTACCGACTTTTTCAAACCAATCCACCAGTAGTTTGCTTTTAAATCCTGGTACATCTTATCCGCTCCAGGATGGACAGAATATTTGGAACTGTGGGCTTCCTGGAGAATGACATCTCGAAGTCCTCCATAAACTGGAACCCATATTCGTCCATTTAATCTAAGCATTCCGTCTTTGTCATAGGATAACTGCTCCTCAGTTACTCTTAACTTTTCTTCAGGATAATTAGCTTTCAACACAGCTTCCTTCTGTGCAGCTAACACCCTTTCGTTCAAACCATTCCTGATTTCGATGCGCTTGGCATTGATTCTTATTAGCTTTACTCTTTCTTTTCTGCTTAAAGCGTCAGCAACCACATTTGATTTACCTGGATGGTATTTTATTTCACAATCGTAATCATTTAGAGTTTCCATCCATCGTCTCTGTCGCATATTCAAGTCCTTCTGATTGAACAAATGTTGAAGGCTCTTGTGATCTGAATAGATCACACACTTGGTACCATATAAGTAATGTCTCCAGAGTTTTAATGCAAATACAACGGCACCCAGCTCCAAGTCGTGGGTGGTGTAGTTCTTTTCGTGCACCTTTAGTTGTCGTGAAGCGTAGGCAATAACCTTGCCTTTCTGCATGAGTACACAGCCCATACCAGTGTGTGATGCATCACAGTACACCACAAATTCTTCTATACCATCGGGCAATGTTAACACTGGTGCATTGCTTAACTTTTTCTTCAGAATGTCAAAGGATTCCTGCTGCTTAGGGCCCCAATCAAACTTAACTTTCTTTCGTGTCAACGTGGTTAAGGGCGCAGCAATCCTTGAAAAGTTTTCGATGAAACGCCTATAATATCCTGCTAAACCCAGGAAACTGCGAATTTCAGTAGGCGTTTTTGGCTCTTGCCAATTCATAACCGCTTCTACCTTAGCGGGATCCACCTGGATACCATGCTCACTTACTACATGTCCGAGGAATTGGACTTCTCGAAGCCAAAATTCGCACTTCGAAAATTTGGCGTAAAGTTTCTCTTGATGTAGAAGTTTGAGAATACAACGAAGGTGTTTCTCGTGATCAGCTTTGTTCTTCGAGTAAATAAGGATGTCGTCGATAAAGACGATGACGAATTTATCCAGATAAGGCTTGCAGACGCGATTCATGAGATCCATGAATGCGGCTGGTGCGTTAGTGAGCCCGAAAGGCATCGCTAGGAACTCGTAATGTCCATAACGAGTCCTAAACGCTGTCTTGTGTACATCTTCATCCTTGACCTTCAACTGATGATAGCCCGACCTCAAGTCGATCTTAGAAAAATAGCTTGCTCCTTGTAACTGATCGAACAGATCGTCGATCCTGGGCAGAGGATACCTATTCTTGATAGTGACTTTATTAAGCTCACGGTAGTCGATGCACAAACGCATCGATCCATCCTTCTTCTTGACAAATAAGATTGGCGCTCACCAAGGAGACGAACTAGGTCTAATAAAACCTTTAGCTAACAGATCATCCAACTGCGTCCTTAATTCCTTCATCTCCGTTGGTGCTAACCTATAAGGTGCTCTCGCTACTAGTGCAGCACCAGGGATGATGTCAATCCGGAATTCCACTTGCCTATCTGGTGGTAAACCAGGTAGTTCTTCGGGAAAAACTTCAGGATATTCCGAAATGATAGGGATATCTTCAATCTTAGGCTTTGGCTCGTCTATAGTAACTTGCGCCATATAAATGACACAGCCCTTCTGCATACATCTGGATGCCTTGAGCATGGACACTTGCTCAGGCAATCAGCAGGAGTTTTAACTATCACTTGCTTTCTGTTGCACACAATTTGGGCTTGGTTATGCGATAACCAATCCATGCCTATGACTACATCAAAGCCGGCGAGCTTAAAGGGAAGTAGGGACAAAGGAAAAGAATGATTCCTAATGGATATAACACATCCATCTAAAATAGTTGAGGCTGTTTCTATGGTTCCATCAGCTAACTCCACCTCATACTTCACACTTAAGGCTTTTACAGGCAATTTTAACAACTCACAAAACTTATTATCTACAAAAGACTTATCCGCTCCAGAATCAAACAAGACTCTAGCAAAAACATCATTTACAAGAAAAGTACCTGTAATAACGTTGTCATCTTGAACTGCTTCCTTAGCGTCCATCCTGAAGACCCTTGCATTGGTCTTCTTTCCATCATTGGCTTTCTTAGCGTACTTTGGGCAATTAGACTTAATGTGCCCTTTCTCGTTGCAATCGTAACATGTTGCATCCTTCAGACCCTTACACTTCAAAGTCGTATGATCAGTAGATTTGCAGATTCCACAAGGTCTCGTGTGGGACTGCGATTTCGACTCAAAACGACATTTCCCAAAATGGTTCTTCTTGCAAGTTTTGCATTTGGGCTTATCCCCCGACTGTTGCCCATCTCTCTTAGATCCCGACCCTTTCATGTGGTCGTTATTCCCTCGGTGTCTCTTCTCCGATCTCTGTGAGGTATCGTCCTCACGCTTTCTCTTATTCTCTTCCGAGTTCCTAAGTGCCCTCAACCTGACTACGTCCTGGGTGAGAGAGAGAGATAGATCAGCTACTGATCTGAAAGTTGTAGGCCTCGATGCCTTAACACTTGCTTTAATCTCAGGGGCCAAACCCCCAATGAAACGGGCAATCCTTTTCGGCTCTGGGGTTACCAAGTATGGAACCAATCGAGATAGAGTATTGAAGGTGGTGAGGTATGCCTGACAGTCTAGATTCTTCATCACCAAAGATACGAAGTCTGACTCGATCCTTTCAACTTCATGTTGTAGGCAAAAATTCTCTTTAATAAGGGCTACGAACTGATCCCATGACATACTGTAAAGTGTGGCCTTTCCGGCAGCTTGCAAGAGAGATTTCCACCACGCTAGTGCGTCCCCTTTGAACGATTGGGACACGTACTTCACTACATCCCGATCAGCACACCCGCTGATATCTACAACTGTATCCATTTCGTCTAACCAGGTCATGCAGTCGACCGCTCCTTTCTCCCCAGTAAAGTCTCTGGGTTTACATGAGACGAAGTATTTATACGTACAGGACTTACTGTGCGATTCATGTTTCCGCTTGATCTCCTTTATCGGGACACTGTTTTGGTTAGAGGAGTGATTATCCTCATCATTCTTCTTAAGCTCATTTTTCTTAGGTCCATCTCTTTTAGAGGGCGGCTTGCTATGAGCCTCCGAGTGGACTTTCGGTTTAGAATGTGGCGCAGATCGGGTCCTACTCCGGGTCCCGTTTGATTCGCTATACTGTCTGTTTAGCGCTTCAATAACTGCATCGTTCACTAGTGCTTTCAATTTTGCACCCGTTACTAATATTTTAGTATTGTCCGGGTTTTCCACTGGATGACTGTTTATCTCTTCGGACTTAGTCATGTAGTCTTAATTGCTACACAAAAATAAGGACAAGGTCTATTTAGAAGTCTAAACAATATTATCGTTCTTGACGGTTTATTAACCATGGTAAACAAAAGCCATATTAGTTAATTTTAATAATTTTCATTCAGGATTTTTACTTAATAATCCTTTTTAGAACGAAATATAATATTGGCATAATAAGCCTAGTCACGTAGACAACTTTCTAAATTACAAATTTAGATCTTGTAGGATTAAGGCTTGATTAAATAAGACAAGTCAATCCTTTTTCTTGGCAGGGAGTTTATAAACTACAGCTGCTTTTTTTTTGTTTTTATATGACATTAATTATAACCCGTAGGTATTATGTCACAACCAATTATATATAGAAATATTAAAATTTGGATATTTTATAAAAAGGGTGGCGTGTGTGATTTTACGGATCACATCAGCCAAGAATGTTAACATGTTTACAGATGTTAACAGAGATTTGAATCTTTTTAAACAGGTTCCACCATATTGGCTAGATTTATGACAACATAACAGCTAGGTTTTACCTTTTAAGATCCTTATTATATTATTAGAATGGTGAATAAAAATATTAAATGTTATTTTTCATTTATTCATACACTATGTTTATACACATAATTTAAAAATGAAATTTAAATTAACCACTTCAAATAAAAATTTAATCAGTACAAGTTGCCCTAAACAGGTCTTTTACATAAATCACATGCCCACGCAGGGGCCAAATAACAAAACAACAAACCCACGCAGGGGTTAAATAAAAAGATATGCCCACGCAGGGGCAGAACAGAAGGAAATACCCTCGCAGGGGTAGAGTACCGAAATAAATAAATGTCCACGCAGGGACATGAGTACCAAACTAAAATAACCAACAAACAAAGGATTCAATGATCCTTCTTGTTCTTCCCCTTAATCAGATCCGCTAACTTCTTAAACATCCCCTTCCTACGCCTCCGCTCATGATCCAACCCATGCCGCATCTCGTCTCTCACCTCATGTATCTCATGAATGATTTCTTGCATTTGGGGCGGCGACATTGCCGGTTCCTGAGGTGGTTGTTGATAAAACGGGGGTTGAGGAGGCCGCGGTTGATAATAAGGAGGTTGAGAAGGCTGCGGTTGTTGGTACCCATATGATGGATATCCATAAGTCGAGGGTCCCGTAGCCCAGGGACCTCCGTAGGGAGCTTCTTGATGGAAGGTGTTGGAGTTTGCTGCTATCCAGTATGGATCCTCCATAAAGTTGTACCCCGTGTGAATCTGCTGCTCGAAGGGGTTGAATGCTGCAGCATTAGTGTAAGCGGGGATTGGTTCTCCAAATCTCAATGGTGGCTGAGGCTGTGGCTGTGGCGCGACTGGCGCCGTTGCTACTTTAGAGACGGGGTTCGAAGATTCACCCATCTCTGGTTCTTCATGGACCGGTGAGTACCGGCTGCCACTCGAGAGTGGAGGGGTGCTGATGCGTATTCCCCCTCGTGCGGATATCCGCAGGGTAGTTCTCCTTCGCCTCGAAGGCGAGGGAGGCTGAAGTGAAGGTGCTGCTGCCGGCGGAGTGACCGCTACAAGTCGAGAATCCTCGAAAGGATTCTGCTGCTGTTGTGGCTGCTGCTGTGGCTGCTCCTGCTGGTGTAGGGGAGAGTGGTGAGGCAGGTGCAAAGGAGAGTTGTGGTATGACTGGTGCAGAGGGGAGTTATGGTAAGACTGGTGAAGAGGAGAGTGATGGGACTGGTGCAGAGGAGAGTTATGATAACTGGGGGTAAATACCCAGTCATACTGTTTGAACATCTCCTCATAACTACCGGGACCGTTGTAAGGCGATCCCATGAATGGTGACCCATCAGAAATCTCGATAGGGTGGTTCGGTGTTCCAGAGGGTGGCATGACAGGATCAGTATCCTCTTCGACATCCATCGGGTTGCCACCCGAAAAGTGGTCTTCCGGTCCAAGTGGGTTAAAACCCACTGCCGCTGCCTCTAAGTAGTCATCAGGGTTGAACTGACCCTGGGAGACAGGTGATGGTTGGTGAAAAGGAGAATTGTGTCCTAAGGGAATGTAGGACCGCTGAGAGTAGTGGGGCTCATTCTCCGAATGAGGCCCATAGGAATGCGGGATCGATGGAGAGGTGCTTAGTGAGACTGAGCGTCTCGCTAATTCGGTGAAAGACCTCCAAAGGTCTTGAGCATCATCGCGGTGAGGATCCGATGGTGTCCGCCGGTGTGATGGTCCGGCCTCATGATCATTTGGAGCTACATATACTCCTCGGCCTCTACCTCTCATTCTTGGTGGCATTGTCGTGAACCTGTCAAAAATCAACAAGTGATACAACAAAAATATAATTTAGACAAGGTTAGAAAATTTAAACAAAAATTTGGAAATTTCCTAAGTTCTTTGTCTAGACTCGAGAATCGAGGATTGTGCAATTGTGTAACTGAGATTAAACACAAAAGGCTAGTGTTTAATTCACTCAGAGTTGGCTCTGATACCAACCTGTCACACCCCTATTTTCCACGTGTCACCGGTGGGCCCGGTGGGGAGTATAGTGACGTAGTTGGTATCATCATAGACAAACAACACAATATAATAATGCACAGCGGAAGCAAAGATAGATTCATTTCAACTTTAATAAAGCGTAATAATAAATATCACTGATAGTTGAAACGGATCCACAGGCGGATCAAAATAAAATAAGATATTGTTCAACAGTTTAATGTCTTCCAAGCTTGCGAGACTTATTGTGGACGCTCTAGAAGACAGCCAGCCTATTACGTGTAGTACCTGCACTTAACCTTTTGGGAAAAATACGTCAGTTTACACTGGTAAATACAATTTAACTGACTCATTTTGAAATGATTGAAAATTGATTTGAATGCTCATGGCACAAAAAAATATTTTTATAACTTGGGATAATTATATTACATAATCTTGTAAAGGATTTACATGTTACTTATGCGTTCAGTAGCCCGGTTCATGCCGGGTTAAAGATCAATAGACACACCACAATATTGAGTTATACACTTGACAGGTGTACGCCTACACCCCGTGCTCAGGTCGTGGCCATCTCGTAAGATAATGCCGAGGATATCCGGGACATGGTCATTAACCCCCCAAAGGCTTTAAGCAAACAAAACACACAATCAAAACATAGCATCTCAATAAATTTAACCACTATTCGATTAAAGAATTTAATGCTAGACCAAGCGGTATTTTATATACCGTACCCCAAGCCCGTATAGGGAAAATAAGTTAAAAGTATTTACCTTGGTAAGTATTTATCTCAACAAGCAAAAAGGCAGGTAGCTTTTACCGGTGCTCCTAATCTGGAACGAAGGTTTATAAATAACCTATTAGATTTCTAACGGCCTTTATTTAAGCTAAAGCTTAGACCGGTTATTTAAAAGGGCGAAACTGTTAAAACGCACGATTAAGCGAAGACCGGATAGAATGTGATTTAGACCCGACAAGTTGGAATACTTGTATAATATGGGTATACTAAATACATTCTGGGTTTTGAGACAAAAATGATAATGTTTGACCCGTCTCGGTCAATTTATGCAAACTAGTTACATAAACCGAACCGAACGCGAAAAGAGCGTTACGGTTAACAGTAAGAGTCATATGCAAGTTCCCTGATATCATATGCTATAAATATGATATAATATCAGTAAGTTATTTCCTATTATGCCCAAAACGGATTTAAACACAATTTATGCCTCATAAGGGCATTTTGGTCATTTAAAAGATTATAAAAGAGTTTATTTATAAATCTGAGTTACAAGTCTGGTCCATATAGTAAATATATTTAATTTTACATATTATAACAGTAGGGTATGACCCATAAGTGAAAATTATCATTTAAAACAAAACTATGCACCATAGGGGCATTTTGGTAATTTCACAAGGACTAAAAATGTCAAAATTGGAAACCTGAGTTTATAAACTTGTACTTTCTGTTATTTTATAAAAAAATATCTTAAAAACATCAGTAGGTATAAACCTTATATGTTCAATATGGTTATAATACGTACTATGCGTTAAAAAAACGCTTAAAAAAGCGATTTGGAGCCGTTTCCGGGTTTGTAAAAGAAATCTGATATTTTTATATTTCCAGAAGGCTCAAAGTATTATATTTAACAAATAAAACCAGTAGAAAAAGGTTTGGGGTCAAAAGGATTTATAAAACTCATTTTATGGCCTAAAAGGGCAAAGTCGGTATTTACCGAATTAAACTTAGAAACCTATGTTATGATCAGCCAAAAATAAAATAAAAATCTTTAAAAAAAAATCCTAAAAATTATATAATATCAGTGAGTAAAAAGTTTTATATTAAAAAGTGGGTTTAAGTGGGTTATATGCTAATTACGCCATTTATATAACATAAAGCTTGTAATTTACGATATTGATCATAACTCTTATTCCGGACCTCAAACTGACATCAAATTTTCGGTGCAAGTTTATAAATCAGTATCAAACGTTTCTACTCTTTCACTTTTTCAAAAATCACGTTTTATAGCAAAAAGGGCAAAATAGTCATATTTAAGCATAAACCGGTAACATGCATATGAAGCGGATAGGTGTTGAACCAAGTTGTAAAATCTCAGAGAATTAAACTTATATGAAAGTTGGTCCAAAATATGCTCTAATGCAGATCTCAAACATGCATGGATGGATCCGAACCGATAGTCAAAGAAAAAGTCAATTTATGTGACTTTCGGTTCCGATTCGGGTTTAAACTGAAAATTGTCGAGTTGATCAGGTTGAAACATGTTCTTACATTATTTATAAAGTTATTTTGATGATCAAACAGGTTGCATATAGCCTACATTACTAATCATGCTTAAATTTGTAAAAACTCATTCTGTTGACTTTTTAAGAAATGCTTTGACTCGACAATTAACATGCTTAGAGTGTGAATCTGAAAATACCCTTTTAGGGGTTTGTTACACACATAAATACCAACATGTAGGTACTTTCAATTTGAGATTTGACAGAGCCAATCTCCTTTAATCATAAAGTCAAGTTTAAATTACGATACTTTGACTTTCGGTGAATACACTAAGCTAGAACGAATTTGAAAGAGTTGTAAACACTTACAATGGTCCTAAACAAGCTTAGAGATCACTATGAGGCTGCCTTGTCGTCCAGAAAGCTCCAGGAGAAGTCTTGTGAATTTTTGAAAGTTCAAGTGTTCTTAGTTTACTACATAAGGTGCCTTATATGCAGATTTTGGAGTGTTGTGAGGCTGCCACAGAGGTTCACAGGTGTTGCAAGACCTGTACAAGTGTCCTAGCATGCATGAAATTCTATTGGGGAAGTCCCTGAGTCGAATACAGCTGCAAACAACTCGCAAAACTGACATAACTGGCAGCTGGTCGCGACTGTTGTCGTTGGGCACTTGATCGCGGGCCGCGAGGCTGGTCACGCGGGCCGTCTACCAGCAGACGACCAGTTCAGCAGGTTTTTGATAAATACAAATCAGTCCCTGCTCTTATGATACGTGTTTAAGCTATTTTATTTGCACTCTAAACCCTTGAAATCTGATTTTTATGAACCTTGGGACTTTTATAAACATGGCAAAGTCCTCGGTTCACTTTGCGCTTACCCGAAAAGTCACGAAATTCACGATAACGCAATTAACCTTTCGTGTACGGTTTTAATCATAACTTTCTCATACGTTCACGAAACTTCACGAAATTTTTATCATATATTCTCGTGAGTATATTTTATCATTACAAAGCTTCGGGTTTGCCAAAAGATCACTCAGAGGTATACTTTCAACATGTTGACACTTTTAGCCCCTGTAGTTTGTAATTCCTCACTTTCTTTCATTTTTCGCCTCGTATGATCCATGATTCATCCGTTTAAGATTATAAACACCATGTGGGGTTATTTTAGAGCCTATTTATCCATTGTTGACACTTTGGACCCTTACATTCACATAGTTTCACTGTTTGTCAACTTTGGTCCTTCTAAAGTATGTTCTCACATATTCAAAGCCCATGACACGTGTCAATATATTAATGGACGTAAATTTTCGAGGTGTTACAGTGGGTGAAGGTGGTGGTGATACTGCTGGTGGCGATGGTAAAGGTAAGTGTCACACCCCCAAAAATCCACATGCGGAGTATCGCCGCTTGGAGGCGTGACTGACCAGGATCAAGCCCCCAATCATATTGAACAATGTATTTAAAATAAATAAAATCCGACCACGCAATATAATTAGTGTTCAAAAACAAGTTAACCAAGTTCAAGTTAAACAGCGGAAGCAATAAAGGTAAAACCAAAACATAAGTTCAATAAGTTTAAATGTTAACATGGCACACAACGGTCCATGTCCCACAACGACTCCTCTTGCTCGTGCAAGCTCCATAGATACCCAACGACCTGCAAGGCATGTAACAACAAATCAACAACAAAGCTGAGCGAGTTCACGGTTGGTGTTCATTGTTAAGTTGTTTAAAAAAAACCAGGAATTCATTTGTAAGTTGTAAGTTAATCAGTTTACCCTGTTTCCCAAACATATCCATAGTTGGTGGGGGCTTCCCCATGTTAACCACTAGACCTGTTTACCATATCGACCACTGACTAAAGTAAGTTGGTGCCCTGACGTCAATGTCTATCCCTAGTGCCCAGATCCATTAGTTCACGCCCGTCCTCTGCGGCACGGTGTGATGCTTGTCAAACCTAAATAGCGCTATCTAACTAATGACCCGCTCGCCATTGGCCTCGGCGATTAAGTCGATACAAAATGAGGGACTTAATGATAGAGTTTTGGTCTAGTATCCGTGTTGTCACCCTTCAATAAAGAGGGTGTGTACGAAATCCCCAAACCAGGAGATTACGCAGGTTCCGATTAAGTTCTTAGTACGTGTTGTCACCCTTCAATAAAGAGGGTGTGTACGTGTTCCAAACCAGGAGATCACGCAGTTTCAGTTCAAAATCCTTTACCATTCCCAACCCCTGGGAATCCCATGCCTTGTAGAAAGTGTCAACTCACCTCGGTTTGCTCGGCAGGTAATTTATTTGTCAATATACTCTATTCAATCACGTCCTATCATAGGTATTACGTCTAATTAGATTCACATACCATTAATCACGTATTCAAGTAGCACATAGGTCGCATTTCATATAACCACACATACTTGATCAAATTTCATGAACAGTATCACATATTTGGATATTAACTCTTCCACTAACTAAGTGTTTGTATTGTCACATTTACGAATCACAATTCCGCACATTACATGATATGTTCATGACTCGCTCTAAGTTTCGGCCCCCTAATAACCAAGATAACACTAAATGAGACACCATATTTACTAAAGTTACCGGCCCAAAACAATTGTCATGTCATTCGGGCACTACCCGATTTTACTACCCGGCCCAATCACAAATATGATCTGCTAGTATTATTCATACATATAATCAAAACCATCCTATTTCATTAGTGCTAACAGATCCACATACTTTAATCTTCTGCCCATTACATGAATCCCAACCCAATCGGTTACAAGCATGATTTAATTTGCTTAAATTGGCCCAATTATATCTAAGGCCCCTTTTAAAAACATAACCGATATGCTTGTTGTTGTGCCCGAAGTCCAAACAGTCTTTAATATAAATGCGGCCCACTTGCGTACAACCCAAATCAACAACAGTTACCCACAAAAGTATTTCAGCATAATTTATCATGTTATGAATTTTGTACAGTAATTACCATGCTACCATGCACAACCACAGGTCCTATAAATCCTACATATATCACCGTCAACAGTAGCAGCATAATTAAATCAAAGCAACATTGATAACATGTCATTCTTTTTTATCCCTATGACCATTCAATTAGACTACATCGAACAAATATCATTATAACCCTAACAACTATCAATCATGCATTTAATTCCTATCAATCCCCAACAGTTTATCACAAACATTTGTTTCATGTAAATAAGGCAATTGATAAGGTTTACACCTTTGACTAATACTTACAATAAATTCAAGAGGTGCACATGGATCAAGAAGATAAAAGTCACAATTTCACATGGCCATCCAGTACTTATATGTGCACATGGGTTGATGGAAATCAAGAAATCATAAATTCACATGAGCCGTCATTCCATTAACCAAAAGTTAAACAATCCTATCCGAATACTACATACAAGCATATAGGACCCTTTTCTTTTTCTTTTTAGTAATACATATATTCAAAGCAATCACAAATTAAAAGAACATGAATTAATACTAACCAATATTGTATGGAGAATGTAATGATGGTGATCAGATCACGAAGGGGGGGGGGATACTGCCGCACGAGTTCTTGGAAACTAGGTAGGGTATGGATTTGAATTTATTGTGATCAAAGTTACAACATTACATACCTATATACTACAACTTGGGCGGTGCATTCCTATTTGGCCGATACTGGGCTCAAGCCCACCACAAGAACCGAGATTTCATGTATTGTCACAAATGGCCCAATGAAAACATATACTTATGTTAAGCATTTACTAATTGTAATTAAACATTATATTACCGTCACATACGAAGTTCTTATTTTTATCATCGTACGGAATGTGAAAGAGGAATACAAGGAAACAGGATCGCGTGACGAAGAGATAATGATCTTGAAAGTTCAGGTTGTCACATCATCCCCAACTTGAAAGAAATTTCGTCCCGAAATTTAGCGCGTGGTTACTGAGGAAGCTAGTTGTGTTGTGTTGTTTCCTGGTTTTCCTGGGGTGTCACATCATTCCCCCGTTGGTTTGGAATTTCGTCCCGAAATTCCGCAGTAGCTTCAGCCTCAGTAGTGGTTTCATTGTTTTCGCCATCAGCCGATTCCACAACAGGTTGGGTTTCAAGAAGCATCAGGGTTAAGCATAACAGTGGCGAAGTGATTAGTCACCAAGAACACGTAGGCTACCATGTTGTTATAATCCCGGCGTCGCCCACGCCATTCCCTAATGTCCCTCTATGAGCATCATTTCCCGTGTTGTTGTACTCGTTGCGAGGATTTCCAGTACGGTCGTCGTTCCCTTGGTTGTTGTCGTTGAATTTAACATTGGCCACTCCATGTCGTAAGCACCTTCACTTTCCATACTGTTGGTTACCATTACAAATACCTTGTTGTTGTCGTGACCGTTGCCTCTAATGCTGTTGTTTGAAACGAAGCTCTACGACTCTTCACCATCAAGGTCCATCTTTTCACATTCTGAGCCACGTCCTAACGCGTTACTCACTGTGCTGGTAGTCACACCTTCCATACTACCATCAGCTGTCCTCACTTATGCCCCGATTGATTCATAAGAGTTGACTCCCATGAGTTGCTGACGAGGGTTAAGGATTCGTTTGAAGCCAATTCGCTGGTGCTCGTTGCCGGTAATTAGGGTCGTCAAGTACTGAGGTCGGTAAAGTACTACGCTCATCCTCCTGTCCATCGATGTTGCAAGTTGCTTGAGTAATACTCGGTCTGTTGCGAGGGTATCGCAGAAGTGATCACACTTCGGGATCTAAGATGTCAAAACATGAGTTCCAGCAAACGAAGAGGAGCAAGAAAGGTATCGATCAATCATTCGACGCTGCGACATCCTACTCAGGGACGTTCGTATAAGCACCTAACATTCTACACGGTTCGCTAGGTGTTCAGATGGGTGTTCAGGTAATACTCAATAGCATCGAGATTCGAAAGGATCCAGAGATGAATGAAAAGTTCACATTCGAGTAGGGGACAATCACTACTATGACCCCTATAGGTTTGTTATGTTTCACATCGGTCAAATAACGGAACGGAACCCCTTTTCCACTTGTCAAGGCTCACTGGGACTCGCATGCACCCCACATTATTATTATTATGTGTGCACCCACAATAATATTGCGATTTGCATGCTCATCTCAGTTCCTCTTATCTCATGTCAAATGATTCCTCAAACATAAATGTCAAACGGAGGTCGTCAATGTAATAAGATCACAAAAACCTAAGGACTATGGCATACTATCAACGCATCATAAGGTGAGCAAGCAATCCATGCCATCTTGCTATAGTGACGAGTGTGTGTTCGTGTGTTTCGTCATAAACAAATGTGTACTGTCACATCAAAGGAAACATGGGTGAGAGAGGTTCGCGAGAGTGCGATGACAGAAGAGAGTAAGCACACAAGTGTTTTCAAACAATAGTTGTTACGTTTATCTAAGCATATCACGAGCAAAGTTCTATGTAACTAGCAAGTAGGCAATATAAACATAAATCATATCACCTATAGTGTGGAGTCTTGCACGTGGAGCGAAGCGTCGTTGTGGATCGTTGAGCACTGTACATGTTATAGTCTGGTTTTATCAAAAAGCTTTTCCCCTTTTTAAAACCAAGTTCACTATAACCAATGGCTCTGATACCAATCTGTCACACCCCCAAAAATCCACATGCGGAGTATCGCCGCTTGGAGGCGTGACTGACCAGGATCAAGCCCCCAATCATATTGAACAATGTATTTAAAATAAATAAAATCCGACCACGCAATATAATTAGTGTTCAAAAACAAGTTAACCAAGTTCAAGTTAAACAGCGGAAGCAATAAAGGTAAAACCAAAACATAAGTTCAATAAGTTTAAATGTTAACATGGCACACAACGGTCCATGTCCCACAACGACTCCTCTTGCTCGTGCAAGCTCCATAGATACCCAACGACCTGCAAGGCATGTAACAACAAATCAACAACAAAGCTGAGCGAGTTCACGGTTGGTGTTCATTGTTAAGTTGTTTAAAAAAAACCAGGAATTCATTTGTAAGTTGTAAGTTAATCAGTTTACCCTGTTTCCCAAACATATCCATAGTTGGTGGGGGCTTCCCCATGTTAACCACTAGACCTGTTTACCATATCGACCACTGACTAAAGTAAGTTGGTGCCCTGACGTCAATGTCTATCCCTAGTGCCCAGATCCATTAGTTCACGCCCGTCCTCTGCGGCACGGTGTGATGCTTGTCAAACCTAAATAGCGCTATCTAACTAATGACCCGCTCGCCATTGGCCTCGGCGATTAAGTCGATACAAAATGAGGGACTTAATGATAGAGTTTTGGTCTAGTATCCGTGTTGTCACCCTTCAATAAAGAGGGTGTGTACGAAATCCCCAAACCAGGAGATTACGCAGGTTCCGATTAAGTTCTTAGTACGTGTTGTCACCCTTCAATAAAGAGGGTGTGTACGTGTTCCAAACCAGGAGATCACGCAGTTTCAGTTCAAAATCCTTTACCATTCCCAACCCCTGGGAATCCCATGCCTTGTAGAAAGTGTCAACTCACCTCAGTTTGCTCGGCAGGTAATTTATTTGTCAATATACTCTATTCAATCACGTCCTATCATAGGTATTACATCTAATTAGATTCACATACCACTAATCACGTATTCAAGTAGCACATAGGTCGCATTTCATATAACCACACATACTTGATCAAATTTCATGAACAGTATCACATATTTGGATTTTAACTCTTCCACTAACTAAGTGTTTGTATTGTCACATTTACGAATCACAATTCCGCACATTACATGATATGTTCATGACTCGCTCTAAGTTTCGGCCCCCTAATAACCAAGATAACACTAAATGAGACACCATATTTACTAAAGTTACCGGCCCAAAACAATTGTCATGTCATTCGGGCACTACCCGATTTTACTACCCGACCCAATCACAAATATGATCTGCTAGTATTATTCATACATATAATCAAAACCATCCTATTTCATTAGTGCTAACAGATCCACATACTTTAATCTCTGCCCATTACATGAATCCCAACCCAACCGGTTACAAGCATGATTTAATTTGCTTAAATTGGCCCAATTATATCTAAGGCCCCTTTTAAAAACATAACAGATATGCTTGTTGTTGTGCCCGAAGTCCAAACAGTCTTTAATATAAATGCGGCCCACTTGCGTACAACCCAAATCAACAACAGTTACCCACAAAAGTATTTCAGCATAATTTATCATGTTATGAATTTTGTACAGTAATTACCATGCTACCATGCACAACCACAGGTCCTATAAATCCTACATATATCACCGTCAACAGTAGCAGCATAATTAAATCAAAGCAACATTGATCACATGTCATTCTTTTTTATCCCTATGACCATTCAATTAGACTACATCGAACAAATATCATTATAACCCTAACAACTATCAATCATGCATTTAATTCCTATCAATCTCCAACAGTTTATCACAAACATTTGTTTCATGTAATTAAGGCAATTGATAAGGTTTACACCTTTGACTAATACTTACAATAAATTCAAGAGGTGCACATGGATCAAGAAGATAAAAGTCACAATTTCACATGGCCATCCAGTACTTATATGTGCACATGGGTTGATGGAAATCAAGAAATCATAAATTCACATGAGCCGTCATTCCATTAACCAAAGTTAAACAATCCTATCCGAATACTACATACAAGCATATAGGACCCTTTTCTTTTTCTTTTTAGTAATACATATATTCAAAGCAATCACAAATTAAAAGAACATGAATTAATACTAACCAATATTGTATGGAGAATGTAATGATGGTGATCAGATCACGAAGGGGGGGGGTATACTGCCGCACAAGTTCTTGGAAACTAGGTAGGGTATGGATTTGAATTTCTTTTGATCAAAGTTACAACATTACATACCTATATACTACAACTTGGGCGGTGCATTCCTATTTGGCCGATACTAGGCTCAAGCCCACCACAAGAACCGAGATTTCATGTATTGACAAATGGCCCAATGAAGACATATACTTATGTTAAGCATTTACTAATTGTAATTAAACATTATATTACCGTCACATACGAAGTTCTTATTTTTATCATCGTACGGAATGTGAAAGAGGAATACAAGGAAACAGGATTGCGTGACGAAGAGATAATGACC
The DNA here is from genome assembly GCA_030545235.1 of Helianthus tuberosus. Classification (NCBI taxonomy): domain Eukaryota; kingdom Viridiplantae; phylum Streptophyta; class Magnoliopsida; order Asterales; family Asteraceae; genus Helianthus; species Helianthus tuberosus. The sequence goes on along the minus strand of CM060364.1, from coordinate 85,606,358 downwards.
TTGAAAGTTCAGGTTTTCACAGTAAGGGCGTTGATGTTACAGTGGAGTCCAGTCAGACTGCTCCACATCAAACCATTTATACTAAACGCCCTCCGGGTGATGGTGGTGGGGCTACCTCAGGTGCTGTCCGCAGCCCTCGTTTTGAGGATGTGCATGCTGATTCTTTTAATACACAGAATCCTGCCTGTGATGATCTTCCTCATGCCCCCCCGCTGGAATCTAACCCAGGGTTCCAGGATGAATGGTCTGGACAATTGTCATGAGTTTTTCTCTCTGTCTCTCCCCCCAGCTGAAAGGTTATTTCAGAAGAGGCGCCGCCGGTTAGAATTGTTCGATGACCATGTGCGCGCTGGGGTCAACTACTTTGCCACCTCTCAGGAGATTGTCCTAGAGTGGAAGCTGATGGGGGAGGACACTCTGGAGTTTGAAAATGAAAAGAAGGTATTCGCGGAAGAGAGAGAAAAATTTAATGTTGAGAAGAAGGGGTTGATGTGGAGGGTATCTGATGCAGAAGAGAAACTCGCCCAAGAGAAGCAAATCAATGCTGACAAACAGAAAAATTGGGAAGCTGCGTGTGAGCGTACCAATGTCGAGCTAAAAACTCAATGTGACGCTATTGTGCGTTTGTCTGGTGAGAAGACAGAGCTTGCTGAGGAAGCTCAACAGGCGCGTGTTGCGTTTGAGAAAAAAGAAAAGAGTACGTTGATCGTATTGCCAAACTGGAAGATCTTGTGAGACGGTGTGAGACTGCTGGACGTCTTTTTCAGGAGAAAGTTGCAGAGTCTAGGGCTTCTGAAATTCTTCTTGAAGAGGCTTCTGCAGATTGCAAGTGGCTTCTTTCACGCGCTGTGCCTTTGGTAATTTCCGTCGTTTTATTTTACAATTTTCATGGTTTCCCCTCTTATTTGTGTGTTTCTTGTAGATTGCTGATCGCATCGTGAACTCCCACGAACTTGCCAACTATATGTTTGAGTTGGGGCAGGCTGGGTATAGTAGCGGGCGCAAGGATGGTTATAATGAGGGCAGGGCGGCGGCTCTCAATAATGAGAAGGAGCATCACTTCGAGTTATGGAAAGAGGATTGTAGTGCTTCCTATACCGCAAAAAGGCAAGAGTTCGCGTCTTTAGATTTTGCTGTTGTTAAGGCTGCCCAAAAATTGGCCCGAAGGTCTGATGGTGTCGCCTTGTTGAAAAAATCTCTTGGAGATGAGGATCGTGCGGCTGGAGGTGCTGGTTCCAGTCATCCGGAATGAAGGCTTCCGGCCTGCGTGCCGCGTATGGGCTTGGATGGCCTTGTAATCATTTGACAAGTTTGTAGACAATTTTAATTTTTGCTTATCTGTCATGCTTCTGAACAATTTGGTATGCTTGACGTTTGATATGTTAATATGTGCCTTCGTTTTACCGCGAATTTTGTTAACGTCATAATATGTGCATGTATAATTACTTTGATTCAGGTATCACGAATGAATGATGGCGCTGACAGGTTGTGTTGTGTTTATTACAACGTTTTATTCTGTCGTTTATGTGCGCAGGTTGGTTCGTGAATACGAAGTGGTTGAATTACAGGTTATTGTGTGGACCCGGCTGTGCTCAGCCTTGGGGGTGCTTACAATGTTTGTTTGTCCTGTGTTCGATGATTTCGTGTTTATGTGGGCACGAAGTATTTATTTGGCGTTTGTTAGGCTTTAGTTGTGTATCTGACCCGGCTGTGCACTTGTTTGTGACAGGCCTTGGAGGTCTACAACGTTTCCTAATGGTTGAGCCATTGATGTTTTCGTGTATGCCCAAAGTAATATATGCAGTTGTGACGGGAAATTTGCATGATAGAAAGATAGCCAAACACTTCTTGTATTACTATAAATGTGTTGGCGATTCAGTCGTTGCAATTACATAATGTTTTTACAGGTAACACTTCCTCAGCTGTTGAGCGTTCCAAGTTCGTGGAACTTCCTTGTTGTCAATGGTGCGCAGCTTATAGGCTCCCTTTCCGAGCACTGTGTCGATGACATATGGGCCTTCCCACTTGGGAGCCAATTTTCCGGGTTTCTCAGCATTTGAGGCCTCGTTGTCTCTGAGGACGTATTCTCCCGGGTTGAAGGTGCAAACTCGGACTTTGGAGTTGTAATACTTTTCCAGCTTCGTTTTGTACTTTGCTTCATTTATTGCCGCCATTTCTCTTATTTCTTCTAGGAGGTCAAGGTCGATCCTCCTCTCTTCTTCGTTGTTGATCAGGGTCATTGAGAGCATTCGTGGTGACGGCAATCCTATCTCCGCTGGTATTACTGCCTCGGACCCGTAAACTAAGCTAAACGGTGTTTCGCCGTTGCTTGTCTTGGGCATCGTCCTGTGTGCCCACAAGATGCTGGGCAATTCGTCTACCCAACCTCTTCTTTTTTCTCCCAACCTTGCCTTGATTCCGTCGACAATACTCTTGTTGACGGCTTCAACTTGGCCGTTCCCCTGCGGGTGCGCAACCGAGGAGAAGGTGTGCTCAATGTGTAATTCTTTAAACCACTGTTGAAGATTGTCATCGGCAAAGTTCGTTCCGTTGTCCGTGATGATCTTGAGTGGTAATCCGAAACGGCATATGATTTGTTCCCATATGAAACTTTGACGACAGTGGCTGTGGTCGATGCGAGTGCTTTTGCCTCTACCCATTTGGTAAAATAGTCGACTGCGACTATTATGAATTTGACAGCTCCTGGGGCTTCGGGGAAAGGTCCGACCATATCTATTCCGCACTATTGAAAGGGCCACGCCGTTGTGACTGGTACCAATTCATTCTTGGGGCGCATCATTTTGGGGGAGTGTCTTTGGCACCCACTGCATTTCCTCAATTCTTTAACCGCATCTAAATGCATCCCGGGCCAATAATACCCCGCATTCATGACCTTTGCCACTACCATTCTTGGTCCAGCATGTATACCACAAATTCCCTCGTGTACTTCTCTGATCAAATAGTTTGCGTCTTCAGGATCGACGCATCTTAACAGTGGTCCAAGGTATGACCTTCGATATAAGATTCCATCAACCATCTGATAATGTTCAGCTTTGTATTGGATTTTCCTCGCCTCAACTTTGCTCTCTGGGAGTATTCCAGATTGAAGGTACGCGATTATCGGAGTCATCCAGGACGTTGTTCCTAGTTGGACAACGCTTACTTCTCTCAGTGGCACAGACGGGTTGCTTAAAACTTCTATGCGCACATCTTTCGCCAGGTGTTGGAAACTTGTAGAGGCGAGTTTACTCAGCGCGTCTGCTGGTTTATTCTCGCTTCTATTAATGTGGTGCACCTTGTAGGAATAGAAGGTTTGTAGCAACGTCTTTGCTTGACTCAGGTAGAGCGCCATTGTATCTCCCTTGGCTTCATATTGCCCATTGATTTGTCCGGCCACTAACATGGAGTCCACATGCGCTTCGATGTGTCGAACTCCCATTTTGATTGCCAACCTTAAGCCGACGAGGAAAGCTTCATATTCAGCTTCATTGTTCGTGCTATTAAAATCCAGACGTATGGCGTAGGTGAATTCATGTTTGTCGGGGCTCACCAGCCGAAGCCCAGCACCTGCGCCGTCTTCATTAGACGCACCATCTGTGTATAACAACCATGGTTCTTCTGCTTGCTGTTTTTCAGCTTTTTCCATTGCTTTACATTCCCGGTCTTTTTCATCCGGTACCTCTGTCATGAAGTCTGCAAGTACTTGGCCCTTGATTGCCGGTCTTGGCCTGAAAATCACATTATGACCCTCGAGCTCTATTGCCCACTTTGCTAGTCTCCCTGAAATCTCTGGCCTTGCGAGGATGTTGCCAATATTGTAGTTTGTTAGCACGTGAATGACGTGGTTGGCAAAGTACCTGCGCAGCCGTCTTGATGCATGGATCAGTGCGAGTACTAGTTTCTCCATGATGGCATACCTGGTTTCTAGGTCAGTCAAGGTTCGTGACACATAGTAAACTGGTGTTTGGACACCTTGTCGATCAACAAGTAACACTGCTCCTACTGCTCTGTCGGAGGCTGATAAGTATAGCACCAGGGGCTCTCCTTTGACTGGTGCAGTTAATGTTGGCAACTTGATGAGGCAATCTTTCATCTCGCGGAATGCACTCTCGGCTTCCGGAGTCCACTGTAATTGGCTCTTCTTCATGCAGTTTCGGAGAGTTTTGATAAACGGGAAAGATTTGGCTGCGTGATTGGCCAGGAAACGGTTAAGTGCTGCCAAACGTCCTGCCAATTTTTGCATCTCCTTGATCGTCGAAGGTGAAGGCATGCGTTCTATTGCTTGTATTTTATCAGGATTTACTTTGAAGCCATCTTTTGTGACGATGAAACCCAGGAATTTCCCTTCTTCCATGCCGAAAGAGCATTTCGCTGGGTTTAGTTTGATACTTACTCCACGCAAGGTGTCGAACGTTTTTTGGATGTTCATCAGCATTGTACTCTCTTCTTTGCTCATAATGACTAAATCGTCCATATACACTTCGATGTACTTGCCGATAGCATCGTGGAAAGTTTCGTTCATGAGCCTCTGATAGGTCGCGCCCGCATTCTTCAAACCGAAAGGCATCTTGGTGTAGCAGTATAGCCCTGTCGGCGTGCGGAACGCGGTTTTGTCTTCGTCTTGCACAGCCATCTGTACCTGGTGGTACCCCTTATAACAATCAAGGAAACATTTCCTTCGGAATGTGGCTAGCGAATCAATCTTTTCATCAATGTCTGGTAAGGCGTAACAGTCACGTGGACATGCCTTGTTCAGATCCTTGTAGTCTACGCACATTCTCCAGCTACCGTTATTCTTTTGGACCATCACTGGGCTTGCTACCCATGTTTGGTATCTGACTTCTCTGATGATTCCCGCATTTAACAATTCCATCACCTGCTCTTTCATAGCGTCGTGCTTTATGTCTCCCAAATGGCGCTTGGCGTGTACCACCGGTTTCGCTTCTTCTGAGACGTTTAATCGATGTTCAGCTATGTGCCGTGGAACACCCACCATATCTGCTGGTGTCCAGGCGAACACGTCCATATTTTGGAACAACAGCTTTTTTAGCGCCGCGCGCGTTAGATCGGACATTGCAGGTCCTAAGGTAACTGTCTGTTCCGGGTATGCGATGTTCAATACCCATTTTTCTGATTCCGCGCGAGGTGCTGGTTTACTTGCTTTTGCAGGTCTGAGCTCATCTGTTGCTAATACTTCTTTGCTTGCATATATTATTGCTACCCCCGTCTCTGTTGGGAATCCCACAGCTGAATGTGGACCGGAGCAGATCATACTGAAGTCTCTTTGGGACTCTCTTCCCAAGAGTATGTCGTGTCTTGAATGCGCGGGTAGCACCATGAATGTAACCTCCTCTGTTCTTGAATTCCTTCCATCCGAGAGTAATACCGGGAACGATATTTGTCGAAGGGGAAAAACGGCTTCATTGCAGAAACCAGTGAGTGGATAATCAACTGGTTCTAAGCGCGCCTTATCCTTTTGATCGAATTGGTTGAAACATTGTTCATATATGATATCCGCAGTGCTCCCTGGATCGATGAAAATGTAATCGGTTTGGTAATGCCCGATCACGCCTGAGATGACTATAGGTCGCCTTTCTCTTGGGCCTCCTCTTACAACCGGAAAAACAACCTGCCTTTCGCGCCACGAATCGTCCTGTGTGCGCTTGTTGTAGTTTCTCTTTGGTCTTCGCTGACCTCCTTGAATCATATGGGTTTCTAGTTTCCGGAGTATGTAAGCAAGTCCATGTTTAAGTATGTATAGGACCCACGCAAGCGAATCACTCGGATTCTGCTCGCGTATGGGTACGAATGTATGGTTCATGTGTATAAATGAAAGTATGAGCATAAGTATAAGTTTAGGTATGAATAAGCACGCAAGTATGAGTATCGACATAACACGTACGAGTAGTATGTGTATACGTATAAGCACGCAACGTATGAGTATAGGTAAAAACATGAAACATATAAGTATAAGTAAAACATGAAACGTATGAGTATAAGTATGAATACGATTATAAGTATAGACATAAAACGTAGGAATGTAAGTGTAGGTACGGATATTTAAATTTACGTATATAGTGTACGCTGGAACATCATGGATTTAGGTGTATAAAATCGTCCACAAGGTTACGTATGTAAACACGAATTATTATAGGTGAATTGTTGCGTTAAAACGACTAAAACGTGTAGGACGATACGTGGGTATAGTTGTTTAAATGAAACGTTGAGTTTATCGTATCAAAATTAGATTGAGCTTGGTTTGAAAGGTAGAATGTAGTTGCGTATGCAAAAAGGACATAAGGTACTCATTGGTTAAGCCCAATGCATTTTGTAATAAATGGAAATGCTACTTTTGTTTTAAAAGAGTTTACGAAATCCAAGGATGGTCGGTCTCCAAGAAGTCTTCTTGCCCACGTGTTTTGTAAATTGGTGTAAAAGGTTTTCAATCAAAAGTAATTTCATTTCATTAAACAAGAAGTTATGAATTTAGGAGGTTCTTGTGAAAACGAGGATCCTTAGAAAAGAATTTTAGCAAAAGGACTTTTGTGATTGTTAAAAGTTCTAACAAATGATTTGTTGATGTGAAAAGAATCTTTGGTAAAACTATCATATAACATCCATAAGATTTTATAGGTGTAAAAGAAAGGTTGGTTTGATCCTCCGATTGAGAATGAAAGTATTTAGTTTGGTGATATATATCATGAGTGCGTTTTAGTGACTAAGTCGATTATGAAGTTCATGGGCAAGAGATTTGTTTGACCGATTAAAGTGATAGGTTGCATTTCGTAAAGTTTGGAAATTTGTGTAGTAAAACGTTTAAGATAAGTTAAGAATCCGTGTATGTGAGTTAGGTAGAAATAGGTTGTAGGATAGAAAGTATGCTTGATAAAACAATGTATTTTGAAATCGTATACGTATGTATTTTGAATAATGATCAATAATTTAGATATAAACATGATCGAGTTTGCATAATAAGATATTTTGAAGAGGCGTTTTGGTAACGATCACCTAGGTAAGGGAATCACCCCGAACTTGTTGGTGAGGTCGTTTTAAGAAAAGGGGAGTGGAGTTAATCGTCAAGGTAAGGAAATCACTCCTATCTCGAGGATATGTCTTCACTTGTCGTTACAAGGAATATGAATTTAAATTATATGAAATCATGCATATGTATAAATGTATGGAAAAGATTCAATATGTTGTGTGTGTGAGAAGAAAATATTGAAAGTAAATTCGAATTTGAAAGATTGCATCTTATAAAATAAACAATAGAAACATACGTTTGTTTAAAATTTGGATGGTTCCAAAACGGAACCTTCGACTAACCAAAGTAGTCGAAAAGTCTTTCGAACTTGAGGAGCATGCTTTGGCCTAATAGGTGAAATACTCTCGCCGACAAGTCGGTTGACGGTATTTACCCTTCCAGTTACTACATGTCCCCAATTCAATTGAAATTTCGAGACTTGGCGGGATTAATGAAAATCAAGGAGTGGAACTAGTCGACAAGGTGCGGGTTTCACCCCTAACTTGGCGATTTAGTATCCTAAGTGTGGTTGGTACTCGTCGGGTCAAAAGTTAATTTCGACACTTTGGCGAGGGTCCACTTGAATTTGGAATTTGAATTTCTCCATCAAGGTGTGGATTTCACTCCTAACTTGGTGGTGAATTTCGTGTAACAAAGAAAAGTAGAAGGATCGAGAGTCATTCACCAAATTGTGGGTTTCACGCCTATTTTGGTGAAGTCGTCTCATTTTTGTAATATGAGTGTGTTCGGATTTAGAATAAAAGTAAAATGCATGAGGGAAGTGTATGTCAAAGGAAAATACATGAACAAGTATAAACACATAAGAAAGCATATCAAGAATGGTGCTTGGATAACGAAATGATAAAACATGTATTAACACATAGAGAAATATGTTTAGAGTAACACGTAAAGAATCGAACAATGAAGCAAGTATTAACACATAATAAGACAAGCATTAATGCATAAGAATAACATGTTGAATATTTCTCACGAGTGATGCATATGTCTAAAATAGCATAAATAAGAAACAAATAAAGTATCATGTAGTTGTTCAAGCAAAACATACGAATAAGGCTCTAAAAACTATAGACTAGGTAAAAGCATGGCATTTCTACCTAATTCCCTATAGTTATGGCTCTGATACCAATCTGTCACACCCCAACCAATGGCGGAAACATCGGGATGAGACGAAGTGTGAAGATTGCTCGAGACATCATAACGCTAAATTGTGACAATAGAGTTAAAGATAAATTGATTTCTTCCATAAATAAATGTTACAATACACGAAATTTGAAATACAACATGTTAAATGCAAGAGAACAATACGTCAACAAGTATGACATTTATACAATGTATTTGACCTAAACGTCTATCTGTGTATCTAGGTATCAACGCTACTTCTTTTCATAGTACCATCATCATCAACCTGTAACATGTTTAAAAATACAATTCAATGCAAAAGCAATGGCGAGTATACAAGTTTGGTACGTACATAGCAAAAATAAGTTTCGAACAATTCCTCATAGCAAGCATGTGATTCAAGATAAACAATAAATTTGGCATGTGTCTAACGAATCAACCCAAAAGAGACGCGAGATGCTGCATGACATAACCACAAGTTTACGGGGGCGGGGCGTCAATCCTATAGCTCTAAAATTGGCGGATGTTACAGTCTCCCCTACTTTAGGAGATTTCATCCTCGAAATCTAAGATTAACGTATTTGCATAAAAATTTAGAACAATCCACATGACATACTTAGTTAACAAGATTAACGTATCCCTGGCATGTGAATACACAGGTCAACCCATCGTGTATGTTAAGGTGTGGCTTCTTACGAAGTTAATGACAAGTTTATCACATAAAGTTTCACCCAAGTAACACGAATCCAGTATAACATATTAGCATGCACGTGAAATAAATTCCAATTTTTTTTTGAAAAGGGACGTTCAATCATTTGAGAACGAAGAAAAGTTGGTAACTACCTCTGAGGTAAGGGAATCACCCCTAGCTCATTGGTGAAGTTGGAAAGTGAGCGGAGCTAATCATCAAGGTTAGGGAATCACCCCTATCTTGATGATAAGTTTCCATTTTTAGGAATATGAGTATTAACAAGCATCAAGATGTATCAAAGTATTCATATATAATGTATTATTTTGTGCATTGCATAAGAAAAATGTTCATGTGTAAGTTTTTTATAAGTAAACATGTTACACCCCAAAAGTGGTAAAAGTAAAAGAGGGGAATACGAGTATACTCACAAGGTTTGCATATGCTTTCCAATTATCCAATTATTGACGAGTTGATGAGGTTAAAGATTGAATGTGTAAGGGTTAGGGTTCAAGTATGTTTAGAGTCGAGATTCGGTATTTAAAACAACACAAAAAATAAGATATGAGAATAACATGTGAAAATAATTATCTTCAACACTTAACACTTGTATGACACTTGGTAACCACAAGGGTTATGATAATGTTTTCATGAGTTGAACACCCATAAGAATCACAACAAGGTTTAGGTCTTAGATGATGTTCTACTACTTTAACATATAAACACAAGTTCACATTAAAGGTTCGAATGGATGTATATATATATCTAGGTTAAGTATTACATATCATTTAGTTCAATAATTCAAGTAGGAGGTAGAAGATTAGGATCTTCATTTAGGCACCTCGAGTTATCATGGAAGTCATGTATGGGGTAGGAAGAACAAGCTTCCATTTAGGAACCCCTTGAATGTTCACCACTTCACTTGATGTAAAAAAACAACCAAGGAGGGTCAAGAACTAAGGTAGGTACAATAATATAACAAGCTATACTAAGAGAAATCATCAAATCATGTGAGGATTTTATGTTGGAACAACCCAAGTTGATCCATAATCACTCATGCATCAAGATCTAAGCTTGACATGATTTGTGGGTTAAATACCCTAATAAAACAGAACATATTTGAGGTTTAATCCTCTGATTTCTAGTGTCTCAACCTTGTTTTTAAGCCTAATCAACCATAAGAGAGGTTGTAAGCATTGGGACATGGGTATGAGATGTGTTAGACACAAGTTGGACAAGTTTAAACAAGTTTTTGAATAACATTAAACAAAACAGAAAGTTTAGGTCCTTTTTAGGGCAATTCCAAGCATGATTTCTCCAAGGAAAAACCCAGGAATCAAACCCAAGGATGCACTAAAGAAGTAGAAGAAAGAATCAAGTGATTTGGACTCAAAACAAGCAAGTTACACTCACTTTTGTAGGTGAGTATAGATATGTCCAAAATGCAGATTTGCAGCTGAATGAGAGTGTATTTGTGGAGTGTAAAGAGTTGTGAAAGTGTAAAAAGGGTTAAGGAAGGTGTGTATTTATAATGGAAGAGTTTGGAGGTGATTGGAGGTGTTTAGAGGTGGATAGATGGTGATTGGGGATGGTTAGGAGATGGGATTTCGTGCATAAATCGCGAGCTGCTGTGTTTTCTACGATTATGAGGGCCATGCGGCCTGCATTAGTTATCCAGTAAGTCAAAGCGGGCCGCCCGGGGGTGGCTTATCAGACACAAAGTTTCAAAAGTTTACAATTTAGCCCCCGGACTTTCTATTTGGATGATTTCAGGACCTTTAGGGACCATTCTTGCCACAAAAGCATACTTTAAGATAAATCCCAGTATGAGGAGTATAAACCAAGTATAATTACGCGTATGAGTATCAAAATCAAGTGTCGTTCTCTTTCAAAACACGTTTTATGCATATGTTTAGATTAATTACAAGTTTAGCGCATAGTTTCCAAGAATAATGATTAAACACCGATTGATTCACCGTTTCGAGCATACGAGCATATATAAAGTGTGTTTAACATATTTGTAACAAAATACGAGTTTTATTCATGATCCAAGTCTAGGATTTTACATCGCTTTTAATGAAAGAACGATTACAAGACTACGAAGTTTCCAAAATAGTTTTACAAACGATGGTTTCTAAATATAGAAAGTATGAAAACGCGGGGCGTTACAGTCTCCCCTTCTTTAGGAAATTTCGTCCCGAAATTTATTCAAGAGGTAGGCTTGAAAGGTTTTAGTAAAAATTTGAGACTTAAATTTTGAAACATTTTGAAAGGCACAAAACTTTGGAGAACGACAAGGTAAATTTGTGAGTGAGTCCATTGTTTAAAATAATTTGAGGTATCTAACATACTTGAAAACATGTAGGCGCGTATATAGGTGAAGTGGGTCTAGGCAAGTTCGAATAACTTAAATCGACGACGTATTTAAAATAGGTGACGTATATATAAAAAAAATGATGACGCATTAAGAAAGAAGATGTTGATAAACGGTTTGTATTTTGTTGGGACGTGGTAGCGAATCACGTTTGTAGAAGATTGTTTATTGAGTGGAACGAGAAGGTTTAGCACATTAAATATAGCCTTAAAGGTATACTAAGTATAGTTACACAAGAATCCATAGCAGGAAGACTATTTTATGGGTAACGAGGTAAGTTTGGACCCGAATGTTTAAACAAGCTTGATTGCGAACGAGGTTTGTATGAACTCAAAGGGTAAGGAGAATAATACGAGTATAGAATGAGCGAATGACTCTTAAAACGCAAGTATAAGAATAGCATAAGTGTTGGATAGATGAACGTAGTGTGTTAAGGATGAAGTCTCGTCATGGATAATCGGATATAATGCGTTTGTGAGTTGTGGGAAGTTTGTATTAGGTCAAAAAGGTCTGCAAAACACTGAATTTCTCATAGCACGTTTTACGAAATTTGGTAATATGGTGAAAACACTTATATATAGGAAGTACCAGCGGCGTATCCACCATGTTTTGACCATATTACGTCCGTTTCGTATTCGGTGTCATGTTACGTTCCGTGTCTCACCATACACAGCAGTACACTCTATGGTTCTCATACGCCTATCACTATAATCCCGTGTGCACCCGTGATTATATTGATCGTCGCATGATCCGCATAGCTTGTACTAGTTGTGTATGAATTTGGGTAGGTCTGCTTTGAAAATAGGAATGTGTGCGTATAAGAATAAAGTATGTAAGCAAGTCCATGTTTAAGTATGTATAGGACCCACGCAAGCGAATCACTCGGATTCTGCTCGCGTATGGGTACGAATGTATGGTTCATGTGTATAAATGAAAGTATGAGCATAAGTATAAGTTTAGGTATGAATAAGCACGCAAGTATGAGTATCGACATAACACGTACGAGTAGTATGTGTATACGTATAAGCACGCAACGTATGAGTATAGGTAAAAACATGAAACATATAAGTATAAGTAAAACATGAAACGTATGAGTATAAGTATGAATACGATTATAAGTATAGACATAAAACGTAGGAATGTAAGTGTAGGTACGGATATTTAAATTTACGTATATAGTGTACGCTGGAACATCACGGATTTAGGTGTATAAAATCGTCCACGAGGTTAAGTATGTAAACACGAATTATTATAGGTGAATTGTTGCGTTAAAACGACTAAAACGTGTAGGACGATACGTGGGTATAGTTGTTTAAATGAAACGTTGAGTTTATCGTATCAAAATTAGATTGAGCTTGGTTTGAAAGGTAGAATGTAGTTGCGTATGCAAAAAGGACATAAGGTACTCATTGGTTAAGCCCAATGCATTTTGTAATAAATGGAAATGCTACTTTTGTTTTAAAAGAGTTTACGAAATCCAAGGATGGTCGGTCTCCAAGAAGTCTTCTTGCCCACGTGTTTTGTAAATTGGTGTAAAAGGTTTTCAATCAAAAGTAATTTCATTTCATTAAACAAGAAGTTATGAATTTAGGAGGTTCTTGTGAAAACGAGGATCCTTAGAAAAGAATTTTAGCAAAAGGACTTTTGTGATTGTTAAAAGTTCTAACAAATGATTTGTTGATGTGAAAAGAATCTTTGGTAAAACTATCATATAACATCCATAAGATTTTATAGGTGTAAAAGAAAGGTTGGTTTGATCCTCCGATTGAGAATGAAAGTATTTAGTTTGGTGATATATATCATGAGTGCGTTTTAGTGACTAAGTCGATTATGAAGTTCATGGGCAAGAGATTTGTTTGACCGATTAAAGTGATAGGTTGCATTTCGTAAAGTTTGGAAATTTGTGTAGTAAAACGTTTAAGATAAGTTAAGAATCCGTGTATGTGAGTTAGGTAGAAATAGGTTGTAGGATAGAAAGTATGCTTGATAAAACAATGTATTTTGAAATCGTATACGTATGTATTTTGAATAATGATCAATAATTTAGATATAAACATGATCGAGTTTGCATAATAAGATATTTTGAAGAGGCGTTTTGGTAACGATCACCTAGGTAAGGGAATCACCCCGAACTTGTTGGTGAGGTCGTTTTAAGAAAAGGGGAGTGGAGTTAATCGTCAAGGTAAGGAAATCACTCCTATCTCGAGGATATGTCTTCACTTGTCGTTACAAGGAATATGAATTTAAATTATATGAAATCATGCATATGTATAAATGTATGGAAAAGATTCAATATGTTGTGTGTGTGAGAAGAAAATATTGAAAGTAAATTCGAATTTGAAAGATTGCATCTTATAAAATAAACAATAGAAACATACGTTTGTTTAAAATTTGGATGGTTCCAAAACGGAACCTTCGACTAACCAAAGTAGTCGAAAAGTCTTTCGAACTTGAGGAGCATGCTTTGGCCTAATAGGTGAAATACTCTCGCCGACAAGTCGGTTGACGGTATTTACCCTTCCAGTTACTACATGTCCCCAATTCAATTGAAATTTCGAGACTTGGCGGGATTAATGAAAATCAAGGAGTGGAACTAGTCGACAAGGTGCGGGTTTCACCCCTAACTTGGCGATTTAGTATCCTAAGTGTGGTTGGTACTCGCCGGGTCAAAAGTTAATTTCGACACTTTGGCGAGGGTCCACTTGAATTTGGAATTTGAATTTCTCCATCAAGGTGTGGATTTCACTCCTAACTTGGTGGTGAATTTCGTGTAAGAAAGAAAAGTAGAAGGATCGAGAGTCATTCACCAAATTGTGGGTTTCACGCCTATTTTGGTGAAGTCGTCTCATTTTTGTAATATGAGTGTGTTCGGATTTAGAATTAAAGTAAAATGCATGAGGGAAGTGTATGTCAAAGGAAAATACATGAACAAGTATAAACACATAAGAAAGCATATCAAGAATGGTGCTTGGATAACGAAATGATAAAACATGTATTAACACATAGAGAAATATGTTTAGAGTAACACGTAAAGAATCGAACAATGAAGCAAGTATTAACACATAATAAGACAAGCATTAATGCATAAGAATAACATGTTGAATATTTCTCACGAGTGATGCATATGTCTAAAATAGCATAAAGAAGAAACAAATAAAGTATCATGTAGTTGTTCAAGCAAAACATACGAATAAGGCTCTAAAAACTATAGACTAGGTAAAAGCATGGCATTTCTACCTAATTCCCTATAGTTATGGCTCTGATACCAATCTGTCACACCCCAACCAATGGCGGAAACATCGGGATGAGACGAAGTGTGAAGATTGCTCGAGACATCATAACGCTAAATTGTGACAATAGAGTTAAAGATAAATTGATTTCTTCCATAAATAAATGTTACAATACACGAAATTTGAAATACAACATGTTAAATGCAAGAGAACAATATGTCAACAAGTATGACATTTATACAATGTATTTGACCTAAACGTCTATCTGTGTATCTAGGTATCAACGCTACTTCTTTTCATAGTACCATCATCATCAACCTGTAACATGTTTAAAAATACAATTCAATGCAAAAGCAATGGCGAGTATACAAGTTTGGTACGTACATAGCAAAAATAAGTTTCGAACAATTCCTCATAGCAAGCATGTGATTCAAGATAAACAATAAATTTGGCATGTGTCTAACGAATCAACCCAAAAGAGACGCGAGATGCTGCATGACATAACCACAAGTTTACGGGGGCGGGGCGTCAATCCTATAGCTCTAAAATTGGCGGATGTTACAGTCTCCCCTACTTTAGGAGATTTCATCCTCGAAATCTAAGATTAACGTATTTGCATAAAAATTTAGAACAATCCACATGACATACTTAGTTAACAAGATTAACGTATCCCTGGCATGTGAATACACAGGTCAACCCATCGTGTATGTTAAGGTGTGGCTTCTTACGAAGTTAATGACAAGTTTATCACATAAAGTTTCACCCAAGTAACACGAATCCAGTATAACATATTAGCATGCACGTGAAATAAATTCCAATTTTTTTTTGAAAAGGGACGTTCAATCATTTGAGAACGAAGAAAAGTTGGTAACTACCTCTGAGGTAAGGGAATCACCCCTAGCTCATTGGTGAAGTTGGAAAGTGAGCGGAGCTAATCATCAAGGTTAGGGAATCACCCCTATCTTGATGATAAGTTTCCATTTTTAGGAATATGAGTATTAACAAGCATCAAGATGTATCAAAGTATTCATATATAATGTATTATTTTGTGCATTGCATAAGAAAAATGTTCATGTGTAAGTTTTTTATAAGTAAACATGTTACACCCCAAAAGTGGTAAAAGTAAAAGAGGGGAATACGAGTATACTCACAAGGTTTGCATATGCTTTCCAATTATCCAATTATTGACGAGTTGATGAGGTTAAAGATTGAATGTGTAAGGGTTAGGGTTCAAGTATGTTTAGAGTCGAGATTCGGTATTTAAAACAACACAAAAAATAAGATATGAGAATAACATGTGAAAATAATTATCTTCAACACTTAACACTTGTATGACACTTGGTAACCACAAGGGTTATGATAATGTTTTCATGAGTTGAACACCCATAAGAATCACAACAAGGTTTAGGTCTTAGATGATGTTCTACTACTTTAACATATAAACACAAGTTCACATTAAAGGTTCGAATGGATGTATATATATATCTAGGTTAAGTATTACATATCATTTAGTTCAATAATTCAAGTAGGAGGTAGAAGATTAGGATCTTCATTTAGGCACCTCGAGTTATCATGGAAGTCATGTATGGGGTAGGAAGAACAAGCTTCCATTTAGGAACCCCTTGAATGTTCACCACTTCACTTGATGTAAAAAAACAACCAAGGAGGGTCAAGAACTAAGGTAGGTACAATAATATAACAAGCTATACTAAGAGAAATCATCAAATCATGTGAGGATTTTATGTTGGAACAACCCAAGTTGATCCATAATCACTCATGCATCAAGATCTAAGCTTGACATGATTTGTGGGTTAAATACCCTAATAAAACAGAACATATTTGAGGTTTAATCCTCTGATTTCTAGTGTCTCAACCTTGTTTTTAAGCCTAATCAACCATAAGAGAGGTTGTAAGCATTGGGACATGGGTATGAGATGTGTTAGACACAAGTTGGACAAGTTTAAACAAGTTTTTGAATAACATTAAACAAAACAGAAAGTTTAGGTCCTTTTTAGGGCAATTCCAAGCATGATTTCTCCAAGGAAAAACCCAGGAATCAAACCCAAGGATGCACTAAAGAAGTAGAAGAAAGAATCAAGTGATTTGGACTCAAAACAAGCAAGTTACACTCACTTTTGTAGGTGAGTATAGATATGTCCAAAATGCAGATTTGCAGCTGAATGAGAGTGTATTTGTGGAGTGTAAAGAGTTGTGAAAGTGTAAAAAGGGTTAAGGAAGGTGTGTATTTATAATGGAAGAGTTTGGAGGTGATTGGAGGTGTTTAGAGGTGGATAGATGGTGATTGGGGATGGTTAGGAGATGGGATTTCGTGCATAAATCGCGAGCTGCTGTGTTTTCTACGATTATGAGGGCCATGCGGCCTGCATTAGTTATCCAGTAAGTCAAAGCGGGCCGCCCGGGGGTGGCTTATCAGACACAAAGTTTCAAAAGTTTACAATTTAGCCCCCGGACTTTCTATTTGGATGATTTCAGGACCTTTAGGGACCATTCTTGCCACAAAAGCATACTTTAAGATAAATCCCAGTATGAGGAGTATAAACCAAGTATAATTACGCGTATGAGTATCAAAATCAAGTGTCGTTCTCTTTCAAAACACGTTTTATGCATATGTTTAGATTAATTACAAGTTTAGCGCATAGTTTCCAAGAATAATGATTAAACACCGATTGATTCACCGTTTCGAGCATACGAGCATATATAAAGTGTGTTTAACATATTTGTAACAAAATACGAGTTTTATTCATGATCCAAGTCTAGGATTTTACATCGCTTTTAATGAAAGAACGATTACAAGACTACGAAGTTTCCAAAATAGTTTTACAAACGATGGTTTCTAAATATAGAAAGTATGAAAACGCGGGGCGTTACAGTCTCCCCTTCTTTAGGAAATTTCGTCCCGAAATTTATTCAAGAGGTAGGCTTGAAAGGTTTTAGTAAAAATTTGAGACTTAAATTTTGAAACATTTTGAAAGGCACAAAACTTTGGAGAACGACAAGGTAAATTTGTGAGTGAGTCCATTGTTTAAAATAATTTGAGGTATCTAACATAGTTGAAAACATGTAGGCGCGTATATAGGTGAAGTGGGTCTAGGCAAGTTCGAATAACTTAAATCGACGACGTATTTAAAATAGGTGACGTATATATAAAAAAAATGATGACGCATTAAGAAAGAAGATGTTGATAAACGGTTTGTATTTTGTTGGGACGTGGTAGCGAATCACGTTTGTAGAAGATTGTTTATTGAGTGGAACGAGAAGGTTTGGCACATTAAATATAGCCTTAAAGGTATACTAAGTATAGTTACACAAGAATCCATAGCAGGAAGACTATTTTATGGGTAACGAGGTAAGTTTGGACCCGAATGTTTAAACAAGCTTGATTGCGAACGAGGTTTGTATGAACTCAAAGGGTAAGGAGAATAATACGAGTATAGAATGAGCGAATGACTCTTAAAACGCAAGTATAAGAATAGCATAAGTGTTGGATAGATGAACGTAGTGTGTTAAGGATGAAGTCTCGTCATGGATAATCGGATATAATGCGTTTGTGAGTTGTGGGAAGTTTGTATTAGGTCAAAAAGGTCTGCAAAACACTGAATTTCTCATAGCACGTTTTACGAAATTTGGTAATATGGTGAAAACACTTATATATAGGAAGTACCAGCGGCGTATCCACCATGTTTTGACCATATTACGTCCGTTTCGTATTCGGTGTCATGTTACGTTCCGTGTCTCACCATACACAGCAGTACACTCTATGGTTCTCATACGCCTATCACTATAATCCCGTGTGCACCCGTTATTATATTGATCGTCGCATGATCCGCATAGCTTGTACTAGTTGTGTATGAATTTGGGTAGGTCTGCTTTGAAAATAGGAATGTGTGCGTATAAGAATAAAGTATGTAAGCAAGTCCATGTTTAAGTATGTATAGGACCCACGCAAGCGAATCACTCGGATTCTGCTCGCGTATGGGTACGAATGTATGGTTCATGTGTATAAATGAAAGTATGAGCATAAGTATAAGTTTAGGTATGAATAAGCACGCAAGTATGAGTATCGACATAACACGTACGAGTAGTATGTGTATACGTATAAGCACGCAACGTATGAGTATAGGTAAAAACATGAAACATATAAGTATAAGTAAAACATGAAACGTATGAGTATAAGTATGAATACGATTATAAGTATAGACATAAAACGTAGGAATGTAAGTGTAGGTACGGATATTTAAATTTACGTATATAGTGTACGCTGGAACATCACGGATTTAGGTGTATAAAATCGTCCACAAGGTTACGTATGTAAACACGAATTATTATAGGTGAATTGTTGCGTTAAAACGACTAAAACGTGTAGGACGATACGTGGGTATAGTTGTTTAAATGAAACGTTGAGTTTATCGTATCAAAATTAGATTGAGCTTGGTTTGAAAGGTAGAATGTAGTTGCGTATGCAAAAAGGACATAAGGTACTCATTGGTTAAGCCCAATGCATTTTGTAATAAATGGAAATGCTACTTTTGTTTTAAAAGAGTTTACGAAATCCAAGGATGGTCGGTCTCCAAGAAGTCTTCTTGCCCACGTGTTTTGTAAATTGGTGTAAAAGGTTTTCAATCAAAAGTAATTTCATTTCATTAAACAAGAAGTTATGAATTTAGGAGGTTCTTGTGAAAACGAGGATCCTTAGAAAAGAATTTTAGCAAAAGGACTTTTGTGATTGTTAAAAGTTCTAACAAATGATTTGTTGATGTGAAAAGAATCTTTGGTAAAACTATCATATAACATCCATAAGATTTTATAGGTGTAAAAGAAAGGTTGGTTTGATCCTCCGATTGAGAATGAAAGTATTTAGTTTGGTGATATATATCATGAGTGCGTTTTAGTGACTAAGTCGATTATGAAGTTCATGGGCAAGAGATTTGTTTGACCGATTAAAGTGATAGGTTGCATTTCGTAAAGTTTGGAAATTTGTGTAGTAAAACGTTTAAGATAAGTTAAGAATCCGTGTATGTGAGTTAGGTAGAAATAGGTTGTAGGATAGAAAGTATGCTTGATAAAACAATGTATTTTGAAATCGTATACGTATGTATTTTGAATAATGATCAATAATTTAGATATAAACATGATCGAGTTTGCATAATAAGATATTTTGAAGAGGCGTTTTGGTAACGATCACCTAGGTAAGGGAATCACCCCGAACTTGTTGGTGAGGTCGTTTTAAGAAAAGGGGAGTGGAGTTAATCGTCAAGGTAAGGAAATCACTCCTATCTCGAGGATATGTCTTCACTTGTCGTTACAAGGAATATGAATTTAAATTATATGAAATCATGCATATGTATAAATGTATGGAAAAGATTCAATATGTTGTGTGTGTGAGAAGAAAATATTGAAAGTAAATTCGAATTTGAAAGATTGCATCTTATAAAATAAACAATAGAAACATACGTTTGTTTAAAATTTGGATGGTTCCAAAACGGAACCTTCGACTAACCAAAGTAGTCGAAAAGTCTTTCGAACTTGAGGAGCATGCTTTGGCCTAATAGGTGAAATACTCTCGCCGACAAGTCGGTTGACGGTATTTACCCTTCCAGTTACTACATGTCCCCAATTCAATTGAAATTTCGAGACTTGGCGGGATTAATGAAAATCAAGGAGTGGAACTAGTCGACAAGGTGCGGGTTTCACCCCTAAGTTGGCGATTTAGTATCCTAAGTGTGGTTGGTACTCGCCGGGTCAAAAGTTAATTTCGACACTTTGGCGAGGGTCCACTTGAATTTGGAATTTGAATTTCTCCATCAAGGTGTGGATTTCACTCCTAACTTGGTGGTGAATTTCGTGTAAGAAAGAAAAGTAGAAGGATCGAGAGTCATTCACCAAATTGTGGGTTTCACGCCTATTTTGGTGAAGTCGTCTCATTTTTGTAATATGAGTGTTGTCGGATTTAGAATAAAAGTAAAATGCATGAGGGAAGTGTATGTCAAAGGAAAATACATGAACAAGTATAAACACATAAGAAAGCATATCAAGAATGGTGCTTGGATAACGAAATGATAAAACATGTATTAACACATAGAGAAATATGTTTAGAGTAACACGTAAAGAATCGAACAATGAAGCAAGTATTAACACATAATAAGACAAGCATTAATGCATAAGAATAACATGTTGAATATTTCTCACGAGTGATGCATATGTCTAAAATAGCATAAATAAGAAACAAATAAAGTATCATGTAGTTGTTCAAGCAAAACATACGAATAAGGCTCTAAAAACTATAGACTAGGTAAAAGCATGGCATTTCTACCTAATTCCCTATAGTTATGGCTCTGATACCAATCTGTCACACCCCAACCAATGGCGGAAACATCGGGATGAGACGAAGTGTGAAGATTGCTCGAGACATCATAACGCTAAATTGTGACAATAGAGTTAAAGATAAATTGATTTCTTCCATAAATAAATGTTACAATACACGAAATTTGAAATACAACATGTTAAATGCAAGAGAACAATACGTCAACAAGTATGACATTTATACAATGTATTTGACCTAAACGTCTATCTGTGTATCTAGGTATCAACGCTACTTCTTTTCATAGTACCATCATCATCAACCTGTAACATGTTTAAAAATACAATTCAATGCAAAAGCAATGGCGAGTATACAAGTTTGGTACGTACATAGCAAAAATAAGTTTCGAACAATTCCTCATAGCAAGCATGTGATTCAACATAAACAATAAATTTGGCATGTGTCTAACGAATCAACCCAAAAGAGACGCGAGATGCTGCATGACATAACCACAAGTTTACGGGGGCGGGGCGTCAATCCTATAGCTCTAAAATTGGCGGATGTTACATTCTCGCCCACATCGCCAATCTCCAAACATTCTTTGTTATATCTTGTAATGAAATTTTCCACGCTCTCGTGGTCTCTGCGCCATATGTTTAAACAATCAGCTGGGTCTCTGGTGTGTCTACGTTGCTGAGAGAAGTGTGCAAGGAACTTCTCTTGGAAATTGACCCATGACTTGATTTTCCCTGCTGGCAGGCTGTCAAACCAGACGCGCGCTGCGCCGACGAAGGTTTGAGCGAAGAGATGACACCAAGTTGGTAAATTCCATCCGCCTGTTGCTCCAGCACCGTTAAAAACTTGAAGGTGGTCGTCTGGGTTTGTCAACCCGTTGTGTGGTAATTTCGTTTTATCGATAGCAGCCTGGGCGATCTCTCTAATGAATTTTGAATTCTCAGCCATGTCGTCTGGACGATAGCTCAAAGTGTAATCGTGCTCTGCTTTTGGGTTATAACCTGCGCGCTTGCGAGGTTTGTATGCTTCATGCTCTGGTGGCAGCCTGCTGAACATTGTGCTTTCTTTGTATGTCTCTTCGTCATCTTCAAGTTCGTCGTTTATGTTGCGCGGACCTAAACGACTTTGTATTGGCTTCTTTGCTTGGTGAGAGTACTGCACGTAGTTGCTTTCCATTTCGCCGTAAGTGTCACGCGTGTCATGCGCGCTTGGCCTTCTGATGTGTGGTGGAGGTACTGATTCAGGACGTAAATTGAATGCATTGGTCTGTTGAGGCATGGGAGCGCTCAACGGCCTTTGCAGTGGGGTGACAAATGCGGACTGGTTGGCTTGTGCTTGAAGCATAGCTTGCTGCGCACTGAGCTGTGTGTAAACAAGGTTTATAGACGCCACTTGTTCGGCATACCAGGAAGCCAGAGTTTTTCCTTCGGGTAGCCCTAGTAGTGCAGAGAAGTTCAATTGTGTTTGGTCCGATGGAGCTGAGGGGCCAGCTCCATGGCTCTGTGTTTGCACTGGTGGAGGTGTTTGTTGGACTACCTCTGACGGAGGTTGGAAAGTGGCTTCGTTTGTAGTTTGGTTGATGATCCTAGGTGGAGTTTGGAAAGTAGCACCAGCTGTGTTTTGAGTAACAACCCTGGATGCACTCCCGAAGATACTAGGAAAATCGTTGTTCATCGGCCCTTCTTGGATAGTTTCGTTCCTTTGACCCCTTTGGACGTGTACGTTGTCCGAAACGAGTTCAAAAGAAGAAACGTCTCCATCTACCGGGTGAGAAGGGTTTTGTTCAGCCATTTTGACGAGTGTTTTTCGAAAAGAAAAGAGATGAGAGTGGTTTTGCTAAAAGCGGATGGCGCCAATGATGAAACGCAGGTTAACACCAGGGTTAATCTGCGGGGTTATTCCTTCTATGGGTTCAATCTCCTTTCTTACTCGCGGAATGACTTGGATCCTACAAAACAGCAACACCGTTAGTCTCGTTAAGAGGGGAATATGGGGGTTTCCCTGTTAACCAGGCTCCGGCGTGAGAATAAGTACTGTTCTGAGGAAGAATAAATAGTGTGTGTTGAGTGTGAGGGTATAGAGAACAAGATGATCCAACCTGGATGATGAAGGGTCCTATTTATAGCCGGAGGGTGAAAAGGGAGGAGCAGCAGTGCCAGCTGTGGTTGCGCGCCAGCTGTCCGACCAGGGGGAATATCCCTTTGGTCTCCTCTGCTGTGGTCAGTGTAGTGGTACACGTGGCACGCCTACATTTGCCTATTTTGGAGACGTCGTACTGGTGTTGTCGGACTGCTCCTTGATCCGTTGCAGGCCTACCTGGCGCCTGATGACTGGTGACACGTGTTGTCCTATATGTCGGATGGAGCATCTTTGGTGCCACCTTCGTATTTTTCAGAAGCTTCTGGATGGTCTCGTTGATGTCAGCGCCACATAAGATGGAAAAGTGGTGTGGTCCTTGCCATGTGGGCAAGGAATTTGGACCATACCTCTTCAGAAATACAATGATGGTATAAGAACATACACATACAAACTTGTTAAAATTATATAAAAACAATGATTTTCAAAACTTAGGGTTAGTGTTTGCTTTGTAATTTGTTTTGGTTCTTAGGGTATCCGGGGCACTCGCGGGGAGGGGAATCGGTGACCCCTGTCACCGCTCGGGAACACCGGCGCCACCGGTGCGGGGAGGGGAAGCGGGGAGGAGACACCGAAGAGGGAGGGAGAGAGATGGTGGGGCCACCCACTTTTCAAACCAATCAAAACTTTTTTTTTTTTTGAATAGAGTGAATTGCAAGTTTTGTCCTTTATCTTTAGGCATTTTGCAAGTTTTGTCCTTTATGTTTAAAGTTGACGAGTTTTGTCCTTTATGTTTGAAAATCAAGCACGTTTTGTCCTTTGGGGCAAAACGTGCCTGATTTTTAAGGACAAAACGTGCTTGGTTCTTTAAACATAAAGGACAAAACGTGCTTGATTTTTAAACATAAAGGACAAAACGTGCTTGATTTTTAAGGCCCAAAGGGTAAAACGTGCTTGATTTCAAACATAAAGGACAAAACTCGTCAACTTTAAACATAAATGACAAAACTTGCAAAATGGCCTAAAGATAAAGGACAAACCTTGCAATTCACTCTTTTGAATAAAAAAACAATTCCCCTAAGAGGGAAGTGCCGCCATCAAATTGGGGTGCGAGGGGAGTTTAAGAGGGGAGTTGACGTGGCATAACCTGATTGGGTGTGCGTAAGAGAGAGGACTCCCCTCTTAAGGGAGTGCCCCCCTCACCCTTACAACTTAGGATTGTTGCCTAATTTGTTATTTGTGGCGTGGCGACAACCTACGACAATAGATCTAAGGCCATAACAACGACCCTATGAGCCTGTATAGTGTATAGGTACATCTCTATAAAGCTATAATGGTTTCTTTGTTTTTATTTCAATCAAAAACCTAGTTAGTGACAAAGCTTTTAATTTGATAATAAAAAAGTTAAAAGTAATTAAAGATCATTCAAAACTTTCTTTTACAAATCTCATTATGAGCATATTGACAAAATAATATGAAAATATTTAGATCATGCCACAAAACATAGCACGTGTCACATAACTTTTTTTCAAATGTAACTTTCCTATAAATAAAAGTACCAAACAATTATATTTTATAAAATGTCGGTCCCGGCTGTGTGGAGGTGGGGAGTGTGTCCATTTATGCATTGGTTCACAAATCATCTCTTTTCTAAATTTAAAAATGAACGTAAAAAGATAATCTTTTTTAGAAGACAAAATAATCTTTCGAGCCAAATCTTAAATCCACCCACCATTGGTATACAAATCTGTTAATTAGTGCCCCGTTGAAAGTTAAAACAAAGGACACCACCTTTAATCGATCTGATTGGTTGAAGAGGTTGTTTGGAATGTTTTAATTTGAGTGCCAATTGTGTCGGTTTGTAGGTTGACTGTATTAAAATAACAACACATTGTAATGGGATCAATCTCTAGCAGGATGGCAATGGGACGAGTTTTAGTAATTCCAACTTTATACGGCTATACTTGATTGTAAAAGCTTGCTCTTAAATCTAGCACAAAACTCGTGGGGCGTCTATCGAGTAATTATCTGTCGGACATCTATGTGTACTAAGAAAATTGTCCAAATCCGAATAACTGATTCATAAGTAATCCTTGCTTAATTTTAGTAAAATAAAAAAAAATAAGAATTGGGCATACATCTTCGTCTCTTCAAGAATACTGATTTTGGGTGCATATCGATTAAATTAGTCATGCATTTTTAGAGTATCAATACACAAGTTTTTAGGTATTGATTAAATAATACAAAAAAAATATAATTCAATGTTTTAAAAACCGGTTCAAACTGGCCGGTTGAACCGTCCGGTAGAACCGGTTAAACCGCCCGATACACCCGGTTAAACCGTTTCTGAACCAAATCCGGTATGGTATAAAAACCAAATTTTAAAACATTGTTAGGAACAGTATAACAACTAGCCAACATTTGAAGCTTATTTACCACACTACCATAATTGTTTGTTCAACTTAGTATATATAGTAAAGTAATTTTATTAGTTTATTACCATAAATAATGTCAGATGCCTTTCATTTATTAGTGATAGAGGTGTTCTTCGGGTTTTTTTTTTCCGGGTTTCGGGTTTTTCGGGTTGGGTTGTTCCCGATAACCAAACCATTTAAAGTTCGGGTTGGTCAGGTTCGGATTATTCGGATTCGGGTCGGGTTGTTCGGTTTTCGGGTTTAGATGTAATATTAAAAAAATGCTTTTTTTTTCGCAGAATATAACTTAAATTCTCATACTACTTAAATAATATCATTAGAAAACAACATCTCACAGTATGATATAATAATGTTCAAACGTTCTAAAAGATAATGTTTCAGGTACCAAAAACTCTAAACCAAAACATATCTACCAAAAAGAGACATTAAATGTTTGGGTTTTTTTTTCGAGTTTTGGATTTAAGGTTTTTCGGGTCGGATTATTCTGGTTTTTGGCCAGGAAAAAGTGACCCCATAACCGACCCCGTTAAGGTTCGAGTTATTCGGGTTCGGGTCGGGTTGTTCGGTTTTCGGGTTTAGATGTAATATTAAAAAGAATGTTTTTTTTTTCGCAGAATATAACTTAAATTCATCATACTACTTAAATACCATCATTAGAAAACAATATCTCACAGTATGATATAATAATGTTCAAACGTCCTAAAAGATAATGTTTGAGGTACCAAAAACTCTAAACCAAAACATATCTACCAAAAAGAGATATTAAATGTTTGGGTTTTTTTTTTCGAGTTTCGGATTTCAGGTTTTTCGGGTCAGGTTATTCGGGTTTTTGGCCAGGAAATAGTGACCTGATAACCGACCCCTTTAAGGTTCGAGTTATTCGGGTTCGGGTGGCTTCGACTTCGGGTCGGGTTTTGGGTTTCGGATAAAAATGATCAACCCTATTAGTGAAGCATGGACACATTAATCTCATTGGACGGACATTAGCAATTCATGAGCTCATGCCAATAACATGAATTGTTTAGTAATATTTTTTAATAGTGCTTCCTTTATTATTTAATTTGAATTTGATTCATTTACATTCGTTAATTTAAAAAAATACGTAGATATGTTTATTTCTTTTTGTCAACATTGCGACATAACGTTCTTTTTAAGCGAATTTGTATTAAAAGCAAACTGTTTTTTTTTTCATAGTAAACTATTACTGATACTGTAACGATATCGCACCATACCGTACCAAACCAAACCCGTATCGACGTTTCGATAGGTATTCGTCTTTATGGTCTTTACCAGATATAAAAAGCACGTATTGATGTTCTTTTTTTGGGTTTTACCTTACTGTTGCTATAGCGACTGTCGATACTGTAACAAACCGAACCGATACCAGCCAAGTTCCCGGGAGAAATCCAACTAGTTAATAAAAAATAAAGAAAAACGAGTCGAGCTCGATCATCAATAACAACTCACAAACCAAGCTTTAAAAATAACACCCTAAACAAGCCAAGCCCACCATCTCTCAAATTTAAATGAGCTAAGCTCGAGCCTATACAAGCTCGGGCTCGACTCATTGCAAAGATGTTAAATGGATGGTAATCAAGTTGACGAATGTAGTAAAGTTAAATTAACACAATTTTTTTTATTATGTTGTCGTAAAAGCACCAGGCTCAGTTTTACAAACTTCAGTTAATATCGTATTTGATTTCAAATAAATTGAAAAATATTTGTGAAAAAACCATCGTCAAAAAAAGATTTCTGGCATTAATTTTAGGCTCATTCTATTCCCACCCCCCCCCCCCCCTATTTACTAATTACACCCCCCTATCAAAAACATCACATCCATCAATCATTTACTTTTTGTTTTTAGTTTTTTTTTTGTCTTTTTGTTGTCTTTTTTTTATTCTTTTATTTAATTATTAGTTATTTAGTATTTGTTTATTATTTAATTAGTTAGTATTATTATTATATTTATTATTATTAGTAGTAGTAGTAGTAATGATATATTATTTATTATTAGTTTTTATTGTTATAATTTATCAAATTATATTTATAGCTGTAACAAAAGCTATATAAAAATAAGTACTTTTTTACAAAATTATTATCATTTAATAATTTACATACCGAGGTTTAATCTATACACCCCCCAAATGTAGCAGGTTGTGCTATCCAAGACTTATACATATTTTGACATGATTCAAATATATTCTCCCAGCCAGCTGCATCATTTTCTCTCATTAATTTCCATAGGTTGTTTGTGCTGGCAATTGGATACTCTCCATGCAATTCTACCATTATAAAATGGTTACCATTCACGTGTGCAATTGTAATTATTTTTTTTTTGGGAACTCGTGAGGGCCTCTCCAAAGCGAAAAACAAGTAAAACTGTTTCTTTTTTCTTGAGATAAAAAATGAACGATCACATTAAACTCGAGTAGCTCTTCCATCAGTGATCTCCGGATAAATAACCATTCATCTTCACCGTACCCGAGAGCAGAAGCTGTCGCCCGAAACCCACAATTTCCATCACCTAACACGTTATGTATGCGTGTAACATACGTATGGAAGATTTTTGGAATTAGATGAATATAGTTGTGTATCTTGTGTCATGGACGGACTTGGTTCACCAGGATCGTCCTTGAATGGTTTTTTTCAGGAAGGTATGGTTATGGCATGTGTAAACATTACCATATCTTCTTTTGACTTTCAAAGCTTGTGGCAATATTTTAAATAAGACTCCAAAAGTGTCCAATTATCGTACTATATTTGTTATTATATAAATTATATATTGGCATTCGGTTCGTAAATCCGGTTCGACCGGTTCAACCGGTCCGACCAATAAACCAGTACAACGACCGGTTCGTTGTCTAGCATAAAAAAAACTAAAAAGGTAAAAAAATAAAAAGATGTCTAGCATAAAAAAACTAAAAAGATAAAAAAAAGTTTAAGGCTTAATAATAATAATAATAATAATAATAATAATAATAATAACAACAAAAAGATAAAAAAGACAATAAAATATAAAAAAAAGACAACAAAAAGACAAAAAAGACTAAAAACAAAAAACAAATGATTGATGGATGTGATGTTTTTGATAGGGGGTGTAATTAGTAAATAGGGGGGGTGGGAATAGTATCACCCTAATTTTAATCACCTGTAAACCGCACACAACCATAACAACTACTAAAACAAGCATGTAGCATCATGAAATTAGTTTATAGGCTGTTGGTTGCAACAGTTTTTTTTACCATCAATCTATTTTTCTAGAAAAAACTTGTAAAATTGTGATCACCAACTTCATTGTTAGCCCCCAAAAGCTTGAGTTCATTAAAACTGAAGTACAAATCAATACACAAACTTTGTCCCACAGAAAACCTTGACAGTTTCATAAGCCAATTCTTGTACCGGTGTTCTTGACTACACATCGATACCATCCTATAGTTTCTGCAACAAAAAAAAAAAAAAAGTGGATTAAGGTCTTGTCAATTTGGGGTGTGTTCCCAAAATGGTTTAAATGAGTTGGATCAAAATGCTGTCACTACACAGGTTGAAGGTTGCTCAAAGTCTATTTTTAATGTTAAGGATTTTGTCATACTATTGTTCTTATACTCGCAATTAATGCATTAGACTTTTAAATAATGATAAGAAAGTGTGTGGGTCAACCCACTCCGACCCATTTGGCCCGTTAACCTACCCACTAGTTGCTAGTGAAAAAAAAAGTCTGGCTATCACTTTTATCTACACTGGCAACCGTGATTATGAATAAAACAAGAGAATATGATTACCATGATGAGATAAAGCTAATCAGGTTTGCTTGATTAAAGTTTCAATGTCAGCTGCAACTTCAGATACTTTAGAATCCTTTGATGCTTTTGCTAATTTGGCGACACTGCCAACTTCAAAGTCCAGTGCTATCTTCTTTACGAGACCCTCCAGCATCTGTAATAGATAGGCTTCAATTACCGGCTATAATGCGGGTCAAAATGTTTAATATATCATGTGTTGTAGGAGTGTCAATCATGTCGGTCTAGCAAGTTGAATAATAAAACCGAACACAACTCGTATGTGTTCATGTCTAAGACATCAACCCTAACACAAATTGTGCAACCCAAGCACGACCCATTTAACCAATTTATTTGAGTCAAATGGGTTGCATGAGTTATAATCAAGTTGTAAACTTCCTAAATGGGTTCGTGGGTTATAATAAACAAGTTACATTGGTCGTAAGGCGGGTCAGCCAATTTTATTAAATAAGTTGACGATCGAATGCTTTGGTGAATAAAAACCGTGATTATTGATAACGAGTGACAAATTAAACATACCAGTGATCCAATAGCAACTAAAGCGCGGTATTTCGCATCAGCTTCTAAAGCTTCTCCTTCAGCGATCTTTAAATGAAAGCAATAAAAACCATGATTATTGCACGTCATACACACAAATAGTAGTAGATGGCAAGGAAAACTTTCACGCATGGCTTGGTTAATGTGACTACTTGATTTTTCTTATAATAGCTCAAATCATGTAAAAAAAGAAACAAAAATAACTTGAAAGGAAACGGGTCTAAGGGGTTTGACAGCTGGAAGTACTCCAAAGTGTTTTTTAACGCATCAAACCTTCCAAAACCAATTTATACAATAAATGATAATAATAACTTTGTTTTACCAACAGAATATATTTGTGATCATATATTGACACTAAACAACTATCAAATATAAATTCAGAGCATAAAGTGTTAAGATAAATCAGTGTACCCAATCACTTTCGACATGTACCAAAACTTTACCCTTTTGGGCCTAAACCTATTTTGACCCGTTTATAACCCCTGCCACACGTCCACCAAATTGCCCTTTAAGGGAAAGGTCTATGTACCTCCAGAGCTGCTGAAAGAACATGAGCTTGACCTTCTTCATCCTTCTTTTCAATCAACAACACAGCATAACTATAAACATCAAGGTTAATGAAAACTCTTAGCTTAAAAACTTACGATTGCAATCAACTGTAGAACAACAGAGATGCTTAAAATATGTATGCAATTCAGAGAAGTGTTTTACTATCTTGATGAAAATATAAGAAACAGCCTTGGCAATGGCAAAGTTTTTGTTCTTTTTATTAATGTTGAAGAATTAAACAAATTAACAAAATTATTATTGATTTCATCTCCTCATCACCTTCAACATTTATAAAATTACTATTCACTATTCTTTCTTGTCTCCTCCGTGCCATTGTAATTCCATTAAAATGAAAGATAACAATTAGAGTTATGTTGAATGTAAAATTCATGAGTACTTACTTGAGGACCAATGTAGAGTAAGATACTTGGACATTCTTATTCGAAGATGAGTAACAACTTGCAAATGCATCGAAAATCTACAAGGGTAGGAAAATAGAAATCAGTATGCATTGCTTAAAAAAAACGAAGGCTAATTATGTTGATGAAAATAGAGAGAAAAAAAAAGAAGTGTATTTTCTTGATGTGAAATATTGCATATAAATCATTTAGAATGAATACAAACTATCTAAAACACATGGAAACATTAATAGCTTAATAAGGTTTTGAAATGTGAATTATTCTAGGGTTTATTTAGCATATTTGTAATTGTTTTATTGATAGCTTTTCCTTCAAGTTATGGTCAGGATAAATAGATTGGTGGGGTTAATGTATTTAGTTTGATTTTCAGTTTAATAATAATACAAAGAAAAGAGACGTGGTGAGTTACTACAAATATATCCTGTGTTTATTGCAACTGTTAAAAGGGCATCTGCCAACACAAACAAGCAAAAACTACTGTTTTCACATAACATTCTAACTAACCTAAAAGAATACAAAGTTTAGCACTTGTGACATACCTCAACACGATGCTTTTGCAACCAAAGATGAAATCCTGAATTTTTAAAAAGATTTACCACCACCCGGATACTGGTTAGAAGATTCGGGGGAAGAGGACTGCTTGTAACCTTGTTAATCAACTCCATAAATGTATCTGAAGAAGAAAAGACAGATTCATAATTAATTCAAAATCAATCAGCATATTCAAGAAACCTGCAGGTTGTTATATGTTTGTGAGAAATTAGTATAGATACCATTTTCATCATTAGCACGCTTGACAAGAGTTGACCCATCCGGATGCAGAATGACCATCCTTAGCACGTCAATAACTGAAAATAGAAACAATAGCTGAATAATTTAGTACCGCAACGGTTCAAATGTGATTATGATGACCCTATTTTTGAAGATATAGCACATGACCGCAATACGACTAAGAATAACATACACGCCTCAAGATAACAAGAGATACAAAAACAAAGGATCGTAAACTATTACGTATAATCATATGTTCACTTTGTGGAACAAGTCAAACAGTATGACAAAACATCAATAATACCAACTGTCAAACCGTGTATTTATCATTCTTAAGACAATCATAGTATCTTCAACTCAAAAAATAGATGCTCACCTGGAAATATCATTGAAACGGGCCATGATTTTATCAATTTTAACAATAAATGGATGTCCTCGTCTGAGAATTTACTACTATGATAATAGGATGTGTCCTTCAATATCTTGGCTATGGCACCCAATCTTGTTGTCTCGGTATCACTGATTGACAAGCTCTGCTGGTCCTAAAATAACAAAAAATAAACAATTAGATTAGCATATTTAAAAAAGCATTAAACAAGCATACTGACAATAAAAATACAAGCATAAAACTTACTGGGTCAGACCGCAAAGTGTTATTGAACTCTGAAATCTTTTTAAGAATCCCATCAAACTGAGCAGCATCAAAAACAAGCATTCCTTTCTGAAAAAAAAAAGTAGTTGTAAGTTATGGGTAATACACTTGAAAATGCATTCCTAAGATCAAATATGGGAGAAATTAGTAAATCTAATCTGTGAAATAAAAAAATACAAATTAAAGCTCTTTGCTCATGTTTGAAGAACTTTATGAATGTTATACAAATGAACTAAGATGACAAGCTTAATGTAACATTGATTAGTTTGTAGACATATCAGCAACATTTTATCCACATTGGAGTTGGAACAACTCAATCTGCACATAATAGATGTAAGTAGTTGAAGATGTGTGCTCTTCTAGAAATTGAAGAAAGATAAGGACTTGAAATAAAAAAAATAAAAATCCTTTTTAACTTTTATCCACTAAAAAGATAAAATTGGTTCAAATCACTTGCCAGAGTTTCTAAATTAGCTTACTCAATCTCAAAACAAACTTAACAAAATGTTTACAATCCACCAAGTATGAGTTTGACATAACATCTACCGATTATAGTAAATAAGATCTGACATTGGCACACATAAGGGTACGGTTCAAGACAGCTAAAAGGGATGCAATCGAAAACAAACGTAACAGTGCTAAACATTCATAGATGACAACAAAAAGGGATGCAAAAATGCAGCACCTAGTAAATATGTGCTTATAAGTAAACTCTGGGACAATAAACATACCTTGGGTATATGTTTGAATGTCGGTTTGCTTGATACAGCTGTTCCAAATGCAAATAAAAATATAAGGAGAAAGT
The DNA here is from genome assembly GCA_030545235.1 of Helianthus tuberosus. Taxonomy (NCBI): domain Eukaryota; kingdom Viridiplantae; phylum Streptophyta; class Magnoliopsida; order Asterales; family Asteraceae; genus Helianthus; species Helianthus tuberosus. Next base: position 85,573,530 of record CM060364.1, on the reverse strand, counting down.
ACTTTAAATAGACATGAAAACAAATTGAAATTCTAGGCCCGTAAATAAACCTGTTCATGAACTTGTTTGGCGGGAAGTTCAACGAACATGAACAAAAATATTTGTTCATTTAACTAAACGAACGAACAAGAACACATGTGGTTCGTTCATTTACGTTCGTTAACGTCCGTTTATGTTCTCGTTTATGTTTTAATAAATACATATGGAATTATATATTATATTTATGTAAATATAAATATAAAAGAGGCTTTCTAACTGCTTATATACATATAACTAATTGATAACTGGGCCTTCCAGTAATAAAAATGGGTTTTCCAATAGAACTTATCGTAATTAATCAAAAAAAGCTACCTTATGTCCGTTTATGTTTGGTCATTTATTTTCATTTTGTTGTTTTATGTTTGGTAAATTATGTTCGTTTAAGTTTTTTGTTTATGTCCGTTTACGTTCGTGAACTGTTGTTTAGGTTTTAAACGAACACAAACATCCCCATTTTCTTACTGAACAAACACGAACAAAAATTTGTTCGATTATATGTTCGTGCCCGTGTTCGTATTCCTGTTCGGTTAAAGTTAAATGAACGAACACGAACATGCCTCGTTCGGTTCGTTTACAGGCCTACGGAATTCCATCCAACAATAAGCACATACCAGACTTTGAAGGCTGCCCAGGTACATAAGCACTGGCTGAAAGACACAAGAAACGATATCAGTAATATAAAATGAATATATGAAAGAAAAAAATGATTACTGGATCACACCATATGATGATGTACTTACATCCAGTGTAAGGATCACGGAATGATGAATCAAGCATGAAATCTTTTTGTCCTGAATTTTGTAATATAAATTCTACAACTTGTTGACGGTATGAAAGTGGCAAATTTTCCTTGAGAAGCCACTTATCAGCTGTGTCATAAACATTATCTGTAAATGGCACACAAAACTACAATCATCACCAAATATTTTTTAATAAATATCTATTATGTTACTGGCATGTCTTGAAATATAAACAAAAAGTACCTGATCTATTGTATGGCAATTTTCGAATAGGTTCACCATCTCCAATATCGACATCGAACACTGATTAACACAGTTTTTGTGGTTTGGATTGATGAGAAACAAGAAAAGAAAAGAAACATAGATGTTAAAGCCAAAGTAGATTATCGAAAGGCTAACCGTAATCATATTGTACTCCATTAAGAACAGTGCGTTTCATGCCATCATCAGGCCCATCAACTACTTCCCCAATCTGAAATATGTATAATAAATGTTAAGTATGATATCAACATAACTAGAGATTCTAATCTTTTAATGGCATAAAAAATCTAATAGAAAACTCTAGCCACTGATTAACTTGAGTTGTCATGGTTGACTTTATGTTATGATCTCATAACACCCAGAAGTAACAATGAAAATGGATGCAAACAATATGGATCAGAAAATGGATTATAAAATATATGAGTAGTCAATAGAACTGATATCCATAACATTAATTACACAGCTTGATACGTGTAAGATTTAAGGGTCTACCTACATAAAGATAAGACACACATCCTGAATTGTAAGCCAACAACATTTATATATCACACATGATGAATAAAATCAGATGAAAACAAGTGTCCTATACCCATAATACCCTCAAACTAACACTGTTATAAAAATCAGAGGAAAAAAAGGCATGACTGAAAACTAATCCAGAAAATGTTACAGAGTCGTACCTTATCCCACTTTTGTTCCTTCATATTCCATGCATATGCAACACCATTGTCACCTTCTCGTACAACAATTGTCTGCCCATCTTTGGTTCCTGTTCATCCCAAAATCAAAGGGATTCAGTATTAAAGGCTAGTTTGTTTCTTTTATAAGATGATGACTAAAGAAATACATAGAGAATGTGTTTTATTCAAAACCTCAACCTCACTATAGCCAAATAAGCAATTCATGTTTTATTAGCAAACAATGAATACATCAAAATCCATTATACAATCATAATTGTTGTTCAGAAAACTCTGTAAACCTAATTGGTTTTCCACATATGTAAACGCCTGACAAACATCAAAAGACCTATGTGTAAATTGATAGAATATTTCTACATATTTTACCAAATAGTACATCCGCATTTAATTGTTGATGATTATTAGTCAATTATAGCAGTTGCTAACCAACTAATAATCATATAATGCTAAAAGAAAACAAATCTCGTGTGGTCCTAATCTTGTATGAGAACAAAAAACTGATAGTACCTGGAACCTGCAAAGCCTCTAGACCAGGTAATTCCTCCAATTTCAAGCCTCCAACCCTCTTCCTAACAAGCACAAAATGAAGATTTGATAAAATATAGATACCTAACACAGGTGTCCGAATGTACTATCTTCACGTTAAGAAGATGCTCCTCTCCCTCAGGTTTTGTTGATTATTGAATAGAAAGAATGTTGTTCTTGAACCCTTTGGTTCATTTATCGTCTTTGATGCCATTTGATAAACCAAGAGCCCTAATACCAACTGATGCAGTTTCGGATGCAATCAAATGGCTCAAAGACTTGATGATTATTCAAAGACGATAAAACGAATCAAATGGTTCCAAGAAACCTCAAAGGTTTTCTTTACAATAATCAAAACTCAAAAACTAACTAAACAATAACCCTAGATCCTAATTTATAAGGAATGAAAAGAGATATACTAGGAAATTTAAATCCCCACAAAATAGGAAACTAAATAAAAAGATAAAAATTCAAATAATAAAAGACTAAAATGGTTTGGGTTCATATCCAGATGCTCCTGCTGCATCACAATCACTCATCCAAGTCGGGGGGGGGGGGGGGGGGGGGGGGTAGTTGCACGGACCTCCCATCCGCCGGAGATGGTAAAAATATGTGTGCTTAAGTTCCGTTGTATATCTGGATTCTAGAGTAACTATACAATTTGAACTTTAATCATCGATGCATAATTTTCTGTTTTAAGTGTAACAAACTATCCTATGGCTCATTTATATGGCACAACGCTATCTGGCCCATACTCAAGTGAACAGATATTCCAATGACTATATGTTCTTAAAGAACAATAATACATATGTAGCTTTCTATACAGGTTGGTGTATCATAATCCAGATTTATACCCACACCCAAATCAACGAATCGGTATATAGAAGAACAAAAAAAACATATGAACTTGAAAAACATGATTTCTTAAAGTTTAGATACCTGCTTCCCTTGTAATGGGAAATTAGAGAGGCATATGCCTCAAGTTCAGAAGCCTCGGCTATTTTATCCGGGTGTACAGTCCAAACACGTGCCACACCATCGGAACATGCAGTTACGATATCACCATTTTCCATGAATTTGACATCCCAAACACAACCAGGATGCTCTATGCTTTGGACACAAACTCCATCTAGAAGCCAAACACATAATCTCAATGGTTAACATCAAAGTAAAAAAAAAAGGATGTATATTAAATATTTTGTAGGCTATATCAGAGTTGCCTTGCAATACCCAGAAAGATGCATCAATAAGACGTGTGATGAGCACCTAATGCATCAAGTACACTCTCATACAAGTGACTCAAGCATAAAGATATAAACCATGTAACTAATGTATCTGGCCAGATATATGATACTTGAAAGTATGTACCATAACTGTATTCTACTATACATATTTTTTTGTCGAACTTTTTAATATTGAAACAATAGCTATGCTATCCAAAATAACATTTTGATGTCTCTCCATGTAAACAATTTGCATGGCTACCCAGTTCATGAAAATACATACTATAAATCCAAAACTGGCTACACACAATCATAGCAAGATTATCATGCTTTGTCAGATAGTATGGGCAAGCAAATATGTAAAATTCTAGATATGATATATACAGGCAGTTGAACACAAATGTCACTGGTGAGAACATAGAAGGTTCTTATACTTGATTTTTTTCTCAATAAGATTAGACCCCGAGAGTATAGCATAATGCATTAGTTATCAATTGCAAACACTATCCTTATTTGTATATCTGCTATATATTTTCCATAACTATCAGTGTATGTGATTCCAATTTAAGTTTGAATCCTAAATACGGCTCCGACTAAAGTAGAATTCTTCTAAATGATGTTATCTTGGTGGCTGATCTCAACTTCAATGATTAGTATTAACTGACAGCACATTCATTATTGGCATCTCATTTTCATGTAGTTCTAGAAATATATGTGTGTTAGCATACTAATCTTCATGTAGCTTTAGAAATATATGTGCGTTCGCATACTAAAGATGATATATCACCTTTCCATATCTTTGCTGATCCATCCTCGCTACCACTGACAACAAACCCAGATTTGTGTGCATCAACAGAATAGACAATGGCTGTGTGACCAACCATCTCCAGCAAAACCTCACCGGTAAGCGCCCATAACCTGATTGAACTGTCATATATATACCAAATACCAGTCAATTTAAGTATTTAGTGCATAAAACTATTAAAAAATAGTAGTGATTGGACATAGAAAATAAGGGAAATCAAGGGGAGGTGGTGGTTACATTTCAAAGAGATGATGAAGTATGCATACATCAACAATCAAGTACCAAATTATTGCATATGCCTTATATAAACATGCAGAGGTACTAACAGAACGAATGCAGTGTATATTAGAGATAAGTTATAAGTACTACGCAGCTAGAACCTGAGCTAGAATTGCATGTTCAAAGCTACGATTAATTTTAGATTGATAGGTCCCAAAATAGTGCATAAATCACATTTAGAGACGATTCATGATTTTATGATTCCAAAAATGGCATTGAATTGATAGTTCCTTTGCTATGTCTTAACACATATATGATTCTTATTTTCTTCCTTTAAGAATGCAATCAGAAAAGGAAAGAAGGTTTTCGTGTATTTTATTCTAAAATAGAAGTGGGTATTTAAACTTTTACTAATAACAGCCTACGCCCTACAGTACATAGTCTTAAGTATCTATCCTTTTACTAATTACAGCCTACAGTTATACTTTGGCCACAAAATGTTATAATTATGCTTTGGCTACCATTACAACACTTCGTCACATGCTGAAAGAAAAAGCTTATGTATATGCTTGGGCAAGAAGTTTGCTTATCTACATGTGAAATATGGGAATACATGCCTAAACAATAAACATAGAAGTATTTCGGAACCAGAAAGCTTACGCATCATGTGACGCAGAAAGTATGCCCAAATCAGGCATTATAGCCAAACCTCTCACTGTATCTGCAGAGTTCCCAAAATAAACAACCACAATCAAATTAAACGAATTCATTTCAAAGATAAAAAAACGCATCAGCATACGAGCTATTTGTTCAAGTCATACAAGCTCATAGATGATGCACGTACATATAGAGTATGATGATATCAAATTTGATTATATAACTTCTCTACTTGTAAGCATATGCACTAATGTTTTCTGCTCGTGTTGTAAGAAGTAGACAGAGGCAAGGGCATACCTGTATGACCAGAAAAAGTATGTGTGCATGTGCTTCCCTTCCAAAGCTTTATTGTGCTGTCGCTTGAACCTGGATGACATCATGACAATTGTATCAAATAAACTCCATTCATAAGTGTAGCCAGCTTGGTCATACAAACTTTCATTCACAAACATGGTCCACTGTACATATTATTAAATATAAAGAAGTGACAAAAGGCAATAAACTGGGGCCTAAATACGTAGGATTGGGACAATGGAAAGACAAAAAACAATAGAAAACAGAAATAGATGGTAAAGAAAGGGAGGATTAAAGAAACACGAAAAAACAAATCCAAAATTGTAATTTAACGAGTAAGAGGGATTTAAACCTGTAATGAGTTCGCCAGTATGTAAACTCCTTACTACTTGGATCGGTGCCTTGTGAGCTTCCCAAACCTCACTTTCCTGCTCTCCTTTCCATTGTCTTAGTGTACTTTCATAAAGGGAAAAAATGGAGAACCGATATCAGGCTCTATGATGAAAAAAAAATCGACCGAATATATGTTAATGCAGCAAAATTTCCTACATGAGATAACAGTCTCGAATTTTAACAAGAAGAAATTTGGACAATATGTACAGGCATAATTTCCTTACTACTTTTAGACAATATGTACAGGCATAAGCTATTTGGCAACCTTTACTAACAAATGTTGGTTTCATCCCTTTTCTCTTTTGAGCAAGCCCTACCTAAAAACTTACATTGTCATCCTTTAAGTTTCAAAGCACTAAAGCAATTATCTTAAAACTTACATTTATTTCCAAAACTTACTAGTAAGGCTTTCAAGAAACAATTCATGTAATTTACAAATGCTTTTCTTAAACTTATATTTATTTTTCATGATTTTTGGCATGAATTACAATGGATCATCCACAAACCACAAACAGTAACCGTGTGCCAACAAGCCAGCTAATGCATCTTGTATAACCATGAACCAATAGTTTCAAAGGTAATTCTGTATTTCTGGCTCGGTTTGCATCGAAAAAGGCAAGTACTCCAGAGTCCAGCACTAAAGTTTAAATCCATCAATCCTACTATAGAAACATTATGATTTCAAGTACTCGACTTCCATCAGATTGATTTCATGATTTGCATGTCTCAAGAAACACATCACTAAGATGATGAAAATTTTACTTTTATCCTTTACAGGCTTACAACATGTCAACATGAAACACATTGCATGATAATCCAGTGACAAATAACTAACAAGTAGTCAAAACAGTTGACTAACCAATCCATAGAAGATGATACGATGTCTGATCCATCCAAAGTGACACCTGTGACTTGCATTTTATGACCTCTAAGCGTCTGAACTTTTTCTCCGGTCGCTAGATCCCATACCAATACAAGTGTGTCCATACCACCAGATATTAGGGCACCTTCTGGAAACTGTTCATTCGGGGGAATCCAAGCCAGTGGTCCAACAAAGCTAGTATGCCCAAGTAGTATCTTTGAGGAAGTGTAAGCAGCGTTGTTAGTTTTATCCAAAGACCAGAACCTGATGGTTCGGTCTCTTGATGAAGTTGCTATTCCATCATTGTCACAAACACATATACCACGAACCTAAAAATAATCAAATAAAAAATATTAACGTTCATCACAAAACAGTGTGTTATCCACAACCAAAGTTAGCATCAAATCTTCCTTTAACAAATGCATGCAAAAAAACTCGGCCTTGTCCCTACAAATTTCAACAAAGTGTATGAACTCTACCAGTTTTGCTAATAGCTCCTAGGGTGATACTACAACAGGAACAAAAGGAGACCAAAGAGCTGCAATTAGACTTTTGGACACTAACTTCAGCTTGTGAAATCCTTTGATGGTAAAGTTGATACGAACTTAAGAAGTTATTAACAATGCGTCATGCAACTATTGCTATCATAAAGTGCCTACTAACAATTAGTAACAAAAGCCTCTGTAAACATATAAGAGGCTAAGAGCAATATGAATCCATGTTTATATTCAAAAATTGGCTTCAATATGCATCTCTAATTTCATAACCACGGGAGTGTAAATTACTGATTAGCCGTATAATAACCAGAACATGAATAAAATAAATGCTAACGTAAATAACTCTAGTAAACCAAAAACAACGTAGCACCAACAGCATAACGAAATTGTAACTTTCATTACTTTTTTCAATGAAATAAAGATAGTGTTCTTGTTGTATTACCCTCAACTACAACATCTCAAAATAAATCCATATTTATTATCAGTATGCATCTCTAATTTAATAACCACGAGAGTGTATATTACTGTTTAACCGTATGGTAATCAGAAAGTGAGATGAATGCTAAACCTAATATCTTTAGTAAACAAAATCAATGTAGCATCAGTAGCCTAACGAAATCGCAACTTTCATTACTTTTTTCGATGAAATTCAGACAGCGTTCTTCCTGTATTGCCTTCAACTACAACAACATCTCAGATGATCAAACAATAAAGCCTATCTAACTCGTAGTCCACCACGAAATCGTTCAATTTTCAATTTCGTCTACAAGTTCTAGAACCATATAATAATCAAAACGTCACGAACGTTAAAATAACAATCCTATCAAACAAAATCAATGTAGCACCAATAGCGTAAAGAAATCATAACAACCATAACTTTTCTCAACAAAACTCAGACAGTATCCTTCCTGTATCGTTCTCAACTACAACAAGTCAACAACATCTCAAATAATCAAACAACGACGCCCATCTAACTCGTAATTCACCACACAGAACCGTTCAATTTCCCCAATCATAGCAAAAACTCAATCAATAACCAAATTAATGAACTCGTAATTCACCACGAAATCGTTCAATTTTGTTTACAAGTCCTAAAAACCGTAAAATAATCAACACGTTAATATCACCAACACTAAGCATAAAAATTCTAGCAAACAAAATCAATGTAACAGCAACAGCGTTACGAAATCGTAACTTCCATAACTTTTCTCAACAAAATTCAGACGGTATCCTCCTGTATCGCCCACAACCACAACAACATCTCAAATAATCAAACAAAGAAGCCAATCTAACTCGTAATTCACCACAAAACCGTTCAATTTCCCCAATCATAGCGAAAACTCAATTAACAAGTAAACTAATGAACTCGCTAGCAACTAAATCTCGCTAAAAAGTCATCATAATCACAAATTACAAAAAAAAGGAGAGAAAAGAAGAGAGGCTTACGTCATCTTCATGACCTCGAAGCTGGCAGCGCAATCGGTACTCAACGAAGTCGATGTCCATAGCCATGGCAGATGAGATAGATATAGAGAGAGAGAATGTGTTTAGGGTTTGTGGATGGATGAAGCAATCGGATTAATCGTCGTCTCCGGTGAGATGGGCCGTTTATAGGTTTGTAAGTTCTAAGATCGCTTGTTCCCCAAGTTGTGCTTCTTGTGTGATATGTGATGACTGAGAAGTGAGAAGGGTTATTAAGCTTTGTGTTTATCGATTTTAATAGAATTATACTGCATTTCTTTCTTTTTTTTTTTTTTTTAACGGCAAATTTGAATCACTGGCGGATCACTGGAATATTATCGTGTCTTCAGCGTAATCCGATCATATCCATCTCCACTAGGCATAAATATGCAAAAAAACCCTCTTATGAACTTCTAAAACATATATTATGTAAGGGAGGAAGGGACACTTTAGGGTAAGTACTTTAGCCCCAATCAACCACCACTCGCCAACTCAAAAAGTGTTCTACTTACCCATTAACTAGTAAGTGGTGGCGGCGTCTATCCTAGCCACAAACTTTTTATTTTATTTTAAACTAGTGGGTATCAACCCGCGCTTCGCGGCGGGTCGAACTTTCAAGCGGCTCTGCTTTGCAGATCGAAACGTTGGCACATGCGGAGGCGTAAAACCGTGACAAAAGTTAACGATGTTGAAACGTTATCAAAGGCCACACATTGTTAAACATATGTAACTTTATATATAAGAAAAATGAAAACATGATGTTGATAACATTCGAAACTTTATATACAAATTTAAAAAAAATATTGTGGCCAATCCATGCGTTAAAAAATAACATAGGTACATCGGTAAATATAATCATATAACAACGAAGAATACAACTAATTGCGAAGCAGCGAAAGTTGCGACACTTAATGTTAACATCTCCAAATTTATTTTGTTGGAAGGGTTAACTAACATTTTTTTGTAATGAATGAAATGTTTTTAAAAGCAATTGTAACTTAAATGGATTTTTCTAGAAATTAAGAAACACTTCATGTATTTATATATTTTAAAATTACTATATATTACTAAATGAACCGAAATGAATAGTGATTTTAATATTATAATAATATATAGTTTTTTTAATACGTTTATTATTTTAATATTATAATAATATTTATTTTCTTTACTTTTTAATTTTAATCTTTGTTTTTTTAATATCAGGGGTTGGGATAAGCTTGGTGTCAACTGATATCGAACCAGTACTGGTATCGAAAATACCGATACGGTCCTGTTTAGTTATTTTCTTAACTTTTTAACTTTAATCCTTTTTTTAATATCAGAGGTTGGGATAAGCTTGGTGTCAACCGATATCGAACCAGTATTGGTATCGAAAATACCGGTATGGTCCTGCTCGGTATCAGTACATGAAGGTAAAAACCGGCACTAATACAGAAAACGCCAAAAGTTGGTGCCGAATTGATATTGGAAATCTTTTGGTTCGGGAAATTCAGTGCGGCTACCCGGTATCATTTGCTCATCTCTGGTCACGGTTACCGTACGAACAACGGTATCGTACAACTTTTTTTGTTGATTTTCTTCAACTTTTAATTTTTTTCTTTTTTAGTTTCAGGGGTAGGGATAAGCTCGGTGTCAACCGATACAGAATCGGTACTGATACCGAAAATACCGGTTACGGTACCGGTATATGAAGGTAAAAAACGTTAGTGAACCGGTACCAGGAACACCAAAAGTCGGTACCGAATTGGTACTTAAGATCTTTCGGTTCGGCAAATTTGGTACCGGTACCCAGAACAATTTGCTCATATCTGACAACGGTTTCATACAAACAACATCGTTACCATACAAATTTTTTTTGTTTTTCGGGTATCTTTTAGTGTTTTTTTCTACATTTTTTTTATTCTTGTCAGCAGCTGTATTAGCAACACTCTCATAGTGATTTCAAAACACATAAACACAGACTAAATACCAAAAGAAGTTGCGGCGAACTTTTTTTAAGCCTAGTTATTATATTCATATATATATATATATATATATATATATATATATAGAAAATATAATGTACTTCACGGCTTAACGTACGTTAACGTACGCGACCAAAACACAACATGCGTGATTAATATAGATAACATGCGTGATTACATTTTGATCAATGTTCCATGCGTGATTATGCTCCCATGCGTGATTATTTATGCTCCCATGCGTGATTATCACAAAACAAACTGATCCATGCGTTATTAACTGTTTCATGCGTGATTATAGCCCTGATCTGATGGTTACGATTGTCGCGTACGTGAAGTATGATAAGGGCTTTTGTATGTTAACCGCTCTATATATATATATATATATATATATATATTGTGAGGTTCATTGGGGAACACTAAAACAGTGGGGAACCGACTCAAACGAACTCCGATTGGGCTCATTCCAGCGGCGTTGGAACTGGCTTGTCGAACCCTAACTACGATCTCTTAACCCTAAACCCTAAATCATAACCCCTAAACCCTAAATATATTAGGGTTTGGCTTTTAGGGTTTAGAGTTTAGCTTTAGGGTTTAGGGTTTAGCTTTAGGTTTAGCCTTTATGGTTTAGCTTTTAGGGTTTATAGTTTAGATTTTACGATTTAGCTTAGGTTTTAGCCTTATTTTTTAGCTTTAGGGTTTAGAGTTTATGAGTTAGGATTTAGGGTTTAGGGTTAAGAGAACCTAGTTAGGGTTCGACGAGCCGGTTCCAACGCCGCTGGAATGAATGCAATCGGTTCGTTTGAGTCGGTTCCCCGTTGTTCCCCATTTTTTTAGTGTTCCCCAATAAACCTTCCCCTATATATATATATATATATATATATATATATATATATATATATATATATATATATCAATTGTCATCACCCTTTTATACCTTTTTGATTTTTGTGTTTTTACCACTATATGTTGTTTTCTTTGATTCTCCCTTAGCAAATAGACTTTCTATTATTATGTTGTTTACTTAATTTTTTTTTATTTCATAAGAAACTTTATTATAAAAAACTCAATAGTTTTTTGGTTATATTTAATGTATCATTTACTTTACCTTTTCTATATTAGTGTGTGTTAGCTTTTAGAAAGAGATGAAAACTTAATTGTAGTATCGTAATCTATATGAGTATTGGTATTGTAACGAACGACACCATGCACGTTCATATACTTTTTAAAAGAATGAATACATAGTTGTAGTATCGTAATATATACGAGTGTCGGTAGCATATCGGTACCATGACGAACCGTATTGTTTTCCAACCTAACATCGGTACCGATATGGTATTGGTATTACCGAACCGTCACCGTTATTCGTTTTTATAGTTTATGATTGATGTAAAACACGTGTTGTCATTTTAGACGTATCAACTTTATTATTATTATTAAATATTTTTTTGGTATTCTCTTCCGGTTGCTAAAACGAGTGCCAATATACTATAATAAAACCAACCCAAACGAACCAAATTCCCATCACGTGGCGTGGGTATTCCATTAGTTACAATTAAATAAGTTTTAAATTATGCATTACATCTTAGAGTCAATAAAAATAGAAGACAAAATTAATCATATATATGTTTTTAGAAATAAAAAATGAGGAAGAAAGTGTCTTAAGTTACATGTCATTCACTTAGGGTCTGTTTGGTATGGGGTAATGGAATAGACGGGGGAATGGAATGGACGAGGTAATGGAATGGATGAGGTAATGGAATTGATCATTACCATTCCATGTCTTGTTTGGTTACCATGTTAGAATGGAATGAACCATTACTTTTTGTTGTTTGGTATGCGAGAAAATACGAAGGAATAAAATCGGATGGCGGTGGTCAATGATGAGCGGCGATGGTGGGTGGTGATAGGTGGTAGTTGTAGCGGCGGCGGTGGTGGTGGGTGGAGATGGCGGCGATTGGAGACGGGGACGGGTGGTGACAGCGGTGGTGGTGGTGGTGGGTGATGGCGAAGGTGGGTGGCGGCGGTGATGGCCAGAGGTGGTAGCGTTGGCGACGGTGGTGGCGGCGATGATCGAAGGTGGGTGGTGGCGGTGATCGGAGGTGGCAACGGCGATGGTGGATGGCGGTGACGACGGTGGCGGGGATGGAGGTGGGTGGAGACAACGACGGTGGCGGGTGACGACGGTGGCGGGTGGCGGCGAAGGTGGGTGACGGCGGCCGTTGACAGTGGTGGTGAGTGGTGGCAACAGTAGTAGGTTGTGGTGTTGTTAATGAAGGGGGAATAGGGAATGAAATGGAAAAAAAATAGAGGGGAGGAATGGAATGATTTTGAGGGAATGGAATGCATTTTGGAATGGACGATTCCATTCCATCAACCAACCAAACACTCTTTTCTTCATTCCCTCTCAATGGTCCATTCCATTCCACTTCTCATTCATGCATACCAAACGCTACCTTACTCTCAACCACATGATAGGCTATGGTTAAAGCTTTGAGTCACCAACATGTCAAGTTGTTCTATTATATATAACTAGAATTACCACCCGGCGCAATGCACGCGGGGATTCTTTAGTTATATATCGTATTAGATGAAATGCAAATGTTTCTTACATGACCACGAGCCTGTGTGTAAAACATAGAAAATAATAACTAAGTCGATTTCTGACCCGCGCGTTGCGACAGACCTATCAAACGGGAAAATAGACGCGCTGCGATGGGCCTGTCAAACGGGAAAAGTAGATGAAAAAACATTGAACCCATACGTACATTGTGACGTGTTAACTCGGAAAATTTAGAACGAAACGTTAAACGGAAAATTTACGAAAGATGAAAACTCTAAGGGATCAAAATTGAAAGTAAAAAAGTGTTGGGGTTAAATTGTAAAAGATGAAAAACTTTGTGTTAAAAGCAAAAAAAAATCAAAGGGGTTAATTGCAAAAGATGGAAACTTTAGAATTAAAAGTGAAATATCAAATTAATCAAAGGGTTAAATTACTTAAGGTTGAAACTTTAAACCTAATTTGCCAAATATGTAAACTTTAGAGTTAGAAATGAAAATTTCAAAATTATTTTTGAAAAATTCCCAAAGCATCATGTACAACACATATATGCACAAGTAACTTGCTAATTTATAGTATTTAAATTAAATAATAATAATAATAATAATAAGAGTTAAATGCCATTTTAGTCCCTGTGGTTTGAGACATTTTGCCAGTTTAGTCCAAAAGTTTCATTTTTTGCCTGTGGGTTCAAAAAAGTTTCACCGTTACCATTTTACTCCACTGGGTTAACTTCATTCATTTTTTTGTTAACGAAAAGGGCAATTTGCTCATTTTATATGTAATTCTGTTAACTAAAAGGGCAATTCGGTCATATGGGTGACACCACCCGAACCGTGGGTCGAAGCGCTAATCCACTACACAACTCGTAATCGCTCGAGTGGTCCGTTTTGGGGGAGAATTTTTCAACAATTTTGCATTCATGTGGTTGACACCACCCGAACCGTGGATGCACTTTTTTCGCATTTTAGGACTATCTGTTTGGATAGTGAAAGATTTGAGACGGTGCACAACGCGGTGGAAAATGAGGGTGGCGACCTTGCGGAAGACGATATCATACAAGTCGCACTCATCAACTACACGCATGCCTACAACCGTGACTTCAAACACGTTTCGGCGTGACATATAATTAGATTTTTTGTTTAATTATGTTTAGGTTTAATGTTTAACTAGGATTTATCACCCGCCGCAATGCGGCGGGGATCCATTCATAGCCGTACTAAATAAAACCAAGTATTTGTTACACCGATGTTCCATAGCTGCATCGCCTAACTTATATATGAAAGTTGCACAAAACGAAGCTATACAAAATGTTGTGCTGTTTAAAATTTATCATAACCTAGTAGGGCTGTAAACGAGCCGAGTCGAGTCGAGCTAGACCCAGCTCGAGCTCGGCTCGAACTCGATTCGAGCTGGCTCGGCTCGAGCTCGAATTTCAAATCGAGCTGAGATTTGAGGCTCGAGCTCGACTCGATTAGAATTCGAGCTAGCTCGGCTCGGCTCGATCTAGCTCGAACTAACAAAAAACCGCAAAATTTACTACTTAAAAATCCTTTGAAAATGAATTTCTTCATAGACTAAGGGCCATAATTGCCATATAATTTAACCATATGGCTAAATATGCAAGTATAAATAGTTAATTCACTTTGTACATTGTCTTTACCTTCTTTTATAGGGGGAATACTCCCTTCGTTTTTGTTTTCTAAGCGATGTGGGACAAAAAAAAAATGAAGGATGTAAACCTTATCGAGCCAGCTCACGAGCCGAGCTAGACCAAGCTCGAGCTCGGCTTGTTTACAAACCGAGCCGAGCCGAGCTGGCTCGTTAACAACCGAGCCAATTTCGAGCCGAGCTTTCTTCGAGCTTTTTTCGAGCGAGTTTCGAGCGAGCTGCGAGCCACGAGTTTTTTGAACACCCCTATAACCTAGCATACTAACACGTAGAGTGATATGTAGACAAGTTGTGCAAAAGATGGACGAGGGCCTATTTTGGGTTCAACCTACCTGTTCTTCATTGTCGGCAGCTTTTAAAAGACTCTCTTTTCAGCTTCTTCTTTCATCACGCTCTCCACTTTAAATCAACACAATTTAAAAAGCTTTCCACCTATATAAACACGTAACATTCAAAGTTATTAAATTTTGTATTTATATGGGAAGATTATATTCAAAATACATCATGAAATGTAATAACTAAAGGCCAACTGCAACTTGATTAACCCTAATGTTTTAAATTTTTTTAATCATTTTTGAACAGCAGGCTTGTCAACTTAAAAAGAGTTAATAATCTTTAAGGTTATTTTGTTTCGAGGCTCCAGAATGTGAAGGTTGGAAGGTGACTCTTGAATAAAAACTTATTTTTTAAAGCACTATTCATTGTATTTAACATTCTATAAGTATGACTATATGATAATATAACACACCGTAGCTCTTTAACGACTGCGTAATCTGCAAGATTCCTTCAAGTTCGATAGCTCTTGTCGAATTCTGAATCGAAGAGTTGCAGCATCAAGGTCAGTAAACGGCATTGGATTATCAACAAAGTCATAGAAAGCATTGTGGCGATTTGTTCTGGACTACCAAATGCGACAAACTTGAAATTTGTTTGAAGTAAAATATGGAAAAATAACAATACCTGATGCCCACAACCAAAGGCCATGTCTTTGATGTTAGCAAGGCAAGGGGCATAACTGCATAAGATAACAAAAAAAAATCAGCACTACTTGAATTCAACAAAGAATAATGTTCATGCAAAGTAATTTGAAAGTACTGTATGGATTAGAAACTCCTTTTGAGGTGCAGCTAGCAAAAATGGGCCAGCAAGTAACGGCTCAGAATGGACCCGAGCCGAAACGCTTAAATTTTATGAGTGTCAAAATGGGCAAGGATAGTTTAAGTTGACCCGCCTAACACTTTCTTATGTTGTCTTCATGTTTATTTTTTTTACTTTTAAACACTTGAGTATGCTTCTAAACCAGTTGGGAAACATACTGGACATAAATTATATCTATAACAAACCCATATTAATGCCAAATAGTAACCAATCAGCAGAGCAAATCGCCTTAACCTAACGTAATAACCAAAAAATAGACAACTAAACAAAAAAATATTGTGAAATTGGAGTAAAAGTTTCAACTTAGATTTCTTTTTACATGTTAATATAGATAGGTACGTTTTATCTATACTTTTGTACATAACTGATTATCTTAAATAAGTGGGTAGTCACAATTCAAAAGCAAGTATAACCAGAAAATCACTAATCACAAATCAGTAAGAGAACATACATCCAAACACCCAGAAAAACTTCAGTTATATTCACAACGTCCTTGACCTTAAAACCAAGTTTTGGGCAATTCCGATTCTCAGTCTCGTGTACATCTCCTTTATCACCGGCACAAATGTTTACCACATACATTCAAATGTCTTAACACAGTTATCGGTTCCAGATATAAAAGTGGAATTAAGAGAACACATGCACACCGTTTAAAAGCAAATAAAGTTAACATTTGTCGACTTTCTATGAAAAAAACACGACCCGAATCCGGGTGAAAAAACCCTAAATGAAACTCAAATTTTACATCTCTTGAACATGAGCAATCACATAATTGTGCGTGAAATACATTAGAACCGAAAGAAAACATACCGATTATAATAGTATTGATCGAATTACAACAGTGAAGAGAAACGATTGCTTTGGAGACCTGATATCATGCCTACTGAAACCTGCAATTTCGTCGATGATTTTGGGGTAACCATCAAATGACACTCGGTATTAATTTACGCGACGCCGCCCTAGAACCACCATGAATCTAGAAGGCTGAAGCAGGTGACGTTCTTCATAGGCGATCAACTTAGGGTTGGTGCTAGTGGCTACAGGGTACAAATCGGTGACACATTTGAAGGTCATTTATCTAGGGTTTTTAGAGAGAAGTAAAAACTGATTTTGATTTTACCCCGTGGGGTACCTGAGATGGACAGAATGTTGAGAGAAACAGGGTATGACTATGGAGACGGAGAGAATGGTGAGAGAAAGAGGGTACAACCAGAACCACAAAAGGTTTTTTTTTTTTGGAAAACACCCTAAGCTAATGGTACAACAACAATATGCATAACTATTCTTCCTTTGGAAAACCCCTAAAGCCAAAAGTACAACTCATGATGCAGAAAGAAGTTGCTTCTTTACAATGTTTAATTTTAATTTTGTAATGTTTTTTTATTTTATTTCGTGTGTTTTTTTTAGTTTCGGTTTTCTAAGTTATGTAATGGCTTTATTTTTTAAATTATGTAATGTTTTTCTATTAATGTTTGTTTAGTTAGTATTAATGTTTTTTTTTAATTTAATAGATTATATTATATAATTTATAAATATAAAATAATAAAAAAAAATTGTGTCAAGTGTCGAATAATGTCACCCTTTCACGCCCCATTCCACTCCTCCCTTTTTTGAACCATGCCACGTTTCTGACGCGTATTGACGTACCGCCGTATGTCACATAACACCCTATTTCCATGCCCCTCCACACTGAATGGTCTAATACTGAAAATTTCACATGTAATCAAATGATCACGTAATAGAGAGCTCGTAATGGGTTGTCAGAGAGAAGCCAACGGCCCAACATAACTTACTAAATGGAGATGCATGATATTTCGTACCCTGTTTTGCTACTTATTGTGGTGTGTTTATAAACTATAAGGTTTGTGGTGTGTTTATAGACAACTATAAGGCTAAGTGTTATGGTTACATACTTTTTATATACCTATTTGACATGTTAGAATAAAACATAACCCAATAAAAAAAGAGTGAATTGCAAGTTTTGTCCTTTATCTTTATACCCAATTGCAGGCGATGTCCTTTATCTTTAAAATTGACAAGTTATGTACTTAATGTTTCAAAATCTTGCACGTTATGTCCTTTATGCCAAACCCAGTTAGATTTTTTGGTTAAATCTGGTCATGTGCCTTGCACATGAGGACATTATTGTCATTTCAGCTTTCCAAGGACTACTTTGTAAAAAAAAATTACAGGGGCAATTTTGTACTAAACTTAAAAATAAAAATATATAAACTCTCACTCTCTTTCTCTCTCTTAATCTGAAACTCTCTCCCTCTCTCTCTTCTCTCACTCTAATTCGCCCCACCACCAATTCGCCCACCACTGTGAACACCACCACCCCACCACCAATTTGCCCACCACTGCGACCCCCACAACCATCGCCATCTGCATCTCTCCATAACCACCGCCACCACCACTACAGTGATTGAACACCTAATAACACCACCACCACTACAGTGATTAAACATTGAAGGCTTGGCAACGACATTCATTTCGAAGAAATCAAAGGAGATCCGAATCATTTCGAAGAAATCAGAGGTTGATTGTGGAAATGCGACCCTTGATCTAAACTACCCTTCAGTGACGGTGGTGGTGAGAGAAATCAGAGGAGATCCGAATCACTTTGCAGTGACGGTGGTGAGAGAGTAGTGGAGGATGGTGGTGACAGTGGAGAGGACAAAAGGAATCTCGACGGTGGCAGGTGATTTTGTTTGTTGAGTTGATTTGGGGATGTTTGGTTGGGATTTTGTTTGTTGATTTGGGGATTTCTGGGTTCTTGAGTTGATTTGGGGATTTTGTTTGTTGATTATTGGTTGTGGGTGATGTGGATTGGTGGTGGTGTTTAATTTGATTTGTTATGAAATGGGTTTTCGAATTGACTCGTTTAGATGGTGATGGTTGTAAAAAGGAGGTGGTGGTGGTGGGTTAAAGAAAGAGAGTGTAGGTGGCTGGTGGTGATGTTGAAAGCACTGGAGGGTGGTGGCTGAAGGTGGTTATTGGTGGTGGCTGGAAGGTTATTGGTGGTTATTGTTGCAGGGTTTAGAGAGAGAGAGAGTGGAGATGGGTGTGATATAGAGAGAGAGAATTTTGTTAATTAGGTTTTTTTTATTTATATTTTATTCTTTAATTATTTTACACATTTAGTCCCTTGATATAAGTTATTTACTCAATAATCCCTAAAGAAGTAAAATGACAAGTATACCCTCATGTGCAAGGCACATGACCATATTTAACAAAAAAATCTGACTGAGTTAGGGCTAAAGGACATAACGTGTAGCATTTTGAAACATTAAGGATAAAACTCGTCAATTTTAAAGATAAAGGACAACGCCTGCAATTTGATACAAACATAAAGGACAAAACTTGCAATTCACTCAATAAAAAAATTAGTAACATCCAACCTCATGTTCAGATTCTTGATTCTTCAACTCATCTGGTCCTTACTCACCAGGCATATCCAGTCAAGACTGGTTCCAGCCAGTGTGATCAAACTCTGGACTCAAAACCCGGTTGAGTCCTCAAGGCTTTAACCATTTAAACACATTGCATTGAAGGTATCTCCGTCCTGTTTCTCGAGGGTTGTTTTTAAAACATTGTTACCACTGCTATTGTCTTTCATAAATACGTTATACACATCATCGTTGTCTAAGTGACTTCAAAGAAACTAATTTAACATAACAATTTTAAGGTACTCCATGATTAAGAAGATGGCGAGACAGAAACATATTCATCATCATCGTCATCATCATCATCAGTATTAGCAGCAGCAGCAGCACCATCAGTGGCATCCACGGAACCAGAGCTCTCCACTTGATCTCTCGGAACGGTATTTCCTCTCCTCGCTTGAGTTGTGGCAGGCTGATCGCTACCGTTGACCAATTGTTTCACTGATGAAAAGTAGACAGAAAGAAATACATAAGATGTACCAATGAAGAGTTATTAGCTTCTTAATTTGTAGGTAGCAACTTCAACTAAATTACATACAAACAGGTCGATTTGGGTTATCTTTATATTTTCACTCTGACAATAAAGTTTTTGTAATCATATTGATGACCCTGAATACAAATATATTACTAAAAAATGGCTGTGTGTCAAGCACAACTCGAGCTGACCAGTTTTGACCGGTACTAAAGATGACCCGTTACCGGTTTACTCAACTCATCAGACCCTGCTTTTTTCTACACTTTTCATGCTTGGCTTTGTAAAATTTTGCAAACAATATAGCACTTTTGTAACAAATAACTGAATAAGCAAAAGCATGCTATACCTGACGTCAGAATCTTCATCATAACCGTCTTCAAAAATTGAAATTCAGCTTCGTGAGCACTAATGAACTTCCCCTGAAAATGCTTCCTTGTTAGTTGCTAACTTGTGGTCACACGATGATGAAATATGAAGACGGATATTTGGAAACTATAAAGTAGATCTTTAATCTTTTAAATCTGTTCAATAGAAAATAACCCTTTTCTTTGTAATGATTTAAGTTTCAGCAAGCACAAAGTTCCAAGCCTATATCAAATTAACTTTAGTATCGTTTTGATAACCACACCAAACAGTTCATTAGGCTACCAAAACAAACAGGAAGAGGATTTACCGCCTCGCTGTAGAACCACCCTGTAATCTGATCAAGCCTAGCTTGATGCCTCATAAAGAACGGGCGTAGATGATTCATGTATAATTGCTTAGCCCCCTGTAGAGAATCATAGCATTTAGCATAAACTAAGGAATCATAATACAGCGAGTGTGAAAAAATTAGGTGAAAAGGGGAAACAGAAAAACATAGAAGTAGAAATGTCACCCCACTTACGAGTAGGTCGACACGAGTTGGGTTATATCTCTAGCGGGCCAGACCCGTAAAACCAAAAGAAATAAAAAATAGCTTTAAAGAGTTGATTACATTGGTGGTCGGAAGCTGAAGCCAAACAAGAAATGCAAGCTTCATGTGATAGTAAAGTGGGGACCTGAAAAAGATAGACAAGGAGATCCTTTGAGATTCAAAAGGTAGATACCAAATTGAGAGCGCGGACAGTTATTCCGAGAAAAATATTTGTGTAACAGATTATACCAGGATATAAATTTGTCTGCAAACACTTCTACAACGCTAAATGATCCATACACTGCAACCAGTTAATATCATTATAAGAGAGAGAGATGTATCATAATCATAAAATATATCATCAGTATAAATATAAAAGTGTTCATAGTGTTGATTACCTGCCCAGTATAAAAGCCACTTTTGTTGCTCATTTGGATCTTTCGTCTCTATCGCTTTGAATGTGGAGTAAACAGGTAAAGCAATTCCCACAGAACAGCTGCACAACAATATGACGTGTTATACTAGAAAAAAAAACTAGCACGTATATTTGAAGTGCCAGCAACATGTCAGATAACAAGTCTAGAGCTACTTATGGAAAGAAGCTTCTTCCTGTTCTATTTACAATTGTGATGAGCAATGATACAAAACAAATACACTGCTGGAGAATGGTCAAATGGCCTCATTTCAAAGCTTACCATGCTGTTCGGATTACAATGTTGGAATCAAGGGGGACAAGAAGCAACTTCAAACCAACCTGCATCAGTGAAACAAATTATAAATCAGCTTAGACGAATGTATAGAACAGAGTAGCTGGTAACATGTCAATAACAATGTGCATCAGCATAGTAATGCGAGACAATGCCCGAGTTTGGTAAACTTTGATGATCATTATACATCATACTGAGTTGTTGACGCGAACACGTGGAGTGTTGACCATCGTACAGATAATCAAGGCAGTAAAAGACATAACTTAAAAAGAACTGTAGATTTGAATAAAATAAATTGAAATAATGCATTTTTTCTTTTTAAAAGAAAATAGTAATAGGTGCTAAAATCCAGGTTCTCTCTCACAAAACCTTTTTTTATTCAACATATAACTTAGTTTCCATAAAATAATTTGCAATATCAAAAAGGGAGAAAAATAAACTTTTGTGACAGAATCTGGGGTTTCCATCACCGGTTACCATATTTAAAAAAAAGTTACAATACCTATAAATAATGTTTTCAAATCTAGAACACTTAAAAAAAAACTAAAACCCTTCTACAAGGGTTCAATGGAATGAGTGGTTGCATTTAACCATGCATGTAATCTTCCATATACATGAAAAAAACTCGATTATATAAAAAAACCACAAGGATGATCATAATATACAACAAAACCGATTCCACTTATTCAACCGATTTCAATCCAATTGCATTAGTTAATAAATTATACTCATAATGAGAATTCAACTTTGGGCCTTTGTTTTAAAAATCAAAAGGCGCACTAAGGCAATGGGTTCCGAAGCCAAAGCGCAAAGCACGACGCATCACGTGCGCGAGGCGCAAGGTATTTATACAATTTTTTTTATAAATGTCATGAGTTTAATATCATTACGTACCCAAAATTTAGATATAAACAAGCTCTATATATGATTTAATATAAAAATTAATCTATCTGAACAGCCTAAAAAACTGTATGTACAACATCCTCACGTACAAGAGACGCCTCGTGTACCCGCCTCAAGCAGTCAGAAGCGCAAGGGCTTGCGCCTTAGTGCGCCCGCCTCATGTGCACTTTTCAAAACCAAGCTTTGGGCCACACATCGAAGTAGAAAGTTAATAATTAGGCCCCTGGCAGAGGTCTTCTTGTGTTCGAACCTAGCTTCCACTGGTTTTCTACATTTAACCCTAGAAAGCCACGTGGCCGCACAAGCTATGTTTTACCTAGTCTCACTGGTTCATAGTTGTCAACAGGGAATAGCTGTAAACAACGACAAGCTACCTATATGCTACGTAGCGACAGCAACGAAATAGCGCCCTCTATTTCATGCTCAGCAATAAATTAGTAGAAAATTTAAGAGATATTTTACACATATATTTTATCAAAAATAGCTACACTATCACAAATCATTTAAATACGCTTCTTTTTTTCAATCGGGAAACAAAAAACCCTAACGGGCATCGCCAACCGCCATACGGGTGCACATCACTACGTAGCACGCTATAGCCGCTATCGACAGCTAAGCACTGGTTAGCGGCGAAACTGTGGTCTGTGAGTTACAGGTTCTCACAGTCACCCAAAAAAGTGCACATAACTTACAAGATCATAAGGCCATGAAAAACATACATACAAATTTAACACAAATCATTGCATAAACTAGTTATCAAAGTAATTAAAATTAATTCCAGAAAGATACCCAAACTCAACATTAAACATCCTCAAGGCAATAAAACACTCAAACCCTAGTATTTATGTATATCAAAGTAATTATTATAATTTAATTCTAGAAGGATGAACTCATAAACCCTAACCTATTGGAGATAAAGGAGTTAAAACGTTCGATTACCTCCGTGGGCAAATTAGAACCAAGAAACGCCATTAGATCACCTGCGATTGAATTGAAGTTGACTGAAACAACGATCAGAAGGATCTAATTATTCGTTACGAAACAGAGAGCAACGTGACGAACAATGATTAATTTTTTAAACTATATAAAAAAATATTCGGTTCAAAGCGGCTCCGATTGGGTTGAGTCATTTAAAACAAAACAAGTAAACATAAAGAGGGCTGGTCCAAGCCCAGGCCAAATAAAGCTAAGGCTTTGGGCCACCAATTAATTAAGGCCTCATTTTTTTTTTAAATTATTTGTCAAATGTGGTTGAGCTGGGCTGTGGGAGGATGTAGGTAGTGGTGCACAAAAAACCCGAACCCGGACCCGAAAAAAAAACCCGGAACCGGGTATTATAAAACCCGAGTTTTTTATACCCGAACCCGACCCTACCCGTAGGGTAGGGACCGGGTATGCATATTTGATCTAAAACCCGAACCCGGAACCGGTTTTTTTTTATACCCGGTTTATACCCGAAACCCGGTTTTATAAACACCCGAACCCGGAACCGGGTTTTATAAATACCCGGAACCGGTTTTTTAAAAAATCCGATTTTGATGTAATCTTGTTTAATTATGTATGCATTAAGACTTCTAGTTCTTATGATTTAACAAAATTATGTATGCACTTTGATGTAATCTTGTTTAATTATTAGGTTTCTAATGATATTTGCCACCGCTACTTAATTATTTAGTATATTTCATTACAAGTGGAAACAAATATGCCAATATATGTTGGCACTTCTATTTTCTTTGTTTGTTTAATATCATTATTAGTTTTTGTATTTAATAAATTGTGCCTCTGTTTATAAAGTTCAAGAATAACCACATGAAGAACTATAAATTGTGCCTCTGTTTATAAATTGTGCCTCTGTTAATCAATAGATTTGATGTCTATGTGTGAGAGTTATGTTTGATACATTTTATAAGCATAGTTCCGGTCGGGTTTTTTAATACCCGGTGCGGGTTTTTTCCCAACCCGATGCATACCCGAACCCTACCCGATGAATACCCGAACCGGACCCGAACCCGGAAATAGGGTATTATAATACCCGGGTTTTATAAAACCCGACCCGAACCCTACCCGGACCCGGGTATATAGGGTATACATTTTTGGTAGAGAACCCGGATCCGACCCGGTTTTTAAAAAAACCCGATTTTGTAAAACCCGATCCTACCCGAAACCCGGTTTTTAAAAAAACCCAATTTGTGCACCACTAGATGTAGGGCTGTAAACGAACAGAACGAATACGAACAAAGCCATGTTCGTGTTTGTTCATTAAGGAAATTAACATGTTCGTGAACATAAACAAACAAAGTTTCAGAGCGGATCGAATCAGGTCGGGTTGGGTCGATTTCAATTTTCAAACAATCAAGCCTTATTTTCTAACTTCTTATCACATTAACAAACAAAGTTTGAAGCAAAACAGGAAACACATCATAAGTAAATAAAGTAACAACAAAAAATCATCAAAGTTCAAACCCTCCCTACTTCTATTTCTCCTAATCATTAAATAAAACAACAACAAAAAAACTTATCTAAAACATAGCTTAGTCTTTAATTAGAAGAATCCGGCAAAAAAAGTGTTTCAGCCCTTTTCCTCTTGAGAAAAAGCTCGGACCGGCCGGAATTTTGAATTTTCCAGCCAAAAAACTCGTCCGGTCGTGAGTCGTTGTAGACTGTAGTCGTTGGACGTTTTTATTTAGTTCAAAATCTATGGGCTTGGGTAGTTAGGTTAATAAATTTAGATTGTGCATTGGGTTAAGTAAAGTAAATAAGTGGTTAAAGAATAATTATATAAATTGTGTTATATATTTATATATTCATAATAATCAGTGTTTATTTTTTATTTTTTTATTCATAATATTTTTTTTCTAAGGGGGCGGTTGAAAATTTTCAAGTGGTGCGCTTGAAAAAATCCAAAGGGTGCGGTTGGGATTTTCGACGGAAATTAGCACTAATTTTTTTTCAAGGGGTGCGGCCGCCCACCCACCATTGTAGGTAGGTCCGCCCATGGTCTAAAGGGACATTAATTGATTAATTCATGTTAATATTAATAAATTAGGTTAAAAACCCGTGTATTACAGGGTCGATTTGGTTAAGAGGATTATCTTCCCTAGTGGAGATGCAGGTTCGATTCTCGCTCGGGCCATTTTCGACAGACATTTGGATGACGTAGGGGTGTTCAGAATTCGTTTCGAATTCGAAAAATTCGATTCGACTATCAAGAATTCGTTTCAATTATAAGCATTTGAATTCGATTCAATTCGAGTAAAGTAAATCTGTAACGCCTCGCTTTTTGTAACTTTCCTTATTTAGCAAGTCTGTTGTACTTCCATTTATGGAAACTTGTATTCCTTTGTATTTGTATTGTATTTCAAACGTTATAGCCCGAGACTTGAATCATAATGAAAATCCTATCTTTTATATACTTTTGTTATTCATTATTCGCAAATACTTGTTAATTATTCGTGATACATACATACTTGATACCATTTACATGCAAATTCGTACTTATTTATACATGCAAAATACATTTATACACTCATTTATTTATGCACAAAAAGTGTATTTCTAGATCCTGCGAGGACCTGATTCAAGCTTAGTAGGATTTCCCTTGAGGCAGTTAGCATCAAATCGGGGAAAGTAAGAACCACTTATAATCCCTTGTTTATAAACTACTATTAAAACATTAACCCGACCTTGCGAGACTGTAACCCTGCTGACTCAGACTAATAGGTTGAGGGTAACGTCGCCTGGAAGGGGACCTACCACTTTTTGCATTAATAACTACTTAATTGTCTTTCAATAATCCGACCTTGCAGAACTGTATCCCTGCTGACTCAGACCAATAGGTTGAGGGTAACGTTGCCTGGAAGGGGGCCTACTACTATAACTAAGATAATCTCTTAAAAAGCCCAAAGTGCGGAAATTATCAAAGGATGCATAAAAGAGGAGTTGGAACCAAGTGATTCCTTCTTATCTATTTGTTTTCCTTATTTTATATTTTTATTTTCTAATTTATCTTTTAAAAACTTTCAAAACTTTTATCAAAATTTGGTTAGATTAGACGTTAATGATAAGCCGGTACTAAAAGCTCTTGTGTCCTTGGACGACCTCGGTACTAAAATTTATACACACCCGCACACACGTCAGCCATCTCCGATCACTCCATCTTCATCCACCGCACATCTCCCTTCGACGCCGCACCTCCACCGTCATCTCCGATCACTCCGCAACAACTTCATCATCACCATTTTTTCACAATTTCTTCCAACTCATCCTCATCTCCACAACAACTTCTAAACTCATCTTCATCATCTCCAAACTCCAACTGAACTACACTATCCATTTGAATTCAAACTCTGTAAAATCCACATAAACACATCAAATTTCAAAACAATCTCATCAAATTAAACCAAACCCAGATCACATAAGCTACAATATTCAAAACCCATATTGAAAAATACTAATTTAGATTAATCCCTTCAAATTAAACCAAACCCAAATCACATAAGCTACAATCATCAAAACCCATATTAAAAAAAAAATACTAATTTAGATTAACCCCTTCAAATTAAATAAAACCCAGATCAAATTAAATCACATAAGCTACAATATTCAAAAATCATATGGAAAAATATAAACTTATCAGCAAATTGAATAAATAATGTGAAGTAAAGTGAAGGTTCCATAATCCATACCTGTGTAATGATGAGTTTGGTACTAAATCCATAAATAAATTATTGAACAATAGACATACAGTCGATTCATCTTGAAACCACCACCACTCTGTCATCGTTGTCGCCGTTCCCCACCACAGCCGTCATCTTGAAGCTTTACACCCACCACTGATTCATCTTGAAACCACCACCGTCACTATCGTCGCCGATTCATCTTGAAACCACCACCACTCCGTCATCGTTGCCACCGATTTTACCATGAAACCACCACCACTACCGTCATATTGAGGCTGGAGAGGGAGGAGAGAGAGAGGAAATTTAAGAGAGAGAGAGAGATGTTGCAGATTTTTTATAAATGTAAGGTGGTGTTTGTTTTTTCAGATGTAAAAGGTCTGCAGTCTGCGGACCACATCTGCAGGCATCTGCAGGAGAAGAGGTGGACCAAAGGTCTGCAGTCTGCAAGGAGAAGAGGGTTTGTTTTTTTATTATATATAAACCACTTCTCACACACACCCTCCACAGATCTGCCTTCATCATCACCACCAAGCACCACCGCAAACCCACCACCACCGTCACCACTACACCACCGCCACCACCGTCTCTCTCTCCTCGGCCTCTCTCTCCTCGGCCTCATCTACTGCCAAGAACAACCACAACCACCGCCACCACCGTCTCTCTCTCCTCGGCCTCTCTCTCATCTGCCTTCATCTACCACCACAACCACCCACCGCTCCCTCGATCTCCGATTTGGGGTTCGATTTAGGGTTTTTGGATGATCTTCGATTTGGGGGTTTGTTTGAAGATGAAGAACACCGCCATAGCCGTCGTTCGATTTGGGGGTTCCACCACCGCCATAGCACCACCGCCATCACAGATCTCTCTCTTCTTTCCCTCTCTCCTGCCGCTCCCTCTCTCTCTTGATTTTGTGGTGGGTTTTGACTTGTTGGGAGTTGATTTGTGTTGGGGCGTAGGTGGAGGTGGTGGCGGCACAGGAGGTGGTGGCGGCGGAGGAGTGTCGGAGGTGGAGGTGGTGGTGGCAGAGGAGGTGGTGGCGGCGGAGGAGTGTCGGAGGTGGTGGTGGCAGAGGAGGTGGTGGTGGCAGAGGGAGAAGAGGAGAAGAGGAGAAGAGGTTGGAAGAGGTTGGAAGATGATGGAACATGTCTGCTTGGTGAAGAGGTCTCGCAGACCTTTTTTAATGAAAGGTCTGCGAGAAAACAAACAATCTGCAGCATCCAAACGTCTGCCCGCGTCTGCGCGGCGCAGACATAAGTGACCAGAAGTACTTCTGGCCAAAAAACAAACAGAACCTAAATCTTTTTTATATTTTACACAACAATCCCTTACTATAACCTGTTTTACACAATAGTCCCTGATGAGGTAAAATGACAAGAATACCTTCATGTGCAAGGCACATGACCATATTTAACAAAAAAATCTGACTGAGTTAGGGTTAAAGAACATAACGTGCAGGATTTTGAAACGTTAAGAACAAAACTCGTCAAATTTAAAGACAAAGGACACAGCATGCAATTTGGTACAAACATAAAGGACAAAACTTGTAATTTACTCTTCTTTTAAATATATTATGACATAATTTAGTTGCTAAGAGTATTTAACGAAGAAAATAATACATATTCATGTAAAATTTATTTGGTTCAAATTTTGTTTGACGGATGAAATTAAAAAATCAATATATTATATAACCTATAAAAAAGGCTATGTCGGTGCATTTCGTTGTCGGTGCCTTTCGTTTTCCTTCTCCGATTAAATCAAATAATAATTTATGTAACTGATTGTGTAAAAAAAACCCAGCTTCCTCACCATCTTTTCCTCTCCATCACCACCGCCGTATCCCACCCACCACCACCACCAAATCCGTCCATCGCTCCACCACCATCGATTCGACTCACGACACCATCCGCTGCTACAGTACACACCCACGAACAATTCGCACCCTTCATCACTGCTCGAGGCTACTCTCGCTATAGCCGCTCACCTCCGTAATCGTCTTTGTCTTTGGTATGAGCTCTCTACCATCAGCTTGGTTTAGTTTCTGTGGCATGGCTTAATTTATGTGGTTTAATTTCACTTAAACGATGAGGTCTAATGGCCACCAATTAGTAAAAAGCAACTAAAGGAACAAGTATAACCTGTGTGCCACAGAACCCAACAACACACAAGGTTTACTTTATGTTTTATAACTAGATATATTAGTATATCAATATTCTGAAATTTGCTTACTTACAGTTCTTAATAAAGTTGCTGCCTTATATGATATATCTGTGCTAAGTGGCCTAGTGGTGGAGTGACTTGGGTTCTCCAATGGAGACCCAAGTTCAATTCCCATTAGTGCCACTTTGGTGGCCACCGACACCCGCTTTAAAGCCGGACCGAGGACACTCGAGGTCTCGGGTTCGAAACATGTTTCTTACCCCTCTTTGATGGCTATGGGTATTTGCCGCCAGGGATCCTTGTCGGGTGGTGAACTGGGAAGGGAGATCCCTTCCGCGGTCAGGGGTACCGTGCAATTACCCTTTAATATTATTATAGATACGCTTGATTTTGGTTTGGAGCTTTAATGATAAAGTTGCTGCCTTATATGATTTATGTGTGTTACTTAGTGTGTTGCTATATTACCCGTCTTTTGCTGTTTGTGCTTAGCATACTTTCAACACAATTACTTTCAGCTTATTACCCGTCTTTTAAATACTTACTGCATGCTTATAGCGATAAACTTCTGGCCAATTAATTACTTCTAGCTTTTAGCCATTGCTTTTGTCTTTTTACTGTCATATTACGTAATTGTTCACATGTCGTTTTCAAGAAAACGTGGTCCTGATACTCATACTTCTATAGCAATTACTTCAACTTCTAATTTATCTTCTTATATAGACAACGGCGACTGTCAGCATTTGTGTGAGTATTGTAATGCGTTATTTTGGTATGACGAGCGTGCTATCACAGCGTCTATTAATAGACTACCTAAGTACAATCAATGTTGCAAACGTGGTCGGATAAAACTTGCTTTACCCGAGGAACCACCTCCTCAGGTGAAGTGTCTTTTTGATTGGTCTGCTTTTCTTGACAACATACGGGCTTATAATTCAATGTTTTCTATGACATCATTTGGCGGAGACATCGACGATTCTATTAACGACGGGTCTGGCCCATATGTATTCAGAGTTGAAGGCCAAATCTATCATTGGATTGGTAGCTTATGCCCTCCACCCAATGAGAAGCCTCGCTTCCTACAAATGTATGTCTACGACACTGATCATGAGGTTTCTAACAGGCTTCGATTCTTTTCTGATAATACATGTCCCTAACTAGAAGCTGAGATTGTTGAACAACTCATTTCTGTATTAGAGCATTGTAACGAGTTAGTTAAACTTTTTCGTACAGCTAGAGACTTTGTCATTCCGCAGAGGTCCCAAACTTCAGTATTCATTTGTATAACAGCCAAAACGAATTATCTTATGATATGCCAGTTCCGAACTCTATTGGCGCAATCGTGTATGAAGGTGATCCTACATCTACTGACTTTGACATTATCATACGACCAGGGATGATAATCCACATCGAGTCAACAAATTGCATCGTCTGTATATGCCCTTACAATACCCTTTATTGTTCATATACGGTGAGAGTGGTTGGTCCCGTGACCTACGGATACAGCTAGAACATGGGAAAAAAATGACCATCTAACGATGAACATGTTCTACAATTGTCAGCTACATGATCGATCAGGCCTGTATACCTTACTGTTAAGAGGTGGTCGCCTTTTCCAGCAATATTTGGTAGATGCTTATATTAGTATTGAGCAAAGTCGGCTAGATTACATAAGACTAAAGCAAAACACATTCAGAAGTGAATATCAGTGAATATCTTCAGGGTGTTCATGATGCTATTCTTCGTGGTGACACCGAAGGTCGTGATATTGGCAAACGAACTATCCTACCGTCATCTTTCATTGGTGGCCCACGTTACATGTACAAGCACTACCAAGACGCTTTAGCTATTTGTAGAGTTCATGGGAATCCCGAGTACTTTATCACATTCACGTGCAATGTCAAATGGCCGGAAATAGTAAGGTATTTAGCTCAGTATCCTTTACTTAGAGCGCAAGATCGTCCAGATATTATTGCTAGTGTAACGCCTCGTATTTTCATATTTCTATTTTAACTTTTCGAGGCGTTAATCATAATGATAATACATTTTTTTATCACCTTGTTAATGGGTAAACACAAGATTTTTATAAGAAACCGAAAAACTATACAAAGAAAAATTATTAGAAAAAAATTATTTTCTAATAAATTTTTATACAAAAGAATTTTTATTAATTTTTAGAAATTGTTTTAACATAGGTTCCTTTTATAAAAAGTGCTTGTTTTAATCCATAGTATAAAAAAAACAAAAAAAAAAAACTGTTAGCGTGAATAGTACCCTGCAGGGTACTATTCACATCAGCAACTATATTTGAACGAAAATATGAACATTTTTCTCATTTCTTGCCTAATTTTGCAGCCTTTTGACCAATTTAGATCACCACCTACCCCCTTCCATCTATAAATACACCTTCCCTAAGGCCTTAGACTCTTGCACAACTCTCAAATCTCTCCTAAATCACTTTCAAATCTCTTGCAAAGTTGAAATTCGGGCAGATTCACCCTTGCATGCAAAAGTGAGCATAACTTGCTCAAAACTCAACCAAATTACTTGATTCTTTTTCCTACTTGTTTGTATAATCATGGGCTTTGATTCCTTGACTTCTCTTGGGAGAAATCAGACCTGGAATTGCCCCGAAAATGTCCATAAACTTTCTGTTTTGCATGAAACTTTCTTAAACTCTTGCATACTTCAAACAAACTTGTGTTCTTATGCTTCTAGTCTATTGTATGATTAGTAAAGCCAAACCAAAGTTGTTTTACACTTAATAAGAGTGTCTAAACATTCTAAACTTTCTGTTTTAATAGAGTTATTGACTCACAAGTGGTGCCAAGTCTTGAACTTGAAGATGGTGTAACTACTTAGTTAGCCTAGGCTAACTTACATACAAGTCCACACATCACTTGATGTTTTGTTTAGTATAATTGTACCTTTAATTCATAAACATACTTATGAGGTTACTAAGTGGAAGGTTCAACCTCCCGCCTCTTACATAACCTATATATTAACATAATAATCGAGGTAACCAAGTGGAAGGTTTAACCTCCCGCCTCCTACATAACTTATATGGCACCAAGAGGTAAACAAGTGGAAGGTTTAACCTCCCGCCTCCTACGTGGCTAAATATATTATTAATATGTATATATTATTATTACGTATATAGTATAACTATGTATATATTATAAACCGAACCCTTGATAGTGATTATATAAATCTACTATCAAGTTAATAAGTTTCTCACTATGTGTGTAGTTCCTTGTCACGATTCTAATAGGTCTTGAACCTATGAAATCACATATAATCCTTAAGGATTACCATAGTGTCAAGACAAGTGCTAATACCATAGTGAATATTTTCCTAATACATACTTTGTCATTCTTTGAATCTAAGCCCGAATCTCGACTCTAAACATACTCGAACTTTAGCCTCTACACATTCAACCTTCTAAACTCGTCAACTTCCTCACATTGGATAATCGGAAAGTATATGCAATATTGTGAGTATACTCGATCCCTTTTTGCTTTAAACACTTTTGGGATGCAACATGTATTTTATATCAAGACACTTGAAACTTATTTGAAACATACTCTATCCATTTAAACATGAACATGAAACTTGTGAAACTTGTGAACGATTTGGTGCTATGTGAACGTTTAATCCCTGTGAGTAGTTCCGCCTAACAATTAGTAGTACTATGCATATGCTATAGGAGTAATGCACCACCCCCATTTGTGCTCGAGGGGTATTGTTAGGTATCTTTTTAGCCTCCCGTTGAACTTTGGGTTAGGTACTCGACATTCATGGGCTATCACTTGGACTGCGTAAACTAGCATGGCTGAAACTATTTTTATAATGTTTATGTTGGATATGAGCTTTTATTCTATTATGCTATGTATTCAAACTTGTATACTCGCCAACTTTTTGTTGATTTTATTTTAATACATGTTGCAGGTTGATAGTCAAGATTATGAATGAATCAAGTTAGGATGGACTAGATACACACCTTTAATTTATTTATCTTTTGATGTTATGTTGAAATTTGAACAATGTTGTTATTTTTATTTTAAATGTTGTATGACAATTTAGCACATGCAATGAAATTTGAATTTAATTAAATATTGTCACATAGTGTTATGAAGTCTCGAGCAATCTATACACACTTCGTCTCATCCCGATGTTTCCGCCATCGGTTGGGGTGTGACAGATTGGTATCAGAGCCATAACTATAGGGAATTAGGTAGAATTGCCATGCTTTCGACCTAGTCTATAGTTAAGCACCAAGTTCGACCATACTTGCTTCACATGCTACTCTTATGGAACATCCTTATGTGCTAATTTTGAAACGTCTCTTATGTGTTAATACCTGACATGCTATTCTTATGTATCAATACTTGTTTTATCATGTGTTAAATGCTTGTTTTAGTATTCTATACCTTATATGCTATTCATGAAATGCCTTTACGTGTTATTTTCTCAAGATGTTTTATGTTCTTATACTTGTTATTATTATTTTGAACATATGTCATTTACTCATTATCCGTACAATTAATTAATTTAAACAATATATAAGTTATACCATACATACCTCAAGTGTAAAAAAAAAAATGGTGAAATCGGCCGTCCCCGGAATTGAACTCGGGTCTAGGCCACACCCTTTCGCGCGCCTAGCCAACCGAGCTAGGTGCCTAGTTTGTGAAATTTCCATTTTGATTACATATAAGCACATGTACAATAACTTCATTACTTCTTACTATAAGTCATCTACTTATCATCCTTATGTTGTTAATAATTGTTTTATTATTCCATTAATTATGTGCTATTCTTGACATGTTTATACTTGTTTGTTTAATCTTCAACATACGCTTTTCTTCATACATTTTACTCGATTATTCTAAATTCGACAACACTCATATTATACAAACGAGACGAGTTTACCAAAATAGGCGTGAAACCCACAATTTGGTAAACGACTCTCATTCTACCTATTCTTTTTTTTACATGAAATTACACCATTAAGTTAGGAGTGAAATCCACATCTTAATGATAATTTCAATCCCAAATTCTAGTGGACCCTCGTCAAAGTGTCAAAATTTACTTTTGACCCGACGAGTACCAACCACACTTAGGATGCTAAATCGCCAAGTTAGGGGTGAAACCCGCACCTTGTCGACTAGTTCCACTCTTTGATTTTCATTAATCCCGCCAAGTCTCGAAATTTCAATTGATTTGGGGACATGTAGTAACTGGAAGGGTAAATACCGTTAACCGACTTGTCGGCAAGAGTATTTCACCTATTAGGCCAAAGCATGCTCCTCAAACTCGAAAGACTTTTCGACCACTTTGGTTAGTCAAAGTTCTGTGTTGGAACCATCCTAAATTTTAATCAAGCATGTGCTCTACTACTTATTTTATACGACGCAATCTTTCAAATTCGAATCTACTTTCGATAATTTTTTTTTTCCTTCACACACACACATCATATTAAACCTTTCCATAAATTTATACATATACATGATTTCATGTAGTTTAAATTCGTATTCCTTGTAACGACGAGTGAGGACCTACCATCGAGATAGGAGTGATTTCCTTACCTTGACGATTAACTCTACTCCCCTTTCTTAAAAACGACCTCACCAACGAGTTAGGGGTGATTCCCTTACCTAGGTGATCGTTACCAAAACGTTCTTCTAAATATCTTATTATACAAACTCGATTATGTTTTATACCTAAATTATTTATCATTATTCAAAATACATACGTGTACATATACAAAGTACATTGTTTCACCAAGCATACTTCCTATCCTGCAACCTATGATCACTCAACTCATATGCACGAAATTCTTAATCATGTCTTAAAACGTTTTAATACTCAAATTTCAAAACCGTACGAGATGCTACCTATCAATTTAATCGGTCAAATGATTCTCTTGCCCATAAACTTCATATTCTACTTAATCACTAAAACACACACTCACGTTATATCCCCATACTAAAGACTTTCATTCTCATATACTTATAAGATCTTATAGATATTATACGATCATTTTACCAAAGACGCTTTTCAACATCAACAAATCATTTGTTAAAATATTTTGTTTAATCACTGCGTCCTTTTTCAAACTTATCGTCGCCGATTTTCTTTTCGGCTCCTGATTTCTCGGTAATTGATTGGAGTCCGCGTTTCCATCTTATCGATCAATGTGAGCCTAGACTTTTGGTAGCACCTTTGCGGCTCATCATACAGCATTTCCAGGTTTTACGGGAATTGCACGATCTATAAAAACCAAACCGTTCTACCTTCTCACATCACCGCAACACCTTCTTAAACTACATATCACCCACACACCCGCCGAAGAAACTCACCACTTAAACCCAATATTCAAATGGCATACTTCCCGGTAGCACATGCTGAATCCTCAAGTGCAGCAGGAACTCACACATTCCTCCGGTTTGCTGACCTACCCACTAGTGAGAAGTATCAGAAACTCAAGAATCTTGAAGTTTTTACCATTAGCGGCATTGATTGGCATCAAATAGGAATGGTTGACCCCACTGGTTCACTGGCAAGACTACTACCACACAATACACCATGGCGCCGTTTCTTCGACATCTTAGAGCCATCATATGATGAACTGGTATACGAATTCTTGTCCACTTTCTATTACCAACCTAATAAAAACCTTACCGAAGTATCCATTCATTTTCGGCTTTGTGGACAACCTCATAACATGTCATTATCAGAATTCGCAGTTCGTCTGGGTATTTATACCAATGAGGAAGTTAATCAGCCCATTTTTACGAGGGCATTAACCTCCTTCTCCTATATGGGAATGAGAAAATATTGGCAACACCATACATCAAAAACATGGTGCAGCTACAATCATTCTATGAACTTCGAAGACCCTCGTTATCGGTATATGCACCACGTTTTAGCCAACACTATCACGGGGCGCCAGATTTATCAACAAAGGGTTCATTCAACTGAAGTCTTCTATCTGTACAGTATTTTTGAGCATGTTCCTTGCAATATTGCCCGCGAACTTGCTGCTTATTTTTCTAGTCAACAAACCGGTTCCATGAGAAGTCTCATGGGAGGGTCTTATGTCACAAGAATAGCAAAATCCTTAGGTTCCTTAAGTGACCAGGTTATCCAAGGATTATCTCCGTCAAAGGCACCTGGGATTGTGAATTGTAACAATATTAAGCTAACCCCTACTCTTGGCCATGCACCGACTCAACTATCTCAGTCGGAGAGAGCTCCTTTTATCTTAAACAGTACCCCCACACAAAATCGACAACAATCATGGTTGCAATTTCCCCCACCATCTTTTTACCGTCATGACATGCTATCACAACTGTCATACACACAGGAACCCATTACTACTAACATATTCCAACCATTAGCATCAAACGTTTCACAAGGCCTCTCACCCTTAGTCTTCGAGGAGGCTCCAATGACGCAAGATGAATTGTTTGATGAAAGCATGATGCTCCAAGAACAGTTAGAACCGGATCTACTTTTGCCACAATCTTTCCTAGCACTAATGAATGAAGTAGAACAACTACCACCAACTGATGTAGCAGGCCCAAGTATGGTGCCTCAAATGGATCTACATCCAGATCAAATGGTAGTTGAAATGGCTAGGTTAAACAATCAGAACCAAGAATTACTACGACAAGTACAAGAACTAACGGAAAGAAATCAACAGTTAGAAAGCCTGTTAGCTGCTCGTATGCAATTGGATCCACTACCCCCACTACCTGATAATTTTGAGCCTGAAATTGACCCATTACATGACGTGTTTCAAATATAATTTGTTCACATCATAAATTTTCATGATTGTTTTACGTGCTTAAATTTGCCACGTTTCAATTAATACTATACACGCAATCATTAGTAGTCGTACTCACACTCATGCTCATACTCATAACAATACATTTTAGACTTATGCTCGTATTTATATTCATACGTTTCATGCTTATACATATACTCATACGTTTTATGTCTATGCTCATACTTACAAGAATAATCATATTTATGCTCATACTTTCATTCATACTCGTGATTCATACCTTTGTACCCATACGCGAGCGTGATCCGAGTAATTCGTTTACATGGGTCCTATACATAGTTAAGCATGGACTTGCTTACATACTTTATTCTTATACACATACACATTCTTAAAATTTTTATTATGTATACCCTAATTCATACATAACAAGTACAACCTGTGCAGATCATGTGACGATCAATATAATCACGGGTGCACACGGGATTATAGTGATTGGCTCATGAGAACCATAGAGTGTACTATTAAGTATGATAAAACACAGAATGTAACATGACACAGAATACAACTTTAGACAACTCACAACGCATTATATCCGATTATCCACGACGAGACTTCATTCTAAATACACTGCGTTCATCTATCCAACACTTATGCTATTCTTATACTCATGATCGTTATTAGATCAATCGTTTACCCTTATACCTCAATTATACTCTGTTGTCTCAAACTCCAATACCTCAATTTTAAACAATCCTCTTCTGTTTGCTAAAACCCTTTCAAGTCTTCCTTCTGAATAAATTTCGGGACGAAATTTCCTAAAGTAGGGGAGACTGTAACGCCTCGTATTTTCATATTTCTATTTTAACTTTTCGAGGCGTTAATCATAATGATAATACATTTTTTTATCACATTGTTAATGGGTAAACACAAGATTTTTATAAGAAACCGAAAAACTATACAAAGAAAAATTATTAATTTTTAGAAATTGTTTTAACATAGGTTCCTTTTATAAAAAGTGCTTGTTTTAATCCATAGTATAAAAAAACAAAAAACAAAAAAACTGTTAGCGTGAATAGTACCCTGCAGGGTACTATTCACATCAGCAACTATATTTGAACGAAAATATGAACATTTTTCTCATTTCTTGCCTAATTTTGCAGCCTTTTGACCAATTTAGATCACCACCTACCCCCTTCCATCTATAAATACACCTTCCCTAAGGCCTTAGACTCTTGCACAACTCTCAAATCTCTCCTAAATCACTTTCAAATCTCTTGCAAAGTTGAAATTCGGGCAGATTCACCCTTGCATGCAAAAGTGAGCATAACTTGCTCAAAACTCAACCAAATTACTTGATTCTTTTTCCTACTTGTTTGTATAATCATGGGCTTTGATTCCTTGACTTCTCTTGGGAGAAATCAGACCTGGAATTGCCCCGAAAATGTCCATAAACTTTCTGTTTTGCATGAAACTTTCTTAAACTCTTGCATACTTCAAACAAACTTGTGTTCTTATGCTTCTAGTCTATTGTATGATTAGTAAAGCCAAACCAAAGTTGTTTTACACTTAATAAGAGTGTCTAAACATTCTAAACTTTCTGTTTTAATAGAGTTATTGACTCACAAGTGGTGCCAAGTCTTGAACTTGAAGATGGTGTAACTACTTAGTTAGCCTAGGCTAACTTACATACAAGTCCACACATCACTTGATGTTTTGTTTAGTATAATTGTACCTTTAATTCATAAACATACTTATGAGGTTACTAAGTGGAAGGTTCAACCTCCCGCCTCTTACATAACCTATATATTAACATAATAATCGAGGTAACCAAGTGGAAGGTTTAACCTCCCGCCTCCTACATAACTTATATGGCACCAAGAGGTAAACAAGTGGAAGGTTTAACCTCCCGCCTCCTACGTGGCTAAATATATTATTAATATGTATATATTATTATTACGTATATAGTATAACTATGTATATATTATAAACCGAACCCTTGATAGTGATTATATAAATCTACTATCAAGTTAATAAGTTTCTCACTATGTGTGTAGTTCCTTGTCACGATTCTAATAGGTCTTGAACCTATGAAATCACATATAATCCTTAAGGATTACCATAGTGTCAAGACAAGTGCTAATACCATAGTGAATATTTTCCTAATACATACTTTGTCATTCTTTGAATCTAAGCCCGAATCTCGACTCTAAACATACTCGAACTTTAGCCTCTACACATTCAACCTTCTAAACTCGTCAACTTCCTCACATTGGATAATCGGAAAGTATATGCAATATTGTGAGTATACTCGATCCCTTTTTGCTTTAAACACTTTTGGGATGCAACATGTATTTTATATCAAGACACTTGAAACTTATTTGAAACATACTCTATCCATTTAAACATGAACATGAAACTTGTGAAACTTGTGAACGATTTGGTGCTATGTGAACGTTTAATCCCTGTGAGTAGTTCCGCCTAACAATTAGTAGTACTATGCATATGCTATAGGAGTAATGCACCACCCCCATTTGTGCTCGAGGGGTATTGTTAGGTATCTTTTTAGCCTCCCGTTGAACTTTGGGTTAGGTACTCGACATTCATGGGCTATCACTTGGACTGCGTAAACTAGCATGGCTGAAACTATTTTTATAATGTTTATGTTGGATATGAGCTTTTATTCTATTATGCTATGTATTCAAACTTGTATACTCGCCAACTTTTTGTTGATTTTATTTTAATACATGTTGCAGGTTGATAGTCAAGATTATGAAGGAATCAAGTTAGGATGGACTAGATACACACCTTTAATTTATTTATCTTTTGATGTTATGTTGAAATTTGAACAATGTTGTTATTTTTATTTTAAATGTTGTATGACAATTTAGCACATGCAATGAAATTTGAATTTAATTAAATATTGTCACATAGTGTTATGAAGTCTCGAGCAATCTATACACACTTCGTCTCATCCCGATGTTTCCGCCATCGGTTGGGGTGTGACAGATTGGTATCAGAGCCATAACTATAGGGAATTAGGTAGAATTGCCATGCTTTCGACCTAGTCTATAGTTAAGCACCAAGTTCGACCATACTTGCTTCACATGCTACTCTTATGGAACATCCTTATGTGCTAATTTTGAAACGTCTCTTATGTGTTAATACCTGACATGCTATTCTTATGTATCAATACTTGTTTTATCATGTGTTAAATGCTTGTTTTAGTATTCTATACCTTATATGCTATTCATGAAATGCCTTTACGTGTTATTTTCTCAAAGCATTTCCCAAAAGACTACGAGGAAAGAACGATGTTTGACAAAAATGGGTACGCACATTACAAAAGACGGTCAACAGGGCATTCAATCGTCAAGAATGGTGTTAGACTCGATAATGCTTACGTTGTGCCCTACAACAAACATCTATGCCTTCATTATCAGGCACATATCAATGTTGAATACTGCGGGTGGAACATGATGATCAAATATTTGTTCAAGTATATATCAAAGGGCTCTGATCGCATTCGGTTCAAAATTACAAGAACAATTTCTTCATCTTCTGATACAGAGAACGCTCCTGCATCTCAAGTAGATGAAATCAAAAACTTTGTAGACAGTCGTTTCATTTGCCCACATGAGGCTGCTTGGCGGATCTTCAATTTCTTCATTCATGTTAGAGACCCCCCGGTACAGGTTTTAGCAGTTCACTTGGAAAATATGCAAAATCTTCAATTTAAGGATACCCAAACGTTGGAAAACATAGTAAGGAACCCAGTTGCTAAAAAAACTACATTGACTGAATGGCTTCGTAATAACCAAACTGAACCTGAAGGCCGGCATCTCACTTATGTTGATTACCTTTCATACTATAGGTGGGACTCTAATGGAAAATTTTGGATTCGTAGAACAAGAGAAACAACACCCGCCATTGGCAGGCTAATATATATACATCCGAGTTGTGGTGAAACTTTCTATTTACGAATGTTGTTGTCCCATCAAAAAGGTTGTCAGTCATTTGCAGACATAAGAACAGTTTCTGGCCAAATATTTCCCACATTTCGTGCCGCTTGTGAGAGGCTAGGACTACTTGGTGACAATAGAGAATGGTTGTATACATTTAACGAAGCTGCGACCTGGGCTACTTCCTCGGAGTTACATTCACTTTTCACATATTTGCTTCAGTTTTGTGAGATATCAAATCCTATGGAAATATGGGACACACAGTGGCGTAAAATGGCTGACGACATTATACAAACCCATGGCCTGTTGAATGAAGAGGACATAAAGCAATACGTATTATACGAAATTGAGTTGTTGCTACGTTCAGAAGCAAATCCTTCATCGTTGAAAAATTTCGGTTTGCCATTGCCACAAGAAAATTTATTGTCATCTTTAGCAAATAAGCTACTTATGGAAGAAAAGAATTATGATAGGCTTCAACTTTCCTCCGACCATGAGTGTTACCGACGACAACTTAATCCTCAGCAAAATGCCATCTACCAATTGGTGATACAAACGTTGACATCAAACGGACAAGTCTTACTTTTTGTCTATGGCCATGGAGGTACGGGTAAAACGTTTTTATGGAAAACAATTATTTCCGCACTCCGGTCTCAAGGCAAAATTGTCTTAGCTGTTGCTGCATCTGGTATCGCTTCATTGCTGTTGCCATCTGGGAGGACAGCTCATTCACGATTCAAAATTCCTCTCAATTTAGCGGACCACTCAATCTGTCACGTTAAGAAAAATACTCATTTAGCCCAGTTGTTAAAAGAAACGTCCCTTATCATTTGGGATGAAGCCCCTATGAATGATCGTAAATGTTTTGAGTCACTCGACAGAACTCTCAAGGATATTCTTAACAATCCAAATAATCTATTCGCTGGAAAATCATTGTTACTTGGTGGGGATTTTCGGCAAACACTTCCAATAAAACCTAAAGCTGCAAAATCAACAATCTTAGCTTCGTCCCTGCCGAGGTCATATTTATGGCCTCATTTTAAAATCCACAAATTAACAGAAAACATGCGCCTTCAAAGACCTAACCTTCATCCATCTTACATGGCTGAAGTTGCATCATTCTCATCATGGTTGCTTGCTGTGGGTGATGGCTTACTTGGTACAAGTGATGCAGATGATCCCAATGACACTAAAAGGATTCGCATACCATCACAATTCCTAATACCTTTTCATAAGACAGCTCTCATGGAACTCATTCACTTTATCTATGACCATGATACTCTTGAAAATCCATCAGCTGAAACACTTTCTCAAAAAGCCATCGTTTACCCCAAGAATGAAACAATTGACGAGATAAACACATTGGTTCTTAACATGACTTCTGGAACTAGCGTATCTTATTTGAGTTCTGACTCACTCACACCACACGCAACTGATCGGGGAGATACAGAGATACTTTATCCAACTGAGTATCTTAATCACATGAATTTCAATGGCCTCCCGCCTCATCGCCTGGAATTGAAGGTCAATGCCCCAATTATATTACTTCGGAACATAAATCAAACAGCAGGGCTCTGTAATGGTACAAGACTAATTATCACACAGCTATTACCTAGAGTTATCGAGGCCCAGGTCATAACAGGAATTGCCATTGGCCATCGTGTATATATACCGCGAATATGTCTTACCCATAAAGACGATGAACTACCATTCGTTTTTAAAAGAAAACAATTCCCAGTAAAGTTATGCTACGCCATGACAATCAACAAAAGTCAAGGTCAATCACTAAACAAAATTGGCGTTTACTTACCACATTCAGTTTTCAGCCATGGACAGCTATATGTCGCCTTCTCAAGGGCCACCTCACCAGACGGTTTAAAGGTTCTTATTGTTCCTCAAGAAGACTACCCAGCTGATACAACAAAAAATATCGTGTATACTGATTTTCTGAACGAGATACGACTTGAATAGGTACACTTTCTCAACTTTCTTTACCTGTGTTAAAATATTAGGACTATATGCATATTCTTACATAAACTACCTAGCCTTGCAAACCACTTTATCTAAATTATTCCTGTAACAGCTTCGTCACTTCCAAAAAAATATCTACATACCTATCTAGGCAACTTGGAGAACAAAGGTATGAACAGCGCTGCATATTTAAACCTGCTTACATCAGTCATGCCATTATACTATACTTTTGACACACCTTTTAATTTAAAACAATGTTACTCTTATCAGGGGCGCAACACGAAACATCTTTGAGAATTGGCACTTTACTACAATTTTGCTACCCATGATATC
The DNA here is from genome assembly GCA_030545235.1 of Helianthus tuberosus. Lineage (NCBI taxonomy): Eukaryota > Viridiplantae > Streptophyta > Magnoliopsida > Asterales > Asteraceae > Helianthus > Helianthus tuberosus. Next base: position 85,530,192 of record CM060364.1, on the reverse strand, counting down.
CTGAAGTCTCGAATGACCAAAGGTAAACCATATCTCCACACATTACTTTGAATATGCTTTAGAAGTTTTACTCATCTTTGTTAAATTTATTTCAAATGTTGTTTCAAACATATTAACTACTTTACAGGACCATCAAGGGGATCAAACTAATTGGAAGCTTCCTGTAGATATTGCTTGCAAACTGGAAATCAACTTTTCAACCACCATAATTTGCCCCTAAAATATTTTGTATTACTAATACAGTTCAAAACATGTAACTGGGACTTTTAATCTGGGTTGAATCAAACTTTTGTGTTGACCTATATGTGAATAAAATAGCCTATTAAGAAGTTAATTACACATTTACTCCGCGGCGGAGCGCGGGCTCTCTTCCTCGTTGAAATTAATATACCAATTGACCGTAGTTTAAGGATTTTTTTTATTATTTAGTTTAGGTTTTCTTTTATTAGATAATAATAAATAAATATTTAGGTATAATTGTTTGTTATATTTAGTTTTGTTATTTTTTATTAGACAATAATACATATTTTGATATAACATTAAAATAAACGTATGGAAAACACATGTCATTAACTGGAGCTATCTATATTTTGTTTTCCCGCCTAAAATATTTTTTCTCCGTTATCCCTAATTAATTATCAAATTTAAATAAACATGATAATTATCAATCCGTTTAATTAAAAATAATTGTTTAATATATTACACATGAAAACTCATCCGTAATTACCCAAGGGTGATTTCATCATAAGAAAATGATTTTTATTTTATTTTTTATTATTTAGACCATCATTAAAAATCGACAATTAATCACCAAAGAATTTTAAAGTTTTGGTTTCTCTATTCTGAATGTCGAATACAATTCTTATACTTTTCTAATATAATATTATCCTCAAATTTAAATTGTCTATTTAACATATCTATACTATATAATAAAAGAAACCTGTTTTGGGACACGTGTCGCATTTCTACGCATCCTCAGAGTTGTTTTCCCACTGATTTATTTATCTCTAATTTAGTTAATATCCTTAAATTACTCATTATCTTCTATCTCTAATAAATATGTAATTTTTTTTCCACAAAATGAGCCATAATCATAGGTAAGTTTTATTTTTTGTTTTACGGATTTTTTAGTTTAAATATTATTTATATGTTTTGTAATTGATAAGTGATAAATCATAATTATAGATAAGTTTTTTTATGCATTCTTTACATATAATTATAGATAAGTTTTTTTTTACTTTATGCATTCTTCACATATAAATTTGGTCTTAAGAACGATGATGATATAAAATCATGACATTGAATTTGTAATCTTCAGAAACTGAGAGGATGCGTTGCATAGGTGAGATATCTTATGCAATGAATTTAACATAATTTAAAAATGTGTTTACAGATATATTACACAAAAATTAAAGGATTGCTACGATTTTGTATAATACCTATTCTCGTGTAACACAAAAATATTTTGTTTTGTTTATATATATTTCACACAAATTCCATATATTATACTATGTTATATAATCATGCACTAAATTTGTTTTGTTACTTTACAAATTTTATAATGTAATAAATCTTCTTAAGGTTACGTTTTTTATATTCGAGTTTTACTTTTAATTTGTTGTATAATGTTTTTGTTGTTATTATCATTATTATTATTATTTTGCGTTATAATTTAGTTAGCCAAAGATTTATTTTCCCTCTTATTTCACTCTCTTTCAGATTCTATTATTCAATTTTATAACTTTTATTAAAAAAATCAACAATATGTTATCACAAAATTTATTTTATAATATTTTAATCTTTATTATTAACTATATTTATTTTATTCAACCCGTGTAATACACGGGGTTGTAACATAGTTTTTAAATAAACCAAATTATTTATCATGAAAACTAAACTTTATATTAATATATAATTTATTTTATATTGACATTAATTAAAAAAATCTTATATCGATTTTATTACTTAATTTATAAATCAAATTGTATATGACTTTCAACATTATTTGTTATATAAATTAGATTTATTCAACCCATGTAATATATGGTTTTTTTTAAGATATAACTTTTTTATTATTTAATATACAAAATTACATTTGTTCAACAAGTGTAATACACGTAGTTTTTTAAAGTTAGAACTTTTTTGTTATTTTGTATATAAAATTACATAAATTAAACCTGTAAAATACACGGGGTTCTTAAAGAATAACTTTTTTTATTATTTAATTAATATATAAAATTACAATTATTCAACTCGTGTAATACACGGGGTTTTATCCTAGTTTAAAATAAATAAAATCTAAAGAGTAGAAGGTGTTGCCACGTAGCATTATTTGGAATAATTAATTATAAGTTAGATTAGATTAGAGAAATAAATACAAAGGTTAAACTTAAAAAGTTACTTTCTCATTCCAATCTTTTAGGGTGTTATCGAGTCTAATAAGTAATACTAATATTGCTAACAAGTAAATATTTTTTTTACAGCTAAACTTACATATCATGGAGATTAAACCTCTAATATTCTTTTATTCTAAAATTTATCTAACTCATAAAAACCATTGCATTATTCCCAAGTGGATAATAAATAAATAAATAAATAAAAAGTTAAAAAGTCACTTTCTATATCCAGTCTTTGAGGGTGTTTATCGAGTCGAATTTCAAGTTATTCGAATCAAGTTATTTGAATTTGAAGCTTTAAAATTTGTATTTGAATTCGCTTGAAATTCAACCTTATTCAAATTCGGGTTTATTCTACTTAATCGAATTTGGGAGAATTCGAAAAGTTAAAAATTACTAACAAAACAAAAATCAGTATTTTTACTAACTTTGAACAGTCTAACATAGTAACACGTACATAATAAATAGGGATGGGACCGGTACAGTACTTGTACCAGTACCAAAAATGTTAATACTGAATTTGAACAAAACTGGGTATTGAATACCGTACCAAATATATTGATACGATACGGTTACTAGTATCGACACTAGTATTTTGGTACAATACCTGCTTTAGTACCACTTTGTTTTTTTATTTTCCAAACACTCCGTTGATCTTGGTATCAATTTCAAATAAACTAAATTGGTATGTGTACCAATAAAATACGCATACCAAATAGGCTACATGTACGTGTTCTAGTACTCAAGAAACCATAGTACCACAATACAAAATTAAAGCATAGTATCAAATTCGGTACGAATACCATTTTTACAGAAAAAAGTATTGGTACCGATACCAAGGTACCAAATATCTTAACACTTGTACCGATACATGTACTGAATAGGCAAAATCAGTACGAGCACGGTACATGTACGTATATAATAATAAAAACAACCCCAAAGGAGAATTTAAACGTTTAAAACAACATGAAAACATAATAAAACATTTGTCCCAAATAACATCAAAACAACTAGAAAATCAGCAACACCTAATCAACAATTGAACATCAAATAGAATATAGAATGGTCGTAGGTGAATGGACCAAAGCCTAATATGTTAAACTCAATTCAATGTAAGTCCAATATTGGCAAGCCCAAGTCGAAGGCGGCCTACTAAGGTAAAGATCATGATGCTTTTATAAATAGAAGCCTCCTCAACACAAAGGAGGTTATTCTTCTTCCCCAAACCCTCTCTACATGTTATAACTTTTATACACACTTATACATGTCAATGATTAAATTGAATATTGATTGAGCGTTAGAGGGTGGTCTAGCGACTCCGGTCCCTGACCCTTTTTAATGAGAGCTTCATGGTTTTGCAGATCTGGTATGAGATGAAGGAGATATGAGATTGTTTACTCCATCATTTTCGAAAAGCAACCTCACTAGCGGGTCCATTTCTTTATTGGAGACATCCATGGAACCCAACAAATGATCACACTTCGTTCTCTCAATCGAACCGCCAGATCCAAGCTCGATCATGTTTTCTAGCCAGTGATGATATGTAGGTTGATCCATATGCTACCGTACATATTTTCTTATTTTCAGTCAGGCTGTCACACCCTCAAATTCTACATGCGGTGTTAAGCGCAAGGCGCTTGACATACCAGGATCAAGACACTAATCATGTTGAACCATTTTAGAATAATTGTAAAACGTTTAACTACCACATTCAACATGAATAGTGATATCAGTTTTAAAGTTTAAAGCGTAAGTGTAAGTTATCAGCAGAAGCAAAGTATAAAATCCAGACATAATGGAAAACCACAATTGTTTAGCATAAATAATGAAAACAGTTCATTAACACCATGACACTCTCCAAGTTTCTCGTTCCCATATGCGTCGTACCTAACGTCCTGCAAAGCATGCTAAAATGTATCAACAACCTTTGAAACCCTAGCTCCATTGCAAACAACCACACTAACATTAACACTTGACCCAAACAAAACTGTTCAATGAAGACAATAATGACGATTGTCGCAAATCAAAGAAGGAAGCTGACATAACATCCACGAGCGAGGTTATTCCAATATTCATATATGATTTTTGGTGTTATTACAACGTGTACAGTGGTTTTTACGAGGGTTAAAACTTTAGGGGAATTTGTTTGTGTAATGGTCGACCAAAGGGTTTTGAAGGTAGTAGTGTTAATGGGAGAAAAGGTTGGGGTGGATCTTTGTCGATCTGAAACCTTTGATGATAGTGTTAGTTAGGTGGTGTTGAAGTGGCACAAATTGGAGGTGGTGTTGTAGTGGCAATGTTTAGATTGTGGGGGGTGGTGCACTGGGTTGATGGAGACTAATAGAGAGGGATGCAGGGTGGATGAGATGATGGTATGTTTTGATTGGCACAATCACTAATTGGAAAATCGAGCGAAAACGCTTGCAGATGCTGGAGTTGGAGGGACTATAAAGACGAAGGAATTGGTGGTGATGTCGAGGCAAGTGGTAGTGGAGGACGAGGCGGTGGAGGACGACGAGGTGGAAGACGAGGTGGTAGAGGAGGTGGAGGACGACGCGGTGGAGAACGACGTCGCGGTAGAGGACATCGCAGTGGAGGACGAGGTGGTCGAGGAGGTGGCGGTAGAGGGGTTGGCGGTGATGGGATGCCGATAGATCCGTTCTTCTTAAATGATGAGATCGATCCTAATGTTGATGCAGATCAGTTAGCCGTAGCGTTATTGCATCAGGTAATCAATGCATATGTTGATCCTGTTGGTCCTGAATTCAGACCACATGTAATCAGTGGGGCCCGTCTTCCAAGATTACCAAAAGCAAGGCCACTAGAACAGTTAAACCATGACATAGCTCCTAGATTCGTGCCATACATTCCTATTTACTATCACGCTATTAACACCCTTCTGAGTTTTAGTCCACCTGCTGTGATAGGGAGCCCGATTTAGCGTACAATGGTTCGTCGATCAATTCCAAAACACTTTTTACCGACTTGTGGAACATCTAGGAATTCGTAGCAGTTACCCGATCAGTATTGGAGCGAAGATTGATAGATTCAAGTTTCCAAAGTTGGGCTCCAACCGGGGAAGCGAACATGATCCCCGTGGTGGTTCTGTACACGTCTAGCTTTCACACATTGCTTTACATTCACCCAAACACAGTGTGGCAGCATTTTTAATCAAATTTGGGGCGTGTGCAACGGTGTATTCCACTTGTGGTATGCGGATGGAAGGAACTATGTACCTCTTGCCAATGAAGAGCAGTGGAACGCGTGCTTATTTATCTATACTAATTCAAACATGGTACGGATAGAATTGTTGGTAGCTGTAGGGTTTTGGTGAGCCTTTTTGCTTTTCTTTGACCCGTCTCGTATATTCGAATCGAATACGAATATATGATTTTCAATTTGATTCGATTCGAAACTCGAATTCAATTTATATATAATTTTTTAATACATGTATATACACGCATATAACTTCTAGACTTGGCCAGTATAAATTACATCCATAATAAGGGGTTGTTTGACAACTTCTGAATGGTTAAGTGCTGAACTAGTAAGAGGTCTAAACCATTAAGTGCTGAACAAATAAGAGGTCTGAACAATTAATAGCCAGTATAATGCTTAACCGTTCAGAGGCAAATGTCTGACCAATTCAGATTAGAGGTCTTAACCATTCAGAGTTAGTATAATGCTTAACCATTCAAAGGCAAATGTCTGAACCATCCAGACATCTGCTCGCGAAACAAACAATCTGAACCATTAATTGCTGAATCACTAAGAGCCCATTAAGAGGTAAACAAACAGCCACTAAGTTTATAATTCATAACATTACCAAACCTAGTGACAAATAGCCCATACTACTTATTTCTAAATTTTTACCTAGCTTAAAGCACAACCAGACCTATCTTCTAAATTTTAGTGTTTTGACATATTGATAGTTAATTAATTTTGCAAATTATTATATTTTATGTTGAATATAATTATAGTTTGTAGTAATTTTAAAAAATAAAAGAAAAATAATTTATTGTTTAGGGTGAATTTGAATTAAATTTAATTTATTCGATTTTGGTTCAAATTCGAGTTTCAAATACGAATCGAATACGAATTCAGGTAAAAAAATAAAACTCAAAAAATTTTATTCGATTAATTCGTTATTCGATTCTATGAACACCCTTAGATGAGGGTTAAGTTTTAGTGTAAGTGGGTGTGAAACGACCAAAATGTCATTATTATTAAAAAACAATAACTAAAACATGAAAATAAACTCATGACCTAGTGGTATAGTGGTATTGTGTCTCCCCTCACAAACGTGAGGTTGTGGATTAAAATCCTTGCAAATGCAAGGTAAACATGGATTTAAAGTGTAAAAGAAATTTATTGTTAAAAACACATAAAAATAAATATAATTAAAGTTAGTTAATTAAGTGGGGCCCACTTCATCACCACAATCCACACCCTCACCATCTCTGTTTTTAACTCTTACCCCACCTCTATCCAGTGGTGGACCTAGAAATTTTTTTGTGGGGGTGCGGAAAAATTTTAAAGATTTTAGGCCCCTAGCTATATAAAAAAAATTGGTTCATAGCGGGTCGGATCTGTCACACCCTGACTTTTGCGGAAGCGTATGTGTGTGACTTAATCGGTTCTCATTGCATTCGATTATAATAAACAACTATATGATCAAAATAATGTTCATCCATTTAAAGGTTTGAAATATTACAACACAGGTCATTTAAGTTCCAATCTAAACCCTCAAGTTATGATACAAACAAAATGGATGAGATCTATGTAACACCCCGAAAATATAAAACTTTATATTGTAACTATAAAGTTAAAAATAGACGAGAATTTATTAACTAGGAACTTTTAACCTAGTTAGTTACAAGACTAGAAATAGCCTATAATAGGGTTAAAGGCTACTAAACAATAAGTAGGACAAAGTTGAGGGGCCTAAGTTGACAAAATTGAAACTTAAATTGTTAAAACAAATTAAAGTAAACCAAACACCCCCAAAAGAGGTGTTGGTCGATCAGGGGAAAGACCAGGTCGACACCCCCTTAGCTCCAAACCCTAAAATCACTAAAACTCTCAAATTGGAGGTGTGAATCTGGTCCAAAACGAAATCTGAGCCTAGAATCATGATCCTCATCTCAAGAGGATTAAAAGGTATGTAAAATCTGATGAAAACTCTTAACTTGAATTTCTCATGATTTTGGAAAATCTGAAGATTCATGTTGCATGTGTGTTATTTGGTTAGATTAGAATTGATATGGTGTTTAGAAGTGAAACCTAGCCAATTTCATGTGAAATCATGACCAAATTCAGGAAAGTCCATGAACACCTTGAAGGTGGGTTGTGGGTTTTACATGATGATGATGAACACTAGGGTTTAGAGTGATTATTCTAGTGTAATTCGATTTTAGAAGGTGATTTCAGAAAAGTATGATGTTTAAATGCTATATGATGGCTTTATTGGAGTTAAGCTAACTAATTAGCAAGCTATAAACATGAATATGAATGATGTAGAAATTCTGCCCTCATAGTGTTTGTAGAAATGCCTCAAAGAAGGCTTAAAAATAGAAATTTAAAGCTTTAACGCATAATTATGATGTTTCGGTATATTATGCGAAGTGAGGTCTAAAGAGAGTTCTAAACATGTCTTGAATTGAACTCTATAGGACAAGATACCGGAACGTCGAGTGGACAAGCCGGTGGTGATTCGCGGTTGAAGGGCGTGCGCTAAGGTATGTAACTTGACCCGTTACATTTAGTAGATTGGATGATTCTAATGTGTAATTGAATTTTTAAATAAGAGTTGTTTTGAAATAAGCGATGAAGTCGTTATATTAATTGATTGATCAAATTTGGTTGGTACTCGTTGGTAGTCGTCATATAGGAGGATTCCTTAGACGAGTCAAACGGGTCAAATAATCAAGTAAAACATGATTAATGCTCTGGAATACGATGGATTGTTCTTTGATTTTGGTTAATATACAACATGTTAGAAATACTAGAATTTGATGTAGTGGGTTGTTAGAAAAGCGAATTCCGAGAGTTGGGTTTGAGTGAAATGAACAAAACAAACAAGACATGGATTTCCAGGAACTACCGTAAATTACGGTAGTACCGTAATTTACGGTAGAGGTCAGATATGTTACGGTAGATCTCTCCTGGTTTACGGTGACCAAAAATCCCCAGAACTCACCGTAAATTACGGTAACACCGTAATTTACGGTGGATCCAGAAACTTTTAATATTTTTTTTTATTTATTCATTTTACTTGAAGTTGGATCATACGTTTAAGTCTTATGTATCAAAGTCAAAACTAATGTTTTAATGGTTTTGACCCTAGGTGACTAGATGGACATTACGGATGGTGATCAAGCAACTTTTGAAGAACCGAACACGACTTTTGAAGCTTCCGCAAATGTTTTAGATCTTTTGTAGTCCTTGTCTATGGGTTGTAAATACATGTTAAACAACTTTTGAAATGTTTTAACTTAGTCATTAGTTGACTAAGGTTGTTGTTACTTATGAACTTCGTTAATGAAAGTCATGTTACTTAAACTTTATTTTATTTGAAAAGGTATAATCTTTTACTAAAAATCAAGGGTAAAATTTAGGATGTTACAATCTAAACTTGAAATTTACATCTTGAAAACAACACCAGCGCCCAAGATCCGACTTGTTTCCTGAAATACATGTAAATTTTGGAAAATCGTCAACATAATGTTGGTGTGAGTTCATGCAGTTTTTGTATAAACATTTAAGCATTCGTTGTAGAATACATGGTATGTAATTGTACTGAAATATGTACTTCTGTAAATGTAAGGAAATCGAGATCGCTAATGGTTTGCAAGGCCATTAACATGTGACACGACATAGGAAGCCACCAAACCTAGGCATTTTTGTCGAGATCGACTGAGACACAAAAGCACTTATTGGTAGAAGTAGGCCAAGAGTGGGGTTACCTGAAACCCATTAGATCTAACCCTTCTGTCCCGCGGTCTAAATGTATACGTTGATTAATGGTTCTTATAGTACCCTATTCGTGACATGATCTAAAGTATCATTCCTTAGTTTTTGTATTCAACATACCATAACACATGTATTTTCCCCAAGTTTAGAAAACAAGTAAAAGTTTAAAAGTGGGGACATGAACTCACAACTTTGCGTATCCTGCGCCGTAAACTTCACCGGTTGGTTTTTGTAACGTCGTGACCTATACGTATTCTATGTATGTTAGTCACTAGACTTGTATCACACAAGTACAAGACACCATCTTTTGTTTATGTATATTTTCTTTGTATGTTCATTCTTTGTGAGGGTCGTGCCCATGTTTGTCGGGTCTCGCCCGTTTGTCATGCCTTTGCACTTTATGTATGTAATGTATTTTTGTAAATATATATTTTACTTCTCAAATATATATTCATTCATGTACACTTTTCCAGGTAATAAGTTTAAAAATAATTTATATTTTTAACTTTTGAAGTGAGTTACTTATATTATTTTTCCAAAAATAAATATAAGTATTTTGTATTTTTCACAAAAAATCAAGACTTTAATTTTTATTACTTTTCGGAATTATATTTCTTAAAAATAATATATATTTTTAAGACTTGTATGAAATATATATATATTTTGTCATGCTATGAAATATATATGTGTTTATTCTTGTTATCCACCCGAGTTATATATTTTTGTCCAAAAATATATTTTAAGTTCATAACTTGTCCAAGTTAAATAATATGTTAAGAAATATATTTTCATAAATATATTTTCTTGTATTTGTCCATGTGCCTCTTATGTATTCTCATGTATTTTGTGTGTGTATTTTTTGTATTTTTACTCCTTAGGAGTATTTAGTATATTTTCAAGTCCTAATACACTACTACATATAATACACATAATATACACTTAGCACAAGATTTGGTGATTACTAAATACATATATTTTCCCAAAAATATACATACTTAATATAAATTTTATCTTGAAGAAATAATCATTTCTTAACTTGTAATTTCTTACAAAAATTAGGGAAATGTTGGTAAATATTTTTAGGTGAATTTTTAGGGGATAAGTGTCACCAAAACTTATATTTTTCTAAGTGTCAAAATTTTATAAAAAAATTGACATAGTTTCCCCTAAAAATGGAGGTTTTCCCATGTTTTTAAAACATGTGTTTATTTTCTGTTCAATCATCAAAATAATTTTCAACAACAATCATCAACACATATACTAATTTTTTCATATGAAACATCATGGTGAACTTGATTCTTGTTAAACATGTGTAGTCTTTTAGATCTACACTTTACATAAGGTGATCTTTCCAAAATAAGTGTTCTTGTACATTTTTAACCAACTTTTTATAAGACTTTATTTTACTAACCAACTCATCAATGAGTTTAACGGTTTCAAAGTTTGTAAATCATATTTCTAAAACCACTTTTATGTTTATTAGAAAGATTATTGTTTTTAATCTCATGTTTACCCATGGATCTTTCAAGATCCATGCTTAATATCTTTAGATCTTTCAAAAACAAGCTTTATGTTATATTTTTAACAAATTTTCCATGAGTTTTAGTTTCAAAAATTAATTCTACACATACTTTATCACTTCAAAATTACAAGTTTATGCACAAAATTCATATTTCAAGTTCACATTATGCTTCATATGTTCACCTTCAAGTTTAACCATGGATCCGTCAAGATCCAAGCTTAAACTTGGTAGATCTAAGCTTGAACATACTTGATCTAATCATAAACACAAGATACAACATCAACAACTTCATTACATACACTAAAATTTCATGTAATCACTTATTTTCTTTATAAATATGTTAGATCTTCTTATTTTTAGCATTAGAAGTTAAGTTGTTTAGATGGTGAATCTTGTACATAACATAAACATGAATTAAATTAGTGATCAAGAAGCTTACTACTAGCTCTAATGGCTAGGGAAGTGGCACAAAAATGAAGGTGATGAACAAGGGAGAAAGTGAGTGGTTAAAAGCTCCACAAGGTGGTCCTTCAAGTTCCTACACTTCAAGCCTTCTTAGATGATCTCCATACACCTTCTAGTGGCCTTGGAATGGTTGTTTGAAGCTTGAAAATGGTGAGTGTGGGTGTTTGTATATGAGCCGAGAGTTAGAGAGTGGGGGAGGAAGAAGATGAAGTTGTTTGAGAATGGGTGATTAGTTTAGGATTTATAAAGATTTTCATATCTTTCTCATGGCATATTACTAGAATATTCTTTACACAAAATCTAATAAAATCTAATAAAATCAAGTGAAATCTAATAAAATCCCTATGTGGGACCCATAGGGCCGGATTTGGTGAGGGGGGGGGGGGTAAAATGTAAAATTTTGGAAGTTGAAGGTTTAAAGTGCAAATGATAAGGCTTAAGTAAGTTTAAGTGTGTTTAGGTGTTTTTATGATTTTTAAGGTGTTCTAGCATCAATACTAGTTTAATATCATAAAAACATTAGTTCTAGTAAATTTTTGATGTCCCGGTTATTGTCCGGTTGTTCGGTTCGTTACGGTTCGTTAAAGTGCTGAATTGCGCAGTTTCACTAGGTATAAAGCACTTTTTATGGGAGTTTTAATTCCCGACACTTTGTAAGCTATTTTGGACAATAAAACACAAATTATACAGGATATTAAGATGTTTAAAAGCTGATTATAGCTGAATTAGTGCTGATTTATGCTGAATTCTGCATTTAGAGTGCATTTCGGGTGCTTTTTAGTGCATAGTTTAGCTTCCGGAAAGTTTATAGGTTAACCCTTGTATCCACACTTGGGTTTTATTGTATTTTAGACGTTGGACGTACTCCTAGGCCCTCTATTGTCTGATTGTTTTCTTCAAAACTGCTGACACAGTGTGTCTTATCAGTGAGTTTACTAGTCTTTCTGACGCAACGCTTAAGTAATGCATAAAGCAATATTTGAAGTATAAAACGTGCATGAATTCACATGTATAGCATGAAATCAGACTATGTTGACATTTAAGCACATAATTGCAGATATTTAATAATAATTAGACAGTACGGAAATTACCGGTTTTGTGCCAGTTGTCACAGTCTCCCCCCGTTAAAAGAATTTCGTCCCGAAATTCAGGCTGAGTCATCTCCCGCAGGAGCTTTCTCGAACAGATGGGGGTACTTGGCTTTCAACTGGTCTTCATGTTCCCACGTGTACTCGGGTCCGTGTTTTAGAGTTCCAACGTACTTTGAGAAACTTAATGCGACTCCTCCTTGTTTTATGGATCTTCCAATCCGTCACCTGAACAGGTTGTTCTGTAAATCAGAGTGTGTCGTCGATATGCACCTCATCCGCAGGGATGATAACTATTTCTTGGGCTGGACTCTTTTTTTTTCTTGGGGTTGGACACATGAAACGTATCATGTACACCATTAATGTAACATATCCATTTTTTTTTATCATATAAGAATTATAGTTTGTTTAAATTTATTAATCACTAGTAACTAGTTTTATTTTTAATATAATTATTCGACCCAAATAGTTTTAAAAACTATTTTATATATAGTTGGTTGTAATGTTATACTAATTAATTGGCATGTATATGGGTGACCCTTCTATTAAAATAAAAGTATATAAAAACTTATATTATCAGACGGGTAGATTACGGGTAAGTTGACTGTTAGAAATATGAAGTACCTAGACGGGCCTAGAAACCGTTTAATAATTAAATTATAAAAAAAATATACTATATTTGAACCTACTCCGTTTTTAATGAAACTTGGTTCAAAATGTAGATAAGATTATTCTCGTTCTAATGACATATTCATTGTTTTGTAAAACGTCATATTTTAGAAGTTATAAGCGTCAAATAAACGAAGCAGCTGAATTAATTATAATATATATATATATATATTAATAAAATAATAATAAAAAAATACAAACCAATGCATGAAATGTGAAGTCCACGTATCCATGTTGCATTAAATTCAAGGGTGTAGGTGTATTACTTTTCCTTCACTCCAAATCTAAATTGTAGTATAAATATAGATGCATGCCTTCTTTGCATTCTGCACATCCTCTATCGCCTATCGCCAACTTTCCCTGTCAGTTTCTAGATAATATTCAATTTTTGTTGGCATTACACCCATAAATACTACAAAGCCTTGCCCTGTTTTAAGTGTTTTAACTCCCGATCACTGATACCCTTTCCGATTGATCTCGAGCCCCATAACGCATGTCAAGGCTCTGCCCGCCTAAGTTCGTTGGGGTTCTATCTCGTGACATAGGGATAAGGTTGAATTAGTGTTACTATACTTAACACGAGTGCAAATATATATATATATTTAAAATAGCTCAGAAGTTATACTCAAGATTCTACCAGGAGGCTTTCTAGTTGAACCCTAAAGTTACAAAGTGAGTCCATTCTCTTTTCTCACAGTTTTATCACCTTTTTGTGATACAATTATATTTAAAAATGTTTTCCAAAATACTAAATGTTTATCAGTTATACTTACAGTGATTAAATTTTTGTATTCTGTAATAACTGCCGGTATGGAATGTTTTATACATTACTTGACCCTCGTTACTATTGGCCAAAAAGTTAGCCAATAGTAGCATGACCACAAGCACGGGGGAATTATGCCCCAGTAGCCATAGCCTATAACTATTATTATTTTTACATTACTAAATTAAAATATTGAATATATCTTATAAATTTATATAAGATATATGGAATGGGCAATGTTATGCGGTTGGTTTGGGACACCTAGCTAGGCCAAGTTTGTCAAAGCAAATTGACATGATGAATAAACTTATATATAAATAATGAAAAAGAAAAAGACTTAAATATATTTTACTAGACTATTAAACCTCATATATTTTCTACAAATATAATATAATATGTAATATACTAAATTATTACATGTTATATTTGACATAAATGTATATCATAATAAAATATGTCAAAAATAATATATCATACTTTTAATATACTAAGATTATATTTTAATCTTAGTTACATTAATATATTAAAGAATAATATCACAATTATTTAATTAATATATTATATTTGATAAAGTTATAGCTATTAGTTTGACAGAAAATGATATATTTCATTTTCTTGGTTAAGTGGTTTTGTGTCATAGAAAATATATTTGACAAAGTAATGTCACGGGACACTACTAAGTCTAGAGTCACTAGTTGAGAGAATGATCAACAGTGACATGACCAAAGGCACTAGTTGAGAGAATGATCAACAGTGTTATGACCCGAGTCACTAGTTGAAAGAATGATCAACAGTGATATGACCACAATTACTACTTGAGAGAATGATCAACAGTAATATGACCCGAGTCACTAGTTGAAAGAATGATCAACAATGATATGACCACAATTACTAGTTGAGAGAATGATCAACAGTAATATGACCCGAGTCACTAGTTGAGAGAATGATCAACAGTGATTTGACCACCGTCACAGGAATCGCCTAGTGACCAATATAATAGTAAGATATACTATATATCTATTACTTGATAAATTCACTATTGGACGAAAGTGAGCCAATGAGTGATATGACCATTGTCACATCGGAACTGCCACCATGTGACAAATACTGATTGAGTTTTGGGTAAATATAAACAAATATAAACACTCTTAATGCTGTAAAGTATAACAATATATTTTTATAAAAATGGAATGAACTCGCCAGTATTTATTACTGATAAAATGTTTTCAAAACGTGTTTCAGGTAACTTGTTGTAAAGAAAATAGAAGCCAGCTATGGAGCACTGAAGGCTTAAATAAAGTGGTTATAAACACCTGAATTAAAGAAGAAAATTATGTTTTATTTATTTGGGTTTATCTCTATAAAAACAATTGAATTAAATATGGTTTTAAGCCTATTTGTTTAATATTAAAAGTTTGGTGTTTTACAAACTCTGAAATTATTTCCTAACTACGATCCTGATGAAAATTTTTCCGCTGCGTAATTAATAAACACCGATACCATCTGACTGGTTCACGACTCTCGCTCCCAGGGTGGGGTCGGGGGATGTGACAGAAGGTGGTATCAGAGCCACTTGTTTAAGCTATTTAGGTGTTCTTTTAGTACCTAATATGAAACAATAAAGTTAGGAAATTAATACAAAGTAACATATGTGCTATTCTTGTAGATTTATATATATGTATATATATATTTGCACGAGTAAACTGCAATTTTACACCCTGAGGTTAGGGGTGATTGGCACTCCTACCCCCCCTAAGGAAATAATTGCAAAATTACACCCCACTGTTTGACCTTATGTTGCACTTTTACCCCCCGCCGTCTAATTGAGTAACCAGTCAACATAATAACCTAACGGTCAAAGGGTATAAATGTCATTTTGCTCTTATATCAAGCTTATTTGATACAACACCCCCTATAAGAATCATACCACCGCATAATTACCCCCAACCTTCCCACCATCGACCTTACCTTCTTCTCCGGCGATCCGTGTCCCTCCGGCGACGGCGACGGTGACATCTCCTCTTCCGATCATTCTGCTCCTCGTCCGATCGTTCTTCTCCTCGTCGGATCACAACAACCACAGCCGCTAGCTTCATTCTCAGTGGAAATGCCGGTCTTTTGGATAATCCGCTATATCATCCGCCACACCAAAGGTATAATCGGCCAATGTTAGTTAATCAGTGTCAGATTTAGTCATTATCATGTTATAAATTAGGGTTTAGGGTCTGATTTGGTTCACTGTTGGTTTTTCTACAGTTGACCTGACGATGAGCTTATCAAGCTCATCTTTGGTGCTCCACCTGGTGGTCTCCGTGTTTGGGAGGCCTGTCCTCAACTTCCATCTACCACCGGAGAGTTGAGCGGATGGATGTTATTTAGCTTATGTGTAATATGTAGGTTAACTTAACTTAATCGAACCTTTTGTGTAATATGTAGGTTAACCTAACTTAACTTATTTAGCTTGTTTGATTGTATGCATTTGCAGCCTGTTTTGATTGTATGATTGTATGCATTTGCAGTTGAACAGAGTTTGGGCATAAGTTGATTGTATGCATTTGCAGCCTATTTTGATTGTATGATTGTATGCATTTGCAGTTGAACAGCTTCTGTTAGCACAAGGCATTTGCAGTTGATTGTATGATTGTATGCATTTGTACTAAACCAGGTCTGCATTAGCACATCAGCTTCTGTTAAACCCATGGATGCATTAGCACATCAGCTTATGTGTAATATGCATTTGCAGTTGAACAGAGTTTGGTACAATTTTTATACATGATCAACCAGAGTTTGGGCATAAGTTGATTGTATGTGTAATGGCCATTGTCACAAGATTGGTGAAAGATAGAGCAGTGGTTATATTCAGCAAGAGTTCTTGCTGTATATGCCACAGCATTAACTCATAGCCTTAGGTTGTATTCAGTGGTTATATTCAGCAAGAGTTCTTGCTGTATATTCAACAGAGTTTGGTACAATTTTTATACATGATCAACCCAACTGTTTATGAGCTTGATGAACGCCCAGATGGTCAGCAAATTGAGCAGGAACTCGTTGGTGGATCCAATGAGATCATGAGTCTGCATCTCAAAGGAATGCTGGTCCTTCAGTTGTATGCAATGAAGGATACACTCATGTGCATACACTTATGATCATGTATACACTCATGTGCATTCCACTCATGTGCATACACTTATGGTCACAGTTCACATTAGCAGCACACTTATGTGCTCCAAATTGTGATTCTGGATGTATACACTTATGTACATGAATTATGATTCTGGATGTATACACTCATTATGTTGACATTGCAGGTATGATTGTATGCATTCCCACTGGTTGAACAGGTATTTGCTTGTTGGTGTGAACACCTTATAGAAATAGGTATGATTGTTACGTTTCAGATTTTTTAACAGGTATGATTGTTACGTTTCAGGTATTTGCTTGTTAGGTTTTAGATCAAAGAACAGCTATTTGATTTTGGCGGGAAGGGTTTTGTAAATTTCAGGGGGTAATGTTGTGTGTTATCACAAAGTACAGGGGGTAATAGAAAAGGACAAATTAGTAATTTACCAGTAGGGGGTAATTGTGCGACTTAACATAAATGTTGGGGGGTAAAATGGAAGGGTAATATAGTCATTTCAACTTAGACTTAACAGTTCTGTTACTCAATTAGACGGCGGGGGGTAAAAGTGCAACATAAGGTCAAACAGTGGGGTGTAATTTTGCAATTATTTCCTTAGGGGGGGTAGGAGTACCAATCACCCCTAACCTCAGGGTGTAAAATTGCAGTTTACTCTATTTGCACATATGATTCTTGAAAGTATTGTTTTGATTTAATTATTATGTGATATTAATAAATGAAAATGTTTGTAATTCAGATGTCGAATGAAGTATCACATAATCCAGAAGTTCATGC
Source organism: Helianthus tuberosus (assembly GCA_030545235.1). Lineage (NCBI taxonomy): Eukaryota > Viridiplantae > Streptophyta > Magnoliopsida > Asterales > Asteraceae > Helianthus > Helianthus tuberosus. Next base: position 85,512,404 of record CM060364.1, on the reverse strand, counting down.
TAATAATGAAAATCTTTTGGATAAAAATGCTATAGAAAATATAATAGCCCAAGGAATAGCTAATGCTTTACCTTTAATAATTAAAGCCGTTAAAAACCCCGTAGAACCCACCAAAGTTGTGAGTAGCAAGCATAATCGCGACGACAGTTTTAGCCATAGTGTCAACGGAGGCAATGATGATATTATCAAAACCCCATATCCCAATAAAATGAAGGTGAGGACTCTCGGGTGTACCTACAAAGAATTTCTAGCTTGTAAACCAACTGAGTTCGCAGGCAGTGAAGGAGCCACGACTGCTCTGCGATGGTTGGAAAAGAGGGAAGCTGTTCTTAAAATCAGCAAATGTGCCGAAGAAGATAAGGTGATGTATGCTTCCAACCTCTTTAAAGAAGAAGCCTTAGAATGGTGGAATACAATTCTTCAGGCAAAAGGAAGTGACATGGCTTATGCCATGAACTGGGAAAAATTCAAGGAAACGGCAGAAAGGAAATTTTGTCCCCCTTATGAAAAGGAACGAATGGCTAACGAATTCCTAAATCATAAAATGATAGATGTGAATTGTCGTGAATATACGACAACATTCTGTGAATACGCAAGAATGGTACCAACTCTGGCTTTGCCATAACCCGTACTAATTTCTCGTTATATTTGGGGATTAGTGAGTGAAATCCGAGACATAGTCAAGGCCGCCAGACCACAGACTATCGAAGAAACAGTTGAACTAGCTAACATCCTGACAGATGGACTAATCCGCACAAGAGAAGAAAACAAGAAGAAAGAGTTGGCCCGGAAAATTTCTCAAGAATTCAAGAAGAAAGAAACTGAACCGTCATTGGAGCAACCTACCTGCAGAAGCTGTAACAAAAAGCATTCAGGAAGATGCCGTTTTAGGAGAACACCCTACTGTGACTTCTGCAAGATGACCGGGCATATAGAGGAAGAGTGTAGAAGGAAGACTAATATTCGTTACAATTGCGGAGAGACGGGACACATCAAACCATATTGCCCGAAACTGACCAAAGCACTCGACAACGAGACAAAAACAACAAACGGAGCTAAGAAGAACGCGCGAGCATTCGTACTTACTACGCAAGAAGTAGAAATGATTCCAGACGTAATCGCTGATATGTAATATCTAAGTTAAGTTATTATTTGACCCTAGTATAAATAAAAGTTTATAAATAAATGCATTATGTCAAATACTTCATCTATTCAGAACCATAATAGACTTGTTTGGTTTTCACTTTCATTGAATCCTGTTTTTGGTTACGACACCTTGTGGTGGCGTTTTCTTAAATTTGAAACTTGAGCTAATCTCATTTTCACACCTGATGTACGGATAATTTTTGTTGGTTCGTTATCTTAAAACAGTCTTAATACAATTATGTGTTAAGATAAGAGTACACAGATTCGTATTATATTCTGCTGTACCTCTAAAGATTCTTTCATCATTGATAAAAAAAAAAAAAAATTCTATGATATTCATTGGTCTTTCATCATCAATTGAAAATCCTATGATATTTATTTGAAATGAATATCCAAAATTATTTCATTAAAACTTTCAGTTGATTATGAAAAACGGTGAAATTGTTAGTTCACCGTAAATATTGAACTATTTCAATCATTACGACACCTTGCGGCATCGATATAAACTTGTAGCTTGCGCTAATCATAATCATACGAATCATTCAAAACCACATATGTCTTCGTTTGACTCATCATTGAAAATAGTCTTAATGCTATTATGTACTAAGACAATGATACACTAAACTCTATTGTATTTCGGTGTATCCTTACAATTCAATAAATGTCAACACACTGATTTTTCTCTTGTTATGGTTCGATAGTTGACAAATCATTTTCGTGCTTCTATTTCATTTGAGCTTGTTGATTCTGAGTCTTACTCAGTTGACCATCAAAGTAAGTTTTCTTTCGACAGTGAACTCTATTGTTTCTAAAAGTCATTTACAACCTATAAACAGTCAAATTAGACATCTATTGATCATATATCTGCTTTGGCTAGGACCTAGTCACCTTGGAAATTATATCATTTCATCTCATTCGTTTGACATCGATTTCTTGAATTAATTCAGTTGAACCATTGAGTCCTATTTATTGTACAACTCATATTCACAAAATTTGATATTTTGATTCTGTACCATCTACCTTAATACTGTTCTTATCGACTAAGACGTGACATAACTTTAAGAAGACATCGTAACCCAAATCTCGATGACGAGATTTAAAACAAGGTGGGGAGAATGTAACATATCCATTTTTTATCATATAAGAATTATACTTTTTTTAAATTTATTAATCACTAGTAACTAGTTTTATTTTTAATATAATTATTCGACCCAAATAGTTTTAAAAACTATTTTATATATAGTTGGTTGTAATGTTATACTAATTAATTGGCCTGTATATGGGTGACCCTTCTATTAAAATAAAAGTATATAAAAACTTATATTATCAGACGGGTAGATTACGGGTAAGTTGACTGTTAGAAATATGAAGTACCTAGACGGGCCTAGAAACCGTTTAATAATTAAATTATAAAAAAATACATTATATTTGAACCTACTCCGTTTTTAATGAAACTTGGTTCAAAATGTAGATAAGATTATTCTCGTTCTAATGACATATTCATTGTTTTGTAAAACGTCATATTTTAGAAGTTTTAAGCGTCAAATAAATGAAGCAGCTGAATTAATTATAATATATATATATATATATTAATAAAATAATAATAAAAAAAATACAAACCAATGCATGAAATGTGAAGTCCACGTATCCATGTTGCATTAAATTCAAGTGTGTAGGTGTATTACTTTTCCTTCACTCCAAATCTAAATTGTAGTATAAATATAGATGCATGCCTTCTTTGCATTCTGCACATCCTCTATCGCCTATCGCCAACTTCCCTGTCACTTTCTAGATAATATTCAATTTTTGTTGGCATTACACCCCTAAATACTACAAAGCCTTGCCCTGTTTTAAGTGTTTTAACTCCCGATCACTGATACCCTTTCCGATTGATATGGAGCTCCATAACGCATGTCAAGGCTCTGCCCGACTATGTTCGTTGGGGTTCTATCTCGTGACATAGGGATAAGGTTGAATTAGGGTTACTATACTTAACATGAGTGCAAATATATATATATATATATATATATATATATATATATATATATATATATATATATATATATTTAAAATAGCTCAGAAGTTATACTCAAGATTCTACCAGGAGGCTTTCTAGTTGAACCCTAAAGTTACAAAGTGAGTCAATTCTCTTTTCTCACAATTTTATCACCTTTTTGTGATACAATTATATTTAAAAATGTTTTCCAAAATAATAAATGTTTATCAGTTATACTTACAGTGATTAAATTTTTGTATTCTGTAATAACTGCCGGTATGGAATGTTTTATACATTACTTGACCCTCGTTACTATTGGCCAAAAAGTTAGCCAATAGTAGCATGGCCACAAGCACGGGTGAATTATGCCCCAATAGCCATAGCCTATAACTAATATTATTTTTACATTACTATATTAAAATATTGAATATATCTTATAAATTTATATAAGATATATGGAATGGGCAATGTTATGCGGTTGGTTTGGGACACCTAGCTAGGCCAAGTTTGTCAAAGCAAATTGACATGATGAATAAACTTATATATAAATAATGAAAAAGAAAAAGACTTAAATATATTTTACTAAACTATTAAACCTCATATATTTTCTACAAATATAATATAATATGTAATATACTAAATTATTACATGTTATATTTGACATAAATGTATATCATAATAAAATATGTCAAAAATAATATATCCTACTTTTAATATACTAAGATTATATTTTAATCTTAGTTACGTTAATATATTAAAGAATAATATCACAATTATTTAATTAATATATTATATTTGATAAAGTTATAGCTATTAGTTTGACAGAAAATGATATATTTCATTTTCTGGGTTAAGTGGTTTTGTGCCATAGAAAATATATTTGACAAAGTAATGTCACGGGACACTACTAAGTCCAGAGTCACTAGTTGAGAGAATGATCAACAGTGACATGACCAAAGGCACTAGTTGAGAGAATGATCAACAGTGTTATGACCCGAGTCACTAGTTGAAAGAATGATCAACAGTGATATGACCACAATTACTAGTTGAGAGAATGATCAACAGTAATATGACCCGAGTCACTAGTTGAAAGAATGATCAACAGTGATTTGACCACCGTCACAGGAATCGCCTAGTGACCAATATAATAGTTAGATATACTATATATCTATTACTTGATAAATTCACTATTGGACGAAAGTGAGCCAATGAGTGATATGACCATTGTCACATCGGAACTGCCACCATGTGACAAATACTGATTGAGTTTTGGGTAAATATAAACACTCTTAATGCTGTAAAGTATAACAATATATTTTTATAAAAATGGAATGAACTCGCCAGTATTTATTACTAATAAAATGTTTTCAAAACGTGTTTCAGGTAACTTGTTGTAAAGAAAATAGAAGCCAGCTATGGAGCACTGAAGGCTTAAATAAAGTGGCTATAAACACCTGAATTAAAGAAGAAAATTATGTTTTATTTATTTGGGTTTATCCCTATAAAAACAATTGAATTAATTATGGTTTTAAGCCTATTTGTTTAATATTTAAAGTTTGGTGTTTTACAAACTCTGAAATTATTTCCTAACTACGATCCTGATGAAAATTTTTCTGCTGCGTAATTAATAAACACCGATACCATCTGACTGGTTCACGGCTCTCGCTCCCAGGGTGGGGTCGGGGGATGTGAGAATTAAGTTCTTTCGGTAACTCCAACTTGTACGCCATGGTGCCAATCTTTTCCAAGATCTTGAATGGTAATTTTATGCTCGTCTTGATTCTGAACGTTTGACGACGCAAATTTTGCTGGTTACATTGGACCATTCACCATGGATTCGACTTTACACGTTTTCCGAATCTTGCTACACCTTTCCAAGGTGAGACTTTCAACAGGACCTTGTCTCCCACCTTGAATTCTAAGGGTTTTCGTCTTCGATCAGCGTAACTCTTTTGTCGATCACAAGCTGTCTTAATGCGCTCTCGAATCTGCACGATCTTGTCGGTTGTCTCTTGAACAAGTTCAGGACCAACCATACATTTGTCTCCAGCGTCTGCCCAACATAACGGCGAGCGGCACTTGCGGCCATACAAAGCTTCGAACGGTGCGGCTTTCATGTTCGTATGGTAGCTGTTATTATAGGAAAACTCAACTAAAGGCAGATGAGTATCCCGGCTACCGCCTAGAGCCATAACACATGTGCGAAGCATATCTTCCAGTGTTTGTATGGTCCGTTCGCTCTGACCGTCTGTTTGCGGATGGAAGGTCATGCTTAGATCTAGTTGAGATCTAAAGGCCTCTTGGAAGGATTGCCAGATCCTTGAGACAAAACGTCCATCTCTGTCTGAAATAATCGAAACAGGCATTCCATGCCGTGCTACAATTTCCTTAAGATACAGCTCAGCAAGCTTTCCGGTCCTATCCTTCTCTCGGATGGGTAGAAATATGCAGACTTCGTCAATCGATCAACTATCACCCATATCATATCATGCCCTCTAGGGGTCCTGGGTACTTTAGTTATGAAGTCCATCGAGATTTGCTCCCACTTCCATATGGGTATCTCGGGTTGTTGCAGTAGGCCAGACTGTTTATGATATTCGGCCTTGACCTTGGCACAGGTTAGGCACTTTCCAACGTAAACAACTACGTCGCTCTTAAGCCTTGGCCACCAGTAGTATTCTTTCAGGTCTTGATACATTTTGTCCGATCCTGGGTGGATCGAGTATCTCGACTTGTGAGCTTCATCAAAGATTACTTCTCGACTACCGCCATAGAGCGGAACCCAAATACGCCCCATAAAGTATAAGGTTCCCTCTTCATTTGGCACCAATTTCTTCTCCGTACCTTGGCGATATTCAGCTCTACGATTCCCTTCTTAAGGGCTTCTTGCTGTGCGTCATGAATGCGTGCAGTAAGATTTGTTCAAATAGTCATTTCCAATGCTCGAACCCTTAGGGTCTTAACCCTTTCCTTTCGTCTTAACACGTCTGCTACTACGTTCGCCTTACCATGATGGTACTTATTCTCACAGTCATAATTGTTTAGCAACTCAACCTACCGTCGCTGACTCATATTCAATTCCTTCTGATCGAATATGTGCTGCAAGCTTTTATGATCTGTGAAGGTTGTACATCGAGTACCATATAAATAATGTCACCAGATCTTCAAGATGAATACCACCGCGCCTAGCTCCAGGTCGTGGGTGGTATAGTTCCTTTCATGAACTTTCAATTGTCTCGATGCATAAACGATGACCTCTTGGCGTTGCATGAGCACGCAACCCAATCCTTGACGCGAAGCGTCACAGTTTACCACGAAGTCTTCAGTGCCTTCAGGTAAGAATAGTATCGGTGCATCGCATAGCTTGCCCTTGAGAAGTTGGAAAGCTTCTTCCTGCTTATCACCCCAGTCGTACTTTTTATCCTTCTGCGTAAGAGAAGTCAGCGGTTGAGCTATCTTGGAGAAATTCTTGATGAACCGGCGGTAATAGCCCGCTAATCCCAAAAATTGTCGAACTTTGGTTAGAGTTTTGGGGGCTTCCCAATTCTTTATCGCTTCCATCTTTGCTGGATCTACATGAATGCCCTTCTTGTTCAGGACATGACCAAGGAGCTGTACTTCACGAATCCAAAACTCGCATTTTGAGAACTTTGCATAAAGTTTCTCTTTCTTGGATCCTTAACTGGTGATATCCAGATCGAAGGTCGATCTTGGAGTAGTAACTCGATCCTTGCAACTGATCGAATAAGTCGTCAATCCTCGGTAGCGGATACCGATTCTTGACAGTGAGCTTATTCAGTTCTCTATAATCGAAACACATCCGCAGGGTTCCATCCTTCTTCTTTACGAACAAAACTGGAGCTCCCCAAGGCGAGAGGTTCGGCCTTATAAATCCTTTATCCAACAACTCCTGGAGTTGCGTAGATAATTCTTGCATCTAGGATGGCGCAAGTCGATATGGTGCCTTGGCCACAGGAGCGGCCCCTGGAACCAAGTCAACATGGAATTCGACTTGTCGTTGAGGAGGTAGTCCTGGCAAATCTTCGGGAAAAACATCGGGGAAATTCCTTCACTACAGGAATGTCTTCGAGTTTCGGCTCCTCGGCCTTCTTATCTACAACGTGCGCCAGGAATGCAACACATCATTTCCTTAAGCACTTCTGCGCCTTCATAACCAATGTGGGATGTCGTAATCCACCGCCTTTGGGGACCAGCGTCCATGCATCAACTGCATGAAGGCCGTGTACTATAAGTGCTTCATCATCCGCAAGAGGAAGGCGAATGACTTTCTCATGACAAACCACTTCAGCCTTATCCCTGGATATCCAATCCATGATAACTACCACATCAAAACTAACTAAACCAACTGGTAGAAGGTTGATAGAGAATTTTCATTTCCCCAAGTCCAAGTATACAACCCTTAGTACTTTATCCATTTCGACTAATTCCCCATTTGCCAACTCTATAGCATGTGGGGAGTCTAGCTTACTTGTTCCTAAGCCTAGTATATCCTTAAGTTCCATAGACTTAATACCAAAGTCGGCGTTGGTATCAAATAGAACGGATGCAATGTGTCGGTTTATAAGGAACGTACTCGTAACTACGTTCGGGTCCTAGCGTGCCTTATGTATTCCCTTCATGAAAATGCTCCCAAGAGCTTAAACTTTTCTTCGGGTAGTCCTTCCGATAGTGTCCTTTGTCGCCACATCCGTAGCAATTCTTGGCCTTTTCCATTGCTATTACGGTCCTAAATTCCATTCACATGTCTCAAACCAGACCAGCATGCCTCCTTGCTATGCCCGGTCTTGCCCCAATTTCATACCTATGAGTCCTGTACGGACCTGTGTGATAATAACCACCTCTATCACACTTTGGTAGTTCTCCTTGGTAGGTTTTTATCACCTATCTTAGTCATGACAACGAATGCCTTGACTTTCCTAGTCGCAACGGTTTCCTCATGCTTGTTGTTTGCTTCGTATTGGACGATTGCTTCAGCAACTTGTTGGTTCCACAGAGCTTCAGGCTCAGCTCTTGTTGCAGGTAAAGGTTCTGATTAGACTTGGCCAGCGTTTCCTTTGCTGTGGTTCCATGTGCTTCTCTTGTATGAAACATATTGACAAGATTAAACATTTATTTTGGAATAAATGTCGTTGTCTTGTGTAGCAACCTCCTCGGAGTCACCTTACTCCGATTGATGCAAGTCATCCAGGGCAATAAAAATACGGTGAGGTCTTCCCTTCACCTTGTTCCTTGTTTATTCCTCAAGTCTCTGACTCTTCCATAGTCTTTAGTTTTATATAAACGGGTATGCTTCACAGGAGATGGGGGGTTGTGCATTTCTACCACGTATAGAGGTAAGTGATAGTGAAAACGCATAGATAAGGTTGTGAGGGTACATGACTTCTTCCTCGGGACCGAATTGTGCCTTGCAGCAACCGTAAAGTGGTTTCCAGGGTGTGAATGCACTACCCAAACGATGGGGTGCACCACGGGATAATGAGGGTGGAAGTACTGATGGGTGCGTCGGTGTAGTATTATGGGTAGAAGTGTCTGACACGAAGTAGGCGAAGACAGGTTTCCTGCTTGTAAGGTGCTATAGCAATTATCTAGGTATTGCCCTACTATATGAAGGCGTGAACACTTAGAAAGTTTTGGATGGGTGGTGATCATTAGCTTGACCCGCAGAGTCCACCAGGATTTCCATGCACTACAAGTCGTTATTACGTGGGTCCCCGTAATAATAAATTGTCTTGCATGGTCACCCCAGCTTTCCCTCGTTCAAAGTAGATGATCAACCACATAGGGGACACTACTGTCCTTATACCTCCGACATGGAGAGGACCATTATGGTGGTCCACGCGCCATCATTTGTTATCGCCACGCGTGTATAGGCACAATGCTTTAGATGTAATAGGAATAAGGGGAATTCCTGGAAGTTTGAAGGGGCACCTTCAAGATAAGTACTTCATCTTCCTTGATTGGACGGGAGTGTCGTCAATCTCGCTTCGTAAAGCCACCGGGGTCTCGTCTCACTGATAAGGTCGTTGTCCAAGGTTGCCTCCTCCGCCTCGCCGTCACTGCCGTAGTCAGGCACCTTCGCATTCAAGGGAGAAGAACAGCCATATTCTACAGAATCCAGCTCAGGGCCTTGTTTGGTAATCATCCATAAGCTCCGTAGTGTACGCGAGGTCGATAATCTCATTGCGCAAGTCAAGAACAATAATAGGATTCGAAGTCGAAGGTATCTCGTCAATAATCATTCCGTACACATTTATGCATATATAATAACGTTACTTAGTATACACAAGCAAATAATTGCTACATGTCTCATATAACTCTCGTTTGTTCTTTCCTTTGAAAAACGTTGGATTCATGGATCTTGGCGCTTTTGTAAATGTAATGAAAAACCTTTTGTAAAAATGTTTTCGTGAGAGAGTCCTAATGATTGTAGTCTAGACTCGAGAAGGAATCCTAGTTCACTACAATCGAAGCTCTGATACCAAACTGTCACACCCTGACTTTTGTGAAAGCGTATGTGTGTGACTTAATCGGTTCTCATTGCATTCGATTATAATAAACAACTATATGATTAAAATGATGTTCATCCACTCAAAGGTTTGAAATATTACAACACGGGTCATTTAAGTTCCAATCAAAACCCTCAAGTTATGATACAAACAAAATGGACGACATCTAAACTTGAAATTTACATCTTGAAAACAACACCAGCGCCCAAGATCCAACTTGTTTCCTGAAATACATGTAAGTTTTGGAAAATCGTCAACATAATGTTGGTGTGAGTTCATGCAGTTTTTGTATAAACATTTAAGCATTCGTTGTAGAAAACATGGTATGTAATTGTACTGAAATATGTACTTCTGTAAATGTAAGGAAATCGAGATCGCTAATGGTTTGCAAGGCCATTAACATGTGACACGACATAGGAAGCCACCAAACCTAGGCATTTTTGTCGAGATCGACTGAGACACAAAAGCACTCATTGGTAGAAGTAGGCCAAGAGTGGGGTTGCCTGAAACCCATTAGATCTAACCCTTTTGTTCCGCGGTCTAAATGTATATGTTGATTAATGGTGCTTATAGTACCCTATTCGTGACATGATCTAAAGTATCATTCTTTAGTTTTTGTATTCAACATACCATAACACATGTATTTTCCCCAAGTTTAGAAAACAAGTAAAAGTTTAAAAGTGGGGACATGAACTCACAACTTTCCGTATCCTGCGCCGTAAACTTCACCGGTTGGTTTTTGTAACGTCGTGACCTATACATATTCTATGTATGTTAGTCACTAGACTTGTATCACACAAGTACAAGTCATCATCTTTTGTTTATGTATATGTTCTTTGTATGTTCATTCTTTGTGAGGGTCGTGCCCATGTTTGTCGGGTCTCGCCCGTTTGTCATGCCTTTGCACTTTATGTATGTAATGTATTTTTGTAAATATATATTTTACTTCTCAAATATATATTCATTCATGTAGACTTTTCCAGGTAATAAGTTTAAAAATAATTTATATTTTTAACTTTTCAAGTGAGTTACTTATATTATTTTTCCAAAAATAAATATAAGTATTTTGTATTTTTCACCAAAAATCAAGACTTTGATTTTTATTACTTTCCGGAATTATATTTCTTAAAAATAATATATCTTTTTAAGACTTGTATGAAATATATATATTTTGTCATGCTATGAAATATATATGTGTTTATTCTTGTTATCCACCCGAGTTATATATTTTTGTCCAAAAATATATTTTAAGTTCATAACTTGTCCAAGTTAAATAATATGCTAAGAAATATATTTTCATAAATATATTTTCTTGTATTTGTCCATGTGCCTCTTATGTATTCTCATGTATTTTGTATGTGTATTTTTTGTATTTTTACTCCTTAGGAGTATTTAGTGTATTTTCAAGTCCTAATACATTGCTACATATAATACACATAATATACACTTAGCACAATATATTTTCCCAAAAATATACATACTTAATATAAATTTTATCTTGAAGAAATAATCATTTCTTAACTTGTAATTTCTTACAAAAATTAGGGAAACATTGGTAAATATTTTTAGGTGAATTTTTAGGGGATAAGTGTCACCAAAACTTATATTTTTTTAAGTGTCAAAATTTTATAAAAATTTTGACATAGTTTCCCCTAAAAATGGAGGTTTCCCCATGTTTTCAAAACATGTGTTTATTTTCATTTCAACCATCAAAACAATTTTCAACAACAATCATCAACACATATACTAATTTCTTCATATGAAACATCATGGTGAACTTGATTCTTATTAAACATGTGTAGTCTTTTAGATCTACACTTTACATAAGGTGATCTTTCCAAAATAAGTGTTCTTGTAAAATTTTAACCAACTTTTTATAAGACTTTATTTTACTAACCAACTCATCCATGAGTTTAACGGTTTCAAAGTTTGTAAATCATATTTCTAAAACCACTTTTATGTTTATTAGAAAGATTATTGTTTTTAATCTCATGTTTACCCATGGATCTTTCAAGATCCATGCTTAATATATTTAGATCTTTCAAAAACAAGCTTTATGTTATATTTTTAACAAATTTTCCATGAGTTTTAGTTTCAAAAATTAATTCTACACATACTTTATCACTTCAAAATTACAAGTTTATGCACAAAATTCATATTTCAAGTTCACATTATGCTTCATATGTTCACCTTCAAGTTTAACCATGGATCCATCAAGATCCATGCTTAAACTTGGTAGATCTAAGCTTGAACATACTTGATCTAATCATAAACACAAGATACAACTTCATTACATTCACTAAAATTTCATGTAATCACTTATTTTCTTTATAAATATGTTAGATCTTCTTATTTTTAGCATTAGAAGTTAAGTTGTTTAGATGGTGAATCTTGTACATAACATAAACATGAATTAAATTAGTGATCAAGAAGCTTACTACTAGCTCTAATGGCTAGGGAAGTGGCACAAAAATGAAGGTGATGAACAAGGGAGAAAGTGAGTGGTTAAAAGCTCCACAAGGTGGTCCTTCAAGTTCCTACACTTCAAGCCTTCTTAGATGATCTCCATACACCTTCTAGTGGCCTTGGAATGGTTGTTTGAAGCTTGAAAATGGTGAGTGTGGGTGTGTGTATATGATCCGAGGGTTAGAGAGTGGGGGAGGAAGAAGATGAAGTTGTTTGAGAATGGGTGATTAGTTTAGGATTTATAATGATTTTCATATCTTTCTCATGGCATATTACTAGAATATTCCTTACACAAAATCTAATAAAATCAAGTGAAATCTAATAAAATCCCCATGTGGGACCCATAGGGCCGGATTTGGTGAAGGGCGGGGGGGGGGGGGGGGGGGGTAAATGTAAAATTTTGGAAGTTGAAGGTTTAAAGTGCAAATGATAAGGCTTAAGTAAGTTCAAGTGTGTTTAGGTGTTTTTATGATTTTTAAGGTGTTCTAGCATCAATACTAGTTTAATATCATAAAAACATTACTTCTAGTAAATTTTTGATGTCCCGGTTGTTCGGTTCGTTAAAGTGCTGAATTGCGCAGTTTCACTAGGTATAAAGCACTTTTTATGGCAGTTTTAATTCCCGACACTTTGTAAGTTATTTTGGACAATAAAACATAAATTATACATGATATTAAGATGTTTAAAAGCTTATTATAGCTGAATTAGTGCTGATTTATGCTGAATTCTGCATTTAGAGTGTATTTCGGGTGCTTTTTAGTGTATAGTTTAGCTTCCGGAAAGTTTATAGGTTAACCCTTGTATCCACACTTGGGTTTTATTGTATTTTAGATGTTGGACTTACTCCTAGGCCCCAATTCTATTTTCTGATTGTTTTCTGCAAAACTGCTGACACAGTGTGTCTTATCAGTGAGTTTACTAGTCTTTCTGACGCAACGCTTAAGTAATGCCTAAAGTAATATTTGAAGTATAAAACGTGCATGAATTCACATGTATAGCATGAAATCAGACTATGTTGACATTTAAGCACATAATTGCAGATATTTAATAATAATTAGACTGTACGGAAATTACCGGTTTTGTGCCAGTTGTCACAGGATCGGGTCGGGTCATGTAAAACAAGTAAACATAAACAGACGACGTTTCAAAGCGGGCCGGATCAGATCAAGTCGGATTGGGTCAATTTCAATTTTCAAACAATCAAACCCTATTCTAACTTCTATTAACATTATCAGACAAAGTTTGAAGTAAAACAGTTTACACATCATAAGTAAGTAAAGTAACTACAAAAAACCATCAAAGTTCAAACCATCCCTACTTGTATATCTCATAATAATTAAATAAAACAAAAAAAAAAAAAACTTATCTAAAACATAGCTTGGTCTTTAATTAGAAGAATCCGACGAAAAAAGTGGTTCAACCCTTTTCCTCTTGAGAAATCCAGTCATAACTTCCATACTCATGGTTCTTATCACATATAAATCGCTACATAAGTTTATAAAACAACACTAAACACTTACACAAAATAAACAATTATATTCAACCAATACCACTGTCCATAATTTTTGAACATTTAAGCCCTAGTTTTAAATGTTGAATAGTAAAGAAAGGATACTCGTTCTAAGTCGGAATTCCGGCGTAATAATGTCCAGAACAACCGGAATTTTGAATTTTCCGGCCAAAAAACTCGTCCGGTCGTGAGTCGCTGTAGACTGTAGTCGTTCGGCGTCTTTTCTGGAGCGGGATTTGGAATTCGAATGGGTCACGGGTGGGTTGCTTTGGGTTATTTTATTTAGTTCACAATCTTTGGGCTTGTGTTTGGGCTTGGGTACTTGGGTTAATAAAATTAGATTGTAGATTGGGTTAAGTAAAGTAAATAAGTGCTTAAAAATAATTATATAAATTGTGTTGTATACTTATATATTCATGATAATCAGTGTTTATTATTTATTTTTTTATAAATTTATAATATTTTTTTGTAAGGGGGACGGGTGAAAATTTTCAAACGGTGCGGTTGAAAAAATCCAAAGCGTACGGTTGAGATTTTCGACATAAATTAGACCGTGGGGTATGGTGGGGCAGGGATTTGGGGCATGGGTTGACACGTGGATTATAAGGCACTCAATACACAAACCCAAGTTCATAGGGGTATGGTGGGCGTGGCTGGGGTGGCGTGGCCAAGCCACATATATTTTTTTAATATATATATATATATAGGGGGCCGCTAGAATGAGAACCACCACGAGTTATGAGAACCGCGAGAACCAAGTGCCACGGAGGGCCGTTGACCACGAAATTTTTTTTACACCTAGATCCGTATATTTTAAGGCCGGGTGTAAATTTTGGGTTCAAACGGCGCGCCCGAGGGGGTAGTTTTTTACGCCCAAAGTTTGGTTAAAAAAAAAGAAAAATTAAAAAAACCCAAACTTTGGGCGTAAAAAACTACCCCCTCGGGCGCGCCGTTTGAACCCAAAATTTACACCCGGTCTTAAAATATACGGATCTAGGTGTAAAAACAATTTCGTGGTCAACGGCCCTCCGTGGCACTTGGTTCTCGCGGTTCTCATAACTCGTGGTGGTTCTCATTCTAGCGGCCCCCTATATATATATATATATATATATATATATAAACCATTAAAAACTACATAAACATACATAGGGCCGTTCAAATCGCTCGCCGCTCGTTCGGAAATTGCTCGGAAAATGCTCGTTCGATTTGACGCTCGGTTGTAAACAAGCCGCTCTGCTTGGTTCGGGTTGTAAACGAGCCAAGCATGAGCAAAGGTCCGTTCGGCTCGGCTCGGCTCGAATTATTATTTTAATTAGTATATATATACATACATATACATATACATATACATATACACATACATCTATAAACATGTATATACACACACATATATATACACAAATATAAATTATACATATATATATACACACATACACCTATATATATACACACACTTACGCATACATATATACTTAAAAATAAATTAAATTTATAGTTTTATATGTACCAATCTATTAGATTTTGGTCAACTATATACAAAGTTACAACTATATCTATACGTACTAGCCCAACCACTCCAATAAAAAAATAAAGTCAAAACTAAAAGTTAAACCCTAAACCGATAAACGACAGTCTGTTCATCGTCTCAATGTTTCATGTCGTTGCCCTAAGTCGATCGCCTCCTGCTCTCAACGTAATTGTCCGTGCAATATGATCATCGTCTCGTCAGTCACAACATTGTAATTCATAAGAAAAATATTATGCCATGAAATGTGCATGTTTTTAAAGACATAAAAACTTGATACCAAACATTGTCACTATCTCTCTCAGCAAATTTAAATTGGGCGACACGGTTGTTCAAATCGCTCGAACTTCGCTCGACGCTCGCTCGGAATTTTTACTGCTCGAAAAATGCTCGCTTGATTTGATGCTCGATTTTAAATGAGCCGCTCCGCTCGGTTCGATTTGAAAACGAGCCAAGCACGAGCAAAGGTCCGCTCGGTTCGGCTCGGCTCGTGAACAGCCACATACATAATAATTACAAAAAACATAGTATCAAAATAAAAAACAATCATTCTTCGTCGTCTTCATCGGTTTCGAACCCAGGAATCATTGAAACATGATCCACCAAATCAGATCGAAGGTTGTGATGTATATTCCTTGACTTGATCAAAAATTCATTTGTTGGATCTATGGTACCGTGTCTTGTGAACTATTTTACGAAAACCTCCCACTCCGGGTAAATCCCATCAACTAGGTAGTACCCATACACGTACTCAACCCCGTTTACAAAGAAACTTCCTTTGGGTCCTATACCATTTACCCGATCATTGAAAAGGGGCGAGTGGTTTATGATGATAATATCGTTATGTGAACCTGGCATACCGAAGAACGCATGCCATATCCAAAGATCTTGGGACGCAACCGCTTCAAGCATGATGGTTGGCATCCCGTGAAATTCACTCGTGTGAGCGCCTTACCATGCGGTTGGACAAAGTTCCCAAGGCCATTTCATACAATCTAAACTACCTAGCCCAAACGGCTAGCCCAAATGGCTAGTTTTGTTGGCCAATGAGATCCCGCCATGTCAGGTTCGTAGCCCCGCCCCTCGCCCGACGCCCGGGATGAAACCCCCGCCAATGGGGCTATGCCGAAACCCAAGCCCACCCGGGGTGATGACTTGGACATTTGTACCCAACTCACGCCCCAACCCCCTCCCCATACCTCATAGTCTTAGCACTAATTTTTTTTTCATGGGGTATGGTCGCGCACCCACCATTGTGGGTAGGTCCGCCTAGAGGTGTACAAACCGGTTTTTTTCAATAACCGAAACCGGTTATTAACCGGTCCGGTTTTTTTGGCCCAAAAAAAAACCGGTTTTTCAATAACCGGTTACGGTTATTAACCGGTTTTAAGAGTGAAAATGTGTAACCGGTCCTAACCGGTTATAACCGGTTGTTAAAAAAACCGGTTTTTAATAAAAAATAACCGGTTAAAAAAACCGATTAATATAAACCGAAAAAAAAAAACCGGTAAAATAACCGGTCTGCAGAAATGTTCACAGAATGCATGTTTGCTGTTTTTCTTTCTGTTTTTTTTTTGCTGTTTTTCTGTTTTTAAGCAGTTTTTGATCTTTTTTTAACTATAAATGCAGTTTTTTTATATAAAAACTTCACAATAATATATAAAAAGTTAAACATAATAAATATCAAGTCTTGGAACGAACGGTTTTACATAACAATGAAAATACGAACGATACAAGTAACAAACGAAATACATAAACTTAAAATATTAATCCGCAAGAAGGTCCACTAATATATATATATTTTTTTAGTTGAACTACAATATTGAGAAGCCTCGTTTAATCTTCTTCGGCCGAACCCGAACCCGAACTATTGCGTAGGAATTCATCTAATTCGGCTTCTTCGTCGGTCATTGGGGTTGTCAATTCGGCTTCGACCTCCTCCTCGTAAACTTCTTCTTCGTAATCTAATTCTTCCTCGAGTGAACGTTTGTCTTGAACTCTCTCCACCGCATCCAAGTAATCTTTTAAGCAAATCGACATCTCAACCGCCTTAGGTGTTAGTCGAGTCCTCCTTATCGAAATCACCCTACCACTAATAGAAAAAGCACTTTCCGAAGCTACCGTGGAAGCTTGGACCGTTAGTAAATCTCGGGCCATTGTGGCTAAGATCGGAAATTGATTTTCGTTACTTTTCCACCAAGCCAACAAATCAAAATTTTTAAACTCTTGTGAACTCATCATTTGTAGAAAGTTCGACCCACCATACCGACCGAGTTCACTACTACTAGTGTTACCACGATGCATTTGACTCGACTCATCATATAATTGGTTATAAACATACAAATCGGTATCTTCCATTTGACTTGAACCTTCACCGAAAGCGGCGTTTCTCATTGACGCGTGAATGTGTGACGAGATTGAACCATATTTTGTTACATAAACATCAAACATTTTTGAAAGTTGATCGTTGAAACGAGATTTTGCGACTTCACCAAAGTTTGGTTCTTGAGTGGTGTTTAAATTCAATTGGTGTGCAATTTTTTCAATCAAAGACCCGGCTCCAAAAATATTAAAACAAGGGTTTAGAGCGGCGGCACAAGTGAAAACCGCCGGTAGTTCTTTAAAATATTTTCTTAATTTTTCCTTCATTGTATCCGCCATGTCACAATATGGTCTACCTCTAACCGACAACTCGTTTACTTTCAAACACATTTTAAACAAATTGTGAAGTACCAATGAACTTGTTGGATAATAAACCCCCGATAAAGTCTTTGTTGATGTTTTGAAAACTTGAAGCACTTGTGTAACAGTTTCAATAGCTTCCCAACCCGATGGGTGGTAAGGCGAACACTTTCCACGACTAGCCAAAAGGTTATGAAATTCTTGTAAACTTTCCTTTTGCAAAATAGCTTTTTCAAACATAATGCAAGTCGAGTTCCACCTATGAGCAACGTCCCAATTGGGTCCTAAGCATATTCGACCCGCTTCCTTACAAGTTTTAATATATTTTGAATGTCTTTGCGTGTTACTAAATATACTTCGTAACATTCTTTTGAAAGTTTCTTTTTGTGTTTCAATAACCCTTAAACCGTCTTGAACGGCCAAATTTATGATGTGTGCAACGCATCGGCTATGGAAAAAAGTACCCTCACAAATCGGATTGTATTTTAATTTTAAACGCATTACCGCGCTCGTGTTGTTTGAGGCGTTATCAAAAGATATTGAAAAAAGTTTATTTTCCAATTTGTATGTTGTAATACATTTGTCGATTACTTTATATATAGCTTCACCGGTGCGAGGGTAATCGAACAATTTAAACAAAATCGTGCGTTTCATCATTTGCCACGTCGCCGGTTCAATCCAATGGGCGGTGACACAAATATACGAATCGGGTGAACCGTGCGGTGCGGACCAAACGTCGCTAGTCAAGTTAACACCGGTTTCTAATTTTTCAAAATAAGAAATTAATTCTAGTTTAGCTTTTTTCCACAATTTTAAACAATCCCTCCTAAGAGTAGCACGACTTACATGGGTGTATCGTGGTTGGAGAGTTCGTTGAACCATCTTTGTATAGCGTTGGTTGTCGAAGTGGTTGAACGGCAAACTTTCTTGGATTACAAACTTCGCCATTTCATCCCTAACCATATTGAAATTGTAGTTGAAAATATTAGCGCCATCACTTGCCATGGAAGCTTGACCACCAACGTTTTGTTGTTTCAACGCCTTGCAAAACGGTTTTTCGATGTGTTGCTTCAACGTGGAGTTTGCGGATTCGGAGTAAAAGCCTTGACAATGATGACAACGCGCTTTCTTTTTACCGGTGGCCATCTCGCACAAATCAAAATGTGACCAAATCTCGGGGTTGCGTTTCGTTGGAACAACACGAATCACCGTGTCGGTTGTAGACTCGCCAACATGGACCGAATCATGGGCACTAGAGGTTGCCATTGCGTTTTGAGAGTTATCGAACAAGAATATGCAACTTTTTTAGAGTTTTTGAGAGTTCTCAAGTGTTGTGATTGAACCTAAACACCCACAAACCTTTTATACTACTTGGAGATGATTTTTAGGCCAAAAAAAACCAAAAAAACGGCTAGGAAAGGTCCCAAACGGTCATATGACCGTTAACATGTGCTGGGCGTTTTTAACCGGTTAAAACCGGTTTTTTTAACCGGTTTTTTATAGTCGTTACCGGTTAACCGGTTTTTTATAGTAATCGATTATTTAACCGGTTTTTTAAAAAACCGGTTTTAAACCCGAACCGGCCAAGAAAATGTACAACCGATTTATAACCAGTCAAACCGGTTGTAACCGAACCGGTTACAAAAAAAACCGGTTTTAAAAAAAATCGATTCCGGTTTTTTTACCGGTTTCGATTGCGTAATCAGTTTTTTTGTACACCTCTAGGTCCGCCCTTGCCTCTATCCCAATAAATGTATAACTCAACAAGCAAAAATCTAATTTTTATAATTAATGAGCTGCAATTTTAATTCTGAAGCTTGAAGTAAGATTTAAAAAAAAAAAAAACATGAATCAAACGATCTCTTAATCCAATTTAAGTTCTTATTTCCCTAATTGCCCCAATTTGGTCAAAAAGATGCATCTGTAAGTGCTTTACTACTTGGAAGTTGGAACAATTGTTAACAATGGAGGTGGTGCTGGTGGTTTGATGAGAGAGAGATAGAGGGGAAGAGAGATCTTGGAGGAATAACAATGGAGTTTGTGATGAGTGATGATTCGAAGAAGATGGAGAAGAGAGGGAGTGGGGGTGGCCGGGTGGGGCCGTGGGGGTTAGGGTAGGATTGTTATATTTATATAAATAATAAGGGCATTCTTGTCATTTCACATCTACTTAACTGAAAAACTAACCCTCATTCACGTCAGGGACTATCCGGGAAAAGAGCATGCAAAAGTTGGGGACTCCAGCTATAATTTTAGAAAGGTGTGGACTATAGGTGAAATTTCATCAAACTACAGGTGTTATCCGGGCATGTTTCTCTATGTAGTTTTAATCCACAAAACCTATTAAACGTATTTGAGACCATATTATTCACAAGATTTATTATCTAGATAACTTTACTTTAAATGTATAAATTAATCGTATTTGAGACCCTATTATTCACAAGATTTATTATCTAGATAACTATACTTTAAATGTATAAAAAATGGTTTTTTAGGGTCGGAGTTTCAGTGAGTAGCCTCTTTATCTCATGGGACAGAGGACAGGTTTGCCCTCGTCCCACCCTCCCCAAACTATATTTGCTATAAATAGCTTTTGCTATGAGTGTGATTTTGGTTTAAAAAAGCACGCCTAGGCGCAACGCGCAACAAGGCTCAAGCTCTTGCGCTTTTGGTAGCGTAAGACGAGCTTTTTTCAATAAGCGCACCCGAGGCGCAATTTCTTGGCAAAAATTGATCCTGAGGCGCATGCCTCAGTTGTTGTATAGCATCCTTTTCAGGTTGTGCATGTATCGAATTTCCATATTAAAAAAACGTATATAAAGCTTTTATGCTTGGCGCCTTGATTTTATACCTTCTTGCTTTTGTGCGCTTCTCGTTTTGTATAAGTAAGAGTGGGATTTTACTCAGTAGGTTGGTTGGTTTGTTTGTTTGTTTGTTGTGTTTTTCACAATATTTGGTGATTTAAAAAGGATATGATGATAAACTTTAATGATTTCTCTAGTGATGCGAACAAATTTTAATGATTTCTCGGACCGTGTGGTGCAGCTATGGTGGGGTGGTGTCTGATCCCCTTTGTTCTATTGTGGTTTAAAATTGCACAAGGCGCTTTGAGGCGTTTAGGTCCTGAAAGCTGAGCCTCAGCCCTCACGTATGCGAGGCAATGCTCATGTACTATAAGATTTATGTACAATCAGAAGCTGCATCTCTCTCAACTCTTTTACATATCAGCTTGCTTTTATGAATTAAGCCATTCATAATTTCTTCATCCATTTGGTTGTTTTTACAAATCAGCCTCCTAACCCTAATTTTGACCCAGATGTTCTTGACGCCCCCCCTCTAGGCCCGAGGCGTTTTCCATATCGCCTCGTGCCTCGGGCATGCTTTTTTGAAACCAGCTTCCAAATATACAATTTCATTATAGTGTTCAAGAGTGTTGCACCCTTCTGTTCAAATTGAAGTCCTATTTTGACTTTAATTAGTCAAATGTGGCTCTTTGACGCCTATGATTTTCAGAAACAAACATTATGGAATAAAAGTACATTTTCCAAATACACAAAAATTACACTGAATCTTCACTTCTAATTTCTGGAGAATGATGATTTGTTGCGTTTAAAGAGGCTGCGACGATGAATTTCATTGTGGTCAAGTGAATTTGAGAAACGTTGGAATTATCCGCATCTTGGCTGGGAAGTCTGCATGGTTATGTGTAATAGTTTTGTTTTTTCACATTATGACCAGTATTATTGTATGTCGGATCGAACCTTCGGTGCAGGCGGGTGAAATTTTTTTCGGCATCAAGATTCAATCTCGTTCCCATGCAAATCCAGTGGTCGACAAGATTTGTTCGCGAGACTAGTACTAGATTTGTTCGCGAGTATTGGTAGGTTATCAGTTTCTTTTCTTTCCTATATGTAACTCGTAAAGCACAAGAATGAGGATAGTGAGTTTTTAGAGTGAAAATGTGTTGGTTTGTCTCATGGAATCCGAGTTAAATCGATTTCCATGCTAGTTCAAACTTGACACTTTTGAATGGTGTTCTTGGAGCCTAAATCTGAGTTAAGTGGTGTGTCTATATCTTAATTCTTATTCAGTTTTGCCCTACGAGTAGATTGAGTGGTGAATCTGTATCTCTATCTATCTCTATCGAACCATAGCCTATCCGTATTATCTATTTCGCAAATTCCAACCCGTTTTGCAGCCATGGGGAAGTTATCCAGTTTCTTTAATTGTTTACAAATCTGAGGCTCATTTCACACTGCGCCAGCAGTAATTTCAACTGATTTACTTGTAAATCGTTCGATTCAAGTTATGTTTTATGTCTAGTCTGTTTTGGGATAAATATTGAAGTAACACATTTATCATGCAGATGACACACTAACAATAACAACTCACAGACCATATAGATTTACAAACCAGGAGACAAACTTGATTTATAACCTAAAAGCCACATAATTCCTACAAATATTTTCACAAGACAACAAGAACTCGATTGTAATATTTCACCTCCTAACTCGCCTGATAAAAAAATGTCGAAATTCCTGAATAATTTAGAATACAAACAATAACAAGAATATGCAAATTGATATACGAAGTGTAAAGTCGCGTGACTGACCACCCCAAAGAAGCAGGTTTCACTTTTCAATACCCTGCTGCAGATATTGTATAAGATCATAACCTGCAGTTGACCACTTATCATATGCATCTGCACATGTGCGGATCATGAAGTTTGCTGCTTGTCTCTCACTCATCTCGGGATTAAATCTCTTTCTTAAATTACCAATCGGGTCTCCTCGGCTAAAACATGGTAATCCACTTTCTACCATCATTAATACCGTGTTTATGATCCCGTCCATATAGCGGCGGGCAGCAAGGTATCCCTTCACGCACAAGCTGAGAATACACATTCAAAGTTCAGGAATCGAGCAGCAGGAAATGGGTTCGTGTTTTCTTTTAAATGAGTCGGATAAAAAAACGAGTAAACTGCCGTTTTCGTCCCTGGGGTTTGGCCACTTTTGCGACTATCGTCCAAAGGTTTGTTTTTCCGCATCTGGATCCAAAAGATTTGAAATCTTGCCGTTTCATCCGGCTCGTTAACTCCATCCATTTTTCTCCGTCAAGACGGGTATTTCTGTCTTTTTTGTTAACTTAAAGGGCAATTCGGTCTTTCATTTTATGTAAAAAGACTGAATACCCCTGAAAACCGAATTGCCCTTTCAGTTAACAGAAAAGACAGAAATACCCCTGACTTGACAGAGAAAAATGGATGGAGTTAAGGAACTGGATGAAAATGGCAAAGATTTCAAACCTTTTGGATCCAGATGCGGAAAAACAAAGATGCAGATGCAGAAATATGAAAGTCACAAAACTGGCCAAACCTCAGGGACGAAAATGGCATTTTACTCTAAAGAAAATATAGGGAAAACTGTTGAAAGTCGCATGTAGTAACTGTATTGTTTTTGCGATCATAATCAATGCAGTAACCATTATTAGAGAAATAATATGTTTGTGAGTAACCTGACCCAGCAACGGGTTACTCACCTTCGGGTGATGTTGAAAATAAGATTATGAAGGTGTTTATACTTACCTTACAAATAAAAACCAAGTTTCACTTTTCATTGCACCAGATGGATCAAGCAACTGAGTCATCTCATGACTCAGCTTAAAGTGAGCGCTTTCGAATCGCATGTTTCCACCAGGTGATGTCTCTAAGATGAAACCAAAATCGATATGGACAAGATGACCCGCACTGTATTCACAACAGTTCATGTTAACATACGGTAACTAATTTCCTTCATGCAGCATAAAAAGTAATAAACTATAGCTTCATTCTATATATATTTAAAATGCTATTTTGTCAGCATCAACCAACTTTGGCCCTTCAACTTTGGCATCAGCCAACTTTGGCCCCTCAATTTTGATAATGACATATTTAGCCCCTTAACTTTGGTCATAACATATTTAGCCCCTCAACTTTAATAATGATATGTTTAGCCCCTCAACTTTTGTCAACATCAACCAACTTTGGCCCCTCAACTTTGGTGATGACATATATGGCCCCTCAACTTTAGTAATGACATATTTAGCCCCTCAACTTTTGTCAACATTAACCAACTTTGCTCCCTCAACTTTGGTAATGGCATACTTAGCCCATCAACTTTAATAATGACATGTTTAGCCCCTCAACTTTAATAAGATTTTTTTTTTATTTTAATTGTTTACCCTTACACTTTGTAATAGTTACTGTTTAGGTCTTTGCTTATTTTTATCTATGTTTCAAACCCGTTGCGGAGCGTGGGTGGTAGCTCACTAGTTAAAATACTAGAACGATAAAAAAAGGGTATTTAAATAGATGCATCATGGTGGATAAAAATTATTTGGAACTTACCTATCGAATAAAAGATTTCCATTATGTCTATCCTTTGGCTGAAGCAACAAGCTGGCAACAGCATAACCAGCACTGCTGATGATGAAATTATGACGCGCAGCTTCAAAATTTGGAGACCCCACTGCCCCAAAGTCCTGTTGAAATATTTCATACAAACCGCCATCGGTGGTCTCACCCATCTGGCTTCTACTGCGTGTATTTGGAACAACCTGCACACACAAAAAAGGGGTCTCACATAAAATTGTTTGTTGCAAAAACGGTACATATGCTTTGTTTTTGGTCTAACGCTCGGGTTTACGAAATTAGAAGCATAATAAGACTGAAAATAAAAACACTTTGGAACTTGAAGTAGATATCACGTATGACAAAAATTACCTCAATAATTCCTCTTTCTGGGTCAGTTGGAAGTACTCCATAAGGAAACAAATAAAGATCTAAACCAACTGCTTGAAATATATCCTTCAGAAGTGAAATAACTTGTAAAGCAAGTACATCTTGTCGGCAGTCGTCTCCAACCTGCATCAAACAAGGTATATTTAGCTAGATAATATATTGGAAAAAAATGATCTTTTTAGTAAGGTGCAAAAATTTATAGGACAGACATTTATTAACTTATATTTAATAGTAAGAGTAAATTACTATTTTGGCACCTAAGGTTTAGTTAGTATAAAAATTTCGGCCCAAAAAAGGAATCTTTTAACATATTAGACTGAGGTTGTATTTTGTAACGGTTTTAGCCCCTAAGAAGACACTTTTTTCGATATTCTTTGATTTCAAAGATGCATTATCAATCATGTAAATCATTGAATAAAATAAATAGAGAAAAGCAGACTATCGGAATCGAACCGATGACCATCGCATTACAAATGTGATGCTCTAACCTCTGAGCTAAGCAGGCTCACATAAAATCAATTCAACATGTATAGGAATTCACTAAACTCTTGGAATCTTTGCTATTAACTATTTGAATTCTTGGCTATTCATATTATTCATAATTAATATGTTAATATTAAAGAATAGAATATAGAATTTCAAATAACTGTTAAAATTTAAATATTATAGAACATAACCATTAATCTAGCGATATAGACTTTTCATTTTTTTATCACGATTAATTTATCACGATTAAATATTCTAAAAAAAAACTCTGTTACTTTTTTGTCATGTGTAAGAGTATTTTGGTCATTTTACGCCTCAGGGGTTGATTATGCAAATTACAAAGTTATTTTAAAAAAAAAAATTGAGGGCTACTTGTGTAATTACTCAAATTTACGGGCAATAGTACTTTAAATACTTTTTTTTTTAATTTACAGAAACAACCCCTGAGGTGTAAAAGTACTAAAATACCCTTACACTTAACAGACAAAAGTAACATAGTTAGTGTTAAGGGCTAAAACCGTTACAAAATGCACCCCAGGGTCTAATATGTCAAAAGATACCTTTTTGGGCTGAAAGAGCTAAACTGACTAAACCTCAGGGGCCAAAATAGTAATTTACTCTAATATTAAATAAAATGTAACTCTTACATAAAGAAACTGATGCCATGTAATATGATACTTATCTGGCAAAGGTCATAACATACAGATATTGAAACCATATAAAACTAAGGATCACCTTAAAAATACAAGCTTGTGGCTTTATGTCATTAGGATCTCCGTCTCGATCAGCCACATCAAACGTGATCATAATCGGCACTTTTGCAGCTGATTGTAAAGGTATTCCGCTGTTAACCTGAATACCCTTAACAAGCTTTCTAGGAGCTGTTGGTAGGTAGAGGTCGTCACCGTCCAACTGAATTTTTTCCAGCTCTCTACGCTCAAAAGCATTCATATTTCATAATATAACTAGTTATTAACGTGCTTTAAAAAAGAACACAAAATGTGGCAATGAATGGATCAAAAAGAAAGGTACCTTCGTATACCGGCTCGTCTTTCTTCTTTTGGAAGTGGATATAGAACACCTGAAATAGATGTGACTTTTTCAAAGAAATCGAATTCTCTGCGAAATATGTCACGTGCCTTGGGATTAAAGCCATCGATGATGCGGTCTCTAACAAGTGGCAGAAGAGCCAAAAACGCTTGTGTCTGAAATATAAAATTTTATCAGAATTTTAGTATTAGATCATAAATCTGTAAACATCGCAGAACATTAATGGATTGAAGAATGTACCTTTGCTGACACTGCTTCTTTCCCTTGCTCGGGCGTGCAGGTCTCACCCTGTCGTAAATAAACACGACGGTTATTACATAAAAGTTGAAACACATTCATATGATGACTAAATTGAGAGTAAAATGCCATTTCCGTCCTGAGGTTTGGCTCATAGTCACCTAATTCGCGGTTCGCTCCGGTTCGGGTATGCGGTTCGGGTTAGCGATTCGCTAGATAGGACGAATTCGGTACGAAGAGGGGTAGGTTCATTTCGGTAATCGGTACGATCAGGTATGGTGAACCATTGAGTCCGGTTGGTATACACAAATTAAAACAGAAATTACAAATCCAAATAACCAAAATCTAATATTCATATTACCAAATAGAAAATATAAACATATAGTTGCAAGATGGTTGTTGCTGCGTCCACGTATTTCATATGGCAAGAACGAAACAACCGGTTATTCTCTCAAACACGGAGGAGTGCAAACACAATTTCCCAAGTGATCATCCGTACGGTGCGGCTGAGATTGATGGGTTTTCATGTTGGTAGAGAACCGAGATACAAAGAACTCTTGGAGAGATGGAAAATCCCTATGAAGAACAATCTAGGCGATTGATGTTAGTTCTATAGCTTATAGTGTGTAGAGTTGTGGCTTTGTCTAGTTTGGTCGGGTCTTGGTTGTGCGTTCTATGTTGGGTTTTGTCTTGTGGTATCCTAGGCTTGGTATGTCAAGTCTAGTAGTGTGTGTCGTTGCTTGTTGACACACCCTGTTCTTCATTTTTCATTTATAAAATTTCACCGGGGTAACCCTTTACCCAAAAAAAATATAAACATATAGTTCTATAAACACACATTAATTTTTTTATTTGATTTATTGAAAACCCATTAGCTGTCAAACAATATAACCCCAACCTTATCATTTTTTCCACAAATAAGAAAAAACAAAACCTAAAGCCCTAGAAATGCTTTAACAGCCGCACACAAACTACTTCGCTTTTAATTTCTTTTTCTTCACTAAACAAACACAAAAACCCTAATATTCTACCAGCCGCTCCTTTTTCACATTACCAGCCCACTACACCTCTTCTTCTTTGTTTCAATCAGACACAAACAACAATCAAACATATTCGAATCGCAGACCAAGATCAATGAGCAAATTAAACCAGATACGTACCAAATTGAACCTGGTACGCCTAGATTTTTAACCAAATTCGCCGTACCTGATCGAATTGGAGCGCCGTGCCATGGCGTTTTGGATCGCTAGCGACTGGCGATTGGGTACACCATGATCCAATACGTGGATACCCTAGCGATTTAGATAACTATGGTTTGGCTACTTTTGCGACTTTCGTCCAGATGTTTGTTTTTCCGCATCTGAATCCAAAAGGTTTGAAATCTTGCTGTTTTCATCCAACTCGTTAACTCCATCAATTTTTTAACGTTAAGTCAAGGGTATTTTCGTCTTTTTAGACATTTTTTTGTGATAACTAAACGGTTTGAATGGGGAGAAAGTCAACAGAAGTGGATCTTTATTTCTTGTAGTGTTTTTTTGTTTTAATAAAAATGTCTAAAAGACGGAAATGCCCCTCATTTAACGGAGAAAAATGGATGGAGTTAACGAGTTGGATGAAAATGGCAAGATTTCAAACCTTTTGGATCCAGATGCGGAAAAACAAACCTTTGGACGAAAGTCGCAAAATTGGCCAAACCTCGGGGACGAAAATGTCATTTTACTCTTAAATTGAGAATCAGATGCAAACTGTGCTGACCTGTAAATGCCAAATAAGAATATGAGAGAACACATCACTCCTTTGAGCAGCTCTAATCAGGTAACCTTCAACTAATTTCTGCAGATACAGGCAATATTCAATTAGTTACAAAAATCAGCTTCTTGAAAATAAAATCACTAAAACTATATAACTACCTCATCATCGTATCGTAAAGCTTGAATTAGCTGCGGCATGAAAAAGGTTACTCTGGATGGAGGATATGACTCTAGTACCCTTAGAATATAAGCCATAACACGAGGGTGACCTTTGTATGCTGGAGTGAAGTACTCTAACGCCTGTGTGATTGAACAAGCGGCCCAATGTGTTAATTGCTGCAAAAGCGGAGAATCTTCATCCACAGCCTTTGGTGTCACAAAGTACGGTAAAGCCTCGGGTATCGTACGAATCTCCAATATATGCGTCTGCAAGCACAAGAGGAAACGATTCTTAACCATTTGTCATGTTTAAGTAACTCTCAACTGAATTCACTAAAAACGTATACATTTATTTACATACTATTAGTTAGCAACTTTTTGTTGCATGATATGTCATACTTCATGCTTTGGGGGTTTTTCAAAAAAAATGATTTTTTACTTTTAACCCGAAGTTTTCACCTTTTGCAACTTTGCCCTCATAAAATTTGTTTTTTTTTTACTTTTAACCTAAAACTTTTCATTATTTGCAATTTAACCTTACAACTTTTTTACTTTTAACTTTGGTCCCCTGTACTTTTCATCTTTCGCAAATTTTCGTTTTACGTTTCGTTTTAAATTTTGCAAGTTAACACGGCGCAGCGCAACGTGCGTGTGTGGTTCAACATTTTTACGTTCAAAATTTTGCGAGTTAACACGGCGCAACATGCATGTGTTGTTCAATGTTTTTACGTCTATTTTCCCGTTTGACAGATTCGTCGCATTGCACGGGTCCTATATCGACTTAGCTATTTTTTTCTATATTTTATATTTCGGTCTAATTTCTTCACATTAACACGCCGCAACTTCAGTGTTGGTGGTCACTGGTGGTGGTGTGGCATTGGTGCTATTTGGCACAGTTTTACGCCCCCGCCACAAAGGGCGGGGGACGGGGGGCTTAATTCTAGTTTTTTTCCAACTGTAGAAGAATATATAATGAATATAATTATATAGCTACCTGAACCAACTGAGTGAGTTCCGCCTTTAGTAAAGAGTTTGTAGGAAATCTAGCGCCCAACGAGAAAGCAATCCTGGGATCAATTGCAAATGCGGTTCTTGCGTATTCAATCCATTTCTCCGAATTATTCTTGGGCTTAAAAGAGGTGTTTTCCCTAACGATTAATTAGCAAAATCGTTGTAAGTCTGGGATCAATAGTTACCACAAATGGAAAATATTCACGTGACAGAAATAACGGTTTTAAACTTTACTTAGAGCCAATAGGTTGTGCCCAAACATCAAGCCGTTCAGCTTCATGCTGGCATAACATTAAAAGTAGTTGCTTCCGTTTCTCTCTGCCAGCAGTGTTATTCTCCAGTGATCCCCATACAGGGTGATATAAATCCTTCTGAAGTTGACAATTTTAAATTACATGATCAGAACACCCTTACATCAAGATATACCAAAGAGTTAAACGTCATTTTCGTCCCTGAGGTTTGGCCAGTTTTGTGACTTTCGTCCAAAGGTTTGTTTTTCCGCATCTGGACCCAAAAGGTTTAAAATCTTGTCGTTTTCATCCGGCTCGTTAACTCCATCCATTTTTCTCCGTTAAGTCAGGCTATTTCCGTCTTTTTTGTTACTTTAAAGGGTTTTGATTCTTGTACATATGCTTAACATAAAGTGAAAAGACCAAATTGCCCTTTAAATTAACAAAAAAAAAATGAAAATACCCGAGAAAAATAATTGGAGTTAACGAGCCGGATGAAAATGGCAAGATTTCAAACCTTTTGGATCCAGATGCAGATAAACAATCCTTTGGACGAATGTCGCAAAACTGGTCAAACTTCAGGGACGAAAACAGCATTTTACTCCATACCAAATTCCAAAATAAAGAAGCAAAGATTGTTTTACCATATTGAGCACGGTATTCCCGTTTTCCTGACCCTGTACTTTTAAATCATTTTGGGAAACATCCATCCGTTGATTTAACAGAAACTGGACAAAAGCATGAACAGATTGGGCTTCACTGAGTGCGAAATTCCCGTTATTTGTCTCGTACCACTCGGGTTGATGGCAAAACCAGCCTAATGAGGCCCTGCAGTCAGAAAGTTAGTTTCAGTTTTCGATCTATACTAGTTTTAGTATAATAAAACTAAAAGAACAGAGTAGACAGTAATACCGGTAAATCCTGTCTTCTAGAAGCTGAAGCCCCAACTTAAACTTGTGCAAGTTACCCTGATATTGACACGAGCATAACTTAAGTCCAAGCAACATGACGGTAAAAAATGTACCAGTGGCTGCTGGATGGCGGGAAAATCTCCATGGAAATTTCGTAGTCCCTTGCAACATCCTGCCAAGAAGCAACAGTTGTTCCACACTATTGTGTCTAACTACCTGTAAACACAACACCGGTCAGACAATTAAAAGAAAGAGTAAAATGCCATTTTTGTCCTTGAGGTTTGGCCAGTTTTGCGACTTCCACTTCCGTCCAAAGGTTTGTTTTTCCATATCTGGATCCAAAAGGTTTGAAATCTTGCCATTTTCATATGGCTCGTTAACTCCATCCATTTTTCTCGGGTATTTTCGTCTTTTTTTGTTATTTTAAAGGGTTTTCAAATCTTGTACATTATGCTAAATGCTTGTACATAAAGAGTGAAAAAGACCGAATTACCCTTTAAATTAACAAAAAAGACGAAAATACCCGACTTAACGGATAAAAATAGATGGAGTTAACAAGCCGAATGAAAATGGAGAGATTTCAAACCTTTTGGATCCAGATGCAGAAAAACAAACCTTTGGACAAAACTGGCCAAACCTCAGGGACAGAAACACCATATTTACTCTAAAAGAAATATGATAATTTGCAACTGATTGTTAATAGTTGTGTAGACCGCTCACCTCAAATCGGTCAATGAAAAACCCAAGCCATAGCCTATGTGCAAGAATCTCATCAACCGGGTCCTTCTCAGGTAGTGCTTCTGGCTCACCGGGTGCAAGCTGAGGCCTTAACTTAGCAGCTGGCCCGAAAAACCTCATGTCAGATGCAAACAGCCCACGCTTGGTATCAATGGTCCATAACCATGCATCAACAAGCTCTGCAAGCACCACGGAACCCAACTGCGGTGCAGCAGAAACTAACCATGTCCAGATGAATACACCTGTCTCCATTGCATCAGGTGTAGATATATAAGCTGGACACCAGCATAGAAGTCTTAAAAGCTGTGAAAAGCTTTCCGCAGTCGGTTTTTTATCTGAAGCCTGAAAAATATTGTCCAACAATTAGTTAACAAATACTAGAAATAAATAGATTATATTAGATGTCGAAAAATGGCGAGGTCGGTTAATGGGTTGAAACGAGCCTTTTGGTATAGATAGCAGCAGGTCAGATTACCCCGCAAACATTGAATTATAAATTTTATAAACAGTTATTGCGTTAAATCTAATTAAAAAACTATGTTGCTGCATCAACAATATTATTTTGAGTAAAATGCCATTTTCATCCCTGAGGGTTGGCCAATTTTGCGATTTTTGTCCAAAAGTTTGTTTTTCCGCATCTAGATCCAAAAGATTTGAAATCTTGCCATTATCATCCGGCTCGTTAACTCTATCTATTTTTCTCCGTTAAGTCAGGGGTATTTTCGTCTTTTTTGTCAATTTAAAAAGCAATTCGGTCTTTTTCACCTTATGTACAAACATTTAGCATAATGTACAAGTATTCAAAACAAGACAAAATAGGTAAAAAGACGGAAATACCCCTGACTTAAGGGAGAAAAATGGATGGAGTTAAATGCCGGATGAAAATGGCAAGATTTCAAACCTTTTGGATCCAGATGCGGAAAAACAACCTTTGGACGGAAGTTGCAAAACACCCCAAACCTCAGGGACGAAACTGGCATTTTACTCTATTATTTTTTTTAACATAAAAAATTATACGAATAGTCGAGTGACTTTCAGCCCATCTGATCCATGATTGTTTCCATTTTAGCTAAAAGCTTTATTTCATTCATTTGACCAGTTTAGGATAAACATAACCCAAATTAACCCCTTCTTATTTCTAAGTTTTACCAGATTGGAAAGAAGCAGTGCAGTAGCCTGGGAACAAGTCTCACGAAATGACGGCTTGTCAATACTCCCGCCTTTCTCTGCAGTGGAAACAAACTTTTGAAGAAGCCGAACAAACTTGTTAAGTAATATCTCACTAAAGTATTGCTTTTTGGGTGGGGTCGGTTGAGGAAACGAGCCGGTTATAAGCCTTGAAAGGCTACCACCGGGTCCCGGTGCTGACGTGCCAACTTCAGAATCATCATCTACACTCTCCATATTCTCATATAATCTTGTCATCCCAGCAATTTCTCCTGCATGATTACACTTGACTGTGGCACTCACAATAGCAGTGCTAAGAACTTCAATGTTGAACGCTTCTAATAATTTGAGATTTCCACCCGATGCAGCAGCTGCCGATGCCATTACTGCAGGGATGTTTGCTGTTTTTATTCCGGTCCAACAATCGTTTTTACCGGTGCCTATTCTTATCTCGGATAAAAGAGAAACGACGTCTGTTGTAGGCTGTGCTTTTTGCCATGTGTTTGCTTTACAAAGTTGCTCCTGAAAGTCAACGACAAAATAAGTCAACCAGAAACCATAGCTAGTCAAACACATTACAAGCCTAAACTATTTACAACTAGTGGGTTACCCACCCGCGCTCCGTTGCGAGTTCGAAACGTACATATAGAAAAATCACGACGGAACATTTTACGTGACGATAAAAAATCACATGGCAGTGGCATATTTGAAAGTCATGGAAAAGTTACGTCGTTGTATACCAAAGCCAAGTTATTCTAACAAATTTACACCAAGATGTATATAAAGATAAGAATGACGGCCGCACATTGCAGCGGGTCGGTTTAGATAAAAAAGCACGTTGGAATGGTGTATTTAGAGATGAGTGCCGGGCGGTTTAAAAAAACCGAACGGTTTAAAAAAAACGAACGGTTTAAAAGACGTTGAAAAACAACCGGTCAATTTAAAAACAACGTTGCGAAAAATAACTCGCATGGAGCACTAAGAAACCGTTAAAAAAATTCACGTAACAGAAAATTCAAACTCAAAGCGATAACTTTATTAAAGTTCAGGGGTTGTAGTGTAAATCGGTAAAAAAAGGAATAAACAACTGTAGTGTAGATTGGTTAAAAAAGTAAAATATAACTGTGTTAAAGTTTAGGGGCCAAATGTCAAACTTATTAAAGATGAAGGGGTGTAAATGAAAATTGTCGACTAAAAGACAAATAATACTATTGTTAAGCACCCATAAATGTTATTAGAATAATGTGTAGAGAATCAATAGTCAATAGTATACTACAAACCTGAAGAAGACCTTGGCCGGTGCATGGAGCATACGATAGTGAAATAATAATCCACTCACGGACAACTTTTTGGTACAAAGAACGGACAGATGATATAAAAGCGGGATCATTTGCAAGACCTGAAGGCGGGTTATTATGGACAGAAAAGAGTAGACAATCAAGACAAGATGATTTCCACAAGATCTGCAAGGAAAAATGTGGACGTTTGCATTAAAATTAATATCGAAAAAAAAAACAACTGATGATAATTTAATAAATGTAGTTTACCTGTGGGAATCTTTCTCTCAATTGAGACAACAAATTAATCGATAAATCCCGAATATGATCTTCTCTCGCAGATAAACTCTTTATGAGAAAACAAGCATGGACAGAAAGAGTTGACTCTCTAACCTCTGCGGCATCTCCTGTCTCACAAATTTGAGCCTCCTGTGCACGTTATACGATGTAAGTAAATGAAAATACAAATAAAATATCTGTAAGTTATAAGATTATACTAGAAGCATATGAGAAAATTTACCAGCCATGATAATAATGTTTCGAAAGCACGATGAACAATGGCGATCAAGCATTGTGAGACAGCTGGCATGAGGTTTGGGCTTTTAAGATATTCAAAAACACAGCTGAAGGCACTTCTAGAAGCGGTTGAATTGGGACCACAATTAAGAATGCCGCCATTGCTGCTGAATCGTATAATTTCCAAAAATGCAACTGCAAGAAGATACGTTGCCTTCACCCCTGAAAATTATCAACAAAACAATCAGATAATTTTCACAAAATCAAGACAACAAAACAAAATACAAATTCTTTATACCTGAAATTGCGCCCATTGCTCCAACGTCAACACGCCCTCCTAATGAAGCAGAAAGGGCTGTTCTTTGACTTACAGCAGCTTTCTCATTTCCGCTTCCTCTACGACTTCCAGGGTTATGAAGGGCGTTCAGCTCTAATTCATCTTCTAGCCATTTCACAGAGCTAACAACCTGATAAAAAGAAGAAAATAGCACAAAAATCATGTTCTTACCCTAACGTAGTACTAAATGAAAATAGGCTTGTAAACGAACCGAGTGTTCATGAACTGTTAGTGAACTTGATCGACATGAAGTTTGTTTATGTTCGTTTATAACAAGAACCCAAATTTTTGTCGTTCATTTATGTTCGTTTATTTACATTTGTTTATGTTCGTTCGTTTATGTTTGTTTCAGTTTAAATACACCGGTGGTAGTTATATTTATACAAATATCAAACATAAAAGGAATTTGCTAACTACTTATATAAATACAAGTATACAACTAATTGGTAATTGGGCTTTCTAGTAATAAAAATGGGGTTTCCATTGGAATTTTCCGTAATTAATCACTAATTTATATAAAAAAAATACTTCATGTTCATTTATGTTTAATAAATTTATGTCCATTCGTGTTCATTGAGGTTTCTTCAATTACGTTCATTTGTGTTGTTTATTGTTTGTTTAATTATGTACGTTTAAGTTTGTTTATGCTCATTTACGTTGGTGAACTGTTTAAACAAACGAACACAAATATGCCCATTTTCTTAATAAACGAACATGAGCAAACAATGTGTTCGATTATATGTTCATGTTCAGTTAAAGTTAAACGAATGATCGAACTAAAAACCAATGATCGAACTAAAAAACTTCAGTCAATCAGACATACAAGAGGTGGAGTTCCTTGAGATATGCGTTGAACAGCAGAAGACCATTGAGGATTCCACATGTAGGGTCCACCGACAGCTTGAAGGGCAACCGCACTTGTGTTCCCTCCATTGTTCAATGTTGTGGAGTTCGGCCTCACTGGGGTTGGAGATTGCAGCACAGGTGGGGCCAAGCCAAACAGAGCAATGTAGAACCATAGGTTACGAAATAACTTCAGGAGTGAAGGTTCGATATCCACCGTTGGATCAAAATCAGAACATGTTTCAGCCACAGCCGGAAGTAAAGGTCCAAGAAAATCAGCTCCGCTGCTGCGTACCAGAAAAGAAAATAAATTAGGCAACTGCATACAACAAATTTTGGATCATCTCTAATATAATGAATTATGATCAAATACGCGTATTTCAGATAATTTAAGCACGCAATCCAACTCTTCCTAATCACAAGCAGTGTCCTGTAGGGGTGTGCACGGTTCGGTTCGGTTTTTAGTTTTAAACCATTTGGTTTCGGTTTTTTCGTTTTAGCAATGGTTTGATTCGGTTTTTGGAACAAAATTACGTAAGATTAAAAAATAGAAAGTATAATCCAAGATTTAAGAATCTTTCTTAGATGTTTACATTTAAGTTAATATATTTAACCTTTTTAATTAATATTGTTCACATAAACCTAACCTTTTAATCTATTTTTATGTTTCTCCAAAGTTTTTATTAAGACATTTTCTTTTATAATAACTTGAAAATCATTGAATTTTATGTAAAAGTTATTTCTTGTAGGCGAAGGATAAATGATTTAACTTAAAAATGTTAATGTTCTTATTATAAATACTTAACATTCAAGAATAAAATTATAATTCCTTAATCAATATATAACAAACATTAAAAAAATCATTTTTTTGGGTTGTTCGGTTCAGTTTTTCGGTTTTGATAAAATGCAAAACCGAACCGTAAATTTCGGTTAGGTTTTTTTTGGTTTTTTGCTCACCCTGACTATTATGTTTCTTTGATGCTTCTATAGTAACTTAACATTTCAGGAAAAAAAAAATTGATTTATAACAAAATTTACAAATTCCTACATTTAATTAAAAGAATGTATGAAAGGCAACATAGATTGAAATACATATGTTGTGCATTATTGTGAAACATGACAAATAAAAATAACTACAATTACCTTCCACTTTTGGACTCAGCAGCCAAACCGACATCTGAGCATAAAGATAGAAGACGATGACGGAAGTCGACTCTAAGTTTTGCATTTGTAAGGCCTCTAGCTATCGCTTCAAATCCTGCAGGAAGAGTCTTGAATGTAATTGAACCAGTGAGCATCTATGGTAAACTTAATTACAAAAAAAATCATAACCATAAACAATGTAAACAAACTCATTGTTCAACTTAACTTATCCAACATAGAAGTAAGTGAGTAGATTTATATTATACATACCTCAACACGTTCTGTATTGGCCTCTGGTGGCAATGTTTTGCTTTCTGCAGATCCAATACTAGAAAGTTTACTTAAGTAACTTCTTATCATAAGCACAACAACTTCACGATAAGACTTCTCGAAACCTAAACTCGCGATGCAAGAAACAGCATCAAGAAGCTGCAGTGTCTCAACAAAAAGAGTTTGAGAATGCATTGACGTATTCAGAAAACACTGAAGTTCAAAGAAACTAGAGGCTCAATATTAAGACTAAAAATTGTTACTTTTAACCAAAAGAGTACATTTAAAGATATAGAACATATAACCATATGAAAACATGATTTAAGATGAGTATCATACTCGGAGACGTAATGAGCCAGGAGTTGAAGCATCACCCTCCTCCAAACTTTCGATGAACAGAGGCAATATAATGTCAACAATTTCGGCTTTCTTAACTTGTACGTTTAACTCTGCAAGCAACTTGATGATATTGAGCTGTAAGAGAGGAACTGCCTGCTTCTCTTTGACATCCTGAAGTTATGTATATTGATCATAAAGATAATTTTACCATGGATATAAAGAAACTTCGTGCAACGAGAACACTAAATTTGATGAAGAAGAACAAAGCGAAGAAAGTGAAGAAGCACTACATGGAACATAATCATGTGCGTAAAGTCGTAAACAAATGGTTCAATCTAACAAACTATTATGCTAAGTTATCAATAGATCTTATTTTATAGTTATATTATAAGTTAGTGATAGTGTGTAGTCTTTTTTTTTTTTGCTTGCACGTTAAGTGGAATTTACATGTGATTGTTTTTCTTGTGTCTATGTTTGTAGGCTGTGTTTGATGGTAGATTTGTCTATTTTTACCATGCCCTCTTTCACCACCTATGTTATGATACGTGAATATATACACCTCATATGCGGTATATCTGTCTGTGTGTTTTGAGCCGAGGGTCTCTTTGTAAGCAGCCTCTCTACCCTCACGGATAGAGGTAAGGTGTGTCTACATCCCACCCTCCCCAGACTCTATCAATAGCTTGACTATTTGTGGGATTTTATTGGGTTTGGTTGTTGTTGTTGTTGTATCAAACAATCAACCGATTAAAATGATAATTTTGGTCATTTAGGACAGTCCGTTCAGCACACTTAATATAAAACAAACTATTCATTTCATAACATATTCTAGACAGTGAATACTATTAAGCTATGCAGTTAATATCGGTGATATATCGGTTATCGGTCCCCATGTAAAACATCGGTGTCAAATATCAGTCACTCAGTAGGAATATCGGTATCAATATTATTGGCGATATTGATCGATATATCACATTATCACCGATATATCACTGAATTGTTGGTGTTAAATTGCTGTATATATAAATTCTGCATGATATTAAAATTACCGACATCCCACCGATATCTCACCGAGATAACCTATATCTCAAATATCAGTCCTTGACCGATATCCGATATTTTACCGCATTAACTGCCTAGCTATTAAGAAAAATTATAAATATATGGTTTCTACAAGCACTACTAAGTACTAATATAACACAATATGACAATAACAACCATCAACTAACAGGATCAAAGCTCTCTAGCTTAGCAACAAAAGAAACATTTTCAACAATCTAAGATGAAATTTGAATAAGAAGACTAAGAAAGATCATAACCAACCTCTTCCTCATAGTCATTATGTTTGCGAATATTTGCAGCCAGTCCCTTAATAAATGTATCCACGGCGTGTGGGTCCTTAGTCCATCCATATTTAATAATCTCACAGCTTGACTTCAAGACACTTTCAAACATAGCTCCCTGACTGCTTGCCCAAGTATCAGCCTACGGAATTAATTCATAATTTAATCAAACAATACATGAGAAAAGTAAACTGAGATACAGAACTTGACCAAGATTAACAAAAAGATATATACTTGAGCACATGTAGCTTGCACAAGTGGTTTAAACCGTATAAACAGAACCCGTAGTAGATGACCTTCACGGGTAACAGCAATTTTAGCGATACCATCAAGCAACGAACTGAAAAGATCTTCACAAACTCGCAGTTTACGCCATACTGAATAAACACAAGCTTCGGCAGCTTCTACCAACAATGCTAGAGCTCCAATTAACAATTTCTTAGACAATTTACCATCTGAATCAAGAGATGAAAGACCAGCAATTTTCAACTTAACTGCAGCTTTATAAACAGAAAGTTTGGTATTAATCCTAGCTTTCAATAATGACCCCTGCTCCGTCCAATCACGCTTTCTTATCTGCCCAACAAATAGAAATTCAAATACTAGTTTTCAATTGTTCCAGTCTTTTAAACAAAACATAACATGCAAACCTTACCTTTAGAAAAGATGAAACTGATTTGAGCTGATCCTTTGTAATAACATGCACCCGTTCCAGTAAATTAGGATCGATCTTCGATTTATCAACTATATGACTAATCAACTTAAAAGCAATCTCTTGTTTCTCCAGATTCTCCACCGACTCATCTTCAAAGTAAGCAACCCCAACCCCCCTCCTGTCACTACCATTTGGAGTCCCCATTACCCCCCAAGCATTACCACCCCCATTAACAACAATAGCCCTCGAATTCACCTCGTCCACACCCCCACTCGACGAACTCGACCCCGCAACATTACTCACACTAACCGGCGAGCTCTGCGACGACGAATTCGACCCCATCATCCCCTTCGGCGAGCTACCACAGGGCAGCGCAAACTCTATCCCATCAAGCAACGAAGTAACCAACTTATTCGCATCCATTGTTCCAACCGGAGGAAAATTCTCACTCACCGCACTCAAAAAAGCCCTAGAAATCCCCAAATCCCCAAACCTATCATTAACAGCAGCATACACTACCTCTCCCATAACCCTAGCCACTTCAGATTCAAACTCCGGATAAAACACACACGCTTTACATACATATCCAAACAATTCGGCATAAAACGAAGCAATCGAAGCGGTACCGAACGAATTCGGCCAGAGAGACTTGTCAAATGAAGCTGGAATTGTGCGAATAAAGTCAATAATAATGGTTTGAGGACGAGTATCATTGTAATTACCGCATTTGGAGATGAATCTGGCTGTAATGAGGATTGCATTGAGGTGATCAGGTGTGATTGTTGGAGATCTGGATGAGAAAGAGTCTGACGGAGGACATCGGTTGCAAATCCAGTCGATTTTGTCGGGGAATTGGCTAGGGTTTTGGGCGATCAGATCGCAGAGCTCCACCAAGGGTTTCATGATCTAGTTGTGCTTGTTTGGAGATGATTTGGAGTGAGATCAGGTGTTCATGGTGGATTTTCTAGGGTTTTGAGGGCATGTTTGGGTAAGCTTTTAGAAACAACTTATTGACTTATTGGCTTCTTGAAAAAGTCAGGATTTTGTGACTTATTGACTTATTGGCTTTTTCCCCTCACATACACCTTCTTTGCCAAACATCATTTTAGAGCTTATGACTTTTCAAAAAGCCAATAAGTCAATAAGTTGTTTCAAAAAGCTTACCCAAACATGCCCTGAGTGTCTAGTTATTACAGGATACAGGGTAGCCACGAAGATGGAGGAGAATAATTTTCAGTGTAGTTGTCAAGGTAAATTGATAAACTGAAATGAGTAGTTGGATGCCATGCCCAATGTACATGCCCAATGTAACAACGGACGCAAACGAACCAAACATTTAACAAGTTGTTCGTGGACTGTTTGACGGAAAGTTTGTTTATGTTCGTTCGTTATCGTTTATTAAGATGTTGTTTGTTTTTTAAGATGTAAAATGTCTGTAGTATGCGGACCACATCTTTAGAAGAAGAGCTGGACCAAACCTCTGCAGTCTGCAAGAAGAAGGTTGTTTGTTTTTTAACGTATGCAGACTTCTAAAATAAACTGGTAGTGGTGTACAGACGGTGGTTGGTGGTGGTGCTGGACGGTGATGGTGGTAGATAGGGCTGTAAACGAACCGAACGAACAGGAACAAGGCCTTGTTCGTGTTCGTTCGTTAAGGAAATAAATATGTTCACGAACGGTTCATGAACACTTACCGAACGAGATTTTATGTTCGTGTTCGTTCATTAAGGAAATGAGCGTGTTCACGAACGGTTCACGAACACAAATGAACACAAATAATATTGGTGAACGCGACGAAGGCTAAAGATAGATGTCCCAGAGTGTAGCACTCGAACTTGAATCCTTTATTCTGGAACGAAGGTCGATCGTATTCGCCGATGTAAATAATGAGAAATGAAAGGGAAATGATGCATAAACAAGATGATAGTGGGTTTCCTAGTTTAATTGTTAGGGTAATAAAATAAATAAAAGTTTAATAATATATAAAGTACAAATAAAATATAAGAAAGTACAAAGATCTTCAATTAAAACACAAACATACGAACATAAATGAACGCAAATCAACGAATGTTCACGAACACGTTCACGAACACCTTACCGAACGTTCACGAACACAATCGAACGAACGAGACCTCTGTTCATGTTCGTTCATTTAACTAATCGAACGAAATTTCTTGTTCATGTTCGTTCGTTTATTAAATGAACGAACATAAACGAACTTCCCGCCGAACGGTTCACGAACTGTTCGCTGAACGTTCGGTTCGTTTACAGCCCTAGTGGTAGACGGTGGTGGTGGGTGGTTCTGGTGGTGATGGACGGTAGTGGGTGGTGGACGGTGTGGTGGTGATGGACGGTGGTGTTGGTGGTGATGGACGGTAGTGGGTGGTGGACGGTGATGCTGAGTGGTGGTGTTTAACTCTCTGCAAACCTTAGAAGATCTTAGAGGTGGCTAGGCCAAGTCTGCACCAAGAAGAGTTAGCGCAGACGTTTTTTAATGAAACGTTTTCGAAAAAACAAACAGTCTGCGCGTGACAATGTCTGCGCGTGGTCTGCACGGCGCAGACAGAAGAGCTTGCGCGGAGCTTTTCAGAAAAAACAAACAGCACCTAAATGAACGAACATGAATAAGACATTTCATTTGTCTAGTTAAATGAAGGAACATGAATAGAGACTGTATTTGTTCATTAATGTTCGTGAACGGTCGGTAACGTGTTCGTTTATGTTCGATTGTGTTCAATAGTTCGTTAGTGTTTTTTTGTTTTTGTGTTATATTTAAATACTTCAGAATTCCGAAAAATAGAATATCTAATAAGTGTCAGTATGTTATATATGTTGTTTAGAGTAAATTGTCAAAATCGTCCTTGAGGTTTGGGCATATTTGTCAGTTTCATCCAAAAAACTTTTTTGTACCAAATAGTCCTTCACTTTTTGAGATTTTTTGACATTTTCATCAAAACGTCTAATTTGCTATATCTTTTTTTTTTCTGTCAAACATTTGGATGAAAATGACAAAAATTCCCAAATCTCAGGGACGATTTTGACAAAAAAAAAAAGTTATACGTTTGGATGAAAATGGCAAAAGAATCTCAAAAGTGAAGGATAATATGGTACAAAAAAATTGTTTTAGATGAAACTAGCAAACATGTCCAAACCTCAGGGACGATTTTAGCAATTTACTCTTTTGTTTATGAACGATTGTTTGTGTTCTTTTATTTCCATTTGTGTTTATGAACATTAGTTTGTGTTCATCAACATTCGTTGCCTAAATTAACAAACGAGCATAAACACGTTCA
Organism: Helianthus tuberosus; assembly: GCA_030545235.1. Lineage (NCBI taxonomy): Eukaryota > Viridiplantae > Streptophyta > Magnoliopsida > Asterales > Asteraceae > Helianthus > Helianthus tuberosus. Next base: position 85,470,018 of record CM060364.1, on the reverse strand, counting down.
TTTCCTTAACAAACGAACACATTCATTTCCTTAACAAACAAACACGAACATAAAATCTCGTTTTGGTAAGTATTTATGAACAATTTGTGAACATATTATTTCTTAACTGACGAACACTGGTTTGTAGCCCCAATTATAACCACTTAATTAAATGTAATACAACTTGAGTGGTATTTCTTAATGGCAACGGTTACTCCTACTCTATCACTCTAATATTCTTATTAAAATTCTTTCCTAGGTTTGAATCTGAGACCTCACATTTAAGAGACATATGCCTATACTAAGTGGGCTAACCCCACATTGATTAAGGTGGTGTTTGTTTTTCTAAAAAACATATGCGCAGGCTCTTCTGTCTGAGCCGCGCAGATATTGTCATCTGCAGGCTATTTGTTTTTCCGAAGACATTTCATTAAAAAACGTCTGCGCGGGCTCTTATTGGTGCAGGTTTGGCCCAACCACTTCTAAGATCTTTTACCGTCTGTAAAGGGTTAAACACCACCACCATCCATCACCACCAGCACCACTATCCACCGTCCACGTCCACCACCCACCACCACTGTCCGTACACCACCACCAGTTTATTTTAGAAGTCTGCATACGTTAAAAAAAACAAATAGCCTTCTTTTTGTAGACTTCAAAGATTTGGTGTACCTCTTCTTCTACAGAAGTCTATAGATGTCACACCCCTACCGATGGCGGAATCATCGGGGCGTGGCACAGAGCAAAACAGATTGTTCAAGAGAATTATAAGGTTTAATATCCCATACTATTAAACAAATAAAGCAAAAACAGTCATTACATATATTCAGTCTCAAAAACAAAATCAGTTCCGACAACTCAGATTTTATTTGGTGAGTTTCTAGACTTCCTAACTTGATTTTAGCATAACATCCAATCAACATGTCACATACGTTAAAATAAAAATCAATACATAAAGTAAGGTGAGTACACAAGTTTGCATAGATAATAATATAAAAAGCGTTTACGCATAACCATCATGTAACACGGAACGGGCGAAGCATGTAACTATCAACAATGATACAACCTAACCACGAGAGCGTTGTAGAGTATGCGCGACACATGCTCACCAAAGAGAACACGTGAAGTAAAGTAATGTGATCCCTAGCAACCCCTGTCACACAGGTGCTGAGTCCAAACTATAGTACTATCGTTGTTAGAGGCGGTCTAGCGTAACACTGGATAAGCATAGTAACAAGCATTCAACAAATCACGTATAGCATGCGGGAGCGGTTAGCCTTTATAAAGTGTTTGCATTTTGTGTTGTGTTTTGATAGAGAACGTATGTAACACCCAAAAGTGTGTTAAATGAAAATGGGTTCTAGTATACTCACAGTGTGTGTTTAGCAAGTAAACACAATCTGGATTAGATTGAAGGGAGCGCCGGATCAGCCTGTGTACGGGAAACATAATTATAAGTCTTCCATGTGCTGACACGGTCGAAATCAGAGTGTCGAGTGGGGTAAAAAGCGGGTTAAGCGTTCAATAGTCTATCCGAACGGATGGCCATTCGGGCAGATAGTCTGTGGTTGTTTGTGAACTGTTAAAGTTTTTGAAGTTTTTATACAACAGATATTATCAGGGTCAGGTCATCCGGACGAATGGGTTCCATCCGGACGGATGGCCATTCGGGCGGATGGTCTGTGGTTGAAGTTTTTGTAAAACTTTTCTCAAACAACGGTTTTGGTTAACGGAGACTGACATGTTAACGGATTCGAACAATGGAAAACACCAAGCCCGGCCCACTCGGACGGGTAGGCCTTGCCCATTCGATCGGATGTTATGTTCTTGATGAAGATACATGTTTGACTCGTTAATCGATCCATCTCTTTGGTGGAAATCAGTTCTCAGGTCGGCTCTTAACTATGGAACGAGTCGAGAGTCTCACAGAGTCCCGTTTATCCCCATATTGTGTAAAATCCGAAGGAAAGTTCAATAAAATAGTTGAGAAATGTTGAAATCTTTCATAACTTGATCCCATCTCGAGTGAATGATGCTCCACAACAGTTTACCTAAGGAAAATGAGTGGAAACCACCTTCGAAATGGATGGAATCAAGGGTTTTTGAGAAAAAGTTAAAAAGTGTGTTTGTGAGAGTGTGTGATTTTGATGAAGAAGATGGAGTAGAAGTAAATAGAGATGAAGATTGATGAAGATTTGGGAGAAAAAGCTTACAAAATGGCCTTGAATCGCGTCTGAGACTTGGGGAGCGGATAGGAGTGTCAAAGTGTTGAAATGAGGGTGTACGGCGGGTATTTATAGAGGAGGGCGAGGTTTAAGTCGGTGTGCGAGTGGCGATGTCCGGTTGGCTCCATCCGGGTGGATAGCCATACGAATGTCCGAGTTGTGTTTGTTAGTTTTCCAACTTTGGTTTGTTTGTTAAGCGTTGTGTTGCGTTTAATCGAGTTGCGAGTGAGCGTTCGAGCGTATAAGCATTGCGTTGATAACCACATAACATTCTAAACAAGTAATCACACAAATAACACACATAATATAATTAAATCTGCGTTGAGAATGCGTTACGATAAGCATTTAAGTATCAAGTGTTGTAAATAGCGTTTAATTGCGACAATCGTGATTAAGTAAGCGTTGTAATATGTCACACCCCGACTTTCCACGTGTCACCGGTGGGCCCGGTGGGGAGTATCGTGACGTGGTTGGCAACACAATAGTCAAACAACACAATTATATAAATGCACAGCGGAAGCAAAAGATAAATATTATTACATTCCGAATATAAAGTAATATCCAGAATTACAACGGAAAGTAAAGGATCCACAGGCGGATCTTTAAACATATCATTTGTTCAACAAACTTTAGACGCCTAGAACTTGCAAGATTCCTTATTAGCGCCCTGAGCTTCCAGCCAATTTCGTTCAGTACCTGTCACTTACCCTTTTTGGAAAATACGTCAGTTTTCACTGGTAAATACACTCAACTGACTCATTTGAAAAGAGTTTAAGAAAATTGATTTGGATGCACGTGGCACAAAAATATCTTTTATAATTTGATTAAAATGCACAGAGGCAAAATTAACCTTTTATACTCGGGAAAATTATTTGTATATAATCTTGTATACAGTTTTACTTATTTGTCGTCCGTTAGGGCCGGTTTGTAGGGCCGGACTAGATTAACTGACACGCCACAGGTATAATGCCCACAGGCTATCATCCTCTAAGTGGATTACCAGTTCCGGTATAATGCCCACAAGGATGATACCTCGGAGTGGATTACCAGTTTTTACATAATGCAGCTGTCAGGTGTATGCCTACACCCCGTGCTTAGGTCGTGGCCATTTCGTAAAATGATTCCAAGGATATCCGGGACATGGTCATTAACCCCCAAAGGCCATACACCAAATAATACATATTAAACGGGTTGTAAGTACATCAATCTCAATACGATTTAAATAACTACACACCCGACCAAGCGGTACTTTTATAGTGCCGTATCCCAAGCCCGTATAGGGAAAATAAGTTAAGAGTATTTACCTGAGCTAGCTCCTGTCTTAAATAGCAAGAATCTAATAACTCGGCCGTATTCACTTAAGTAAGCGTAGGTACCATTTATCGGAAGGCTCTAGTCTGGAATGATGGTATAAATAACTTATTAGAATGCTAACGGGTCTTTAATTAAGCCTAAGCTTAGACCGGTTAGTCTTATAGGAAGATACGGTTCGTACGCACGATTTAGCGAAGACCAGAATAGAATGTGATTTAAACCCGACATGTTCAGAGACTTGTCTTATATGGGTATTTCATACACATTCTGGACTTTGAGATAAAACCAATAGGGTTTGACCCGTTTCGGCTAATTTATGTAAACTTGTTACATAAACCGAACCGTACGCGTAACAAGCGTGACGGGTATTCATGAGAGCTATACACAGGTTTCCTAAGTTAATTATGTCTCAAATATGTTGTGACATCAGTAGGATGTCTTTCATTATGCCCGAAACATATTTAAATACAAACTAGGCCCCGTAGGGGTAGTTTGGTCATTTAAAAGTTTATAAAAGAGTTTAAGTAACAAGCTGAGTTACAGGTCTGATGTAAACAGCAAATATGCTCAATTTACTAAGTTATATCAGTAGGATAAAGTATATATGTGAAATTTATCAATTATAACCAAACTATGCCCCGTAGGGGTATTTTGGTAATTTCACATAAGCCGAAAAGCTCAAAACCGAAGTCTGAGTTAATCAACCTTTGCTTACTATTAAAACATTCTAATTTGCCTAAAATATCAGTAGGTATCAACCCGGGTATGTTCAATATAATTTTAATACATACTATGCATTAAAAACGCTTAATAAGGCGATTAAAGGCCATTTCCGGGTTCGATACTTAAATCTGATATTTCTATATTTCCAGAAGGCTTAAAATAATTTATTTATCATATGTGATCAGTAGAAAAAGGTTTGGAGTCGTTTAGATATGTAAAACTCATTTTATGGCCCGTAAGGGCAAAACCGACAATTACCGGATTAAGCCTACGACCATGAGTTATGCTCAGCCTAAAATTAATTAAAAATCTTCAAAAATCCCAAAATACTATATTACATCAGTGGGTATTAAGTTTGATACCAAAAGTAGGCTTAACTAAGCTATACGCTAATTACGCCGTTTAATTAACATAAAACCTTCAATTTGCGATATTGAGCATAACTCTCAATCTACACCTCAAACTGATGTCAAACTTTGCATACAAGTTTATATATCAGTAATTTAAGTTTCTACTCTTTTACATTTCCAAAAATCACGTTTTAAGTTAATAAGGCATAATGGTCAACATATGAGCAATTAACGGAAATATGCATGTTAATTGGACAACTAATGGACCAAGGTGTACAATCACAGAGGGTTGTACTAACATGTAACCTAGTCCAATTAAAGCTCTGAGGCATTTCTAAAACATGCCTAAACGGGTCAGAACTGAAAGTCAAAGTGAAAGTCAAACTATGTGACTTTCGGTTCTGAACCGGGTATTTACAGGAAATTGTCGGGTTGAACATGTTTAGACATGTTCTTACACTTATTACCAAGTTATAACAATGATCCAACAGGTTATATATGTTCTATATTGCTAATTATGCATAAATTAGAATTTAAGGATCCTGTTGACTTTTTCTTAACAAGTTTGACCCGACATTTGACCTAGTTAGAGTGGGAATCAGGGAGAACCCTTTTGAGGGTTTATTACCCACATAATTACCAACTTATAACTACTTTCACTTCGACTAATCACTGGACCATTAGTGATTAATCTTAAAGTCAACCGTTAATTACGACGGTTTGACTTTTAAGCTAAAACTAAGCGAAAACTTAATTAAGAAAGTATTAGAACACTTACCAAAGTCCTAAGCTTGATTAGGAAGGACTTGGGTCTGCTTTGAAGCTCCAGAAGGCTCCGCAATTGCAGAATGAAGGTGTGAGGAATGAGTTGCAACTTCATGCCTTTATATAGTGTTCTTAATCACCATAAGAAGTTGACACACAAGTCTACAAGTGCCCACAAATCTTTTACATGTGTCCCTAAGTGTTTAGGGGTTGTTTTGGGGCCAAGGGAGATGAGGAAAATCGATCAAAGATCAGTTGCAACGTTTAAGACAGCCAACAGCCAATCTGCTGCATCTGGGCATCCCTTGCGCACCGTAACGGTATTGGTGTTGAGGTGCGCAAGGCTTCTGATCAGCCTTCACATTTTCTATTTCTTGCATAAATGACTCTTGGCCCTTCCGAAAGGTCAAGTAACCTTTATATATTGCAATTTAACCCCTTATTCTTTAACTACAAGGGCTTTAGGACTTGTACCCATTTTATTTGGTCCTTGATTACTCGGTTATTACCCGAAAAGTCCTAACTTTTAATGTTAACACTTTAACCCCTCGCACACGAGTTTGATCATAACTTTCTCATACGACAACGAAACTTTATGAAATTTATATCGTGCATTCTAGTGAGCATAATTAACCGTTACAAAGCTTCGGGTTTGTCAAAAGGTCACTCAGAGGTATATCTTTAAACATGTTGACACGTTTAACCCCTGTAGTTTGTAATCTATCACTTTTAGCTTCGTATGATCCATGATTTATTCGTTTGATGTCATAAACATCATGTAGGGTTATTATGAAGTATATTTATTCACTGTTGACATTTAGAACCCGTATAATCACATACTTTCCATGTTTGTCAACTTTAGTCCTTTTATAACTTTCTTTCACACGTTCAAACTTTATGACACGTGTCAACACATTATAGGACGTGAATTTTCGAGGTGTTACATCCTCACCCCCTTAAAATAAATCTCGACCCGAGATTTACTGAAACAAATGAGGGTACTTTTCTTTCATGGTGGATTCAACCTCCCATGTGTATTCGGGACCTCGACAGTCATCCCATTTGACCTTTATGATAGGTACATGTATCCTTTGGAGCTTCTAATCCTGTCGATCCTCAATCGATACAGGTTGCTCCTCATATCATAAATATGTATGTCATTATGTGATAGTGTTTCTTGACTTATTGGCGAAACACGTCCTTAAATCATTAGGGTGGGGTGCATTGCGCATTCCACCGAGCTCCTAAATTAGGTCTTAGCTCGTAAGCTATTTAGTCTTGATACATTCGAATCCTTCGAATGTCTTTATATATTCCGGGCTTAACTAATCTGAAAATTACTACTCGGCACACCCTTCTAGGGTGTTATCTTTTGTTGAACCTTATCTTTTAACCAGAACTTAGGAGGGTTGCTATTTTCATAAATCCTTGATTTTTCTGCCGAATACTGGCATCTTACAGATGATTATGAATTTGCGTGATCTTATTTGTTGTTTCTTATGCAACCTTCAGATCCTGATAATTGGACTTACCAATCTATTATCCAAACAATGGATGTTTAACATTCCATCTATACTAGGTCTTCAAGGGAGCAACCTTAATACCTACATATCAATTATTATAGAAAAGCTTAGTTTAAGGTGAGAGGGTTATCCAACCATTGCTTAACTAATTTTAAGGAATAGCTAGTCCTTGTCGTTAGTCGAACAAGTCGACGATTCAGGGCAGCTGTTGGCAAATTCTTAATCATTGCCTAATTAGGGTCGCGGTAAATAATGCATAAACAAAATGAACCGTCTTTCTTATTTAACAATATTAAACTATCGAAGTATCGAGCTAGGCTATATGAATCTCCTATCTTAAAATTTACTTAATCAGGTTTTCGGTTCTCCCAATGATGGTACTAGCCGTCTTGGAGATTTCATAATAATACAGCCTTAATGGGATATAAATCTTAACGCTACTGCCTCTTGGGAGGTAAACATGGTAGTCTTAGGAGAAGCTAATCAAGGTACAAGGAGATTATTGAGATTCCCATATCTCAGGCTCCATTTCACTCATCAACGCTTGTGTCTAATAAGTGACACATTTATGTTACGAGTTCACATATTTCTTTACCAGGGAATATTTATTTGGACAATTCCATTCTGGGTATCTTCTTTGAATACCATTAGTTGACTTTAGTACCATATGACCATTGGGATATCTTTGTGGTTCCATGTATTAAACCTCCATACTGATCAGGCATGGAAGCAATCTATGGAACTTATTAAGATACATCAATTTTCATACGGCGGTTTTGTCGTACTATTTGGTATTCGTAATCAATAAAGATTAGATAGATATCAACTATATGTGCTTATATTTAATCAGAATGGAAATTTTCACAAACTAGGCACCTAGCTCGGTTGGCTAGGCGCGCGAAAGGGTGCGGCCTAGACCCAGGTTCGATTCCGGGGACGGCCAATTCCACCATTTTTTTATGTTTAATATTAATTAATCGTACGGATACATGTAATTATGAGGGTTGTCTCATAAGGAGCCTTGATAATTAATCGCTTCTTATCACCCACAATATGGGCTTGATTTTTAAGGTAACCAATCGATTTTTATCACTATATTGAGTCCTTATATTTAACGGAACTAGGACATCGAAAAACTGATTCCTAATGGATATAATAATGCTGAAGCAGTCTCTGAGGTATACAGGCTTCTTACTGAACTTACGTTGCTTTTTATTAGGCCTGTACTTGCTCTCTTTCCCAGATTTCTGGGAGTTATCCTCTTTCTTTGGTTCATCCTTCATATTTGAAGTGTGAACATAGCTCTCCTCATGAGCAATTAAACATGGTTTTTGAATGAGATTTAGAGCGAGAAGCATTCGGCTCTTTGGATTGTCTCATGACCTTTTCCCATGATCCCTCCAACTGCTGCGTCAACCACAGCCTGGAGATTAACTCCATTAGTATTGAGGTTTACGTTTGTAGTTTTTTTTTTTTTAACATTCGTCGCATTATCAATGGCGCGATTGACGGTTGTCTTATCCGAGTTTATCATACTCGAGATTTTGTTCCTATTACCAGGTGAATCCTTTACTTAGTTGTAATCCAACATCTGCTATTCATTACCCTGATGGCCTTAACATATACTAACCATTGTTTCATCAAACTATACTGGCCAATAAGGAATTATCATTCTTAATGAATGTTATTTTAAAAATATATCAATATCACTTAGCCTAGGTCACAAAAGACCATCAATGGCATTTAAGGGTTGGACCTAGTCCATCACCTCTTTGACAGGGGATCAAAATGTCACATCTGTCTTTAATATACTGATGAATTTGGATAGTTTGAAAGTTTGCCATAAGGGTATCAGAAAAGAGTGATTTCTAATAGATATTAAATATCAATATAGGATTTGTTGGAGCATTTTCTAAAGTATCATCGGTCAATTTCTACCTCGCATTAAGTGACCGGAGTCTTAATCAGGCGGAGACAATAGTTCTCAACATTTATCATTCATTATATAGTCATATGTGCCAGTATCAAATAAAATTCATGCATAAACTGTTTGATATGAAAAGGTATCTGCTATATAGTTATCATTCTGCATCATCTCCTTGGCGTTCGTATGGAAGACTCATGCGTTTGCTTTCTTGGCCTCTTCAGTCTTCTTTGCGTACTTAGGGCAGTTGGTCTTTATGTGCCCCTTCTCATTGCAATTGTAGCAGGTGGCATCTTTAATCTTCCTGCATTCAACAGTCTTGTGCTCCTTAGACTTGCATAACCCACATGCAGGTGATTCAGACTTAGAATTGGATTCAAGTCTGCACTTTCCAAAGTGGCGTCTTTGACAAGTCGTGCACTTTGGCTTCTCCTCTGTTCGATGACTGTTCCTTCCAAACCCAGACTTCTTAGAATCAGTGTTTCCCTTGTGCTTCTTCTCTGACCCTCGTGAGTTATCATCCTCACGATTCCTCTTACTTTCTTCAGATTTCTTTAGCGATCTCAATCTGACCGCATCTAAAGTAAGGGATAAGGAAATGTCAGCTACTGATCTAAAAGTCGCTGGCCGAGAAGCTTTTACGCTTGCCTTGATCTCGGGGGCTAAACCACCGATAAAACGAGCTATCCGTTTTGGTTCCGGGGTTACCAGGTATGGAACCAACCGAGACATAGTGTTGAAGCTCGTTAGGTAAGCTTGACAGTCGAGGTTTGTCATCGCCAAGGATAGAAAATCGGACTCTATCTTCTCCACCTCATGCTGAGGGCAGAAATTTTCCCTGATAAGGGTAACAAATTGATCCCACGACATATTGTACAGTGGGATTTTCCCGGTAGCTTGAATCAGAGATCTCCACCATGCTAAAGCTTCACCCTTGAAAGACTGCGACACAAACTTGACCACGTCTCGCTCAGCGCATCCGCTGATATCAACAACCGTATCCATCTCATCCAGCCATGTCATACAATCGATGGCTCCTTTCTCCCCAGTGAAATCCCGGGGTTTGCAGGAAACGAAATATTTATAGGAGCAACCATTAGCAAGGGGTCCTTTATTCAGTATGACCTGCTGAGATGGAGCACTGTGGTTTGAGGAGTGTCGGTCATCATTTTTCTTCGGGTCGTCGTTATTGGACGGTGGCTTTGAAGGCTGTGTAGATAGGGTCCTACTACGAGTCCCACTATACTCATCATACTGCCTTTCCAAAGCCTGTGTAACTGCGCCGTCTATGATCGCTTTTAATTCCGCACCAGTTAGATTAATTCGGGCGTCATTATTAACCTCCGCTGGATGACTATTACCCTCGTCTGAGTTAGCCATTACAATTGAACTGTTGCAGCAAACAAGGACAATAGTTTATTTGGGAGTTTATTATGGAATTGCCCCTTAGGGTAATTCATTAACCATGGTAAACATAGACCATATTTGGTTAATTTATTAATCAAATTTATTTAGGATTTCTATAATAATTTATCCTAATTATAAAACAGTAACAGTCTTATTCGTGGCACCAAAGGCCTAGTCACATGGACAATTATAAATTATATGCTAGGATTTCAGAGAATCGAAGCATTTGAGGTTTGAACCAACATTCATTACCTTTCCTTGACAGGGAGTTGTAGGCTACCACTGTCTTTAGTCCCAGAGGACGTTAATTATAGCCCGTGGGCACTTCATCCATAAGGGATGATTATATAAATAAGGGATTTTAGAATAACAAAAAAAAAAACGACTTATGTGATTTTATCGCATCACACTTTGTCAAGCATGTTAATATGCTTTCAAATGTTTAATAAGGATTTGAATCTCTTGAATAGGTTCTACCATCTTGGCCTTGTCTGCAGTGACACTTAAGCTAGGTTTTACCCTTTAGATTCTTTTTAATAATTAACGCAGAAAAATTTCTAAATTGAACTGTTAACAAGGATCTGAATCTAATTGTGGAACTACCATCTTGGCCCTGTCTTAATGTGACGTATGGCTAGGTCTCGTCCTTTTTTTTTAGATTTTGCCATTTTATTATAATGGTAGATCTTATAATATAGGAATGATATTTTTAAACATAATCGTTCCTTTAAAATTTAAACAAGTATATGGTTGCCCTAAACGGGACTTCTGATAATATGACTTGCCCATGCAAAGGCTAATCAGAAAAATAACAAGGAAGTAATTAAAAGACAATGAAACGAATTTGGATTTGTCTTATGTTCTTGTCTAGACTCAAGAATGTGCAATTGTGTAACTGAGATTAAACGAAAAAGGCTAGCGTTTAATTCACCCAGTGTTGGCTCTGATACCAACCTGTCACACCCCGACTTAACACGTGTCACCGGTGGGCCCGGTGGGGAGTATCGTGACGTGGTTGGCAACACAATAGTCAAACAACACAATTATATAAATGCACAGCTGAAGCAAAAGATAAATATTATTACATTCCGAATATAAAGTAATATCCAGTATTACAACGGAAAGTAAAGGATCCACATGCGGATCTTTAAACATATCATTTGTTCAACAAACTTTAGACGCCTAGAACTTGCAAGATTCCTTATTAGCGCCCTGAGCTTCCAGCCAATTTCGTTCAGTACCTGTCACTTATCATTTTTGGAAAATACGTCAGTTTTCACTGGTAAATACACTCAACTGACTCATTTGAAAAGAGTTTAAGAAAATTGATTTGGATGCACGTGGCACAAAAATATCTTTTATAATTTGATTAAAATGCACAGAGGCAAAATTAACCTTTTATACTCGGGAAAATTATTTGTATATAATCTTGTATACAGTTTTACTTATTTGTCGTCCGTTAGGGCCGGTTTGTAGGGCCGGACTAGATTAACTGACACGCCACAGGTATAATGCCCACAGGCTATCATCCTCTAAGTGGATTACCAGTTCCGGTATAATGCCCACAAGGATGATACCTCGGAGTGGATTACCAGTTTTTACATAATGCAGCTGTCAGGTGTATGCCTACACCCCGTGCTTAGGTCGTGGCCATTTCGTAAAATGATGCCAAGGATATCCGGGACATGGTCATTAACCCCCAAAGGCCATACACCAAATAATACATATTAAACGGGTTGTAAGTACATCAATCTCAATACGATTTAAATAACTACACACCCGACCAAGCGGTACTTTTATAGTGCCGTATCCCAAGCCCGTATAGGGAAAATAAGTTAAGAGTATTTACCTGAGCTAGCTCCTGTCTTAAATAGCAAGAATCTAATAACTCAGCCGTATTCACTTAAGTAAGCGTAGGTACCATTTACCGTAAGGCTCTAGTCTGGAATGATGGTATAAATAACTTATTAGAATGCTAACGGGTCTTTAATTAAGCCTAAGCTTAGACCGGTTAGTCTTATAGGAAGATACGGTTCGTACGCACGATTTAGCGAAGACCAGAATAGAATGTGATTTAAACCCGACATGTTCAGAGACTTGTCTTATATGGGTATTTCATACACATTCTGGACTTTGAGATAAAACCAATAGGGTTTGACCCGTTTCGGCTAATTTATGTAAACTTGTTACATAAACCGAACCGTACGCGTAATAAGCGTGACGGGTATTCATGAGAGCTATACACAGGTTTCCTAAGTTAATTATGTCTCAAATATGTTGTGACATCAGTAGGATGTCTTTCATTATGCCCGAAACGTATTTAAACACAAACTAGGCCCCGTAGGGGTAGTTTGGTCATTTAAAAGTTTATAAAAGAGTTTAAGTAACAAGCTGAGTTACAGGTCTGATGTAAACAGAAAATATGCTCAATTTACTAAGTTATATCAGTAGGATAAAGTATATATGTGAAATTTATCAATTATAACCAAACTATGCCCCGTAGGGGTATTTTGGTAATTTCACATAAGCCGAAAAGCTCAAAACCGAAGTCTGAGTTAATCAACCTTTGCTTACTGTTAAAACATTCTAATTTGCCTAAAATATCAGTAGGTATCAACCCGGGTATGTTCAATATAATTTTAATACATATTATGCGTTAAAAACGCTTAATAAGGCGATTAAAGGCCATTTCCGGGTTCGATACTTAAATCTGATATTTCTATATTTCCAGAAGGCTTAAAATAATTTATTTATCATATGTGATCAGTAGAAAAAGGTTTGGAGTCGTTTAGATATGTAAAACTCATTTTATGGCCCGTAAGGGCAAAACCGACAATTACCGGATTAAGCCTACGACCATGAGTTATGCTCAGCCTAAAATTAATTAAAAATCTTCAAAAATCCCAAAATACTATATTACATCAGTGGGTATTAAGTTTGATACCAAAAGTAGGCTTAACTAAGCTATACGCTAATTACGCCGTTTAATTAACATAAAACCTTCAATTTGCGATATTGAGCATAACTCTCAATCTACACCTCAAACTGATGTCAAACTTTGCATACAAGTTTATATATCAGTAATTTAAGTTTCTACTCTTTTACATTTCCAAAAATCACGTTTTAAGTTAATAAGGCATAATGGTCAACATATGAGCAATTAACGGAAATATGCATGTTAATTGGACAACTAATGGACCAAGGTGTACAATCACAGAGGGTTGTACTAACATGTAACCTAGTCCAATTAAAGCTCTGAGGCATTTCTAAAACATGCCTAAACGGGTCAGAACTGAAAGTCAAAGTGAAAGTCAAACTATGTGACTTTCGGTTCCGAACCGGGTATTTACAGGAAATTGTCGGGTTGAACATGTTTAGACATGTTCTTACACTTATTACCAAGTTATAACAATGATCCAACAGGTTATATATGTTCTATATTGCTAATTATGCATAAATTAGAATTTAAGGATCCTGTTGACTTTTTCTTAACAAGTTTGACCCGACATTTGACCTAGTTAGAGTGGGAATCAGGGAGAACCCTTTTGAGGGTTTATTACCCACATAATTACCAACTTATAACTACTTTCACTTCGACTAATCACTGGACCATTAGTGATTAATCTTAAAGTCAACCGTTAATTACGACGGTTTGACTTTTAAGCTAAAACTAAGCGAAAACTTAATTAAGAAAGGATTAGAACACTTACCGAAGTCCTAAGCTTGATTAGGAAGGACTTGGGTTTGCTTTGAAGCTCCAGAAGGCTCCTCAATTGCAGAATGAAGGTGTGAGGAATGAGTTGCAACTTCATGCCTTTATATAGTGTTCTTAATCACCATAAGAAGTTGACACACAAGTCTACAAGTGCCCACAAATCTTTTACATGTGTCCCTAAGTGTTTAGGGGTTGTTTTGGGGCTAAGGGAGATGAGGAAAATGGATCAAAGATCAGTTGCAACGTTTAAGACAGCCAACAGCCAATCTGCTGCATCTGGGCATCCCTTGCGCACCGTAACGGTATTGGTGTTGAGGTGCGCAAGGCTTCTGATCAGCCTTCACATTTTCTATTTCTTGCATAAATGACTCTTGGCCCTTCCGAAAGGTCAAGTAACCTTTATATATTGCAATTTAACCCCTTATTCTTTAACTACAAGGGCTTTAGGACTTGTACCCACTTTATTTGGTCCTTGATTACTCGGTTATTACCCGAAAAGTCCTAACTTTTAATGTTAACACTTTAACCCCTCGCACACGAGTTTGATCATAACTTTCTCATACGACAACGAAACTTTATGAAATTTATATCGTGCATTCTAGTGAGCATAATTAACCGTTACAAAGCTTCGGGTTTGTCAAAAGGTCACTCAGAGGTATATCTTTAAACATGTTGACACGTTTAACCCCTGTAGTTTGTAATCTCTCACTTTTAGCTTCGTATGATCCATGATTTATTCGTTTGATGTCATAAACATCATGTAGGGTTATTATGAAGTATATTTATTCACTGTTGACATTTAGAACCCGTATAATCACATACTTTCCATGTTTGTCAACTTTAGTCCTTTTATAACTTTCTTTCACACGTTCAAACTTTATGACACGTGTCAACACATTATAGGACGTGAATTTTCGAGGTGTTACATAATATGTGTTTAAAATGCGTTGAAAATATAGTTTAACCCACAGCGTTAATCAAATCTCGAGAGTACAAGCGTTTAAGAAAGAAATGATAGCGACAGGTAACGATCCGAAAAGTCGGGTTGTTACAGCCTCCCCTACTTTAGGAAATTTCGTCCCGAAATTAAGGAGTAGGCGTAACAAAGAGTTGTGGATATTTAGCTTTCATATCACTTTAGAGTTCCCAAGTGAACTCGGCGCCGCGGTTGCCTTCCCAGCGAACCTTCACTATGGGAATGCGAGAGCGTCGAAGCTTCTTGGTCTCTCGATCCATGATTTCTACAGGCTTTTCCACAAAGTGTAGGGTCTCGTTAACTTGCAAATCTTCGATAGGTACGTGAAGATTTTCTTCAGCTAGGCACTTCTTGAGGTTTGAGACGTGGAAAGTCGGATGTACGTTGCTGAGTTCAACCAGTAATTCGAGTCGATAGGCCACTTTGCCAATTCTTTCCAGAATCTTAAAGGGACCCACGTATCGTGGCGCTAGCTTTCCTTTCTTTCCAAATCGGATCACCCCCTTCCAAGGTGAAACCTTTAAGAGTACGTGATCACCAACTTCGAATTCAAGGGGCTTGCGGCGCTTATCGGCGTAGCTCTTTTGACGACTCCGAGCTTTCAAGAGATTGTCTCTTATCTTGAGGATCTTGTCAGTCGTTTCTTGTAGTAACTCGGGACCGGTGATTTGTGCGTCTCCGATCTCGTGCCATACAATAGGCGATCGACATTTTCTACCATATAATGCCTCAAAGGTTGCCATTTGAATACTAGCGTGATAACTGTTATTGTACGAGAATTCTACTAAAGGTAAATGCGAATCATAGTTACCACCAAAATCTATAACGCACGAACGAAGAATATCTTCAAGGGTGCGGATCGTGCGCTCAGTCTGACCGTCGGTCAGGGTATGAAATACGGTACTGAGATTAAGAGTCGTACCGAGAGAGGCTTGGAATGTCTCCCAGAGACGCGAGGTAAATCGACCATCACGGTCAGAGATGATCTCACGAGGCATCCCGTGTCGACAAATGACTTCGTCTGTATAGATTCGTGCTAATCGTTCTACCTTGAAGTCTTCTCGTATCGGTATAAAGTGGCCAGATTTCGTAAGACTATCAATGATAACCCAAATGCTATCGTGACCTGAAGGAGTGCGAGGGAGTTTTGTAATAAAGTCCATGGCTATACTCTTCCATTTCCACATCGGGATCTCGGGTTGTTCGAGTAAGCCAGAGGGTCGTTGGTGTTCGGCCTTAACTTTCAAGTAAGTTAGGCATTTCGAAACATAGAGAGCGATATCCTTCTTCATTCCCGGCCACCAATACCTGGAGCGAAGGTCTTGGTACATCTTGTCGGCACCAGGATGAATGGAATATCGGGACTTGTGGGCTTCAGTCAGCAATATCTCCCGAAGGTTATTACGACTGGGGATCCAAATGCGGTCAAGATAATGAAAAATACCATTCAGTTTATTCACTGACTGGTTTTCGGTTCCACAGATTCTTTCTTCCTTCAAAGTGTTCTCGAGAAAACAAGCGTGTTGAGCGTCGCGAATGAGGGCTTCGAGGTTGTGCTGGGCTTGGACATTACGAACACTGTGTAGATAGCTTAGTCGGCTAAGAGCGTCAGCAACGACGTTTGCCTTGCCTGGGTGGTAGTCTATCTTGCAATCATAATCGTTGAGAAGTTCAACCCATCTGCGTTGGCGCATATTTAGCTCTTTTTGGTTCAAGATGTGTTGTAGGCTCTTATGGTCGGTGAAGACCGTACACTTGGTACCATACAGGTAGTGTCGCCATATCTTTAACGCAAAAACAACTGCACAAAGTTCAACATCGTGGGTAGTGTAGTTCTTCTCGTGGACCTTGAGTTGTTGAGACGCGTACGCGATAACCTTGTCTCGTTGCATAAGAACACAACCAAAACCTAGGTTAGAGGCATCGCAATAAACAACAAAGTCATCGTTTTCGTCGGGTAGGGCGAGAACGGGAGCGTTGCAAAGCATACACTTGAGAGTTTGAAAGGCATCCTCTTGTTCGGTTCCCCAAACAAAAGGCGTGTCTTTATGTGTCAAGGCAGTGAGAGGAACGATGATTTTAGAGAATTCAGCTATAAATCGACGGTAATAACCAGCCAATCCGAGAAAAGAACGAACTTCAGACGAAGATTTCGGTGTAATCCAACTCTTGACGGCTTCTATCTTCGCGGGATCGACGTGAATTCCTTGACTGTTAACGATATGACCGAGGAATTGAACCCCCTCGAGCCAAAATTAACACTTGGAGAACTTGGCGTAGAGGCGATTCCCTTAGAGAAGCTCGAGAACCAAACGAATATGTTGCGCATGTTCGGCCCTCGACTTCAAATAGATGAGGATATCATCGATAAACACAATAACGAAACGGTCCAAGAAGGGTTTACACACACGGTTCATCAAATCCATGAAGACCGCAGGTGCGTTTGTAAGACGAAAAGGCATGACCACGAATTCGTAATGGCCATAACGGGTACGGAAAGCGTTTTTCGGAATATCTTGCTCCTGAATACGCAACCGATGATAACCAGAACGTAGGTCGATCTTCGAGAAACACATAGCGCCTTGCAGTTGATCAAATAAATCGTCGATTCGGGGTAGAGGGTAGTGATTCTTGATAGTAAGCTTGTTGAGTTCCCTATAATCGATGCACATTCGGAACGATCCATCCTTCTTTTTCACGAAAAGGACGGGTGTGACCCATGGCGATGTGTTAGGGCGTATGAAGCCTTTATCAAGTAACTCCTGTAGTTGGCTAGAAAGTTCATGCATTTCAGACGGTGCGAGGCGATAAAGAGCTTTAGCGACAAGGTTAGCTCTAGGAATGAGGTCGATACGAAAGTCGATATCTCGGGTAGGGGGTAGACCGGGTAAATCGTCAGGAAAGACATTAGGAAAATCACGAACCACAAGTACCTTTTCTAGCGGCTTCTTTTCCTCCTACACTACTACAATGTGGGCTACGAAAGCCAAGTATTCCTTGCGGAGATACATTCTCGCTTAAATGCACGACATAAGTTTCAGTTCTTTCGAGGATACTTCGCCATAAACACATAATTGATCACCGTTTGAGAGGGAGAAACGAGTCATCTTTTCGAAACAAACGACTTCGGCATGATTTTCACGAAGAAAGTCCATGCCTACTATGATATCGAAACTACCAAGTTGCATAGGAACGAGATCAATAGGGAAAATGTGATTGTTGAGCTCGAGAGTACAATCACGGAGAATATAACTGACGGTGATGGTTCTTCCGGTGGCAATTTCTATGTCGAAGGTCGTTGGGAGGTTAGCGTGTTTACGTTTTAGGAGCTTTTCGAATTCAAACAACACAAAACAGTTATCGGCTCCAGTATCAAATAAACATGAAGCGTAAATACCGTTAACAAGGAACATACCATTGACAACATTGTTGTCAGTCTGAGCCTGGCGGACGTTGATATTGAAAGTTCTTCTGCGGGCTGCTTGTTGTGGCTGCTGCTGCTAAGGCTGTTGTTGCTGCTGTTGTTGCTATGGTGGTTGTTGTTGCTGCGGTTCTTGTTTCACAACACGCATAGGGCAGACATTAGCAAAATAATTCGGGTCACCACAAGTGTAGCAGGTTCGAGTATTAGCAACGGGTGCTGGAACTGCTGGGTTACCCTGAATAGCAAGAGGTTGAGTTGGTGGTGCTGGAAAAGCTTGAGTAGCCTGCTGACGTGGGCCTGAATGGCAGTGTGCGGTGAAGTGCCCATAGATGTTGCAGTTTGCAAGAAACGACAATTGACCCTTATCGCACGCTTGGCAGGCAGTGCGCTGGTAACAACAACTTGACTATTCTGGTTGTTGGCTTTTGTACGGGGACTGCGTTGAGTGGAGTTGAGTTGAGTTGCGGTAGTAGCATAGTTCTTGTTGTTGTTGTTGTTCTTTCGCTTGCGGCTCTGGCGTGAAGACTTTGAACCTTGAGATGCTGCATTGTCGGTGCTGGGAGTTGCGGTTGCTTGATTGAGACTCTTGGTCGAGGTTTTGAAAGCTCCAACCAAGACTCGTTTATCGTTGATCTCGGCTGCTAGCTGATAAGTTTCCTCAATAGTAGCAGGTCTCGCTGCTTGAACAAAGTCAGCTACACAATCGGGAAGAGCGCGAATATACTTCTTGATAGTCTTATCAGGCGTGACCACCTGACTAGGGCAGATAATACTCAACTGCTTGAAACGAGCGATGAGACCAGCGTTGTCACCTCCTTCCTGCTTGATGTGCAAGAATTCATTCTCTAGTTTCTGGACTTCGTGAGGAGGACAGAACTCCTTCATCATGAGCTCCCTGAGCTCCTCCCATGAGAGGCCATAAGATGCATCGTTATCGCGCCTGTTACGCTCAGCAGTCCACCAATCCAACGCCCTGGACTGAAAGACTCCAAGAGCATTCACATTGCGGAGATTTTCTGGACACCCGCTTTGCCTGAAGGTGACCTCAATCGAGTCAAACCACTGAAACATTGCATTGGGTCCATCTTCACTAGTGAAGTTTGCAGGACCATAAGCTTTGAATTGTTTGAAGCTGAAGGGAGTTCGAGGTGCTTCATTTTTCGATTCAACGGAAGATTTGCTATTGACCTCATTGATTTCACTGACAATCTGAGGTATGACATTGGCCATTTCCTTGGCCACAAGTGAAGCAATACGCTTGTCAGTATGGTTTCGTCGAACAGCACGGTGGGTGTGAGATCCAAATGACGACATTGTTGAGTGCAAGTTCTGCAGCAGACGTCGTCATATGAATTAGACAAGATTTGATTATATCGGGTTTTTGTTTGAAAAGTTCAGCGTTTAATCGACCCTTCACTTATTATTATTATTATTATTATTATTATTATTATTATTATTATTATTATTATTATTATGTAAAGCTCAGGAACACGTAGGCACATAAACACGTAGGCATATAGGCACATATTCCACATAAGCACGTATACACATAAGCACAAAGCACGTATGAGCAGAAAATCCATGTAAGCACATATTTTGCACGTATTCACCTACATATTTTGCACGTATTCACCTATCTTTCAAGGGCGTGTAGCGCGTTCGAGAGTTGCGAGCGATAGCTAGTAGCGTAAGCGATGAGTCCAGCATACGAGAGTTCTTAGTTTGTTTACGATTAGTTAACGTTTTAGATTAAAGGGGTTGTGCGGGTTGTGCGCGTTTTGCGGAGCGAGAAGCGTTAAATCAAAACTATCAATGTAGAGTTCAGGTATCCCAATCTAAAACACAAGACCATAATAAAAGCGATGACGCGTAAAATTGGTGATTGCAGGCTAGAAATCAGAGGGAGTGTCCTGGGTGTTAGACATCGATTACCCAAAGTAATTCAACTATCCCCAACAAACTCAAGTGCACGCTTTGGCCTAATAGACTGTGCTCTCGCCGAAACACGGTGAACGACACCCATCCTTCCAGTTACTACGTGACTCAAGTCGTTGGAACGGTCGAGACTTTGGTGAGATTCGTAAAATCAAAGTAGGGAGTGGAACGTGTCATTGAGGTGCGGGTTTCACCCCTAACTTAACAACTTTGCTCCTAATGGTGGTAAAACCACGAGATAGAGATGGAGATTTTTCATCGAGGTATGGATGTCACTCCTAACTCAACGAAGGATTCTCGTGCTGAGAGTAAAAATACGTGGATTGAGCGATCTTATCGGGAGTTCTTGGTTTTCACACCTATTCCCGACACAATCACTCATGTGTATCGTCTTAGCCTTAGGAAAGGCGAAATAGTTTTCAACTTTAGGAAAGGTCGCCTTTGTACGAAGCCGTAGTATGCGGGTTCGTACGAAGATGTAGTTTTCGCTAGTTCGAATGAGAGTATCAAAAGTGGGCTCGTACGAAACCCTTACTAGGTTCGTACGAAGCTGGTATGTTCGTACTTAGACTATAGACTAAGTCAATTCTACACGACTCGACCTAATTCCCTATAGTTATGGCTCTGATACCAATCTGTCACACCCTAACCGACGGCGGAATCATCGGGGCGTGGCACTGAGTGAAACAGATTATTCAAGAGAATCCACAACAACTATTATGTGACAATATTTATAAGGTTTAATATCCCATACTATTAAACAAATAAAGCAAAAACAGTCATTACAGATATTCAGTCTCAAAAACAAAATCCGTTCCGACAACTCAGATTTTATTTGGTGAGTTTCTAGACTTCCTAACTTGATTTCAGCATAACATCCAATCAACCTGTCACATACGTTAAAATAAAAGTCAATACATAAAGTAAAGGTGAGTACACAAGTTTGCATAGATAATAGTATAAAAAGCGTTTACGCATAATCAGCATGTAACACGTAACGGGCGAAGCAAGTAACTATCAATATTGATACAACCTAACCACGAGACTGCGTTGTAGAGTATGCGTGACACATGTTCACCGAAGCGAACACGTGAAGTAAAGTAATTTGATCCCTAGCAACCCCTGTCACACAGGTGCTGAGTCAAAACTATAGTACTATCGTTGCTAGAGGCGGTCTAGCGTAACACTGTATAAGCATGGTAACAAGCATTCAACAAATCACGTATAGCATGCGGGAGCTGTTAGCGTTTATAAAGTGTTTGCGTTGTGTGTTGTGTTTTGATCGAGAACGTATGTAACACCCAAAAGTGCGTTAAATGAAAATGGGTTTGAGTATACTCACAGTGTGTGTTTAGCAAGTAAACACAATCTGGATTGGATTGAAGGGAGGGCCGGATCAACCTGCATACGGGAAACAGAATCATAAGTCTTCCATGTGCTGACAAGGTCGAAATCAGAGTGTCGAGTGGGGTAAAATGCGGGTTAAGCGTTCAACAGTCTATCCGAACGGATGGGTCTAGTCCATCTGGGAGGATGGGTTCCATCCGGACGGATGGCCATTCGGGCGGATAATCTGTGGTTGTTTGTGAACTGTTAAAGTTTTTGAAGTTTTGATACAACGGATATTATCAGGGTCAGGTCATCCGGACGAATGGGTTCCATCCGGACGGATGGTCATTCGGGCGGATGGTCTATGGTTGAAGTTCTTGTAAAACTTTTCTCAAACAACAGTTTTGGTTAACGGAGACTGACATGTTGACGGATTCGAACAATGGAAAACACCAAGCCAAGTCCACTTGGACGGATGGGCCATGCCCATTCGATCTGATGTTCTGTTCTTGATGAAGATTCATGTTTGACCCATTAATCGGTCCATCTCTTTGGTGGAAATCAGTTCTCGGGTTGGCTCTTGACTATGGAACGAGTCGAGAGTCTGACAGAGTCCCGTTTCTACCCATATTGTGTAAAATCCGAAGGAAAGTTCAAGAAAATAGTTGAGAAACATTGAAATCTTTCATAACTTGATCCCATCTCGAGTGAATGATGCTCCACAATAGTTTACCTAAGCAAAATGAGTGGAAACCACCTTCGAAAT
The DNA here is from genome assembly GCA_030545235.1 of Helianthus tuberosus. Lineage (NCBI taxonomy): Eukaryota > Viridiplantae > Streptophyta > Magnoliopsida > Asterales > Asteraceae > Helianthus > Helianthus tuberosus. The sequence continues at coordinate 85,447,663 of CM060364.1, read as the reverse complement.
GGCTGAATTCAATGGTTTTTGAGAAAAAGTTAAAGTGTGTGTGTGTGAGTGTGATTTTGATGAAGAAGATGGAGTAGAAGTAAATAGAGATGAAGATTTGGGAGAAAAAGCTTACAAAATGGCCTTGAATCGCGTTTGAGACTTGGGGAGCGGATGGGAGTGTCAAAGTGTTGAAATGAGGGTGTACGACGGGTATTTATAGAGGTGGGCGAGGGTTAAGTCGGTGTGCGAGTGGCAGTGTCCGGATGGTTCCATCTGGGCAGATGGCCATTCGGACGGCCGAGTTGTGTTTTTTAGTTTTCCAACTTTGGTTCGTTTATTAAGCGTTGTGTTGCGTTTAATCGAGTTGCGAGTGAGCGTTCGAGCGTATAAGCGTTGCGTTGATAACCACATAACATTCTAAACAAGTAATCACACAAATAACACACATAAAATAATTAAATCTACGTTTCGAGTCAGTTTGCGTTGCGATAAGCGTTTAAGTATCAAGTGTGGTAAATAGCGTTTAATTGCGACAATCGTGATTAAGTAAGCGTTGTAATATGTGTTTAAAATGCGTTGAAAATATAGTTTAACCCACAGCGTTAATAAAATCTCGAGAGTACAAGCGTTTAAGAAAGAAATGACAGCGACAGGTAACGATCCGAAAAGTCGGGTTGTTACAATAGACGTGGTCCGCAGGCTGCAAACATTTTACCTCTTAAAAAAACAAATTGCACCTAATACAACTAGAGTTGTGATTTAGAACTTTTGTAGTATATGATACAATTTAGTTGGACGTTTAATTGATTATGTTATGTCTTTCGTTCTTTCTGTTGATATCCTAGAGAGATAAAAATCGAGAGGGAGAAAGGAAAGTCGGAAGATATAGAGAGAAAAAGTTTAACAGGAGAAGAGAAAGTAGCTGAGGAGGACCGACGAACTTGTCACACCCCAACCGATGGCGGAAACATTAGAGCGAAATGAAACGAGATTGTTCGAGACTTTATAACATACCATTTGTGGAAATAATTAAAAACAACAATATTTCATTTCATACTAAACGGAAGTACATTATCTTGAAATGGAAATACAATAATTTCTCTTAAACGTAAGCAAACGAAGAGAAATACAAAACATAGAAATTAAGTGTGTTTCTAAATCCACCTGACGTGACCGTGTCGTCCTGATCAGTCAAAAACCCAATTAAACCTAGGTAGCTAGGGTAAGTCGGGTATCGTATCCACAGAGCAGGTGGTCAGTATCCCACGACCCGTTCGATTAGTTAGACTATTTACAAACAATGTACAACGTGATTATGAAGTTTGCTAATTTTAATTGTTCAATTGATTTTAATAAATCGGAGTGAACCGACAATAGGTATTATCTAAAACACTTGTGATTAACTAAAATACTAACTAGAAAGTTGAAACAAGAAATGAGAAAACGGATCACACCCGGTTCGATAATTGCAAGACCTAGGGTTCCTACATGTTTTAAATTGATTCGGTTGCATATAGTGATTAACGGATTACTATCACGAAGCTTAGGTGCCAATTGCTATCAACGTCATAGACAACGGACCGTAATGCACTTCGTTGCCTCGGACATGTAAATCCTAACCTACGAGAAGGCATAAGTGCACAAATTCATTTCGCAAAGTCATAACTTTATCATCGTTCGACAATTCACAAATTCAATTCAAATGCACGACATTTATCATAAGTTTCAAATACTAAACAATTTGTCACAAAACCAAATTAAAATACAAATGTATAAACCCTAGAAATCTTACAACATCTACACCGGGGTGAAACCGACGAGACTATCCGCTCATTGTTGAAGAGGCGCGATCACAAGCTTGATGAGATAGTGATGAAGACATGATTGGTTCGGTATTGCTAAATGAAGAAAATCGATGATGTTGAGTTCTCAGTTTTCGATCCCCAGATGATAAGTTATAGCCGCTCCTTTTTTTCTTTTTGTTGTGGGCTTATTACGTTCGCCTAAATAATTGAGACTCCCACACAATTTATCTAAATTAAATTCAGCCCAATTAAATATCATGTGTGCGTCCATCCCTCCTTCTGTTCACCATTTTTCTCACAAGCCCACATTTTTGAATTTTATAATATCCATTTAATTCCCCAACTTTGACTTTCGACATATACCTGCAACATATCAAAAGAATATGAACTTAACATGAATCACATATGATTTAATTTAGTTATTACATATAATAAAAAGAAAATATTTCTTAAACTATAATTATACAGCTTTTAGTCTTGGTCGTTGATCATTGATATTTTTATTATCTTTAATTTGATCGTTTTAGCTCGTTTTCTTTTCAACCTATAAGATAACAAAACCGATCAAAGTGGTATCTTTTGTAACAATATCGGTACATTTTTATTATAATTAAAATAAACTAGAGTGTAACTAAAATGTACCGATCACCACCCTAAGTAGATTTCTTTAAGCATCATCATACATCTTCTACAACATGTATTAAAGTATATGTCAACACAAAAGAAATTGTTGTGGGATGATATAGGGTTAGGAGAGGGGGGAAAAATAAAGCGGGATGGGTAAAAAATTTTAAAAAGAAAATGGGATTGATTTTATTGCGTTTCAAGAAATTTAGTTTAACGACTTTCAGGTATCGAATTCGAGAAATTTTGGGGAGCTAGCAAATTTGAGATGGACCACGTGCCGGCAACTGGGAGATCAAGAGGGATGGTCAGCTTATGGGATCCCAATATTTTCAAGGTACATGATTCGATTAAATACCCAAATTTTCTTTTAACATTAGGGACTCTGAAGGGGAGCAATAAAGCTATTAATGTTATAAATGTTTACGCCCCCCAAAAAGATTCCCAAAAGAAATCGTTGCGAGATGACATAGGGGGTCTGTTGGGTAACATTTCGGGGTGGTGGGTGATTTTGGGAGACTTTAACGCGGTTAGGTGCTTGGAAGAAAGGAGAAATTCTAAGTTTAACAAAACTTATGCTTCAAATTTTAATAATTTTATTATTAATAATGGATTAAGAGAATTTGAGATGAAAGGAAGGAAATTTACTTATCACAATGATAATGGTAACAAACAAAGCAAAATAGATAGGTTTTTGGCATGTCAGGTGTTTTTTTCTGAATGGCCGATGGCATGTTTAAGGACGTCATCACTGCCCTATAGTTCTGACTTGTTCAAACAAAAATTTTGGGGCGAAGCCTTTTAGATTTTTTTTAATTCCTGGTTGGATCATAAGGACTTTGATGAGGTGGTTAAGAAGGCGACAGAAAGTTTTATTGGAATTGGAGAAGCCGATGTGCGCTTAATAGAAATTTTTAAAAGGAATAGGGAGGGTATTAAAATATGGAAAAAGGAGGTTTTAGCTAAGGAATGGGAGAAAGAGAGGGTCTTAAGGAGGAACTTGATAAAATAGATGAGAGATCGGAAGTTAAGGAATTATCTGAAGAGGAGGAGTGGATCAAAGCGGAATCTATAAAATATCTTAAGGAATTGGAAGAACTCAAAAATAAAGATCTCAAGCAAAGGGCCAGAATCAAATGGGACTTAGACAGAGATGAAAACTCAGCATTTTTTTCACGGTTACATCAACAGTAGACGGGCTTCAAACAATATCCCAGGCCTCATGATTGACGGGGTTTGGACGACTAAACCGTCTTTAGTAAAAAAAGAGATTATGGGCTTCTTCAAGTTGGCTTTCAAGGAAAAATCCAAAAACAGGCCAAATCTTATTTGCCATAGTATCAAGAAACTCTCGAAGGAGGACGCTACTTACCTGGCAGCCCCTTTTGAGAGAGAGGAGATAAAGAAAGCAGTGCTCGAGTGTTGGGCAGACAAAGCTCCTGGACCAGACGATTTTAACTTCAATTTCATAAAAAGGTACTGGATTTTATTTGATCTTGATTATTATAACTTGCTTGGAGAATTTTACAGTAAAGGTACTATCACGAAAGGATGCAATGCTTCATTCATAACTCTTATTCCAAAAAACAAGGATCCAGTGGGGATGAGAGATTTTCGTCCGATCAACCTTATTGGGGTGATTAGTAAAACTATTTATATGGTTCTTGTTAACCGCCTAAAAAGGTTATAGGTTCGATAATCTCGAAAAATCAAACGACATTTCTTAAAGGCAGGCACATTCTTGACAACCCTTTGATGGTTAATGAGCTTATTTCTTAGATTAAAAAAGTTAACAAAAATGCTTTCCTTTTAAAAATCGATTTTGAAAAGGCTTATGACAACGTATGCTGGGATTTTTTGTTGGATATCATAGGTCAGGTGGGTTTCCCGAATATCTAGTGTAAATGGGTGGAAGGGGTTTTAGCCTCGGCTAGATCCGCGGTGCTAGTGAATGGATCTCCTACTTTTGAATTTAGTTGTTCCAAAGGGATCAGACAGGGAAACCCATTTCCGTTTCTGTTCTTGTTGGTTATGGAAGCTAGGGGTGTGCATGGGTTGGTTTGGGTCGGTTTTGACCAAAAACCATAACCGCGATGTCGGTTATTGGATAACCATAACCATAACCGATCGTGGTTATGGTTATTCGGTTTTGATGGTTATAGCGGGTCGGTTATGGGTGGTTGGTTAACCGTGTATTTAGCTTAACTAAAAATAGCTTAATTTTTTTTTAACATAGAATAAATTGTTATTTGTATATATTAGTATATTACATAGTATTAAAAAAATACATATAATTTATAATATTAATATAAGTTATTATCGAATATCCAAATAAAGTGATATGATACATTCCATAAATTCAAATAAACATTCAACCAAAACCACAATGATATGAAAAACTCATAAGTACTAAAAATCTTCAGTCAAAAGCATAAAATATTAAAAATATGGTGGAAAATTCTAAATCCTACAAAGATTTATAACATGCCTGTTCGGTTTGGTTATGGTGGGGATGGAAAAATGATAACCATAACCGACCTGCTACTTTTGGTTTTCAAAAGAACCATTAACCGACCCACCGGTTTTTTATTTGGTTTGGTTTTTCCGGTTCGGTTTTGTCGGTTAATTCGGTTATGGTTCGGTTAATTCAGTTTTTTCACACCCCTATCAACAAGTATCAACTCACAAGTAGGATAACACAATTCTAATGGCAGTTGTGACTTGCGAAGCAGGCCAATCAAAGCCAACCTTTGAACCAGAGGCTACATGTCTAACATTAACATAACTTGTGTTTTAATGTACCAAAGACATATATCACGGCATTTAGATACGATCAACACCGTTATAACTTCTCACACTTATCTGATTTATTGAAATTATTTATGAGTCGAATATTACTTGTTGGATAATGTTGAGTGATGACGTATGAGCTAGCAGCAGTGGAATATTTCAATAAAAAAAAGTGCAGTAGTGGTAAACATGAGCCGTTGTTTCCTATTCCAGAAAAGTTGTAAAGCGGTGATTATAAGCATTCGACTGCAACAAGACATCAATAAAGCTTTAATCTTTCACTGCAATTATGGTTACTTCTAACTTATTACTTGTCAACTTTCCTTGTTTGTTTGATTGATACCCAACATTACTAACTGTCACACCCCGATATTTCCACGTATTACCGGTGGGCCCGGTGGGGAGTATCGTGACGTAGTTGATATCATCATAGTCAAATAATCACAGTTCATTGCACAGCGGAAGTCTAAAGTAATAATAATACAAACCGATTCGAAAGTATAGTAAAATATTACACAACAGTTGTATATGGATCCACAGGCGGATCTTAAAACAGAAATATAAACTCTGTTCAACATACTTTAGACGTTTAGAACTTGCAAGATTCCTTATTAACGCCCTGAGCTCCCAGCCAATTACGTACAGTACCTGTCACTTAATCTTTTTGGAAAATACGTCAGTTTACACTGGTAAATAAAATTAACTGACTCTTTTGAAAAGTGTTTATGAAAATTGGTTTAAATGCACAAGGCACAAATATTCTTTTATAACTTGGGACAATTATATTAATAACAATCTTGTATCAGATTTAAATGTTTGTCCAACACTTAGGGCCGGTGTTTAAACAACCGATCAAGATTAATCGACACACCACAAATATAAACTCACAAGAAGTTACCTCACAAATGAGTATATCTTTTACATACGCAACAGGCAGGTGTATGCCTACACCCTGTGCTTAAGTTGTGGCCATTTACTCTTTTTAAATGAGCCAAGGATATCCAGAACACGGTCATTAACCCCCAATGTTATTTGTTATCAAGCAATACTGATTAAAACGGGATTATGCAATTTAATCATCTCCGATTAAAAGGTTTCTACACCCGACCAAGCGGTAATAATTTACCATATCCCAAGCCCGCATAAGGGAAAATAAGTTAAAAGTATTTACCCGAGCTAAAATGAAATTTTATTCTCAGCCGTATATTCAAATCAGCAAGTACAAGTACTTCTACCGGGGCTCTCAATTTGGAACGAAGGTTTTATTAACCTATTAGATTCCTAACGGGTCTTATTTGAGTTGTAACTTAGACCAGTTAGTTTTAAGGAAAAGTTTTATGGTTCAAAACGCAAGATTAAGCGAAGACCGGATCATAATATGATTTAGATCCGACAAGTATGAAGACTTGTATATAATTGGTAAACTAAGCACATTCTGGATTTTGAGGTAAAAATGATAAGGTTTGACCCGTTTCGGCTAATTTATGCAAACTAGTTACATAAACCGTACGTAGCGCACATATGCATAACGGGTAACCAAATGAATCATGTACAAGTTCCACAAATTAATATGCTTTAAATATGTTGTGATATCAGTAGGATATCTTCCATTATGCCCAAATCAAATTTAAAACCAATTTAAGCCCTGTAAGGGTATTTTGGTCATTTTAAAGTTTATAAAAGAGGTTCAATAGTAATATGTTGTTCTGGTCTAAAATAATCAGTAAAAATATTTATTTTAATAAGTTATATCAGTAAGATATCATACATATGTGAATTTTATCATTTATAACCAAGCTATGCACCGAAGGGGCATTTTGGTCATTTCACATATGCTATAAGGGTCAAATTTGGAAATCTGAGTTCAAAACTTTTACTTACTATTTAAGTATAAAAATTTATTCATAACATCAGTAGGTAACAAGTCTTATGTTCTAAATATGGTTTTAAACCATACTATGCGCCTAAATCGCATAAAAGTCGGTAATTGACGATATTTGGGTTAAATAAAGAAATCTGAGATTTTGATCAGCCTTTACTGTTTAAAATAATTTGTTTGATGTATAAAATCAGTAGAAAAAGGTTTGATATGTAAAGGATGTGTAAAACTCATTTTATTAGCAAAAAGAGCATAACCGTCAATTACCGAGTCAATGCAAGAACCCAATGTTATGATCAGTTTAAAATTTAACAAAAATTTCTAAAAATCCTTAAATATTATATCTTAACAGTAGGTGACAAGTTTGGTGTCAAAAGTTGGGTTTAAATATGATTTATGCCAAAAATGCCATTTAATTAATAGAAAGCTTTCATTTTACGATATCGCGCATAACTTCTATTTTAGACCACGAACTGATGTCAAATTTTTAGGACATGCTTATAAATCAGTAATAAAGGTTTTTGTCCTCTCACATTTTCAAAAACTCGTTTTAATATCAAAAGGGCATAATGGTCAACGTTTAAGCATTTAACGGAAACATGCAATGAACTAGGATTTTTAAGGAACCATGTTGTATAACCCCAGAGGGTTACACTAACACATAATGTGGTTCTAAAGGAACCCTAAGGCATAACTAAACTAAGCTAAATTGGGTCAGAACTGAAAGTCAAAGCAAAAGTCAACTTTTGCGACTTTCGGTTGCGAACCGAGCCTAAACTCAGAATTGTCGGGTTGAACATGCCTAGACATGTTCAATTAATATTTACCAAGTTATTAAAGTGAAAAAACTGATTTTATTGCCTTTACATCATTAGTTATGAATTTTATTTAAAAACCGACTCGTTTGACCTTTATTTCAATTACTTTGACCCGACAATTAACTAAGCAAACATGGTAATTAGGAGGTGTTCTTTTGAATACCTACCTAATTACGATCATGTAGCCATGTTCGTTGCGAACAATGGCTTGATCGTTTAAAAGTCAAAGCGTTTATCGCAACGCTTGACTTTTTGACTTTCTAAGTCAAATAAAAATAACTAGCCATAAGAGGGCACTTACAAGGGGTCCAAGCAAGGATGAATTTGATCTAGAATACTCAGGTATAAAGCATAAGGCTTCAACTTAGAGCAATTTAGATCAAGTGTGAGAAATGTGAGCAAAACAAGTGGGTATTTATAGGATTTCAAGAACCATTAGGATCGTTCCTCGATAATTGAACTTCGATCTGGACCTAAACATAAGGCATATGGTTTTGGAATACTAGGGGTGTCCAAAACCATCACACGGTATTGAGAAAAGTTACACTTAGGCCCCTGAAATTCAACCTGGGTGCCAAAATGACCTTCCTGCCCAGATGAGGCCGTGGCGTCGCACCACGGCAAAACCATGTAGTGGTGGCGCAGCGCCACCACCTACCAGTGACCAGAAACTTTGCTAAATTGTCAGGTTTGGTCCCTGCAACACCTTTGAGCCATTTTCGATGCGTTTAAACCCCGTTAACCCCATTTATGTAACGCCTCGCTTTTCGAAACTTACCGTAATTAGAAAAGATTTCTTACGGTCCTATTTTTGGAAACTTACATCCGTATTGTATTCGTATTTCGCATCCGTTTTTGTAATTCGTAACAACGATAGTAATAAAATTTATTTATTTCATACGAATTATACTTCATTTATTATTTTTTTATTATTTTTTTTACATACTTAAACATTTAAATCCTTATATACATTTGATGCATACTCGTACCCTTGTAAATGTATGCGTAACTTACTGATGCGTGTGAAGTGTTATATATATTAGGTGTATATTTTAAGCCCTTTTAACACTTATTTTTAGCCAACTTTTAAATTTATAAAACACGATATTTTACTAACACTAAACACACATATGGGCAAGTGCACCCATCGTGAGCGTAGTATAGCGTTGGTAAGATACCGAGGTCGTCCAAGGACACAAGAGCTTTTAGTACCGGTTTATCCTCAACGTCTAATCAAAATAAAAAGTTTAGAAAAATGTTTTAAACTAAGAAAAAGAAAAACTAACTAAAATGCTGAAAATAAAAATAAAAGAAAAACAGATAGACAAGATGGATCACTTGGTTCCGACTCGTATCTAGTATAACCTTTGATTATTTCCGCACTTTTGCACATAATTAAGAGATTATCTTAGTTATTGTAGTAGGCCCCTCTTTTGAAGGTGACGTTACCCTCACCCCAGTAGTTTGAGTCAGCAAGGATACAATCCTAAAAGGGTGGATTATTGGAAGATAATTAATTAAGTTATTAATGCAAATTATGGTAGGCCCCGCTTTTGGCGGTGACGTTACCTTCGGCTAAGTAGTCTGAGTCAGCAGGGATACAGTCCTAAATAGCCGGGTTATAGTATTAATAGTAGTTAACTTATGAGGGGATCAAAGAGTTTGGACCCCCTCCATCCAATACCGTGAAGCATTGAAGGAGGTCCTACTAAATTTGACCCAGGTCCATTGCAGGACCTCTAAACGCTGAACAATGGCAAGACCTTTACCAAACCGTTCCCTTAACCCCCGACCAGGTAGCCAACATACCTCCATATAGACCGTGGAGATATGAATGGTGAAAATCTTTTATTTTATATAGACAGTAAAATAATGCCAAGACACCACGGACAAACGATAAGGAAAGATCACCTTCAATATAAGTAACTAGTTATTAAAGTCATTAATACAAAACCAAATAAAAAGTGCAAAAGATTAGAAATAAAAAGTATTATACTAGACACTTTGTCTTCACCAAGTGATGTAAGAGACTTAGGCAAACATGGCCTTGATTGTCAAGAACTCTTACGATCAATCTTAGATCCCGAGACGACTTACACACTCTATGATGGACAATGGATGATGGTGGTGGATGATGGTGTTATGGTGGTGGTGGGTGGTGGATGAAGTGTGAGAGAGGTGGTGTGCCAAGGGATGAGTTGAAATGAAACCAAGCACTCCTATTTATAGGCTGAACAGAAGGCTGGGCACGGCCCCGTGTCCGCTGGACACGCCCCCGTGCCTGTCTGACACTCTCTCTCTTCATTAATTGTAATTCGCAATTACAATTAATGCGCCTGCTGTACTTTCGCCACGCCCCCGTGTTCACTGGGCACGGCCCTGTGGTGGGCAATAGAAGCTTCTATAGGTTTGTCTTTTCTGCTGCTTCTTGGGCACGGCCCCGTGCTGGCTGAGCACGGGGCGTGTTCAGTCTTCTGCCTTCTCTATTTTGCTTGGGAAGATGCCGTTGAGGGGTCGGGCAGTCCACTTATGTTCCTTTTCTTGTATTTATGTTAGATTTAGCTGTCTTTTTGATTCTTTTGTGAATTTGAGCTCATTTAATCCTGAAAATACAAAAGGAAGACAAAAACACTCTTTTTCCAACATTAGTACTTAAAAAGGGTTAGTTTTATGCCTTATTTGATGTAATTTATATGTTGAATTTTACACACATCAAATACCCCCACACTTGAACTTTTGCTTGTCCTCAAGCATAACTCTTTAATATGTGGCTTACACTCCCAAATGGAATGGGTAGAAGAGAAGGTTTTGGCTTGTCATAGATTGTTGGGAATCCAAGATCTTTTTGGGTTTTATTTTTATCTATTTACAATCCTATTCGTTATGATTTGTTTAGAACGTTTCATAGGAGAAATTACTTATTTGGGCATAACATGCCTTTTTAAAATTCCATTTATATACAAGTTCACATACCTCACGGGAGAAATCACTCACACTCGGCCGAAGGTGTATTTTTAGTGAATCACTCGAGAGCGGCATGGAACTTATTCCTACCATAGGCTTGCCAAGCAATCAATCCTCCTCCTTTTTAACTTTTATACCTTTGTAAATATCAAGAGGACTTTGCGGGTGAAGGGTTAGGCTTGGGTTAAAGGTAGGTGGTTGGGTTAGTGGTTAGTAGAAAAAGGGTGAAAAAGCGTAACAAGTGTCGGTTTTCGTAGGATTTTCTATTTTTGTAACTTTTTATTTTGATGAAGCTATTATTCAAACAAAGTTATTTTTTGATGAACTTGTTTGTTTATTTTCTTTTGCTTCATCATCAACACATTTTTTTTTGAACGATCATACGAAAAACCGAACTTGTTACTAAAACAAAGGGTGAAAAAGGTTTTGGTGGGTAAAAGGGTGTTTGGTTTGGGATATGAAATGAAAAGGTTTAGGCTCAAAGGGGTTAACTAGGGGGATTTTTGGGTAGGTGGTAAAAGAAAAAGAAAAAAAATGGTGTAGAAGAAAAAAAAAATTAGTCCTAATGCCTCCATCATTTACTTACTTGGGTTTAAGTTGGTAAGGACCGGGAATGAATCGTCATGGCAAGTTCTAGAGTCGTAAGAACCAAGCGGCTATTCACACAAGAAACGAAAAATGAGCATTTAGTCTAAAGATGTAAATTTGTATGCTCAATAAAGGCTCAAAACTCACTTTTGTGGGAATGGGTTTTTATGTGATCAAGTATATATAATCGAATTTTAACTAAGCTTGTCATGCCTTTTCATAAATTTCTTATGTTGGATCTTGTTATCACGACGCTCTCGGTTGTAAATTTGTAAAAATATAACCTTATTAATCTTATGATTCCAAACTTAAACTTTAGACAAGTAAAAAAAAATGAAAATTTTTGAAAAAATTTGGGGTGTTTAGCGGTTCCAATAGAGTTTTGTGTAAGGCTTGTTATTAGGACTTGCAAAATTTCAAGGTTTTAGCATCCCCCCCACACTTAAATTACACATTGTCCTCAATGTGTCCCAAAAATAAATTTTTAGGTTGATTAGATGTGTAAAATGGTGTTAAAGGCAAAGATTTATGTTACTGGCAGTCTGGACACGGCTCCGTGGGGACCGGACACGGCCCCATGTTCAGGTGCCAGTAACAAAAATTAAAGAAAAGAAACAGAAGCCTGGACACGGGGGCGTGTCTGGTGAACACGGCCCGTGTCCAGTTACCTGAACTGGGCATTTTTCTGCAGGGGGTTCAGCACGGGGCCGTGTTGGTTGGACACGGCCCGTGTTGAACCTTCTGTAATGGAGAGATTGATGCCGGGTTGCCTTGTTCTTGTGCATGGGGTCATTTTTCTCGTTCCCCTTTTCATCCCTTACCACCATGAGTGTGTTTTATTTATTTTGAACCATGCAAACTTTAGAAACCATCATTTCATTGCACTCTTAGAGAGACCTTACATAGTACTAAATTAAGATAAAACAAAAACTTAACTAAATAGGTCAGGAGGTACACGAGGTTATCATAAAGAGTTCTACTATTTTAAGAAAATTTCGAGAATAGTTTCCCGATATAGTAGGACTTTTAGCCGAAGGATTTCTTCCCTAAACGTTGTTTAAAGCCATTCTTCGATCTCCCTAGGAAGGAAAAATGCGGCTTCATTTTCCTCAGCAACTGGTGGCTGAGGGGGAACATTCACCGGGACTCCTTGCACCACCCTTTGCGGAGGCTCTTGGTGCATGGCGTACCATTCGGCCGGAATGATGACTTCGGGCACCACGTTCCACGCCCTTTGGGTTATTATAGGTACCAAAGGCGGGGAGGCGAGAAGGTTTATCCTCTGGTGCAAGAGGTTTACCTCTCGGAGACAGCCCTCCAGCCCCATTGTTAGATGGTTGATACGGTCGACCAATGCTTCCTCCACTCCCGTCATTTCGTCAATAGCTTCCCTTAGGGCGTAAACATAGTTTACAAGAGAGTCTTCTGCTGTCGACGATCTCCTCCCTTGTCGGTTACTTCTTGAAGATGATCCGCTTGTTCTGCTTGCCATTTTCTGTGAAAGAAACCGAAGAAAGCTAAATTTTTACAAAACAGTACCTCGGACACGGCCCCGTGGTCGCTAAGCACGACCCCGTGTCCATTTGTTTGCAGGATTTTAGGCTAAGGAGTCTTGGAGTTTTAAATTATTTTCATGATTTTTAGCTGGGTTTTAAGCTCAGATAATTTAAAATAAAGTTATACAACTGACTTTAAACAAGAATCCTTAGCAAATAATCTTACAAACTTCACATAGAGGATTGGAATCATGGGACTTCCAAGCTTCCATGGAGGAAATGTTGAAAAATTTTGAAAGAAGAGGAAATGAATAAAAGTGGTAGGGACAAGATGGTCCTTGGGAACCTTCTTTTAGCACTTACCTAGGATGGTATGAGTGAAGATCCCAAGAATCTCTGTCTATTGAAGTGGTAAAAAATGAGCAGGAATCAGGCTGCATTTAAAGAAAACGACAGCGCACTGGACACGGCCCCGTGTTGGCTGGACACGGCCCCGTGTGCAGAGGAAATCCTGACACATTTTGTCCGTATTCTGACAAAATCAGCAGAGAATCTTTTAGGTGAGCACGGGGGCGTGTTGACCTGGACACGGCCCCGTGTCTGGAGGCTGTCTTATGGAGTTTTGTTACTTCTAAGGATCTCGTCGATATCGGGTGGTTCCTTACTGGTTGGAACAACCCCAAAGTGCCTAAGATACCTTAATTGTCCTAGACTAAGGCGAGAACGCAAGAGGTTGTCGGTGAGGGTAATTCCTATTTTCATTCTAGGTGGACAAGTCCAACCCTTTCCCGGGCTCTCGTTAAAGAAGGTGTATGCCGAATCGCTCAGGTCTATGTATGCACCGAACGAAGTCGATGGAGAGTCCTTCACGGCACAATCGGCACAGGGACGACTATCGTCCAAGTCTTTGCTAGGTATGAAGGTATTTTTGGGAGCAACAAGGTTGTCGGAATGCGGTTCCAACATTTCTTCATGGTCATCGTCTTGGGGCGGATCAATAAAGTCCTTCCTAAGCTCTTTTAACCAATTCAGAATTAGCTTTTCTAGTTGAAATAACTCGTCAAGGAGCATTTCCCTTAGAATATCTGGCTGGGCGCATTCGAGGGAGAGATAGGGCTTATTTTTACTTTCGCCCCTCTTAAGGTTATAAGGACTCGGTGGGTCCATGTAGTGGGGCATATAATTTAGAAAGTAACATTCTAATTCTCTATGTTCGCCTCCACATAATTGACACCACGTACCATAAGAGTGCCGAAAGTAAAAACAATTACTATCACTCATGTTTATGTCAGAAATTACCAACCGCCGGGATCTAACGGTTCTGTTTTCAGTAAGTGAATCTTGGGCACGGGGGCGTGTTGAGTGAGCACGGCCCCGTGTTCAGCTTACTGTCTGACTTAAAACAGGATTGCCAGTTCCAATGATTTAGCACGGGGGCGTATTCAGCGGGCACGACCCGTGCTGAGCTCTGCGGAAGCTGAAAAACTAAGAAAATCCTAAAAAAATTAAAAAGAAAAATAAAAATATGATTAGGCCGTTGAATCCTAACTTTCTTAAAATCCTTGTGTCCCCGGCAACGGCGCCAAAAACTTGATGCGTGTGAAGTGTTATATATATTAGGTGTATATTTTAAGCCCTTTTAACACTTATTTTTAGCCAACTTTTAAATTTATAAAACACGATATTTTACTAACACTAAACACACATATGGGCAAGTGCACCCATCGTGAGCGTAGTATAGCGTTGGTAAGATACCGAGGTCGTCCAAGGACACAAGAGCTTTTAGTACCGGTTTATCCTCAACGTCTAATCAAAATAAAAAGTTTAGAAAAATGTTTTAAACTAAGAAAAAGAAAAACTAACTAAAATGCTGAAAATAAAAATAAAAGAAAAACAGATAGACAAGATGAATCACTTGGTTCCGACTCGTATCTAGTATAACCTTTGATTATTTCCGCACTTTTGCACATAATTAGGAGATTATCTTAGTTATTGTAGTAGGCCCCTCTTTTGATGGTGACGTTACCCTCACCCCAGTAGTTTGAGTCAGCAAGGATACAATCCTAAAAGGGTGGATTATTGGAAGATAATTAATTAAGTTATTAATGCAAATTATGGTAGGCCCCGCTTTTGGCGGTGACGTTACCCTCGGCTAAGTAGTCTGAGTCAGCAGGGATACAGTCCTAAATAGCCGGGTTATAGTATTAATAGTAGTTAACTTATGAGGGGATCAAAGAGTTTGGACCCCCGCCATCCAATACCGTGAAGCATTGAAGGAGGTCCTACTAAATTTGACCCAGGTCCATTGCAGGACCTCTAAACGCTGAACAATGGCAAGACCTTTACCAAACCGTTCCCTTAACCCCCGACCAGGTAGCCAACATACCTCCATATAGACCGTGGAGATATGAATGGTGAAAATCTTTTATTTTATATAGACAGTAAAATAATGCCAAGACACCACGGACAAACGATAAGGAAAGATAACCTTCAACATAAGTAACTAGTTATTAAAGTCATTAATACAAAACCAAATAAAAAGTGCAAAAGATTAGAAATAAAAAGTATTATACTAGACACTTTGTCTTCACCAAGTGATGTAAGAGACTTAGGCAAACATGGCCTTGATTGTCAAGAACTCTTACGATCAATCTTGGATCCCGAGACGACTCACACACTCTATGATGGACAATGGATGATGGTGGTGGATGATGGTGTTATGGTGGTGGTGGGTGGTGGATGAAGTGTGAGAGAGGTGGTGTGCCAAGGGATGAGTTGAAATGAAACCAAGCACTCATATTTATAGGCTGAACAGAAGGCTGGGCACGGCCCCGTGTCCGCTGGACACGCCCCCGTGCCTGTCTGACACTCTCTCTCTTCATTAATTGTAATTCGCAATTACAATTAATGCGTCTGCTGTACTTTCGCCACGCCCCCGTGTTCACTGGGCACGGCCCCGTGGTGGGCAATAGAAGCTTCTATAGGTTTGTCTTTTCTGCTGCTTCTTGGGCACGGCCCTGTGCTGGCTGAGCACGGGGCGTGTTCAGTCTTCTGCCTTCTCTATTTTGCTTGGGAAGATGCCGTTGAGGGGTCGGGCAGTCCACTTATGTTCCTTTTCTTGTATTTATGTTAGATTTAACTGTCTTTTTGCTTCTTTTGTGAATTTGAGCTCATTTAATCCTGAAAATACAAAAGGAAGACAAAACACTCTTTTTCCAACATTAGTACTTAAAAAGGGTTAGTTTTATGCCTTATTTGATGTAATTTATATGTTGCATTTTACACACATCACTTACAATGGATACGTGATTCTAAATATTCTATATGTGCATACACTTGATTATACGTTCACAGTACACAACCTATACTTTATTTTATATAAACTTATCTAATTTCGTGTTTTGTATAAATACAAGCAATTATTGTGATTAATAAAGTATTTGATTATATAATAATAATAATAATAATAATAATACATATTATACAATCATATTGTGCCAACACTTAAGAGAATTAAAGATGGCCTTATGGTCGTTTGTAATCACAACCCATTTTCGGGCAGCCCACTTTGGGTTCAAATTAGACTACAACTAATATTACACCTAATATATTATTTATGTAACATTGTCAAACTTAATATGCCAATTGACGGGACTATTTTGCGCGCCGATTGAGGATCGTCACATGGCTGGGCAGCCTTTAAGATTTTAAGCCTCATTCTCTCAACTAACTTTATTAAATACACCCTTAACTCTAACCCTAATCCCCATTGTAAATACATCCTTCCCCACAACACATTTCCATATAACCCACATACTCTCCGTCAAGATCAGATGTCGCCGGAGTTTCCTCGGAGACGATCGGAGTTCGAAGATCTCGTCAGAAACAAGCCGAAGACCACCAACTGTCGCTTCGTGCACCCGTACCGTCGGAGACGTAGAAGCTTCGCCGAGTTATGAGATGTTGCCGGAAAGCTCACCGGATTCACGACGGAACTCGCTTCCTCTTCATTTCGTGTCGTCCATTTAAATGAAAAAGAACACGCCGGAGACGACCGGGGTCACGACGAAGCCACAGTTGTTTCGGTATACTTTTACTCCCTTGTGAATCCATTTTATTTTCTTGTTTGATGAAGGCATTCTGCAACTTGGTTGAAACAATGAACAAATCGAGAACCATAGTTGTCTGGATTTTGTTTTTATGGCAAAGATAACCTACTCTCACAATTTAAAAATAAGGACATTCTTATTTCACCACAAAGTCAAACAACAGACTAGTGGGTTGGTGCAGTTTTAGCCAACTTTTGGATGATTATTTTATTCATTATTTAAAAATCCATAAATCTTTCTTTTCCATTAACAATTTATATTTTTTTTTCATTTATTTATTTTTCCTTGTCGTAAAACCATTAAACCCCTTTAATAACAATAAATACTCTAGTTGTATTATTTAAGGTTTTATACTCTAATACAACCTTAGAGTTCTGTTTGTACTATTTCTTTTATTTACTGATTTGCCTTTATTTTTTTTTTTGTAACAATGAAACTCTTGATCTAATAATAACAAACAAATTACCTTAAACCCTTTTATATCATTAATGTAATAACGTGATAAAATAAAATATCTAAGTATATAAATTGTAAACTTAGATATTAGAATAATTATTGACTAGTTCGTTATGTGTTATTTTAAATATCTAGGATAACCATTACATTCATTCTCTTGGATTTTCTCAATCTTTACTCGTGCGACAATTCAAGGAATTTTTATACGCAAACAATGTGAGTATACTCGAACCCATTTCTACTTTTAAACACTTTGGGTGCAACATGTATTCTATATTAAACTCACGAACTTTGAAGCTATTTGAATCACTCTCTATCCATATTTGAACATGAAACTATATGATGCTTGTTAATCTCGTATGTGATGTTAAACTTTTGTGTCTATATGCTCATTAACTTCGTACAAGCCCGCCTTAACAATTATAGCGCTATAGGGGTAATGCACCGCCCACTAGACTTGGGGTATTGTTAAGTCAAACATGTTAACCTCCCTTTATTCTATCCGGGGATAGGCTATTTTAACGCATTGGATTCTTGGGTTTGAACATATACTTGACACCGTTACGACATACTAGTAACTTGCATATTGTGATTCATGTTGGATACGAGCCTTAGATTATTTTAAAACCATTTTTATGCTATGTATCAAAACTTGTATACTCGCCTTTGCTTTTGCATTGAACTCTATTTTAATACATGTTGCAGGTTCGATAGACAAGATGATGCTAAGTGAAGAAACAAGATTTAAGTGGACTTAGAAACACACTTAGATTAATCAATTTTGTATTATGTGTTTGGGAACAATGTTGTTCGTATTTGATTCTTGTATGACATTTTTAGTAAATTTATGAAATCAAATTTAAAAGAGTAAACTGCCATTTTGGTCCCTGTGGTTTGGCCAGTTTTGCCATTTTAGTCCAAATCTCAAACTTATTACATCTGGGTCCCTGTGGTTTGCATTTTGTTGCCATTTTAGTCCAAAATCCAATTTTGGTCAGATTCCCCACTAATGACCCTGCTATTTTGTCTTTACCCTCAGGGGCATTTTAGTCATTTTGGAATTATTATACCCACTTCTTCTACCTCTTTCTCTCTGCACATACTCTCTCTCTCTCTAAAAACATCCCTCTGTCTCTCTCTCTAAACACCCCTCCGCTCCTTCATCTTCAGCCTCTCCTCCTCTCTCCGCCACTGTCCAACACAAGCAAATTATCCCACTCATTTCACCAACATTTCAATCCAGTCCAACACAAGCAATCAAAATATGCAAATTCATATTCTCAGAGCAATAAAATAAATCTAAATAATATGTGCATACACAACAAAAACCTAAATCAATCACTCTTCTTCACCAATCTACAACATAAATCAAACAATTTCTAATCACCAAATTATAACCTAAACAAAAACGAAAATAATAAAAACCTGTAAAGCTCCTCGAAACCTGATGAGACCTGATTTAATCATGTTCAGACGATTCGAGAAGATGATGTTCCGGTGGCTCAGCCCAAGGATATGGGGTTTTGGAGAACATGATGTTACAGTTCTAGGTCTCATCACCACCACCACTGCCCCAAGCACCACCGCCGCTGCCCTATACTTCCCCAACCACCTCCTCCTCCTCCGCTGCCCTATACTTCCCCAACCACCACCTCCGCCGCCGTTGCCGCTGCCCCAACCACCCCCTCCGCCGCCGCTGATGTCCGGCGCTGACTCTCTCTCTCTCTCTCTCTGTCAAATGGCAGATCTAGATGAAATATGCAATAACCCCAAATCAATATATGTTGCTAAAAATGACGGTTTGGTTGATTTTGGGGAACAATTTTGAAAGTCTAGGGCTTTTTTGTAGAGTTGTTCAAGAGGACAGATGAATGGAGGAACCAATTGCAATTTCATGGGTCTGATTTCGAATGAGAACGAGAATGGGGGTTCAGGTGTGGTGGTGGCTGAGGTGTGGCGGTGGTGTAGAGAGAGAGAGAGAGAGGTTGGTGATGGTGGCGGTGGTGAGAGGGGGGAGGAGGTGGCGGTGGTGGTGGTGCATGTGGCGGCAGAGTGGTGGTGGTGGTTCAGAGCTGCAGATCCGGTGGTGGGGGTGGTGATGGTGTGGTGGTGGTAGTTCAGAGAGAGAGAGAGAGCAGAGTCTCTGTATGTGTGTGTATATATATATATTAATGGTTTTAGGGTATTATAAATATATATATATATATATATAATTGAGTTATAATAATTTCAAAATGACTAAAATACCCCTGAGGGTAAAGACAAAATATCATGGTCATTAGTGGGGAATCTGACCAAAATTGGATTTTGGACTAAAATGGCAACAAAATGCAAACCACAGGGACCCATATGTAATAAGTTTGAGATTTGGACTAAAATGGCAAAACTGGCCGAACCACAGGGACCAAAATGGCAGTTTACTCAATTTAAAATTATATTGTCGCATAGTGTTATGAAGTCTCTTGCAATCTATTTCGTCTCATCCCGATGTTTCCGCCATCGGTTGGGGTGTGACAGATTGGTATCAGAGCCATAACTATAGGGAATTAGGAAAAGTATGAATGCTTTTACCTAGTCTATAATTTTAGAGCCTTATTCTTAGGTTTTGCTTGAAAATACTTGCATGCTACTTATTTGCTTCTTATTCATTCTCTTTAAACTTTTAAGCATATATGTCGTTTTATCTTTTTGCACTATACTTAACATGCCATCCTTAGGTGCTAAAATTTGTTTCATTATGTGTTAATACTTGTTTTATTATGTGTCGATACTTGTTTTAATATTCTATTCTTATGCGTTATTCTTAACAAGCCTCCTTATGTGTTATTACTTGTTCGTTTATTTCTTTAACATACGTTTTTCTAAGGCTTTTGTTTGATTATTCTAAATCCGAAAACACTCATATTATACAAACGAGACGAGTTTACCAAAATAGGCGTGAAACCCACAATTTGGTAAACGACTCTCGCCCGCTTGATTCTATTTTTGCACGAAATTCACCATTAAGTTAGGAGTGAAATCCACATCTTAATGGAAATTTCAAATTCTAGTGGACCCTCGTGAACGTGTCAAAATTTAATTTGACCCGACGAGTACCAACCACACTTAGGGTACGAAGTCGTCAAGTTAGGGGAGAAACCCGCACCTCGTCGACTAGTCCCACTCCTTGATTTTACAAATTCCGCCAAGTCTCGAATTTTCGATTAATTTGGAACGTGTAGTAACTGGAAGGGTAAATACCGTTAACCGACATGTCGGCGAGAGTATTTCACCTATTAGGCCAAACAATGTTCTCAATTTCAAAAGACCTTTCGACCACCTTGGTTAGTCAAAGTTACGTTTTGGAACCATCCAAGTTTCTTTTTATCAAATATACGCTTTATTATTTTCGATCTTTTATGATGAAACTCTCTCTTGTCAAATTTGAACCATTTTTGAGATTTCACTTTTGCGCATACATTATACTATTACTTTTCATACGATTATACACTATTAGCATGCATAATTTCACATAATTTTATTTACACTTTTTGTAACAACAAGTGGAGACGTATCATCGAGATGTGAGTGATTTCCTTACCTGGATGATTAACTCCGCTTCTTTTTTCCCATCTTACAACGACCTCGCCAACGGGTTAGGGGTGATTCCCTTACCTAGGTGATCGTTACCGATACTTTCTTTTAATAGACTATATTATGTAAACACGATCATGTTTATATCTAACTAGTTTATCATTAGCCAAATCTCTAATTATTTCAACATGCATTGTTTACATGAACGAATTTCTTATCCTACAATCTATTTTCAAATAGCTCGCACACATGAAATTTTTAGCTTTTCCGTAGACACTTGTTCCTCAATATTCAAAATTTCACGAAATGCTACTCGTCAACTTAGTTGGTCTAACAAATCCATTGCCCACAAAATTTTGTATTCCACGTAACTATTGAAACAAGCTCATCACATATCATTAAACTAGAGATTTTCTATTTTAATTGGGAATCAAACCAACTTTTTGCACACACCTATAAAATATTACAACTATTATTCAACATTTACTAAAACTTCTCTCAAAAAGCAATAAAACATTTTATTAAAAGACGCTTTTCAACAATCACTAAGTCCATATACCAAATTCCTTTTTCTAAGGATCAACTTTTCACAAGAATCTGTAAGTTTCAAAATTCTCTAATACAAAGTTACTTAAAACGATACAAACTTATTAATCTCTAGAACTTTTCAAAACCTCACTCGATACGTCAATTAAATTCAAAACACGTGGGCAAGGAAACTTCATAGGAACCGATAATTTTCAACTATATCGATTCTTCAAAAACCATAGTAGCATTTCCATTCCTTTACAAAGTACCGTTTCACTTAACCAATAGACGTTTTGTACTATCTTTACATTCACAAACTAGAGTCTATATTTCGTGACAACGCAATCTATTTTAACTTCACATTTTGCTCAAACAACTATATATGCATATCCTTTTACGTATTTTAGTTTATATCTCACGACAATTTCACTATACACTTATTTTTACCTTCATACTCAAAACTTCTTGACTTTTTACATGCTTAAATTTGTATATTACGATTTATACCATATACAAAATCATTACTTATTACACTCATATCCAGATTCATACATTTTATAATATACTCATGTTCACAAATTATACGTTTACAATGTACTTATACGATTATACAAATTTATACAAATATGTTTACGCTAATATTCATGTTCATGTCTATATTTTCACATCCTACTTATACTCATACTTATTCAACTATGCTTAAACTTATATTAACACCCGTGCATTTTATTCATGCAAATACAATTGTGTTTACACTTATATTCATGGTTATACTCACATTTATACGACTTATGTTATACATATACTCATATTTATGCTCTCAGTTATACGATTTATGTTTATGCTCACGTTCATTTGTATATGCTCAAATTGTACTCCCATTTATACTCGATTTTCATACATGTTATGCTTATACTTGTAATCATACTCTTATTCATGCATTTGTGTTATGCCCACATGCGTATTCATGTTTAAACTTATACTAAGCTCATGCTTTTATTCATACTCAAAATTTATACTTCCGCACCTATACGCGAGCGAAACCCGAGGGATTCGCTTACGTTGGTCTTATACTATTTGGAACACAAACATGCTTATATGCTACATTTCTATACACTCGCAATCTTATTTTCAAAATTTACGCATACCTTGATTCATACGCAACTAGTACAAGATAAGCGGATCATGCGACGATTGGTATAATCGCGGGTGCACACGGGGTTATAGTAATGGCTGTATGAGAACCATAGAGTGTACTACTGAGTATGGTAAGACACGGAACGTAACATGACACCGAATACGAAACGGACGTAATGTGGTCAAAACATGGTGGATACGCCGCTGGTACATCCTATATATAAGTGTTTTCGCCATGTTACCAAACTTTCATAAAACGTGCCATGAGAAATTCAGTGTTTTGCAGACCTTTCGGACCTAATACGAACTTTAAACAACTCACAAACGCATTATATCCGATTGTCCATGACGAGACCTCATTCTTAACGCACTGCTTTCGTTTATCCAATACTTAAGCCATTCTTAAACTCGTATTCGTCTATTAGATCAATCGCTCACTTTTATACCTTCCATTATTCTCCATTATTCTTCGTCTTTTATACGAACCCCGTTCGCAATCAAGTCTGTCTAAACGTTTAAACCTTAATCTACATCCTTACTTTAAAACTACCCTTCTATTTCTTATTCGTGTGCAAACACCGCAGTTGGTCGTCATCTCTAAAACCGTTTATTATAAAACGTCAAACTTCTAGTCCCTCTCAATGAAACAATTTCCTACAAAGATGCGATTCGGTACTATTCTTAAACTTCCCATACCAACTACCACGCTTTTCATCAAAATACAAACCGTTTTATACAAAATTTTCCTTCTTAAATACGACACATTTTAATACACCTCAAATTTGAGTTATTCAAAGCTGTTTAAACCATTTTGCCTATGCACGCACGTACACATTTTCACTTATGTTTAATGCCTCAAAACTATTTTACCAAACGAACTCTTTTACAACCCTATCATGTCATTCCTCAGAATTTCATACTTTTCAAAACGTCTCAAACTCCAAGGTCCCAATTTTAAACAAACCTCTTCTGTTTGCCAAAATCCTTTCAAGTCTTCCTATTCAATAAATTTCGGGACGAAATTTCCTAAAGGAGGGGAGACTGTAACGACTCGCTTTTCGAAACTTACCGTAATTAGAAAAGATTTCTTACGGTCCTATTTTTGGAAACTTACATCCGTATTGTATTCGTATTTCGCCCCCGTTTTTGTAATTCGTAACAACGATAGTAATAAAATTTATTTATTTCATACGAATTATACTTCATTTATTATTATTATTTTATTATTATTATTTTTATTTTATTATTTTTTACATACTTAAACATTTAAATCCTTATATACATTTGATGCATACTCGTACCCTTGTAAATGTATGCGTAACTTACAATGGATACGTGATTCTAAATATTCTATACGTGTATACACTTGATTATACGTTCACAATACACAACCTATACTTTATTTTATATAAACTTATCTAATTTCGTGTTTTGTATAAATACAAGCAATTATTGTGATTAATAAAGTATTTGATTATCTATAATACTATAAAAAGGAGAAGTGATGTACACATATGTAATTTTACATGACGTCAATCATTTTATGCAATATGTACAACTAAACAATGCTTATTTTATAAGGGTGAAATTGTAAAAAGTAGGGAATTTTAAGACAGTCAGAGGGTATAAGAGTAATTTAGGTCACACTTCATAAGCACGCACAGAAAAAACCTTTCCTCAACTGCCCCTCAAGAAACCTAATAGTCATCCCAGTGATTGAAACGGAACCATCAAGGCAAAGAGCAGATTGAAGGATGGAAAGGTGGATCGTCCAATTGAAGATGATGATTGAATTTTCTCCTCATCCACCAATATTTAAGATCAAATCCATGCTTCAATTTTGTACTTCTTTGCCACTTCAGTGCCCTGTTATCAGGTTTGGATTACTCACTCTTCTTCTCGGTCCTGCCTTTTTGTTGGTTCCATAGACGGTGTTAAGGTAATGTGATTTTGTATATTAGATACACAATCATTATTGTTTGTTATGGGGTCTATTTTTCCTCTGTGTTTCTAATTTAGGGTTTCTAAATATGCTTTACCACGATTCGTTGAGATAACTGGTGTTCACAATGCAATCAAGGAGTGTTAGTTCCTTCATTCTCCTTTTTTTATTTTAATCGAATTATTGTAATTATTATTTAGTTATTTTGAATTTTTGTGTTTATCTTTTCGATTACTGATTAGAAATTTGTGATTTGTAAACGAATCTTGTGATTTAAATTGTAAATCGCTTTGTTTAACTGTTATATGAATGTTGAATTAAACGAGTCTCAGTTAAAAATTTTGTATGGGTCAAATGGGTGCCTTTAACAATAGCTTGTTTCATGTGGAGATTAATTCAAGATCGCATCCCAGTTGCTAAATATTTGAGCCATGGGGGTTTTTGGTAAACTCTGTGATTTGAAATCTTTGCTTAAAGGATGAAGTGTTTGTGATTTGCAATCCATGTTATCAAATTTTTTTCTCATGATATTATCTGTTATCTGCTTCTTCGCCCTCACGTAAGTATCCTCTCAATTTGCTTCACGATTTGTTCTTATTTACCACACAATTATTATTGGCTAATATTATCTAATTTCCTTAAATACCCTATCAATTTGAACATATTTATGTTACATAATGCTATGTGTGTGTGTTCTAGATTGTCCTCAGATCTTGTTTTAAGGTTCATCGCAATGAGTGTGTTCTGAGTCGTTGTTAATAAGGAAGTTATTTCAATTAGTGCTTGTAATTTGTCTTGTTTTTCAAAAACTTTTTTTTATGATGAGTTGAATTGGTCAATGAATTGTATGGTAACACTTAAACTCTGTTATCTAGAGTTTTAAAAATTACTAATACCATTAGCATCCTGAACTGGGAATTCATTCTGCACTATATTGGATTGAAATACCACACTATTTGCAGTAAAAATTTTGCACTGTTATAGGTTAATTACCACACTGTTATGGGTCAAAATTCTGCACTATTTTGGGTTAAATTTTTGCGCTGTTTGTGGTTAAAAACCTGCATAAATTGGGTTAAAATGCTGCACTTTTTCACATGGAATTCTAAAAGAACCCTAATATAAAAGCATGTAAAAGAATCGTTTGTCATTCGGTTACAGAGTCATCAAGAACAGGAAGGAAACAAGTACATAGCACATCGAAATCTTCAGTATTGATATTGAAACCGTTGAGCAATTATAAGTATCATCAATTAGGAGAGATGAATTTCTAGGTTATACTCAGGCTTAATTTTTACCTAATTTGTTGTCGTTTTTGTTCTATTTTCAGGGTGAAATCACAAGATTCGTATGTTTACACATCTGTTGTGGATTTTGATCGCTAAGGAAGGATGTTTGAGAGGGAAGAAAGAAAGGACGTCGATATATCATTTATCAGGTGATGGGTCTGATTTTATTTTTTTTACATTTTTTATATTTTTGCTGTGTATGATGTTAGGTTTATGTTTTTTTGGCTGAGATCAAGTTTGTGATTATTAATAATTAAATCCACACGACTACTCGAGCTTGGCTTTCCGGCGACTGTACAGCGTCGGTATTGGACATTTTCATATATTTACTCTCAATGTTGTTGATCATAGTATGTGCGTCTCGATCTTTGTTCTCGCATTCGAATTATGCGTCGTTTTAGGTGAGTTTTCTTTGTTGAACTCCAATTTATGTTATACGGTTGGAACTTAGTTAGGAGTTTTAGTTAAAATTTAAGAGCTCTTAACTGGTTCAGTAATTTTGGATTCCAATTTAGAAATAGTGTTTGGGGATTTCATCTCAGATTGAACCAGGTCTATTATGTGATCTAACTACAATACAAGAGGGGAAGGGGCACCCTCGGTTAGCGGTGATCGGCTTCGAAGCCGCATGCGAAACACTGCCGCCACCCCCTCGGGTAGATGAGCGGCTAGGGGAGCTCCATTACTGCTTGCCGAAGGTGATGTGGGCTAGGAACTACGAAAGGACTGGTTTATCTCCACGAGGACTGTAAGATCATTCTGTTCGTTTGCTGGCTGCTATAACAGTTATACAAGTTTTGACTTTTTTCTAAAACATTGACTTTCTTATGCCAGGGTGCTCGGAAAAGTTCTAAAAGTGGATACTGTTTGACTTCTTCTGAGTTATAATATGTCTCCAGCGAGTGTAATAGACAACGAAGTTGATAGTGTGATTGGTGCTTTCCGCTCTGATCTAACGTCTTTCATGGAAGAATGGAGATCGATATTTTCTCGATTTCATTTGATAGTTGTGAAAGATCCTGATGTTAAAGAATTTAAAATTCCAGTAGGATTTGATGTTCGTGTTTACATTGAGTCAGACATAGTCAAAGTGGTCGGGTCTTCTAAACCTTCTTTGTTTTCTGGATACTCATCTCACTACTTTGGCTATCTTGTATCTAATAAAAAGTACATAATATCAATCGATGATGATTGCAGCCCAGCCAAAACATCTTAACAACCTTGAACACACCCGCAACTCCTTTCTTTCTCAACACACTCTATGACCCGTATCAAAGGGATCTCACTTCGTTCATGGGTACCCGTTTAGCTTACGTAGCGGGGTCCCGTGTGCTCTTTCGTGCGGTCTTTGGGTTAATTTTGCAGACTATGATGCACCAACACAAGCCCTCAAACCAGATATGAGAAATACAAGGTATGTTGATGCTGCCACTGAAGTCAATGATGCCGATGAGTGGAGTCAACATAGCGTTTGACCGAGAACTGGTGGGTCCTGCTATGTTACCTGTTTGAAGCTGGCGAAGGAAGGGAAAATGAGGTGGGAAACGATGGAGGATGTATGGTGTGGGCTTGTCGTGAAAACGATTTGCGATCACTTGAAACTGGGTGTGAAAAGTGGAATCCCATATGTTTGGAGGAATGAAAAAGGAAGTGCTATTGACAGTTTAAAGAAAGAATGGGAAGGAGTGAAGCTGATGGAGGATGCAGAGACGTTTTTTGAGACATTAAGGTTGTCTCCGTCGTCAGTGACGGCTGTGGATTGTGTGTTGGAGATTGTTGCTGCGGTGAAGGAACGGCTGGGATCGACACATGCGGTTTTTGTCAGTGCTGCTGAGGCCATGGTCGAATGGGTGAAGCTCTGGAAGGCAGTCCGGTCATTGGATCACTGAAAGGTAATCAAGGAACTGGAAATATGTAGTTTTACTTTGATGTTTAATCTGTTGTAATTGATGTTTACTTTGCTTCATAATATCCAAATTCCATCTTATGTGGACTTGTGTTACAAGGTTTCGTGTAATAATACACTGCTGTCTCAATTCAAAGGCTTCTCATCTTCATATTAATTGTCCAATGATTTGCAGCAATTCTGGTAAATTTGTGAAGGATTACCCTGTTTCTTTTACGTATATTTTAATTTTTATATAGGTCATGCTTACAATTTCTTAACCATTACTTACAATTGCCATTGATTTGCACTCTGTGTTACTAAACTACTAATTATGGTACATCTCTCGTGACAAAACTTGTTGTAGGTGTAACCAAAAAATGTTCATACAAAATATATAAAAAATGATATAATGGGGGTGTTCTTATCGAACCATAATAACTCATGTTGTGTTTGTCTTCATGTGTCTGGTACAGTTTCAGGTTTCGGCTAAGTTTTTGGGTTTGTGCTCGATTTGACCTGTAAACATGACCCTCAACAAAAACAAAGACACCTCAACAAGGATGCCCACACTGCACGACCTAGCAGGTGACCAATGAATGTTTGAAGATGGGTTGTACATTTAACAAAACTACTAGAGCGATTTTTTGTAAGGTTAGAGTGACGGGTTAGATTTTGTAAGTAACAAACTTCGTGCTTAACGTTAACATTTATAACAGACATCATAAGTCGGGACACCCTCCGCAACGCGCGGGCATTCCCACTAGTATAATAATAATACATATTATACAATCATATTGTGCCAACACTTAAGAGAATTAAAGATGGCCTTATGGTCGTTTGTAATCACAACCCATTTTCGGGCAGCCCACTTTGGGTTCAAATTAGACTACAACTAATATTACACCTAATATATTATTTATGTAACATTGTCAAACTTAATATGCCAATTGAAGGGACTATTTTGCGTGCCGATTGAGGATCGTAACATGGCTGGGCAACCTTTAAGATTTTAAGCCTCATTCTCTCAACTAACTTTATTAAATACACCCTTAACTCTAACTCTAATCCCCATTGTAAATACATCCTTCCCCACAACACATTTCCATATAACCCACATACTCGTCGTCAAGATCAGATGTCGCCGGAGTTTCCTCGGAGACGACCGGAGTTCGAAGATCTCGTCGGAAACAAGCCGAAGACCACCAACTGTCGCTTCGTGCACCCGTACCGTCGGAGACATAGAAGCTTCACCGAGTTACAAGATGTTGCCGGAAAGCTCACCGGATTCACGGCGGAACTCGCTTCCTCTTCATTTCGTGTCGTCCATTTAAATGAAAAAGAACACGCCGGAGACGACCGGGGTCACGACGAAGCCACTGTTGTTTCGGTATACTTTTACTCCGTTGTGAATCCATTTTATTTTCTTGTTATTTTCTTGTTTGATGAAGGCATTCTGCAACTTGGTTGAAACAATGAACAAATCGAGAACCATAGTTGTCTGGGTTTTGTTTTAATGGCAAAGATAACCTACTCTCATATTTAAAAATAAGGACATTCTTATTTCACCACAAAGTCAAACAACAGACTAGTGGGATGGTGCAGTTTTGGCCAACTTTTGGATGATTATTTTATTCATTATTTAAAAATCCATAAATCTTTCTTTTCCATTAACAATTTATATTTTTTTTCATTTATTTCTTTTTCCTTGTTGTAAAACCATTAAACCCCTTTAATAACAATAAATACTCTAATTGTATTATTTAAGGTTTTGTACTCTAATACAACCTTAGAGTTTTGTTTGTACTATTTTTTTTTTATTTACTGATTTGCATTTTTTTTTTTTTGTAACAATGAAACTCTTAATCTAATAATAACAAACAAATTACCTTAAACCCTTTATATCATTAATGTAATAACGTTATAAAATAAAATATCTAAGTATATAAATTGTAAACTTAGATATTAGAATAATTATTGACTAGTTCGTTATGTGTTATTTTAAATATCTAGGATAACCATTACATCCGTTCTCTTGGATTTTCTGAATCTTTACTCGTGCGACAATTCAAGGAATTTTTATACGCAATCAATGTGAGTATACTCGAACCCATTTTTACTTTTAAACACTTTGGGTGCAACATGTATTCTATATTAAACTCACGAACTTTGAAGCTATTTGAATCACTCTCTATCCATATTTGAACATGAAACTATATGATGCTTGTTAATCTCGTATGTGATGTTAAACTTTTGTGTCTATATGCTCATTAACTTCGTACAAACCCGCCTTAACAATTATAGCGCTATAGGGGTAATGCACCGCCCATTAGAGTTGGGGTATTGTTAAGTCAAACATGTTAACCTCCCTTTATTCTATCCGGGGATAGGCTATTTTAACGCATTGGATTCTTGGGTTTGAACATATACTTGACACCGTTACGACATACTAGTAACTTGCATATTGTGATTCATGTTGGATACGAGCCTTAGACTATTTTAAAACCATTTTTATGCTATGTATCAAAACTTGTATACTCGCCTTTGCTTTTGCATTGAACTCTATTTTAATACATGTTGCAGGTTCGATAGACAAGATGATGCTAAGTGAAGAAACAAGATTTAAGTGGACTTAGAAACACACTTAGATTAATCAATTTTGTATTATGTGTTTGGGAACAATGTTATTCGTATTTGATTCTTGTATGACTTTTTTAGTAAATTTATGAAATCAAATTTAAAATTATATTGTCGCATAGTGTTATGAAGTCTCTTGCAAACTATATCGTCTCATCCCGATGTTTCCGCCATCGGTTTGGGTGTGACAATTTCAAGGCTCTAAAATGAAGTTAAAGTATAGGGAACATGAAATATGCTCAAAAACATCTCGGATGTCGGTTCGTTTGGTCGTACGGTTGCGTTGTTCGGTTAATTACGACGAAACTCGAACGCACGCGAATAACGATCCAAATTACGCGACGAATGGAATTTTATCATGCCAATCACTAAAATAAAATATTTTGATGATTACATAAATTTTTGGATGTCCGTATATATTCAGAACGTAAGATATGCGCGAAAATGCAAACTTATGCACTTTTTGACGCTTTTAGCCCTTGTTGATCAAATAAGTTTATTTTTGCGCACCAAACATCTCTAAGCCTATTTCTAAGCTATGTAAAGGATATTTAGGGAATGTTTAACTTATGATCATATTCCGGAAGGTTCGAGACCATACGAATCAGCAGACTTTTGCAGTTTGATGCAGATAGTCCCTGCGATCGAATAAACTTGATTTCAACACACCAAACCCTCCAAAACTTATTCATAGGTTATGCAAAGGTTATTTAGGGTATGTCAAGCCCATGTCACTGATCCGTAGTGTTTGTCGCGTATTTTATTAAACATCACGATGCTTCGGGTTTGTTAAAAGGTCACTCAGAGGTAAGAATTAACATGTTGACGCTTTTAACCCTTCGTCGCGTAAACTTTCAAACTATTATGCAAACGACTACTCTCGATCAACAAGTGGCTCATTTGTGAATATGAATACCATAAGAGGTTATTCAGAGACTTATTTTAATCATGATAACACTTCCAGTCCTTCCATAATCAAAGTTTTTGATTTTTCACAAAATTAGTCCTTCATAGTCAACGTTTGACTTTATTAGGGTTTTGTACACGTGTCAACACATCATTGGACGTGATTTTTACAAGGTGTTACATCCTCACCCCCTCAAAAGAAATCTCTACCTCGAGATTTGCTCAAAAGATGGAAGTACTTTCTGTCCTATAATGGACTTAATCTTCCACAGCATATCTGGGGCCTCTCCAGGCACCCAAGATGACCTTTATAATAGGTACATGTATCCTTTTGGAGCTTCTAATCTTGCCGATCCTCAATCGATGCTGATTTCACCACAAACTATAAGTTTTTATTAATCTACACATCATTATGTGACAATGCTCTTGACCAATTGTCTAGCCATATCTTTAAATCACCAGTGTGGAACATATTGCGAGTTCCACCAAGCTCCTTAAATAGGTTTTAGCTTATAAGCTACTGATCGTGACGTATTCGATTTTCTCGAATGGTACTATTTATTCAGTGTTTAATTTTCCCGCTACATCGAAATGTAGTACACTTCTTTAGGGTGATACTTTCTGTTGAATCTTATCCTTTGTTAAGAACTTAAGAGGTTTGCGATTCTCATCAATTATTGATTTTCTGCTGATTATTGACAACTTTCAGACGATTACGGATTCGTATGATCTTATTTGTTGTTTCCAAGGTAATTTCAGGTCCTGCTAATTCGGACTTACCAAACTTTTATCCAATAATAGATGTTTAACATCCCATCTATACAAGGTCTCCAAAGGAGCAGCCTTGATACTTATATAACAACTATTATAGAAAAGCTTATTTAAGGTGGGATAGTCTTTCCAACTACTGCATAAATCAATCTTAAAGATTTGCTATCTTCATGGTTAGTTGAACAAGTCGACGATCATGGGTAGCTAATTGCGATTCTTAATTGTTGCCTTAATAGGGTTGCGGTAATTAATGCATAGGCATAATGAACCGTCTTTCTTAATTAATAATATCGGAACTCTCAGAATTTATGAATTAGGCTTTATGAACCCTTATCTTAAAACTCATTTAATTAGGGTTTCGATTCTTCCATAATTGATGGTACTGATCGACGCGGAGATTTCACAATACTGCAGCCCTAAGCGGGATGTTAATCTTAACTCTACTTGTATTCAAAGGTAAACAGGGTACTTCTTTGGAGAAGGTAATCAAGACACAAGGAGATTACAGAGATTTTCCAAATCTCAAGCTCCGGTTCATCTATCTTTGCCTGTGTCAGATAAATGACACATTTTCTTTACGAATCCATGGATACCTTAACCAGAGTCACTTACAGGGACAATTCTATTATGAATATCTTCTTTGAATACCATTAGCTGACTTTAGTACAATATGACCATTGGGATATCTTGGTGGTTCCATGCATTAAACCTCCATACTGATCAGGCATGGAAGCAATATATGGAACATATTAAGATACACCAATCCTCATATGGCGCTTTTATCATACAGTCTGGTATTCGCAGTTGATAGAAATTAATGAGAAAATAAAATAACATATATTGACGTACTCCACCTGGAGAAAGAGAGTACTCTAGATTTGACGAATGAAGATT
The DNA here is from genome assembly GCA_030545235.1 of Helianthus tuberosus. NCBI lineage: Eukaryota > Viridiplantae > Streptophyta > Magnoliopsida > Asterales > Asteraceae > Helianthus > Helianthus tuberosus. The sequence goes on along the minus strand of CM060364.1, from coordinate 85,414,590 downwards.
TCTGACAAGAATAGAAGTAATGGTTCCTATGATTTTCGTCTGTAAGTTTTACCTTACACTTAATCTCTAGGGTTCTTATGGAAGATTTTAAAAGTTTGCTATACTTACAATTTATGGAGGATTTATTGGTACCCGAATCAAAACAGAACTCTTAGCATTTATATTACTGATAAATGATAAGGAATGTACCTGATGTCATTATTGATATGAACTACCTCTGGCATCCATCAGGAGAGTTTAAGCGCTTTCATTCTTAGGCTTTCTATCCTTAGTCGCACTTCCCTTGACAGATTTAGGGCATGTAGTCTTGATGTGGCCTTTCTCGTTACAGCCGAAGCAGACTGCATCCTTTATGTCCTTGCATTCATGAGACAGATGACCAGTGCCTTTGCAGATGCCACACGGTCTTGGCTTTCAATCCAATCGACACTGCCCCCAGTGTCTTTTACAGCAGGTCCTGCATAAAGGTTTCTTCTTGGACTTTTGTTGGTTCTTATTGAGCTCAAGCTTCCCCTTTTTCTTAGAAGTCTGGGAGTTATCTTCCTCCCTTTTCCTTTTTAGTTCATTCTTTGCATCCGAGGCATGTACAAGATCATTCTCATGAGTAAGGGAGTGTGGTTTTAAATGGGATTTGGAGCAAGTAGCATTGGGTCCTTTTAACTTTTTCACGACCTTTCTCACAGCTTTTCCAACAGCTGCGTCTATCATAGCTTGGAGAACATCTTTGTTAATTTTGAGGTTCATAATTGTAGCATCATTAGCATGTGTCGCATTATCAATGGCGCGATTGACGGTTGTCTTATCCGAGTTTGTCATACTCAAGACTTGGTTCCTAACACCAAATGAAACAATTACTTAGTTGTAATACAACAACCGCTATTCATCATCCTGATGACCTAACATATACTAACCATGGTATCATTAAACCATACAGGCTAATAGAGTACGAACATTCCTAATGAATGTTATTTAAATATATATCAATTATATTTAGCCTAGGCCATAAGAAGACCATCAATGGCATTTAAGGTTTGGACCTAGTCCATTACCTTTTTGACAGGGGATCAAAATGTCACATCTGTCTTTATTATGTTGATGATTTTGGATAGCTTGAAAGCTTGCCATAAGGATATTGGAAAGAGTGATTCCTAGTGGATATAAAGCATCCATCTAAAATTGTTGAAGCAGTCTCTAAAGTATCATCGGCCAATTCTACTTCGCGTTATATGTCTAGAATCTTAACAGGCGGATACAATAGTTTACAACATTTATTGTCCACAATAGATTTATCTACTCCAGAATCAAACAAATTCCCGCATAAACATCATTGATAAGGAAAGGTACCTGTTATGATGTTATCATTTTGTACTGCCTCCTGGGTGTTCATCTGGAAGACTCACGCGTTTGTTTTCTTGGCCTCTTTAGGCTTCTTTATAAGTTTTGGGCAGTTGGTTTTGATGTGCTCTTCCTCGTTACAATTGTAACAAGTCGCGTTCTTCAATTCCTTGCAATCTAAAGTCTTGTTACCCTTGGTCTTGCAAATTCCACACAGTTTAGCACGGGGGTCAATCATACATTTTCCAGAATGTTGCTTTCTGCAGTTACTGCATTTAGGTCTGTTATTAGACTGACTCGAGTTTTTCCTAAACTCGGAATCTTTCCTGTGCTCAGAACTTCCCTTTTTCTTCTTGTCAGATTGATGAGAGTTCTCCTCATTTCCTTTCCTTTTTCCTTCGTCAGAAGTCTTGAGAGACTTATTCCTGATTGCATCTAAAGTGATGGATAAGGATAAGTCCACCATGGACCTATATGTGGTAGGCCTAGATGCTTTAACATTTCCCTTAATTTCTGGTGCTAGGCCTCCAATAAAATGCGCTATGCGTTTAGGTTTAGGGGTGACTAAATAGGGAACTAGGCGGGACATAGTGTTGAAACTTGTCACATATGCCTGACAATCTAAATTCTTCATGACCAGAGTCAAGAAGTCTGTTTCTATCCTTTCTACCTCATGCTGAGGACAGAAGTTTTCCTTGATCAATGCAACAAATTGATCCCAAGACAAGTTATAAAGTAGGATCTTCCCCGTGGCTTGGATCAATGATATCCACCATGCCAACGCTTCTCCTTTGAATGATTGTGAAACAAACTTCACAATATCCTGCTCTGCACAACCACTGATGTCTACTACTGTGTCCATCTCATCCAGCCATGTCATACAATCGATGGCTCCTTTTTCTCCTGTAAAGTCCCTTGGTTTGCAAGAGACAAAGTATTTATAAGAGCAGGTCTTAATACGTGACTCCTGATTGAGCATGATTTGTCTGGATGGAACACTCCTCTGATTCGACGAATGATGAGAATCATCCTTATGAGATATATGTGTCTTAGAAGGTGGCTCCGTATGAGGTGCAGACTGAGTCCTGGTGCGAGCACCGCTTGATTCTTTAAATTGTCTGTCAATGGCTCGAGTGACAACATTATCTATCATTGTCTGTAAATCTGCAGCCATTACATTCATCCTTGCATTGTCATTCCTCATAATGGAATGATTGTTAACCTCCTCTGATTCAGGCATGCTGAAGATTGTCTTCTATAAAATAATTGTCAATAATTTTGTTTAGAAGTCTATTTTAGAATCATCATCTTCGATGATTCATTAACCATGGTATAAATAGACCATATTTGGTTAATTTGATAACCAGGTTTATTTTAAACTTTTCATTATACTTATCCAGTTATAAACTATTAAGGATATTGAAATGGCACAAAAGGCCTTGTCACGAGGACAGTTTTGAATTTATAAGCCATGATCTTATAGGATCGAGGCATTAAGGTTTGAACACAGTTCATTACCTTTCTTGACAGGGAGTCAAAGACTACAACTGTCTTTTGTCTTTTAGGACAATAGGTATAGCCCATAGGCATTTCATCACTAATGGATGTTTCTAATATGATCATCTTATTGGATGATATAAGCCATGATTTCTAGATCATTAGGCTGAATCAGGAAATTGGAAGAATCCATTATAAGGATGACTCGTGTGATTTTCTCGAACCACACTTATCAGGAGTGCTAACACGTTCTTAGGTGTTAACAATTATTTATTATCTTAAAAAGGCTTTACCATTTTAGCTATGTCGAAAATGACATATAGGCTAGGTTATACCTTTAAGATTTTTCTTTGAGATATAATGGCAGAGCAATCATAAACTGAAATGACGTTCTGATTTAAGACATAATACATATGTATACTGTTTAAGACCAAAGTAAATTTCAAAAAGGAAACTTTTCATAGTAAGTCCTAAAGAATCATAATAATTGCCCTAAACGGGTCTTTAAACAAGGAAATATGCCCACGTAGGGACTTAAAAGATATATATGTCCTTATAGGGACTACTATAGAAATGAAATATAACAAGGAAGTTCCTTCTTCATTCTATTTCTGAAAGTTTTCTCCTTGGTTCCCTGAGTGCGGTACGGGTACAGAAGGTTCTTGTGGGTAGTCGAAATCTTCTATATTAGGAATCTTTGCAAAAGTGGAATCCAAGGATTCTATGGTTAATGAATAATATGAATCATGAATAAGGTCTTGACAAGTATATTCCAAGTTTGGGATTTCAAGACTTGGAGGTAAGAAATATGAGTCCTTTGGGTCCATAGGAATTATCTTTGGAGCGGGAGCTTCAGGGACAACTGATATGAACTCCTCCGATGTTGGCTTCTCATTTGAAGTTTCAAAAGTCTTGGGTACAAAATTTGAAATATGGTTAATGAGTTCAAAAGGTCCTTTCTCCATACTGGTCGTATGCTAATTCAAGCTGTGGTATGAAGCTTAGCAATTCATAGACTTTGGGTTTGGAGAGCTTCCACCAATGGCAGCTTTGCTCGGCGACACGATCCTGAGATGCATAAATATCGAAAACAATGTATACATTTAACAGGGATGAGATCATTCCTAGTTCATGTCTAGACTCGGAAGTCAAGGAATGTGCTACTGTGTCATTGAGATTAAACACAAAAGGCTAGTGTTTAATTCACTCAATGTTGGCTCTGATACCAACCTGTCACACCCCGATATTTTCACGTATTACTGGTGGGCCCGGTGGGGAGTATCGTGACGTAGTTGATATCATCATAGTCAAATAATCACAGTTCAATGCACAACGGAAGTCTAAAGTAATAATAATACAAACCGATTCGAAAGTATAATAAAATATTACACAACGGTTGTATATGGATCCACAGGCGGATCTTAAAACAAAAATATAAACTCTGTTCAACAGACTTTAGACGTTTAGAACTTGCAAGATTCCTTATTAACTCCCTGAGCTCCCAGCCAATTACGTACAGTACCTGTCACTTAATCTTTTTGGAAAATACGTCAGTTTACACTGGTAAATACAATTAACTGACTCTTTTGAAAAGTGTTTATGAAAATTGGTTTAAATGCACAAGGCACAAATATTCATTTATAACTTGGGACAATTATATTAATAACAATCATGTATCAGATTTACATGTTTGTCCAACATTTAGGGCCGGTGTTTAAACAACCGATCAAGATTAATCGACACACCACAAATATAAACTCACAATAAGTTACCTAAAAATGTGTATATCTTTTACATATGCAACAAGCAGGTGTATGCCTACACTCTGTGCTTAAGTTGTGGCCATTTACGCTTTTTAAATGAGCCAAGAATATCCAGGACACGGTCATTAACCCCCAATGTTATTTGTTATCAAGCAATACTGATTAAAATAGGATTATGCAATTTAATTATCTCCGATTAAAAGGTTTCTACACCCAACAAAGCGGTAATAATTTACCGTATCCCAAGCCCGTATAAGGGAAAATAAGTTAAAAGTATTTACCTGAGCTAAAATGAAATTTTATTCTCAGCCGTATATTCAAATCAGCAAGTACAAGTACTTCTACCGGAGCTCTCAATCTGGAACGAAGGTTTTATTAACCTATTAGATTCCTAACAGGTCTTATTTACGTTGTAACTTAGACCGGTTAGTTTTAAGGAAATGTTTTATGGTTCAAAACGCAAGATTAAGCGAAGACCAGATCAGAATGTGATCTAGACCCGACAAGTATGAAGACTTGTATATAATGGGTAAACTAAGCACATTCTGGATTTTGAGGTAAAAATGATAAGGTTTGACCCGTTTCGGCTAATTTATGCAAACTAGTTACATAAACCGTACCGAACGCGCATATGCATAACGGGTAACCAAATGAATCATGTACAAGTTCCACAAATTAATATACTTTAAATATGTTGTGATATCAGTAGGATATCTTCCATTACGCCCAAATCAAATTTAAAACCAATTTAAGCCCTGTAAGGGTATTTTGGTCATTTTAAAGTTTATAAAAGAGGTTCAATAGTAATCTGATGTTCTGGTCTAAAATAATTAGTAAAAATATTTATTTTAATAAGTTATATCAGTAAGATATCATACATATGTGAATTTTATCATTTATGACCAAGCTATGCACCGAAGGGGCATTTTGGTCATTTCACATATGCTATAAGGGTCAAATTTGGAAATCTGAGTTCAAAACTTTTAATTACTGTTTAAGTATAAAAATTTATTCATAACATCAGTAGGTAACAAGTCTTAGATGCTAAATATGGTTTTAAACCATACTATGCGCCTAAATCGCATAAAAGTCGGTAATTGACGATATTTGGGTTAAATAAAGAAATCTGAGATTTTGATTAGCCTTTACTGTTTAAAATAATTTGTTTGATGTATAAAATCAGTAGAAAAAGGTTTGATATGTAAAGGATGTGTAAAACTCATTTTATTAGCAAAAAGGGCATAACCGTCAATTACCGAGTCAATGCAAGAACCCAATGTTATGATCAGTTTAAAATTAAAAAAAAAATTCTAAAAATCCTTAAATATTATATCTTAACAGTATGTGACAAGTTTGGTGCCAAAAGTTGGGTTTAAATATGATTTATGCCAAAAATGCCATTTAATTAATAAAAAGCTTTCATTTTACGATATCGCGCATAACTTCTATTTTAGACCACGAACTGATGTCAAATTTTTAGGACATGCTTATAAATCAATAATAAAGGTTTTTGTCCTCTCACATTTTCAAAAATCTCATTTTAATATCAAAAGGGCATAATGGTAAACTTTTAAGCATTTAACGGAAACATGCAATGAACTAGGATTTCTAAGGAACCATGTTGTATAAACTCAGAGGGTTACACTAAGACATAATGTGGTTCTAAAGGAACCCTAAGGCATAACTAAACTAAGCTAAACCGGGTCAGAACTGAAAGTCAAAGCAAAAGTCAACTTTTGCGACTTTCGGTTGCGAACCGAGCCTAAACTCAGAATTGTCGGGTTGAACATGCCTAGACATGTTCAATTAATACTTACCAAGTTATTAAAGTGAAAAAACTTATTTTATTGCCTTTACATCATTAGTTATGAATTTTATTTAAAAACCGACTCTTTTGACCTTTATTTCAATTACTTTGACCCGACAATTAACTAAGCAAACGTGGTAATTAGGAGGTGCCCTTTTGAGGGTTTAATACCTACCTAATTACGATCACATATCCATGTTCATTGCGAACAATGGCTTGACCGTTTAAAAGTCAAAGCGTTTATCGCAACGCTTGACTTTTTGGCTTTCTAAGCCAAATAAACATAACTAGCCATAAGATGGCACTTACAAGGGGTCCAAGCAAGGATGAATTTGATCTAGAATACTCAGGTATGAAGCATAAGGCTTCAACTTAGAGCAATTTAGATCAAGTGTGAGAAATGAGAGCAAAACAAGTGGGTATTTATAGGATTTCAAGAACCGTGTAACACCCCAAATTCCATGAGGTTTTTAATTTAAGCTAGTTATAAATAAGTAAGGATAGTTTTGGTTATATTAATATAAATAGTATTCTTGAAGGGCCAAACATGTAAAAGTGGTAAAACTTGAAACATTAAAAGAAAATAAACATTAAAAACACACACATATGCGTGTGTGATGTGCGATCGATCAGAGGCAAGAGAACAAGGTGAAACCCTAGTTTCACCAATTTCATCAAATTGGGCAGAAATCTCATGGATAATCAAATGCATGTGATCAATTCCTCGGTTATCTAAGGGTTTTCCATCATGGGGTAAGTCGAATTTTGTGAAATTATGCTAGATGATGATAAGGGTTTTGATTAATCCATGAGATAGAATGAAATTGAACTTGCTTGTGATTTAGAATCATCAAATAGAGGATGTTTTATAAATAATACTGAATTGTTTGAAAGTTTGAATAAAAACCCATTTGGTTTAGTTGAATAGTGAACTAGTAGTGAATTAATCAAGAGATTCAGATGGGTGATTGTTTGTGTGCAAATTATAGACAGATTGTTAGGTTGTAGAACGAATAAGTGAGGTGAATTTAGTTGATTATATGATTCATGAAGATTACTAGTGAGATTGTGCATTGTATACTTGTACATAGAGCTTACAATGTTATGTGCACACCAAGTGTTTGATGAAATGCTTAGGCGAGATTATTAGAAGAGAATTGATGAAATAGAATCTGTCCAGAAAGTTACAGCCGAATGTAATCGGTTGTAACTAGGTCAAATCTGGTCAAAAACTGATGTTTATTGAGTTTTTGATGAACTTCCAGGATAAACCTTTCAAACCCAACTGGAATTGCATTTTTTCGACAAAAAATGAACGTTTTATGAATTTTTCCATATCGAAGGTCAGGCTGCGTTTTCTGGCAGAATTTGCAGCCTATTACGAATGTTATAACTCAATTTACGAATTGAGTTATGATCTCAAAATTTTACTGTATGTAGCTTCAGGTGATTAGAAAAAGCTCCAACTGGAATTTCGTCAATCGGATAAACGAGGAATTTTAGATGAATTTTTCCGTAAGCTGCAGTCAGAAGTGACGAATCTGATTGCAGCTTAGTAAATGAGTTTTTATAAATTTTTGGTAGAGAGTTAGACTCTAAAAATTTAACACAAGGATAACCCCTCCGAGGGGCACGTCACATAAAAAGATTGTAATTTTTGCAAGCTTGTAAGTACAGTAAACGGACGTCCCCAAACAGCCTATTTTCAGTGAAATAAGCTATACATGTCAGTGAATGAATGATTAATGCAAGTTGAATATGAAATTATGCAAATGTATGCTCGTTATCAAGTACAATGATGTATGCTAACAAGATTGTGTTGATGATAACCTGAAAGCGTAGGAGCCATGCCAACATGGATACGAGCATGGAAGGGCAATGGGTCAAAGGTAAATACGGAAGCTATGCATGAACTCGGACACACGAGGTAAGTGATTTCCGTAGTCACTTCTTATTTTGTTTAAGTAAGGTAGCGTTAGTTAATTGAGCATGGTGATGATTGAAGTTTGATATGGTTTTGGTTGTATGAAATCGGTAATTTTAGCTAAGTAGACCGAACGGGACAATATAAAGTTGTAATGATATGACGGATTGATGTCTAAGAAATGCTACGGTATTGTAACCGGGTAATGGGTATAATTGCACATAAGTGCACCAACCGAGAATGGGGACTTAGGTTAATGGTCAAAAGACTTAGCATTTGACCTTAAATAAAAGAATGGTTTAACAAAATACGAACGGGTCGAATAAATGTGCATAATGCTAATGAAACGCGTAAATATTAAGGACCCGGGTAAGGACGTTTAGCCCATAATGTAAGGACAAGTCTTACGGATAACTAGAAATAATTGTGAGCAATTTGATTGAGGAATGTACGAGATACGCAAGTTTTAATAATAAAAAATATGAATGGGTTGAATAGTCGAAACGAGTATATAGAGCCGAAGGCTTTAAGTTAAGATTTTTCCTTGTTTGGATGTTATATTACAAGCTCATATGTTAGAAAATCGATTTACCAACGCATAGGAAAAAGAATCATGTTAATCGGATTCGTATATCAAAAGTTATGCAAATTGTAAGTCGAAAATACCCTTGGAATTCATACCTGGGAATTTACAGCAGCAAATTGAAAGTTTCTGTCGAAATAGGGCTGTCGCGCCCTGCGGTCCCCTAGGGTAGGGGCTGTCGCGCCCCGCGAGCGCCATTCAGCTGGCAAATTTTGGTTTTCTTGTTTGATTTCGCATCTGGACTCGATGTTTTAATGATTTTCGATGCCCCTTAACTTATATTAAAGCCGATTTGAAACACAAGTGATGTTATGAGCCTCCGGATAGTGAAAGTATGTATTTTCTTTCGTGTTAGAGAAGAAAGATTATAAGTAATCGAGACTAGAAATGAGTGGGCATGCAGTATGGTAAGTATAAAACTTATATCACGGAAGTTGTGATTATGATAAGAAATGCGAGATTAAGTGAATAAAAGTAGTAAGCGAGGGCTCGCGTCTATGTGTGTGTATGTGAATGTGTGCGTATGTATGTAGGTGTATATGTTGTATGTATGTAGGAATTAGGAACGTATACGTTTGTGGATGCGAGATGTTATAAGTATATGAAGGAATGGTTTGGACTGGTTTCATTATGTTCTAGCATTAATGATTGCTAATCGTGTGTTTGAGATTGGAATGAAATGCAGGTACATGAATACCCGGTTCATGAAGTATCGAAGTCGAATTCGGAACAAGAAAATACGAAAGGATAGTTGAATGAATTAAAGTTCCTACTGCTAAATGTTATTCAATATTGGACTATATGAGAATCATGTCGTATGATGTTGTTAATGACTAATGGTTATGATGTATGTGATGTCCAAAGGTATTGCACGGATTACCGCTACTACTACCGAAGATAAGCAAGCGTTGATCGAGTCACGGAGCAAGGGTTGTACGGAAATATGTATTGTCTTGAAGCGTTAATTTAATGTGGTTATTGTAAATCCCTTTTGTAAATGTTTATCATTTGTATTTGAGCCTTTAAGTAAGTAATGTGTCTAAATAAGAAAGAAATTTTTGGGCTCGTATTTTCCGCTGTGTCATATTTAAGTTCTTACAAGTTGGTCTTACAGGGAATCGTTCATTATACGAACGGGTCATGCCCGAATTTTGTAAATAATAATACTTATTTTGGAGTAAGAAATATGGGCGTTACAAACCGTTAGGATCGTTCCTCGATAATTGAGCTTCGATCTAGACCTTACATATAAGGCACATGGTTTTGGAATACTAGGGGTGTCCAAAACCATCACACGGTATTGAGAAAAGTTACACTTAGGCCCCTGAAATTCAACCTGGGTGCCAAAAATGAAGTTCCTGTCCAGATGAGGCCATGGATTCGCGCCACGGCAAAACCATATAGTGGTGGCGCAGCGCCACCACCTACCAGTGACCAGAAACTTTGCTAAATTGTCAGGTTTGGTCCCTGCAACACCTTTGAGCCATTTTCGATGCGTTTAAACCCCATTAACCCCATTTCAAGGCTCTAAAATGAAGTTAAAGTATAGGTAACATGAAATATGCTCAAAAACATCTCGGATGTCGGTTTGTTTGGTCGTACGGTTGCGTTGTTCGGTTAATTACAACGAAACTCGAACGCACGCGAATAACGATCCAAATTACGCGACGGATGGAATTTTATCATGCCAATCACTAAAATAAAATATTTTAATGATTACATAAATTTTTGGATGTCCGGATATATTCAGAACGTAAGATATGCGCGAAAATGCAAACTTATGCACTTTTTGATGCTTTTAGCCCCTGTTGATCAAATAAGTTTATTTTTGCGCACCAAATACCTCTAAGCCTATTTCTAAGCTATGTAAAGGATATTTAGGGCATGTTTAACTTATGATCATATTCTGGAAGGTTCGATACCATACGAATCAGCAGACTTTTGCAGTTTGACACAAATAGTCCCTGCGATAGAATAAACTTGATTTCAACACACCAAACCCTCCAAAACTTATTCCTAGGTTATGCAAAGGTTATTTAGGGCATGTCAAGCCCATGTCACTGATCCGGAGTGTTTGTCGCATATTTTATTAAACATCACGATGCTTCGGGTTTGTTAAAAGGTCATTCAGATGTAAGAATTAACATGTTGATGCTTTTAACCCTTCGTCGCGCAAACTTTCAAACTATCATGCAAACGACTACTCTCAATCAACAAGTGGCTCATTTGTGAATATGAATACCGTAAGAGGTTATTCAGAGACTTAGTTTAATCATGATAACACTTCCAGTCCTTCCATAATCAAAGTTTTTGATTTTTCGCAAAATTAGTCCTTCATAGTCAACGTTTGACTTTATCAGGGTTTTGTACACGTGTCAACACATCATTGGACGTGATTTTTACGAGGTGTTACACTAACATTGTTTAATAGCATTAGGCGTGGTGTACGTACCACGCTACGCGCTTACCCGCTGATCTATATTCCTAATTATGCACTTATTGCATAACATTAGCCATTTTATACGCTTACCAGGCAGTACGCTTGCCTGATAAACTAGATACTGAATAGGCAAAATAAAGGCAGGCATTCAGTTCTGATATTTCGGTTTATACAGCGAATAACCTTTATACAACGATATGGTTCGGTACATCTATACACGTATCCACTATTTAAATATCTACTTCATTGGTTGAAAATTAATAATACAATTTTGCAGCATCGGATCGTACAACTTAAACAGTATGACAAAGTGGGAACCACTATTATTGAACGCTACCACCAAATCTGGGTATCCTAGTTTGGACATATCAATCAATTCACACGCCAAAAGACCTTCATCCAAGAACGTGGTTTTGGGGATACTTACAAACATGGGTCAACACCCCCAAATACAAAAGGCGAGAACAAAAGCGTTGAACTCGGGGATGGGCATGGGCCAATTCTACTATACGAAGAACGCCCCTTAATACTACCACACATCATCGAAGTCGAGGAATCGCCCTACCGCGATATCTAATTAAACATAAATGGGATTTTTCACACACTAGACCATTGCAACACCACATTTAATTGCATGTAACACCCTCGTGGGGCACTACTATTCTGGTTTACCTTATAAAAAACGCTTGACACTTTATTTTACAAGTTCGATACTACTAACATGTCGAGCGGAATTGGACTAACAGATTACTATTTTTGGTCACGCTCACTTGGTCCAGGCGTCCTGACCCAACCATTGCAACATACACGACTAATGATCCTTATATAAGGTCGTAAACTCTTACTACAATACTGACAGTTTATTATAATTAAGTCACACACTTGAGATGACTTAATGGTGCATTTTATAAGCTATATTCGTCTTCAAAAAGGATCTCACACGTTTATTTAAGTTCAATGCTACTAACACTATTTACCAGCAATGAACTGGCGGGCTAGCAGGGTACAGCGCTGCTACACCTCAAGTTCAACAAATACTAAAACAAGGATGGGCGGTTCAAACCTTGTAGAAGTTCAACTCTGTATATAGCTAGACGACCCTAAGCGTTTGCGGGTTTTTGCTACAATTGAATTTCTCACCAGATACGCGACACGTCACCATTTGCTTATCGGCAACTAAAACAAATGATGCCACTAAATTTGGAAGGCATACTTGGGTACGAAGTAAAAAGAACGTACTCGGATATGTAAACCCACACGCCATAGGCGACAGGGATTACATTACTCAGTCACAAGAAAAGTATGTGATAACTCAAATAAAGTGTCCGTTCACGCCAACCGCGTAAAATACCTTATTATTTCGGGCAAGTGTCTCAAACGCCATAGCGCGACAGAGAGCTTACTTGTCGAAATTTACATAAACATTCCACACGCCGATTCGCGACAGGAAATAAATCTGATAGATTATTCAAGTGTTCATTAATGCCACATGCATTATAAAGCACTTTCTGATATCAACAAGTTTTCATATAAACATTTGCAAACACAACATACCATCGCATCTGAACTACACAATATGATAAAGCATAAAACGACAATACTAAGTGTAACGTAGTTAATACAAATACCTACACATACAAAATAGTATTGCTCACAGAATACAACGCTAAGAATGGGCATCTTGGTAATAGATGTATTCAACCACTACTATTCTAGTGGGTATCTTGGTAATAGATGCACACAACCACTGATGGAAAACCAAGTACTTGTCCCACAATTATAAAAACATTGTGGGAAATATAAATAATGCTCTAAACACCCTTTCGGGGTCACTGAGCATAGCAAGCACTTCTGCATGGGTGCATTGTATATCATTCTTTCCGACTTCAACGATGATTGCTATAACCGGATCGTCAATAACAACGACTGGTACAACCACCAGCGGTTCCACATTCGCCTAAGGTGGCATAACATCCGCATATGCATCTATGACCACCAATGGCTGCACATTACGACAACGGAGATCCCGGTGACACGAACGCGTGGTACGGATCATCGCCATTTCAACATCAACTCTTTCAATAGGTTGAACGCCGGTAGCGTACCATGTGCTAACCAACAAAAGTCACACCAAAGGGTGAATATTTTACAGTAGCCCACATGACCGTATGCGCACCGTTAAGGCAGGGCCACACCCGAAAAAATCATCCAAAAACGAGACACTTAACTACCAAAACTCAACCTGTTCCAAGGCCCATGCGCGGGACCTAACCGAGTACACGCAACCTTAACAAGCTTGTGGTAATGCAAACGAAAATTGTCTACAGCCAATCAGTGTGTGCCAGGTTTACCCAACCAATTTCCACGATGAACAATCGTGTGCTATTCACTGCTCCATTATCTCCACTCATAGCTAACGACAAACACAACAAGCGTGGCCAGCAACTTTCCCGCGCCCAGATGACAGGTAAGCTTAAAATTAATAATCTTCACTTCCGAGCTTCTAATAAGTCCAGTGCTACTCCCAGCGCTTGCACGTGGGAGCAAAGCTAGACTTGGGAGACTTGTAAAGGTAAGGTACTTGACCCGGCTTAAACGGTATATATTATTTATCGCCTTGTATATTAATATTATTATTATTGCGTACTAACCCGCGAAGCCTAGCGCGTTGTAGTTTATACTACACTAGGTTGTGAGCTTGTAGAGACAACCCCTAACTGGGCCTGACCTATTGAGGTTAGGGTTGCCCATGTCTTCTATATAAGGAGGTCTCCACCTCCTCATTAGGGCATGAGATATGAGGCAAACACACTTTTGCAGCTGGAAATAAGGGATTCTTCCTCTACCGGTCGTCTCTACATCTCCACGTTTCCCTCTTCTTGTTTGCATGTTTGTATTCATCACCGTAAGAAGTACTGACCCGCATAGGTTCATTCTTTAATAGGTGACAAAAGAGATCAACTCACAAGTTGGTGAACTTGAGGGACCAAATTTAACAAGTTGGTTAAGTTTCCTAATTATGTTATAATTGTATTTGGTAATGTCTTGACCACCAAGTTAGGATTAGCCTATATAAACCAAATTAGGGTTAGGCATTATTAAGAGAAGTGACTAGAGAGAAACTGTCACACCCCCAAAATCCACCATGCGGAGTAGCACCGCTTGGAGGCGTGACATGACCAGGATCGAGCCACCAATCATATTGAACAACATAATTAAGTAAATAAAACCAAACACAATACGATTGGTGACCAAAAGGAAGTAAACCGATTTTAGGTTAACAACGGAAGCATAAAACATACGTTCAAAACACAAGTCCATAGTTCATAAATTTAAAGTCCAAAACGTAGGTTTAATAAGTTCATAAAGTTTATTCATTAAGTACGGGACATATCAGTTCACATCCCACAACGACCACCTCCATATGCAAGCTCCATGGCATCTAATGACCTGCAAAGCATGTAATAACGAGTCAACAACAAAGTTGAGTGAGTTCACGGTTGGTTGTCCATTTTAGAGTTGTTTCCAAAAACATAGTTTAATCTCATTCGGCTATCCAGCCGTGGGGGTTACCCCATAGTTCGAAAACGTTTATTTGTTAACCATCCCATGTCCACCTTCCCTGGCTATCCAGCCCGGCACTTTGGCCGTGGGGAGCTACCCCAGTATTTTAAACTACCAGACTCGTTTATCATATCGACTACTGACAAAAGAAATCAATTGTGCCCTAGCGTCGGTGTTCTATCACCACCGACGTGCCATAGTCCATTAGTACACACCCGTCCAACTGGCACGGTGTGCGGTTTGTTAAACCTAATAGCGCTATTAACTAATGACCCGCTCGCCATAGCCTCGGCGATTAAGTCGATATAAAAGGGAGGGACTTCGCTGATAGAGTTCTAGTCCAGTAAGTCTAATACGTCCCAATAGGACGAGGAATTTACATTCCTGAACACGTCTCAAGGACGAGGAATTCACATTCCTGAACGCGTCCCAAAGGACGAGGAATCCCTATTCCTGTACCCATTCCCACCGGGAATTTACCATGCTTTGTAGAAAAGTGTGAACTCACCTCGGTTTGCTCGGTTAGATTCTCAAATATAGCTAACAGTCAAGGTCGGTCAATCACGTCCTAGTATGATTTACCAGTTAGTCATTTAGTGGTTTCAAATAGAGCACAAAGTTCCTACACGTATCTATCACATAACATGCATTACTTTAACTGTTTATGCCCATATATACTTCCCATCCATTCCCCACTCATAAGCAAACATACGATAGTGCACGTAACACATATAACATGTTAGATCATTCACAGATAGCATACTCGACATTTAGACACGCAAGTCACAACTTATGTCAATTCAGCATTAATATTCAAAACCGGCTGTTTTCGGACATTTAAATAAAATAGTTAAATTATTCCAAAAATTCCCAAATTTTTACAGGATGTCTTAAACATTCCAAATTTTATTGTGTAAAAATATCGGGGTCCAGTTCATTACCAATATTTTATAAAATTCATATCCCGGACTGAACTCAGATTTATATATTTCTGACCACAGTCCACGGAACAATTTATTAAAAATTCATCGAGCGTCCGATTTACGAAATTCCAGTGGGGTAATTACAAATGCATCGGTTGTCATCTACTGTATAAATTTCATGGTCCGATTCATCACAAAACTCAGGTTATGACTGAAAGTATAACACCCATTTATTGCTGTCAAAATTCAGCTTAAGTTGTTGTTACAAATCGGCACTTTAAAAATAGTAAACGAAGTCCAAAAATTACGATTCCAGTGCCATTGGAACCGTATCTCATAATAACATATTTTAGATTCAAAATATCGGTTTTTTTTTAGTTTATGACCTATTTACAGCCAACTGAAGTTGGCTGTAAAACCGAGACATATTCTGTTTTCCCTTTCTAACTTACTAACTTGTGTTCGATTGATTCCGTTAATCATGTTTGGTGATTATAACAACATCCAACATCAATAGTAACCAGTAATTCGTCAAGAAATTAATCAAGAATCATAACAATACAAGATCTACAAGATTTACACACATCACTTCTCTTTATTCATCTTTTATCCAAGACTAATGTAAGTTCTTTTAGAGTTTCATAAGTTTTTAACCATTAATCATCTATTAACCATAAAATACATGAACAAGATGAAGATTTAAGAAACTTACCACTAGCACAAGGCTAGGGAAGTTCGAGTGAAGAAATGTGGTGGTTAATAGCGAATAGAGAAGGTCCTTCCACTTCCGAGAGCACCGAGCTTCGTTAGAGACCTTCTTCCACCTTGGAGAGTATGTGAAATGGTTGAACAAGGTTGAAAGATGATGGTGGTGGGGTGGATGTGGTTCAGCCGAGAACCATGGAAGGAGGGAGAGAGTTAGGGTGTTGGTGGGTTTGTGAATGAGAGATGATGATGCTTGGGACCTTTGGTGCATTCTTATAACCATCCTACAACCTTAACTCTTGTGTATCATGTCTAACTCTTGTGTAATATGTCCCTCATGCCCCAACATAATCAAATTAAATATTGCAACAAATCAACAAGGTGGGTCCCTTGTTGGATCCGTGAGCATGGGGGGGGGGGGTAGTAGATTAGGTGCTAACCACTTTGGTTACAATCTAGTTATAATTCTAGTGTTAGTTTCATACTTTAGTTAGTGGATATTTTTAAGGGGGTGTTATGATGTTCGGGGATCATAACTGGCTCAGAAAATAAGAACAATGTGTTTGACAATATTTTCGTGTTCCGGGTAGAGTCCGGTTGTTCGGTTCGATTCTGTTCCGTTAAAGTGCTTAATTAATTCGTAAGGCGTCTTATTTATATATTTTTGTAACGTTTTTACTTTCTAACACTTAGGGAATCATAATGGACTATTTAATGACTTTTCTGTACATTACTAGTGTGTTAACAAGTACATGTAAGCATAACACATAAATCAGAGAGCAGTTAAATAATTCCACACAGTCTTCAAGCACTTTAATCGTCATTAATAAATTGTACGGAATACATGGAATTTGAGGGTTGTCACATTCTCCCCCTGTTAAGAGAATTTCGTCCCGAAATTTAGCGCGTGGTTACTGAGGAAGCTAGTTAAGTTGCGTTGTTTTCCAGATTTTCCTGGGGTGTCACATCATCACCCCGTTGATTTGGAAATTCGTCCCGAAATTCTGCCGTAGCTTCAGCCTCAGTAGTGGTTGCGTTTTTCTTAAACAGTTGGGGATACTTGAGTTTCGTTTGGTCTTCTCGTTCCCAGGTATACTCTGGGCCACGACGTGCATTCCAACGAACTCGGATTAGAGGTATCCTGGTACGCTTGAGGATCTTAACATCTCGGTCCGTAACCTCTACTGGTTCCTCGACGAATCGCAGCTGGTCGTCGATTGTGAGTTCCTTTAGAGGAACTATGAGAGTCTCATCTGACAGACACTTCTTCAGATTCGACACATGGAATACGTTGTGAACTCCGCTGAGTTCTTCAGGTAGGTTCAACCTGTAGGCGACTTTGCCAATTTTCTTGGTGACTTCGAATGGTCCGACATAACGCGGATTGAGTTTTCCTCGTTTGCCAAAACGGACTACACCTTTCCAAGGTGAGACTTTGAGTAGCACTCGATCCCCAACCTGGAGCTCGAGTGGTTTTCTTCCTTTATCCGCATAGCTTTTCTGACGATCATGAGCTGCCGCCATTCGCTGTCGTATCTGAGCAATTCTCTCGGTGGTATCTACCACAAGTTCTGGGCCAGTGATTTGGCTGTCGCCAACTTCTGCCCAACAGAGAGGTGATCGACATTTGCGTCCGTACAATGCCTCAAACGGAGCGGCTTGGATGCTGGTATGGTAGCTGTTGTTATATGAGAACTCCACTACCGGGAGGTGCTTTTCCCAGCCATTACCAAAATCGATTACACATGCCCTAAGCATGTCTTCAAGGGTTTGGATGGTGCGTTCAGATTGCCCATCCGTCTGTGGGTGATAAGCGGTGCTCATATCTAAACGTGAGCCAAAAGACTTGTGCATTGCTTGCCACAGTTCTGAAGTAAAACGCGCGTCACGATCAGATATAATAGAGGTTGGCACTCCATGCCTTGATACCACTTCCTTTAGGTAAATGTCTGCAAGAGTAGAAAACTTATCCGTTTCCTTGATAGCCAGAAAATGTGCAGACTTGGTCAGTCGATCTACGATCACCCAAATGGTATCGTTTCCGCGTTGAGATCTGGGCAGGCCGGTAACGAAATCCATGGAAATTTGCTCCCATTTCCATTTCGGGATCTCCGGTTGTTGAAGTAGGCCTGATGGTTTCTGATATTCAGTCTTGACTCTCGCACAAGTCAAGCACTTACTAACGTAGGTTGCTATGTGGGCTTTCATGCCAGACCACCAATACGCAGTCTTGAGGTCGTGGTACATTTTATCCGAACCAGGATGTACCGAATAACGAGACTTATGTGCTTCATCCATCACAAGCTCGCGTAAGTTGCCATAAAGTGGAACCCAGATGCGTCCGTTTACATAGTAGGCACCGTCTTCCTTTTGTTCTAGCCGCTGCCTCGATCCTCGTAGGGACTCAGCCCTGATCAATGCTTCGACGTGAGCATCGCGAATCTGAGCGGGAAGGTTAGACTGGATGGTAAGCTGTAGAGCACGTACACGCCTAGGTATGGTATCCTTTCGACTGAGGGCGTCGGCCACAACATTGGCTTTGCCCGGATGATATTTGATAGCGCATTCATAATCGTTCAAGAGCTCAACCCATCTGCGTTGACGCATGTTTAACTCCTTTTGCTTGAAGATATGCTCGAGACTCCTGTGGTCGGTGTAAATGGTGCACTTGGTACCGTACAGGTAATGTCTCCATATCTTAAGCGCGAAAACAACTGCTCCCAGCTCCAGATCGTGAGTAGTGTAATTTCTTTCGTGAACCTTGAGTTAGCGTGATGTGTAGGCAATGACCTTGTCACGTTGCATCAACACGCAACCAAGTCCTTGGATGGAAGCGTCGCAATAAACCACAAAGTCATCTGTGCCTTCAGGCAATGAGAGGATAGGCGCGCTACAAAGTTTATCCTTTAGGTGTTGAAATGCGGACTCCTGTGCATCACCCCAACGATAGATGACACCCTT
Organism: Helianthus tuberosus; assembly: GCA_030545235.1. Lineage (NCBI taxonomy): Eukaryota > Viridiplantae > Streptophyta > Magnoliopsida > Asterales > Asteraceae > Helianthus > Helianthus tuberosus. The sequence continues at coordinate 85,395,088 of CM060364.1, read as the reverse complement.
CTGAGTCAGTGAAGTGAGAGGTTGCGCAATCTTGGAGAAATCTTTGATAAACCTTCTGTAATATCCTGCCAAACCCAAGAATTGGCGGATTTCTGTTGGTGTGCGGGGTGCAGGCCAGTTCTTGATCGATTCAACCTTAGATGGATCCACGTGAATTCCATCCTTGTTTACCACATGGCCTAGAAAGTGGACTTCGCGAAGCCAGAAGTCACATTTCGAAAACTTGGCATACAACTGCTCTTTTCGAAGAAGTTCCAGCATAAGTCGTAGATGCTGCTCGTGTTCCTCCTGACTCTTGGAATAGATCAGGATATCGTCGATGAACACAATAACGAACTTATCCAGGTAAGGCTTGCACACTCGGTTCATGAGATCCATGAAGATCGCTGGTGCATTCGTCAGCCCGAATGGCATAACCAGAAACTCGTAATGGCCGTAACGAGTTCTAAATGCTGTTTTGGAGATGTCCTCCTCTCGGACTCTCAGCTGATGGTATCCCGATCTCAAATCAATCTTAGAGTAATAGCTTGACCCTTGCAGCTGGTCGAACAAGTCGTCAATACGTGGGAGAGGATAACGATTCTTCACCGTCACCTTGTTAAGTTCGCGATAGTCAATACACATTCTGAAGGTACCGTCCTTCTTCTTTACGAACAAGACTGGAGCTCCCCAGGGCGAAGAGCTAGGACGTATGAAACCCTTTTCCAAGAGTTCTTGTAGTTGCATAGACAGTTCTTCAAGTTCTGATGGAGCTAGACGATATGGTGCTCGAGCTACTGGCGCTGCTCCAGGAGCTAGCTCGATTTGAAATTCAACTTGGCGGTGAGGCGGAAGACCAGGTAATTCCTCAGGAAATACCTCGGGAAAATCGCGCACAATAGGGATGCCTTCAATTCTCTTCTCTTCCGTTGATGTGTCAGTAACGAGTGCTAAAATGGCAGTGTGGCCCTTTCGCAAACACTTCTGGGCCTTAAGGAAAGAGATGATGCCTTCGACAGCACCACTCTTGTCGCCACGAATCATGAGAGGTTCTTCACCAGAACGAGGAATGCGGACGATTTTCTCCTTGCAAACAATCTCCGCTTGATGATGAGATAGCCAATCCATCCCAATAACGACGTCAAAACTACCCAGTGTGATAGGAATAAGATCGATAGAGAAAGTCTGACCAGCTAAGACGAGGTTACAACCTTTAACTACGTGTGTGGCTTCAAGACTTTTACCGTTAGCTAGTTCTACCGTGTGTTTGGTGTTCAGAAGTGTTGGAGTGCGTCTAAGCATTTGGCTAACTTTTAAGGATACGTAATCTAGTATCGGAACCCGAATCAAACAAAACAGTAACAAAGAAGTCATCCAGAAGGAACTTACCCATTACTGCGTTGGGATCGTTCTTTGCATCACTCTGAAGGTTTCAAGGAGTGATCACTGAGGATCGAGAGTCGAGCCTTCCAAACTTTCTATGCTAGAGGGTGTTCATTTCAGTGTCTTTGCATGGTGGAGCGAGAGCGAAATGTCACTGTGGTAAGAGAATGATGGTTTGGTCTAAGCAAATGGTAGAAATTAGACATAACATAAACCAATAATCATGCGTCGGTACAAAAGCTAGTATAAAGATTCCGCGTTTTTAAGAAGACTATCATGGAATAGTACGATTTCTTATAGTGTAAGGCGGGTCAGGTAAGCGTATAGATTTTCGTGTTCGCCTGTAGGTTGAGTAATCCATATTTCTGTCCTTGAGCGTCCTGATGACTATCCTATCAGTAAGGGCATCCATTCGCTAGGTTGGTTTTTCGAAGGAGTAAATCAAGTAGAAGAAGCATTAACCACCCAATAAGGTAATGGGGGTAAACTTGTGATCGGTGGAAATAGTGGTGTGGTTGTTGGCGTTTCGTTAAATCAGTTGCCAATCGAAGAAACAGGGAGTTAATGAGGTTCATGCGAAGAATCGAGCGAAAACAGGGGTCCACCAATAACAGAAGAATTCAACCAAGTAACATGTCGCTTAGAAGCAATTCTAGTAGTGAGGTGTGGTGGCATGACACAAAAAGGGAAGTTCGTTGCATCACGATTCACGGAAGTATATCACTTGTCCAAAATAGAGTTTAGTGGGTAGAGTTGCGAGTTGCAAAGCGACAAACGCGCGTAACTGTGGCTGCTTTGTTTCTGGTAACGACGACTAGTGGAGATGATGAGGTCCGTCAACGGGGATGCGTGGGTATAGTTCTCCAAAACCTAAGTTCATTTGAGCCAGGTCGGGTCTTCGTGAATGTTGACGTACAAGCCGAATGCACGGAGGGTCAGATGGTGACGTCATGTCGAGTTAAGCGTGTAAATAGATAGAATGCTTAAACAGTTGTCGTAGAGGGGTGACGAGAAATTAGAAAAGAATTTGACCACCACTTGTCAAATTTCAAGTAAACAATTGCATATCATAAAGAATGCAGTAGGGCTAATAGACAACATGCTACCACCCTAAATAAACAGACCATAAACACCACATCGGACAAAAGAAATCTAGCAAGTAAGAAATATAAACTTAAATCATACCACCTAGTGTGTTGAGTCTTGCACGTGGAACGTAGCGTCGTTGTGGATCGTTGAGCACTGTACAGGTTATAGTCTGGTTTTAATAAAAACTTTTTCCCTTATTAAAACCAAGTTCTCTATAACCAATGGCTCTGATACAAATTTGACACACCCCCAAAATCCACCATGCGGAGTAGCACCGCTTGGAGGCGTGACATGACCAGGATCGAGCCACCAATCATATTGAACAACATAATTAAGTAAATAAAACCAAACACAATACGATTGGTGACCAAAAGGAAGTAAACCGATTTTAGGTTAACAGCGGAAGCATAAAACATACGTTCAAAACACAAGTCCATAGTTCATAAGTTTAAAGTCCAAAACGTAGGTTTAATAAGTTCATAAAGTTTATTCATTAAGTACGGGACATATCAGTTCACATCCCACAACGACCACCTCCATATGCAAGCTCCATGGCATCTAATGACCTGCAAAGCATGTAATAACGAGTCAACAACAAAGTTGAGTGAGTTCACGGTTGGTTGTCCATTTTAGAGTTGTTTCCAAAAACATAGTTTAATCTCATTCGGCTATCCAGCCGTGGGGGTTACCCCATAGTTCGAAAACGTTTATTTGTTAACCATCCCATGTCCACCTTCCCTGGCTATCCAGCCCGGCACTTTGGCCGTGGGGAGCTGCCCCAGTATTTTAAACTACCAGACTCGTTTATCATATCGACTACTAACAAAAGAAATCAATTGTGCCCTAGCGTCGGTGTTCTATCACCACCGACGTGCCATAGTCCATTAGTACACACCCGTCCAACTGGCACGGTGTGCGGTTTGTTAAACCTAATAGCGCTATTAACTAATGACCCGCTCGCCATAGCCTCGGCGATTAAGTCGATATAAAAGGGAGGGACTTCGCTGATAGAGTTCTAGTCCAGTAAGTCTAATACGTCCCAATAGGACGAGGAATTTACATTCCTGAACACGTCTCAAGGACGAGGAATTCACATTCTTGAACGCGTCCCAAAGGACGAGGAATCCCTATTCCTGTACCCATTCCCACCGAGAATTTACCATGCTTTGTAGAAAAGTGTGAACTCACATCAGTTTGCTCGGTTAGATTCTCAAATATAGCTAACAGTCAAGGTCGGTCAATCACGTCCTAGTATGATTTACCAGTTAGCCATTTAGTGGTTTCAAATAGAGCACAAAGTTCCTACACGTATCTATCACATAACATGCATTACTTTAACTGTTCATGCCCATATATACTTCCCATCCATTCCCCACTCATAAGAAAACATACGATAGTGCACGTAACACATATAACATGTTAGATCATTCACAGATAGCATACTCGACATTTAGACACGCAAGTCACAACTTATGTCAATTCAGCATTAATATTCAAAACCGGTTGTTTTCGGACATTTAAATAAAATAGTTAAATTATTCCAAAAATTCCCAAATTTTTACAGGATGTCTTAAACATTCCAAATTTTATTGTGTAAAAATATCGGGGTCCAGTTCATTACCAATATTTTATAAAAATTCATATCCCGGACTGAACTCAGATTTATATATTTCTGACCACAGTCCACGAAACAATTTATTAAAAATTCATCGAGCGTCCGATTTACGAAATTCCAGTGGGGTAATTACAAATGCATCGGTTGTCATCTACTGTACAAATTTCATGGTCCGATTCATCACAAAACTCAGGTTATGACTGAAAGTATAACACCCATTTATTGCTGTCAAAATTCAGCTTAAGTTGTTGTTACAAATCGGCACTTTAAAAATAGTAAACGAAGTCCAAAAATTACGATTCCGGTGCCATTGGAACCGTATCTCATAATAACATATTTTAGATTCAAAATATCGGTTTTTTGTTGAGTTTATGACCTGTTTACAGCCAACTGAAGTTGGCTGTAAAACCGAGACAGATTCTGTTTTCCCTTTCTAACTTACTAACTTGTGTTCGATTGATTCCGTTAATCATGTTTGGTGATTATAACAACATCCAACATCAATAGTAACCAGTAATTCGTCAAGAAATTAATCAAGAATCATAACAATACAAGATCTACAAGATTTACACACATCACTTCTCTATATTCATCTTATTCATCTTTTATCCAAGACTAATGTAAGTTCTTTTAGAGTTTCATAAGTTTTTAACCATTAATCATCTATTAACCATAAAATACATGAACAAGATGAAGATTTAAGAAACTTACCACTAGCACAAGGCTAGGGAAGTTCGAGTGAAGAAATGTGGTGGTTAATAGCGAATAGAGAAGGTCCTTCCACTTCCGAGAGCACCGAGCTTCGTTAGAGACCTTCTTACACCTTGGAGAGTATGTGAAATGGTTGAACAAGGTTGAAAGATGATGGTGGTGGGGTGGATGTGGTTCAGCCGAGAACCATGGAAGGAGGGAGAGAGTTAGGGTGTTGGTGGGTTTGTGAATGAGAGATGATGATGCTTGGGACCTTTGGTGCATTCTTATAACCATCCTACAACCTTAACTCTTGTGTATCATGTCTAACTCTTGTGTAATATGTCCCTCATGCCCCAACATAATCAAATTAAATATTGCAACAAATCAACAAGGTGGGTCCCTTGTTGGATCCGTGAGCATGGGGGGGGGGGGGGTAGTAGATTAGGTGCTAACCACTTTGGTTACAATCTAGTTATAATTCTAGTGTTAGTTTCATACTTTAGTTAGTGGATATTTTTAGGGGGGGTGTTATGATGTTCGGGGATCATAACTGGCTCAGAAAATAAGAACAATGTGTTTGACAATATTTTCGTGTTCCGGGTAGAGTCCGGTTGTTCGGTTCGATTCTGTTCCGTTAAAGTGCTTAATTAATTCGTAAGGCGTCCTATTTATATATTTTTGTAACGTTTTTACTTTCTAACACTTAGGGAATCATAATGGACTATTTAATGACTTTTCTGTACATTACTAGTGTGTTAACAAGTACATGTAAGCATAACACATAAATCAGAGAGCAGTTAAATAATTCCACACAGTCTTCAAGCACTTTAATCGTCATTAATAAATTGTACGGAATACATGGAATTTGAGGGTTGTCACAGAAACCGAGTTATGGTTTGAGAGTCCGTAATCAGCTTTGAGTTATTTTCTGATTAATAAGGTTGAGAGTTATTCGATCTAATTTCTTTTCTTCAACTTTTCTATTCGGTTTGATTGTCGATTGGGACTTGAATGTTGACCATGTGGAGGTCAGTTGACCAAAAACATTCAAATGGTGATCACAACCTTGTTAACTGGGCCATCTGACGGTTTTATAGGTTGATAGACCCTTGGTTAGAAGGTCATTTCTCAATAAAAGGAATCCAAGAGGCTGCACAACTTGTGGCCTGGCCGTTGTCTTAGCAGTGACCTGAAAGCACGACCTTAACCAACCAAACTGTTAAATCTATACACGCGGGCCGTTTTCAAGAAACTGTCAACTTCATGCACAAACCCGAGACGATATTTTGGCAAATGAAATTGAGAAGCCGCATGGTTGTCCCTGAGAATTCAGGGCCCTGTGCGAGTAGGAAAAAATGGGCCCGAAATATGAACCTATATATAAAAGAGTTAGTAATAAGACGGAAATTTTTATTATGTTTATAGAGATTTATAATTAATTTATACAATGTGTTGTTCTAAATAAAAGTTTAGTTAGTTAAAAAACATAAAAAAATATTAGTCTAGTTAAAACAAACTGAATCTGAAGCAGAAGATGAGGGGTTGCTCAACGAGAAGAAGAGTCAACTGACTCGGCCCATGGTCAATGAAGGCATTGTTTAGATCACAAGATCTCAAAAGATGGTCTCAATGTGGACAAGGTGAAACTCGATACAAATGCGAAACTCCCACCCCTACATCGGTGAAAGCTAATAGTGTTTGTGCTTAAAATAACTATAAAACAAGGTTATATAAGTAAAATCTTTAAAGCTCAGGAGTGTGTGAAAAATGGAAATCAAGATACCTATGAACTACTTGCAAATCATTCATTGGAGGTTCCAATGTGGACAAGGTGAAACTCGATACAAATGCGAAACTCCCACCCCTACATCGGTGAAAGCTAATAGTGTTTGTGCTTAAAATAACTATAAAACAAGGTTATATAAGTAAAATCTTTAAAGCTCAGGAGTGTGTGAAAAATGGAAATCAAGATACCTATGAACTACTTGCAAATCATTCATTGGAGGTTCCTCCGAATTTTCGGTGATACATGTTGTTCCAGACTTTCCACCCTACTTCTTTGCTTTGATGGTGCCGATTATATTCTTTATTTGGGTCAAGTTATTCTACAAAGGCTTCTAATTGTAAGAAGTGTAAGAATGATTTATAGAATGACAAGCGTCCAATAACCTAAAACTAAACTCACTACATCACCACCAAAAACCTAAACACCCACCCCCACCCCACCACCACCCAAAAACCTAACCCCCCCCCCCCCCCCCCAAAAAAAAAAAAAAAAAAAAAAACTATACCTCACCAAAAAAACCTAACCCCCCTCCCACACCCCCCAAAAACCTAAAAAAACCTAACCCCCCCCCCCCCCCCCACCCAAAAACCTAAACCCCCACCCCCTCGGCAAAAAAAAAAAATTTTTTTTTTTGGGTGGGTGTTGTGGTGTGTGTGTGTGTGTGGGGGGGGGGGGGGGTTAGATTTTTGGTGGTGGTGGATGTTTAAGGGTTTTTTTTTTTTTTTTTTTGTAGTGGGGTTTTTTAGGTTATTGGACACTTGTCACTCTATAAATCCTTCTTACACTTCTTACAATTAGGATCCTTTGTATTTGATCCTAATCCTTCTTTATTTTGGTTAGTTGTTTAAATATTATATTGAGCTTTTGTTAATGGGCTAATCAATAATGGCATAATGAGTTTAGTTAGGTAATTGGGCTAAAAAATAGATTTTGATTTTCAAACGGGCCTCAACTAATTATATCTTTTTATAACTTTTCTTAGTCGGGGTTTAATTTAACTACGGACTTTTGTTTAAAATAATATATATAAAAATATAAAAGTTTTTTTAAGGATTTGGGATCCCCAGAATAGTGGGTCTTGTGCAGTCGTCCACCTCGCACAGGGTTTGGGCTGGCCTAAGAAGCGGCTACTATGGCAGCATGGATTGAAACTAGAAAATGAACGAGTGTTTAGATGTGGTGAAGAGACCAAGTGGAAGCGAAGACGTAGGATTCCAGCTTAGCAAAAATATATATATATATTGCAATTTTTGTTTTTATCGAACTACCTTAAAACTGTTTTATGAGTTTGGAGTCTGGATATTGAGTAGGGACGTTTCAAGTATTTTGGAGCTTTAATGCGAAATGAAATTTTGAGACCCATTTTCCTTTTTTGGTTATTACAAACGATACTCTTCTATCCGTGTTTGGAACCAAACAAAAATTTAACACAGTTATAACACATTGTGGTTTGCTGTATAAGGAATCAAACAAATCTTAAACAATAAGTTTGCACTAATATTAATAGTTAGCATATTAAACTGCCATTTTGGTTCCTGTGGTTTGGTCACTTTTGCCACTTTAGTCCAAAACTCAAACTTTTTGCATATGGGTCCCTGTGGTTTAAGTTTTATTGCCACTTTGGTTCAAAAATGAAATCAGGTCATATTTGTCTTATAAAATCCTGGTATTTTGTCCTTTTTCGCAGGGGCAAAATGATCATTTCTTTTTTATAAATAAATACCATATTTTATAAGACAAATATGACCTAATTTTCCCCTGAGAAAAATGACAAAATTGCAGGATTTTATAAGACAAATATGACCTGATTTCATTTTTGGACCAAAATGGCAATAAAACTGAAACCACAGGGATTCAGATGGAAAATGTTTGAGTTTTGGACTAAAGTGGTAAAAGTGAACAAACCTCAGGGACCAAAATGGCATTTTACTCTAATTTTATTTTAAGTGGAGGCCCTATATTGTACAACAATGTTGTAGATGGTCTTACACCTAAAGCATTTGTACATAAATGGAAAGTTCATACTACTTCTAGTCTCACAAACGAATATTTTAGAATTATTGGTGTAATAGTGTAATTGCAAACGTTTTGATTAAAAAAAATGAAGTCTCTACCTGTGCATTAATCATAAACCTTGAATCTTGATTGACATCGACCACTGCTTAATAGTAAATAGATTAAAATGGGAGGGGTATAAGGGTAAATTGAAAATGTGGATATATTAGGGTTGAGTAGCTTTTCTACACTGCATGTCATATATAGTAATCTCCAGCTAGCTAGCTGGTGCATGCCTTTACAAATTACATTTTGCTTCTATAATTTTTATATCTTCCCCAATCACTACTTTAAACTCACCACAACCTGAAACCCTCTTAACTGCTTGTTGTTGCCGTCACCAACACCAGATCCACGAATCGTTTCTGTGCAGGTAAAAGTTATAATTCCATCTGTTCAATATTCATCTCCAACTCACTACTTAGAACTTGATTTGTGTTAATCGCTGTTTCTGCTAATTGCATATTGTTTTTATAAAAGATGCCATTGAAGCTTACTCAGTTTTTTTTCTTAAAATCTTGCACCAGATCTGTTTATACATTCATAACACCATACTTTCCAACTGTTTATTTACGGAAATAAAATATCTCAACTTGATGTTAAAAAAAGCACCAGATCTGCCTTTAACTGTGAGTTCAATTTGATGAAGCTGATTTATACATTCATAAATGGAGGGGGGTTAAAACTCAGTCTTTAACTGCTGCTAGATCTCCAAATGCCCATGACCTTGACTATGTTTTGCCATTGGAGACTTGCATATTTAGTGTTGTCATCATTTTAGGAACCTCCTTTTTTTGGGAGGTTTTAATTATGATGTGAACATTGGTAATGTTAATATAGTATGTTAGATCTATCATATAAAGTTTATGTAGGTCCGGCTAGGGGAGGATCTAGTCGCCTAATCCTTGTGTACAAACCAACCCGGTTGTGCGGAATCCAACCGGGAAAGCAAACCGAGATCGAACACGACAAGAACACGAGATACAAGACCCAAAGATTCAAAGTTTAACACACTTGTATATTTATGATAAGAGTACGAGTACAAGATGATACAAGATCCGGTTAAACACAAACACACTAAAACTTCTCTCTCGGTTCTCTCCGGTGCTCACTTGTGCGCTGCTTTGTCTTGTCCGTTGCACACACACACACCACCGAAAACAAGTGTTTTCGGTATATATAGTTCTGCACATGTTGTGCGATTGGGCTTGGGGTTCAGCCCAATGTTGGAGGCCCATGAAGCTGATTGGTCCATAACTCCATGTTACATGCACGTCCAGCAAGTTTAAATATGCACATTGTATTTAGTCAACATGAGTGACATCATCATGATGATGTCATGATGATGTGGCAGCGGGAACCGGCTCGCGGCACTCCGTGCTTCGCGTGTCGAACTCTGGGACGCACGACGGAGGAATGTCGTGACGTCGGGCTTGAGCCGAACCTAACCTGGTCGAACCGAACCAAGTCGCATCGAGTCGAGTCGCGTCCATATATATGTATCAACAAACTCCCCCTTGGACGCTACTCGCGAGATTCGCCTTTCTTGTCTTCTAAGTCGGAGGATCTTCAATGTCTTCACGTATTGAAAGCAGAAAGTGTATCAACAAACTCCCCTTTTCATGTAGGAAGTGTGTTGACAAACTCCCCCTAAACATAAGCTCCCTCTTGAGTTATGCTCGTGAAAGACTTGATCTTCAGTACTTGAGATCCTTGTGGTGTTGATGATGGTCAGCGGCAACTCGATCATCTTCATCATTTGAGTGCCTTCACGTCGTGTCTTCATTCCAAAGCTTGTCATCTACCATGTTCTCCTTGCCTTTAGAATCTGCACATGCAAGAAATCTAAACGCGTAATGAGAACAACTGCTTGGAATATAATTAGTATAAACAAATGACACACGTATGACCATATTTAATCAAACACCGTCCGACAGTTTGAAAGTTTAATAAATTTGTCAATTTTAGTCTTTAACTTTCAAAACTTGCAAATTTCGACCGTTTATGAAGATTTAGTCGTTTTGGTTTTCGTTCAGGTTTCAGGCAACGAAGACTCGAGATCCAACATCGTACAATCGAAAATAAGATAGAAATAAAATCTTTTTGGCTTTTAGAAAGTTTATATTAAAACACACCTAAAATCTTTTTGGTATTTTTGAATATTTCAAATGTAAAGACTGAAAGCAGTAAATAAATATATACAAAGATGCAGAAACTGAAAGCATTAAATAAATATTTACAGACAATCTTTTTGTGAGTTTTGAGGGTAAGAGAATCATATCAGTGTACGGTCATGCCAAGACACTCTTGTTGTTCAATTAGTTAACATTAAGATAAGCATCCTATAACGATTATCGGTATTGTTGTCCACATAAGCTCAACTTATCAGATGTAATCATGGCGAGGGGATACATTAAGGTATGATTTATACTTACCGACCGGTGTTCATCCACATCACGACACATTCCCGTATCAAGGTATGCATGAGGGTTCATCTTACCAGTGAGTATACCGATTATCATCTGTTTGACCGTATATGATGTGAGAAACTCACTTATTTTGATTGAAAACAAGCCCTATGTGATATAATCACTTATTGATGAGGAACTTGATTTTCATATGCATGAGGGCACAGGAGCAAGTCCGTGAACAGGTCAGTACTTTCGTACAGCAAAGAGACGAACTTGACTCCCGGATAAATGTGATATATTATCACTTATTTATTTGGACATGTGATTGTTTATCACTTATTGAGGTCGAATGCAGTATGTACACGTATGTATAATATCATGGAAGATCTAGACTTGCGTCCCCGTTATTTTTCGGTAAAAGATACAACCATGATACCCAGATGATAAGCAGCATAAAGACCGAATATCTCAGAACCTCGGCAATCTCTCAAACGAAATTTCGGTACTAAGACCATATGCCAATGAATGGTTCCCACCTGATCTTCAGTCGATTTAAGTTTATATCACCCTGCACACTTTAAAATGATTGTGAGCCTACCGATACATCTTATATAGAGCTGCTTATCGTTTTTCATTTAAGGTTTAAAGAGGTTTAGACAGACCACTGATGTACTATCATTTTCTCTTTTGCTCGCCAGGAAACTCATTTTTGTTTTTCCAATGTTTTTGGGTTTTGAAATTTTTCGATGTTTTTGAATTTTCAAATTTGGATTTACTCCCCCTAAAATCAACAAACTAAGATAAAATTTAAAAACACAAAGGTATTTACAAAAACGATTTCCCGATGTTGGTTAACTCATGTTTTACCTCAATGCCGTTTACCAAAATTAATTTTGAATCAGAAATGATTTATCGAATTTTGGAAAAAATGAGTTGGCATGTCGGTAAGCGGTGCGGACCATGACAACATTGTCTGGCCAAAGAGTGTTGTACGAGATAATACTAATTCATAAAGCAGCTTAAATATCGACAAGTAAAAGAGAGATTAGAATTTTAAAACCGTATCCTGCAACTGCTTCGTGCATTGCAAGGAATCTGAGTGCTCTCCCAAACTGGATATCCACCCGGTGTGGATTTCAAATTCGATTTTGTAGCTACTGAAATCTCTTCACAGCAACAAGATCAGAAACATTTGGGTCCGGCTGGTCTTCCACATTGCACCAGCGAAGGTTTTTGTCTTTCTCTTTCAGAAGTAGTGTGCGGTTGTTCAATCCACGCCAAGGCATCCGCACACCCGGTTGGTTTGTTCAACAAACACATTTTCTTCAATCACACCGCGTAGAAATGTACATTGCACGTTCATCTTGTTGATTTTGAACTTCAAACGTGCTGCAGGTGCGTACATTTTGATTGAATCTATCCTGGGGACCCGATTAAAGCCTTGAACAATCAAACTTTGGAATGATTTGCATTTTGTCGAAGCTTTTAATCTCTTTCGACAGACAATTCTGTCTTCTTTTCTTTTTCTTCTCTCCATCACAGGCAACAACTTCTTTGTCGCCGTTCTTGTGCATGGACACTCCACTATCAACAATCCTATGACTATCGATAGTTCCTCCTGGAACATCCTGCACACTCACTCAGAGATTAGTTGGAGAGAGGGACCCAAGCCATTGTGGTCTTGGGTCTTCCATTTTCATCAACAACAATAACTTCTATTCTTTGATGATTTGTAAATTGTGATGATCCCCCTGATTCAATAACCGTTTTTGGTTTCCAAATCTGTTTTTGTTTTTCATGTTTAACATTTGATTCAACAGATTTTGTTTGGACAACCTCCGGTTTTAAAACCTTTTCAACATTTTTCCGTTGCTTCTTTCTCTGTTTCATTTCTTGTTGTTTAACAAGACGAGGGTCCTGTTTTGGTGAAACAAATCTTTTATGGTAATTGTTACCATGGGGGGCATCAACTTTTGCCTTTCCTTTCGTGAGATATGGACAATTTCTGACAATGTGCCCGTACTCACCGCATTCAAAACATGATCTCCGCTCAACAAACCTCGGAGTATCATGTGATTGTCTTGCCGATGATGAACTTTGTGATCCCGAGGTACTAGGTTTTGAACTGTTTGGTTCATTTCTTTTCATCGCTGTTGCTTTCTTGACAAAATCTAAGTTAGATTTGTTTTCAAACGTTTCAATTTTGTCCGTTCCCTTTGATTTCACAAAGTTCACAATCTTGTTCTTCTTTTGATTCGGCTTCCTTTGACCTTGAGCCGGTAATTTTCCCTTTGGTTTGTTATGATTTTGCTGCCTTTTCTCTGTTGGTAATTTCTGATTGCCACATTGTTTTCGAACTTCGGCCTTTGGAATAGGAGGGCACTGTGTTACTGTAACATGTGATCCTGTCTTTCCCAAAAACTTACTTGTCGAATTTTCAAAGACTTTACTGATCAAAGATTGATTAACATTCTTAATAGGAAAATCTCTGTCAGAATAAATTTTCTCATCACCAACAAGAGTGTACAGCAAATCCACACTCTCAGACTCTTTTGCAGACGAGGACTCGGTCGCAGCAGTCTTAGCGGGCTTTGCGGGAGGATCACATAGAATATGATTCTCAAGAGGTATGTCCTCTTCTTTGATTACCGCATCAGACTTTGCTGAATCAGTATCATCAGATTCATCATCAGAAGAATCAGCATCCTCAATCACAACTGGAGGATCCTGATTTTGTTCAGTAGTTACAAATGTATCTGCTGACGCATCTGAATCTGATGATACTTCCTTCTTGTATCCGAGTCCTGTTGCAAATTCATTAACATCTAGAGGAACAGATGGTTCAAAGAAAGTTCTATCCTCCTCGTCAGGCATGGCATCATAATTGTGTCTCACAGGTGGTGGACATTTCTTGTAGCCTATGCATGTGACATCCCGTTTCTCTTTCTGTACGTCAATGATGTGATCCAACACATAGCTAGAGCTCAAATAACTGTCTAGCTTAAGTTGGATCGCCTCACTTTCAGTTTTGACACAAGCCATTTCCTTTTGCATTACCTCAAGACGAGTTATATACAAATTAATGTCAGTTTGTTTTCTGGAAACCATTTTAGTTAACTCGGTTTTATCTTTCTTTAACTTTTCAATTACTGACTTAAACTCCTTTTCATGGTTTTCATAAAACATGTTGGCTTCAGTGCACTTCGAAAGATCAACGGTCAATTTCTGATTGTGAATGAATGTCACATCATATTTCTCTTGCAAAGCCTCGTGTTTTCTTTGCAATTCACACCACTTATCATTCAACGAAACATGTTTGTCTTGCAAGTCAAACAAACTAGCTTGTAAAGCATCATGTTTGCCTTGCAACTCAGACATGTTTGCATCCAAATCAGCACATCTATCACTTAATCTAGCACAATTATCACAAATAGCAGCAGTGGGTTCATCGACACATACCTGACTTGATGAGCTGTCGACATTAGCCATAAAGGCTGAATGGAGAGAAGACGAAGAATAAGCAGCTTGATCCACCAAAATAGATCTTCTATCAGTTCCTGCTGCAGCTTCCTCCAAAAGCTCATCAATATTTGCATCGACTGACGCACTTGATGTCTCATCCACATGATCATCACCTGAACTTGAGGATTCTTCATCCGAACTTCTACTGTAACCAGAAGAGTCTTCATCCTCAGAAGATTCTTCACCATTGGTGGAAGATTCTCCACCACTGGCGTGATTTAAAACCTTGACAACCTCAGCAAAACAAGCGATTACAGTAGATGGCCGATAGACTTGCTGTTGTGGAGCTGGCTGTAGAGGATTTCCATACAAGTCTGTTGTTTGAGCTGGCTTTGCTGGAACTTGTATCGGATTGTCATATAAATCTGTTGTCATAGGAGGCCTTTGGGTTTGCTGTTGAGGCACTGGTTGAGAAACTGGTTGAAGCGGATTTCCGTACAGATCTGTTGGTCCGGTAGATCGAACAGGTAATGGATTTCCGAACATATCAGTTGCTCTGAAAGATCGTTTTGGTGCGGGAGACGGAGTACCAAAATACATCTCTGTATTTACCGGAG
Organism: Helianthus tuberosus; assembly: GCA_030545235.1. Classification (NCBI taxonomy): domain Eukaryota; kingdom Viridiplantae; phylum Streptophyta; class Magnoliopsida; order Asterales; family Asteraceae; genus Helianthus; species Helianthus tuberosus. Next base: position 85,379,998 of record CM060364.1, on the reverse strand, counting down.
TACCCCATCTTGGATTCATTTTTTATCAAGAAAAATGAATACCTGAAAATCAATCACACCTCAAACAAACAGTTAAATACCTTCTTCAAACCTTCTGTTTAAAATTACAAGTGTCTCGACGAAACAAGTTTTCACGAAACTGGCCCAAATTTAATATCGACGAAACGGCCCAGATAGAAGCCCAATTCTGTTGTGCGAGCCCAGTATTCCACCCTGTTAATCCGCTGGTCTCTCTTAATTTCGCTGGCCTTTTTTTTTTTTTGTTAATTTCGCTGGTTATGCTGCTGAATTTCGCTGCCTATTCTCGCTATTACGACGATCAGTAAAATTGCTGAAAAACCGTAATAATCTCGCTGAGGACGATTACACGGTTACCAAAGTCGCCTTTGGATTTGAGTTGGCCGGGTCAAGCAATTTCGCTGGTTACCGAAAAATAAAAGGGGGAAGTAATTCCGCTGGTTTGTTCTTGTGCGATCAATATGTTGACTGTTTGTGTGATCCAGCTATTGTGCGATCCCTTGTGTGACTAAAACAAATTGACTTTCAAATCTGTCTAACCATCAACTGACACAAGGTTGCTTTTTGTCATATCCACTTTCGGTTACCCATGCCTCTTGTTCACCAACCATGTAAGGTGTAAAATATACTATTATAATCCAATCACAATTTTCCAAATACAAACAACTTTCACAACACTTGACCAAGATTAAAAAGGTGAAAACTTTGAAGAACACTTGAATATGAGATGAACATACGAAGAACAACCCAGAAATTTTGAATTTTCCAGCAAACTTATGAGTTTTCCGATGAACCGTAAGTTGCCGAACACGAATTTTTGCTTGGAACTACACTCAAAACCTTAACACACCATTCACAAATCAGTTATAAGCAAGGTTTACTGATGAACTAACAGCAAAAACACCATAAATTTCGAAGTTATGAGCTGATTTTTCAGAAAAATATGAACTTCTCAAACCCGAAAAACAACCCGAAAACACTCGGTTTTAACAAGGAGAAGAGCCAAGGCTCTGATACCACTTGTAGGTCCGGCTAGGGGAGGATCTAGTCGCCTAATCCTTGTGTACAAACCAACCCGGTTGTGCGGAATCCAACCGGGAAAGCAAACCGAGATCGAACACGACAAGAACACGAGATACAAGACCCAAAGATTCAAAGTTTAACACACTTGTATATTTATGATAAGAGTACGAGTACAAGATGATACAAGATCCGGTTAAACACAAACACACTAAAACTTCTCTCTCGGTTCTCTCCGGTGCTCACTTGTGCGCTGCTTTGTCTTGTCCGTTGCACACACACACACCACCGAAAACAAGTGTTTTCGGTATATATAGTTCTGCACATGTTGTGCGATTGGGCTTGGGGTTCAGCCCAATGTTGGAGGCCCATGAAGCTGATTGGTCCATAACTCCATGTTACATGCACGTCCAGCAAGTTTAAATATGCACATTGTATTTAGTCAACATGAGTGACATCATCATGACATCATCATGATGATGTCATGATGATGTGGCAGCGGGAACCGGCTCGCGGCACTCCGTGCTTCGCGTGTCGAACTCTGGGACGCACGACGGAGGAATGTCGTGACGTCGGGCTTGAGCCGAACCTAACCGGGTCGAACCGAACCAAGTCGCATCGAGTCGAGTCGCGTCCATATATATATGTATCAACAGTTTAATTATGACCTAAACTGAGATGTCATATATTATGTCACACTAGATGATATAAAGCCATATCATTCTTTGTTCTGTTGTTCATATGAATACACATGATATATGAGAAACAAGAGTTTTTTTATTCAATAAGTTATATGCATACACATAAATCATTCAAAGGTACTGCTTTGCATATTCATATATCTCCTTTTTCTTTACAGTTTTCAAGTATCCATCCCTGCAAATGGTTCCTTCATTCTTCGTGATCTTGCTCGACCCGTCCACCCTTCACCTGGTACTCATCTTCTCAAATCACACACTCACAGTTTTTCATTTGTACTTTTCTTCCTGTAACTTTTGTCCATTTACAAAATAGTTTTATTATATTGCAGCCATTGCCACCTGATGTTGTCAGCAAGCATTTGGAGAACAAAATCCGAGAAGGCCCAGTGATTGTATCTGCAAATGGAGGGTACTGGTGGAGATTGAAGATCAAACAAATCAATGGTAGTTACTGTTTTACCAATGGAAGGCACACGGTGGTTCATGATACCAAGTTGGATCATGGTGATTTTCTCTACTTTCAGCCCCTTGATCAGTGCACCTCGAGAATGTCAATCCATAATCCAAATGGGTGTGAAAGAGTTCTGCCACTAAAAGTAGAACATGTTATTGAAGATGATGATGAAGGCGATGATCCTTACTTTACGTTTATTGTCACTAAAACCTACACAAACTTGTTGGTAAGATTTATTAGCTGTTACAAAATAATACTTGGTTATATGAATTTTACATGTTTGCATGCGTGTTGGTACTGTTAGCGATTCCCGGCGGAATTTGCTAAGTTGGAGGGAATGGAAGCTGAAGGAACCATGGCGATGAAGAATGTTAATGGAGAAGAATAGCAAGTGAGTTTGCGGGTGGAGATATCACATGATACGAAAAGGTACTATTTGGCGACTGGATGGGGTGTTTTTCAGCGAGAAAATGGTTTATCGGAGGGAGATGAATGTGTGATCAATTTTGTGATAAGTGAAGGAAAGTTATTACTAACAAAAATCACTGAGCAACCACAACCATCTAGACCGGGGTCAGAGGTTGTGGAAAGGAAGAGGGGCCGCTCGCAAGGCAGCCACAAGGTGTACTGTCAGGCAGGGTTGTCGGGCTCGGTTCATAGCACGGTTTAGGGTTGCACCTCTAGCCACAACCATCGGTCGGTAATTGAATAGAATGTTATCCGTGGCAAAAATGTGGTGTTTCATTATTATTGACGTAACTTAAAACAGTTTTAGGAGCTTAGAAACTGTGATTTGAAATGTTATTTAAGACGTGAAATATGTTATTATGTTTCTCCCTGTCTTATTTTATTTATTCCTATCACACAATCATGATTGTTTCGAAGTTTCTTGTTATTTGTTCGAAACAATCATGAGTGTGTGATAGGAAAAAATAAAATAAGACAGGGAGAAACATAATAACATATTTTAGGTCTTAAATAACGTTTCAAATCACAGTTTCTAAGCTCCTAAAACCGTTTTAAGTTACGTCAATAATAATGAAACACCACATTTTTGCTACGGATAACATTCTACTCAATTACCGACCAATGGTTGTGGCTAGAGGTGCAACCCTAAACCGTGTTATGAACTGAGCCCGACAACCCTGCCTCACAGTACACCTTGTGGCTGCCTTGCGAGCGGCACCTCTTCCTTTTCACAACCTCTGACCCCGGTCCAGATGGTTGTGGATGCTCGGTGATTTTTGTTAGTAATAACTTCCCTTCACTTCTCACAAACTTGATCACACATTCATCTCCCTCTGATAAACCGTTTTCTCGCTGAAAAACACCCCATCATCATCATCATCATCATCATCATACTCAGTATATCCCACCAATAGCAAAGCTAAGGTAGGGTCTGAGGAGGGTGAGATGTAGACAGCCTTACCTCTACCCCATAGGAATAGAGAGGCTGCTTCTAATGAGACCCCCGGCTCGATTGTAGTTTTGCATCAAGCCTTGGACATAAGGCACATAACACTCGGCAATTGAGACAAACACCGATTAGTGCATGTACCCCCTTGTCTTTTGGCTATCAACGCCACCACATGATGCATGATTAACCATCCCCCTCTTTTAACGTTATTTTCACGAAATTAGTAAAATAACGTTAAAATTAGTGCCCTTTCACTTTTGCCCCCCGAGCGCCCACACATATATACATTATATGAGCATACCACAAGCGGGGCGTATGAAAAACACCCCATCCAATCGCCAAATAGTACTTTTTCGTATCATGTGATATCTCCACCCGCAAACTCACTTGCCATTCTTCTCCAATTAATATTCTTCATCGACATGGTTCCTTCAGCTTCCTTTCCCGCCAACTTAGCAAATTCCGTCGGGATTCGCTAACAGTACCAACACGCATGCAAACATGTAAAATTCATATAACCAAGTATTATGTTGTAACAACTAATAAATCTTTACCAACAAGTTTGTGTAGGTTTTAGTGATAATAAACGTAAAGTAAGGATCATCGCATTCATCATCATCTTCAATAACATGTTCTACTTTTAGTAGCATAACTCTTTCACACCCATTTGGATTATGGATTGACATTCTCAAGGTGCACTGAGCAAGGGGCTGAATGTAGAGAAAATCACCATGACCCAACTTGATATCTTGAACCACCTTGTGCCATCCATTGGCAAAACAGTAACTACCATTGATTTGTTTGATCTTCAATCTCCACCAGTACCCTGCATTTGCAGATATAATCACTGGGCCTTCTCGGATTTTGTTCTCCAAATGCCTGCTGACAACATTAGGTGGCAATGGCTGCAATATAATAAAACTATTTTGTAAATGGACAAAAGTTACATTAAGAAAAGTAAAAATGAAAAACTGTGAGTGTGTGATTTGAGAAGATGAGTACCAGGTGAAGGGCGGATGCGTTGAGCAAGATCACGAAGAATGAAGGAAATAGACAACCAAGCCTAGTGCCTAAATAACAAATTAAAATAGACAAACAACCAAGCCTAGTGCCTAAATAACAAGATCTGTTCAACAAATAAGCACTAATTCCCTATACAACAACTTGATTAAGAAAAATAGCAAATTATGAAAGAAGAATGAGAATATCAGATATCTAACTTGTGCCACTGCCACAAATCGAAGAACTGAATGAGCCCTAATTCCCGAATCATTCAACGTCTGCCACAAATCGAAGAACTGGATAAGCCCTAATTCCCGAATCAATCAAATCTTGTAAGTTATAACTACAACAATCTGCACTGCAAGTCGCTAATAATCCTTTCTTTTTCGATGATTTGAGCAGCAACAACATATATTTTCGTTCTAAAAACTGCAACTAAGACCCAAAGTCCGATAAACAAGTCACACGGTTTTGCTTGTTTGTAATCGAAGAACTGATTTAATATTTATCAAAACTGAATTGGTTTGTAGGATCGGCCCTGAAAATAACATGAACATGTGCGACTGCCACCAATATCTTTCTTTTACATAAAATTTACATTAAGTACACATATACATCATTGTTATAATATCCTTGGTCACAAAACCACTTATACATTATGTTCACTGCAAAAGCTTTGTCATATAAATTTCACATGCATATCATATGTCACAAGTAGACTTGTACCTTTAGCTTTCTTTTACAAAATATCCTACGTCAGTCATAACCACCTTATCATAAGATCCTTCACTTGTCTTGTAAAGAAAGTTTGCTTGGTCAGGGCCCGAGACTTCTTACTCACAAACTCAATAAATGGGAGCTTTACCTAAGCTCAAATATACACAACAAGCATTAGTATTAATCATACACACACAAAATATCAAATTTATTTATTATCATTACAAACCACATCACCAAGAAAATCTCTTCGGCGTAGACTACACCAGGTCGCTGGTTGACGTAAGGACCCGGCGTACAATGTAATGTAAAACAAAAAAGTTGTGGCGAAGCAATTGTTGCCAGCGTAAGCTACGATGAACTCAGATCATCTGCCATATACTCGTTAGAACACATTTTGATTTTAATTGTTTGAGACACTTAAAACCTTCCCAACCAGCTGTCATCACTTGACTCCTAACCATATTGACTTACCTTGGGCAGTTTATTTACATCTCCACGTAATGAAGATCAAGAAAATATGAATTCAACATTAACCTGCAATTCTATCATTTAAATAATATAATTACAAGTAAGAGAACTTTGGATGTAGACTTACTTTTGCGTGATGACTTTATTGCCTACAAATTCACATTTTCAGTGACGGAACCAGAACATATCAACCGGGGGTCGTAATAGATATTTTTTTTACAGTCACTAGACTATCAATAATTTATTCTTAAACTTTTTTTTATATTAGTGTAATTGTTATATAACGGATTTAATTAACGACCTTTGTTGTTTTTTATCTTTTTTAAAGGATTTTTTTTTAAATCTAAATATCTTTGTAAAAGTATATCATTACATTATAGAAATATAATATTAACTAAGTTATACTTTAAAAAATAATAAATTTTTTGAAAACAGTTATATCAAGTGGAAATCGTATAGCAAACTAAACTATATGCATTAATAAACAAATAAAGAAGATAACTTTGTATGCTTTTTTTTATTAATGAAATAATAAACAATTTAAAGAAGAAAAATAAATGAAGTGGTGAATAGAGAGGAGTCTTTAGCCTGTTTCTTTCCTTTAATGCTTTATGTAATCTTTGTTATGTTTCTTTCCTTTGTTCCATGTTTGTGTAAATGTGGTGCTAGCACCTTGCTAGGTTGGTGAATAAAAAATTTGTTGGCCTTTAAAAAAAAAGTGTTTAGCCTGTAGGGATATGTACTAGTCTGAGCACAAATAATTAAATATTACTTTTTATTTATTTAATATTTATTAACCTAAACATTACTTCTTCTTTCTTTCTTTTGTAGCTATATCCATCTTCAACAATATAGCAACACAATTATTCTACACAATCTAAACTCATCATCAACTTTGAGTTTCGTGTCAAGTTCTGTTTATTTCTTAACATTGTTCATCACAACTAAAATAGTTGCAAAAAGTCTTTATGCATTTTGACCTATACATAAGCATACACCTTTATGGACTCCAAGTTCTAAGCACTTCAAACAATAAAACCTATGGTAACTACTAAATAGTTCATTCATACAAACTAACACCATTTTAAACTCTACATGTCATTTTGGGGTGTGATAAGGTTTAAGGACCATTAGGTCCTGGGTTCGATTCCCACAAAGAGGTTTTTTTTTCCCAAATTTAATGGTTTCCTCCTAAATTTGTGTATATGTGTTATTGCCTAGTGGAGATGTATATGATCAGGTGATTCCGTTAGTGGCATACTCCAGTGGTCCGACGGTGATCCAAATTTGTCATTTAAAAAAAAACAACAAAAAACACCATTTTAAACTACGTCATCATCCTTAAATTGGGCATGAACCCTAGAAGTTATATATACTTCGCCAACAGGAATTCAAATAACTTAATTGATGGATTCTATCCTCATACAAACATGTAGTATGAAATTTCCTTACTAGATAATATCATACATTTATCAAATTACACCAAAAATAGTCCATGGGTTTTCTAGATTTATCAATGGAGAAAAGGGGATGATGAAGGTTACCGAAATACTAAGACCACCCGTAGTGGTTAAGAAAAATAATGCCCCCACCATGGGGCATTATCTGACATGTATCATCTCAGTCAGCATGGGGCATTATTGCAAAAGTGGTGTAGTGGGGCATTATTCCAATAACGCCCATGCAATCATTAAAAAAAAGGAAACAAATGGTGATTGGCTGGTCAAACACAATCACATGCAAAAGTGGGGTTGTCAGACTGAAGAACACTCCCATTGGCCACATTATGAGCACTTCAGCGTTTTAAATAAAACGCCTAACATGCAAACCTTTCAAAAAACGCTTTATAATGCCCGGTGTAGTGAGGGGAGGGGCGTTTTAGGGCGTTTTTTTTCAATTTTTTTTAAAAATCACGCCCCACTACGGGTGGTCCACTACTAGAAAATTGTCCAGTTTGTGACAACCAAATTTGTAGCAAATTTGTCTGAAATTGGCCTTACCCACAAATTTCCTACAAAAAAATTCGTAGGATATAAACTTGTGGGTAACCGGATTAGCTACGAAAATACGACAAAATCTGCTACAAAATTCCTACAAAATCTCTGGTCGCAAAATTTGCTACAAAATACTGACAAAACGCTCTTCTTGCAAAATTCCGACAATTCTTTCACGTTTTTGCCTTTTTTGTATATTATTTTATGATATTTTATTTTTAAAATTAATAACATTATTAAAAAAAAATATTCATAATTTTTTATTTTCCCGACAAAACTCCTACAAATTATAAAACGTTCTTGCGACAAAATTCCTACAAATTATAAAACTTTTATGCGACAAAATTCCTACGGATTATAAAACATTCTTGCCACAAAATTCCTACAGGTTATAAAACGTTCTTGCCACAAAATTCCTACAAATTATAAAACTTTTCTGCGACAAAATTCCTACAAATTTTAAAACTTTTCTGCGACAAAATTCCTACAAACTATAAAACTTTCTTGCGACAAAAATTCCTACAAATCATAAAACTTTCCACAAGTTTCCTACAAATTTATAAAATTTCTCTAAACAATTTGCGACAAATTATCTACAAAATTAACGGTTTCCAACAAATTTCCTACAAAGTTATTAAACTTTCTCTAAACAGTTGCGACAAATTTGCTACAAATAAAAAATATAGTTTTTAATATAGCTACAAATTTCCTACAACTTAGAAATTAAAATTTGCGACAAAATTCCTACAACTTTTTTGCAACAGATTTGTGACAAATTAACAATATATTTTAAAAAACCATTTTTGTATAAAAAATGCAGCAAAATATAAAGCATTCCAAAAAAATTGCAGCAAGCAAAATTATAGATAATTCCAAAACAACTGCAACTTCTAAAACCTTCCAAAAGTTCGAAAACATTCCAAAACACACAAAAAATCCTAATTAAGAGCAAGTTTTTTATTCAAAACTAATTCAACATTTCAATACTTAACAAAACGAGAGCTTTGTTTACTTCTTTCCGATGTTTTTCACCATTTCTTCCATATTTTTTCGCCATGCGTCTTGGTCAGCCCGCTCTTTTTCACGCTCTTGTTGAAATTGTTCGAAACGGGCTTCTATGTTTTGTCGGGCCTCTCGTTCTCTTTCTAATTCCGCTTGAACCTTTTGAAGCTGAAAATTATAAAATCGTAATCATCACATATCAACCCGAACAGGTCGATCAACACAACCCTAAAAAAATCTAACTAACAACGTAAAAATCCCTTATAACAAAATACAAACACACATACATCTTAAAAAAATGAAATATCATATTAAAATGTTGTTATTTATTTGTACTTAATTATTTTAATGAATTATTAAAAAGTATTTATAAGTACGCAATTCTTTATGTTTCTTGCAATTTTACTTTTATTAAACATATTTATACATGAGTGGTCTTTCATTAATTTTTATAAAAACTCATCTCGACTCGTTCTTATTTTGTAAAAACTCCCCGACACAAACCAAATAAACCTTGAAAAGGAACCAAATCAAAATTGACATGAACCCGATCTAACCCGAATCAAATTAACCCTGTTTAAAAATAACCTATTCTGACCCGATCCATTTTTACCCGCACGGCTGAACCCATTCTGACCCGTGACCCAAACCCGCCCATAACAAACCTATTCAACCAGCAATGTACTCAATCCATCACAAACAAGCTACCTTCAATACCACCATATGGAACCCATATCAGCAAACTCATTCTTCACATTTAAAGCCTAAACTATTACCTTCACTAACGGGACTATCTTAAAATGTTTATGCTATCTAAATAACAAGAATAAATAATGATACCTCTTGCGATTGTCGGGCATCATCGTTACAACCGCAAATTCTAGATGATTTTTTTCCGGTCACCAGAAAATCAGGATCAGAAGATCCTATCCCGAACATCTTGCGACCCTTACACTTAGGATGCAAACTTTTCCACAAGGCTAAATCATCGCAATCCACGTCCCCATACAAATCTTTAAGTTGTTGCGAGTACGCGACCTATAATTTTATCAAGTGAAAGTTATCAACCGGTAAAAGTGACACCATAATTATAAATAAATGATAGAAGAGAGTTTACATATAAACGCTTTGCACGGTAGGTAAAAAACTCCAACGAATCAAAATCATTTTCACTTATCTCCCTATCTTGTAACATTTTTTTGCACCTCTTAGTGGCGTGGGTCTGTAACAATACTTTCTTGTATCCAACTGTTTTACCCCCTTTTGTCTTACACAAAAAAGAGTATTGTAAATTATAAGTGTTAAATATAGAGATAGTTAATAATATTTATAATTATGATTAGAGTTAATTACTGTTTTCGTCCCTGTGGTTTGTCAAAAATCACTATTTCAGTCCATTAGTTTAAAAATTGCGATTTCAGTCCCTGTGGTTTCACTTTCGTAACCATTTCAGTTCATGTGGTTTCACTATCGTAACCATTTCAATCCATTTATTCTGTAAGTACAGGGACTGAAATGGTTACGAGTTGGACTGAAATTGTTACGAAAGTGAAACCACAGGGACTGAAATCGCAATTTTTAAACTAATGGACTGAAATAGTGATTTTTGACAAACCACGGGGACGAAAACAGTAATTAACTCTTATGATTAGCTTACCAAGTTGATACGATGTTGATCAAATCGTATTGACCCGCCTGTATGACGGCACAAGTCATTTTTGCGGTTTGCTCTCCCGGCTATTGACTTTTTTTTTCCATTTTTCGGTGTTCCAATGCTGTAATGATAAAAATTAGGGGTGAGTCTGGGAAAAAAATAATTTGCATCAAATCGAGCACCGTATCACTCATTTCGACTCACTACCCAACCCGCTAATGTTTTCATCTATAAATAAGGGGAAAATGTTAAGGTCATGTGAAGTTTCACACGTTCATTGGTCAAATATATCCTTCACACGTTTTGTCTGTAAACCTACAATATTGAAAAAAACATATAAGTATATTACTCTATAATAACAAAGAACATTGATTCTTATCTACAGTAACCGCATATGAAATCTGGCAACCTGGGCGGCGACGGTTCATAAGTTTTTATGTCATGTTTGTTGGATTATTCGGGTTCGTTTACGGGTCATCTGGTTCAGCATATGGGTCAGCGGGTCAGAAGCCAACACGTCAAGACTCAAGCTAAAACAGTTACCTAGAGAATAGATCAAAACCGAAAAACACTAAAGTGCCTGTTGAATGCATCTGTGCATGATTCTGGATTATAAGTCACACACAAATGACATTCCCTTGTTAGTGTTAAGGAGATCTAAATAAGAAAATACACATGATTATGAATCATTACTACCTCAAGTGATTAATATGTTTACAAGATAATCAACAGTATTAAGGGTGTGATGCTAGGCGCTCTGCATTTGTGTCATGGTGGTTTGTGGGTATTTGATAGACTTTTCTGGTTATTTATAAAATATGTCACCTTAATCTGAGAAAAAAAATTGGTATATTAAGGATCTTCCAATTAATTGTACCAAGGCTTGCAGTGAGGTATTTCAAGGTCTTCCTATTCTTCAAGTAATTACACTACGCTGCGGAAGTATTTATAAAATATGTCACCTTAATCTACTAGTTTGTTAGCTACTTAGTCAAATAAAACCCATGAGTTTAGCTACGTAACCCGTGACCCGTAAACAAACCCGAATAATCCAACAAAGCATGTGGGCATTTGGTCTAGTGGTATGATTCTGGCTTTTGGTGCGAGAGGTCCCGAGTTCGATTCTCGGAATGACCCCTTTTTATTAAAAAAAAAAAAAAAAAAAAAAACCTTACTCTTTTTATAATACATATTTTAAATGCCACTGTTTTGTTTAATTATATAATCTATGAGCTAAAGCCAACTCAAGACTTTAAAAACAGATCTACCTACTAAAGTGATATTATATTCAACAAACACGTGCTATTATATATAAAGATAATGTTTACAACTTCAACTGTGTACATTTACTAATATGCATTAATCATGACAATATGCAACTTCATGACAAATATGAACAGCTACATTACCTGAATATGCAAACGTAAATTTGCTATTCTCTCACAAAATTTATTTTAATTTATTTGATAGAAGGGTAATTTAGTCATTCTTTTAATTTATTAAATTTACCATTTGATTGGTTTTATCACAAATGGAGTTTTGATTCGTTTTATCACAAATGGAGTTTAAGCCAAAAGTTCATAAACATGAGTCACTCATTTGATCAGTTACTGATCAGTAACAAATTCAGAAGTAATCTAGCTCACCTGACCTAACTTGATATAGGTAGCACCCATACGTTCGAGTAATTTCCTGAGCTAAATAGGTGATAGCAATCCAAGCTGAAGCCGTGATGGTATTTCGCTAGGTGAATTCCGTGACTGCAATATGTTACACCAGATCAATCATATATAAACTTAATTTACTATAATATAGTTGATGTAACAATGTACGAATATTGTATATCATGTATTAACATTCATTCAGTAGCAGCTAATGATGAGCTATACTACACATTATAGCATATACCTGTGATAATTCAGTTAGCCACTCGCCACCAACACCAATGACTGCTTGAATACCTTGGGCCAGTCGTAAAGCTCCACGAGGACCTGTGTTGATAGATGTCTGGACGATATCCTCCACAAGTTTTGGCAAATTCTCTATACAATCTGCAAGCAAAAAAACACATTTTATAACATAACAGCGAGATAGAAGAAACTAAACTACATTGATTGACTTTGGTGTTGACATTTTATAACATAACAGTGCACCCAAATCATATCCACTCAGCACAGAACCCACATGCGGCCACCAGTCATACAAGATCAGGTGCGACAGTGGTGTGTTAAACATATAATTTAGTTATTTTATATATATATATATATATAAATGGTAATTATTATATAAATATATGTGTAATATATTAATAAAAAATATATAAACAGAAAGCTCGTTTAGGCTCGCGAGCCGGCTCGAGCTCGATAAGCGAAGCTCGAGCTCGGGCTCGTTTACTAAATGAGCTTGTTTTTAGGCTCGGGCTCGAGCTCGAGCTCATTTAAGCTCGGCTCGTTTGCACCCCTAGTGTGCTTTATCCATATATTAAAAACTCATTGGTAGTTCTACTAGGTGAAAAAAAAAACAAATAGATATAAATAGATATTCTCAATAGCACCTAACATAGTAACATATACATACAAACACCCACAGATATATAACATATTTAACAACAGTCTGAGGTTGTTAAGGATTATCTAACCTCCCATGTCACCAGCCATGAGAATTCCATCCTTGTACTTGATCCCACTGATGGATGTACCCGTCACATATGGATACCTATATCAAAAACCAATCATCAACTTGTAATATAAAAAATGATAATATAATAATTACTGTCATAATCACAAAATTGAACACATGACCGATGTCAAAATTCCATATCAGATTGAATCTCAAAACTACTAGATAATGTTTTTACCAAGGACCCACTTATCTTATAAGAAAAACATGTGAAATAGAAGTCAGTTTGGTTGAAGCATTTCATCGAGCAGTTGGTGTGTATCTTCAAACCTTTCACGTTTGAACAACATAACAAAAATCAAAACCTGATACAACCACATACAACAGCTAGTATATATGTAATTGATCCTGAGACTAAGATAAAACCTATACATGATGCGTGATCGATGCATTCATCAACAAAAAAAGGGCAATATGTATACCTTATTCGTAATCGCACCATAACAGTAGCTGTAGCAATCCGTGAAAGACAGTTCAATGGTACGTTGGTGGTCGCTTGTGGTGAAAAAGATTATCGATTGTTGTGCAGAAGATGGCTGATTTCAGGTGAAGAACACCATTGATTGAAGGTGAAGAATATGATGCCTATTGAAGGTGAAGAAGATGATCGAAGGTGGAGGTTGGCTGCGTGGAACAAACAGAGCAGGGGATATTGATTAAGGTTACAAAGAGTGGGGATAATAGATTTAGGTTAAAATAGGGAAAATGATAAGTGGGAGGGAAAGCCAGGAATTTTAAAATTTTGGCTGCAATTGGGTGGCGTTATTAAAAAATTAGTTTTTTAATTATTAAAATATACTTTTTTAATTCTCGATTAATAGTAATAGGTATTCTTATATTAGACCATGCGTAGTGGTAATGCCCCCACCCTTACGCGTTTTCTGTCATGTGGCAGTACAGTCAGCAAGGGGTATTATTGGGCGTTTTTTTTTCTAAAATGGGTGTAGTGGGGATGTGGGCATTATGTTAATAGGGGGTAGAGAATTAAATAAAAATAAAAAACCAACAAAAAAAGCTATTGGCCAAAATAAGGAAGATTAAGTGTGATTGGCCATTCAAAATTGCTCCAAGCGTGTTTGGGGGGAGAAGACGCCCACTACGGGTGGTCTTAGAATATGGGTGCAAACGATCCGAGCCGAGTTGAGCCCGAGCTTGACTAGGCTCGAGCTCGCGTTCGTTTCACTTATAAAAGCTCGAGCTCAATCTAGGCTCAATTCGAGCTTTGTTTTTAAAGCTCGAGCTCGGCTCATAGGTAATTTTTCAAGCTCGAGCTCTGCTCCGCTCAATTCGAGATTTTTTTCGAGCCGATCTTGAGTAGCTCGCGAGTAGCTCGGTTCATTTGCACCCCTATATTAGACATACAGAAAATCACATGTACATTAACACGTACACATATATGTACACATAGACATACACGTACACACAAATACATATGTGTGCTAACACACACACACACAGGAACAGACATGTATGCAATTACATATACATACACGTAGACACAAACATACACGTACTTTAGAAGTACCTGATACCGGAGATTTTGTGGAAGACCTAGATCTCCACTTGAGAATACATCTATGATCTAATATTGTTCGTTGTGGTCCCTTAAGGCTTAATATGGTACATTAAGACACGTATGATATAGTATTGGCTATTATGATCTATTTAGGCCTAATATGATTCATTAAGACATGTGTGATCCACTATTGGCCATTGTGATCCGTTAAGGACCAACATGATCCATATAGACATGTATGATCTATTATTGACCATTGTGATCCATTTAGGCCCAATATGGTCCATTAAGACATGTATTATCTACTATTGTCCATTGTGATCCATTTAGGCCCAATATGGTTGATTAAGACACACATGATATAATATTGGCCATTATGATCCATTAAGGCTCAATATGGTCCATTGAGACATGTATAATCTACTATTATCCATCATGATCCATTGGCATAATATGATCCATTAAGACATATATGATCTACTATTGACCGTTGTGACCCATTAAAGCGAAATATGGTAGTACATTAAGACATGTAATATAGTATACTATACTATATCGTATAGTATAGTGTCGTGTCATGTTGCGTCGTGTCGTGTCGTGTAGTGTTGTGTCGTGTAGGATTGTATCGTATGGTACTATATAAGATTGTATGGTATGGTACAACATAGTATAGTATCGTATAATATATGGTATAGTATGGTATGAGGTATGCTATAGTATAGTACAGAATCGTAGGGTCAATTGCCATAAATTTTCGACAAATTTGTCATTTTATAATGTAAAATTATATGTTTTTTTCTAAATTGATAAATTAAAATAACCTTTTTGTAGAAAATCTGTAGCAACTGATATTCATTTGCTACAAATTTTTGACAAACTTAACATTCTTAGTTTTTTTTTTCTATAAACAAGTGTTTTGTAGAAAATTTGGAGCAATTTGTGTAAATTTGCTACAAATTTCCGACAAATTTTTTAAAAATTTTTTTTTTCTAAAATTGATAAATAACAAATAACATAACTTTTAATTTGTTGAATAATAGCCTTTTTGTAGGAAATTTGTAGCAACTGCTGTCAATTTGCTACAAATTTCCGACAAACTTATCATTTTATTTTTAAAAATTATCTATTTTTCTAAAATTGATAAATAACAAATAAAATTACTTTTGTTTGTAGGAAATTTGTAGCAATTAGTGTCAGTTTGCTTCAATTTTCCGACAAATCTAACATTTTATTTTTTAAAATTATGTTTTCTTCTTAATTTGTTAAATAATAGCTTTTTTGTAGGAAATTTGTAGCAACCGGTGTAAATTTGCTACAAATTTCCGACAAATCTAATATTTTATATTTTATAATTATGTCTTCTTCTTAATTTGTTGAATAATAGCCTTTTTGTAGGAAATTTGTAGCAACTGCTGTCAATTTGCTACAAATTTCCGACAAACTTATTATTTTATTTTTAAAAATTATCTATTTTTCTAAAATTGATAAATAATAAATAAAATTACTTTTGTTTGTAGGAAATTTGTAGCAACTGGTGTCAGTTTGCTACAATTTTCCGACAAATCTAGCATTTTATTTTTTAAAATTATGTTTTCTTCTTAATTTGTTGAATAATAGCTTTTTTGTAGGAAATTTGTAGCAACCGGTGTAAATTTGCTACAAATTTCCGACAAATATAATATTTTATATTTTATAATTATGTTTTCTTCTTAATTTGTTGAATAATAGCCTTTTTGTAGGAAATTTGTAGCAACTGCTGTCAATTTGCTATAAATTTCCGACAAACTTATCATTTTATTTTTTAAAACTATCTATTTTTCTAAAATTGATAAATAACAAATAAAATTACTTTTTTTTGTAGGAAATTTGTAGCAACTGGTGTCAGTTTGCTACAATTTTCCGACAAATCTAACATTTTATTTTTTAAAATTATGTTTTCTTCTTAATTTGTTGAATAATAGCTTTTTTGTAGGAAATTTGTAGCAACCGGTGTAAATTTGCTACAAATTTTCGACAAATCTAATATTTTATATTTTATAATTATGTTTTCTTCTTAATTTGTTGAATAATAGTTTTTTTGTAGGAAATTTGTAGCAACTGGTGTCAGTTTGCTACAATTTTCCGACAAATCTAGCATTTTATTTTTTAAAATTATGTTTTCTTCTTAATTTGTTGAATAATAGCTTTTTTTGTAGGAAATTTGTAGCAACCGGTGTAAATTTGCTACACATTTTCGACAAATCTAATATTTTATATTTTATAATTATGTTTTCTTCTTAATTTGTTGAGTAATAGCCTTTTTGTTGGAAATTTGTAGCAACTGCTGTCAATTTGCTACAAATTTCCGACAAACTTATCATTTTATTTTTTAAAATTATCTATTTTTCAAAAATTGATAAATAACAAATAAAATTACTTTTGTTTGTAGGAAATTTGTAGCAACTGGTGTCAGTTTGCTACAATTTTCCGACAAATCTAGCATTTTATTTTTTAAAATTATGTTTTCTTCTTAATTTGTTGAATAATAGCTTTTTTGTAGGAAATTTGTAGCAACCGGTGTAAATCTGCTACACATTTTCGACAAATCTAATATTTTATATTTTATAATTATGTTTTCTTCTTAATTTGTTGAATAATAGCCTTTTTGTAGGAAATTTGTAGCAAATGCTGTCAATTTGCTACAAATTTCCGACAAACTTATCATTTTATTTTTTAAAATTATCTATTTTTCTAAAATTGATAAATAACAAATAAAATTACTTTTGTTTGTAGGAAATTTGTAGCAACTGGTGTCAGTTTGCTACAATTTTCCGACAAATCTAACATTTTATTTTTTAAAATTATGTTTTCTTTTAATTTGTTGAATAATAGCTTTTTTGTAGGAAATTTGTAGCAACCGGTGTAAATTTGCTACAAATTTCTGACAAATTTAATATTTTATATTTTTTAAATTATTTATTTTGTTGTAGTTACAAATAATATAAAATTTTATAATTTTTGTCGGAATTTTGTCGAAAAGGTTATAATTTTTTGTGACGAAATTGCTACAAATGCTTATTGTGTGGCAACTTTGTAGGAAATTTGTGGAAAAGTTTTGGGTTTTTTTTGTTTTTCTTTTTTGTCAAAAAAATTGTAGGAAAAATGTAAAAAAAAATTGAGTTGTGGGAAATTTGTAGGAAAAAATGTTGTTTTCTAGTAGTGGTCTAATATCACAACATTAATGTTTTGGACAAATCCTTTCTCAATCTTGCTCTTCTCCTCCTTTTGCTTCCTCTTGCCAAACACCAACATATGACACCAGTACTTATTTTGTTTTCTAAAAAGAATGTAGTGGCTATTTTTTTACTATACAAGAAAGTCCCCTAACTTTGGTATTTATTAAGAAAAAAAAGGGCACAAAGTTGTTGTTGGTGTTGTTATTATTATTATTATAGCTTACTAAACTAATGCAAGTTCAGTTCCTGCTGAGTAACTGTGGCTTTATTAGTTCTGTGAAAGAAAGTCCAAGTCATGAAGAGAAAGTTAAAGATGAATACTCCCGATGGAAGTCCGGAATATGTTCAGGGTTTATGTAAGTCCAGAATATGTTTAGGGTTTATTATGTAAGTCCGGAATATATTCAGGGTTTATGTTACTCTGGAATATGTTAAGGGTTTATGGTATCTTGCCAATGTATGTGTTATGTTGCCACCTCACCCAATAACTCTTTCTCGTAAGAAGGCTCGCCAACGTCTTCTTGTACGCCCGAGACACCACTAACGAAAAAGTTATTGCCATATTCTTCCTATCCGTATGAGACACCGTAACCGGCTTTATAATACGGAGATCCATAACCATGATCATAGCTAGGCACGGCTAACTGAAAAAAAAAGCAACGGTTAAATCAGAACGGCACATCTAAAAGCCTTTATAATAATAAGTAAATTTATTTTTACCTCGTTCAGATCTGGCAACAACGGTTGGCGGGGCACAAAAAACTAAAACAAAACTAACGGGTAAAAGGTAATGGTAAGTTTAACGCCGAATAGAAAAAAGTAAATAAATACTTACCTCGTTGAGGTTTGGCAACAACGATTCATTATGATGGGGAAGAAAGCCGGACACAACCTCCTCCGCGTGATCAACATTTCCTCTCCCATCGTAAGAATTAGGGACAACAGACCCCTCCTAATACAAACGGTGTGCTAAGTATTCCATAACAAAACAAAACAAGTTAAAAAAATGATATACCACACTGCTTTCCGGAATAAACGTGCTCGTGTTTGTGTCGGACGATTCGCCGAAAATGTGGTTGAACCAATACATGTTGTTAGCGAATGTAAATATATAACGAAGACGATATCTATCATCGTCTTCTTCATCGTTTAAATAGGGGAACCAGAATGCAAATTTACAATTCAATACGGGTCGTATAGGTCTGTACGACCCGTATAGGGCTGACGTCAATCACTTTCTGTCACTTTTGAGTGACATAAAGCAACCTCGTACTATAATACGCATCGTATAGGCCTATACGATTCGTATTGGGGTGGCATGTGAACCCTAGATGTCAGCTTTGAATGACAACCTAGTATTAATACGCATCGTATAAGCCTATACGATGCGTATTACTGCGCATAATGGGGACATTTTTTTTTTGAAATGTAAACTTCATAAAAGAACCACCACCCAAAAAACCGGGGGGCACCACAGGCACGACAAAAAGACAATTACATAATTACAAATTTACACCAGTTCTCCCAAGATAAACTCTTAAATTTCGTCCTATTCCTAACCCAAAGAAACCCCAACGCCTTAACCTCACTAAAAACCTTCTCTATATTAACCGGCACGTTCCTAAACCGAGCTTCGTTTCTTGCCTTCCAAAGACTCCAACATTGTGACACTCAAACGTAGCTAAACCCTCAAACGTAGCTAAATACCTCAAACCCTTTACTGAGGAACCGATTGAGATCACGGATTGAGAGATCAAAACCCTCAAACGTAGCTAAATACCTCTCGTGCGAGTCCGTTGGAACTCGGGACGTGGCCCAGAGTTTACCTGGGAGCGGGAAGACCAGATGAAGCGCAAGTATCCCCAGTTGTTCCCAAATGAAACTTCCAGCACTGAAGCTACAACCGAATTTCGGGACGAAATTCCAAATTAACGGGGGGATGATGTGACACCCCGTTGAAACGCTCTCACTCATACTAGCTTGTCAGTGGCTGCCTTAACTTTCGGGACGAAAGTTCTTAAAACTTGGGGATAATGTGACACTCTAGGTTTTCCCGAGCAAATATCTTGTAATTACATTGTGTGTATATATGTTATTAAATGAAAGTTGTGTTTTATCTTCATGTTCTATGTGATCCTTGCACTGAGTATGTATATGTAGTATATATATATATATGTATGTAGTGGGCCGAGACCACGAACCCGACTCGAGACCACTCGGTCTCGACTAAACAGTTGGGCCGTTTGGGCCGCACCCCTCCTTTAATCCATCCGGAACCCATTAGGGTGCACCAACTTGGAGCTAGTATATAACCCTTGTTGATAGCCAACCTTGCCATTTTTTGGGCAACCCACACACACTCTCCTACACACACACTCTCTCTCTCACTAAAACCCTAAACCTCAACACTCCACCCCTCTCGGATCAAAACGGTGACAACCAAAGGGTTCTCGGATTTGCTTGAGATCAACACTCGGAAGCTCTTTCATCAATCCTTCACATCTTCTACACCCGAAATCCTTGACCGGTTAGTGTTTCTTGCAAACACACGTATATGCATGATAAAAAGTGTTGATTATGTGTTAAAGTGCATTGTAGCTATTGTTTAAGTATGATGAAAGCATTTGTTGATTTAATGGACATTGTTGAAGGGTAAAGATATTTCATTGACATGAATAATGGACACAAATCTGTTTAGGTAAATGATAAGCATGAATATTAGTTATGTATTGATTTGAATGATGGTATACAAGATCACAATATCGAGTGTATAAATCTAATGATAAAACTGGTGATTTTGTGCTAGATTTAGGGCCGAAGATGATGTCTAAATTGTGTTTTGACTTAGGATTGTGAATATGCAAACAAAGGATGAACTACATGAATGTGTGATGAATGTGCTTGATGAACTATTTGAAGATCATTGAAAATATTTGAAATTGTTGTGTGCTTTGATCCGTTTTGAAAATAGTTTAGACAAGAAAACATGTTTGTGAACCCTCATTGGATAGGACACCAAATCATGAAATTAGAATTCTATTGGTTAGTACAAGTCTTGCAGGTGTACCAGAATCAGCAGACAAACGAGTCGAGATCTCTAGTCTCGACTCGAGACCATTGAGTTACAACTCGAGACTGTAGTGATTGCGACTCGAGACCATGTCCAAGCAACTCAAAACAGACTTCAGGGACTCGAGACCATCAAGGTCTCGACTCGAGATCTTCTGATTGCGACTCGAGACTGGACTCGAGATCCCTGAGGTTGCGACTCATACCTGCACTACTCGAGACCAGAAGTCCACGACTCGAGACCTCCCTGTTGCGACTCGAGACCGCGTGTTCTCGAGTCGAGACCACCTTGTCTCGTCTGGGCTACTTGTCTACGTTATTGGGCCGAATTTTATGAACTGTTCATGTTTGTTACTGTTTAAATGGATTATGTGTTACTGAACGTGTGATAGAACTGGCCCAATAACTTTATGTGATATGTATGCTATGTGTTAGAGACGTGTAGAATATGCGTGACTTCTTTGTACCCAAACCTGACCTATACTGGTAACCATGTTAGGACGTGGTGACCAACGTGTTTGACCAAGTAAACTAAACTGCCGAGCAACCCAAGGTGAGTTCACAACTATTAAAGCATGCGTTCCCGGTGGTTTTGGGAAACGGAAACTTAAACAACGCTATCCCCGCGTAAGGGATACAAACCTACTTTCTTCCCCTTAAATGGGACTCTTAGTTAATTATTGTTTATACGGTAATGCAACAAGCAACACTAAACGAAACTCTATCACTTAAGTCCCTACCATTTAATACCGATTAGTCGCCGGGGCCTGGCGAACGGGTTATCAGTTAATAGCGCTATTTAGGTGTAACCAGCCTCACACCGACCCTTGTTACTGGGAACGGGAGTGAACTAATGAACTCTGACAAACCGTCAATGATGATAGAACATTGACAAACGGGGCACTACGGAAACGTACGGTTAAGTAAGTATTCGGTATTGGAAAAACAGTTTAGTCGCTTACCTATGGGGTAGCTCCCCATTGCATGTATAAACGGATAAATTAACTGGTGAAACAAGTTTTTGGTAATTAAAACTGGACAACTCGTGGACTCGCCAACATTTTTGTTGATACCCTACTGCATGCTTTGCAGGTACCCAGTGACTCAGGAGCTTGCAGCTTGGGAATGTGTAGTGGTCGTCTAGCCCATGTGTTGGGTTCTAAATAATCTTGAACTATGAACTTTGTTTTGAAACTGTTTGGTTTATGCTTCCGCTGTTTACTTAAAATGTTATTTGAACTTAAACCTTTAAAACTTCGAACTATAATGTTTACTAACTATTGTGGTTGGTGAACATCTTTACTATTGACCAATGCTCAGTATAATTGGTGGCTGGATCCTGGTCAGTCACGCCCCTAAGCGGTGTGTTCCGCATGTGGATTTTGGGGGTGTGACAGATTGGTATCAGAGCCATTGGTTATAGTGAACTTGGTTTTAAAAAGAAAGTCTTTTTGAGAAAAACCAGACTATAACCCGTGACTCGTGACGACACTACACTCCAAGGGCAAGACTCAACATATTAGACCTCATAGCTCGGACTTGTGTTTACTTGCTTGTTTATCTTATGTTGACTGCTCTGCTATACATACTAGTGTGCCTAATTAGATAGATACACATCCTTCTTTTATGTAACACCCCGAAAAATGTAAAACCTTAAACTGGAATTTGTAAGGTTTAAATAAACGAGAATTTACTAACTAGGAATTTTAACCTAATTAGTTAAAAGTCTAGAAATAACCATAAAGTAGAGTTAAAATTTATTAAAATCAATGTTGATCAAAGTGGAGGGGTTTAAGTTGTCAAAATTGAAACTTTAATTCTAATAAACAAATAAAACACAAACTTAACACCCCACTTGAAATCCCTGGTCGACCAGAACCATCAGGGGCGACACCCACCTTCAATCAAACCTAGAATTCTACTAAAATCCACAAATTGAAGGAGCAAATCTGGTCCAAACGAAAATCCGAGCATAGAATCGTGATCCTCATCACAAGAGGATTACAAGGTATGTAAAATTTAAGGATTTCTCTCAACTTGAAATTTTCATGAATTGGGAAAAATCTGGAATTAGGGTTGCATGTGTATGTTATGATGATTGTGGAACAACTATAGTGTCTAAGGACAAACCCTAGATCAATAGAAGTTGAAATTATATGAAATTTTGGGTGAATCCATAATCACCATAGTAGGTGATTAGTGGGTCATGTGTATTTGGATGAACACTAGAAAGTAGATTGTTAATCTAGTATAATTTAGCAATCTGGAAGTGATTTCAGCAATTAGAAGCTAACATTCATGTAAATTGGTTGATTTATATGAAAATAGGGTTAAATGATAAACTAAAGATGTGATGTTTAATCATGTAAAAATCTGCTTATAAAGTGTTTGTTGAAATGCCTCTATGAAGGCTTAAAAACTGAAATTTCGAGTTTAAACGCATAATCGTGATGTTCGGTGTATTATGCGAATTATGATATGAAGAGAGTTCTAAACATGTCTTGAATTGAACTCTATAGGACAAGATACCGGAACGTCGAGTGGACAAGCCGGTGGTGACTCACGGTTGAAGGGCGTGCGCTAAGGTATGTAACTTGACCCGTTACATTAAGTAAAAATTAGATCATTGTATTTGGTTTTGTTGAATTATAAAATACAAGTTGTTATGAATTAAAGCTATGATATTGCTATATTGAATATTTGGCCGAAAGATGGATTGAACTCGTTGGTAGTTGTCAAAAAGGAAGGAATTTCCATAGACAAGCCAAACGGGTCGGATAATTAAGCAGGACATGATTAATGCTTCAGATTATGTTAGGTTGATTGTTGATTTTGAATGTTATATAACATATCAGAATTTCAAGATTCTTATTGTTTAATATCATAAAAGAAAACTGAATTTCGAGAATTGGGGTCTTGAGGTAATGACTAAACAAAGTAAAACATGGAATCCCAGGTACTACCGTAAATTACGGTAGTACCGTAATTTACGGTGAATGATAAATGTTTACGGTGCAAAATTCCTGATTTACGGTGCACCAAGAATTCTCAGGACTCACCGTAAATTACGGTGATACCGTAATTTACGGTGGAACAGAAACTTTATTTTTTTTTTATTTCATTTTAATTTGATGTTTTAATCATATGCTAAGTCTTATGTAATAAAGTCAAAACTAATGTTTTTAATGGTTTTGACCCTAGGTGATTAGATGGATCTTACGGATGGTGGTCAAGCGATGTCAAAGAACCGAACACGAATTTTGAAGCTTCCGCTATGTGTTAAACTTATTAAATATTTGTTCTTGGGTTGCAAACAAATTCTCGAACAATTTTTGTATGTTCTAACTTAGTCATTAGTTGACTAAGGTTTATGATACATTCTGAAACTTATGTTAATCTATTATCTTTAAGTATAAATTTAAGGGTGTTACAAGTTGGTATCAGAGCTCAAGGTTGTCAATAAGTGTTCGGTTCAAGCTTGATCGATCGTCCGGTAAGAATTAACTTATCTTGTTAATAAATTATGTACTATGTATAAAATGAAAAATGAACAAATATGCATGAAAAGAGCGTGTAAGCTCACTCAAAAACAAGAAATGCATGAAACAAGAATTATTAAATCAAGTCACGGACTTGATTGAATAGAAACAAGAATTATTAAATCAAGTCACGGACTTGATTGAATAGAAACAAGAATGATTAAATCAAGTTATGAACTTGATTAAATCAAAACAAGTAAAGCATGTGTTATAAATGGAATGTTTAACAAACTATGTAAACATTTCAGAAATAGAGATGGCTGATGGAGGTAATGATAATGCGGTGCCAAGAGTCACCGAGCAAATGAAGGAAGTGATTGCCGAAGAGGTCGGAAAGGCGATCGAAAACAGCCTGTCGGGCTTTATTGATAAGATTCAAAACACAGTTTTATCAATAATTGAAGAAAGAATCAAGAAATTGGAAGATGATTCCAATTCAGCAAAGGAAAAGCATGGTGGACGAAAGCCTTGTTCATACAAGGAATTCATGGCATGTAAACCACCATTATATAATGGAGAGGTTGATCCAATTGTGTGCCAACGATGGCTAAGTGATATCGAAGGAGTATTCGAGAGATCTTATTGTGATGAAAACGACTACGTAGCTTATGGTACGGGTCAATTAAGAAGTCAAGCGAAAGATTGGTGGGATAACAAAAAGAAGGAGATTGGAAGTGAAGTGGCTAAGGCCATGACATGGGAGGAGTTTAAGACGCCGTTTCTTAAACACCATAGTCCCAAAGCGGTCATAAATAGAATCAAGGAAGAGTTTATGCAACTCAGACACAAGGGTGAATCCATAGACAAGATCACGGGGATGTTTATGGACAAGATAAAGTTCTGTGATGATTTGGTGACAAACGAAGAACAAAAAGTCTATTACTACCATAACATGCTAAGTGCGGAGTATAGAGAGTTCATAACCCCTTCAAAATACGAGACCCTTACCGAGATTGTCAATGCTGCTCGGGAAAGGGAGATCGAATTGAAAAAGAGCATAGAACGGGGTGAACGAAGGGCACAAGATGCGAATCCAAGCCCTACTAAGAAGGCACGAACAAACGAAAATGCGAAGAAATCTGAAACGAAAGGCGGGTCGCCAAGTTGTAGAATCTGCGGGAAAGGTCATAAAGGCGAATGTCGTTACAAGGATAAGCCTTGTCCCATATGCAAGAAAACGGGACATATGGCTATATCATGCCCAGAGAAAGTGACGGTTTGTTACAACTGTTATCGAACGGGTCACAAAAAGTCGGAATGCCCGGAACTGGTTGAAAAGAAGAATGGGCAAGAATCGAAAAGTGAAGCCCCGAAAGCAAAAGCAAGATCTTTTCAACTAACTGCCGCAGAAGCAAAGGTTGAACCTGACGTGGTCTCAGGTATATTTGCTGTAAATTCAATTCCTGCACACGTGTTATTTGATACGGGTGCGAATAAATCCTTTGTTTCATATGGACTTATTCGACATCCTTCATTTATTCTAACAAAATTACCTGTGCCTTTAGAAGTAGAGATAGGTAATAACAAAAGCTTTATTGTTTGTGATGTATGTGAAAATTGTAAACTGAGCATCGACGATGAAGAATATTTGATAAATCTAATCCCTATGTCGATGGGAGAATTTCAAGTAGTCGTTGGGATGGATTGGCTATCTCGACACCATGCAAAGGTCGTGTGCTTCCGTAAAGAGATAAAACTAACATCTCCGAGCGGGAAACATGTCACCATTTATGGCGAAAAAGGAGGCAACCCCATAGTATGCTCAATGTTGAAAGCTCACAAGCTAATGGAGCGAGGATGCAAGCCATTCATAATATACGCTAATGAGCCCGAGAAAGAATCACGAAAGATTGGAGATGTACCGGTAGTACGAGATTATGAAGATGTTTTTCCAGAAGATTTACCGGGGATACCGCCTGAACGGGAAGTAGAGTTCGGGATCGAATTGATTCCGGGCGCGAAACCCGTAGCAAAAGCCCCGTACCGACTTGCACCGTCGGAACTACAAGAGTTGATGTCTCAAATCCAAGACTTGCTTGACAAGGGATTCATAAGGCCGAGTGTGTCTCCTTGGGGCGCACCGGTATTGTTCGTGAGGAAGAAAGACGGGAGCATGCGTATGTGTATTGATTACCGGGAGTTAAACAAACTCACGATAAAGAACCGATACCCGCTCCCGAGGATAGATGATTTATTCGACCAACTACAAGGTGCGAGTTGGTTTTCCAAAATTGACCTTAGATCGGGGTATCATCAACTAAAGGTCAAAGAAGAAGATGTGCCGAAGACGGCTTTCCGCACGAGATACGGACATTACGAATTCCTCGTGATGTCATTTGGGCTAACAAATGCACCCGCTGCTTTCATGGACCTCATGAACCGGGTTTGCAAGCCAATGTTGGATAAGTCGGTCATCGTGTTTATCGATGATATCTTGGTGTACTCGAAAAGTGAAGCTGAACACGTGCACCACTTACAAGAAGTGTTAGAGACACTTAGGCGAGAGAAGTTATATGCAAAATTCTCTAAATGTGCCTTTTGGTTACGAGAGGTTCAATTTTTAGGCCATGTCATAAATGCCGACGGAGTATTGGTGGATCCGTCAAAGATAGAGGCAGTGTCAAAATGGAATCCCCCGAAGAACCCTTCAGAAATTAGAAGCTTTTTGGGGCTTGCGGGGTACTATAGGAGATTCATTCAAGATTTCTCTAAAATTGCGTCACCGCTAACCAAGCTAACTCAAAAGAAAGCAAAGTTTATTTGGGGAATTGATCAAGAAAAAGCGTTTCAAACGCTAAAAGAAAAGCTAACCCAAGCTCCAGTACTGACATTGCCAGACGGAGTCGACGACATGGTGGTTTATTCGGATGCTTCATTATCGGGGCTCGGTTGCGTGTTGATGCAACGGGGAAAGGTAATAGCCTATGCCTCGAGACAATTGAAGATACACGAGAAGAAATACCCCACGCACGATCTCGAATTGGCAGCGGTAGTGTTTGCATTAAAAATATGGAGGCATTACTTGTATGGGGTAAAGTGCACCATATTCACCGATCACAAGAGCTTGAAATACTTCTTTGATCAGAAGGAGTTAAATATGCGACAAAGGCGATGGCTGGAAACGGTGAAGGACTACGATTGTGAGATACATTATCACCCCGGAAAAGCAAACGTGGTAGCGGACGCTCTAAGTAGAAAAGCGGACTATGTCCCAATACGAGTGAGGTCGATGCAACTCGTGGTGACCTCGGGTATACTTGAACGTATTCGAGAGGCGCAGTTAGAAGCAGTAAAAGAAGAGAATTGGAAGAAAGAAAGAATAATTGGTCAATTGAAAGATTTGTCGGATGGGAATCATGGGTTGAAGACTCGATCCGGAAGGATATGGGTCCCACATACTTGTGGAGTAAAGGCGCTTCTACTTAACGAAGCTCATAAATCCCGTTATTCGATTCATCCGGGTGCAACCAAGATGTACAATGATTTGAAACAAAATTATTGGTGGCCTGGAATGAAGAGGGACGTGGCGAAATATGTGAAAAAATGCTTGACATGTTTACAAGTCAAGGCGGAGCACCAGAAACCATACGGCAAACTCCAACCGTTAGAAATTCCGGTTTGGAAATGGGAACATATTACAATGGACCTGTTAACCAAGTTGCCTAAGACGAATCGTGGTTTTGATGCCATATGGGTAGTGGTGGATAGATTGACGAAAAGTGCTCACTTCATTCCGATTCGTGAGACTTATACGTCAGAAAAGATGTCAGAAGTCTATACCAATGAAATCATAGCACGTCATGGAGTGCCGGTGTCCATCGTGTCCGATAGGGATACCCGGTTTACCTCGAATTTCTGGCGTGATTTCCAAGAACAAATGGGGACCAAATTGTTCATTAGCACTGCGTACCATCCTCAAACGGATGGACAAAGTGAAAGAACGATACAAACATTGGGGGACATGCTACGGGCGTGTATAATCGACTTTGGAGGCAGTTGGGATGTTCACCTACCGTTAGTCGAGTTTTCGTATAACAACAGTTACCAATCTAGTATTAAAATGGCACCATACGAAATGCTTTACGGTAGGAAGTGTCGAACCCCGGTTTGTTGGGGTGAAGTGGGTCCACGTGAACTCGCCCACCAAGATATAGTACGAGCCACGAACGAAAAGATCGATAAAGTTCGGGCACACTTGAAAGCGGCACAAGACAGGCAAAAGGCGTATGTTGATAAAAGGAAAAGGCCAATTGAATTTCAAGTCGGTGACATGGTCATGCTAAAAGTGTCCCCATGGAAAGGCGTTATTAGATTCAGAAAAAAGGGGGAAGTTAAGCCCAAGGTTTATCGGGCCATTTAAAATTATCGGGAGAGTTGGCAAGGTAGCTTACCGTCTTGAATTACCGGAGGAGCTAAGTGGGATCCATGGCACGTTTCACGTATCGCAATTAAGAAAGTGCCTAGCAGACGAAACGACCTATATCCATTACGATGATATCGAAGTGGATAATAGTCTAAATTATGCGGTAAGACCGGTTGAAATTTTAGACAGAAAGGTCAAACGTTTACGAAATAAACAAATTGACCAAGTCAAAGTCAAATGGGAGCATAGGAAGGGTTCGGACACTACATGGGAGTCCGAAGAGGAGATGCGACGTCTTCACCCTACTTTATTTGGTACGTATTACGGTTTCGAGGACGAAACCCTTTTTAAGGGGGGTGGACTTGTAACACCCCGAAAAATGTAAAACCTTAAACTGGAATTAGTAAGGTTTAAATAAACGAGAATTTACTAACTAGGAATTTTAACCTAATTAGTTAAAAGTCTAGAAATAACCATAAAGTAGAGTTAAAATTTATTAAAATCAATGTTGATTAAAGTGGAGGGGTTTAAGTTGTCAAAATTGAAACTTTAATTCTAATAAACAAATAAAACACAAACTTAACACCCCACTTGAAATCCCTGGTCGACCAGAACCATCAGGGGCGACACCCACCTTCAATCAAACCTAGAATTCTACTAAAATCCACAAATTGAAGGAGCAAATCTGGTCCAAACGAAAATCCGAGCATAGAATCGTGATCCTCATCACAAGAGGATTACAAGGTATGTAAAATTTAAGGATTTCTCTCAACTTGAAATTTTCATGAATTGGGAAAAATCTGGAATTAGGGTTGCATGTGTATGTTATGATGATTGTGGAACAACTATAGTGTCCAAGGACAAACCCTAGATCAATAGAAGTTGAAATTATATGAAATTTTGGGTGAATCCATAATCACCATAGTAGGTGATTAGTGGGTCATGTGTATTTGGATGAACACTAGAAAGTAGATTGTTAATCTAGTATAATTTAGCAATCTGGAAGTGATTTCAGCAATTAGAAGCTAACATTCATGTAAATTGGTTGATTTATATGAAAATAGGGTTAAATGATAAACTAAAGATGTGATGTTTAATCATGTAAAAATCTGCTTATAAAGTGTTTGTTGAAATGCCTCTATGAAGGCTTAAAAACTGAAATTTCGAGTTTAAACGCATAATCGTGATGTTCGGTGTATTATGCGAATTATGATATGAAGAGAGTTCTAAACATGTCTTGAATTGAACTCTATAGGACAAGATACCGGAACGTCGAGTGGACAAGCCGGTGGTGACTCACGGTTGAAGGGCGTGCGCTAAGGTATGTAACTTGACCCGTTACATTAAGTAAAAATTAGATCATTGTATTTGGTTTTGTTGAATTATAAAATACAAGTTGTTATGAATTAAAGCTATGATATTGCTATATTGAATATTTGGCCGAAAGATGGATTGAACTCGTTGGTAGTTGTCAAAAAGGAAGGAATTTCCATAGACAAGCCAAACGGGTCGGATAATTAAGCAGGACATGATTAATGCTTCAGATTATGTTAGGTTGATTGTTGATTTTGAATGTTATATAACATATCAGAATTTCAAGATTCTTATTGTTTAATATCATAAAAGAAAACTGAATTTCGAGAATTGGGGTCTTGAGGTAATGACTAAACAAAGTAAAACATGGAATCCCAGGTACTACCGTAAATTACGGTAGTACCGTAATTTACGGTGAATGATAAATGTTTACGGTGCAAAATTCCTGATTTACGGTGCACCAAGAATTCTCAGGACTCACCGTAAATTACGGTGATACCGTAATTTACGGTGGAACAGAAACTTTATTTTTTTTTATTTCATTTTAATTTGATGTTTTAATCATATGCTAAGTCTTATGTAATAAAGTCAAAACTAATGTTTTTAATGGTTTTGACCCTAGGTGATTAGATGGATCTTATGGATGGTGGTCAAGCGATGTCGAAGAACCGAACACGAATTTTGAAGCTTCCGCTATGTGTTAAACTTATTAAATATTTGTTCTTGGGTTGCAAACAAATTCTCGAACAATTTTTGTATGTTCTAACTTAGTCATTAGTTGACTAAGGTTTATGATACATTCTGAAACTTATGTTAATCTATTATCTTTAAGTATAAATTTAAGGGTGTTACATTTTACCTCTTTCTCGCTACGTTACGATATCACACTCATACTGTGTTTTCTGGCTATGAAGACAATGAGTGGACGCGGAAGAGGAAACGTTAACATGACTCAGGCTCAGTTCACTAACTTGCTCAACACGGTGGCTGCAGCTTTCGCAGCTCACCCTGGAGGTAAACTCGTTACTTTAGGATGTTTAGATCCTACCCCCCACATCGTCTTTTCACCTCTAAGCCTATTCGCTTCACTTCTCACGACAGGTCAGCCTGCGCCTGCGCAGCCACGTGTTTGTACTTTCAAAACCTTCATGGATGGCAAGCCTCTCCCTTTCAGCGGCACTGAGGGTGCCATAGGCCTACTGCACTGGATTGAAAAGGCCGAAGCTGTCTTTGCTGTCTGCGAGTGTCCCCCTGCTAGCTGGGTAAAGTTCGCAACTGGTACGCTTGAAGGAAACGCGCTTTCATGGTGGAAAGCACAGATTCAGATGCTTGGTCTGGAAACTGCTAATGCTACTGCGTGGGAAGATTTCAAGGACATGATCAAAGAGGAGTACTGTCACAGGGATGACATCCACAAACTCGAAAATGAATACTATGAGCTCAAGATGGTTGGATCAGAGATTGAGACCTACACCAAGCAGTCCAACGACTATGCTGCACTTTGCCCAAACATGTCCCGACCTATGTATCGAAGGATCGAATTGTATATCAAAGGTTTGGTCCCAGAAATCCGGAGCCATGTAACCTCAGCCAACCTCAATACCATACAGCCCGTGGTCCGTCTTGCTCATAAACTCACCAATCAGGTTGTGGAGGAGGGCAAACTGCCCAAAAGGATCAGTGCTACTGCCGGAACTTCTAGCGATAACAAACGAAAGTGGGATGGAAATCAGGGTAAGGATGCTAACCCCACTCAGGCCCCAGTTCAACAAAGGAAGACTGAAAGCAACAAGGGCCCTCAGCAACAGGGTGGCTATCGAGGAAACCACCCCAAGTGTAACAAATGTAACCGACACCACAGTGGGCCATGCGGAAAAAGTCAGTGTCAGCGATGCAACAAGATGGGGCATGAAGCCAAAGACTGCAGGAGCCAGTACCCAGCTAGGCAGAATCAGCATCAACCACAGCAACCGCAGCAGCAAGGAAACAACCGTGAATGCTACAAATGTGGGGCAATAGGGCACATGCGAAAGGATTGCCCTCAGTTGAACCAGAATCGCAACAACAATAATCGAGGTGCTGGAAACAACGACAACAACCAAGGAGCTGGAAACAATGCAAGGGCATTTGTGATTGGGGCTGCTGAAGCAAGGAACGACCCCAACGTGGTGGCGGGTAAGTTCCTACTTAATGATCGTTATGTTTCCGTATTATTCGATTCTGGAGCAGATGCTAGTTATGTATCTCTACGTATTAGTAAGAAGCTTAAGTCCACTCTTACGCCGTTAAGCTCTAAGCACATCGTTGAAATAGCTAATGGTAGAAACCCCGAGGCCTCACACGTTATTCGTAACTGCAAACTAGAATTGTCTGGTCAAACCTTCTGTATCGATCTCTTCCCCATCATTCTCGGAAGCTTCGACGTCGTCGTTGGTATGGATTGGTTATCCAAGCATCGAGCGGAAATCCTCTGCCAAGAGAAAGCCGTTCGTATTCCCCGTCCTCCTGGCAAACCCCTTATCGTCCGAGGCGACAAAAGCGGAGAAGTCACAGGCATCATTTCATTCTTAAAAGCCCAGAAGTGTTTACGAAAGGGGCACACCGCTATCTTAGCACTTGTTGTTAACACGCAGAAAAAAAAGGAAAACAGGATTGAAGATTTTCCAGTTGTACGCGACTATCCTGAGGTATTTCCTGAAGAACTACCTGGACTTCCTCCACACCGTCAGGTCGAATTTCAAATCGAGCTAGCTCCCGGAGCAGCACCTATAGCTCGTGCACCTTATCGTCTAGCTCCCGCAGAACTCAAGGAACTTTCTACTCAACTACAAGAACTTTTGGACAAAGGTTTTATCCATCCTAGCTCATCACCCTGGGGAGCCCCAGTGCTCTTTGTCAAAAAGAAGGATGGCACATTCCGAATGTGCATTGATTACCACGAACTGAACAAGGTTACCATCAAGAATCGTTATCCACTTCCCCGCATCGACGACCTGTTCGACCAGCTGCAAGGGTCGAGCTATTATTCCAAGATCGATCTGCGATCGGGTTATCACCAGCTGAGAGTCCGCGATGAGGACATCTCTAAGACTGCTTTCAGAACCCGCTATGGCCACTACGAATTCCTTGTTATGCCTTTCGGAATGACCAACGCACCTGCGATCTTCATGGATCTCATGAACCGAGTGTGCAAACCCTACCTCGACAAGTTCGTAATTGTGTTTATTGATGACATCCTTATCTACTCGAAAAGTCAAGAGGAGCATGAACAACACCTGCGTCTTATTCTCGAACTCCTTCGCAATGAGCAACTGTACGCCAAATTCTCGAAATGTGATTTCTGGCTTAGAGAAGTCCATTTCCTTGGGCACATCGTCAATCAGGATGGGATTCATGTCGACCCCGCTAAGATCGAATCCATTAAGAATTGGCCTATACCTAAGACTCCGACCGAAGTTCGCCAATTCTTGGGATTGGCAGGATACTATCGAAGATTTATCAAGGGATTTTATAAGATCGCTCAACCACTTACGACCCTCACTCAGAAGGGTGTTGCTTACAAATGGAGTGATGCTCAGGAATCTGCCTTCCAGGAACTAAAGAAGAACCTCTGTAGTGCTCCTATTCTCTCCTTACCTGAAGGTACCGACGACTTCGTTGATTACTGCGACGCTTCTATTCAAGGACTTGGCTGCGTGTTGATGCAACGCGAGAAGGTTATTGCTTACGCCTCGCGGCAACTCAAGATCCATGAACGGAACTACACGACACACGACTTAGAATTCGGAGCTGTGATTTTCGCGCTCAAGATTTGGAGACATTATTTATACGGTACCAAGTGCACGATTTACACTGATCACAAGAGTCTCCAACACATAATGGAACAAAAGGAGTTGAATATGCGGCAACGCCGATGGGTCGAACTCCTAAATGACTACGAGTGTGCGATTAAATACCATCCAGGCAAGGCTAATGTGGTAGCCGATGCCCTCAGCAAAAAGGAGACCAAACCCAAGCGTGTTCGTGCCTTACAGCTCACCATCCACTCGAACCTCCCTAAGCAAATCCGAAACGCTCAGGTCGAAGCATTGAAAGCCGAGAACGTCAGGGCTGAGTCCCTGCGAGGATCAAGGAAACGGCTAGAACAAAAAGAAGATGGTGCTTACTACGTAAACGGGCGTATATGGGTCCCACTTTATGGGAATTTGCGCGAGCTTGTAATGGATGAAGCCCATAAGTCCCGTTACTCAGTACATCCTGGTTCGAATAAGATGTACCACGACTTAAAGACTACATACTGGTGGCCTAGCATGAAAGCCCGCATAGCAACCTATGTCAGAAAATGTTTGACTTGTGCAAGAGTCAAGGCTGAGTATCAGAAACCATCGGGCCTACTCCAACAGCCAGAAATCCCGCAATGGAAATGGGAGCAAATTTCCATGGATTTTGTTACTGGCCTGCCCAGGTCTCAACGCGGGAATGACACCATTTGGGTGATAGTGGACCGGTTAACTAAGTCTGCACACTTTTTGGCTATTAAAGAAACAGACAAGTTCTCTACCTTAGCAGAGGTATACTTAAAGGAAGTGGTTTCAAGGCACGGAGTGCCAACCTCTATTATTTCCGATCGAGACACGCGTTTAAATCTGAGTTGTGGCAAGCTATGCACAAATCCTTTGGCTCACGTTTAGACATGAGCACCGCTTATCACCCCCAAACGGATGGCCAATCTGAACGCACCATCCAAACCCTGGATGACATGCTTAGGGCATGTGTGATCGATTTTGGCAA
Organism: Helianthus tuberosus; assembly: GCA_030545235.1. NCBI lineage: Eukaryota > Viridiplantae > Streptophyta > Magnoliopsida > Asterales > Asteraceae > Helianthus > Helianthus tuberosus. Next base: position 85,345,062 of record CM060364.1, on the reverse strand, counting down.
GGGTTGGGAAAGGCACCTACCGTTAGTGGAGTTCTCCTACAATAACAGCTACCACACCAGCATTCAGGCAGCACCCTTTAAGGCATTGTACGGTCGTAAATGCCGATCGCCTCTTTGCTGGGCGGAAGTTGGTGACAGCCAAATCACAGGTCCAGAACTTGTGGTAGACACCACGGAAAGGATTGCCCAGATCAGACAACGCCTGGCGGCAGCTCGCGACCGTCAGAAGAGTTACGCTGATAAGGATAGGAAACCGCTAGAGTTCCAGGTTGGTGACCGGGCTTTACTTAAAGTCTCACCCTGGAAGGGTGTGGTTCGTTTTGGAAAACGGGGCAAGCTTAGTCCGCGATACATCGGACCATTCGAAATTACCAAAAAGATCGGTAAGGTCGCTTACAGATTGAATCTGCCTGAAGAACTGAGTGCTGTGCACAACTTCTTCCATGTGTCTAATCTGAAGAAGTGTCTGTCAGATGAAACACTCATCATTCCTTTCAAGGAACTCACTATTGACGAACAGCTACACTTTACTGAGGAACCGATTGAGATCACGGATTGAGAGATCAAAACCCTCAAACATAGCTAAATACCTCTCGTGCGAGTCCGTTGGAACTCGCGACGTGGCCCAGAGTTTACCTGGGAGTGGGAAGACCAGATAAAGCGCAAGTATCCCCAGTTGTTCCCAAATGAAACTTCCAGCACTGAAGCTACAACCGAATTTCGGGACGAAATTCCAAATTAACGGGGGGATGATGTGACACCCCGTTGAAACGCTCTCACTCATACTAGCTTGTCAGTGGCTGCCTTAACTTTCGGGACGAAAGTTCTTAAAACTTGGGGATAATGTGACACTCTAGGTTTTCCCGAGCAAATATCTTGTAATTACATTGTGTGTATATATGTTATTAAATGAAAGTTGTGTTTTATCTTCATGTTCTATGTGATCCTTACACTGAGTATGTATATGTAGTATATATATATATATGTATGTAGTGGGCCGAGACCACGAACCCGACTCGAGACCACTCGGTCTTGAGTAAACAGTTGGGCCGTTTGGGCCGCACCCCTCCTTTAATCCATCCGGAACCCATTAGGGTGCACCAACTTGGAGCTAGTATATAACCCTTGTTGATAGCCAACCTTGCCATTTTTTGGGCAACCCACACACACTCTCTCTTACTAAAACCCTAAACCTCAACACTCCACCCCTCTCGGATCAAACCGGTGACAACCAAAGGGTTCTCGGATTTGCTTGAGATCAACACTCGGAAGCTCTTTCATCAATCCTTCACATCTTCTACACCCGAAATCCTTGACCAGTTAGTGTTTCTTGCAAACACACGTATATGCATGATAAAAAGTGTTGATTATGTGTTAAAGTGCATTGTAGCTATTGTTTAAGTATGATGAAAGTATTTGTTGATTTAATGGACATTGTTGAAGGGTAAAGATATTTCATTGACATGAATAATGGACACAAATCTGTTTAGGTAAATGATAAGCATGAATATTAGTTATGTATTGATTTGAATGATGGTATACAAGATCACAATATCGAGTGTATAAATCTAATGATAAAACTGGTGATTTTGTGCTAGATTTAGGGCCGAAGATGATGTCTAAATTGTGTTTTAACTTAGGATTGTGAATATGCAAACAAAGGATGAACTACATGAATGTGTGATGAATGTGTGATGAATGTGCTTGATGGACTATTTGAAGATCATTGAAAATATTTGAAATTGTTGTGTGCTTTGATCCGTTTTGAAAATAGTTTAGACAAGAAAACATGTTTGTGAACCCTCATTGGATAGGACACCAAATCATGAAATTAGAATTCTATTGGTTAGTACAAGTCTTGCAGGTGTACCAGAATCAGCAGACAAACGAGTCGAGATCTCTAGTCTCGACTCGAGACCATTGAGTTACAACTCGAGACTGTAGTGATTGCGACTCGAGACCATGTCCAAGCAACTCAAAACAGACTTCAGGGACTCGAGACCATCAAGGTCTCGACTCGAGATCTTCTGATTGCGACTCGAGACTGGACTCGAGATCCCTGAGGTTGCGACTCATACCTGCACTACTCGAGACCAGAAGTCCACGACTCGAGACCTCCCTGTTGCGACTCGAGACCGCGTGTTCTCGAGTCGAGACCACCTTGTCTCGTCTGGGCTACTTGTCTACGTTATTGGGCCGAATTTTATGAACTGTTCATGTTTGTTACTGTTTAAATGGATTATGTGTTACTGAACGTGTGATAGAACTAGCCCAATAACTTTATGTGATATGTATGCTATGTGTTAGAGACGTGTAGAATATGCGTGACTTCTTTGTACCCAAACCTGACCTATACTGGTAACCATGTTAGGACGTGGTGACCAACGTGTTTGACCAAGTAAACTAAACTGCCGAGCAACCCAAGGTGAGTTCACAACTATTAAAGCATGCGTTCCCGGTGGTTTTGGGAAACGGAAACTTAAACAACGCTATCCCCGCGTAAGGGATACAAACCTACTTTCTTCCCCTTAAATGGGACTCTTAGTTAATTATTGTTTATACGGTAATGCAACAAGCAACACTAAACGAAACTCTATCACTTAAGTCCCTGCCATTTAATACCGATTAGTCGCCGGGGCCTGGCGAACGGGTTATTAGTTAATAGCGCTATTTAGGTGTAACCAGCCTCACACCGACCCTTGTTACTGGGAACGGGAGTGAACTAATGAACTCTGGCAAACCGTCAATGATGATAGAACATTGACAAACGGGGCACTACGGAAACGTACGGTTAAGTAAGTATTCGGTATTGGAAAAACAGTTTAGTCGCTTACCTATAGGGTAGCTCCCCATCGCATGTATAAACGGATAAATTAACTGGTGAAACAAGTTTTTGGTAATTAAAACTGGACAACTCGTGGACTCGCCAACATTTTTGTTGATACCCTACTGCATGCTTTGCAGGTACCCAGTGACTCAGGAGCTTGCAGCTTGGGAATGTGTAGTGGTCGTCTAGCCCATGTGTTGGGTTCTAAATAATCTTGAACTATGAACTTTGTTTTGAAACTGTTTGGTTTATGCTTCCGCTGTTTACTTAAAATGTTATTTGAACTTAAACCTTTAAAACTTCGAACTATAATGTTTACTAACTATTGTGGTTGGTGAACATCTTTACTATTGACCAATGCTCAGTATAATTGGTGGCTGGATCCTGGTCAGTCACGCCCCTAAGCGGTGTGTTCCGCATGTGGATTTTGAGGGTGTGACAAACATGCTATGATCATGACACCTTGGAAAATGATTTTTTCCGGCTCCTTCAGGCCACACGTCAAATAAGACTCCAACAAATCTTGAACAGAGAATGCAAAGGTTTGCGGAACACGGCACCATTTACTAACAAAATTCCACAAAACATTGGCCGCCAAGCAACCCGTAAATAAGTGACATACCTCATCTTCTCCTTCATTGCAGAATCCACACATCAAGTTCTGGATACTAATATTCCTTCTCTGCAACGCTTCAACAGTAGGAATCCTGTTAAGGACCGCATGCCAAGCAAAAATGTTATACTTGACCGGAACCCACTTGCACCATTACATAATGGGGACATTGTTAGGCTTTGACTGACCTTAAAATTTGAATTTCACCTAAAGGGCTATACAATACGTATTAAAAGTGTAAATTTAATTTTTCAAAGTGTGTAAATAATACCCTTGAAAAGTGAGGAATTGATTGGACGGAAGAGAATTTGAAGAGAATATGCTGGAAAAGTAAGATCTTTGATTCCTCGAGTTAAGCGGTTTGACTTTGACAACACCTTACACATTTATCAATTTACCAAATATTACATATAATTAATTCATCCGACCCGACTAAAAATCTTCCAAGATTTTGCTGTTTTATAATAACTTCTTCATTTTTCAAGATTTTTGCCATAAGAAAAATTTTATGGCTTCTTCATTCTTCAAGATTCTACTCGACCCATCTGCCGATCACATGGTATTTCTTCATCTTCTTCACAAACTCAATATCTCTCTCTAATTTTAATCCACAAAATCTTCAAACTTTTGCAGTCATTGCCACCTGAATATGCCTGCATGCATGTGGAGAACAAAATCACAAATTCCCCAATAATCCGATCTGCAAACGGAGGGTATTCGTGGCGGTTAAAGATCGAACAAAATGGTGATGGTGAGGGTTATTGTTTTGTGAATGGATGGAACAATGTGGTTGAAGATATTCAGTTGGGTTTTGGGGATTTTCTTTTCTTTCGGCTTGTTGATGGATCTACCTTTAGAATGTCAATCTATAGTCCAGATGGGTGTGAAAAGATTTTGCAACCAAAAAGTGACGAAAGTTGTCATGAAAAGAATGAGGAGAAAGAGAAAAGTGATGATCATGATGATGATCCTTTCTTTGTGGCGATTGTTACTTTGACCCACGCAAGATATTTGGTAACTGAATTTACCTATTTTTGTTACTTTTTTTTTTATGAATGACAAAGGTTACATACACTACTACTCCTAAATTACAAAAATTTTCATATAATGTCTAGAATTGAACCTGGTTTCTCCTTCCAAGAGACACAAAACCTCTACCATCCAATGGCCACCTGCCCGCATTCTAACCAGGAGGTGGCGGGTTCGAGTCCTGCTCGTTCCCAATGCCCCTACGGTAGCGGATTTACCCCAGCCTCAGGCTTGCAGGGTGGCGGTCTGCGAGGTGGTATCACCTCGGCGGTTGGGAGGACCGTGGAATATCCCCCATCAAAGTAGGGATGTGCAAATGGTACCCGGTACATGTACTGAATTTACCGAACCGGTACCGATACCTACTTTTGGGGATTTTCGATACCGGTCGGTACCGAGCTCATTCCTACACCGATGACATTTTTTTGTTACTTGTTAACCATTTCAATTACTTTTATAAGAATTCAGACTTTTTTATATAGGTCAACCCGAACTGTTTTTAATATGGGTCAACATGACATGTTTTTGTAAATGGGTCTAAATCTGTTTTTTTTTTTTTTTATTTCATGTCGAATTTGGGTCTTGTCAAGAATCGCCACCATGTTAATAAGTTCATTTAGTTTAAAAGAAAAAAACTTGGTTTTACTAACTTAGCATTCGTGCATGTTGGTACCTAAACAAGCATGGGCGGAGGTTAATGGTGGGCCCGGGGGTTCCCCGACCCTCACCGATTTTTTTTCTCGTAGTGTTAATTTTATCAGAAATTATTTTTTAGTGTAAAATATTGGATTTTTAAGAGTCCGACATCTACCAATTTGAATTTTGAAAGTCTGGCCGTCATTGAATTTTTGTTCAAGCTCCCGCCACTGTAAAAAACTTCATTTTGTCTTGTTAAAAATTAAAAAATAAAGTTTTTGACACTTGGTGTTACTAGCTTAACAGCTTAACATTTGTGCATGTTGGTATGCTAACAAGTCCATTTAGTGTTGTAAGAAATAATGGATTTTAATAATCCAAATTATAAGTCGTTGGTCGACAACAGTTCCAACTTTAAAATTGACCAGTTGTGGTTCAATTTTTTCACATATTGTAAACTAATGGACCTTTATTAATAGAAGCTTTATTTCTTTTTGTCCCTTTATCCTTTTCGATTTAGTAAAGGTCCATTGGTTTACAATATATGAAAAAGTGAGACTACTACTGGTTAATTTTTAAGTTGAGACCATCACCGGCCAACGGCTAATAGTTAGACCATGTGTAGTGGTTAACACCCCACCCTTGGGCGTTTTGCGCCATGTGACAACCCAGTCAGCAATGGGGCATTATGGGGCGTTTTATAAAATGGTTGTAGTGAGGATGTAGGCATTGTGGGACATTATGTTTGTAATAAAATTAAATAAAAAAAACATCAAAAGAATCTGATTGGTTTTACCAAAAGGAAAATGAAGGTGATTGGACACAAGAAAAGGGGTTGGGCGTGGAATATAGCACGCTCCTCACAATTTTTCTCGAAAAAACGCCCACGGGGGCCGAGCTTGGGCGTGCTTTGGGCGTGGATGGGCTTAAAAACGCCCCAATTTGAACGAGTACGCACGGTCTTAGGATTATTAAAATCCATTATTTCTATTAGAAAAATATAAAATAAACGTTTTTTTAGGGTTGGTTTTAGTAGCTAAACATTCCTGCATTGTTGTATGTTAACAAGTCCATTTAGTTTTATAAAAACAGAACTTTTTTACACTTGATTATACTAACTAAACTGCATTGTATGCTTGTTAACAAATTCATTTAGTATTATTAAAAATAAATGTTTTTTACACTTGGTTTTACTAATTTGACAGCGATTTCCGGGAGGATTTGCGGAGTTGGTGGGAATAAATGCGGAAGGAACCATGAAGGTGAAGAATCTTGATGGAAAAGAATGGGTTACGGGTTTGAAGTTGGACAAATCGTATAGAAATACGATAAGGTACTATTTGTCGCCCGGGTGGTCTTGTTTCGCTCGAGAAAATAAGTTAGCGGAAGGAGATGAGTGTGTGTTTAGATTCATTAGAAGTGAAGGTAAGTTGTTACTAGCAAAAGTAACCAAGAACAAATGGCCAAAGCCGCCCGGGGAAATTCCGGTGACGGAGGCTTTGAAGAGGTCGAGGGCGCGGGCAAATCGTGAATGTGGTGGTGATGTTGTTGTGGATCCCGATGAAGAGCGTGTCGAGGTGATGAAGAAACCATTTGAAATGCCACCTAAGCGGCAATGTGGACCGCCCCCTCAGCAAAAATCGAGGGTTTTGTTTTTTTGAAACTTATGAACGTTTAGCAATCTTGAAGTGTGTGTTTCTAACATCTATTAGGCGGTGGGGTGTGGGAGCGGGGAGGGGCACGGGGACAAACACCCTTGTATTACACAATATTACAAACATCAAAGCATGCGCATAACCTTTTTCTAAGTGCCTAAAAATAAAAATTTGAGTTATGTATGCAACTAATAATTAGTTGCGTGTTGGAAGCGTGTTTTATAATTATGTTGCATTGTGACAAAATAGCTAAAAAATTGTTTTAACAAATGTGTCAATTATTATTACTTTTATTTTTCAATAACAAACTCACTTGTTTGTTAAAAATTGTATATTAAAATTTAAACTTATAAATTTGGTTGAATATCCTCTTAGTAAACAGTATTCATGTCTGGACTAAAAAAGATTATTAAGTTGGTGTTTATTTTACATTATTGATCAGTTATTATCAAATACCCATGCCAATGAGTTATGGCTCTAAAGGCATTGAAAGAGGAAGTGCTCAAGTTTGAATATGATTTTAATCGGGTTTTACCATATTGTGTCTTTGGATGGTTGGTTTTTCCCAGAACTGGAGATGGTAGCCTTAGATTATCCGATGGTGTCTGCGATCGTGAGCGTATGTGGTCGCCTTTTGCATTTCATGTGTTTATACTTCCATTATATTTATTTATTTTTTTATACATCCAATTCATGTGCTTATGTATCTATGTCATGTATTAATACCTCCATTACATGTATTTCTAAATAAAAATTTTAGCCAATGTTTGGTTTGGTTATTAACTGAACCGAAAACCGACAAATTAACCGAACAGAAAACCGACAAATTAATCGAAGAAACCGAACCGATTAACCGATGACTTCGGTTACAGTTACGGATAATGCTAATAATCGAACCGAACCATGCTGATGTACAAAATTGTATTAATTAAATTCAAACAAGTTTTAAAATTGGAAAAACCCGCTAAAACACACACTACCGGCAAGTGTACCGGTCGTAAGTAGTAAACAATGTCGGACCAAGGAATTTTTTCATGGGGGTGCGGAACATTTTTAAAAATTTTAGGCCCATAGGTATATAAGTAAAAAAATCGGTTCGTATCGGGTCGGTTCGGGTCGTGTCGGGTCGGGTCATGTAAAACAAAACAAATCGCGCCATAACGTCCCTACTCATGGTTTCTATCATAAACAAATTGATCCATAAGTTCATCGTTCCAAAATATAATGTTTCAATTTTAATTTTCAACCCTAGAAATCGTGTGTAATCACCCTAAAAATCATCTAAACAACATAATCACCCTAAAAATCATCTAAACAACCATAAACAACGTCAAAACACATGAAACTTCAAACCTATTTAAGAATTTTGTTACCCTTTGGTGTTGGACGGCGGTGGTTCGTGGTTGCTGATGACGTGCTGTTGTGGTTGTTGTTGTGTTCGATGATCGCTGGTAGGAGAGGACCCAAGAGAGGGAGGGCGGGAGGAATTCTAAGGGACTAATGGGCTTATTTTAATTATTAAGGTTGAGTTTGGTTAATGGGCTAGTAGTTAGTGGGCTAATTATGTTTAACGGAATAGTGGGTTAAGGTATTGGGTATTTGGGTTAAGTTGGGTAGTATAAGTTTATATAATTTAGGTAGTTTTTTTTTAATTAGAGTTTACTAAAAAAATTTAAAATATAAATAGATAACATTTTTTTACCTATGGTGTGTGGACGAAAAATTCCAAGGGGTGCGGATGGAAAAATTCAAGGGGTGCGGACGAAAAAATCCAAGGGGTGCGGACGGGATTTTCAATGGAAAATAGCACTAATTTTTTTTCCCGGGATTACGCCCGCCCACCTTGAGCTAGGGGTAAGTCCGCCCCTGGTAGTAAAACAAGTAAGTCCGAGTATCGAATCGTGGACACAATAATAACGACTCTTGGTACTAAACCTCTATCGACCCCTAACCTAATAATTTGGTTTTGTGAGAGAATGGTTTGTTTTAAACTAAAAGGAAAATGAAACAAATAGACCACCAAACAGACAGCAAGTGCAGATAACTGCAAACTATACTGGAACTCAAGTCTGGGAAAAATAGGTTACCTAGGCAATAATCCCTAGTAACCCTGGTTTTTGAACGAAGACTCTGTCTTACCCGATAAACCCCCGGAAGGTAAACCGACCCCAACAGTATGACAAGTGATGAAGTGCTAAAATGGACTGACTCGATTTACAGACCACCATGTTCCACAACTATCACGTATAAGTAATTTATGTAACATCCGTCAAAATGGATTCCCGAAATCCGACCCGTTTTGAAATGCGAATCCTAAACTTGAACCAACGTAGATTTTTCGCAAATTAAATAACCCTTGAAAAGCTTTTTTATGGTTAATTATCTGTGTTTTTAATTATTTGTTTTTGTTAAAAAAAACAATATATTAATTAATTAGTTTAAATAATTTAAAGGCTATTAGATAACCTAGTTAGTTCTAGGAAATCAACTTAAACCAAGTTAAGTTAACTAATTAATTAACCTTTCAAAGTTGAGGGACTATATTGGTCTTTTCCTAAAACTAAAATGCTAAACCGTACTCCCCCTCGTTTTATATACGCAGTCACACACCAACACCCCCTGCATCTCGATCCTCCATCTTCTACATTCAAACCCTAATCTAAAGATACATATACACGCAGAGACATCAAATGTCCCCAAACAGAAACATTCAACTCCATCCTCTACCATCTCTCTCTATTGTATCTACATACAACTCACGTATACAAAAGCCACAGACCAAACATACACTCACAAGCTGCCTGACCAAGATTTCTCTCTCTCTCTCTCGGGTTCAGTCCGGCGACTGGAATTACCGGCGGAGTCGGTGATGTCGGCGGTTCGTTCTGTCGGGTAAGATGCCCCCTTCCTCCGACAATCAGCCGACCACCACTGTAAGTGGCGGCACGTGATGGTGACGGCACGACGGCGACACACGGTGGCACACGGCAACGGTATTTTAGAGAGAAACGACGGCGGCAGCAACCGTATCGGTCACCGGCAGCGATAACCGCGCCAGCAACGGCGGCGGTGAAGTTGGTTTATTTTTCTTCTTCTCGGGTCAGTTTTGGCCCAGAGGTGCTCGAGTCAGTCGTTTGGCTCAAGTTATATCCCATTCAGCTTAGGTCAGTTTCGATTCGAGTTCGTTTCAGTTTGATTTGGTTAAGTTTCGTTTCAAGTCCGATTGTTATAATTGTTTGGGTTAACTCGGTTCAGCAGATTCGGGTCTTGTTTCGGTTCAGTCAAATCTGGTCAACATAAGTCAACACAGTCAAGGTCGGTCAACTATTGGTCAACAACAGGCTCGGTGTTGGGTTCGGGTCAAACCTGGTCAAACAGTCAAATAGGTCGGATTCGGTAAAATTCTAAGCGTTTTGAAGTTCTTTATATTATTTATGTTAATGTTAATTTTTTACGCAAAATGAACGCTTATAAATTGTAAACGTACATGGAATATATATAGATATACCAGCCTTAAAATTTATTGTTTCGTATCTATCATTGTTATTAAATTGTTGAATTTTGACAATAATAAACGACACCTTAGGTTGTCGGGATCGTCCAAAAAGAGGGGAAACTCTGCCCATTTTTTGTAAAATTCCGTAAAACAAAACGTGTAAATTTTATAAAACGAAACCTATCAAATTCGACTAACTTTTATAAAATAGATATAAATGTGTAATTATTTTTATTTTCGGACAACATTTCAACAATACTTTGAAAGAATTAATTTAGAAATATTACTCCAACTATATAAAATATATCTATATATATATATATATATATATATACACACACATTTATATCAACTAGATATACTTCAAATCCCACTTCAAATCATCCATAATCCAGTTTACTCATGCACAATCGTTTGCCCATATAGGGTGACCGCAATGTTCCATCCTCCTAAACTCGTACACTCGTCAACACTTGGATAATCGGAAGACTTAGCAAATTTTGTGAGTTTACTTGACCCATTTTACCGTTTTCACACTTTTGGGTGTAACATGTTTTTATATACAAAACACACTTGGTATACATATTCTTATGCAACTACATAAACAAACAATCCAATACATGCTTACTATTTGTTATGCTTGATTCGTGTTTTCTGGGTGATTCTTATGTGATGAACTTGTCATTAGCTTCGTACAAGCCTCCACTTAACATGTATAGCGCTATAGGAGTAACGCACCACCCGTGAACGAGAGGTCATGTTAGGTTTATTCATTCATACTTGCGTAAACAGAGGGTTGACTTGTAAATCGCATGCCAGTTTATACGTTAATCTTGATAACTAGGTTTGTCATGTGGATTGTTCCTTATCATTTTTATACTTATATACTACGCACCAAACTTGTATGCTCGCCAATAATTTTTGTATTGAACTACACTTTTAAAACATGTTGCAGGTTTAGCGATGATGTTGGTGATGCATGGAATCTAGTAGGATGCTTAGATACACACTTTAAATTTGTATTCTTATTGTATTGTATTTCGTTACTCATGTTGTATTTATGTCAAATCTTTGTAATTGACCTTTTAGAAATGAAATGAAATCCATTATTTAATTATTGTCACAAATAGTGTTATGAAGTCTCTTGCAATCTCGTTTTCGTCTCACTCCGATGTTTCCGTCATCGGTTGGGGTGTGACAGATTGGTATCAGAGCCATAACTATAGGAAATTAGGAAAAATTGCCATGCTTTTTACCTAGTCTATAGTTCTAGAGCTTTATTCTTATGTTTTACTTGAACCACTTGCATGATACTCTATTTTCTCCTTATTTATTTTCTTCTGACCTTTTAAACATGTGTCACTTTGTGTTAATACTTGGTTTAATATTTGTTAATACTTGTTGTATTGTCCCATTCTTTATGTGCTATTCTTGAAATGCCTTTTACGCGTTATTTTCTTGAGATGCTTTATGTGCTTATACTTGTTATTATTTTTTGAACATACGTATTTTTACTCGTTTATACTAAAATCGAAACCACTCTTAATACACAAACGAGACGACTTCACCAAAATAGGCGTGAAACCCACAATTTGGTGAACAACTCTCAACCCATATACTTTTCTTTTTTACATGAAATTCACCATCAAGATAGGAGTGAAATCCTCACCATGATGGAGAAATTCAAATTTCAAAATTCTAGTGGACCCTCGTCAAAGTGTTGAAATTAAATTTTGACCCGACGGGTACCAACTACACTTAGGGTATGAAATCGTCAAGTTAGGGGTGAAACCCGCACCTTGTCGACTAGTTCCGCTCCCTGATTTTCAAAAGTCCTGCCAAGTCTCGAATTTTCGATTGATTTGGAACATGTAGTAACTGGAAGGGGTGAATACCGTCAACCGAGATATCGGCGAAGGTGTTCCACCTATTAGGCCAAAGCATGTTTCTCAAATTCAAAAGAATTTTCGACCGCTTTGGTTTAGTCAAAGTTCCATTTTGGAACCATCCAAGTTTTAATCAAACATGTGTTCATATTATTTATCTTATAAGATGCAATCTTTCAAGTTCAAATTTACTTTTGACATTTACTTCTTGCACACAACATACTAAATCTTTTTCCTACATTTATACATATGCATGGTTTCAAAATGTCACCCGATTTTGTTAACATTTCTTGCAACACCAAAATGGGGACACATTATCGAGATAGGAGTGATTTCCTTACCTTGACAATTAGCTCCACTCCTCCTTTTCTTAAAACGACCTCACCGAGTTAGGGGTGATTCCCTTACCTAGGTGATCATTACCAAAACCTTCTTTCAAAAGAGACTTCATCATCCAACACAATTATATTTTACACCTAAATCGTTTATCACTTGTCAAAATCCCTACTTATGCGAATTTCAAAATTTGTTATCTCATCAAACCTATTCTTTATCTCCTAATCTATTTCACGTAAATCATATACACACAAATTTTTAATCATGCCTTAAACCGTTTCATCACTCGAATTTCAAAATCATGCGAAATGATACCTATCAATTTAATCGGTCCAATGAATCTTCTGCCCATGAACTTCTTATTTAACCTAATCACTAAAACGCGCTCACGTTATATCATTATACTAAAGACTTTCATTCTCAGTCGTAAATCGAACTAACTTTCTCATATATTGATAAGATCTTATATATATATTATAAGATCGTTTTACCGCAAACTCTTTTCAAAACCAACGAATCATTTTCATTGCTAAACTTCTTTTAAGAATCAACGTTTTCATAAGAGCCTCCAAAATTCAAATTTTTTTGTTTTAATGCATACGAAACAAACCGTTACGTTCAAAAACCTTTTCTACACCGCTTAATTCGACACCAATTTTCAAAACACGTGGGCAAGAAGACTTCATGAGAACCGACCATCTTCGGATTTCGTAAACTCTTTTAAAACAAAAGTAGCATTTCCATCCATTACAAAATACATTATGCTTAACCAATGAGTACTTTATATCCTCTTACATGTACAAACTATATTCTACCCTTCAAATCAAGCTCAATCTAATTTTGATTCGATAAACTCAACTTTTCTTTTAAACAACTATACATGCATATCATCATACACATTTTAGTCGATATCTCGCGATAACATCATTCATATCGTTCGTATTTACATACTCAACCTTTTTGAATGCTTTTATACGCTTAAATCCATTGTGTCCCAACGTACACTATATACATAGTATTTATTATTCGTACCTACACTTATGTTCATACGTTTTATGCTTATACTTATACTCATACTACTCGTACATTTTACGTCTATACTCATACTTACGTGAATATCCATACTTAAACTTATATTTATGCTCATACTTTCATTTATACTCATGATACATACATTCGTACCCGTACGCGAGCGTAATCCGAGGGATTCGCTTACGTGGGTCCCACACATACTTAAGCATGGACTTTCTTATATACTATATTCTTATACGTACACATCTTTATTTTTAAATTATGTATACCCTGATTCATACACAACTAGTACAAGCTATGCGGATCATGCGACGATCAAAATAATCGCGGGTGCACACGGGATTATAATGATAGGCGTATGAGAACCATAGAGTGTACTACTGTGCATGCTAAGACACGGAGCGTAACATAACACCGAATACGAAACGGGCGTAATATGGTCAAAACATGGTGGATACGCCGTTGGTACTTCCTATATATAAGTGTTTTCACCAGGTTAACAAACTTTCCTAAAACATGCCATGAGAAATTCAGTGTTTTGTAGACCTTTTGGACCTAATTCAAACTTTAAACAACTCACAACGCATTATATCCGATTATCCACGACGAGGCTCCATTCATAGTACGCGACTTTTGTCTATCCAATACTTGTGTCATTCTTATACTTGCATTCACTTAGAGTCAATCGTTCCCTTCCGTACTCCCACTATTCTCTATTATTCCATGTATTTTACACGAACCCCTTTTGCGGTCAAGTCTCATCTATTCTCTCTGTCGAATCTTCGGATGCCATCTTTTCAAAAGTCTTCCTCTTAGATTTCGAGGACGAAATCTCCTAAAGTAGGGGAGACTGTAACATCCGTCAAAATGGATTCCTGAAATCCGACCCGTTTTGAAATGCGAATCCTAAACTTGAACCAACGTAGATTTTTCGCAAATTAAATAACCGTCGAAAAGCTTTTATATGGTTAATTATCTGTGTTTTTAATTATTTGCTTTTGTTAAAAAAACAATATATTAATTAATTAGTTTAAATAATTTAAAGGCTATTAGATAACCTAGTTAGTTCTAGGAAATCAACTTAAACCAAGTTAAGTTAACTAATTAATTAACCTTTCAAAGTTGAGGGACTATATTGGTCTTTTCCTAAAACTAAAATGCTAAAACCTACTCCCCATCGTTTTATATATGCAGTCATACACCAAACACCCCCTGCATCTCGATCCTCCATCTTCTACATTCAAACCCTAATCTAAACATACATATACACGCAGAGACATCAAATGTCCCCAAACACAAACATTCAACTTCTTCCTCTACCATCTCTCTCTATTGTATCTACATACAACTCACGCATATAAAAGCCACAAACCAAACATACACTCACAAGCTGCCTGACCAAGATTTCTCTCTCTCTATCTCTCTCTCGGGTTCAGTCCGGCGACTAGAATTACTGGCGGAGTCGGTGATGTCGGCGGTTCGTTCTGTCGGGCAAGACGCTCCCTTCCTCCGACAATCAGCCGACCACCACTGTAAGTGGCGGCACGTGATGGTGACGGCACGACGACGACACACGACAACGGTATTGTAGAGAGAAACGACGTCGGCGGCAGCCGTATCGGTCACCGGCAGCGATAACCGCGCCGGCAACGGCGGCGGTGAAGTTGGTTTATTTTTCTTCTTCTCGGGTCAGTTTTGGCCTAGTGGTGCTCGATTCAGTCGTTTGGCTCAAGTTATATCCCATTCAGCTCAGGTCAGTTTCGATTCGGGTTCGTTTCAGTTTGATTTGGTTAAGTTTCGTTTCAAGTCCGATTGTTATAATTGTTCGGGTTAACTTGGTTCAGCAGGTTCGGGTCTCGTTTCGGTTCAGTCAAATCTGGTCAACATAAGTCAACGCAGTCGAGGTCGGTCAACTGTTGGTCAACATCAGGCTAGGTGTTGGGTTCGGGTCAAACCTGGTCAAACAGTCAAATACGTCGGATTCGGTAAAATTCTAAGCGTTTTGAAGTTCTTTATATTATTTATGTTAATGTTAAATTTTTTTTACGCAAAACGAATGCTTATAAATTGTAAACGTACATGGAATATATATAGATATATTAGCCTTAAAATTTATTGTTTCGTATCTATCATTGTTATTAAATTGTTGAATTTTGACAATAATAAACGACACCTTGGGTTGTCGGGATCGTCCAAAAACAGGGGAAACTCTGCCCATTTTTCGTAAAATTCCGTAAAACAAAATGTGTAAATTTTATAAAATGAAACCTATCAAATTCGACTAACTTTTATAAAATAGATATAAATGTGTAATTATTTTTATTTTCGAACAACATTTCAACAATACTTCGAAAGAATCAATTTAGAAATATTACTCCAACTATATATATATATATATATATATATATATATATATATATATATTTATATCAACTAGATATACTTTAAATCCCACTTCAAATCATCCATAATCCCGTTTACTCATGCACCATCGTTTGCCCATATAGGGTGACCGCGGTGTTCCATCCTCCTAAACTCGTACACTCGTCAACATTTGGATAATCGGAAGACTTAGCAAATTTTGTGAGTATACTTGACCCATTTTACCGTTTTCACACTTTTGGGTGTAACATGTTTTTATATACAAAACACACTTGGTATACATATTCTTATGCAACTACATAAACAAACAATCCAATACATGCTTACTATTTGTTATGCTTGATTCGTGTTTTCTGGGTGATTCTTATGTGATGAACTTGTCATTAGCTTCGTACAAGCCTCCACTTAACATGTATAGCGCTATAGGAGTAATGCACCACCCGTGAACGAGAGGTCATGTTAGGTTTATTCATTCATACCTGCGTAAACAGAGGGTTGACTTGTAAATCGCATGCCAGTTTATACGTTAATCTTGATAACTAGGTTTGCCATGTGGATTGTTCCTTATCATTTTTATACTTATATACTACGCACCAAACTTGTATGCTCGCCAATAATTTTTGTATTGAACTACACTTTTAAACATGTTGCAGGTTTAGCGATGGTGTTGGTGATGCATGGAATCTAGTAGGATGCTTAGATACACACTTTAAATTTGTATTCTTATTGTGTTGTATTTCGTTACTCATGTTGTATTTATGTCAAATCTTTGTTATTGACTTTTTAGAAATGAAATGAAATCCATTATTTAATTATTGTCACAAATAGTGTTATGAAGTCTCTTGCAATCTCGTTTTCGTCTCACTCCGATGTTTCCGCCATCGGTCTATAGTTCTAGAGCTTTATTCTTATGTTTTACTTGAACCACTTGCATGATACTCTATTTTCTCCTTATTTATTTTCTTCTGACCTTTTAAACATATGTGTCACTTTGTGTTAATACTTGGTTTAATATTTGTTAATACTTGTTGTATTGTCCCATTCTTTATGTGCTATTCTTGAAATGCCTTTTACGCGTTATTTTCTTGAGATGCTTTATGTGCTTATACTTGTTATTATTTTTTTGAACATACGTATTTTTACTCGTTTATACTAAAATCGAAACCACTCTTAATACACAAACGAGACGACTTCACCAAAATAGGCGTGAAACCCAAAATTTGGTGAACTCTCAACCCATCTACTTTTCTTTTTTACATGAAATTCACCATCAAGATAGGAGTGAAATCCCCACCTTGATGGAGAAATTCAAATTTCAAAATTCTAGTGGACCCTCGTCAAAGTGTTGAAATTAAATTTTGACCCGACGGGTACCAACCACACTTAGGATACGAAATCGTCAAGTTAGGGGTGAAACCCGCACCTTGTCGACTAGTTCCGCTCCCTGATTTTCAAAAATCCCGCCAAGTCTCGAATTTTCGATTGATTTGGAACATGTAGTAACTGGAAGGGGTGAATACCGTCAACCGAGATATCGCCGGGGGTGTTCCACCTATTAGGCCAAAATCTGATGCGAATACCACTTTTTATCGACCTAGGCTTCTTTTGCGTATCATGACACCCAAGTCCCAAAGCCTTAGTGATACATGACCCGGCCCAAAGATTTTTTTTTTTTTGAATGGTAGGATTCTATGATCATAGAATAGGGCCAAAATATGTTGTAAAACCCCAACAAAGTACATAATGATTACAATGAAAAAACTAAAATTTACTACCTACACGCCCACTTTATTTGCTTACAAAATTATGTCTTTGACGTTGAAATCCACCCATCTTTCCCACGCCAAGTCTTGATATTTCGTTCTACCTTTGATCCATAGATATGAGTTTACTTTGATGTCTTCCAATACTTTGTTTCCGGAGCTAATTATACCTTTGAATTCTTTATCCTTCCTTGCCTTCCATATGTGCTACATTGTTGTTATTAAAATCATGCCTACCACCTTTTTCTGGAGCTAATTATACCTTTGATTTTGCCGACTCGCACGATACTAATAGATGACTTGCCGTCTCATCATGTAAGCCGCATCTCGGGCATCTTTGATCATGCACATTAATGCCCCATTTCCTTAGTTCGGTTTTGACCGGAATTTGCTCTCCAACAAAAGTACTTTGTCTTTGGAGGTGCCCAATTGTTCCAATGTGTCCATATGTTATTTTGCTCCATAGTTGTCTCTTTTAGAATCTGTTTTCTCACTGTAACTACCAAAAATTCTCCCTTTTCTGTCGCCTTCCATTTCCATATATCTGGTCCATCATTGAATTTGAAACTGTTTAGTTCCTTTAGCAATTCAGTCCATTCAACTAAGCCCACTCCAAATCTGTATTAGGCGGCCTTACCCATTCCAAAGCCCATTGGGTTTCATTAGGCGACCTTATAGTATATTTTTTCACTTTTGCATTTTTATTTTTTATTATCCTAAATAGATCTGGGAGCCTCACATTAAGTGGTGTTTCGCAAAGCCATGTTCGAACCAAAAGTATATATTTGCCCCTACACCCACTTCCGCTACCAATCTATTTTTTTTATTGATACCCCTAACGATAACATATCTTTTTCTGCAGCCACAATATCCTTCCAGATGCCACTAACCTTGTTTCTAATTGGAATGTATTATGTTGCTCTAATGTTTGTGGTTTTTTTTTTTTGAAAAGTAAACTTCAATAGAAACAACGCCAAACTCCAAAATGAGGCGGCCCAAATACAAACAAAATTATATGGCCTTCACCACATGACCCCACTATGAGTTGTTATTGTCTTTATATTTGTACCACCACTTCATATAAGAGCCAAGTTAGCGCTTCTTATATCCCCTACCCCGATATCCCCATAATTTCTAGGTAGTACAAGTTTTTTGCCAAAAGATCCATCTGATTTTGTTTTTTCCTTCTTTTTGACCCCAAATAAAGTCTCGTCTAATTGCATTTAGCATACTTGTTACCTTTTTTGGAGCCCGGGACATTGAAAAGTAATAGTTTGGTAAGGCACCCAACACCACTTATGCTAGAATCACTCTACCGGCAAACGAAATACATTTTGCCTTCCATGTCGATAACTTTGCATTGAACTTATCCACAATCAGTTTCCAATGCTTTATTCGTTTCATGTTCGTGCCATTTGGTAGGCGGAGGAACGTAAAGGTCTTTCTCCAACTCTACATTTTATCATTTTTGCCTTGTTTAAGACTTCAACACTATCTACCTCCCCTAGGGCCGGCCCAATGCTTATCAAAACCTAGGCTCGGGCCTAGGGCCTCCAAACTTTTAGGGCCTCCATTTAATATAAAAATGATATATAATATATAATTGTTTTAATTCTATAGATCTATTAACTTTGCTAGTGTAGTGGTATTAGTCCCGCCCTAGTCTTGTAAAGACCCTAGCGCGAATTCATAAGCAAAATATTTTTTTTTTCCTTTTGGCGCATCCTTCTGGTGACATTAAACGAAAGACTCATAAGCAATATATTTTTTTCCTTTTGGCGCATCCTTCTAGTGACATTAAACGAAAGACTGAGATATATTGATTAAATACAGTTGTGATACTGTAATTATTTCAAGTATTTTTATCATATACAAAGCAAATTAAAAAAATAAAATGGATTTATATTGTGTAAAAAATAGAAAATAGGGTATTAATGTCTAGGTATCTAAAAACCCGATTTTCTAATACCCGATCATACCGAAACACGGTTTGGTACCCGAAATTGGGTATTAGAAAAACCCGATTTTTGCACCTCTAATGTTAGTCAATAACGAAATTGGGCCTCCACTTTTTAGTTTGCTTAGGGCCTCCGAAAACGTAGGAACGGCTCTGACCACCACTCCAAATAAAGAAGATTTGCTCAATTTTAGTTTTAGTATGGAGCATAAATAGAAGCATCTAAGCAACTGATTCAGATTTTTTATTTTGTTTTCTTCACATTCTCCCATAAATATCAGATCGTCGGTGTAACATAGGCGTGATATACATGGCCCATTATTAGGTAATTTGATACCTTTAAAAATATCCCTTTCAACCGCCCTTTTCATTATAATATTTAAAGCTTCCATTGTAACATTCTCAAAAATTTTATTTATATAAAATATATAAAAACTTATGTTATTAAAAGGATGCATCATGGGTAAGTTGACCGATGGAAATATGAGGTATTTTGGGCTAGCGTAGGAACCATTTAATAATTAAATTATAAAAATACATTATATTTGAACCTACTCTGTTTTTAATGAAACTTGGTTCAAAATGTAGATAAAATTATTCTCGTTCTAATGGCATATTCAGCATTTTATAAAACGTCATATTTTAGAAGTTATAAGCACCAAATAAGTGAAGCAGTTAAATTAATTATAATATATATATTAAATAAAATAATTATACTATAATAATTCAAAAACCCATATATCAAAATTAGGAAAATACATGCATGTGACTTGAAAATATGAAGTGCTATACGTGGAAGTCAGAAAGATTGAAAGAATTTGATGAGTGATACGTGGCTACATTTTGAAGACACAGATGCTTTCTTGCGTGAACACTAAGCTATGCAAATTCAGTATAAATAGAACAACCTTCAAACATCCTAAATTGTTCAGCCTCTTTCTTTCGATCTCTCCATAATTCCATTTTCTTTAGTTATTCACCTATAAAAATAATAAAGCCCTACCCCGTTTTAAGTGTTGTAATCCCTGGTCACTGATGCACTGTCCGATTGATGTAGGGCCCCGTAATGAATGTCAAGGCTCTGCCCGACTAACTTTGTTGGGGTTCTGTCTCGTGACGTAGGGATAAAGTTGAATTAGGTTACTATACTTAATACGAGTACACTATATATATTTTATTAAATTCAGGGATTATACCCAAAATATAACTACCCTCCTAAAACACCCCTACACTTTCTAAAATATACCCGTATGCGATAAACGAGCCCGTATACCTTTTATATTAATAAAAATAACATAAAACAAGTTTTGGTAGGCGTTCGAGGGCCGAGAAGACTTAGTCTTCGAGTTACACGGGGCACGACAGACCAGGATACGAGGACACACCAGAGCACGCCACGTGTCCGACGCGTGTGGGGTCTAGGGCTGACTCGGCAACCCTATACCAGGACACGTAGTCCCTGGCGGGTCGCGTAGCCTTTGGCTACACTTTACGCGGGCCGCGTAGAACTCAATTTTCAGGCCCTATAAGTAGAAGGCATCGGCCTTCAGTCCAACTCGTTCAATTCTTTTCGATTCTCTCTCAATTCTGAAGAATTAAGAATTATAACCGGGCATTATACCCCCTTAATTAGCAAAGCTCTGCCTCGTTGTAAGTATCATAACCCCTGGATACGTATTAGATACTCTGCCCGATTGATCTAGGGTTCCGTAACGGCTGTCGTGGTTCTGCCCGACGTAGTCGTTGGAATGCCGTCTCGGGGAGGGTATTACTAATGTTAAAATGGGTTATTATACTAACACGTTTGCATTGTTTATTTAACTAGATTATAACCAGGAAGCCACAAAGTAAATACCTAAAATAGCAATGTGAGTAATCTCCTTTTTTGTAAACTGATTTTACAAAACCTTAAATATTTTACAATGCAATTTAGCAGTGATTGAGTCTTTGTAATTCTACGATTACTGCCGGTATGTTAGGTTTTGTATACAAAATGTGAGACACGTTACCATTGGACGAAGAGTTAGCCAATATGTAATATGACCCACCAGTCAGGATTGACAGTACTGAATGAGTAATTGGGTAGATATAAACATTGTAATCGCTCTCAATACTGTTTAAATTAAATTAATATTTTTTGATTAAACTGGGATTCACTCACCAGTATTTCTCACTGACAAATGTTTTTAAAACGCGTTTCAGGTAACACAATGTGACAGCCAATTAGTAAAAAGCCAGCTGGAGAGCACTGACGGCTTGGAAAAAATGTGGCTATAAAAGTTACCTAAAAGACGATGTTTTAAATTCAATAAAATAAGATTTATCCCTATAAACATGTTGTAATAAGAAACTTGGGTTTTACCCATGTGATTATAAATTTAAAAATATGGTGGTTTTACTCTGATAAAATATTTCCTAACTACGGTCCTGATGAAATTTCCGCTGCCAAAATAATTAAACATACGGATACCACCGAAACTGGCTCGCGGCCGCCCGTTCCCAGGTAGTTAGGGGGCGGGGGTTGTGACAGAAGTTGGTATCAGAGCCATGCCACTTTTCTAAGCCAAAGAAGTGTTCTGCTGACACTTAAATTTTAAATCCTGTGTTTGGAAATAATTTATGTAATTATGTGTTTTATGTTATTTGACTATTTGTTAGTCCACAGTATAAGTAACCAATATGATTAAGGGGGTGTTTGGGTTAGCTTATTTAAGTTAAAAAGGACTTTTTGTGAGAAGGACTTATTAACTTATGACTTTTTGAGAAGGACTTTTTAAAAAAGTGTTTGGGTTAGCTTATGAGCCAATAAGTCAATAAGTAGTTTTTTTAAAAGGTGTTTGGTTTAACTTATTCATGTAAAATGACCAAAAAGGGCATCCTTTAAAATGTGTTTGGTTTAGCTTATTTAATTTTTTTTCTCTCTTGCATATTGAAAAACAACTTCATGAAACATATAACATAAAATTTCTTTACATATAGTTTAAAATTTCTTAATTAGAACATAATAATATTACATTCAGATTGCTAAAAAACACGAAAAAAATGCACAAGAATAACAAACTAATGTCATACTATGTTCTTTTTCGTGATTCCATTACATCTTGAGCAATCGCATCTCTTATCGCTGCCATTAACATACCATCATCATCTGTACGATTTGTAGACGGAACTTCTTCATGAAGTTCATCACTAGTACCGCGGGGATTGTAAGATTCTTGTTGGGCTGTGTTAAATGCTTCATCAAACATACCACACTTTTTGACAAAGTTATGGATCACCATCGATGCTATCACAATACTCACTTGATGCTCGTATGTGTAATTAACATGCATATCTCTCAATAATGCCCACCTAGCTTTCCATACTCCAAAGGTTCGTTCAATGATATTCCGCAATGACGAGTGGTGATAGTTAAATGTCTCTTTTGCTCCGCGAGGAGCACGCATAGCGCTACTCTGTCCACGTTGAAATTCTGGTATATGATAACGAATGTTTTGACCTTTGTATGGAGCAAGATACCCTTTAGTATTTGGGTATCCGACATCAACAACGTAATATTTGTCTACAAATATAACAAACATTTGTTAGTCGTTTCGAACAAGTATTAATAACATAAAAAAATGCTTTATACTAACCACCCGTTGGATGTGGAAATTGAAGCTCCGGCATCCGTAAGGCTTCATTGAAGATTCTGGTGTCGTGTGCACTACCCTCCCATCCAGCCCATACGAATGTAAAGCACATGTTAAAATCACAAACGACCATTATATTTTGTGTCGCATATCCCTTTCGACCGATGTACTTCGGTTGGTCCTTCAATCGAACCGATGCCCTCACATGTGTTCCATCAATAGCGCCAATGCAATCCTTGAATGGATAATACCGAGGATTATTTAATATATGAGCAGGCACCTCATCATTATAGTTTGCGGATGGCTTGATGATGTTAGCACTCATCTTAAGCACGGCTGCCATAACTTTATGGAAATGTCTATGAATAGTTTCCCCAGAATGATTAAAAGATTCTTGGACAAACCTATTCGTACACCCATGAGCCAAAGTCATCAAGAATGATTAAAAGATTCTTGGACAAACCTATTGTATCGGAGTCATAGCATTGTCTCCTACAGCAACCGAGTCCCGAAACAAAGTAGCATAATCTTTCTCGAAGATCTCCAAATTTGCACCCCTAAATTTGGCATAGTTGGGATCTACCTGCAACAAAACACAAATACATTATACATATATAAAAAATATATATAAACTTCTTGATTTTTTCAAACCCATATGGTATACTTTTACAGTTAGTTAAGCTCATAGGATCAATTAAATCACCACAACAGTAACTAATAAATTTATTATATCTACATACAACAAAACACAAATTTGCACCTCTAAAAGTAGAACATACCTTTATTTTCTCATCCCACCACTCGGGTGATGCATCGATGAAGCTTCTCGTCCCACCAATCCCAGTTTCAAGCCTCATCAAGCGGTCATAAAGCTTCCATTCTTTTTTCATGCTGTCCCATTTGTTTGTTATTTGCTTTCTTTCAAAGGTTTTCCCTGTTTTCTCGTACATAGTGTTTATTATATTCGCCCACCCAACCTTACTAAAGCTTGTACCAGGTCTATTCCCTCTATTATATTCAAGCAAGCATGCATCGACAAACTGCTTGAACGTAAAATCATCCCACAATAATCTCGATTTATTCTTGTTAGATGATGTTTCACAACCAACGACTTTTTGGCGGTTTTCATCCATTTACTGAACGCCGATAAACATCAGTTAATATAGACATGCTAAACAAACATACATGCTAAACAAATTAGACATCAAATCTGCTGTGTCGCTGGTAAACAAACAAATTTCATTTGATGGTTAATTAAATCTGCATCAGCAACTACTAATTAAACATGCTACACAAACATACATGCTAAACAAATTTCATGACTGCTAATCAAAATAGACATCAAATCTGCATCAGCAACTACTAATTAACACTTAACTAATCTTCAAAACAAACAGATCAAATCAAAGAAGACAAATAAAAGGACCTGATGTCGCTGGAAGAAGAAGGGCCGCCCAGTGGAAGAAGAAAGACCTGATGTCGCTGGTAAGCTGCTGTGTCGATTGCTTGATGTTTGTTGGTAGATATAGGCAGATGTAAGAGTGGTAGATAATGGAGTAATTGAAGCTTAATGAGAACAGAGTTGATGATGTAGTTGGAGAAATTGAAGATAATGACGAATGAGGATGTTGGCAAAGATGAACAGAAATTCCATCGACATTCAATTTTGCCATTTGCGGATGAACAGATGTATGAACCTGGTGTAATTGCTGGAATAAATCGAGATTAACGAATGAGGATGTTGGCGCAGATGAACAGAAATTCCCATCGACATTCAATTTTGCCATTTGCGGATGATGTACGAACCTGTGGTGTAATTGCTGGGTAGTTGGAGAGGATGAATGTTTTGCGGCAGAAGGTTGTTGTGGAGGGCCATTATGGGGAATTTGTACATAGAAGGACTTTTAGGGCTTGAGAAGTTCGGAATTGTGACTTCTCAATAAGCTGCTTCTCAAGGCTAAACCAAAAGTCATTTTAAAAGGCCTTTTCAATTTGCCAAACACTATTTAACCAACTTATTAACTTATAAAAGTCAATAAGTTAAAAGTCATGGGAAAATAAGGAATGCCAAACACCACCTAAATGTACCCATTTGCTACCAAAAGCAGATGTATTGTGTCTCTAATAGGGACCTAATATAATATTGTGTATATTTAATAAATTACGTTTTTAATTTATTTACATATAACAATCATTAAATATTGCTCTATAAATCATTTACATTTACATTGTTCATATTACACTGGTATATATATTATAATACTTAAAATAATATTTTTTGATACAAATATTTTAACATATTGAATCAGAAGTTACAAATTAATGTACGCCACTTCCATCTGATTGTAAAATTAAATATCCACATATGTAAAATTTATATTTGTTAGTATTAAATATTCTATATTATAGACCCAAACTATAATTAAATATATCTATTATATTACTTTGAATTTAATTACTATGTAGATTATATTACAACGTAGCTTGAGGTTCTTAACTTATAATATTTAGTGATACAAATATACTTATAATTAATTAAAAATTTCAATGATTGTTCTATGTTAAAACAATCGCCATAGCATATAGGCAAAACTATTTAATATATATTTTAAGTATTACATATATTCACCTAGTTGATCCTGATTTGACATTAGACGTATATTGATTTTTCCCCAATAACCGAATACTTTTGTCTGTAAATACTGCATACCTGATTTACAGTATACTTCTTATGTATATCCAATAATGTTATTCTAAATTAAGATTTTTTTTATTTAAATACCTATATGTCCAATAAAAATATCCCTACATGTATTTTATAGTTGTAATTTTGGTGTAAAATCATAAGAAATATACCATAATAAAAAAAAACCCTTCAATTTTAACAACAAGTTTAATGTTTTATCTACATTATTTAAAAAACCAATTTATTTAATAAAATGATTTTGTGTCATCAGCATTGTTTAGATATAAATTAATTTATATTATATAAACTGATTAATAAAAGGTCATTATGAAGTAAATGTTTTACCCTAGTGACTAAGTTCATAAATTACAAAATTATAACAAGATTTTTGGTATATTTATTACTATCGTATTTATTAACTCTAGTTGAAATATAAACTCTAGTACAATATTGATAATTATAATATAACTTATAATAGTAAATATTAATAATATTCTCATCTAAATATGTGTTATATTATTTTATTACGTTGTTTGGTCTCATATAATAATGTCATAACTAAAAATATTATAATAAGTAAAGAAGTTTCGGTTGCTCTACTGTGGTTGAAAAAGCCGGAAGCTGTTCTTAAAATCAGCCAATGTCTGTTTTAAGTGCTTTAACCTAAAACACTTTACCTTAAAATGTAAAATTAAAAAAAAATATATTGAATACAATAAACTCTTATAGTGATGATTTAAATTATAATCTTTTAAAATATTAATCTGACTAGTTTTGTAAATGGCATAGTTTAAGTAATCATGAAATATAAAATTTTTAGATATATACAAGCTACGTGTACTAATAATTGGAAATATATATATGCATTATAATAACATTTAAATTAATATTTATATGTTTATACGTGTATATAATATAAACTAAAAACTTATTTTACATAGGATACATGTAAAATTTTATACATTTAAAACTAGAACATAATTTAAAGAAAGTGTATATTCAAAAGATTATTATAATCATGCTTATTCTCTATCATTTAGAAAAAAAAAATGGGTCTGATAATTTGTACAATCGGTACATATAAAAGAGATTAGATAATTAATAAAGATATTACAAAATGAAAACATCTTTTCTTACATGACTTAAATTAATAATTTAGTATTCTATTTATTTACTTATTTTACCTGGCACATTAAAATTTCCCTAAACGTTCTAGTTATTGTCTTATTTTCAAGTTAGAATTAAAATGGATACCTCACATAAATATAACTCACTCAAATGTGTGTTTAGTACGTTTGTCCTTTATATAACTTTATCTAAAAATCAGATTACAATTTTAATATTGTATTATCTTTAAATAAATTACTATTACTATTGTATGGGATATACATACATATTCTAATATATGTATATTACTAAAATATATTTTGAATCAATTTTAGAAACGTCAAACTTACTTACCATAAGTACTTCTTGGAATAAATAAATATACAATAAATTGAGAGTTAAGTTTTGATATTTTAAAACCATATGGTTCAACCCACTAAAAATAAATTTATTCCTATGAGTCCAGAAAGTTTACATTTTGGTTAATTTATTTCTTTAAACTTTTATTTATCCATCCTTAAATTCCAAAATATTATATTCAATAAATTTAACAGAAATTTATTTCAATATACTACTTTTAAAGGATAAATAAAGTTGTGAAAATAAGCTTGACGATGGGTATCATCAGATATTACAAAATAATATTACATATATATATGTGTGTGTGTGTGTGTATATATATGTTATATAAGTTTAAATATTAAACTAAAGATTTGAAAATTTTTGTTTTGTTTCTAAATAATAAATATACATATGTATATACATAATAGAATCTCTTGACGGTATACACAATATAATAATTAAATATCTTCTGAAGATAAACATAAGAGAAATTAGTACTAGTGATTCTTATAAAAACATGAAGTCATTATAAGAATAAACCATGAAACGTATTAGGTTTTAATAATACCATATGTCTCAATGAAATATTCCTTGTAACAGAATCTAAGGTTATATATGCATAAATGGAGTTAGGTGTAAGTATACTCATCACATCGAACCTAGCTATAGTGTCAATGGAGACAATTATATTTTTGTCAAAACTTCATTTTCCAAGCAAAAGAAAACCCACAACCATAATAATATCTATGATTAAACAAAAAGATTAGGATATTGATAATTAATGGTAACACCTAGAATAGTATTTAGACTTGAACTTAAGAAAAATGCCTTAGTATAAAGCTTTGAGATAAGCCAATTAATTGCGTAGATAAAATGTGACGGTTATTGGTATGCCGTGAGGATAATGACTAGAACAGTGCCAGTATGATAAATAAACAATAACACTTGGCCACTGTTATTTCTTGTTTATTGGTACTACTCGGTTCTAGAATATGATCCATCATGAGAATACTAATTTCCTTGTTTCTTGATACAAGCCATAATAAATGATGTACTTCTGAAATCATTATTTGAGAAAATTCTATTTATGGAAAATACCATGATAATTACCTCTCCGGCAAGACAGGGTATGATGTAATAAGACTCTCCAGCTTGGCCGGGTAAGATGAGGGTACCTCTCCGGCGAGACCGGGTGAGATGGGGTATATGTTATGTTAATGAAATTCCCTAAATAGTACCATGACCTGATGTCTGACCTGTTTTTGGAAATACAAATATGTTAAATACATTAACCTTATGAATGGTGTGTATATTACATATATGACTATATAGATATGTATATCTATAAGGAAATCCAAAGACCATAACGATTGACAATTAGGGATAAATCACGAATAGGATGCTAATGATAATTCTAGATTTAATTATCAGTAATCTCTCGTATACATCTATAATTCCAATATAAAACATTATTTCGTTTGATCATCCGTCTCGAAATTCGTGCGACAAGATGAACAACATGAACTCTTTAAGTTGGGACGCCCTCAAAAGTATAAGAATTTCCTTTGCAATTATTAACGCATTAGGAAACCTGTAACTAAAAGCTGTGTTAAAATATAAAACATATTTCAGTCAAGGATAAGAATCTTTTAGAGAATAGTTCTGGTCAAAGTAAAGTAAAATTTAAAACAAAGACCAGAATATACCTTGAAACTAAACTAACTAAAAATATTCATCCATATTTTAGGATGTAACATTCCCAAAATTTTTATTTATATAAAATATATAAAAACTTATGTTATTAAAATGATGCATCATGAGTAAGTTGACCGATGGAAATATGAGGTATTTTGGGCTAGCGTAGGAACCATTTAATAATTAAATTATAAAAATACATTATATTTGAACCTACTCTGTTTTTAATGAAACTTGGTTCAAAATGTAGATAAAATTATTCTCTTTCTAATGGCATATTCAGCATTTTATAAAACGTCATATTTTAGAAGTTATAAGCACCAAATAAGTGAAGCAGTTAAATGAATTATAATATATATATTAAATAAAATAATTATACTATAATAATTCAAAAACCCATATGTCAAAATTAGGAAAATACATGCATGTGACTTGAAAATATGAAGTGCTATACGTGGAAGTCAGAAAGATTGAAAGAATTTGATGAGTGATACGTGGCTACATTTTGAAGGAACAGATGCTTTCTTGCGTGAACACTAAGCTATGCAAATTCAGTATAAATAGAACAACCTTCAAACATCCTAAATTGTTCAGCCTCTTTCTTTCTTTCGATCTCTCCATAATTCCATTTTCTTTAGTTATTCACCTATAAAAATAATAAAGCCCTACCCCGTTTTAAGTGTTGTAATCCCTGGTCACTGATGCCCTGTCCGATTGATGTAGGGCCCCGTAACGAATGTCAAGGCTCTGCCCGACTAACTTTGTTGGGGTTCTGTCTCGTGACGTAGGGATAAAGTTGAATTAGGTTACTATACTTAATACGAGTACACTATATATATTTTATTAAATTCAGGGATTATACCCAAAATATAACTACCCTCCTAAAACACCCCTACACTTTCTAAAATATACCCGTATGCGATAAACGAGCCCGTATACCTTTTATATTAATAAAAATAACATAAAAAAAGTTTTGATAGGCGTTCGAGGGCCGATAAGACTTAGTCTTCGAGTTACACGGGGCACGACAGACCAGGATACGAGGACACACCAGAGCACGCCACGTGTTCGACGCGTGTGGGGTCTAGGGCTGACTCGGCAACCCTATACCGGGACACGTAGTCCCTGGCGGGTCGCGTAGCCTTTGGCTACACTTTACGCGGGCCGCGTAGAACTCAATTTTCAGGCCCTATAAGTAGAAGGCATCGGCCTTCAGTCCAACTCGTTCAATTCTTTTCGATTCTCTCTCAATTCTGAAGAATTAAGAATTATAACCGGGCATTATACCCCCTTAATTAGCGAAGTTCTGCCTCGTTGTAAGTATCATAACCCCTGGATACGTATTAGATACTCTGCCCGATTGATCTAGGGTTCCGTAACGGCTGTCGTGGTTCTGCCCGACGTAGTCGTTGGAATGCCGTCTCGGGGAGGGTATTACTAATGTTAAAATGGGTTATTATACTAACACGTTTGCATTGTTTATTTAACTAGATTATAACCAGGAAGCCACAAAGTAAATACCTAAAATAGCAATGTGAGTAATCTCCTTTTTGTAAACTGATTTTACAAAACCTTAAATATTTTACAATGCAATTTAGCAGTGATTGAGTCTTTGTAATTCTACGATTACTGCCGGTATGTTGGGTTTTGTATACAAAATGTGAGACACGTTACCATTGGATGAAGAGTTAGCCAATGTGTAATATGACCCACCAGTCAGGATTGACAGTACTGAATGAGTAATTGGGTAGATATAAACATTGTAATCGCTCTCAATACTGTTTAAATTAAATTAATATTTCTTGATTAAACTGGGATTCACTCACCAATATTTCTCACTGACAAATGTTTTTAAAACGCGTTTCAGGTAACACAATGTGACAGCCAATTAGTAAAAAGCCAGCTGGAGAGCACTGACGGCTTGGAAAAAATGTGGCTATAAAAGTTACCTAAAAGACGATGTTTTAAATTCAATAAAATAAGATTTATCCCTATAAACACGTTGTAATAAGAAACTTGGGTTTTACCCATGTGATTATAAATTTAAAAATATGGTGGTTTTACTCTGATAAAATATTTCCTAACTACGGTCCTGATGAAATTTCCGCTGCCAAAATATTTAAACATACGGATACCACCGAAACTGGCTCGCGGCCGCCCGTTCCCAGGTAGTTAGGGGCTGGGGGTTGTGACATCCATTGTCAATATAAATTTGAAGGGTGATAGTGGGTCACCTTGTCGAAGCCCTCTTTGCATTTGAAATTCCATTGTAGGAGATCCGTTTACCAATACCGATGCCGAACTCGATTTTAAACATGCTCCAATCCACTTTCTCCATCTTAATGGGAAATTCATTGCCTTAAGGTTTGCAAGAAAGAATTTCTAACATATCGAGTCATACGCTTTCTCGAAATCTACTATGAATATGAACATTTTCTTTTTATTACTTTTGCCCATGACATTATTTCACCCGTTATTAGTGGTCCATCCAAAATTGACCTCCCTTCAACAAATGCCGTTTGTACCGGTGTCACAAGACAAGAGATTGCCTATTTTAATCTATTGGCGAGGATCTTCGCAATAACTTTATAGAGTACACCGATGAGGGATTGCGGTCTGAATTCATTCACCGACTTCAGATCTCGTACCATAGGAATCAATTCAATAAAAGACGCATTACATCCCCTATCTATGTAAGGTCTCTCGTAGAACTGATACAACTTTTTTTCAAACAAAGGCTCGAATAAGCTCCAATATTTTTTGATGGACTTTGACGTGAACCCATCTGGTCCCGGTGCTCCGTCACTCCCACATGCCCAGACTGCATCTTTAATCTCCTTTTGTGTAAACCGGTTCACGAGTGATTCCGCTTGTACCGTTGATAGTCTTCTGAACCCCCTACCATCCACGGTTGGTCTATGTTGCAAAGGCTCAACGAATCTTTGTTGTAACCTTTTCTTAAATTCTACCTTTATGACCTTAGGATCTGCCACCAATTCCCCATTTATCTTTATTACATTAATTCTGTTTCATGCCTTTATGCAGTTTACTATTCGATGAAAAAAATTTGTGTTTTCATCCCCAAGTTTTGCCCAGTCCAATTTAGCTTTTTGTTTGACATCCATTAATATCCTTTTTTCATATTTCTTTATCTTCCATTTCTCATGTACCCTCTTTTCTTTTTCTACAGTAGTCACGCTTCTTGTTTCAACCAATTTCTCAATTTTATCTGCTACTTTATCGACTTCTATCAAATCTGATTCATACTATTCTTTTACCTCTTCCCTCCAAATAGATCTGCCACATCTTTCATCTTATTATTACCAAGTATATGTGATGTACCGCATCACGTCCCCTATACCTTCCATTTCTAACCAACTATTATAAAAATGGAAAGGAATCAGGCCAAAATCTGTCATTGAGCAAGATAGAAGAAGTGGACTGTGGTCCGATATGTTCCTCGAAAGCGATTCAAATCTTGCAAATGGCCACTTATTCATAAACGAGTCACAAACAAGGATCCGGTCTATCTTACTCAAGCTCAATCCATCTTCCGCTTAGAAGTAAACTTATATCCACCATTTGATACTCTATGAAAACAGTATCAAGCTCAATAATCTCATCTCATATCATCATCTAAAAATCAATACAATACAATCCTCTCTCAATATATATAGAGGAGAATGGAACCCAACTATAACTGTCTAAAACAAACTGTATAACTAACAACAAACTAGATAACTAACAGCTCCTGTAATATACACTCTAATATGCCCCCTCAAGCTGAACGGGGAGCATCCACATGAAGCTTGGACCTCAGACTGTCGAAACGAATACTAGACAATCCTTTGGTCAAAATATCTGCAATCTGAAATGTAGTGGGAACATACCAAACATGTAAAGTACCACCCAAAACCATGTCCCGAATAAAATGCAAGTCAATCTCCAAGTGTTTCATGCGCTGATGAAACACTGGGTTAACTGTAAGATATGTAGCTCCAATATTGTCACACCAAAGAGACGGTGGACAAGTCATCGTGATATGTAACTCATGTAGTATAGATGTAATCCATCGTAACTCAGCAGCTGTATGAGCAAGAGCTTGATACTCAGCCTCAGTACTCGACCTAGCAACTGTATGTTGTTTCTTGGAACTCCAACTGATGAGGTTGAGCCCAAGAAAAACACAATAACCTGTGGTAGAACGTCGATCATCAGGACACCCAGCCCAGTCAGCATCACTATAAGCATGTAAATCAACACAAGTAGACCGTCGTATACACAACCCATGAGAAATGGTACCCTTAAGATACCGCAAAATCCGTTTGACAGCGACCCAGTGTCGATCAGTAGGTGTCTGAAGAAACTATGACACCTTACTGACCGCATAAGCAATCTCTGGTCGTGTCAACACAAGATACTGTAATGCACCGACAGTGCTCCGATATATAGTAGGATCAGACAAAGGATCACCAGTGTGCCGAGAAAGCTGTCTACCAGAAGAGACATGTGTAGATAATGGACGACAATCGGCAAGACCCATGCGTTGTAACAAATCAAGTAAGTAGCGCTGCTGTGATAAATGTAAAACATCCTCAGAAAATGTAGCCTGGATACCCAGAAAATATGATAACTGTCCCAAATCCTTGAGCGCAAACTGAGAGTGCAA
The DNA here is from genome assembly GCA_030545235.1 of Helianthus tuberosus. Taxonomy (NCBI): domain Eukaryota; kingdom Viridiplantae; phylum Streptophyta; class Magnoliopsida; order Asterales; family Asteraceae; genus Helianthus; species Helianthus tuberosus. The sequence continues at coordinate 85,311,319 of CM060364.1, read as the reverse complement.
GCGCCCAATCAAACCAGTAACAAAATCAGATGAGCTCCAAGTAATAATGATGTCATCAACATAGATCAAGACATAACAGAGTATCGAATCTCGACTGTAAACAAAGAGAGATACATCTGAAAGACACTGGGTAAAACCATTAGCAAGCAGAGCGGTGGATAGCTTGGAAAACCAAGCTCTAGGAGCCTGCTTTAGGCCATAAAGAGCCTTCTGCAGGCGACAAACATAATGTGGTCTAGATGAGTTAACAAAGCCTGGGGGCTGGGTCATATACACAGTCTTAGAAAGATCCCCATGTAAGAACGCATTGTTGACATCAACCTGACGAATAGACCACCCTCGAGAGAAAGCGACTGAAAGAACTAGACGAATAGTAGTAGGTTTGACCACAGGACTAAAAGTCTCAGTGTAGTCAATACCCTCAGTCTGATGAAAGCCCTAGGCAACAAGCCGGGCTTTATAACGACTCACTGATCCATCAGGATTATGTTTAGTCCTGTAAACCCACTTACAACCAACAATGTTGGCGTCAGTGGGAGCCTGAACCAGAAGCCAAGTCTGGTTGGCATGAAGAGCATCAATCTCAGCACCCATCGCATCCCACCAAATAGAATACCGTTGAGCCTGTCGAAATGTTAAAGGCTCAGTGGTGGGAGTAGTAGAGACATGAAAAAGAACATGATCAGGAAACTGACGCGGCTGCCCGTGTATGATCACGAGATCGAGTAACCATCGGGTGAGTTGGAACAAGAGTAGTAGTAGTAGGAGGAGGAGGAGGAGGACAAGGAGGAAAAGAAGGTGAAGTAATATCAGGAGAGGGAATATCATGAGAAGATGAGGAAGGAATAATAGGAGAAGATGAAGAAGAAAGAGAAGAAACATAAGTAGAAAGCGAAGGAGGAGGAATGGAGAAAGGAATAGAATCTGAAGAAGCTGTGGGAGTAGTAGAACTCCCTGGAATGACAAAAATCGACTCATGGAATCGAACATGTCAAGAAGTATACGTACGAGACGTATGAGGATCATAACAAAGATAACCAAGATGAGATGGAGCATAGCCAATAAAGATACAAGGAGTAGACTTGGGTGAAAGTTTATCCGCTCGAGTATCACCTAGAAACGGATAACACAAACACCCAAAAGTACGAAGAAGAGAGTAATCGGGACGAGATCCAAAAAGAACCTCATAAGGAGATGAGTGATGAAGAACCGGTGATGGTAACCGGTTAATAAGGAAGGCAGCAGTGGCATATGCATCATACCAAAATTTCTTTGGTAACCGAGCATGAAACAATAAAGCTCGAGCTACCTCAGAAAGATGGCGGTTTTTCCGCTCAGCAACCCCATTTTGTTGGGGAGTATAGGGACATGAAATGTGATAAGCGATGCCAGAATCTGAAATAAAACGAGCCATAGATCCACGAATGAGCTCAGGAGCACCATCACACTAAAGGTGTTTGATGGTACAAGAGAAGAGGTTCTCAACAAGCGGTTTGAAATGCCGAAAGCAATCAACCGCTTGAGAACGACAAGTCAAAGGATACATCCATGTAAATCGACTAAAATCATCAATGAAAGTAATAAAATATTGGTATCCATCTCTAGACATCGCTGGCGAGGCACCCCAAATATCACAATGTACAATATGTAAAGGGAAAGTAGAATGGGATACAACTGATGTAAAAGGCAATCTAGTCGATTTTGCAACACTACAAGCAGTACAATGTGTGTGTGTGTGGTTTTGTTTGTCAGATGTAAAAACGAACATCTAGACAAAACATCATCAGACGGATGACCCAATCGAGAATGCCAAGTCTCACGAGAAACAGAAGTGAAAGCAGCAAGTGAATATAACTGATCCGGACTGCCACGCGTGTGATGAAGGAGCTGTCCATCAAGAGTCTGAATAGACAGTCCAAGGTATGAGAAAATAACAGCTATAGGATGATCAATCACTAACTGTGTGATCGATAAGAGGTTCTTGGCTAAGCCAGGAACCACAAGCACATGTCTAAGAGTAAGAGTAAGATCGGATAAATGAAGCAAAGCAGTACCAATATGAGAAATAGTAAGAGCAATACCATTGCCTACAACAACTCGCTCAGAACCAGTGTAGGGAACATCATCAAATACAATAGAAGAATCAGTAGTCATATGCGCAGTGGCACCAGAATCGGGTATCCAAGAATTCACGTGCTCGCAAATGCTAGACAAATCCGCCATAAAAACGAACTGTGGCCAGTTAGGCCCAAAGGAGGTACTAGACCCAATATTCTGTTGACCTGGCCCAGATGACCCAAAATGTGGCCCACTCGAATAACCAACCCACTGAGCAAAGTTTGATGGTCCAAACTGATTATCAAACAAAACAGATCCCGCTGAGTTCTGAGATGAAGACTGAAGCCCAGGAGAATATGTTTGATCAAACACAGGAGTTGGGCCAGGCCCTAAAATCCCTTGTTGACTACTGAAGCCTTTATCACCAAAAATTCGCCTATCACGACTATCAGCAGAATTTCCCCCAAATTGCGAAACCCTAGTTCCACTATGAGCAAAATTTTGATTTGCAAATGCTTGCTAATGAAACAGATCTTCAATTCTCTGCCACAGATCTAAAGAAGAAATTGTACCTCTTGCAATATATATGAGTGATGGTGATAGATTTGCTGTAATGAAAGCACTCACATATGCATCAGCTTTTTCCCAATCAGCTCTCGCATCAAGATTAACTGGTGGTGTATGATTCTAGTTCAAGAACTGAAGCAATCCAAGCGTTTTCAAAATTGTAAGTGTCTGATGTTGCCAATTCAAGAAATTCGTGTCATCGAGTTTGATCGACATTAGATTTGTAATGTTCAGAAAAATATTGCTCGAATTTGAAAAGGTTTCACTCACTGTAGATGTTGGAGATGACTGAGTAGCCATGAAATAGAAATTGAAATTGAGATTTGAAGTTTGAGAAAGAAATCTGAGAAGAACGAAATCTGAGAAGGATATGGAACAGAAATCTGAGATGAAATTTAAGAAGAATGATATGGAGAAGACGAAAGAAGGAAAGAAAAGAAAAGAATCTGAGAAAAATTTGGAACAGATTCACCGGAAATTCACCGGAGAAGATGACCGGTGATGCAGCGGTTGCCGGAAATCAGATCGGAAAGGTAACAAACTTGCTTAGAGCATAGCTCTGATACCATGAAAACAGTATCAAGCTCAATAATCGCATCTCATATCATCATATAAAAATCAATACAATACAATCCTCTCTCAATATATATAGAGGAGAATGGAACCCAACTATAACTGTCTAAAACAAACTGTATAACTAACAACAAATTAGATAACTAAAAGCTCCTGTAATATACACTCTAATACTCTAATAATCCCGATTCAGCAATATAGTTATTAAAAATAATGGCACTAAAACTGTCGAACCTGGATATTATTCTGTCACTTTCCTCCCTTACTTCATTGAAATCTACTACTATGACCCATAGTCCTTCAAGGCTACTTCTGACCCTTAGGCTACACGGTATGGACCCGTCCCTCACCCCGTCTCGGTCTGGCGCCGGCGTCAACCCATCCCCCCCGTCCCCGTCTTCAACGTCAAGAATTGGACATCCAGGACGATCCAACATGGTGGGCCCCCTTTGTTTCTGATTTGTACATTAGGCTTCAATACTTGTACATAGGGCATATAAATTAAAAAATAAAATAAAAAAAGTAGTGGGGTAGGATCATCTTCCCATACCCTCTAGTTTTGTGGGATGGACCATCCTTGGGAGGAATATGATGTGGTGCCTACGTGGCGGATCATCCTCCAAGTAGTGCTGAGCAGTATACGGTTCAGAACCGCCAGAACCGGGGAACCGAACTAGAACCGCTAGATCCACACCGTATCTTTGTATATAGGGTCCGGTTCCGGTTCTAAAATTTGGGTAAAAACGGTTCCCGGTTCGGTTCTGGTTAAAACCACGGTTCCAGTTAAAGAACCGCTAGAACCACTTGGGATTATAAATATTTAAAACCCTATTTTATTAATGGGTTTTTCAACATCATACGACCATCCTAATTCTTATTCCCTCTTCTTATATTCATACCACAATCTCATCTTTCATCTTCTAATTCTTCTCCATCTCTCAACCCTAACCCTAATTGCTATCATACAAGTTCATCTCCATCAACACCCTGCAAATATAGGTACGCTATTCTACATGACCTTTTTTTTATGATTGCACATATTTTCTTTCTAGATGTTCGCTTTCTGGTATAGTTTTTAGTATGTGAAAATGTTGGGATTGAACCCTATCAGAGGAACAGATAATTAAAGCCAAAACTGGATCAGAGCAGTGGATCCAGAATATGCAGACGTTTACAGATTAGTTCATGCAAATCTCTCCCCTTGAAAGTGGCTTTGTATCTGCTGATCTCCTATCTACTGATCTTACCAAGTGCTGATCCACAACTGCTGCCTTGCATCTACTGCCAAGTGTTAAAGACTGATAGAAGACCAAAGCTCTGCTGACTCAATCTACTGTCTTGAGTCAAGTACTGCTGATCCGGACAAGCACTGCTGGGTTCACAGCAGTGGAAGGATGCAGCAGCTGTTTATGTATCTTTTATGTATTAGATTGTAAATAGCAGTAGTTAGTACATCAGGGTTTGTATAGATCAGAGGTTAGAGTTTGTTAGGAGGTTAGATGTCACTTTCATGGTGACGTCAGCTAAGATGCTCAGTGGTTTGCAAGTGCCTATAAATAGTTCAGTACTTTGTACTGTTCTATTAGCTCTTTTGATCACATCGTCTTCTTTGCACGAACAAACTACTGAGCTCTGGCTGAGGGGGAGTTTGCATTCTTACATCATCATTGTAATCGTTATTGAAATAAATTCAATCTTTCGATTCATTGTGTAAAGATGTTTGATAAAATTATTTCTCTCGTTTGATTGTATGCAAAGTTTGCTTTCATCTTAATTCCGCTGCACATCTCTTTCATTTCCATCTTAATTTCAAACAAAAATACAATAAAAAAGAAACTCAGATCCAACAATTGGTATCAGAGCTAGGACAGTCAAATTTGATTTAACAATCATTTTGACGTAAATAGTTCAGCTCATAACAGTTGATACTGATCGTTTGTTCGTCCGTTGAAAAACAGAGCAAGGATTAATCACCATTAAAGTTGATTTCTCAGTGTCTGTAAAACAACAAGAATGACGTCACAATCTCAGGATGATAAAAACAACATCGGCTCGCTTTTTAAACCACCTATGCTAAAAAGAAATGAGTACAACATCTGGCAGAGGAGGATGGGACACATCCTCGCTCAACAAAGCACAGGTTGTTGGAAATCTGTCATTTATGGTCCCCATGTTCCTTCAGTGCCAAGCGCTGAAGATGCTAAAAAGTTCGTTCCAAAACCAGTTGAAAATTATACCGAAACCGACTTTCAAAAGATCGAACTAGATGCTAAAGCGTTTAGCATCGTAGCATCTGCGCTGCCCAATGAGATATATGCTGGACTGTTACATTGTAACAGTGCCAAAGATTTATGGGACGCACTTAAGGAACAATTTGGGGGAACTGAGGAAGTGATAGAAAACAATAGGGAAATCCTGAACCAACAGTATGAAACATTTTGCTACGTTAAAGGTGAATCACTAACGCAACAATTTGAGCGTTTCAGCTGTCTCATCAGTGAACTGAGGCTTGTTAACACCACTTTTACAAACTCAACTCAAAATAGCAGGTTCCTCAGGTCACTGCCAGAAAAATGGGACACCATAGCTTTTGTCACCCGAAACTCAACTGAATTCAAGGATCTGACCTTGACCTAACTCCACGGTCGACTCCTGACCTATGAAAGGGAGTTGAACCAGAAAAGGAGGTTACAAGAGTCAGGAAAAGTTACCGATGATTACACTTTCGGTAATACTGCTCTTCTGGGTCAAGAAGAATCTGGGAGCAGTGGTAAGGATCAGGGTTTTGACCACTTCATTGACATAACTGCTGGTGCAAATTTTAACAACCCTGATCCTCACTCTGCTAGTTATGCATTCACTGCAAATGAAAACCAGATGTCAGACAATTTAAGTTTTGAACTAAATGATTTGCAACATTTTGATCCCACTGATTTAGAGGAAATGGACATCCTGCACCAACTGGCTTTGCTAAGTGTCAGAACTAGCAAGTTCTACAAAAGAACAGGGCGAAAATTCCCAGGTTTGCATGGGAATCTAAGGGTTGGGTTGGATAAATCGAAAATCAAGTGCTATAAGTGTAATAGGTTGGGACATTTTGCTAGGGAATGTAGGAGTCAAACTACTGGTCCCATAATTACTCATCCTAGCTCAAATCCTAGACCTCAAAACCAAAACACTGTGCACTATGCCCAATATGCCCCAGCAGCTCATGTGAACACTGCTCACTATGCTGCTGCCCCTGTGCCAGTACATTATGTCCAAACTACTGTTCCACAAATCCAATATGTTCAAACCCCTGCTCCACAGGTACAAGTGCAACCTGTTGCACCTTAAACCACTGCTCCAGCAGCAGCACAACCAGATCAACAAAGTTTTTTCACTCAAGGGTTTGTTGACTGGAGCAGTATGCCTGAAGACCTTAATGATGAAAATTTTGCACTCTATGCTTCTAATGATTCTTCTCATGATGAGTTTTGTTTGATGGCATTAGAGTCAATACAGGAGGGGGTTGAAACTGAGGAGGAACAGCAGTGCTTTGAAACAGTGGAAGAGGTGACTGAAGCAGTGGTTACTGCTGTGGCTGGTGAACTACTGTTGGGAGAAAGTTCAGGTACCCTGATTGAACCATTGACAGATCCTTGGTCTGTAGAGGACAAAGAAGAAGAGAAAGAAGAAAAGGCTGGTGAAAAGAAGGTGAAAGCTGATGATGAAGAAGATCATAAATGTGATTGTGCAATGATGGCAGCTGCCAAGGTATCTCCTCAAGTTCTTAAAAAACTGTGTTCCGACAATTGCATAATTGCTTTTGCTAACATTAAAGAGGTGAATGAAAACCTTCGGGATAAAATCTTGTCTGATGAGGTCAAATTTGAAAGGTCTTTAAAAGAACTTAAAAACAAATTGACTGAAAAAGAAAAAGAGAACAACTGTCTAAAAGAAGAGCAGAGTATAACCAAAACCCAACTTCAAACTATGGTAGAAAAATACCAAGTTTGTAAAAAGGAGTTGGAGTCCGCCCAGATTACTTGTGAAAGATGGGTGGAATCCTGCAAAGGATATGAGGTTATGCTTGAAAAACAGAGAAAAAGCAATGTGAAGTTTGGGGTTGGGTATAGAAAACATGATGATGAAAACACTGCTTTTGAAAACTCTGTTCAAACCACTGATGTAACCACTGAGTTCATCCCCAAAAACAAGAATGGCCAAGAAGTGAAAATCACTGACAAACTTGGTAACAAAATCACACTTGACAGACCAATGGAATCCTCTACTTTTGAGGAGCTTGAAGAATACCAGTTTAAACCAAAATGGTCTGATGAGTGTGACATTCTTGAAAATTTCAAGCCAATGGACTTTACATCAATTAATGGTGTCAAGGCTCCAAAAGCTAAAGTCATACCTCTCAAGGACATCCCAGCAGTGGTTAAAACCTCTGCTGCAAAGGAGTCTGAAAAGAGAAAGAAGAAAGAAAAAATTGATAACTTGTTTTGTGAATTCTGTGAGAAGAGGAATCATCTTACAAAAGATTGTTTCCACTTGAAAGCTTATGATTTAAACAGAACAAGTGTCATAGTTTCAGCTGAAGGTTGCATTGTCTGTGGAAAAACAAACCACAAAACTCAAGCATGTGTGTATCTCAAAAACTTTGATGTGAAAAAGAATGAGTACATTGCTAAAACATCCTTGAGTCCATCATCATCATCAACATCTGTCAAATTCACCAAGAAACAACCACTGTTTGTGCCAGTTCAAACAGCTGTTACAAAACAGCTGAACCAAACATCTGTCAAAAGAGATGTTCAGGTTACTGATGCACCCCCTGCCAATCAGTTCAGAAAAGGCAGAGAAAAACAGTCTTACCAAAGGATTCCTCACGTTTATGAAGCCCACAAAAGGCCTTCTAAACCCAAAGTGAACAAGCATCCTTTTGGTTACCAGCAGATGATTGGTCAGGATCCACAACAGTGGTTAGAGAAACACTGTCCTAAAACAGTTCAAACCCCTGACCTAACCACTGTTCATCATCTTGCATCCATCCCAGACACTGTTGAGACCCCATCCAAAGCCTTGTTGGCTTTGGAGACCTTAATGAACTAATCCTTTTACTTCATGTGCAGGGAGCTTCTGCATGCTTTGATAGTCTTTGGTATGTAGATAGTGGAGGCTCCAGGCACATGACAGGATGTAAAGCCCTCCTCAAAGACTTTAAAATCCATGGAGGGGGTGATATATCCTTTGGGAATAATAGTAAAGGAAAAGTTCTAGGGTCGGGTACAGTGGAGTCTGGAAAAGTAAAATTTGAAAATGTCAATCTAATAGACAATCTAAAATTCAACCTTCTGAGTGTGTCCCAAATGAGTGACAAGGGTTTTGGGTCATTCTTCACAAAAGATTGTTGTAGGATTGTTGGACCAGAAATGGTCAAAAAGATTGAAGCAATAATCAGAACTGGTCAAACTAAACTTGTTGCTCAAAGAAGTGGCAATGTTTATGTTGTTGACATGTCAAAAGAGTGTCCCAGAGCTGATGCATGTCTGTTCTCAGCTGCCTCTAACAAAGAGACAGAACTTTGGCACAGAAGGCTGGGACACACAAATCTTAAGACAATCACAGAAATTTCAAAAAAATGGTTTGGTGAGAGGCCTACCACAAAAATTGTTTTCATGTCCTGAACATTGCATTTCCTGTTTAAAAGGAAAACAGCATAAAAGTTCTTACAAGTCCATTGAAGAGTCCAAAACAACCCAGTGTTTGCAAATGCTACACATGGATTTGTTTGGCCCAGTTCAAGTCATGAGCCTCAAAAAGAAAAAATATTGTTTGGTTATTGTTGATGACTTTTCTAGGTTCACATGGACTTTCTTTTTGCACTCAAAAGATGAAACTGCAGGCATTTTGCAAGACTTTGTAATACAGGTTGAAAAGCAATTTGACCTTCCAGTGAAAAGCTTTAGGAGTGACAATGGCACAGAATTCAAAAATAGGGAGTTGGATGCCTTCTGTGTGAAGAAAGGGATTGTAAGGCAGTACAGCATCCCAAGAACACCAGAGCAGAATGGGGTAGTGGAAAGGAAGAACAGAACTCTGATTGAGGCTGCCAGAACCATGCTTGCAGATTCAGGTTTGCCATTAACTTTCTGGGCAGATGCAGTAAACACTGCTTGCTATGTTCAGAACAGAGTTTTAATAAACCCCAGGCACAAAAAGACTGCCTATGAAATTCTGTATAAAATTAAACCACTGATCTCATACTTCAAAGTGTTTGGCTACCCATGCTTTATTTTGAACTTAAAAGATTCCATTTCAAAATTTGCAGCCAAAGTTGATTGTGGTTATCATCTGGGATACTCAACCACTGCCAAGGCCAACAAAGTGTTCAATACACGGACCAAGGCAGTGGAGGAGACCTTGAATGTAAAGTTCAATGAACTTTCATCAATGAAAATCCCAGCAAACCCTGCAGATCTGTTTGATCTTGAAAAATTCACTTTTGAAAATAATGCTGTCAAGACTAACAGTGCAGGTCCATCAGAAGATACAACGCCAGACTATGGGTATGAAATCATCATCCCTCAAAGGTCTGCCACAAAGGGAAAAGCACCAGCTGTTCAAAACAGTTGTCAAAGCTCAACCACTGCTACCTCAACAGTTGTTGACCAAAGTAGCCCATCAACCACTGCTTCCACATCCTCAAACACTGCTGACAAAAGTCCTCAAACAGTGGATAAAAGTCAGCAGTTGTCCACCTCATTACCTCCTATACCACCACCTTTTGAAACCACTGCTGGATCATCAAAGTCCCCAGCAGTGGTTAGCTCAGATGATACACATTTGCAGCCTTCACCAACCAATGCCATCATACCATACCAAGGAGATTTAATCTTCTTGAGATCTCATCCACCTGATCAAATCATTGGCAACATAAATGAAGGGGTGCTCACAAGAAGCCAAACCCAAAACATTTGTCTTTTTGCTGGTTTTCTATCACTCCATCAGCCAGTCAAGTACCAAGAGGCACTGAAAGACAACAGCTGGGTAGAAGCCATGCAAGAGGAGCTCCAACAGTTTAAAAGACAACAAGTATGGGAGCTTGTACCACTGCCAGAAGAGGTTAGTCCCATTGGCACAAAGTGGGTCTTCAAGAACAAAACTGATGAAAGGGGTATTGTTGTCAAGAACAAAGCCAGGCTTATGGTTCAAGGTTACAGACAGGAAGAGGGGATTGATTATGATGAAACATTTGCCCCTGTTGCAAGATTGGAAGCCATTAGACTGTTCCTGGCCTTTGCTGTCAACCACAATATGAAGGTGTTTCAAATGGATATCAAAAGTGCTTTCCTCTATGGTACAATTCAAGAAGAGGTGTATGTTTGTCAACCTCCAGGTTTTGAGGATCCATTTTATCCAGATCATGTCTACAGGCTAAACAAAGCCTTGTATGGCTTGAAACAAGCACCAAGGGCCTGGTATGAAACTCTTTCCAACTTCCTACTCTCAAATGGTTTCAAAAGAGGTACCATTGATAAAACACTGTTCTTAAAATGGAGAGGGAAGGATTTAATGATTGTCCAGATTTATGTGGATGACATTATTTTTGGAAGCACATGTAACTCAATGTGTGAAGAGTTTAGAGAACTCATGACAGCTGAGTTTGAATTGAGTGCTATGGGTGAGCTGCAATGCTTTCTTGGTCTCCAAGTACAGCAATTGCAAAATGGAACTTTCATTCATCAAAGCAAATATGCTAAAGAACTTTTAACCAAATTTGATATGAATGATTGTAAACCATGCAGCACACCCATGGCAACAAATAAGCTGGTCATGTCTGATGAAAAAGATGAGTTGATTGACCAAACACTTTATAGAAGCATGATTGGGTCTTTATTGTACCTAACTGCATCTAGACCAGACATCATGTTTGCAACATGTGTCTGTGCAAGAAGTCAATCAGCTCCCAGAAAATCAAATCTCATTGCTGTAAAAAGGATCTTCAGATACATAAAAGGTGCTCCCACACTTGGTATCTGGTATCCAGCTAATGGGAACATCAAGCTGTCAGGTTTCTCAGACAGTGACTTTGCTGGATGTCACACCACAAGGAAGTCCACATCAGGAGGGTGCCAGTTTCTAGGTGATTGCTTAGTTTCATGGCAAAGCAAAAAGCAAGCAGCTGTTTCAACATCCACTGCTGAAGCTGAATACATTGCTGCTGCAAGCTGTACAGCCCAACTCCTGTGGCTTCAAAATCAGTTGCTGGATTTTGGTATTACTGCCTTAAAGACACCACTCATGTTGGACAGTCAGGCAGCAGAAAATATCATCAAAAACCCAGTTTCCCATTCAACCACCAAACACATCGACATCAGACATCACTTTGTGAGGGACTGCTATGAAAAAGGTTTGATTTCTCTGCATCATGTCCCAACTAAAGACCAGCTGGCTGATGTGCTCACAAAAGCACTTGATACAGCCACTTTTGAAAGTTTGGTCTCTAGAATTGGGATGCTGAACATGGAATAACAAGCAACATCTTGTTTTTCTATGAATAAAAGCAACAAAATGTTTTCAGAAAATCAAAACTCCATCCTTAATAATAGCTAAAAATGAAAATTTTTCATTAAAGTCCTTAAAAGTCTGCCATTAACCACTGATTGTTCAAAAGTCTGCTTTACTTCAAAAGCCTGTCCACTGCTGAAAGTCAACCCCTGCTCTCTCATTATTTTGATAAACTCTGTTGTTCAAAAGCAGTGTCTTATCCACTGATATGCTATCCACTGATAGTGAAAATCATCCACTGCTTTCATACCACTGCCTTCATATGTCCATATCACACAAAGTACTGTCCTTCACTTTCATCAGGGGTTGTCACGTGGGCAGTACATATTGGTCAGACCTTTTGTAACGGCTGCCACCTCAGCACTCACTTTCTTCCCTATAAAATCCCCCACTCACCATCAAAACAGGGTTTTACTGTCGAATTGAATTCTTAAAAATTCTCTTCTCAAAGCAGTTTTTCTTCACATTTCTTCACAAATTTCTTCGATCAATCATCCTCAAAATGAGAAAATCAAAGAAATCTTCAAAACCCTCATCCAAATCATCATCGAAAACAGCCTCTCAAAAGGCAATCTCCACTGAAATTCCACATAAACCATCTCACAATCTCTTGGGTCTTCTCACAAAACCAGGAACCACCAATGTTTTCGATTCCACCATTGATCTCATGGCAAAATCAAAGTACAAAACTTTGTTTACTGCCGATGCACCAATCTATTTGGCGACCCAAAGGGAGTTCTGGAAAAATGCAACCCTTGAAAAACAAGGAGACACTACAACCACCATAACCTCTCTTATAAAGGGTAAAGCTGTCCAAATCTCACCACAATCCATTTCAGAGGTCTTTCAACTCGGTGATCAGGAAGGTAAAATTTCTTTCACTAAAAACGAGTTACAAACTGACTTCATTGAGAGAGGGTATGAAGCCACAATGATGAAGAAAATTACCTTAGAAAAAGGTTATTTTCCTTCTGCAACCAGATTTTTATTTCATACCCTCCTATTATGTGTTTCAAACAAAACCACTTCTTTCAATGAAATCCCTTTAAAGATTCAAAATCTGGGATATGCAATTCTTCAAGGAGAAAATTTTAACTATTCTCGGGAAATCTTCAAAGATTTGGTTAATAATGTTGAAACAAAATCATTCTTACTGTTTCCGAGGTTTTTAAGTTACTATTTTTCAAAGAAATTCAGTAAGGATGATTTAGCTATAATAAACCAAGGTGATTCTATTCAAATAAACAGTTTAACAACTGAAACTTTTTCAAGAATGTTAGCACCTTGCAAAACACAAGCAAAGGTGCCTGAGCAGATTTTAGCAGTTACAACTGCTCCTCAGGTATCTGCTGCTGAGCCCACTACTCAAGGTGATCAAAGCAGCAGCACAACTATTTTGAAACCCACACCTAAAATCACCAAAGAGCCAACAAAAAGAAAAACACAAAACCCCCCCAAAACCATCAAAAAGGCATCTCTGGAGGATGAGATACCAGAGCTTCTGCCAGTGACAACACAAAAGTCATAAGAAACCACTGTTGCTACTTCCTCACAACAGTTGGTACAAATATCTCAAACCATAACCGAAACTCCTCCTGTTTCTTCACAAAAAGAACAGGCTGTACAAATAGGGCCTCCACATCATGATGCTCTGGAAACACTCGTTTCTATCATCCACAGTCCAATGCCCGGGACACTTCCTATTTCTACACCAATCCTCACATCCAAAATTCCCTCACCAATAAAACCACTGTTGGATGCAATTGATTTGAACCAGGCATTATCCAGTCCTTCTCAATCACCTATTAATGAGAATATACCTCAACAACTGACTGGGTCTGATGTATCAATCTTTGCTAACCCACCAACACAACCTGAGGAGGTTACACCCCTTGAGTTACAAGTAACTCTTGGTGGTAATCCAAGTGAAGCAGCCACTACAACTGTTACACCCACTGGGTTACATTTGGACAGTGGTTACATTCATAAGACTTCCTTGGAGGCAATTCCTTTTATAGCACCTCTGACAACCACCAGTGGATTTATTTATCCTACTGGCAACATCAAAAGGTTGTCAAGTGTTGAAGGAAGAAGACCCCAGTACCAAGAAAAAGGGGCATCAGTGGTTAATGTTTGGAGTATATTTCCTACATCTACCACTGATAAAACCACTGCTAGTGGGAAATCAGATGATCCCATTAACTTGGGTGATGGTTTAAAGTACCAGAAATTGACGGATCGCATTGCACAACTTGATAACTCTGTTGCAGAACTCAAAAATATGCTACAACAGGTGTTACAAGTTCAGAAGGTACAATCAACTGCTGTTCCACCTCAAGCACCTGCTCCACAAAGGGCACCTGCTACAAATGAGCTCTGGAATCTATTTCAATCTTTTTTCCAACAACAAGCACAATTAGCAGATCAGCAACATGAAAAACATGTACAACAGCTAAGAAATGCAATGGAGTCAAGGTTCAAGAACACTCAGGCTGACTTAAAGGCTCTCAAAACTCAGATCTTGCAAACCACTGACACTGCTCCTCCACAAGTCCGCTACATTTATCAACTCCCAGAAGATAATGCCAAAAAGGGGGAGAAAATTAAGGAGTGGAAAAGGAAGGGTATAGAAGATGGTCTTTATCTTGAACCAGAGAATTCAAACATGACCAAAAAGATCCCTTTGCCAGATGGTAGCAAGAAGATTGATGTGACAACAAATGCACTAGCAGAAGCAGTTGCTAGTGTGAAAAGAGATAGAGAGGCCAAAAGGAAAGCCAGGGTGGACAGAATGGATCATCCAGATCAGGGTACTTCTGGGTCAAAGGATCATGAAAATCCTGTTGAGGAAAAGAAGAATCCTACTAGAAAAGTGAGGCAACCCAAATCCATTCCAACCAGACGTTCAAAGTCTGCTCAAAAACTACCATACAAAACAACTGATGTAGCAGGAGTTACAAAAACTACTGCTTGCCAAACAGTTGTTCCATCAACACACACCACTTCAACACACACAATATCCACCGCTTTACCATCATCACCACCAAAAACAACACCTGCTGACATACAGCAGAAGACAGCAGATGTTATAACATCTGTTGTAATGACAACAGTGGTTGAAACACCAGTTGTTTCAACAGCTGTTAGTCAATCACAATCCACTGCCACAACATCTACCACCACTGTTCCATCCAAAACATCATCAGTCTCTCCTAAACCAAAAAGGAGAAGGCTAATTTTAAAAGATGATGACACATCACCACCACAAACATTTTCAAGATCTCTTGCTCTTATCACAGTACCAAAACCTGTTCCTCTCTCTTCAGTTCCAATGTACAAGCCCTTACCTCCTGCAGGTGTTCAATTTCCTCTTGAACTAGCAGCTGTTAGAGATGAAATAAAATCCTTCTACTATGAGGATGACCCTGCCAAAAGGAGTTTGCCATCAATAAAGGGATATCCTTGGCCTAAAAATGTTGATGAATACTTGGAAATCAAAGCCAAGCAAGCAGAGGATATCTCAAAAAGAAACACACAAGGGAAGTCTGACAAAGAAATTTCAAGAAATTATCAATATCTGCTCACACAAGTCAGATCCCTAGAGCAATTTGCAAAAAATGTTAGTCAACAAATTTCTGAAAGAGCAGCTGAATCTCTGAAGAAAGACTACATTGAAAGCATCATGGCTCACAAAAAGTACAAAGGAGAGAGATATATGTACAAAGAGTGGACTGTTCCTGAGCTTGAAGATGAAGCTGCAAGAATTCAAGACATGATCAAAAGGAAGGTCACTCACACTCCTCCTAACTGGGCAAAGTTTAGAAAGAATGTACCTGACAAACAGGTAGAACTGCAAAGAATGAAAGAGGAACTGGTTGCTGCTGATTATGGAAACAAAAGACAAGTGGCTAGATGGAAAGAAGATGTGGTCAGGGCTACTTACAAAAAGTTGGAACAATTAAGAAAGAAAGATCCCACAGTTCCTCAAAAGCATGACTATTCTAAAGCAGAGGTTTCTAAAAGACCACAAAAGCTGCAAGTCAAAAGAACCACTGCTCCAGCTGGTGCTGCCATCTACAAAAGAAGGAGCAAAAACCAGTTTAGCATGGAAACAATTCAAGATCTATTAGCTGGAGATGCCATTGTAAAAGCAGGCATGGAAGTAATAATAAAAGAAGATCTTGAGTTGGAACAAACTGCAAGTGCTGCTCAGCCAGCCATGAATAGGCCAGCCTCTCCAAATACTTCTGCAAATAAACATCTCCCAAGAAACCCACCAGGCTCAAAAATACAAAAGTGGGAAACTGACAAACAGACCTGCGTATTGACCTTGCTCAGGTCTGGTGGAGTAGTGGAGAAAATATCAAGGGAACAAGCTCTTGGCCTGAGTCTTGAAGATTTGCAGGATCTCCTTGATCTTCCACTTAGCAGGGATGATGAAGATACAGATGCCCTAGACTTTGAATTACAATTTAAAGGTCAGATAAGGGAACTGTTGATGAGGCAAAAAAGATTTCCACAAATAATGAAGAGTTTTGGCATTATCTGTTCCAGGGGGAGATTGTTGGGATTGAACCCTATCAGAGGAACAGATAATTAAAGCCAAAACTGGATCAGAGCAGTGGATCCAGAATAAGCAGACGTTTACAGATTAGTTCATGCAAATCTCTCCCCTTGAAAGTGGCTTTGTATCTGCTGATCTCCTATCTACTGATCTTACCAAGTGCTGATCCACAACTGCTGCCTTGCATCTACTGCCAAGTGTTAAAGACTGATAGAAGACCAAAACTCTGCTGACTCAATCTACTGTCTTGAGTCAAGTACTGCTGATCCGGACAAGCACTGCTGGGTTCACAGCAGTGGAAGGATGCAGCAGCTGTTTATGTGTCTTTTATGTATTAGATTGTAAATAGCAGTAGTTAGTACATCAGTGTTTGTATAGATCAGAGGTTAGAGTTTGTTAGGAGGTTAGATGTCACTTTCATGGTGACGTCAGCTAAGATGCTCAGTGGTTTGCAAGTGCCTATAAATAGTTCAGTACTTTGTACTGTTCTATTAGCTCTTTTGATCACATCGTCTTCTTTGCACGAACAAACTACTGAGCTCTGGCTGAGGGGGAGTTTGCATTCTTACATCATCATTGTAATCGTTATTGAAATAAATTCAATCTTTCGATTCATTGTGTAAAGATGTTTGATAAAAGTATTTCTCTCGTTTGATTGTATACAAAGTTTGCTTTCATCTTAATTCCGCTGCACATCTCTTTCATTTCCATCTTAATTTCAAACAAAAATACAATCAAAAAGAAACTCAGATCCAACAGAAAATAAAAATTGAACTAAAATAATCAAATTAATGTTGATCAAATTGTAAATGTGTATATAAATAGTGTATCGCTTGGTAAATACACTAGATGCATTACTGATCAATCTATACGCGTGAACCAAATACAGTAGATGCATTATTCATTTATATTTTTAATTGCTAACACTTGGTTTTATTTAGATGTTTATGAGAAGATTGAGAGGATGAAGATCGAATGAAGTTTGAAGATGTTTGTTTTAATTGTTAACACGATGGTTGTAAAAGTTTTGTTTAGAGTTTGTTTTATGGCTTGAATTTTTTTTATTGTTGCTTTGCTACTTTTATTTTGGTTGGCTTGAACTTTGAATGTAGCAACTCTTAGTTAATTTTTTAAATGGTTTGATTTGTTTTTATTGAATTGTTAATTTTACGATTTAATTGTCAACCGGTTCCCGCGAGAACCGTTTAACCGGTTCGGAACCGAACCGGAACCGTTATAATACGGTTCGGTTCCGGTTCTTAAATTTAGCAATTAACGGTTCCGGTTCGGTTCCGGTTTGGTTCGGTTCGGTCCAGTTCTGAACCGTTGCACAGCCCTACCTCCAAGGGAGGACCATCACCATACCCTCTAGCCTTACTAATGTTGGCAACAACGCTCTTCTTTTTATGATTCCCCGATCCCCTGACCCACTAATTCCGTAAACCCCTCGCCCCATCCATAATAAACCGGCCTGTTGCCTTTTAAACTTGAACTGATGTGACCATTTCATTAACCATAGCCGACGCTGATCAGGTATGTATCTTGATTTTTGTACATTGAGTCATGTAATTTTAGTCTTTTAAATTCTATTTTTGTTTTTATTTTTTTATTTTCTTTGAGTCTGTCTTGGTTTTATGGGTTCGCCTAGAGTTAATTTTGTAGAATTTAATCAGAATTGTCCATACTCAATCTCCATTTGTATGAGGATGATTTGAACACCATGTGTAGAGAGCGAACCGAGTCTTTGCTGAACGCGACCGTGACTAAATGCTATAAGGTCACTGTGGAACATGACTTATGAGGATTCTACTCTTTAAACCAGGGCAGTCTGTTCCATTTTTGTGGTTGTTGTATTTTTATTTTTATTTTATTTTTTTAGTTTATTTTTGTTCGGTAGTTTCTTGCTCCATTGAGGACAATGTAGGATTCAAGTGTGGGGAGGGGAAACAAGCGTTCTAGTTTTTGTTGTATATTGGTTTTAGTCGTTTTCTTAAAAAAATCAAAAATCATAAAAAATGAAAAACTCGAAAATGTCTCGTAAAGATTTTGCAATAAAATGGAAGATGATAGGTATAATCGGATCATTGGTTTTCAATTACTATATATATAAGATAATTAAATGGTCGAAAATGCATCTAACGTAGGATATGTGGGTATGCCCAGCCGATTGAGAGGTTCCTTAAGAGTGATATAATACACATAATTGTTATGAGTCTTGTGGGTTCTCGCCCTAGGAGCTATAGCAAAGCCGAAACTATTGAGAGTATAAGGGATACCGTTATAAGTATAAAGCTATAAGTATTCCGGTTAAATGGCACACATTTTTCTTTTTATGAAAATAAATCCAAAACCGGTGGCGCCCGAAAAAAAAAAGTTTCCATTCATCCATTCACTGAGCTGGATATGTAATAATGAAGCCTATGGTATTGCCACGGGGATGGTGACTCGGGTGGTATATACTGTCTAGGTCTAGTTAGAAAAAAGAGAGAAATATGTGGAGCTTATGGTATTAACCACTGAGATGGTGACTCACACTACGTGAAAAATGGGCTACGACCACACTTTTGGCAAAACCGCCCAGCCACACTTTTATAAAAATGTGTGGCTAAAGGTAATTCATAACATTGTAAAACACCTTTAGCCACACATTTTATTATTAATGTGACCATTTATACCAGTTCAGAATCTTTAGCCACCCTTTTAGAAAATAATGTGACATTTATTAGCCACAAATCGAAATGTGTGACCAAATGTGATCTATGACCACATATTTTTGTTTCATGTGACAAAAAAACATGTATTTCACACCTTTAGCCACACTTTAAGAAAAAAATTGTGACATATATTTGCTACACTATCAAAGTGTGGCTAAATATTATCTATGATCACATTATATATTTTCCTGTGACCAATAACATGTGTATTCAAAACCTTTAGCCACACTTTAAGAAAAAACTGTGACATTTATTAGTCACACTAAAAAAGTGTTGCCAAATTTTATATACGGTTACTGTGTTTGTTTCGCGTGACTAAACACAAAACTATTCCAAACCTTTAGCCACACATTAAGATAAAACATCCACATTAGAAAAGTGTGGCCAAATGTGTTCTACGACCACATTATATGTTTAATAATGTGGCTAAAATCTAATACATACGGCCACATATATTATTTTATGTAACCAAAGGTTAGACAATAGTCACACCTAAAATTACAAAATATAATGTGGTTTTACATTAACATTCGTCACACAATCATCATTTTGTTTATTTTGTGTGATGAAATATTATCAAATGTCATTAAAAAATGTGTGACCGAATGTTAAACTTACTACTTCTTTAAAAATTCCCCCCAAAATATTTAATTTCAAAACTTAAACTTCCACCTAAAATATTTCATCCTAAAACTTCCCTCCAAAATATTTTTTTCTAAAACTTAAACTTCCCCACAAAATATTTCATCCTAGAACTTAAACTTCCCCCCAAAATATTTCATCCTAAAACTTAAACTTCCCCCCAAAATATTTGATTCAAAACTTTTCACTCAAATAACATTCTTATTTAAAAAACTACATTATTTAATATTAAAAAAACAAAACAAAATCTTACTAGATTATTTAAAAAACTACATTATTTAATATTAAAAAACAAAAAAAAAATCTTACTAGATATTTAATAGTTCAAACTATTATTAAATATTATATACTTTAAACCATATTTGTTTTCTTCTAAGTGAAATATTAATGTATGCATATTAATATGGTACTGGATTTCTCGTAGTTAATTGTTTTCAGTACTGGTACTTTCAGTTTGATACGATACCGATAGTTTTCCGAATTTTACTTTCATATAGCGTTGCGGTACGAGTACTGTACAGTACCATACCGAACATTTTTTGGTACCGGTACCTGTACCCAATTTAATTATTTCCGGTATCGGCATTTTCGGTACCGACGTCGGTACCAGTACCAGTACCAAACTCATCCCTAATAATATATGTGTTAATAGACCATATTTGGCTTTACTGGGTTACAATGGCCAATAATGATCATAGATATGTTAATGAACCATATTGGATCACAATGGACAATAGTAGATCACACATGTCTTAATGGACCATATTAGGCCTAAATGATAGTTGATCATACATGTCTTAATGGATCACAATATACAATATTATATCATCTATGTGTTAATGGGCCATATTGGGCCTAAGTGGAAGACAATGACCAATAATGGATCGTATATATCTTAATGGACCATCTTGGGCCTTAATGAATAATAATGGATGATCATACACGTCTTAATTGACCATATTGAGCCTTAATGGAGCATAATAGACAATAATGGATCGTATATGTATTAATGGACCATATTGGGCTTTGATATGTCACATTGGCCAATAGTGAATCATATATGTCTTAATGAACCATATTGGGCCTTAATGGATCACAAGGTCAATAGTAGATCAAATTTCTTAATGGACTATATTGGGCCTTAATGGATCACAATGGCCAATAGTCGATAATACATGTCTTAATGGACCATATGGGCCTTACTGGAGCATGATGGTTAATTGTGGATCATTTATGTCTTAATGGACCACATTGGGCCTAAATGGATTACAATGGCCAATATTGGATCGTACATGTCTTAATGGACCATATTGTGCCTTAATGGACCTCAATGGGCAATACTAGATCAAAAATGTATTAATGGGCCATATTGGTTACCATGTGGAATTGAAATGCATCATTAATTAGTGTTTTTTTGGTATGCAGCCAGAAAATGACAAATGAATAAAATTGGTGATGAGTGGGAGAAGTGGTGGGTGGCGGCGACAACAGTGGGCGGTGGTGGTGTTAATGATTGGTGAAAGAGGGAATGAAATAAAAAATAAAAATAAACATGAGTGAATAAAACGATTTTAAGGTGTTTAGAGGGATTGGGATTTCTTGTGTAGTGGATGATTCCATTCTATCTACCAGTTAAACATTTTTTTCTGTTCACTCACAATAGTCAATTTTATTCCGAGTCTCATTCTGAAATGCTGAAAACTTCATAAGAGTTATCATGGTTATGAGTCTAGTTTAGTTAAAGGTATGGCTATGAGTCTAGTTTTGTTAAAGGTAGTTAATCATGATCAAAACAATGTTAATTGTAATCAGTCCTTGTCAATCAGAGTCCTTTTGGTAGAAATATATAAATCATAATATAATACATGATTGAAACCTTTGAGAAAATATATATAATATTTTCATTATTATAAACATTGTTATATACAATATACTACCTCCGTCCAATTAAATGTGTCTTATTTTGAATTTTCAAAGTCTTTATTTATAAACGTTGACTTTAATTATATATTTTTTGTGCTATATAAAACTTGATGAAAATTAACCCGATAAAAACACTTGTAAAACACACTCAAATCATATAACTTTCATCAAGTATTATCTAACACAAACAAAATTATTTAAGGTCAAAGTTTACAAGTAAAGACTTTGAAAATTCAAAATATGACACTTTTAATGGGACGGAGGGAGTATAATTTTTGTTTAGTTAAAGGCAGTTAATCATGTTAATTACCAATACCTAACCCGAACCCGACCCATTAACATCCCTACATACACTATCCTTTAATTTTTTTAATTAAGTTAGATTTCCCCAAAACTGATATTCCCCTTCGTTCCACCCCAGCAAACCGTCCTCACATAAAACCCTAGGGTGCGAGTTTATTCAACCTGTATGTCATTGATCACCGTGTTCAACTTTATAAAACCCTAGGGTTCGAGTTTATTCAGAAGTTGTTTTCGTTGACAAAATTCGGCTATTTGAGGCTCGATTGTTCGATTAGAACCCCTAATTTAATGGTTGCGGTAATCCTCCGGTTCACGACGGTTGCGACGACGGTTCCGGCACCATGGAGTTCTGAATTCTCTCCACCGATGGTCTGTTGTTTTTCTGGCGTCGTATATTCACGAGCAGACTATGAGCGTTGGATTGGTATCCGCTGGATACAGTGAGTTCTGTTGATGCATCTAACCGGTTTACGTTTTGTTGAATGCGTCAATCAATAGCATGTATAGGTTTCATCTGTTGATGCATCTAACCGCTTTACGTTTTGTTTTTCTGGCGTCGTATATTCACAAAACAGGCCAACCTCAGGGACGAAAATGGCATTTTCCTCTAATTTTTATTCTTCTGAGTAGATGTTGAAAGCAGCTTAGGTTACGTTAACTTAATTTTATTTTTATATATGACTAGGAACATTTGGATAGGGAATTGGCTTCTGCAAGAAAAGAATCTATTAAAATTTCTGAGAGATTGAAGGTTTGTTTTTTTAACAAACTCTTCTAGGTGCTTTCTTAGTAATGTGTTGCTGGACTTGTATTCTGAATTCTATTTGCTTTAGTTAAATTGATGTTTTCTTGCTATATGTTTCATACTGCTATGCAGTAAATAACTGTTTGGAGAAAATATTGGTTAAATATAACATACGTTTTTTACATCTTCACCAGGAGGCATTTCAAGAAGTGGAGACAGCAAAGAAGGAAAAGGAGGAATGTATGGAGAAACTTTCACAGACTGAAAGACTATTAGCAGAAGGTAAAGGGAGAGTAATGAAGTTAGAGGAAGACAACAATAAACTTCGTCGTGCTATAGAGCAAAGCATGACTAGACTTAATAGAATGTCCATGGACTCTGATTTTTCTGTTGAGAGGTCAGTTTTTATAATTATATATCTTTCTATCTACAGGCTAGTTCTGATGTACAGTTGAAGAAGGCAGCCTGTGGCTTGGACAAGCGCATGTACGGGTACGCCATTTCAATCATTGTATCTACGTTCATCTGGTATTTTGTTTAATTATGAATTTGATTTTGATTATGTGTGCAGTGACTGCTGTAAAACGTCGATTTTTTACTTGCATAGAACCTGCCCTGAATGCCATTACGACCTCTGTCTTCAGTGTTGCCTGCAATTGCGTGATGGCAACCCGCAGATAAACAAACAAGGGGGTGATTGTATTGTTCAGAAGAAGAAAACAGTACTAGAAGAAGTTATAAATCATGATTGGAAGTCTCTAGAAGACGGCAGAATTTCCTGTCCACCAGAAAGTATGGGTGGTTGTTGGCGTGGAATCTTACGGTTGGTGCATTTAAAGCCACTCAAATGGGTTCCAAATTTGTTGGAGAATACATTAAAGCTCTTAAAGCATCACAAATTAGAGGAGGATATGAGAGAGATTCCTGTGGAATGGTGCACTTGTTCAGATTTTATAAAAAAATAAAAGTGATGCTGAATATAATCAACGAACTGGTGGTTGGGAGGGACGGGTGTCGTCAACGAGGTATCAATTAGTGCTCTATCTCAGTTTTTAAATCGCAAACTATGTTTATCAATTAGTGCTCTATTAATTACTGTAGTTGCTTATTTTATTAAGTGTAGTTTAGGGGATTTGAAGCTTTATCTGATTCATAACCTGTTAGAAGAAAAAATTAGGTGAATTATCTGACTTTAGGATTACTTCTGATCTGTAAATTATATGCATACGGGAAGATTTTTGTACTGGATTATTTTGTTTAAAACTAAAAGATTAATCTTGATTTACCCCATGATCTAGGTTCAAAATCTGTGAAGTCTGATGATGTATCTGAGAAATCGACTTCACGAAAAAGGAAAAACCAGTAAAGGGGCATCCGCCAGCGCCCGTGGGGCAAATGGGCTGCTGAGATCCGTGACTCGTGAAAGGAGGTCCGTGTGTGGCTCAGAACTTTCAATACTGCGGAGGAAGCTGCTAGAGCCTATGATGTTGAGGCGAGAAGGATCCGAGGCGATATGGAAAAGGTTAACATTCCTGATGTACCCATGAACACCAACCGCCAAAAGGTTAACCCGAAAGTGAACAAAAAGACCACTGCTGACTGTAACGGAACAGGTAACATTACTGCATTAGCTTTTTTTATGTATAAACTAGTATTTTTGCATTATAACAACAGTTAACAAACATTTGACTATGCTTTGTTATCTATAATTAATTAATTGTGGCTGCATCTGGAGTTAATTTGCAAGCTAGAGGGATCAATGATAGAATAGTGAGTGAAAACCAGGCTTCCGCAGGTCTAATCTCTATGCATGTTATGTTTAATTGGTACTCTTACTGTGATTTTGTGCCGAATGGTCTAGTAATTACATATCGGCTTATTCCAAGGGTGGAAATAAAGGAATTAACCAAGATTCCTTCATCGTATGGGAGGTATTCTTTCTTGTTCATAATTCAAACTACATATATAAAGATCAAGAGTTAACTGCGATTTACTTCCCTGTGGTTTTACATGGGGTTACCCTCCATTAAACAACAGATTTTAACAATCTTATTTAGTACATAAAAGAAAAGGGAAAATGACAATTTTACCCTCCATTAAACACCAGGTTTTAACACGGGTTAGTTTTTTGGACTGAAATACATGTTTCGAGAATGTAAGGATGGAATTGGTACAAATTTGATATTTGGACTGAAATACATGTTTCGAGAATGTAAGGATGAAATAGCATAATTCGACAAACCACAAGGACGTAAATGACAATTAACTCTAAAGATAATAAAGTTAAAAAGATTATGAGTTCAAATGTATTAATTTAGAAGTTGATCTATTTGTAGGGATTTGGAGGGAAGGAATATGTGATGTTATGTGGAATTTTTGACGGGCACAGGCCATGGGGGGATATTGTCGAAAAACGAGTGAAGAAAGTAATGGCGGCTTATTTGCTACACTATTGGCAAGAAGCTATGGCTCAATGTTCAATCTTGATGGATGAGGAATTGCATAAAAATGCAAACTTTGATCAATTTGGTGTGTCGAAGAACTCCTTCATCAAGCCTTGTTCTATGGTTGATTATGATCTTGAGCTTCATCCTGTAGTCAATTCCTTTTACAGTGGTACAGCTGCTGTGACTATAATCCGCCAGGTATTTCAAAATTAAATGTAGATCTGTACTTGAAAGTTGAAAACTTTATTGGTCAAAATGAATAGGTTGACCTTTAAAGTCAAACTTAGACATTGTTTCGGTTTGAATTATGTTTTTTTCCTCTAACAGGTCAAATGGGGTTGAAGTCGTTGAATGTGGTCTGCAGTCTAATCTTCACTCAAAGAACCTCTTAAATTATTTTATTTAATAATCAAATTATTATTTTAAAAATTAATCATACTTCAGAAAATAAATTATTTGCAAACATGTTCAAGAGAATAGAACAAAGTCTATATGGGTCAACCCGGACCAACCCAATTTGGCCAGTTTCAACCCAAACCAACCCATTTCACCTACCCAACCCACCTGACCCACCTTGTTACCCAACCCACTGAACATAATTCATTCTCAGGGAGATCTTATCGTGTTGGCAAATGTTGGTGATTCTAGAGCTGTTCTTGGGACCACTTCAGACGATGGTGAGGTAATAGCCGTTCAGCTAACTGTAGACTTTAAACCGAGTTTACCTCGTAAGCACTGCCATGCATTATATAACTATATGAAATCTGATTGTTTTGTGTGTGTGTGTGTGTGTGTTTACCGCTTACATTTTCTAATCTCTGATTTAGAGGAAAGAGAGAGGATATACACGATAGAAGTGTGTGCGAATCAGATGATGAGCCAGGAGTGTCTAGGATTCGAGCTTCAATCGACGAGACACCAGAAGGTCCAGGACTCGCGCTTTCAAGAGCTTTTCGTGACTTATTAGTTAAAGTGCTACTAGGATTCATGCAAAATTTATGTATTTAGTATTCAAATTGACAACTTATGTATGGATTTTGGTTTACTATTGTTAATATTATTAATTTCGATTTTTTAGGTTTGTTCATCTTTGCTATTGTTTTATTTCTACGAAAAATTGAAAATAAAATTGCTAATTACACGAAAATGGCCACATAGCCACAACAATATATGTGACTATAAAATAGAAACGACCACACTTACAGTGAATCCGTGTGACTGTTGATACCATTTTGTCACACTTAAGGGATCATTTTCTTAATTACAACCTTTTTGTCACATTTTTTAAAAATTCATGTGGCTAAAACAAACCTTTTAGTGACTATATAATAGATACAGACACACTTATGGTAAACTCATGTGACTATAAAATAGAAACGGCCACACTTAAAATAAATTCATGTGGCCATCGATACCATTTAGTCACACTTAATGGACCATTTTGTTAATTACAACAACCTTTTTGCCACAGTTTTTTAAAATTTATGTGGCTAAAACAAACTTTTTAGTGACTATATAATAGAAACGGCCACACTTACGGTGAATTCATGTGGCTATATAATACAGACGGCCACACTTACAATAAAGTCATGTGACCATTGATACCATTTAGCCACACTTAATAGACTATTTGCTTGATTACAACAACTTTTTTTGTCACAGTTTTTTAAAATTAATGTGGCCAAAATAAACTTATTGGTGACTGTATAATAGAAATTGTCACACTTATAGTAAATTCATGTGGTTGTTGCTACCCGTTTAGCCACACTTATTTGACAAAATGATTGATTTCAACAAGACCTTTTAGCCACAGTTTAAGTTGCTATGGCCACACATAAGTGAATGTGGCCGTATGATGCCTTTGATGACTGGACCTTTGGTCACACTTGAGCTGGAAAAAAAAAAGTGTGGCGAAAGGCGTATGGTCACACTTTTTTATGTGGCTGTAAGCCATTTTTGACGTAGTGTCAGGTATACCCTCTAAGTTAACACATAAGCACTAGCATGTCAAAGCTCGTAACATCGTCCATTATCCATCGCAAATTCAATTGGTATTACATAAAGGTTTTTATATAAAATGGTAGATAATAATCTTTTAATCTTATAAGCTCGAAGCAACAATAGGAAATGTTTTGGATTTTTGAGTGTGAGACACATAGATAAATAATTCACTTGAACTTAACGAATCATGAATGAGAGCTTTAAAATCAGCTGTTGGGTTTAGGTGGACCATATACCTGCAATCGTAGTTAATGCGTGATTAGATTTGATAACAAATAATTGGATAAATTGAAAGCCAATTACAATTACCTGATTATGATTCCATTGTATATTTTTTTGGATGAAAAAAGACAAGTGTTGAGATGTGATCAGTACATTTAAGGTACACATTATTTGAATATTAATTGTGTTATAAAAACATCGATAGAGTTAGAAAATAGATTACTTTCATTAGTTTGGTGTTTTTAGTAGCCTAAAAGAAAATTAAGTTTATAAACAGTAACTAAGGCAAATAGTAGTCGAATGGGGTTTGTACCAAGAAAAAGAAAAGTATATAACAACGGATTGTATTTATTATTTAGGTAGTTATGAAGGACGATGGCTTTATAGCCTAGCGGTATTTTGGGGGCGTGATAATGTTTTGTTTTGTTTTTTTGAACGACAAATGTTTTTCTTTTTAACGGGATAATGTTTTGGTATCAATAGGTTTTAGGTTCGATTCCTACAAATGGAGTTTTTCTATATTTATTGGGTTTCTCCTAAATTGGTGTATAGGCATTATGGCTAGTGTAGATGGATATGATCGAGTGGTTTCACTGGTAGCACGATGATATGCCAGTGGTCCGTCAGTGATCCAAATTTGCCGTTAAAAAAGTACTTACGAAGAATGAATTATTTTAATACTCATTAATTAAAGTAGTGAATATTGTCAACGTAGAGAATCAAGACAAAACAACTAAATGGGCTACAAGTTTTTTTTAACGGTAGATCAACTGGATTTTCAGCTGACTCTAAAGGGCCAGCATATGCTGTTTAAACCCCTCACCCCAAGTTCGAATCCCTCCCAGAGGTGTTCACCCATATTTACATAATTTTGCACTTAGTAGGAATCAAACTTGAGACCTCCCTAGGAGGAAACCACTTAGTAGAAAACCCCCTGACCAACTGGGCTATACCATCTGGGCTATACCATATTGGCAAATGGGCTACAAGTGGAACGAGATTTTGGACTTCACAGAACAAATTAAATGTTGCTAGTCGTTTTGGGTTGTATCTAAATTAATTGTGAAATTTGAAATGGCAAAGTTAGAGTCTTGATCAGGTGCAAAGAATAAACAATTCTTGGGCTGCAAAAGATTAACATCTCATTTCACAAACAATAAAACTTTGAGCAAATATGATTTAATAAAAAATGATATCTCATTTCACAAACAATAAAACTTTGAGCAAATATGAAAATGAAATGTATAACTTACCCCAGATGTACTTCATCACTTTGAATATATGTAACAACCACGTAGTATTCTTTTTTACCATTCTAAAACAAAATTTGTTTATTTTCATCGAGTTTTAATGAGTATATTACAACCATTGACGAATAGATGCACACAATGAATGATCTTATTTCATATTATAAAAACATATACTAATATATTTTCTGAATTATGTTTTTCTACATTGAACAAAGCTTTCTATGTATTTTCTAATAACATCTGAGAATTAGCTGTTGTATGTATCTCATATACAAGTAGAGTATGTTATTAGACTTAATGAAATAAAGTATTATTATTGTTAATATGACACAAGAAAGTGAGTAGAGTTTTTGTTTTTTTCTTTTCTTTTGGTAACTATTAAGGAGGTTAGACGAACTAACACGCTAATATAACATAAACAATTTAGTTTATTTTAATCATTGTATAGGCCACTAGGTATGTATTGAATGTTCATTTATGCTAACTAGGATTTTACTAGTTGTGCGTTATATCATATCATATCATACATTACATTTGGACACATATTAGAATGCTACATTTTTTGTCTCCTCATTCTTAAATAATAATATTAAATAAAATTTTTGTACACTTTTGTAACACCTCGTAAAATCATGCTCAATAATGTGAAGAGACGTGTCCTAAACCCTAAATGTGTAAAAAGTTAACTTTGAAGGACTAAAGTTGACAAACAGTGAAAAGATGTATGCAGAGGGACTAAAAGTGTCAACATGCCCAACTTATGCCTCTGAGTGACTTTACACGATGTTCGTATTCTCAAACGAGTAAAAAAAAATTGGACACAAGAAGCCGTTTGTGAAAACAAATGAAAGTTAGGGTAACAAAAGGGTTAAAAGTGTCAACATGTTAAATCTTACCTCTGAGTGACCTTTTAACGAACCCAGGGCTTCGTAATGTTCAATCATACTCTCGGGAATGCTTGATATTGATTATGAAAGGTTTTGATACCGTTATACGATCAAATGTGCAATAATTGAAGAAGAAGGGTTAAAAGCGTTAAACTATAGAAACTTGTACTTTCGGGTGATCTTTTAACCAAACAAAAGCCTAACGAGGTTTGTTATAATTCCCAAGATCCTTAAGAACTAACTATAGGGGCCAAGAGTGCTTAAAACAAAACATACAAGAAGTATTAAAGGACCAGGGACGGAAATTGTCAAATTTGGAAAACTGGCTTACCTGGTCGAAGGAGAGTCGCGGGCCGCGACCCAGACTACTCATTCTCTCGTGGGTTGCGAGCCAGTGCCCAGATGTGAAAAAAATGGACAGCTGCATGTTATGCAGCCTTGTTCCCCAATCAAACCACCATTCAGCCTGAATTCGATACAAGGAGCTTGTAGATGGTTTTTAAAAACCTCTTGGACACTTGTGATGTTCAGGGGAAGCCTCAAAACACCTGGCTTCATCTTAGAACCCCTTGATTTAGTATAAATAGGTGCCATGCTTCACCATTTGAACTTGCACCTTCTAAAAATCCATTCTTCTCAACCTCCTGGAGATTCCCATCTAAAGGGAGACTCCACTTCAGTATATTTTCGAGCTAGGACCTTCTTGTAAGTGTTCCTAACCTCTCCTTTCAGTTTTTAAGCTTTTTAAAGCCGAAAGGTCAAAGTTCCGCTAAAAGGCTTTGACTTTCGGTTTAGACCTAAACGGTCCAGCCATTGTTCGAGACGACTATGGCTACGTGATCGTAATTAGGTAGGTGTTAATCCCTCAAAAGGGAACCTCCTAATTACCACGTTTACTTAGTTAGTTGTCGGATCAAAATTTTTAAAATAAAAAGTCAAACTGGTCAGTTTTTAAATAAATTCAAATATGATAACGTAGAAGTTATAAAACATGTTTCATCACTCTAATAACTTGGTAAACATTAATAGAACATGTATAAACATGTTCAACCCGACAATTCTAAGTTTAAGCTCAGTTCGCAACCGAAAGTCGCAAAAGCTTGACTTTTGCTTTGACTTTCAGTTCTGACCCGAATTAGCTTAATTTCTTTATGCATTGAGGTTCCTTTGTGACCATAATATGTTGTAACATAACCCTCTGTGGTTAAATTACATGGTCACTTAGTAATCTGAGTTTATATACTTGTTTCTGTTATTATGCTTTATGTTGACTAATATGCCCTTTTGTCTAAAAATGAGGTTTTAATATAAATGAACATGCAAATGAACTAAGTACTTATTAGTAAACTTATTTGGCATATTTTGGCACTTACATTCTGGTCATAAACTGAAGTTATGCAACTAATCGAAAAACATGCTTTCATAAAGACTAAATTGCTCTTTTGCATGCAAATCAAGATTTAAACATAACTTTGACATAAAATTCTTTACCTACTGTTGTGATATCATATTTAGAATTTATTGGGATGTTAAGTCAGATTATACACTGACCACCTTAACCTTGAGTTCTTGTACAAAGCTTATAAATGACGATAATACCCTTCTTGCAAATAAAATCAGTTTTAAATATAATTAACATGTAAAACCTTTTTGCTATTGATATGTTATGAAAAATAAAATATTTTGACCATTCAAAGCTGGTCACAAACTCAGAATCACTTAAACTTTGAAAATATTGTTAGTGCATACGTCTGTCGTTTTCGTCTTGTTTCGAGTCTAGTATTAGAATTGTTAGTTCAGGACGCGATGTACGAGAAAATAGGAGGTTTTAGGGTTTGGTTAAGCTGATTTCGCTTGAAGGAAGTGATTTAGCTTGAAAGTGACAAGTGACACTTTCAAGCGAAATCAACAATGTTGATTTCGCTTGAAATGGCACCTGACACCCTCAAGCGAAATCATGTGTCCTATAAATAGTCTTCAAGCAGATTCATTTGTAACGATCATCATTCCGGTAACAAACTGCTGCCGAAGCGTCGTTTGATCTGTAAACTGATTTTAATCAATATACAAGACGATTAATAGTGAAACAAGCTGTTTTTCACGTCTGTTTCTTAGTTTTCGCCTCTGAAACAGATTAGAGCTCTTTCGATTGACTCGTTTGGGTCACGATTCGTTCTTTCAAGTGGTATCAGAGCCCAGGACGAGGAGTTCATACCAAAACAACCTGTTTTCATCACTATTTCTGATTTCTACATTTTTTTTCAAAATTAAAAAATTTTCACGGTTAAAAACGGCTCAAACTTTCACATTATATTCGCAATCATGTTTTAACAAATCCTGGAAAATTTCAGCATTAAAATCGATCTAAAACTTGACATTTTCGTAATTCCGCTTGAAATTTCGTTCGAAATGCTGATGTCATCGTGATTCCGCTTGAAAATCTCATATTTCGCTTGAAGATTCCGCTTGAAATTAGCTTCAACTGGTATTCCGCTTGAAAGTTTGTATTGATTCCGCTTGAATCACTATTCCGAGTTATTCCGCTTGAATTGTATTTCGGGTGAAAAAATTGATTTCACGTGGAAAAGTGCATCGAGTTGTGTAAAATATTAAACGAGGATGTCAGGTCATTGGTATTTGGGAAAAGAAATCAAATATTTTGTATCAGTTTGCATGTGATATTGGGTTGTCGATACAATCAAAGTAAAATCAGAACATTAAAAATTTGCATGTGAGATGTATTAAAAGAGATGTCGGATTAGTGGATATAAAGGTCCAATAAAATTGAATTGCATATTGATTTTTGTCAGGCATTTAATAAGTGCATGTGAAGGATCAAATTGAGTTGAACGATATTATTTGTCGGTCATTACAAGCAACATATCATCAATCCATGTGATCATACTGCTCAAAAATATAATCGGCCCAATCAGATTTAAGTGATATCAAAAGATGTCGGTTATTTTAAAAAGATAAATCACATTGCTCGAAGTTATCGGCCCAAGTTAATATCATCAGTCCACTTTATATCAATTGGTCCAATCATTAAGAAGGATTGTCAGATTTTTGTTTTGGGGGCACATTAATCAACTCGGGAACTCATCATCTGACTGTTTGCATGTGAATTGTTCTAAGTTGTCTGCCATTTGTGATCGGCCCAAGACAATTATTAGCCCATGCGATTGGTTTATTTTAGCGGCCCAATGATTCATCTTTTTATTGGTTCTTTCACTCAGTGATTTCACTTGAACAACATTGAAACGAGTCCGCAAATCTTCGACACGAGTCTTAGATTGATTTCATCAACACACACTTTTAAGTACTTAGTTTGTTTAAACTGATCATTTGTTTGATTGTTTGCCGGTGTTTTACGAGGAGATCCAGCTTGTTTGAGACCAGTATTTTTAAAACAAGAAAGTTTGTATTTGTGAAACAATTTGATTTGAATCATGTCTGAAGAATTTTACAATGCTTTTGCGACACCTGTTGCTCCAGTTACTGCTGCTGAAACTTTATACAGTGAGAATGAAACGGGAACGCATCAGAAACCG
The DNA here is from genome assembly GCA_030545235.1 of Helianthus tuberosus. Taxonomy (NCBI): domain Eukaryota; kingdom Viridiplantae; phylum Streptophyta; class Magnoliopsida; order Asterales; family Asteraceae; genus Helianthus; species Helianthus tuberosus. The sequence goes on along the minus strand of CM060364.1, from coordinate 85,278,313 downwards.
CCAAAACTGATGTACATTGAAGATTTCAAAGGTTGGCAGAATCATTTTGAAACTTGGGTGCAAGCGTATAAGTTTGACGCATGGTGTGCTTTACACAAAGATTATGAAAAACCGAAAAACGAGCGTGGGATGGAAAAAGCTATTTGTGACTACTCAAAGGGTGACAAATTGAAGTTCACGAGTGAGAAAATGATGATTAATTTTCTTCAACAAGCGATTAAAGAAGATATATTTGTTTTGCTCCAACATGAGGGTACTGCTAGATCGATTTGGAATGCATTGATTCAGAAGTTCAAAGGAAGTGCAGATATGATTAAAAATAAAAAGGCTTTATTGAAGAAATCATTTGATATGTTCATAGCTTTCGACCATGAAACAACAAAGGAGACTATTGATAGATACTGTCACCTAGTATTGGAAATGGGAAGAATGGACATTGAAAAGGATGATGAGGAATGGGTTGATAAACTTGCTGATGCATTACCACAACAAAAATGGGGAACTTATCTGATGATTGTGAAACACATGAGAAAGTCTGAGAATATGAATTTGGCACAGTTCATTTAGAAAATTGAGGAGCATGAATTGGATATTCAGAAAACTGCTATCATGACAAATCCAAATGCTAAACAAGATGTCAGTTTGTATTACAGAGGGAACAAGTTTGAGGCTACCCCCAGACCTAGCCCAAAGATCCAAACTGGTTTTAGTGCTGACAGTTCGTCTGGAACAAAGGGTAGTAATGTGACACAGAGTGGTGGATCTTCGTCCTCGTATTCAAGTTTTGATCCAAACTTTACAACATCAAGTCCTCAACAACCGAATTCAACAAATCTTCAATGCAACGTCACTTTGAACATTCAAAATGGTCAGAATTTGTCTCCAGAAATAGCCAAACAACACATGGCATCTCTCGTTGCTATGTTGGAATCTTATGAAAGTTTGATTGATGGCAAGATTGGAAATCCGATGCTTACAAAAGAAGATTATGACCAAATTGATGCAGAGGAACTTGAGTTGATGGATATGAAATGGTGTTTAGCTAGTGCTTGGAGGAGGGCAGAAAAGATTCAACAAATTACTGGAAGAGATGAGTTTCGAGGAATGGCTACTTCTCCATTAGGGTTTGACAAATCAAAAGTCACCTGTTTTCGTTGCAAAGGAAAAGGTCATTTTAAACGAGAATGCAAAAACCAAGAAGCTACCGGGAATCAAGAAAAGAACAATTATTATCAGAAATCAATTTTTCATCAGATTACTCAACAAAAGGAACCATAAACTGCACATGCTCGACCAATTGTGGATGACAAATGGAAAATGATCGAAGATGCAAATAAAAAAGCTTATTTTGGTATCATTGATCAAGATGATGAATTTGTTGCTGAAGGATTTAGCTGGGATAAATACATTCCATCTGGTTCAGGTTTTGTTGCTAGAATTAAGGGTGAAGATGAGACTAATCAGAAAAGAATCCCGATTTTTCCAGATCTTGGAAGTGATATTGATACTGATGATGAGGAAGAACATCTCAACAAAGCGAGAAAAGGCATAGATCCTACTAGTTTTAATTTGTTTTTTTGCAGATAAAATGGAGATGCTATATCAAAAGAAGATTGCAAGATTGTTGAAAGAACTAGAAGCAGCAAGAATGCTAGCTGATGAAAAAATAAAGACAGAAGCTGGAGAAACTAATGTTGAACCAGCAACTGAGAAAGTGGTGGAAAAAGTTGTTGAAGTTGAAAAGTTAGTCGAAGTAGAAAAACTCGTCGAGATTGAGAAAATCATCGAGGTAGAAAAGATTGTTGAAGTCGAGAAGGTTATCGAAGTTGAAAAAATAGTTGAAAAAATGGTTGAAGTTGAAAAACCATGCTTGAAGTGTTTAGAATCATGTAAAGACTGTGAGGAAAAGGATAAGAAAATTGTTGATTTAGAGAAGATTAAAGAAGATTTACTGTCTGATGTGAAGTACGTGAAGGAGTCGTATAATGTGCTCAACAAAACAGTTGATAGTATGAAAAGGACGAATACAGAGATTGAAAATGAAATGACAAAAATGAGCGCAACATTAATGACAAAGCAGAGCGTCATCAATGAATATATTGAAGATTGTGCTAAGCTGAAACAGGAAGTGGAACTTGAAAAAATTGAAAATGAAAGGATTAAACGATTGTTGTTGAGTTATACTACTTGTGATTATTTGATTGATCGTGTTTATCCTACTGTTGCAGGTCTTGAAGCATTCATGGAGAAAAAGACTGAAGATACTGATACTGGTAAGAAACAAAGTGTCAAGTATAACAGATGTCCGCCCCCGATCCATGAAAGTTATTCTCCCAGGAATCCTAATGAGGAGCGTCTAAAAAAGGCAGTCAACATCAAGTTAAAGTCTGAAATCATTGATGAATTACCAGAAAATATTGATGTTACATTCACAGCGTCTGACACTGATCATGAGTCCGAGTTATTAAAGAAAGTGGTCGATCAGGTGTTAGATATGGATGAAGAGTCTAAGTCGGAGTCTAAGTCTGAAAGTTCAAGTTCATCAGAAAAGAGTCCGAGTTCACAGGAGAAACGGGTTTACAATAAAGAATTCTTGTTATCAAAATCTAATTTGAATGATGGATCAATCAAAGTAGCTTATACTTTGAATGATTCAGACAAATTATATTCTGATGAAGAATTTCCAATAAGAAGTGTCAAAACTGAAATAATCAAACAGGTTTTCAAATTAACAGAAATTAATATTTCTGAAATAAAAGATTTAAATCTTGTTGAAAAACCTAAAAAGTACAATTCAAGATTTCAACAAAGATTGAACAAGAAAAAGGGTTACAGTTATGGTTCTGGTTATCGAAAGAAACCAAACCATAACGGTAATTTCAAAAAGAAAGGTCTTGGTTTTAATTCTTCAGAAAATTATAAAAATGAGAAAAATTATAAACCAAAAACAACATTTGTTGCAGGAGGAAGTTCTGAAGATGAGCAGAAGAAACCATTTTGGAAACAGACAAAGCAAGAGTTTCTTGCTGAGGTAAAGAGGAATGTGAAGAAGTTTGCTCAAAGAGTTGACTGAAGAACTTGCTTTAAGTGCCAAAAAGCTGGACACATTGCTTGGAACTGCCAAGAGTCCACTTATTCAAAACAGGGAGTGTCTTCTAACTCTGAAATGAGAAGGAAATGTGTTGATAAATCGACTGTGGAAGTTAGTGAAACTTTAAAACGGTTTTACAAAAGACAAGTCGATTTAACCAAACAAAGATGGGTTGTTAAGAGTTTAGAAAGTAGTTCTGACAATGAATCTGATTCCATAAAATCAGAGGAGTCAAGTGTTGAGAAAAAGGTTGATAATTCCGTTCCAGAAGTGAACGATGAAAATTTTCCTAAATTGTCTAAGGAAAATTTGAAGTTGAAAATAGGTAAAACTGAGATTTCAGGTCAATTCTTTGCTGATAAGAAAGAATTTGATGTTGAAAAGGCTTTTAATGGAAAGGTTAAACATATTTTCAGGAAAATGGTTTATGGGATGGTTAAAAATGCAAAAGATTTTTATAAATCAAAGTGTTGGTGGGACAGATGTTTGCCACCAAAATCACCCAAGGCTGGTCAGGCTTGGGTGACAGCATTTTCACCATAAAATTCGGACTTGCCGGAGCTCCCAGGTTGGTAAGAGTGGAGCAGGAATCGGCATCATTCTTGGATAGGTTTGGTTGGTAAATTTACAGGTGATATCTTTATATTGTTATATTTTGAATTACAAGTGGTTTTTGATTGATAAGTGAACCTACAAGTGGTTGAAGAAGGTTTTCATCTTCAAATGGTTAATCAAGGTCATTAAGTTGAACTTGATTGGACCATGCTTACAAGTGGTATTTTGGAGAACAAAATGATGAGTTTATCCCCTAACCTACAAGTGGTTTGAAAATCAACAAAACTAATTTTCCGAAAAAACCATTTGATTAAAACAAACTTAAGTGTTTTGAAATCACAATGGGAAAATAGTTTGTTGTGAGGGGGAGTTCTGATTGTTTATGCCAAAAGGATGGCGATCTGAAGTGATTCGATATCAGTTGTCAATTTACTTGTACAGTTTGTTTTCAAATTTCCTTTAAATGTGTTTGCATTTTAGGGGGAGTAAAAATTTCAGAAAATCCAAAAACATTAGAAAATTTGAAAAAGTCAAAAACATGATAAAATCCAAAAATGAGTTTTGTTGTATAAAAGAGGAAATGATAGTACATCAGTGGATGATCACGGCATGCTAAAGAAATAGAAAGTTAAATAGTGATAAACGGTCTCACTGATGATATGCCAGTAGGTTTTTGCACATTTAGTAGATTGTGACGAGATATAAACCTAAATTCAAACTTGCTTATATCGTGGGTAACATCTCTCGGATATATGGGTAACCCCCGAAATCTTGTTTGAAGGACCCCTCTTTCTGAGATACTAGGTCTTTATGCTTAGTGACATCTAGGGTATTATCCCGGGACTTCTGATAATGCAGAAGCAATGGCCTAGTCCCCGGAGAATACTTTACGCTTGCTTGAAATATAGCCTCCCCTCAGCATAAAAAATGATAAAACATTGCAAAATGCAAATCATGTGCTCTTGTAAAAAAGATCCTCTAAAGGGGACCCACCAAAAGTCGAGCCGTCATCTCTCTGTTGAACGGAAGTTCTGACCTGAGCTCTCACGGTCTCGCAATTTAACCCCTTACAGATATTATCTAGGTATACTCACCTGTAAGACTGAATATTGGGATTTGGATACGGGAGTATATTCTGAGGTGGGACACGCGAATAAGTTTAAGTCTCTTAAAATATTAATCTCGTATCTCGAAACAGTTGAACTTTGTGTGAAGATTTAAGTGGATCAGTATACTGACAATCTAAGTGAATCGTTTAGAACTTAAAATGTTTAAAGCTTAACGGTGTTGGTGATTTGTCTAAAAAAAAAACTGATATGATCCTCTTACACAAACTCACAAAAATATTGTTTGTAAATATTTCTTTACTGCATTTCATTTTTGTTATATACAAAATTCCAAAAAGATTTTCAGTGTGTTTTAGCAAAAATTTTGAAAAATCCAAAAAGATTTTCGACAACTGATATTGAAGAGCTGATTTTCAAAATTCCGAGTGCTGAACATGACGAACAGGTTTGGGAAAGTTTGTTTAAAGATGTTTGAAATGAAAATGATATACATATAAGTGATTCATCAGTGACTTACATGATAAATCTTTTTGTTCAGATTGTGACTATAAATGGTTAGCAGGGTTTCTATATTTGTTGTATCTTATTTTTTATGAAACTTATGTTTTGGGTAGAGAATATGCAGGTGAGTCAGGTTACGATACCTGAACCTGTGAAAGTCAGACTACGATCCCAGTATAAGTTGAGGGGGAGTATGTTAGAGAAAGAAAGTCGGAAGTTGCTAGAGCCAGCTGCTGATCCTGAAAAATACAAGAGATAGTTACATTATCCGAGGAGGAGATTAGTTGAAGAATGTTAGAGTGAGGCAAGAATCAGATCGAGATTCTAAAAGAGCCCGAAGACGTTGAAGACTCGACAATTAAGACTCGTCAACATCCGAGGGGGAGTCTGTTAGTGTATACGTCTGTCGTTTTCATCTTGTTTTGAGTCTAGTATTAGAATTGTTAGTTCAGGGCGCGATGTACGAGAAAATAGGAGGTTTTAGGGTTTGGTTAAGCTGATTTTGCTTGAAGGAAGTGATTTAGCTTGAAAGTGACAAGTGACACTTTCAAGCGAAGTCAACAATGTTGATTTCGCTTGAAATGGCACCTGACACCCTCAAGCGAAATCATGTGTCCTATAAATAGTCTTCAAGCGGAGTCATTTGTAACGATCATCATTCCGGTAACAAACTGCTGCCGAAGCGTCGTTTGATCTGTAAACTGATTTTAATCAATATACAAGACGATTAATAGTGAAACAAGCTGTTTTTCACGTCTGTTTCTTAGTTTTCGCCTCTGAAACATATTAGAGCTCTTTCGATTGACTCGTTTGGGTCACGATTCGATCCTACAAATATCGTCATTTATCGACTTTTACGCTAATTAAGTGCATAGCATGGTTTTAAGCCATATTTAGCACCCAAGACTTGTTACCTACTGCTTTATAAATTTTTTTAAATATTTTTACAGTAGGTATAACTCATGAACTCAGAATCCCAAATAAGTCTCTAAAACTATGTGTGAAATGACCAAAATGCCCCTACAGTGCATAGTTTGGCCATAAATCATGAACCACACATATGATTGATATCCTACTGATATAATATCATAAATTAAATATTTTTACAGAATGTTTATGAACAGAACTTCAGTTTACATACAAACCCCTTTTAAAAACCTTAAAATGACCAAAACGCCCTTATGAGGCTTAATTCGGTTTTAAAATCCTTATGGGCCGGTTTTAAAATCCTTATGGGCATATATGCCCATAAGGATTTTAAAACCGAATTAAGCCTCATAAGGGTGTTTTGGTTATTTTAAGGTTTTTAAAAGGGGTTTGTATGTAAACTGAAGTTCTGTTCATAAACATTCTGTAAAAATATTTAATTTATGATATTATATCAGTAGGATATCAATCATATGTGTGGTTCATGATCCTACTGATGTCACAACATATTTTAAGCATAATAACATATGGGACTTGTATATGACTCATCCGGTTACCCGTTTATGCTTATACGCATTCGGTTCGGTTTATGTGACTAGTTTGCATAAACTAACCGAAACGGGTTTAACCTTATCATTTAGACTTCGAAATCCAGAATGTATTTAGTTTACCCATATTATACAAGTCTTCATACTTGTTGGATCTAAATTACATTCCATTCCGGTCAACGTTTAATCTAGCCTTTCGTACCTTAAATCGTCCTTTAAACTAACCGGTCTAAGTCCTCGACTTAAATAAGACCCGTTAGTATTCTAATAGGTTAATATTACCTTCATCCCAGACTAGGGAGCCCCAGTAGAAGATACCTTCATAAAGTCTAAGTAATTATACGGCTGAGTAGATAATTCTTGCATTAAAAACTCAGGTAAATACTTTTAACTTATTTTCCTAATACGGGCTTGGGATACGGTAAGTTATTACCGCTTGGTCGGGTATGGGATCATTTGGTCGGATTGTGATTAATAAATCCGCATAACCCGTTTTAATCCGTTGTGTTTGATAACATAAACATTGGGGGTTAACGACCGTGTCCTGGATATCCTTGGCTCATTTAAGTTACTAATGGCCACGACATATGCACGGGGTGTAGGCATACATCCGACAGATGCAAATGCTAAAATATAAAAATTACCCACAAGTTGGGGATAACTCCTTTGTTGGTTTTATAAGTGGTGTGTCGGTGAACATGCCCCGGTTTCTAAACCGGGCCCCAAATGTATGACAAACATATAATTCTGTATACAAGATTATAAATGTAATTGTCCCAAGTTATAAAAGAATTTTCGTGCCTTGAGCACTTAAACCAATTTTCATAAACATTTTCAAAAGAGTCAGTTAATTGTATTTACCAGTGTAAACTAACTTATTTTCGAAAGACTAATTGACAGGTACCACGCGTAATAGGCTGGGAGCTACTTGTTGTTAATAAGAGGATCTTGCAAATCCCTAGATGCCTTAAAGTCTGTTGAACTCCGTTTTATATTTTATTTAAGATCCGCCCGTGGATCCTTTTTACAACCGTATGTATATTATTTTATTTGTACTTTGAACTTTCGGGTTGTAATAGTAATTTCCTTCCAAGCCTTCCGCTATGCTATAACTATGTTTAAATTGACTATGATGATATCAACTACGTCACGATACTCCCCACTGGGCTCCCAATAAGTATTTACTACTCAAGCCACACGTTCTATTTATAAATACTCACAAGTATTCTGTGACAACCCGAGATTTCAAAGTCTTTCCTACGCATTACTTGTTTCACAACTATGTTTTCATAATTCGTTTTGCATTGTAACTTGTGCATGATTGATGAATAATTGAAGTATTGTTATGTATAGATGTTTAATAAAAACTTAAGAATAGTTTATGTTCCATAAACTCATAACTAAGGTCCTTCGCCATAGTTCTTCGTCACAAACATTTATCGACGAAGATAGTTATTCATCGTGAATATTTCTTGACGAAGATAGATCTTCGTCATCAACAATTCGACGAAGTATGATTCTTCGTCGAGAACATTGTTCGCCGAAAGGACTTTAGGCCCAAGTGAAGCCCAGTTATGACTCGGCCCTATTTACATTATATTCACATATCAGTACGCGAAATTTATAATTAACAAAACCCTAGTATCCTTTCTCCTCCTCTCTGAAATCGACGGCAACCTTACCTTCATTCGAGGCTCCCCCTCTCACCAATTCAAGCACCTTCATTACTCTACGATTCTTCGGTTAGTGCGAGTGTACTGCTTTAATCTTTGTTGGTTGTTCTAGGTTATGTGCAACTTGTCATTTGATTTGCAATAATGATCATGCGTTTGTATAATCTAGGGTGGTTGTTAGAGAATTTTGTTGATGATATGAATATGCTTATGATAATTAACCAACGAATTAGGATTTGCATGATGAGAATGTTTAATGTTCATAAACCGGTTGTGATGAAGGAATTGTCAATATGGCTGTGCAATTTGACCCGAATCTGCACAATTATCATATGTTAGATTGTTATTCATGAGTTAGTAAATGGTTAGGGTTCATATGAATCAAAGAGTAAAACTGTTTCAATCTATGATTGAATGTAAATTGATTATGATTGCTGATAATAATTCCTGGAAAGATGCTTCGAATAATTAGCGTAACTGATTGCCATGATTAAGGAAAATCTTGAAAACTGTTAGTGCAGCGACGAAGATTCCCTCCCCACGAAGTACCCATGTCGATGAAGGCTTGATTCTTCGTCGACAAGCCTATGATGAACACTTATAGAGCTTCGTCACAATCACTCTCGACGAAGTTTGATTCTTCGCCAAGAGGGGGTTCTTCGCCAGCATGATTCTTCATTGTAAGAGCATCCCACGAAGAGTTGATTCTTCGTGGAGATACTGTTAGTGAACAAACAGAACAGTTTTAGTGATTTATACAGTTTATAATGTGTATGAGATTTGAATGATTTCTATCTGTTATGTGATGATCTTTGCTATGAATGCACACTATGAATATATGTGAACAACGTGAATGTAAACAGATTACGTGTACATGAACACCATAGGCTTTGACTGATTAAGTGTGAACAAGTAACTAGTCATACCGAGCAAACCAAGGTGAGTTCACTTCTCTAAAAAACAAGCATGCGTCCGGTGGGGACAATCAAACAATTAAACGGGTTTTCATAAACCCACATCCTTGTAGGGGATGTGAGGCAGTTTTCACAAACCCATATCCTTGTAGGGGATATGAGGCAGTTTTCAGTAAATGTTGATGTTGGATAATACACTCACTTTCTATCACTTAAGTCCCATCATACTACCGGGTTAGTTGCTTGTAGGGCAACGAGGTTATTATTTGATAGCGCTATTAGGTTTGGCACCCTCACGACGTACCTGGATAGGACGGGTGTGAATTAATAACTTTAAAATCATGAACAATGTTTGATAGAGCATTGGAGAAGGGCAAAAAGGAGCCGTCTGTGGTATCGAGTTATTATCAACATAACATAAGTCAATACTTAGTAACAAACGGTTAAACAAACTGTGAACTCACCAGCGTTGTCTGATACACTTTTCTGCATGCTTGCAGGCCCTTAGGTACACTGACATGGAACTTGCTGTCTGGGAAGCTGGAGTGGTCATGGGTCGTGACTTTTGGAAACGCTTCTCGCTGTTGCATTGTTTTGAATATTTTCATTTAAACTTATTGAACAAATTATTATGCTTCCGCTGAACATGTTTGATTTTCTAAACCGGTGTTTGAGTTACACTATTTTGTTTAATGGGAAAGGTCTATTTTCTTTATGGTTCAATGTGATTAGTGGTTAGATCCTAGTACGTCACACGCCTCTCGGGGGTTCCCGCTTGTGGTATTTTTGGGGGTGTGACAGTTTGGTATCAAAGCCACTATTTATAGTGAACTAGGTTTTAAAACGTTTTCATAAAACGAGACTATAACCAAACAGTATAAAAAACGACCATGACACTCAGCTCCAGATCGCAAGGTTCGTCCTCCGTTTACTTTATGCATTACTTATCTAGTAGCCACACACCCACGACTTGCATGAAACTACATACTATATACCATGATGTGATTACCTGTGCTGCATGTTTTAGTGATTCTTGATAGTGTGACACTACCCTTCGACTTTTGTGATTCCTAGTTTTGTAATATCCTTCGTTTTGTTATTTGAGTGTGGGGAACCTTCTAGTGCGAGTTAAGAGGCACTGAGATAAGCATGCAAATTGCCTTATTATTGTGGGTGCACACATGATAATAATGTGAGGTGCATGTGAATCTCAGTGAGGCTTAATAAGTGTAAAAGGGGTTCTGTTCCACTATTCGTATAATGTTAGAGTTTCTCAAATCCATGGAAGTCATGGTGATGATTGACTTCAACTCAATTGCGATCCTTATCTTTCCCACTCTTCTTGTATAGAATCATGAGCGGACGTGGCAGACGTAACGGTGGACGTGGAGGCGGCCGCGGCGGTGGACGTGGCAACATCGTCATGACTCAAGCAGAATTGACTGACCTGATTAACACACGCGTGGCTGAGGCTTTGGCAGCTCAGCAAGCTGGTACGATATATACCATACAAAGCATAGTCATTGGTCATTTCACTCGATTCTTATTTGTGCGTACTTTCTTTTGTTCTAGGTCAACCTATGAACCAAAACAAGAATAATCCACATGTGTGTACGTTCAAAACGTTCATGGATTGCAAACCTCAAACTTTCAGCGGGGCTGAGGGTCTGGTGGGACTGCTCTGTTGGTTCGAGAAAGCCGAATCCGTCTTTGCTATTTGTAACTGTCCAACTGGGGACAGGGTGAACTTTGCTTCTAGCACCTTGGAGGATGGTGCTTTGACTTGGTGGAATGCTTAGGTACAGATGCTGGGCATTGAAATGGCAAACGCGACTACTTGGGAGGATTTCAAAGAGCTGATTTGGGAAGAGTACTGCCCTCGGGATGAAATTCAAAAGTTGGAAAACGAGTACTATAACTTGAAGATGGAGGGATCCGAGATCGAGGCTTATGCGAAACGGTCTCACGAGCTGGCAAACATGTGTCCTAACCTATCTCGACCACCGCCCCGCAGGATTGAACTCTACATTAAGGGATTGGCACCACAAGTCAAGGGTTTGGTCACTGTGGCAAATTTCGACAACCTACCACAGATTATTAGACTGGCTCACAAGATTACTTATCAGGAGGTGGAGCGTGGCTAGCTACCACCACCTGTTGCTGCTACTACTACTGCTGCTACTGCTACCCCCACCACCGACAACAAGCGTAAGTGGAATGATGCAGATAAGGTGACAAACTCGAATCAGTCGCAAAAGAAGCCTGACAACAACAATATCCGTAGCTTCAGCCAGTCATCCTCTGTCAACCAGAATCAGAACAACAGTCAAACTTCGGACTCTTATGCGGGGAAACAACCGAAGTGCAACAAGTGTGGTTTTCACCACTATGGCTCGTGTAACCGAGCATGTCAAAGGTGTGATAAGGTGGGTCACATGGCAAAAGATTGTAGAGCTCCACACCCCAAGAAACAACCCCAACAATAGCGACAAAGGCAGCAACCCCAGCAGAATCTATAACAACCCTCCTAAATAATTTTTAACACATCCTAAAAATATTTAACATGCCCCAATATGTCCTAAAATACACCCTATATGCAAAAACGGACCCGGATACCTATATTTTTATTAAAATTAAATAAAAACGAAATTTAAGGGGGCTGTCGCGGGGCGCGTAGCCCTTGGCTACTTCCTACGCTGGGCGCGACAGCCAGTCGTCGGGACGCAGCCCTGAGCTGCCACGTGGCAGCAACGTGTTGGACCTATACTCGTGACTGGCCAAGGCTAAACCCTAGGCGACCTACAACGTGGGCCACGTAGCCTTTGGCTACATCTTACGCGGGCCGCGAGGGAAGGCGAATGGTCGCCTATATAAGAAGGCCCTCAGCCTTTAGTTGCCGATCGTTCAAAACTCTTTCTCTCTCTCTCAAAATTTCTGCATAATAGGCATAATCTCCGGGCATAATACCCCCCCTAAATAACGAAGTTCTGCTCCGGGTTACGTATTAGATACGCTGCCTGATTGATCCAGGGTTCCGTAACGGCTGTCGTGGTTCTACCCGACGTAGTCGTTGGAATGCCATCTTGGGGAGGGTATTACTAATGTAAATATTGGGTTATTATACTAACACGTGTGCATTTGTGTAATTTATAGATAATTTCCAGGAAACCCTTAAAGAAAACCTAAAACAGCAATGTGAGTAATCTCCTTTTTGTTAACTTTTTTTACAAAACTTCACTTAATTAATGATATATTAAACACTGATTGAGTATTTGTATTCTACAATTATCGTCGGTATGTTGGGGTTTTGTATACAAAATTTGTTACTACCTTGCGAGGAGTAACATGACCACAAGTCGGGTTGACAGTACCGTGGGTGGTAATTGAATAGATGGAAACAAATGTAATTGCGTGACCGCCCTCAATACTGTACAATGGTCTTTATTAAACTTGATTAAACTGGGATTCACTCACCAGTATTTCCCACTGATAAAATGTTTTTAAAACGCGTTTCAGGTAACAAAATGTGATAGCCAAAGAGAAGCCAGCTGGACAGCACTGAAGGCTTGGAAAAGTGGCAATAAAGTTACCTAAAATATAGAGATGTTTTTATTAAATAAAATAGGGTTTATCCCTATGAAAATGTGTGTACTTGAAACTTGGGTTTTTCCCATGTGTTTGATATATTAAAAGCGTGGTATTTTACTCTGATAAAATATTTCCTAACTACGGGCCTGATGTAAATTCCGCTGCCAAAATGACAAACCCAGATACCACAAAAACTGGCCGCGGCCGCCCGTTCCCGGGTTATTAGGAGACGAGGGTTGCGACAGAAGGTGTTATCCGAGCTAAGCCACTGATTCAGCCACAGAAGTCTTCTGCTGACACCCAGATATTATTTAATATGTTAGGAAATTAATTACGGATATACGTGCATATCTGTATTTTATTGTTGTGTGTTATTTGACTATTTGTTAGTTTACAGTATGAGTGACCAAGGACCTTCCGACGCGTATCGTCAGTTGTCCATCTTACCTAGAAGCGAAGGAACCTCTTCACAGCCTGCCCTCTCAGGGTATTCAGCTGATAATGAAGACGGGATATTCGTGTTTAAGGCTCAGTCTGAAGAGCCATTCCCTCAGAAAAAGAGAGGATGGTTTAGTAGGGGAGCACTCGAGCGTAAGAAAAGAATGAAAAAGTTACAACATTAGCGAGTTCTAGCAACCGCTAAAAGAGAAACCAATGCCCACACCCAAGACATGCTTAATAGGAGTTTAGCAAACTTCCATATCCTAGCAACCACAGCTGCCGACCCTAACCTGGAGCAACTGATAGCACCCCAACCATTACCACTACTCCCCGCTCAGCCAATGGAAATAGAAAACAACCCAGAAAATCAAGTCGAAATGCATGATTACAACCCAGAAGAGATACCTAGGATACCAACACCCAATCCCTTAGACCCAGACTACGACCCGTGGTTCGATGATCATATGAATTATGTACAACGCTACCACCTAACAGACGAACCCATGCCGAGCCTAGCAGCTTACCCAGGTCTGGACCCTCTAGATCCCTACTATGATAACGATGAATACATTAGGGAAATTTTAGAGAATCCTTACCCATACCAGGAACCCGCACCCCAGTTTCCAAACCCAACCCCAGCACTTGCACCCCCAATGAGTGCAGAAAATGTGCAAGAGCTCCGAACTTTCGGAGAAGAGATTTTAGAGAATAGCGAGAGAATGAGGCAGGTTGGAGAGCGACTCGTCTGGAAATACGAAGAGAGCAATATGGAGTTCTGGATGAACCCATATCAGTGAATGTGATGGTGGAGGTAGTAGTAATAATAATAATAATAATAATAATATAATATTATATATATAAGAAAGAGTAAGTCGCAATGTTCGACGTTTTTGATCAACATGCGTGTCATGTGATTGATTGAATTAAATATTATCTTGTGATATTAATACGTGGTAAATGTTTAAAATTCAGATGGACAACGAAGTGAACCAGGAAAACCAGAATGACAATAACCTGAATAACGATAACCCGAATAATAAGAATCCGAACAACAATAACAATGGAAACCAAGTGGATAACAGTGCCATCCAACACATAGTGGCACAAGGGATAATAGATGCGATGCCATTTATTATTCAAAATGTTAGGGAAGCAGATAATAAGAGTAAACATAGCAGTAAACGACCCACTGAACCTGAACACAGCGTAAACAATGGACCTATACTTCAAGCGCCCATTCCCAAAAGAAGAAGAACCATGCCATATGGTTGCTCTTATAAAGAATTCTGGTCTTGTAAACCAATTGAATTCTCGGGCAATGAAGGGGCCGTTGCGGTTTTAAGCTGGATAGAAAAGACTGAGGCAGTCTTAAAGATAAGCAAGTGCGCGGAAGAAGATAAGATAATGTTTGCTTCTAATCTGTTTAAGAACTCAGCCTTAGAATGGTGGAACACTATCCTCCAATCTAGGGGAAGTGATAGGGTTTATAATATGGAATGGGAGGAATTCAAAAGCATGGTAGAAAGAAAATTCTGCCCTCCCAATGAAAAGGAAGAGATAGCAAATAAATTCCTAAACCTTAGGATGACTGGAGTTGATAGTAAGGGATACACTACATTATTCTTTGAATATGCTAGAATAGTGCCAACCCTTGCATCACCTGAACCATTATTAATCTCCCGTTACATATGGGGATTAATCAGTGAAATTAAACATGTAGTCAAGGCAGCTAGACCTCAAACCATAGAAGAAGCAGTAGAACTAGCAAATACCTTGACAGATGAGTTAGTGCGTACTCGAGAAGAAGACCAGAGGAGAAAGCTAGCTCAGAAACTTACCCAGGAATTCCGTTACGGTAATTCCAACCGTGGGAGAAATATAGGTTCTACCTCGGCACCCTATTGCAAGGCTTGCAAGAAAAAGCACTCGGGAAAATGCTCAACTTACTACAATTTCTGCAAGATATCAGGGCACAAGGAAGAAGATTGCAGGAAAAAACCTAATAATGGAATGTGTTTCAACTGTGGAGAAAAAGGTCACATCAAGCCAAACTGTCCGAAACTAGTTCCAGCCATGGGCAACAAGAACACTAAAAATTCTAGAGCATTTGTTCTGACGGCAGATGAAGCCAAGATGATTCCAGATGTGATAGCCGGTTCGTTTTTAGTTAATGATGTTTTTGCTAAAGTATTATTTGACTCTGGTGTGAATCAAAGTTTTATTAATACTTCATTTTTCAAAATTCTTAATCAACCATTAACTAAACTCCCACAAGAATGTCTAGTAGATACAGCAAATGGAGAAAACATTAAGATTTCTTAATTCTTGCAGGGAGCAAGAATAGAATTTTTTAAATCAAAAGTTTGTTACAAACCTTTATCCAATGAATCTGGCAGGATTTGATGTTGTATTAGGAATGGATTGGTTAATAGCCAATAAAGCCAGTATTTTATGTGATCAAAAGTCAATCGAAGTAAATTCACCAAAAGGTGAAAAGATCACAATTAAAGGAGATAAGCCATCTAGATCCATAAAATTCATCTCTGTGATGAAAACATCAAGTTATATAAGAAAATGATCATTAGTGTATTTGATTTCTATAATCACTAACACTAAAGGAAAAGAACTAAAAGATATACCAGTAGTATCTCAATTTTTAGACGTGTTTCCAGAAGAATTACCAGGACTACCGCCAGGCAGAGAAGTGGAATTCAGAATCCATCTGCTACCAGGAACAGCACTGATTGCCAAAGCACCTTACCGTTTGGCACCAGCAGAAATGCAAGAACTGAAGAAACAGTTAGATGAATTATTGGAAAAAGGATTCATACAGCCAAGCTCATCACCATGGGGAGCGCCGATTTTATTCGTCAAAAAGAAAGACGGATCAATGCTTATATGCATTGACTACTGTGAATTGAACAAAGTCACGATTAAGAACCGGTATCCATTACCGAGAATCGATGATCTGTTCGATCAGCAACAAGGAGCTCGATTTTTCTCTAAAATCGATTTACGATCAGGATATCATCAATTAAAGGTACAGGAAGAAGACATTCCTAAGACCGCTTTTAGAACAAGGTACGGCCATTATGAATTTATTGTCATGCCATTTGGTTTAACCAATGCCCCAGCTGCATTTATGGACATGATGAACCGAATATGTAAGCCGTATTTGGATAAATTCATAATTGTCTTTATAGATGATATTCTCATTTACTCTGAGAGTAAAGAGGAACATGCAAAGAATTTGCACGCACTTCTAAGTTTGTTAAGGAAAGAAAAGCTTTATGCAAAGTTTTCGAAGTGCGAGTTTTGGTTAGAATAGGTACAGTTTCTTGGACATTTAGTTAATCATGAAGGAATTCATGTAGATCCTACCAAGATCGAGGCAATTACCAGATGGAAAACCCCTGAGTCACCAACCGAGGTTAGAAGTTTCTTAGGATTGCCTGGTTACTATAGAAGGTTTATTCAAGATTTTTCCAGAATAGCCATTCCCTTGACTAAGTTAACTTGTTAACTTGTAAATCTGTTAAGTTTGAATGTGGACCAAAACAAGAAGAAGCCTTTAGAATTCTTAAGCAAAGGTTAACCAACGCACCCATACTAGCGTTACTAGAAGGAACTGAAGACTTTGTAGTCTAGTGTGACGCTTCTAAGTTAGGTTATGGATGTGTGTTGATGCAACGCCAAAAGGTTATAACATATGCATCTAGACAACTTAAGAATCATGAAGAGAATTATTCAACCCATGATCTAGAATTAGGAGCAATAATTTTTGCCCTGAAAATTTGGAGACATTACCTTTACGGTAGTAAGTTAACCATTTTCACCGATCATAAGAGTTTAAGGTATGTTTTCGGACAAAAGGAATTAAATATGAGGCAAAGACGTGGGATGAAGATACTTAGTGATTACGATTGCAACATTCAATATCATGTAGGAAAAGCAAATGTGGTAGCTGATGCTTTAAGTCGGAAGTATCATGAAAAGCCAAAAAGAGTGCGTTCTCTTAAGTTAAACCTACAGGTAGATTTAAATGATCAGATTAGAAAAGCATAAGAATCAGTAATCAAGGATGATACTGAAAAGTTAAAAGGAATGATTAAGGAATTAGAACAAGGAACATATGGAATTTGGAGATTCCATAAGAAAAGGATGTGGATACCTAAACTAGGAAACCTACGTCACCGTATATTAGAAGAAGCTCATAAATCTAAGTATACGATGCATCCCGGAAGTGATAAGATGTATCAGGACTTAAGAAAGAACTTCTGGTGGATAGGGATGAAAAAGGATATAGCAGCTTATGTTTCTAAATGTTTAACCTATTCACAAGTTAAAGCTGAACATCAGAAACCTTCGGGTTTATTGCAACAGTTAGAAATGCCAGTTTGGAAATGGGAATTGATAACAATGGATTTTGTTACCAAATTACCCAAAACAAGGAAAGGTAATGATACAATCTGGGTGATTGTAGACAGGCTAACTAAGTCAGCTCATTTCCTATCAATGAAGGAAACCTTCAGTATGGAACAATTAGCTAAATTGTATGTAAATGAAATAGTTTCATTACATGGAATACCTTTATCAATTGTTTCTGACAGAGATAGTCGTTTTACCTCTCATTTTTGGATAAGTTTCCAAAAATCCATGGGAACCCAGTTAAATCTAAGCACCACTTATCATCCTCAAATGGACGGACAAAGTGAAAGAACGATCCAGACAATGGATGATATGCTTAGAGCTTGTGTAATTGATTTCGGAGGTAATTGGGATGATCACTTGCCATTAATAGAATTTTCCTATAATAACAGTTATCACACAAGTATCAATGTTGCACCATTCAAAGCACTTTATGGACGAAAGTGCTGAACCCCAGCCTGTTGGGCGGAAAGTGGGGAAAAGCAACTATCTGGACCAGAAATAGTGCAAGAAACAACCGACAAGATCATTCAAGTAAAGGAATAACTGAAAGCAGCACGTGACCGACAAAAGAGCTATGCAGATAACAGGCGAAAGCCGTTGGAATTCCAGGTAGGTGACAAAGTACTATTGAAAGTCCTCCTTGGAAAGGAGTGGTAAGATTCATCAAAAGGGGAAAGCTAAGCCCCAAATATATTGGACCTTTTGAAATTATCAAAAGAATAGGACCTGTAGCCTATCAGCTACAACTGCCAGAGGAAATGGCAGGAATACATGACATATTTCATGTATCTAATCTCAAGAAATGCTTAGCTGATGAATCACTGATAGTACCTCTTAAGGATATAGAGATAAATGAACAACTTAAATTTGTAGAGAAACCTCTACAGATTGAAGATAGAAAAGTCAAGAATCTCAAGCACAAGAGATTAGTTCTGGTCAAAGTAAAATGGGACACCAAAAGAGGACCAGAATACACATGGGAGCTTGAATCAGAAATGCAAAGGAAATACCCGCATTTGTTCTAGTAGATCTCGAGGACGAGCTCTAAAACAAGGTGGGGAGGATATAACAACCCTCCTAAATAATTTTTAACACATCCTAAAAATATTTAACATGCCCCAATATGTCCTAAAATACACCCCATATGCAAAAACGGACCCCGAATACCTATATTTTTGTTAAGGGGGCTGTCGTGGGGTGCGTAGCCCTTGGCTACTTCCTACGCGGGGCGCGACAGCCAGTTGTCAGGACGCAGCCCTGAGCTGCCACGTGGCAGCAACGTGTTGGACCTATACTCGTGACTGGCCAAGGCTAAACCCTAGGCGACCTACTACGCGGGCCGCGTAGCCTTTGGCTACGTCTTACGCGGGCCACGAGGGAAGGCGAAGGGTCGCCTATATAAGAAGGCCCTCTGTTACAACCCTCAAAGAAACCGACACCCTCGATTATTTTCCGACACCCTATTATATTTTAAAATGTTCCAATATGTCTTTAAATACACCCCGTATGTGAAAACCGAGCCCGAAATACGTTATGAAATTTAAAATAAATAGAAAACAAAGAAAATTAAGTTCAGGCGGGCCGCGTAAGGCTACACCTTTAGTTGACGCGGGCCGCGACAAGGCAGGCCACCCGCCCTACTCCGAAAGCCAACACGTGGTGACACGTGGCAAAGCTAGGGTGGTGACACCTCAAGGCTACGCTGTTGACCGGGTTGACGCGGGCCGCGTAAACCCTGGTCTCGTGTTACGCGGGCCGCGGGCCGCGAGAGGACCAGACTCAGCAACTATATAAGAAGGCCATCGGGTTTCATTCAGAATCGTTCATTTCTTTCTTTCTAAGTGAATTTCTGAAGTTATTAGCATAATATTCGAGTATTATACCCCCTAATTAGCGAGGTTCTGCTCCGTTGTAAGTATTATAACCCCAGTTTCGTATTAGATACGCTGCCCGATTGATATAGGGTTCCGTAACAACTGTCGTGGTTCTGCCCGACGTAGTTGTTGGAATACCGTCTCGGGGAGGGTATCATTAATATTATCAAAGTGTTATTATACTAACCTATGTACATTTGTGAAAATTATAGATTAATCTCAGGAAACCCTTACGTGAAGTCTAAGATAGCAATGTGAGTTTATCCAATTTTTGTTAAACTTTTTGTAATATTTTACAAAACCTTAATGCTTTACAATGTGATTAAGCGGTGATTGAGTCTTTGTAGTTCTTCAATTATTGCCGGTATGTTGGGGTTTTGTATACAAAATGTGGAACACGTTACCATTGGACGACGAGTTAGCCAATGTGTAATATGACCCACCAGTCAGGATTGACAGTACTGAATGAGTAATTGTGTAGAAATAAACAATTTGATCGCTCTCAATACTGTGTTAATTGATAAAATATTTCTTGATTAAACTGGGATTCACTCACCAGTATTTCCCACTGACAAATGTTTTTAAAACTCGTTTCAGGTAACACAATGTAACAGCCAATTAGTAAAAAGCTAGCTGGAGAGCACTGAAGGCTTGGGAAAAATGTGCCTATAAAAGTTACCTAAAAGACGATGTTTTAAATTCAATAAAATAGGGTTGATCCCTACAAACATGTTGTAATAAGAAACTTGGGTTTTACGCATGTAATTATCAATATCAAATATGGTGGTTTTACTCTGATAAACATTTCCTAACTACGGTCCTGATGTTATTTCCACTGCCAAATTAACAAACTGATACCACCGAAATTCTGAGTTCGCGTCCGCCCGTTCCCGGGGCAGATAAGCGATCGGGGGTTGCGACAGAAGGTGGTATTAGAGCCTAGCCACTGGTCTAAGCCAAAGAAGTGTTCTGCTGACACTTAAAATTTAAATTTTATGTTAGGAAATAATTTATGTGATTATGTGTTTTGTGTTATTTGACTATTTGTTAGTTTACAATATGAGTGATCAAGGACCCTCAGACATGTGTCGTCAGTTGTCTGATTCACCTAGGAGTGAAGGTACCTCTTCACAACCTGCCCTTTCTGGGTATTCTGCTGATCAGGAAGAAGGGATGTTTGCCTTTAAAGCTCAGTCGGAGGAGCCATTCCCTCATAAAAAGAGAGGATGGTTCAGTAAGGAAGCATTTGCGCGTAGGAAAAGAATGCGAAAGTTGCAAAATTAAAGAGTTCTAGTAGTCGCTAAGCGAGATTCAGATGCCCATACACAGGATATGCTTAATAGAAGCTTAGCTAATTTCCATATCTTAGCTACAACTGCTGCTGACCCAAGTCTGGAACAACTAGTAGCCCCACAACCCTTACCTTTAATTCTCACTTAACCAATGGAGGTAGAAATGCATGATTTTAACCCTGAGGAGATACCTAGGATACCAGCCCCTAATCCTTTTGATCCAAATTATGATCCATGGTTTAATGATCTTAGGGATTATGTGCCACGATATCACTTAAACGAAGAAACCTTGCCAAACATAGCAGCGTATCCCGGTCTAGACCCTCTAGATCCCTATTTTGACAATGATGAATACATTAGGGAGATTTTGGAAAATCCATACCCTCAGGAGAATCCAGTACCTCAGTACCCATAGCCAATACCAGTACCTGCACCCCCAACGAGTGTAGAGAATTTGCAAGAACTCAGAAATTTTGGAGAAGAAATCATAGAAAGTAGCGAGAGGATGAGATATGTAGGAGAGCAACTCGTATGGAAATACGATGAGCGTCAGATCGATTTCAGGGGAAATCCATATCCATGAAGGAAATAGTAAAGTTGGTAATAAATAAAAATATGTGTGTAATAATAATAAATCTATCATAGTATAGACCACTTTGTCGTTAACAAGGCATAGTAGTATTGTAATTTCTAATTTCTGTTTTAGTGTGTATTTGACGCATACTATAGCAAAAAGAGTAAAGTCGCAATGCACGACACTTTTGAACAATATGTGTTTTGTGGTTGTTACATAAACTATTTAATTATTCTATTGATAATTGGTAAATGTTTAAAATTCAGATGGCCGACGAAGGAAATCAAGGAAATCTGAATAATGATAACCAGAGTAACATTAACTTGGTTAATGAGAATCCAAGCATCAATAACAATGGAAATCAAGTGGATAATAGTGCTATCCAACACATAGTCGCACAAGGAATAATAGATGCAATGCCATATATTATTCAAACGATTAAGGAAGCCGATAACAAGAGTAAACATGATAGCAAGCGACCCTCTGAACCTGAAAACAGCGTGAACAATGGACCTGTACTTCAAATGCCCATTCCCAAAAGGAGAAGAACCGTGTCTTATGGTTGTTCTTATAAAGAATTCTGGTCTTGTAAACCAATGGAATTCTCAGGCAACGAAGGGGCCATTGCAACCCTACACTGGATAGAGAAAACTGAGGCAGTCTTAAGAATAAGCAAGTGTGCTGAAGAAGATAAGATAATGTTTGCTTCTAATCTATTTAAGAATTCAGCACTAGAATGGTGGAACACTATCCTCCAATCAAGAGGAAGTGATAGAACATACAATATGGAATGGAAGGAATTTAAGGACAAGGTAGAAAGGAAATTCTGCCCACCCAATGAGAAGGAACAGATAGCAAACAAATTCCTAAACCTTAGGATGACTGGTGTGGATAGTAAGGGATACACTAAATTATTCTTTGAATATGCTAGAATAGTGCCAACTCTTGCTTCACCTGAACCAGTGTTAATCTCCCGTTATATCTGGGGATTAATCGGGGAGATAAGACACGTAGTTAAGGCAGCTAGACCTCAAACCATAGAAGAAGCTGTAGAACTAGCAAATACCTTGACAGATGAATTAATCCGTACCCGAGAAGAGGATCAAAGGAGGAACCTAACCCAGAAGCTCACATAAGAATTTCATTCTGGTAATCGTGGGAAAAATATAGGTTCTACCTCTACACTTTACTGTAAGAATTGCAAAAGGAAGCATTCAGGAAGATGCTCCATATACTGTAACTTTTGCAAAATATCAGGACATAAGGAAGAAGACCGCATGAAGAAAGCTAATAACAGGATATGTTACAACTGCGGAGAACAAGGTCATATCAAGCCTAATTGCCCGAAATTATCTCCAGCTACAAACAACAAGAATACCAAAAATGCTAGAGCATTTGTTCTAACGGCAGAAGAAGCAAAGATGATCCCGGATGTGATCACTGGTACGTTTTTAGTTAATGATATTTTTGCTAAAGTATTATTTGACTCTGGGGCAAACCAAAGTTTTATTAATACTTCATTTTGCAAATTACTTAAGTAGTCATTAATTAAACTACCACAAGAATGTCTAGTAGAGACAGCTAATGGAGAAACCGTTAGGATTTCTGAAATCTGGCAGGGAGTAAGCATAGAAATTTTAAATCAGACATTTATTGCAAATCTTTACCCCATGAATCTGGCAGGATTCGATGTTGTTCTAGGAATGGATTGGTTAATAGCTAATAAAGTCAGTATTTTATGTGATCAAAAGTCAATACAAGTAAATTCACCAAAAGGTGAAAAGATCACGATTAAAGGATATAAAACTTCCAAATCTACTAAATTCATCTTTGTGATGAAAATGGCAAGTTACATAAGAAAAGGATCATTAGTGTATTTGATTTCTATAATCACTAACACTAAAGGAAAAGATTTAAAGGATATTCCAGTAGTATCTCAGTTTTCAGATGTATTTCCAGAAGAATTGCCAGGACAACCTCCAGATAGAGAAGTCGAATTCAGAATCCACTTAATACCAGGAACGGCACCTATTGCCAAAGCACCTTACCGTTTGGCACCTGCAGAAATGCAAGAATTGAAGAAACAATTAGACGAATTGATGGATAAAGGATTTATACAGCCAAGTTCGTCACCATGGGGAGCGCCGATACTCTTTGTTAAAAAGGACGGATCAATGCGTATGTGCATTGACTACCGTGAATTAAACAAGGTCACGATTAAGAATCGATATCCATTACCAAGAATCGACGATCTGTTCGATCAACTACAAGGAGCTCAATTTTTCTCTAAAATTGATTTAAGGTCAGGATATCATCAATTAAAGGTACAGGAAGAAGACATTCCTAAGACCGCATTTAGAACGAGGTATGGCCATTATGAATTTACTGTCATGCCATTTGGTTTAATCAATGCCCCAGCTGCATTCATGGACATGATGAACCGAATATGTAAGCCATATTTGGATAAATTTATAATTGTCTTTATAGATGATATTCTAATTTACTCTAAGAATAAAGAGGAACATGCAAAGCATTTGCATGCGCTTTTTAAGTTTACTAAGAAAAGAAAAGCTTTACGCTAAATTTTCAAAGTGCGAGTTTTGGTTAAGACAGGTACAGTTTCTTGGACACTTAGTCAATCATGAAGGAATTCATGTGGATCCAACAAAAATCGAGGCGATTACTAATTGGAAAACCCCTGAATCACCAACCGAGGTTAGAAGTTTCTTAGGATTGGCCGGTTATTATAGAAGATTTATTCGAGATTTTTCTAGAATAGCCGTTCCTTTAACTAAGCTAACCTGTAAATCTGTTAAATTTGGATGGGGATTAAAACAAGAAGAAGCCTTTAGAATCCTTAAGCAAAGATTAACACATACACCCATATTAGCGTTACCAGAAGGAACTGAAAACTTTGTAGTCTATTGTGACGCTTCTAAATTAGGTTATGCATGTGTGTTGATGCAACGACAAAAAGTTATAGCCTACGCATCCAGACAACTTAAGAATCATGAAAAGAATTATTCAACCCATGATTTAGAATTAGGAGCTATAATTTTTGCTCTTAAAATTTCGAGACATTGCCTGTACGGTAGTAAGTTTACTATATTCACTGATCATAAGAGTTTAAGGTATATCTTTGAACAAAAGGAATTGAATATGAGACAAAGACGATGGATGGAATTTCTTAGTGATTATGAATGTGATATTCAGTATCACGCAGGAAAGGCAAATGTAGTTGCGGATGCTTTAAGCCGAAAGAATCATGAAAAGCCAAAAATGGTATGTTCTCTTAAATTAAATCTTCAAGTAGATTAAATGATCAAATAAAAGAAGCACAAGAATCAGTAATCAAGGATGATACTGAAAAATTAAAAGGTATGCTGAAAGAATTAGAACAAGGAACAGATGGAATTTGGAGATTCCATAAGAATAGAATATGGATACCTAAATTTGGAAACCTACGTCATCGGGTATTAGAGGAAGCCCATAAGTCTAAGTATACGATGCATCCAGGAAGTGATAAGATGTATCAAGATTTAAGAAATAATTTCTGGTGGATAGGAATGAAAAAGGACATAGCAGCCTATGTTTCTAAATGCTTAACCTGTTCACAAGTTAAAGCTGAACACCAGAAACCCTCAGGTTTGTTACAATAATTAAAAATGCCAGCGTGGAAATGGGAATTAATAACAATGGATTTTGTTACTAAATTACCCAAAACCAAGAAAGGTAATGATACAATCTGGGTGATTGTAGATAGGCTAACCAAGTCAGCTCATTTCCTACCAATGAAAGAAACTTTCAATATGGAACAGTTAGCTAAATTGTATGTAAATGAAATTGTTTCTTTACATGGAATACCTTTATCAATTTTTTCTGATAGAGATAGCCGCTTTACCTCTTATTTTTGGTCAAGTTTCCAAAAAGCAATGGGAACCAAGTTAAAACTAAGCACAACTTATCATCCTCAAACGGACGGACAAAGTGAAAGAACAATTCAGACGATGGAAGACATGCTTAGAGCTTGTGTAATTGATTTCGGAGGTAATTGGGACGATCGCTTACCTTTAATAGAATTTTCTTATAATAATAGTTATCACACAAGTATCAATGTTGCACCATTTGAAGCACTTTATGGACGAAAGTGCCGAACCCCAGTCTGTTGGGCAGAAATTGGGGAGAAGCAACTATCTGGACCTGAGATAGTGCAGGAAAAAACTGACAAGATTATTCAAGTCAAGGAAAACGACTGAAAGCAGCACGTGATCGACAAAAGAGCTATGCTGACAATCGACGCAAACCATTGGAATTTCAAGTAGGAGATAAAGTATTATTAAAGGTCTCTCCTTGGAAAGGAGTAGTAAGATTCATCAAACGGGGAAAGCTAAGTCCCAGGTATATTGGACCTTTTGAGATTATTAGAAGAATAGGACCTGTAGCCTATCAGCTACAACTGCCAGAGGAAATGGCATGAATACATGATGTGTTTCATGTATCTAACCTCAAGAAATGCTTAGCTGATGAATCACTAATGGTACCTCTTAAGGATATAGAGGTAAATGAACAACTCAAATTTGTGGAAAGGCCTCTACAGATTGAAGACAGGAAAGTCAAAAATCTCAAGCACAAGAGATTAGTTCTGGTCAAAGTGAAATGGGACTCCAAAAGAGGACCTGAGTACACATGGGAGCTTGAATCAGAAATGCAAAGGAAATATCCACCTTTGTTCCAGTAGATCTCGAGGACGAGCTCTAAAACAAGGTGGGGAGGATGTAACAACCCTCAAAGAAACCGACACCCTTTATTATTTTCCGACACCCTATTATATTTTAAAATGTTCCAATATGTCTTTAAATACACCCCGTATGTGAAAACCGAGCCCGAAATACGTTATAACATTTAAAATAAATAAAAAACAAAGAAAATTAAGTTCAGGCGGGCCGCGTAAGGCCACACCTTTAGTTGACGCGGGCCGTGACAAGGCAGGCCACCCGCCCTCCTCCGGAAGCCAACACGTGGTGACACGTGGCGACACGTGGCGAAGACAGGGTGGTGACACCTCAAGGCTATGCTGTTGACCGGGTTGACACGGGCCGCATAAACCCTGGTCTCATGTTACGCGGGCCACGAGAGGACCAGACTCAGCAACTATATAAGAAGGCCATCGGGTTTCATTCAGAATCATTCATTTCTTTCTTTCTAAGCGAATTTCTGAAGTTATTAGCATAATATTCGAGTATTATACCCCCTAATTAGAGAGGTTCTGCTCTGTTGTAAGTATTATAACCCCAGTTTCGTATTAGATACGCTGCCCGATTGATTTAGGGTTCCGTAACAACTGTTGTGGTTCTGCCCGACGTAGTTGTTGGCATACCGTCTCGGGGAGGGTATCATTAATATTATCAAAGGGTTATTATACTAACCTATGTACATTTGTGAAAATTATAGATTAATCTCAGGAAACCCTTGCGCGAAGTCTAAGATAGCAATGTGAGTTTATCCAATTTTTGTTAAACTTTTTGTAATATTTTACAAAACCTTAATGCTTTACAATGTGATTAAGCGGTGATTGAGTCTTTGTAGTTCTTCAATTACTGCCAGTATGTTGGGGTTTTGTATACAAAATGTGGAACACGTTACCATTGGACGACGAGTTAGCCAATGTGTAATATGACCCACCAGTCAGGATTGACAGTACTGAATGAGTAATTGTGTAGAAATAAACAATTTGATCGCTCTCAATACTGTGTTAATTGATAAAATATTTCTTGATTAAACTGGGATTCACTCACCAGTATTTCCCACTGACAAATGTTTTTAAAACGCGTTTCAGGTAACACAATGTAACAGCCAATTAGTAAAAAGCCAGCTGGAGAGCACTGAAGGCTTGGGAAAAATGTGCCTATAAAAGTTACCTAAAAGACGATGTTTTAAATTCAATAAAATAGGGTTGATCCCTACAAACATGTTGTGATAAGAAACTTGGGTTTTACCCATGTAATTATCAATATCAAATATGGTGGTTTTACTCTGATAAACATTTCCTAACTACGGTCCTGATGTAATTTCCGCTGCCAAATTAATAAACTGATACCACCGAAATTCTGAGTTCGCGTCCGCCCGTTTCCGGGACAGATAAGGGATCGGGGGTTGCGACACCCTCAGCGTTCAGTTTTCGATCGTTCAAAAATCTTTCTCTCTCTCAAAATTTCTGCATAATAGGCATAATCTCCGGGCATAATACCCCCCTAAATAACGAAGTTCTGCTCCGTTGTAAGTATCATAACCCCGGTTACATATTAGATACGCTGCCCGATTGATCCAGGGTTCCGTAACGGCTGTCGTGGTTCTGCCCGACGTAGTCGTTGGAATGCCGTCTCGGGGAGGGTATTACTAATGTAAATATTGGGTTATTATACTAACACGTGTGCATTTGTGTAATTTATAGATAATTTCCTGGAAACCCTTAAAGAAAACTTAAAACAGCAATGTGAGTAATCTCCTTTTTGTTAACTGTTTTTACCAAACCTCACTTAATTAATGATATATTAAAGAGTGATTGAGTATTTGTATTCTACAATTATCGTCGGTATGTTGGGATTTTGTATACAAAATTTGTTACTACCTTGCGAGGAGTAATATGACCACAAGTCGGGTTGACAGTACCGTGGGTGGTAATTGAATAGATGGAAACAAATGTAATTGCGCGACCGCCCTCAATACTGTACAATGGTCTTTATTAAACTTGATTAAACTGGGATTCACTCAGTAGTATTTCCCACTGACAAAATGTTTTTAAAACGCGTTTCAGGTAACAAAATATGAAAGCCAAAGAGAATGTGTGTACTGAAGGCTTGGAAAAGTGGCAATAAAGTTACCTAAAATATAGAGATGTTTTAATTAAATAAAATAGGGTTTATCCCTATGAAAATGTGTGTACTTGAAACTTGGGTTTTTCCCATGTTACCACCAAAATGACAAACCCAGATACCACCAAAACTGGCCGCGACCACCCGTTCCCGAGTTATTAGGGGACGAGGGTTGCGACAGAATCGGGGTAATCAGAGGGGATGTTATCAGTGTGGCAGTGAAGGGCACTTCAAGAAGGTTTGCCCATAATTGAATCAGAATGCCAACAATAACAAAGGGGGTAATCACCAGAACATCAACAACAACACGGGAAACAATGACAATGGGAACAACGGTGGGCGTGGCGCTCGCGGAAGAGCGTTTATGATTGGAGCAGGTGATGCAAGGAATGATGGCAATGTTGCGACTGGTACGTTCTCTATCAACGGTATTTTCGCTACTGTATTATTCGAATCTGGTGCCGACTAGAGTTATGTGTCTTTGGGGTTCAGTCGTCAGTTAGGGTTGACTCCTACGCCTCTTGTAAACAAACATGTAGTAGAATTAGCTGATGGCAAATCTATTGAAGCTTCATATGTTCTTTTTAGGTGTAAACTCGATCTTATGGGTCAAGTGTTCAATATTGAGCTACTCCCTGTTACTCTTGGAAGCTTCGATGTAGTCGTAGGGATGGACTGGTTGTCTAAGCATTAAGCGGAGATTCTTTGTAAGGAGAAACTCGTACGTATCCCTCTCCCCTGTGGGGAATCGTTATCTGTCCAGGCTCATCAAAGTGGTGCGACCGTCAGCATCATTTCATCCATGAAAGCCCATAAGTGTTTACGTAAGGGCTACCCTGCTATTTTAGCACTTATTACTGACACTTTATCTGAAGAAAAGAAAATCGAAGATCTACCTGTTGTTCATGAATTTCCTGATGTATTCTCTGAATAACTTCCTGGTTTACCACCACACCGTCAGGTGGAGTTTCAGATCGACCTTACACCAGGAGCAGCCTTGATTGCTCGTGCCCCTTATCGTCTTGCATCAGGAGAGTTGCAAGAGCTGTCAAATCAACTCCAAGAACTGTTGGACAGAGGTTTTATCCGACCCAGTTCTTCGCCTTGGGGAGCCCCAGTTTTGTTTGTAAAGAAGAAAGACGGATCTTTTCGCATGTGTATCGACTACCGTGAACTCAACAAGGTGACAGTTAAGAATCGTTATCCTTTACCACGTATCGACGACCTGTTTGACCAGTTGCAAGGGTCAAGTTTTTACTTGAAAATCGACTTAAGATCGGGCTATCATCAGATGAGAGTCCGAGAGGAGGATGTTCCAAAAACAGCTTTTCGAACGTGGTATGGCCATTATGAGTTTCTGGTTATGCCATTCGGGTTGACGAACGCACCTACGGTATTTATGGACCACATGAATCGTGTGTGCAAACCGTATCTGGATGACTTCGTCATTGTGTTTATCGATGACATTCTGATCTATTCTAAGAACAAGGAGGACCACGAACGGCGCTTACGTCTTATCTTGGAGCTCCTGAGGAAGGAGCAGCTTTACGCGAAATTTTCTAAGTGCGAATTCTGGATTCGAGAAGTACACTTCCATGGTCACATAGTCAATGAGTTGGGAATACACGTGGATCCCGCTAAAATCGACTCTATCAGGAATTGGGCAGTGCCAAAGAATCCTTCGGAGGTGCGATAATTCCTGGGTCTCGCTGGGTACTATCGTAGATTCATTGAGGGATTTTATAAGATCGCTCAACCTCTTACCGCTCTGACACAGAAAGGTGTTGTATATTCTTGGGGAACGAAGCAGGAGGATGCCTTCCAACTATTGAAACAAAAACTCTGCAGTGCACCAATCTTGTCCTTACCCGAGGGTACCGAAGATTTTGTAGTGTATTGCGATGCTTCCATTCAGGGTCTCGGTTGCATGCTGATGCAACGCGAGAAAGTGATAGCTTACACCTCTCGTCAATTGAAGGCTCACGAAAAGAATTACACGACTCACGACTTAGAGTTGGGGGCTGTGGTTTTTGCATTAAAAATCTGGAGGCATTACTTGTATGGTACTAAATGCACTATTTATACCGACCACAAGAGCCTTCAGCATATCTTTAACCAGAAGGAATCGAATATGCGACAGCGTCGCTGGATACAACTCTTAAACGACTACGACTGTGCAATCAAGTATCATCCAGGTAAAGCTAACGTTGTAGCTGATGCCCTTAGTCGAAAGGAAACGAAACCCAAACGTGTCCGCGCCTTGCAGCTCACTATCCATTCTAATTTACCTAACCAGATCCGTTCTGCTCAAACTGAAGCGTTGAAAGGGGAAGACATTGAAGCTGAGTATTTGCGAGGTATGGAGAAGCGACTCGTAGAGAGATCTGACGGCATTTACTATTTCATGGAACGAATATGGATTCCTTCGTTTGGAAATCTTAGAGTTCTTGTGATAGATGAAGCGCACAAGTCTTGATACTCTGTTCATCCGGGTTCAGATAAGATGTATCAGGACCTCAAAGTCTTGTACTGGTGGCCGAAGATGAAAGCCCACATCGCGAAGTATGTGAGTAAATGTTTGACTTACGCAAAAGTCAAGGTGGAATATCAAAAACCCTCTGGTCTGCTTCAGCAACCGGAGATACCTATGTGGAAATGGGAGCAAATTGCTATGGATTTCGTCACTGGATTGCCAAGAACTCAAAACGGAAATGATACCATCTGGGTGATCGTTGACCGTCTTACAAAATCAGTGCATTTCATCGCAATCAAAGAAACTAACAAGTTCTCGCAGCTGGCTGGTATCTATCTAAAGGAAGTAGTTTCCAGGAACGGGGTGCCAACCTCCATTTTCTCTGATCGTGATCTGCGTTTCATATCTGATTTGTGGTAGGCGATGCACAAATCATTTGGCTCATGTCTTGACATGAGCACTGCCTATCACCCTCAAACGGATGGTCAGAGTGAGCGAACCATCCAGACATTAGAAGACATGATGCGGGCATGTGTTATCGATTTTGGTAAAGGTTGGGAGAGACACTTACCCTTGGTGGAGTTTTCCTACAGTAACAGTTACCATACCAGTATCCAGGCAGCTCCATTCGAGGCTTTGTACGGACGAAAATGTCGATCTCCTCTCTGTTGGGCTGAAGTGGGTGACAGCCAAATCACAGGTCCAAAACTTGTGCTCGAAACCTTCGAGAAGATTGTCCAGATCAGAAATCGTATGGCGGCAGCGCGTGATCGCCAGAAAAGCTACGCTGATAAGCGTAGGTAACCTTTGGAGTTCGTTGTTGGGGATTGTGTCATGTTGAAAGTCTCACCCTGGAAGGGTGTGGTACACTTTGGGAAACGCGACAAGCTTAATCCGTGTTATGTCGGGCCATTCAAGATTCTGGAATGAATTGGTAAAGTGGCCTACAAGCTCGAGTTACCTGCCGAGTTGGGTAACGTTCATGATGTCTTCCATGTTTCGCAACTTAAGAAGTGTTTGTCAGATGAAACACTGGTGGTACCACTCCAGGAACTGAAAATCGACGAAAAATTGCAGTTTGTCGAAGAACCCATCGAAATTATGGATCGGGAAGTTAAGGTTCGTAAGCATAGTCGAATTCCGATCGTGCGAGTCCGTTGGAACTCAAGACGTGGACCTGAGTTCACGTGGGAACGCGAGGATCAGATGAAGCTCAAGTATCCTCAACTGTTCCCAATTGATCAATCTAATCCTGACGCAACTGGTGAATTTCGGGACGAAATTCCCTTTCAAGTTGGGGATGATGTGGTACCCGAGGAAAATCCACAGTTATCCTGATCTAACACCTCGCCGCTTTTGGATTACTTATCAAATTTCAGGACGGAATTTCTTTCAAGTTGGGGATGATGTGACAACCCGAGATTTCAAAGTCTTTCCTCTACGCATTACTTGTTTCACAACTATGTTTTCATAATTCGTTTTGCGTTATAACTTGTGCATGATTGATGAATAATTGAAGTATTGTTATGTATGGATGTTTAATGAAAACTTAAGAATAGTTTTTGTTCCATAAACTCATAACTAACGTCCTTCGCCATATTTCTTCGTCACAAACATTTATCGACGAAGATAGTTCTTCGTCGTGAATATTTCTTAACGAAGCTAGATCTTCGTCATCAACAATTCGACGAAGTATGATTCTTCGTCAAGAACATTGTTCGCTGAAAGGGCTTTAGGCCCAAGTGAAGCCCAGTTTATAATGTGTATGAGATTTGAATGATTTCTATCTGTTATGCGATGATCTTTGCTATGAATGCACACTATGAATATATGTGAACAACGTGAATGGAAACTGATTACGTGTACATGAACACCATAGGCTTTGACTGATTAAGTGTGAACAAGTAACTAGTCATACCGAGCAAACCAAGGTGAGTTCACTTCTCTCAAAACAAGCATGCGTCTGGTGGGGACAATCAAACAGACAAAAAATTAAACGGGTTTTCCTAAACCCACATCCTTGTAGGGGATGTGAGGCAGTTTTCACAAACCCATATCCTTGCAGGGGATATGAGGCAGTTTTCAGTAAATGTTGATGTTGGATAATACACTCACTTTCTATCACTTAAGTCCCATCATAATACCGGGTTAGTTGCTTGTAGGGCAACGGGGTTATTAGTTAATAGCGCTATTAGGTTTGGCACCCTCACGACGTACCTGGATAGGACGGGCGTGAACTAATAACTTTAAAATCATGACCAATGTTTGATAGAGCATTGGAGAAGGGCAAAAAGGAGCTGTCTGCGGTATCGAGTTATTATCAACATAACATAAGTCAATACTTGGTAACAAACGGTTAAACAAACTGTGAACTCACCAGCGTTGTGTGATACACTTTTCTGCATGCTTGCAGGTCCTTAGGTACACTGACATGGAACTAGCTGTCTGGGAAGCTGGAGTGGTCATGGGTCATGACTTTTGGAAACGCTTCTCACTGTTGCATTGTTTTGAACATTTTCATTTAAACTTATTGAACAAATTATTATGCTTCCGCTGAACATGTTTGATTTTGTAAACTGGTGTTTGAGTTACACTATTTTATTTAATGGGAAAGTTCTATTTTCTTTATGATTCAATGTGATTAGTGGCTAAATACTGGTACGTTACACGCCTCGCGGGGGTTCCCGCTTGTGGTATTTTTGGGGGTGTGACATATTCTTTTTTAATATATGTAACAACCTTACATATAGTATTCTATTTTATAAATATATAACTTACCCTAGATGTACTTCACCACTGTGAATATATGTAAAAACCTCACTTTTAAATAATAATATTAAATAAAAAATGTTATATCTACTATTCCTATTAAATAATATAATATTATTAAATAATGTGTTTCTTTATACACGTACAATTTAACTAAATCTACTATATAGATTACTAGGTTATAACCCGTGAATACTCACGGGTTGTTAATCTATCTTTCTAAACAAATAAATATATACATTTATATTAATAAACGAAAACTTTGTATGATGAATAAGGTGTATGAATAAATGACATGTTTATACTTCTGATATAAATGATTTATGTTAGTTATCATAAACAGACTGTACGGATAAAATTATAATGGCAATCTGAATTTAAAATACTAAAAAAAACAAACGCATTGTACCACAAACGTAAATAAAGGGGGATCGAAAAGTAAATGTAAGATATATGTTTTTTCGGGTTTTAAATAAAAACTGAAAGTCTATTACTGTAGCGCTTCTGCTTGCTGGAGTTTCGTAACAATAACTTGGAATTCGTTTTAGACCAGTTGAAAAAACAATCGTCACCTAAGGAAATATGTTCAGCTTCAAGTATAACATGCCATCCAACAACACCGTACCTATGGTAGATAAAATATGAAAAAATTTGTTAGTAATACATATACAAATAGGGTAAAAGATAAATAAGATAATAAGATAATAAATTGATTGACAAACCTTCTTTGACCATCAATATTGTGTGTACGAAGATTCTTAACCCAGGTATTTCCTTTAAGAACTTTGATCTTTAGTTCAGAAAACTCATTTAAACCACTTAAGTCAGTAATCAATTTGGGAAGGATCTACATTTTGTAAGAACATTAAAAATATGTAAATGTTATTAAATGAAAAACACTAAAAATAAACAAAAAATTAAACATAAAACAACATAGTATAATACCAATTCATTAGTTACTGTCATTGCGAAAAAAGGATAGTTAGGATCGTCACAAACTTGTCGATAACCTTCCACATTGCTAATATGTTCATATTCTTGCTCAATCAAAGGAGTGTTGTTTAACAAAACTTGACGACCGTGTTTATTGAATATGGTAATATTAAAATGTTTCACGTCGTTTATTTTAAAACACAGAATATCCCCAGGATTTAACCTTAGATCTTCAATAAATTTAAACCAACCATCAGCAAAACAATAATTTGGACCAATCTTTCTAATACGTGTTATGGGTGGAATTTCGAGCTTATATCCTGAAGGCATATCCTGATATTATATGCTTGATGCTGCGGCCAGGATACTGAACCAGGATATTGGTAACATCCTCTGGGGTATCCTGGTTGCAGCTAACGATTTTCTTTGGTTGCAAGGTACCAACGTTAAAGGACTTGATCTACCTGAAGATTCGCTCAAGGTGGTTGAAAAATGGACGTTGATGGTGGAAGAATGGGTCTTGTAACGGTCAGAATAGAAGAAAGGCATATTCCGCGAGAATATCGGATGTTGGTCAATGCTATTGACGTTGTAACGGGCATATGAGCTGAAGACCCGGTTTTATGGTTAATATGCACGTGGAAAACAAGTTAAAAGAGTCCCCCAACGTTCAGAATGGAATATTCCAAAGTATCCCGGAATAATAGGATAGTTTGTTAGTTTTTGTTACTATAAATAGGGGCGATCGGATCATAGGTAGACACAACTTTTCCACTCACTTTCATTCGCACACTTTACTCTCTAGCTACTAGCAATCACTACACACAAACACTTGTACTCAAATTACATTGTAACACCTAGTCGATCCGCATCATATCCTGCACTGTATCCTGATATTTGAAGCAATAGAAGAACAAGGCAGCTGCGATTGTCAGCTCCCGAGGTTTTGTGCCGGCGATCTAGATTGATCAAGGGCTTTCCTCGTACATCACGTGTTAACCTTTACTTTTCTGCTCATTGTTTGATCACAGATACAGCTCTATATCTTGAGCCGTATCCTGAAACTGTTTTTATAACTAACTTGGTTAACATATTTTTCACACATAATTTTAGCACACTACCTCACTTAACTAATTTGATCACTAAATTTCTTCGGTAATTTTTTACCAAAACAATTTGGCGCCCACCGTGGGGCAAGTGGTGCTATTTTTGCTAAAAACTTTAGTAAAATCATTATTCGGTTTTCTCTTGTCAAAACTTTTTTCTAACTTATTTTCAATGGCTTCGAGATCAAACATGAGCTCCTCCACTATGTCCGCTATGACTTCTGCTACTACCGGTTCGGTGCTTCCACCACCTCCTCCAAGGATGCCAGTTTCTTCACAACCTCAGGATGTTATCCCTACTCGGAGTGTTCAGGGATCTGCTTCTGTTTTGGCCTCTAATGAAGAAATTCTAACTTTATTTGGTAGTGTACAAGAACAAATGAGGCAGCAGCAGGAGACCAACCTAATGCTGATAAGAGAGATACAACTCTTAATAATCCAGCTCAAGCAGGCCCGCTGAGGATACTGTCACTCCCTTGCAACCAAGAGCTTTAAACTTCAGTTCTGCAGTATATGCTGAGGAGAACAGGGGGAATATTGTGCCTAGCCATTCCCGGAGTCATATTCCTGAGATACCCTCTTCGACCAGGATGTCGACTGTGAGGAATCCAGGATATGCTCCAGGATGCGCCCCAGGATATAGCCAGAATCACCAAGCTGGTAACTTGTCTGTTAACACCAGTATCTCTATTACTAATAATCTTGAATCATTGCAGGATGCAGGTGTGACATCAATGATAACCAGAGAGCTTCAAAAGTTGAAGGATATGATATCAAGTGAGCCTGGGATAGTGCAGCCTATACCGGAAGTATCCCGGGATAGTCACAACATATCCCGCTTTGCTCACCCCATTTGTGATGCAGAAATCTCAAAGAGATTCCAGACTCCTAACATGAAGCTGTATGATGGGACGACGGATCCTGAGTGTTTTGGTCAAAAAATCTAATGAGGATAATGCAACCAAACTCTTAGTTACGGGGTATGATGCTTGAAATGTAGAACAATGACAAGGATCACTTCAATGTAAATTGCACAAACGACACAAGGATTTATACGGGGAAAAAGCCCTTGATCAAGAGTTGATCTCCGGCACAAAAAACCCCGGGTGATGGAAACTACCGATCACCAAGCTCAAATAAATCAACAAATGTTTACAACTTCGGATAGTAACGAGCTAGGTACAAGGATCACTATCGTGAAATGTGTAAAAGTGAGTGAAAACTAATAAGTGTTCGTCGAGAGCTTCAAGAGTGCGATTGTATGAGAGTGTGTGTAGCTGAAAATGGCTAAGTGTTCTAATTCTAGCTCATTACCCCTTTTAAAATAGAAGTTAACTAAAATAACAAACTATCCGACTTTTGTGCCAAGCTCCCACGTTCTCCACAACGTCCATTTCCAGTCAAACGTGTGCGAAATACCCGTGGAATATTCCATAGTAACGTTGCCAAGACCAATTCAAGCTTGTTATTCCTATGAAGTAATACAGAACACAAACAAACAATCGTTAGTATGAGGATCCTTAAGGTGATCCATGATCCTGATCCTGAAGCTCTTCTGAGGATCACTATCTGTCACAGAAGTAAGGATCATTAATTAGGATAACA
This sequence comes from Helianthus tuberosus, assembly GCA_030545235.1. Lineage (NCBI taxonomy): Eukaryota > Viridiplantae > Streptophyta > Magnoliopsida > Asterales > Asteraceae > Helianthus > Helianthus tuberosus. The sequence goes on along the minus strand of CM060364.1, from coordinate 85,241,079 downwards.
AGTAAGGATCACTAATTGTTAGAAAATCCTCCCCTAACAATTGCCCCCAAAATATAAGGAGTGATATGTTAAATGAGCGAATTATATTTTCTTGATCTTATCCGCAACTAACTATTGTAAATATAGCCGTTATTGTAGAACTATCCGTTGCAACCATGACGTCACAGAAGTGACAACCCTGCACAATCATGATTATAAATAGGAGATAGAGATAGGATCGATTGCATTTAAAATTTCAGAGATACTCCCTTTATAACTGCATTCCGAAGATAAACAGGTATTCTCTCTTCATCTTCTTCCTTCTTTTGCTCTGTTTTCCGTTTCTTTCCACCATTCCATCAAAGATGTTGCTCCGGAACTCCCCAGCTAAGGATCACCCGAAAAACAGCCCTCCGAAAAGCCAGGGGATCATCGAAGATTCCATAAAAGAACGCTGCTGTTTCAATGATGCACAGATCGATAGGATCCGCCACTGCTTCCCGGCGAACACCGAGTTTAGACCTTTTGATCCCAATGCCCTGAGTGATCTCCGACAAGTGGGTTGCTTTTCCTGTCACCCCGTTCACCATAGGCTATACATATCCTTTTCCAACCTTCACCCAATCTTTCTTTTCTCTAACCGGCATCTCTTATATCCAAGCCATGCCGATGATATGGAGGGTTTTGTACACCCTTGAAAGGATCATCGAGCAGGAAGGGATAGACCTAGGAATGTCAGAGCTGGGAGAGCTGTATGATCTTACTACCTTTGGTTCTCATCGTTATTTGTTTAAACGTAAACCTGGTGAGGAACACCCGATCTTCAAGGCTACCAAGAATGATGCTAACTTGAAGCGGCGTTTCTTTTTCGTCAGGAGAGATTCTATTGAGGACGGAAAGGATCTACCCAAGAAATGGGCTACCCATGGTAGGGTGGAGGATCCTGAGAAGGATCACCAGAGAACTTTCTTTTGATATAAGGATCACTTATATATTTTTGCTTTCTTGTTATGCAGCTATCACCGTCTCACACCTCAGATTGTCTCCTGCTGCCAAAGAGAGACTCATCGCTTTCAAGAAACTTGATCCTGAAGTAAGAACTTTCAAGACAACAACCCAAGATTCTCAGGAGGTATCCTCAGGCTCTGTCACGATGTCAAGTAAGTATCTTTGTTTAAAATTTAAATAAATAGTGAAATATAAGTTAAGTGAAGATACTTATCTTGTTTTGGTTGTGTAGGTGCTGGAAAATCCACCAAGCCTGCTTCTCAATTCGACACGGCTGACCTTGATACTGTTAGACCCAGGAAGAAGAGGTCCACTACCAGTCCTAGCATCTCCATTCCCAAGGCACCCACTAAAGGAAGGGGTGGAAAAAAGAGAAAACCTCCGAGGCTGAGGATCTGCAGGGTCTGCCTCTGATCCGTCACCAATTCCTCGAGTACTTCAATGATGTAAGGATCACTGTATCTGCCTGTATATCCTGCTGATTTGAGGATCACTTGGTCCTGACCTTATCTTTTATCCCCTTTGCAGAAATTCGCTGAGATTGAGGACTATGTGGGGAACGTCGAGGAGCAGGACAAGAAGATTGCTGACCTCCAACAGGTTGCAGTGCTTAAGGACCTCAAAATTGCTGATCTTCAGAAGGAACTCCAAGATGCCAATACTAAGACGGCTAAACTTCTGATTGACCTTGACTATGAAAAGCATGACCTCATAGAAGGTGCAAAGGTCTCTGCTGCCATCACAATGTATCAGACAAAACTGAAGATGGCCCAGGAAGCTCAAGACCCTAACTTTGACAGAAGCAGCTGGGATGTTGAGGGCTGGAAAGCAAGGTTGGCTGATCTTGAAGATGATGAGGAGGCTGAGGAAGTTTTGGCGATTGAGGCTGGAGGCAAGGGTGAAGGTGGTGAAGCAAGTGGAGCCGGAGGTGGTGATCCAGGGAAGGTTTAGGATGCATGATTGGGCGATGATGGAAACTTCTAGACATAGCCGGAGCCCAATTTTTTAGTTTGATGGTTGGTTTGTTGAACAATTTAATGGTTTGTACTGAACAATAGTTTTTAGGATTAAGGATCATGTATGATCCTTTGGACAATAGGCAGGATTGCAAATGGTGGAGGGATCCTCTGTTTGGGGGATGAAGCCATTGTGATCCTGCCGCCTTTATATTCCTGCACTACTTTTGAACTTATTATCATGGACACCCTTTACCTACCCCAGCGGACGGGCCACGTTTTGCTGGTAGATGCTCGGGGTAGGTGATTTTGACAACCTTTTAAGGGTTAGTCTTTTGTTAATAAATAAAACCTTAATCTTTTGTCGCTTATCTTGTGTTGTTATCCTTTTTGTTTCTTTAATTCTCCTTTGTTTTGATGCACACTTACTGAATAAACAATTTTGAATAAGTCAAATTGAAAATATTTAGGACATGATCCATGATCAAAAATCCTATAGTTAAAGAATCCCAAAAAGCAATATATTTTAAGGATCACAAGTCTAGTTGTCAAATTTTAAGGGTTATTCAAATAAACAATGAATATAATTAAAAATAGTTAAGGATCATACCTGAGGATCCAAGTTAGGATCCTAACCATAATAAGGATAACTATAAGATAAACCTTAGAGAGAAGTAAGGATCAAGGATCCCTAGTTGCTTATCTTCAAGGACCTGAAATAGAGCATAACTTGGGACTAAGCCAATATAAGATAAGAGTTAGCAACTGGGGACAAGCCCAAGGATAACTGGGGACAAGCCCAAGGATAACTGGGGACAAGCCCAAGGATAACTGGGGACAAGCCCAAGGATCGTATGTAAACTGGAGTATGGCCCTAACTGGCGACTATCCAAACTTAGTGACATGAAAATGTCAAAACCTTAGCTAACATGAAAACGTTAGAAACCTTAGGAACGGATGTATGGTACGTCTACCATTATACGTAGGATCCTAGGTATAGCCAGTACAATGGAATTATCAGCCCCTAAAGCGAGTACTGGTCCCACTGCCTTGAACTATACCAGGATCATCATGCGCTACAGGCGGAACTGAGGTCAAGCCCAAATAACTGGGGTTAAACCCAAAGGACGGATTGCTTCTGCAGATAACCAATACTTTGCTAAGGATTCCAAAGTAAGGATCACTGATACTTTAAGGATCCTTTAAGGATACCCCTAACATAAGGATCATCTGTGCCATGAGGATCCTGCTCACATGAAATATTTCTTCAAGTGGACAACATTCCAAGCTCTTGGTAGCAAATCACCTTCCATGGTTAGCAATCTATATGCCCCCTTTCCTGCTTCAGCTTCAATCAAATAAGGGCCTTCCCATTTTGGAGCCAATTTTCCGTCAGCAGGATTGGTGGTATTCTGAAATGCTTTCCTTAATACTGTATCTCCAACTTGAAACTTCCCGATCCTGACATTTTTGTTGTAAGCACCAGCCATTCTTTGTTGATAACTGGCCATCCTTATCCTAGCCATATCCCTGATTTCTTCAATAGTATCCAGGTCTTGAGCCAAGTTCTCATCATTTTCCTCAGGATCGCGGGTACTTGTTCTAGCAGTTGGAACCACCATTTCTGTTGGGATCACTGATTCTGCCCTAAATACCAAAGAGAATGGCGTTTGACCAGTAGCATTCTTAGGGGTTGTCCTATCAGCCCAAAGCACATAAGGTAGTTCTTCTGCCCATTTCCCTTTCTTGGATCCAAGCTTCTTCTTCAAATTGTTGATGATGATCTTGTTGGATGATTCTGCTTGACCATTAGCTTGTGGGTGGACTGGTGTTGATGTTATCATCTTAATCCCCCAGCTGTCACAAAAGTTAGTGGTTCTGCCCCCAATAAATTGGGAACCATTATCACATATAATTTCAGAAGGAATTCCAAATCTAGTTATGATATTTCTTTTAATGAAGGATATAACTTCCTTTTCTCTGACTTGGGCAAAAGCTTCAGCCTCTATCCACTTGGAGAAGTAATCAGTCATAGCAAGCATGAATACTTTTCCACCAGGTGCCTTAGGGAGCTTACCAACTATATCCATACCCCATCTCATAAATGGCCAAGAAGAGGATATTGGATGCAACAATTCAGCTGGTTGATGAAGGATATTGCTGTGTCTCTGACAAGGATCACATCTCTTAGCATACTCCACAGCATCTCTCTTCATAGTTGGCCAATAGTATCCTGTCCTCAGGATCCTTGAGAATAATGCTCTGCCCCCAGTGTGGTTTCCACAATCTCCTTCATGGAAGTCTTTTAAAACTTCTTGGATTTCAGGATCCTCAATGCATCTCAAGTATGGTCCTGCAAGAGATCGTCTATACAACATATTATTTAAAATTGTGAATTGAGATACCTTAATTTTGAAAGCCCTAGGGTTTTCTCCTGTAGGAATCTCTCCATGTTGTAAGTATCTCATGATTGGTGAGATCCATGATCCTGAATGGGATTGAGTATCCTCACTAGGGATAACTGCAGAATTATTTCCTATCTCCATAGCCACATGATCCTCGATAGCCGGGGTTAGGATATGGATAATAGGGATCTTGATATCCTCCGGGATCTTCAAAGATGATCCTAAGTTAGCCAATGCATCAGCTTCTGTATTTTCTTCCCTTGGTACCTGTGTCAAACTAAAGGAAACAAAAGAGAGTGCCAATTCTTTGACTATCTCTAAATATTTGGTTAACTTTTCACCTTTAACCGCATAGGATCCATTAAAGTGGTTTGTAATTAACAATGAGTCTACATGTACCTCAAGATACCTGATCCCCATATGCTTAGCAATTTGCAAACCAGCAATTAAGGCTTCATATTCAGCCTCATTGTTAGTGGTTTGGAACTCACAAGCTATAGAGTGGGGTATTATGTCCCCCTGTGGCGATTTTAGTAGTATTCCAAGCCCTGTGCCTTTGACATTTGAGGATCCATCAGTATAGAGTATCCAAGGATCCTTGGTCTCCTCTAGCTGCTGGACTTCTAACTCAGCTTCTTTTTGTAAATCACTACTGAAATCAGCCACAAAGTCAGCTAATGCTTGGGATTTGATGGCTGTCCTAGGCTCATATCTTATATCATATGCACTTAGCTTCACTGCCCACTTAGCCATCCTTCCTGACATCTCTGGTTTCCTGAGGACATTCTTAATTGGAAATTTAGTTTTAACAACAATAACATGAGTTTCAAAATAATGTCTCAACTTAGTAGATGCCATAATTAATGCAAGAATAAGCTTTTCAAAGTGTGAATACCTGGATTCGGCATCAAGTAAACTTTTACTTACATAATAGACAGGATGTTGTGTACCTTCATGATCCTTAACAAGGACCGCACTTACTGCTTTTGAGGATACTGCAAGATACAAGGATAGCACATCGCCTTTTTCCGGTTTCATCAAGGTCGGGGCTGAGGATAGGTAATCTTTGAGAGCTCTTAAGGCATTTTCATGCTTCTCGGTCCACTCAGATTTCTTGTTCTTCCTTAGGATATCATAGAATTCTTTGCACTTCTCTGAGGATTTGGATATAAATCTGTTCAAGGCTACTATCCTGCCTGTTAGCCTTTGAACATCCTTAGCATTGGCCGGAGATTTGATGTTCACTATTGCTTTGATTTGTTCCGGGCTAGCTTCAATGCCTCTCTTTGTCACCATATATCCTAAGAATTTACCTGCTTTAACACCAAAGTGACATTTTGAAGGATTAAGCTTCATATTATATTTATCAAGGATATCGAATGCTTCCTCCAAGTCTCTTAGGTGATCCTCAGCCTTTATTGATTTTACCACCATATCGTCTATGTAAACCTCCATAGTTTGTCCAATCTGATCCTTGAACATCATATTCACTAGCCTTTGATAAGTTGCACCTGCATTTCTTAGTCCGAACGGCATAGCAATATAGCAGTATATACCAGTTGGAGTCATGAAGGCTGTATCCTCTTGGTCGGATGGTTCCATTTGGATTTATTGAAATCCAGATGAAGCATCCATAAAAGTTAACAGTTCATGACCCGCAGTTGCATCCACCATGGAGTCAATGTGGGGTAATGGGAAAGGATCCTTGGGACATGCCTTATTTAAATCTGTGAAATCGACACATACCCTCCACTTTCCATTTTTCTTTTGAACAACAACCACATTGGTCAACCATCTTGGATACTTGACCTCTCTAATCATACCTGCCCGGAGCAATTTCTCTACCTCTTCCTGGATGATGGCATTTCTTTCTGGTGCAAATTTCCTTCTCCTTTGATGGATTGGTTTGAAGGACCTATCAATGCCAAGTTTGTGAGTGATTACATCTTTAGATATACCTGTCATATCTTCATGTTTCCATGAAAAGGTAGTCTTTCTCCTTTTGAGGAAGGATATAAGGTCTTCCTTCATATCGCCAAGGATCCCTGATCCGATATAGATTTTGGATTCAGGATCATCAGGATCCATAAGGATTTCTACCACATCCTGCTCTCTTGCCTCCAAGACATCCCTTGGAGGATACTTTGATTGCTATTGCTCCCTTGACTTCGAGGCTGGTTTCATCGATGAAGTATAGCAATTCTTAGCCTCCTGCTGATCACTATCAATCTTGACTATTCCCCAAGGACTAGGGAGCTTCACACATTGATGGTAAGTAGATGGGACTGCCTTCATATCGTGTATCCAGGGCCTGCTAAGGATAACATTACAACAAGATAAACAGTCAATAACACAAAATTTTTTATAAGAGTGTAGGCCTTCGATGTATATTGGGAGCTTAATGTCCCCCAGGGTATTCTTAGTTTTGCCACTAAATCCCACGAGCACGGAGGATCTTGGTATGATGTCCGATTCAGGAATACCCATCTTCTTTAGAACATCAAGCTGGATAATGTTCACTGAGCTTCCTCCGTCTATAAGGATCCTGTGGACAAAATGGTTAGAAATGAAAAGAGTAATAACTAAGCCATCGTGATGAGGATCCTGGATATCAACACGATCATCCTCGTCAAAGGTTATGACTTTTCCTTCGGAGACACTTGATGTTCGAACGGGTCTTTCTCCATTATCCATTTTAGTTTCCTTTGCATGCCTTTTAGCTGCTGAGAAGGATGTGCCACAAATGTCTGATCCTCCAGAAATAAAGTTTATTACTTGTGCATCTGCTGGAGGGGCTGGAGCCTTCTCAGGGATCCTTTCAGGATCCTGAGTCCTTGAGTTTTTTCTTCCCAACAATTCTTTTAGATGCCCCTTGCTCAACAAGTATCCAATTTCCTTTCTCAGTGCAATGCATTCTTCTGTGAGATGCCCAAAATCTTCATGGTATGCACACCACTTTGATTTATCCTTAGTTGCAGCTGGCCTGTCATTTTTTCTGGGCCATCTAGCTTTATCACCTAGATTCTGCATCGTAAGGATTAGTTCATTGTTATCAACAGAAAAACAATATTCAGAAATTGGAGGATAATCCTCATCACCCTCTTCCTGATCAACAGCACGCACATTCTGGTTATCAGATCTGTTGTAGGATCTGAACTTGTTGTTCCTGAATGAGGATCCTTGCTTATCTTGCTTTGAGGATCCTGCTAACCTCTCCTGGATCCTCTTGTCATCCTCTAGCCGAATGAACCTAAGTGCCCGGGTTCTTACCTCATCTAAGTTCCTGCATGGTGTCATAACAAGATCATCATAGAACAATGAATCCCTAAGCAATCCCATTTTAAAGGCCTCAAAAGCCGTGGCTATATCCAAGTTGGGAACGTCTAAGGATTCTTTACTGAATTTGGTAATGTAATCCCTTAATGATTCATTATGACCCTGGGTTATCCTATATAGATCACTAGTTAATCGTTCAAATTTTCTACTACAAGTAAACTGATTATTAAATAGGTTAACTAGATTAGCAAATGAGGTAATAGAGTAGGGGGGAAGACTTAGCAGCCATTTGAGAGCTGATCCAGTAAGAGTGGATCCGAATCCCTTGCACAAGCATGCTTCCTTTAACCTTTCTGGGATTGGATTGATCTCCATCCTCTCCCTGTATTGTGCTATGTGTTCTTCAGGATCCGTCGAACCATCATACAGCTTCATTGTTGGCACATGGAACCTCTTGGGTATCTCAGCATCACAGATTGGTGGTGCAAAACGAGATATCTTGTGGCTCCCATCCGCAATCTCTGGGATAGGTTTGACCACTCCTGGAACACTTGATATCATATCCTTTAACTTTTGCAATTCTCTGGCCATGGCATGATTGATACCTGGATCCTGCATAAGGCCATGGTTAGTAGTATAAGAATTATTAAAAGTGTTACCTCCCATTGGGTTCAAATTAGGAAGAATGGATGTTAATCCATATTGTTGGGGCTCTGGAATGATCGAAGGACCAGTAGAAGCATTGGTCTGCATTGGAATAAAATCTCCCTGATGGACATCTGAACTTCCTGTTTGCAAACTCCTCAAGGATCCTGGCATCTGGAAGGATCCCTGAAACTGGGACGATCCTGGAACAAAGGAGGATCCTTGAACCTGGGATGATCCTGGAAGAAAGGAGGATCCTTGAACCTGGGATGATCCTGGAACAAAGGAGGATCCTTGAACCTGGGATGATCCTGGAACAAGGGAGGATCCTTGAACCTGGGATGATCCTGGAACAAGGGAGGATCCTTGAACCTGGGATGATCCTGGAACAAAGGAGGATCCTTGAACCTGGGATGATCCTGGAACAAGGGAGGATCCTTGAACCTGGGATGATCCTGGAACAAAGGAGGATCCTTGAATCTGCTGCGCTCCTGAGTATCCTCCTGAAGTCATGAAGGATCCCATATGCTGAGGATAGGATCCTGCCGGCTGGAAATATGAACCTGATGCCTGGGTCACTGTTGTTGTTCCGTAGTGCACTCCTTTTGGTCCACCCACATATTGAACATCTGGAACCACTGATGGCTGAGAAGTAATCACCGGAGTATCAAAATTCAAAGATTTTGGCACCAGTGGGGAATGATCCTCTGCCGTTTTCTTTTGTTTCTTGAGATCTCCGATTTCTTTGAGAATCCTTTCATTGGTCTTGTCCTGTTGCTGTATATGATCCTTCATCTGCAAAATCAAAGTAAACATGTCACTAGTAGTGGGAGTGTAAGAAGCAGAAGAAGTTGGAGGTTTGGAGAAAATGGGAGTTGGTTTCTTCTCGGCATTTTTCTGAGGTCCAGAAGGTGGTGGAGGCAAAGGTGGAATGCCCTAAGATGAATTGGCCGCAGACATTGCAGTAGAGGTATTCTTCAATGATGAAGCCATGTATTTGTATGCAATGAACCGGGATGATCACCAACAGAAAAACTTCTTAGGAATGAAGCACCAATTGCCCCACGGTGGGCGTCAAACTGTTTTGGTCAAAAAATCTAATGAGGATAATGCAACCAAACTCTTAGTTACGGGGTATGATGCTTGAAATGTAGAACAATGACAAGGATCACTTCAATGTAAATTACACAAACGACACAAGGATTTATATGGGGAAAAAGCCCTTGATCAAGAGTTGATCTCCGGCACAAAAAACCCCGGGTGATGGAAACTACCGATCACCAAGCTCAAATAAATCAACAAATGTTTATAACTTCGGATAGTAACGAGCTAGGTACAAGGATCACTATCGTGAAATGTGTAAAAGTGAGTGAAAACTAATAAGTGTTCGTCGAGAGCTTCAAGAGTGCGATTGTATGAGAGTGTGTGTAGCTGAAAATGGCTAAGTGTTCTAATTCTAGCTCGTTACCCCTTTTAAAATAGAAGTTAACTAAAATAACAAACTATCCGACTTTTGTGCCAAGCTCCCACGTTCTCCACAACGTCCATTTCCAGTCAAACGTGTGCGAAATACCGTGGAATATTCCATAGTAACGTTGCCAAGACCAAGTCAAGCTTGTTATTCCTGCGAAGTAATACAGAACACAAACAAACAATCGTTAGTATGAGGATCCTTAAGGTGATCCATGATCCTGATCCTGAAGCTCTTCTGAGGATCACTATCTGTCACAGAAGTAAGGATCATTAATTAGGATAACAAGTAAGGATCACTAATTGTTAGAAAATCTTCCCCTAACACTGAGGAGCATATTGCCCAGTATAGGGAGAGGATGGAAATTAACCCTATCCCACCGGATCTTAAAGAAGCATGCTTGTGCAAGGGATTCGGCTCCACTTTAACAGGATCAACCTTGAAATGGCTTCTAAATGTTCCACCTCATTCAATTACATCATTTGCTCATTTAGTTAATTTGTTTAACAGTCAGTTTTCTTGCAGTAGAAGCTTTGAAAAACTAACAAGTGACCTCTACAGGATAACACAGGGACCTCAAGAATCCCTAAGGGATTATGTGAACAAATTCAGCAGGGAATCCTTGGATATCCCGCACCTTGATGTTGCTACAGCAGTCCAAGCATTCAAGATGGGACTACAAAGGGATTCCCAGTTTTATCAGGATCTTGTGATGAATCCTTGCAGGAACTTGGACGAAGCTCGAAACAGGGCTTTGCGATATATCAGGCTGGAAGATGATAAGAAAATGCAAGAGAGGATGAATGCATCCTCAACATATGAGTCAACAAACAGGAAAATAGAATCTTCACATAAACCATACCGCTCTAGGCTGTATGATAAAAATGAAAACAAAAGAGTGAACGTTGTCCAAGACGAGGATCCTGAGGAGTATCCTGAGTTGTCAGAATATTGTTTTTCTGTTAATATACCTAAACTAATGTATGCTATGCAGGGTTTGGGAGACAAAGCCAGGTGACCTCAAAAGAACCAACAGAAAGCTGATTGGAAGGATAAATCCAAGTGGTGTGCCTTCCATGAGGATTTTGGACATGTTACGGAAGATTGCATAGCCCTAAGGAAGGAAATAAGCTATCTGCTAAACAAAGGATATCTGAAAGATCTTCTAGGAAGAAAGAAGAATAAGGGTCAGGATACTGAGAAGGATCCTGAACGAGCAGCATCACCTCCTGCAGATGCCAAGATAATCAACTTTATTTCAGGAGGATCCGACATTTGTGGAACTTCATACTCTGCTGCAAAAAGACATGCGAAAGAGGCTAAGGCAGAAATGGGAGATAAGACAACCAGGATGTCAACCCTCACGACTGATAAAATGATCACGTTTGATAGGGATGACAAGGATACTGTCCAGGATCCTCATCATGATGCTTTGGTAATAACTTTATATGTTGCTAATCACTTTGTACGCAGGATACTGGTGGACAATGGCAGCTCCGTCAACATAATTCAGCTGGAAACATTGAAGAGGATGAATGTATCCCCGATGGATATTACTTCGAAGTCCACTATGCTTGTTGGTTTCAGTGGAGAAGCCAGGAATACCGGAGGGGAGATAACGTTGCCCGTGTATGTTGAAGGGGTCAACTCAATACAACGCTTCTGTGTCATGGACTCCTTATCCTACTACAATATCATATTGGTTAGGCCATGGATCCATGATATGAAAGCTGTGCCATCAACCTATCATCAGTGTATCAAGATCCCTACTCCTTGGGGGGTTGTCAAGGTGGAAAGTGATCAACAGGAGGCAAAGGAATGTTACTCATCCTCGATGAAATCCTCAACCAAGCCTAATGCAGCATAGCAATTAAAGATGCGGGCCCAGGATATCATGGAGGCTTCAGAGCAGGATGTAAAGAAAATTATCCTGGATCAGGATAATCCAGATATCTCGGTGCTCGTAGGAGCTAATATCCCTCAGGATATTGAAAATCTGTTAACTAACATTTTGAAATGCAGGATGTCAACATTCACATGGAAGCATGAGGATATGACAGGTATTTCTAAGGATATTATAACTCACAAGCTTGGAATTGACAGGTCTTTCAAGCCTATCCAGCAAAAGAGAAGGAAGTTTTCTCCAGAACGAAACGTAATTATTCAAGAAGAGGTTGAAAGACTATTGAAGCCCAAGATGATCAGGGAAGTCAAATTTCCCAAGTGGCTAGCAAATGTGGTCATGGTTCAAAAGAAGAATGGGAAATGGAGAGTTTGTGTAGATTACGCAGACTTGAACAAAGCATGTCCTAAAGACCCATTCCATCTGCCTCATATAGACTCGATGGTGGATGCCACTGCTGGTCATGAGATGTTAACCTTCATGGATGCATCCTCAGGATTCCAGCAGATCCAAATGGAACCTTCAGACCAGGAGGATACTACTTTCATGACACCAACAGGTATTTACTGCTATGCCTTTTGGTTTGAAAAATGCAGGTGCAACATACCAGAGATTGGTGAACATGATGTTCAAAGATAAGCTGGGGGACACAATGGAGGTATACATCGATGATATGGTGGTGAAATCTAAAAAGGCTGAGGATCACCTCCAGGATATTAAGGGAGCATTTGATATCCTGGATCAGTATAACATGAAGCTGAATCCTGCTAAGTGCCATTTCGGAGTGGGGGCAGGAAAGTTTCTAGGATATATGGTGACCACGAGAGGAATGGAGGCAAGCCCGGAACAAATCAAAGCCATCTTGGATATCAAATCACCTTTAAATATGAAGGATGTTCAACGATTGACAGGCCGAGTAGCAGCATTGAACATATTTATTTCGAGATCCTCGGAAAAATGCAAGGAATTCTATGATATCCTCAAGAAGAATAAGAAGTTTGAATGGGAAGCAAAGCATGAAGCAGCCTTGCAGGATTTGAAGCGATATCTCTCAACTGCACCTCTATTGATGAAGCCTGAAAATGGTGAACCACTATCCCTATACCTCGCTGTATCAGGGAATGCTGTAAGTGCCGTTCTTATAAAGGACCATGAAGGTCAGCAATATCCTGTCTATTATGTTAGTAAAAGTTTACTAGATGCTGAAACTAGATATTCTCATCTAGAGAAATTGATATTAGCCCTAGTTATGGCATCAACAAAACTTAGACATTATTTTGAGATGCATAGGATTCATGTTAAAACCAATTATCCTGTTAAAAACGTGCTTAGGAAACCCGAGATGTCAGGCAGATTGGCTAAGTGGTCAGTAAAATTGAGTGCTTATGATTTAGTATATGAGCCTAGAAATGCCATAAAGTCTCAGGCTTTAGCTGACTTTGTGGCTGATTTCAGTAGTGACATTCAAACGAAGTGGATTTAGAAGTACAGCAGCTAGGAGAAAACTTAGAATGTTGTACATTGTATACTGATGGTGCATCTAACGTAAGAGGTGTAGGTTTAGGTATACTACTAAAATCGCCACAGGGGGACATATTACCCCAGGCTATTAGGTGTGAATTTATTGCTACTAATAATGAAGCTGAGTATGAAGCTCTGATAGCAGGATTAGAATTGGCTAAAAACATGAATATTAGATGTTTACAAGTATATGTTGATTCCTTGTTGATTACTAACCATTTCAATGGGTCTTATGCAGTAAAAGGTGAAAAGTTAGCTGAATATCTTGAAATTGTTAAGAAATTAGCAGGATATTTCGAAATTTTTACACTTGAACAGGTGCCAAGAGAAAAGAATGCTGAAGCTGACGCTCTAGCAAACTTAGGATCTACTGTCAGGATACCGGAGGGAACTCAGATACCAATAGTGCACATCTTGTATCCTGCAATAGAACATTTCAAATCTCAGGATAAAGAAGTAGCATGTATCCAGGATCCTGGTGATGGATATCCTGAGAAGGATCCTGAATCCTGGATGACTCCAATTGTGAAGTATCTTCAAGAAGGAGATATCCCAAAAGATGCAAATCCTAAGGCTTTTAGGATGAAGGTATCTCGTTTTACTATTATAAATAATATTTTGTACAAGAAATCCCTTGCAGGTCCGTACCTAAGGTGCTTGGAAGGTCCTGAAACCAAGGAGGTACTTCAGGATATACACGAAGGAGACTGTGGCAACCATACTGGGGGCAGATCTCTGTTCTCGAAGGTGCTGAGAATAGGATATTACTGGCCGACCATGAGAAAGGATGCCGCGGAGTATGCTTAGAAATGCGATGCATGTCAAAGACACGGCAACATCCTGCACCTGTGGAACCATTATATCCTATCGTATCCCCTTGGCCGTTTATGATATGGGGGATGGACATAGTGGGAAAGCTTCCAAAGGCTCCAGGAGGAAAGGTTTTTATGCTGGCAATGACAGATTGTTTCTCCAAGTGGGTTGAAGCCGAAGCATTTGTTCAAGTCAGAGACCAAGAAGTAGTATCCTTCATAAAGAGGAATATCCTGACCAGGTTTGGAGTACCAGCCGAAATAATCTATGACAATGGTTCTCAGTTTATAAGCAAGAGAACTACTGACTTTTGCAAGAGTTGGGGAATCAAGATGATCACATCCACCCCGGTACATCCTCAAGCAAATGGACAAGCTGAATCCTCAAACAAGATAATTGTTAACAACTTGAAGAAGAGATTAGGAGCCAAGAAAGGAAGATGGGCAGAAGAACTACCCTTTGTTTTGTGGGCTGATAGAACGACGGTAAAAAATGCAACTGGTCAAACCCCATTTTCCTTAGTGTTTGGAGCAGAAGCGGTGATCTCGACAAAAATGGTGATACCCACAGCAAGATCCAACCTCAGGAATCCTGAAGTCCAATGCCAGGAGCTGGATACTATTGATGAGACAAGAAATGCAGCACGGCTAAGAATGGCAGCATATCAACAAAGGATATCCAGAGCATACAACAAGAATATAAGGACTAGAAGGTTCAAAGTTGGAGATTGGGTGTTAAGAAAGGCTTTTCAAAATACTACTAATCCTGCCGATGGAAAGCTGGCCCCAAAGTGGGAAGGGCCATATGAGGTTGAATCAGAATCAGGAAAAGGTGCATACGGACTCAAGAATATGGAGGGGGATATTCTACCGAGATCTTGGAATGCTATACACCTTAAGCTTTATTTCAAGTGAGTTTAGAATTTAATTTCTAACTCAGGATGGTATGAATTCTATCTCTTTTAAATATGTTTGATTTGATTTATTGAAACCCAATACTGACTTAAGCATCGGAGGGGTGTTAGCCAAGCTAACACCCACCTTAGTTTGAAGATGTTTTGCAGTATATGCTTCGGGATATAGCACCAGGATACACACTCAGGATACTTCGGAAGATTAGAGGATTGGCCCCCTCTCTCACGTACAAGGGATCCTGATCCCTTCACAGGTTTAAAGGTATTCACCTTTCTCACGAATTGGGTTTAAACACCCCGCCTGGAGCGCAAGTTATCCAGGGATAGTTCAAGGTGGCGGGACCAGTTCATGTAAAAGTGGCTGACAATTTCGTTACTGTTGACTATACCCTGGATCCTAAAGGTATATGAGGATTGATCACCCTCTCTCGCGAAAGGGTATTTTCATACTCTCTAAGGTTTAAAGGTTTTCACCTTTCTAAGTCTTGGAGTTTATACACTCCCGCCTGTAGCGCACGAAAATTCGGGATTTTCCCCAGAATACTTATGGGTTTATCCCCAGTACATTAAGGATTTATCTCCAGTATATTTTAGGGTTTATCCCCTGTAATATAAGAATTATTCAAACGGTTGCAGCTGATGTCCAGAAAATTTCTAAGTATTCGAAGACATTATGCACAGGGGACATTCCTACTGAGGCAATTGTGTAAAGCTCAAAGGATCAAGCTCGGACCTAGTACACTAAGTGTCTCAGACTGGGGACATCTTCGTTGGAAAAGTTGCAAAAGGGTTGAAGTTTGAGAATAGGGTTATACTCTATTCCTTGTATGATCTTTCCTTTGTAAACGTTATTTAAATCATTTGAGTTTTTGAAACTATGTTTGACAAAAGCTTAAGCATCCTGATTAGAATATATTCTCGGGATATATTCTCAAAATGTATTTTCAAAATATGTTTCAGGATATTTGATTGGAATATTTGGGACATGATACTTGGATTAAAAACTGAAACTGTGTTCTAGTCAAACAAGTGTTCTCAAAACCAACTTTGTAAAATAAAGATGAGTTGTCCTCTTTCTCTGAAAACTTTATCCGAATTGCTTGAGTTATAAAAACCCTATTTGACGGAAGTCTTAATAGGATATTTGCGAGTATATTGATCAAGATATTTTCATAAAAACTAATAATTGCACTAAGTTTGGAACATTGGAATTCAGACTAAGCAATGCATAACAAATAACAACATGTATGGTTAAAAGGTTAGTTTATTATTAATTGTATTCTTGGTTTCATCTCAAAAAGAGACCCATCCACCAAGAACACAATTAAGTTTTTAAAGCATATTTACATAAACAGTTGAAGGCTTCGTCCTGAAAACACGAGATCCCTCCATCTCCAACTGTTAAATTGTTCTAAAGCTTGCAAGAAATTAAAATTGTTCTAAGTACAGGACGACCAGATGATTCAGACCCTACAAAGCAAAATACAGGTATCGTTAAAGACAAACTAACCAGGATACAGGTTCAGTATATGTGTACGGGATACAGGATTTGGATATTTACCTTATTAAGGAAGGAGGTCATGGGCTCGATGGATTCCATGAAGCCAAGGTCATCATAAGAGAAACCTTCGGCAGCAACAGTGGAGGGCTTAGAGCAGGTGGCAACAGATGATTCTTTTTACCAGGACAGGCTTGGAGTAACTGTCAAGCTCCTCAAGATCGAAGACAACAGGGACCTTAGCAGAGTCTACAGAAAAGGGAGTAGTTTCAATCTTATCATATTATGTGCTGATTAACCAAACATATGCAGGAATGTTCAAAATAGATATCCTTACCAGACGTGCCAGAAGACTACCTAGTTATGAGAAAGTATAACCTTGGAAGTTGCGCGAAGTCACATCAACATCTACATCCCATTACGTGCATCGAGCAACACAACGAAAAATATACCCGTTTGGATTTCAGGATCCTAACAGATATATTTTTGGGGACAATTGTTATGGGTGGAATTTCGAGCTTATATCCTGAAGGCATATCCTGATATTATATGCTTGATGCTGCGGCCAGGATACTGAACCAGGATATTGGTAACATCCTCTGGGGTATCCTGGTTGCAGCTAACGATTTTCTTTGGTTGCAAGGTACCAACGTTAAAGGACTTGATCTACCTGAAGATTCGCTCAAGGTGGTTGAAAAATGGACGTTGATGGTGGAAGAATGGGTCTTGTAACGGTCAGAATAGAAGAAAGGCATATTCCGTGAGAATATCGGATGTTGGTCAATGCTATTGACGTTGTAACGGTCATATGAGCTGAAGACCCGGTTTTATGGTTAATATGCACGTGGAAAACAAGTTAAAAGAGTCCCCCAACGTTCAGAATGGAATATTCCAAAGTATCCCGGAATAATAGGATAGTTTGTTAGTTTTTGTTACTATAAATAGGGGCGATCGGGTCATAGGTAGACATAACTTTTCCACTCACTTTCATTCGCACACTTTACTCTCTAGCTACTAGCAATCACTACACACAAACACTTGTACTCAAATTACATTGTAACACCTAGTCGATCCGCATCATATCCTGCACTGTATCCTGATATTTGAAGTAATAGAAGAACAAGGCAGCTGCGATTGTCAGCTCCCGAGGTTTTGTGCCGGCGATCTAGATTGATCAAGGGCTTTCCTCGTACATCACGTGTCAACCTTTACTTTTCTGCTCATTGTTTGATCACAGATACATCTCTATATCTTGAGCCGTATCCTGAAACTGTTTTTATAACTAACTTGGTTAACATATTTTTCACACATAATTTTAGCACACTACCTCACTTAACTAATTTGATCACTAAATTGCTTCGGTAATTTTTGACCAAAACAATACAGACTTCCCATTTATGATTCTCGGATACGTTAAGTATAACCATGTTATCCAGTAAAGGATAATCATAATGTTCTGAAAGAAAAGTATCTGGTAGAACCTGTAAAAAAATCAATTATTACAAATTTATGCGTATTATGTTTTTTAATAAATCGAAATAAAAAAAATTAAAATCTATAATAAAATTACGTACCATTGGACTTTGTAAAGGATTTTGAATAATTTTACAAAACGGTTTTCCAAACTCTTTATTTGGATCATGACAGAAGAGCTTGAACTTGAAAGTACGATCACCAAGATAGTTGAAAATAATGAAGAAAGATCCATGGCCAAAGTAGTTTAAAACCTCATACCATCCATCCGTAAAGTAGAATACATCTTCTATTAATTTGATAACAACACACCATGAATGCGTTTCATCAAATTTAAGACTAACAGTTGAGGATTCTAACTTATTCATCCATATAAATCTACTCATACATATAGGTATAGCCTGAAAACCAAAAAAAGAAACGGAAAATTTATTTCGAATAAAAGATAAAACAATACGAATCATTAGTTTAAAAAAAATAATAATGAAAGTTATGTACCTGTTGAAGGGATAGCGGATCAAGTATAGTTATGATAAAATACGGACCATGACGATACATGTTAACCCAAACACGAAAGTTCAGAAAGAAGACTAACAATGAATAGTACTGGCAACACATAGAATGAAAGAAAAAAATTATGAGTATGTATTTATAAGAGAAAATTGCTAAATTATAATTAAAAATACAATAGAATCAAAAGTTGTTATAACTATTTATGTAAATTATTATTCAACTGAATATTGGGAAAAAATATACAAATTAATGTAAATGTGTAATAAAAATTTAACCGATTTATAAAATCTTGCTAGTAATAAAAATTTAACCGATTTATAAAATCTTGGTAGTAAAAAGCCAATATCTATTTATGTATAATATTCAAATAAATAATGGCCAGAAAAAAAACGTTAATGTAATATCATGAAAGAAACAGATATATACAAAATAAAAATATCAATACTTAAATATTAAAATTAAAATACCTAATACAATCATCACATATCAACTCAAATCTCCTTCAACACTCATATCATCTTCAATCAAAAATCACAAAGCTCAAGAAACTTAGAAACGACGGTTGAAGAAGAAATTGGTAAAGTTACTTTACCGACTTATTTTCCGATCATTTTACCGGCAATTTTCGCTTTGATTTACACACTTATTATCCAATCACTTGAACGCCAATTTTCGCTTTGAGTTACTTTACCGACTTGTTTCCGGCGATTATTGAAAAATTACACGTGAAATCAGGTTTTAGTTTTTTTATGAAATTAAATGTTGTGTATCTTATGTGTATCTAAAAGAGATTAGATTCTATTGCATGTGTTTCAAACTATAGAATTTCGGTTAATTAGATGATTTGGTTGATATATTTTGTGGATCTTGTTGTGAAAATTAAAATTTCTTGATTAACATTGTTATTTGGATGATTGAATAGGTTATAACATAAAATTTAAGATTGAAATATTTTTTCTTGACTCAAAAGGTGTTTGTTTCCGGCTATTTAAAATTTAGACGTGAAATCTGGTTTTAGGTTTTTATAAAATTGAATGTTGTGTATGTTATGTGTATCTAAGAGGGATTAGATTGTATTGTATGTCTTTCAAAGTATAGAATTTAGGTTAATAAAGTTATTTGGTTGATATATTTTGTGGATCTTCTTGTGAAAAAAGTTATATTTTTTTTGTTAACATTGTTATTTGGATGATTGAATAGTTTATCAGGATCACATAAAATTTAATATTGAGAATATTTTTTTTTTACTTATATTGAAATAGGATTACATTGATGTCATATACTTTTATTTTTCATTATATATGAAAATATATGTATACACTAAGATTCAACACTAAAAAAGAGGTATCTTGTTATAAATTGATCCGATAACAGTTCCTTTGTTATTTTTTATATGTATATTGTATATTGTATTATTGAAAATCTACATAGACAGATTTTATGTAGATTATGAATTAGGATTAGGAATAATGAAAATATTGGTTACATTATATCAGTATACATTTTAGAAATATAAGAATAATAAAGGCATATTTATAAAAACGTGTCTATCTAGTATTGCTTAAGATGTAATTTTGTTATTCATATAAACTTATATGTATGAATTCAAGTTGAATACTAAATGTTTATAACAGTTGTTGCTATATTACAGGTATATTAAAATGAGTTCATCATGCGTAGTTGTGTTAGATGAGGATTCCTCGTTAAAACTGGTATGCTACAAATGTTAGAAAAAAGTATATATAAATTGTGTTACATACGATCTAAGACATAAATTTAAACACAGGTGCTGCCAACTGACTTTGTTAAGACTGTATATGGTGATTATTGGCAAAGAACAAAATTAATGATACATCATGAAAGTCAAAGAAGTTGGCCAGTTTCTTTGAGAAGTGTAAGCGGGGAATCTGTTATCACTGACGGATGGCGTAATGTGGTAAGGGATCTTCAGTTGACAAAGCAGACGTTATTGCGCTTAAGGATAATCGAAGAGAAAAATATGCAAATGGATTGTTTCATCGAGAACATGTGTGGTGAATCTTTTTTAACAGTAAACCGTTACGACATTTTAAAGATAATAGTAAGTATACTAATATGTATGAATCACTTTTTTTATAGTTGTAAAATGAATGGTATACATATATATTTAACAATAAAATGCTACATAACTTTTCAGGTGATTCCAGAAGCGTATGTCACAAAATATTACTCTTACACGCTAGTCAACGATTGTTATAACATATATGCAGCAGGTCAGATTTGGAAAGTTGAGACGGACAAAATAAATGATATTTATGTTTTTACAAAAGGTTGTCCGAAGTTATTTCATGATCTTGGTATAGAAGATGATGATATACTGTTGTTGATGAAGACGGACAACAACACATTTGAGTAAAAAAATTATCGTCGAGGAGTTGAGGTTGTTTTGACCAACAAAGGTTCAGTTTGTAAGTATTTTCAACTAAACTATAACGGTTTACTAATAAATACGACTTATTTACGTATGTTATTATATAACAGACATTCTGTGATGATGATGACTCGATAGATCAGTTGATTTCTGAGGTACTAACTTTACATTTTTGTAGAATAAAATACATTACAATCAGATTTTGTAATATTATTAACTATCATACATAGATTCATGAAGGTAGTAACAAAGAGGAGGTGAATAAAAACATTGCTGGAAAAGAAAAGTCGAAGGAAGAAACAAAGATTTCGATGAGAGAAGAGACAAACCAACCAACAAAAGATGATGTAATTATTCCAAACATAATAATAGATGATTTGTTTCATTAATATATGTAGACATATTTAGTTAATAATCGTTGCTTATTGTTATCTAAAGTTAGTGTTTCTCTTAACAGCTTAAGAAGAAAGGAAAACAGGTTGAGGCATATTGTCATGCGGAGGACAGTAAGGAGCTGATATGCGGGACAAAAGTTGAAATGCCAAACGTCTCAACAGTTGGACAGAGAACTCGGAACCGGTTGGTAAGTATATGATAAGATAACAACATTGATTGATCAATATTTTTTATAAATTAAGATATTAGTATAAATATAATGTATGTCTTAAAAAATAAGGTAAACGAAAAAAGAAAGAGAAATGATAATGCTTTGAAGATATTGGATGTTGAACGAAAAGTTGTTGCAAGGAAAAATACTGTTGAGGGAAGTGGTAAATATGAATTCACAACAAAAGGAGAAAACCGCATGGTATGTCTTTTTTAACATAGTCAATAATAAACAGAAATACTATAACATGCATAAGCCTAATTTACTTGTTAATTATGGCATTCATGTAGAGAATGCCTGCTAATGTTGTAAGATTTGCCGGATTCAGAAATAAAGTGCATGAGTTAAAAGTGACAAACATGAATGGAAAAACCATCGATATGAATCTTAGGCGACAGAAGAATGGAGATGGTGTAAGGTATGCAGTCGAAGGTTTGCCGATGTTCATGAAGGAGAATGACCTTCGTTTGGGTGACACAATGCATTTCACATTTGTAAGTTCAGGAAATCTCCTGATCTTATCACACGTGGATGGGGTTAATGCAGGTTAACAACTACTCTAATGATGAAGGTGTTTGTGTAGAACAAATCATGACTCTTTTATGCTACTTATTTTATGTTAATTTTGTTTTGGACACGTAAGCAGTGGTTATGATGTTTTATTTTGTTACTTGGTAGTTTAAGTTTAAAGACAATTAGTGTTATATCATCAACCCAGAAACCATATTTTTGTATGTAAGTAACGTTGGTATCGTCTATAAACGGTTGTTGATTATCAATGTTTAAGTAGATATATTTACATAATAAGTTGTTGATGTTTATATGTGATTCGGATTGTTTATATAAGTTGAAAGTAAGATGTACTAAAGATGTAATGTAACAAAACAAAATGAAGTAAAAAATTAAAGATGACTATCGAAACAAAATTCAACGAAAACAAATACAGTTATGCATTATATTTTAAAAATACTCAAACTCTAAATCAAACTATCTCTTCGTTTTCTAGTAGCTTAACATGTTTGATAGTTACGATCTTTATGTAGTTTCGACTTCTATTATGTAACCGTGTTTATAAATATCTACTTGGTCTAGTTTTTGTTTATATGTTATATTTAATACATAGAAATATCATCTTATGTTGATATAACAATGAGGTTAAGTATATTTAAATAATAAAATTATATATTATTAACATGAAAATTAGGAAAAAGAACAATGATAACATATATATATATATGAAAAAAAATATTATAAAAAAGAATTAGTAAAACATTGATGTTAGGATAAATCAACCTCATAACAAAAGTTTAAACTACAATTTCCCAAATATTTCTTTGTAAACAACGTTTGCAGTTTTATTTGTTGGCCTCCCATCTTTGTCGAATATTAAAACCTTAACGCCATCTTTAGTCTTTACTCTCGACAAAGCAACATAAAGCTGACCATGTGAGAACACGGGATCTCTCAGGTATAGACCAACTCTCGATAGAGATTGTCCTTGACTTTTGTTAATAGTCATCACAAAACATACGGTTATTGGAAACTGTCTTCGTTGAAACTTGAAGGGTGTTTTCTTGTCAGATGGTATCATGCTAATTCTTGGGATGTAAGTTCTTGAACCAACATTACTTCCCGATAATATCTCAGCCTCGATAACACGTTTACCAAGACGTGTGATTTGAAGACGCGTACCATTACACATACCGTTTTGCTGATCAATATTCCTCAAACGCATAACCGGAACGCCCAATTTTAATACCAATCTATGATTTGGTAATCCTGATACTTTCACACTGTTTAACACATCTGGATTATATAAATCTTGATGTAACGGATCATTAATTTCCTCAGTCGGACATAAACTATCAGAGCTAAGATACTCTACTTCTTCACCGGGAAACAACGCAAGCAAACGATCATTTATCTCATGAACAACTTCATTCTTAGGAGCGAGTATAGCTCTTTCAGAAAAGTAGTCACGATCTTTAAAACGATGAAGCACTGAAGGATATACAAAGTCAATCAAACCTTGAATTGGATCATTTTCATCAGTTATTAAAAGATGATCAGGTATTTCAATATTTGCATCACCATCGTTAGAATCACCAACATTGCCTTCGCCGATCTCAAGAAGCCATTTACCAAATTCGTTTATCTCCTCGATGTTTGAGCTACTGGATCCAACCGACAAACGCATGTTGGTTGTCAATTTTAACACCTTGCAACTGGACCAGATGTGGGATGAACATAAAGAGGCGTTTACGATTTCTTGCCTGCTTCCATTTTGTACAACAGGTAGGATTTGTCTAAAGTCACCACCAAAGACAATAGCTTTTCCACCAAATGGAAGTTCTGAATTTCATGAATCAAACACACTTAAAACATCCTTCATTGTACGATCAAGAGCCTCAAAAGCATGTTTGTGTACCATCGGTGCCTCATCCCAAATAATCAACTTAGCTTCGTATAGAAGATTCACGACTTCAGTATCAGGCTTGATATGGCATACCGAATCTTCATTGAGATTAATTGGAATATGAAATCATGAGTGAGCAGTACGACCTCATGATAACAACAAAGATGCAATACCACTTGAAGCAACATTAATAACAATCTGTCCATTGCATCTAATGGAAGCACCTAAAGTTTTCCACAGAAAGGTCTTGCCCGTACCACCATAACCGTACACAAAAAACACACCACCCTTTCCACTTCGAACAACATCCATAATTTCATTATACACTGCTCTTTGATCATCGTTTAGAGACCTGTGAAGATTATTGAACTCAGCCCTAAGTTCATCCGTGTCAAAAGAAAGCTCCTCATTTATCAGACGGTTGCTCTCGAACATTAGATAGTCATCATCAGGATAAGGCATTGGTGGGAACCTGTGCAAGCTGGATCCATTACGAAGAAGAAAATTTTGGATTTTGGACAACGTTATATTCTTTAAACGTTCGTCAGAAACAACGAATCCTACAATGAAAACGAAAATTATTTAATATAACGAAACAATTTGTTAATATAACATCACAAAATATAACAAAAGGCTGAAAAACATACCGCTCATGCCAGTATCTTTCCGCATATTGTATAAAATGTCCTCGGACAATAGCTCCCACGTTTTCTCCCAAACAACTTCAGGTCTTGAAAGCGTATTAGACAAAAGTAGTGTTCCAAACAAAGAACGAAGATAATGAACGTTTCCAGTGAAACTGGATTCTTTAATACACTCGATATATTCATTATCATCATCTAACAGGCCACGTGCATAACACGCATCCCTAAAAGTAGGATAAACAACACCATCATATGTTCTGATTTCTTCAAATGATCGTGGTCCTTTAACCTTAGTAAGAAGAATTCTTAGGTAATAAGCCTCACCAAGAGAAGGAGACGCAGAATAAATTCTCCCAATAACAACATAATTTTGGCGTTGCTGCCAGCAACGATCTTTTAACTTCCACACATATTTTGAAGGAAACTCAACATAAGTAAGTTCTCTTGCTTCAGGCTTAGAATTGTTCATCTTCATCCATTCTAAGAAAATTGAGGAATTTACTTGAGGTTTGTTTAGGACATCCTCAATATCGTCGTCACAACTAAATACAACATTTTGTTGTCCTGGAAGATGAAAGGGTAATCTCATAATAGAAGGATACCTATAATGAACATCATTGGCAAATATTCTCCAGCTGGCTTCACATGCGGAAACATATCTAGCTTCGTAATATTCTTTAATTTCATCTTTTGGGATCTCCTCATCGGGGCCTCTGTCTGAATAAAAAACAGCAACAGTGGCTCTATCAGGTCCTTTATTAATGTATTTAAACAAATACTTAATTGAGCCAGCCTGATTGCACCACTCCACGTTGATGTGCGCCTGATATCTTTTAAGAAGCTTTTTTTGTATGGAACTACACTCCTATTGTCCAAAGTAACACCCTTCTTCACAACCGTGTGACCAGAATCTCTTCTCCTATAAACGGGAAATCCATCAGAGTCAATGGAAGTGGATTCCAAAAACCTCTTAGGAAAATTCTTAGAACAACGGTTCCCAACCATGCATGGACATTTCATGTTGGCATGTCCGCAAGGACCATGAATCATAAAGTCACTCACAAGAGAATACAATTCAGGATCCTCATTTTTATCAGGAATTTCAGCTGAGATAAAGGGATCGATGTGTTCAACTGTAGGAAGCTTATGATCAGCTTTCATAAATAAGCAAATATGTGCATGTGGCAAACCACGCTTCTGAAACTCAACAGTGTAAACAACTACAGCAAAAAAAAAATATACTAACAATGAGTAAAAGATAGTAAATAAAATGTATGGGAAGACCAAAAAATTGTATAAATTGAAAGTCGGTGTAGCATTGACATACCTGCATTAATATCGCCAAATTGTTTTTTGCTTCATATCTTTTATCAATTCATCAAGTTTCATCTTAAACAATCGACAAAGTATGTCAGGTCTGTCTTCTGGCTTAATTGAAGAGTCACCAATAAATCTTACAATATCAGGCCATTTCGGATTACATGTGATTGTGATAAAGAAATCAGGATACCCATACGTCCTACATAACGCCATAGCATCCAAGTAATTTTGCATCATGTAGCGAGAACCACCAGTAAACGATGACGGTAATATAACAGGTTATCCTGTATGACTCAAATCACTCTGACCAACCTCTTGAACATTTTTAAGACTGTTAAGCGAATCAGATCTCAGTTTGATTTGCTGAAAACGTATGTAGTTTAGCCTCTAACTTTCAATCATTGTGTAGGCATCGACTAAAAACTGCTGAAACAACCTTCTTGCATTAAGAATTAGAGAAAACTTGCTATGCCTATCCTGAATTCTATAAGAAAAAAACTCCCTCATTGTACAAGTTGGTCTTGTCTTCTTTGTGTTAGGACCAAAATCCCTATGAGGAATGTTAATCCTATAGCCATCGTCTCCGTACGGAAAAAGAATTAGATACTGTAGAGCAAGATAAGAAGGATGTAACTCGCTAATACGCTTAAGAACTCCTGAACGCTTTTCGAAAATAATATCACGACATTCTATCTTAAGATCAGGTTCATCAACTATTAAAGCAGCAACTTCAGAACACGTAGGTAAATTGTAAGTCCTACCGTCCCGATCTCTCTGTGAGATTATACGAAGCTTAAAGGAAACATTAGGATTCTCATGGAGATGGTCTTGTACCACCCTGTAAGTTTTTACCAACATATTTTTAGAATCTAACATGTTGGTAAGAAACTTTATAAATTTAACATCAAGTTCCTTTGCCCTTAAAGATGCTTTGCTTGAAGAATCACTGTAAGAAAATGATACGTTTTAAATTACAGTTTCAAACATTGAAATGAAAAAAAATAGTATTCTACGTTGTAACGTAATATTAAGATACTGGTAAGTAAAAAAAATACATACCCGAATAACAACTCTCTATTAGCAAGCTCATTCTCAGTATCATAGATATAAAGCTGTGAAATTTTGGCTGGTCTCCATGCTTAGGAAGAAGACTACCCATACTATGTGCATTCTGACCGCTGATTCTATAAACAAATGAAGCATTACCTTTGTTTATTTTAGTATCTACTTTTCCTCCCATTGAAGTAAAGGAAAACATAGAATTGTAACGTCTTATGTTCTTTAAGAAAAACTTGTTTTCCTGATCTAAACAGCGAAAAAGCATCTGATAAGATGGATCAGAATCTTTATATTCAGGCAAGTCAACTTTACCATATCCACAACATAAGCTATATGTTTGCTTTTGAAGTGTAATGCGACCCTTTCCACCTTCGGTTGGCCATAACTTTGCAAAGCATAAACCACACGTAAGAGATTGGTCACCATGGTCAATGTAATCGGAACATTTAACATAAATTGAATAATTAAGTAGGTAAAATAAAATATGAAACAACAATGAATAACATTAATCAGTTACCTTTAGATACGCCTTTGGTGGCGTCTAACACAACCTCGTGAACATGATTTTCATCATCAGAATCAAGAGCAGCCATTGGTCTATTTCAATTGGTTTATGAATAAGTCTACGCTTTCCAGAAGACATCTTTTTTAGCGAGCTAAATTCCGAGGTCAAAGATGTTGTGTTACGTTTATTCGTTATTCTGGGATTAAGAGAATAGCAGTCATTCAATGGTAAAGTTGATGAGCTTGCAATATTATCTGAATAAAAAAGAAAAAATATTTTTTCGTTAACTATATGAATTATACAATTAAAAATGTATGTAACAATATAATTATAAAATTTACCAGGTGATATACGATTCAAAGAAGACATAGCATTAGAAAAATGCGGTACACTTGGAACTTGAGAACGTATGTTTGTAATACACGAAGCTGGTGTTATGTTTTCTTTGTTTGACCTCGTCATTCATCGTGTTGATGTAGAAGAATCTTACAAAATATTTGTCTTTCTATTCTGATTTGAAAATGCTCCAGATGAATAAGCTACATTTCTCGAAGAATTAGAATTATTTCCTAAACAAAAAAAAAGTTGAAATAAGATAATACAAATAAGTATTTATAAAATAATTTGTTCAAATATTATATGTAGTAAAAACAAACAAAACGTGAAACATCACCAAGTAGTAACTGTTTGTTTTTTATTTACAAACCTGGGATTATGTTTTCTGTGTTTGCAAACGGTGTATGGTTGGGTGTTGTAAACTGATCTTGTAGTACATTTCCGTTCTTCTTCAAAGTAGAAGGTGTAATAATGGAAGATCTTACATTAACGGACGAATTTAAATGATTACCTAATAAGATATAAACAATCATTATATAATATGTAATATAACCGAACTGGAGTTGACGAACTAAATTAGTAATGTGAAATTTGTAACATTATCTAACATAAAAGTAAACTTACTTGTCCCTATAACAGTTGAAGATTGGGTAGGAAAGGTTGTGATTGAAAAATTGGGAGTTAAATTCTCTTTGATATTTAAAAGGGTTCGTGTTGATGATGACGATGTTGAAGCACCACCTCTAGAAATGATTTTTTTAGTAATCTTTGATCTCTTACTATCAAGGTATAGTTTTCTTAACTTACTCCTGTGTTTAGCCTGAACAGCTATAATATAAAAATAGAATAATGAATAAAATTTGACATATGCAACAGTAAACATTAAAAACCATACAATAGTTAAAAAATTACTTTCTTTAATGACCAAAATGTGATATATACAACTTAAATATGATTAAATATATTCAAAACATATATGCATAGAAAAATGATAGAAAATTTACCTCTAACAAAATAATCCGGAAGTGCTGTTGATTTTGATTTCTTATTATCAAGATATAGTTTTCTTAACCAATGTCTATATTTAGCTTCGTGAGCTAAAATGAAAAAAAAAAGTAAATAAGAAGAAAGAAATATAGAATTTAGAACATAAAACGTTTTCGAAAAAACAAATTGAATACTATTTAAAATGTTTGAGATAAAAGAAAAAAAAACACTTACAGTTATTATCAAAGCCAATATGTGGACGTTCAGAAGAATACGACGTAAGTTGTTCAAACCTATTATGAATTTTTAACCAACACAAAGAACTACAACAAAAAAACTAATAGCTTTACAATGAAAACCAAACGCATGAATAAATAAAATTATAACGAATTACATAAAAACTTACTGGAAATGTAAAGAGTGATGAAAAAAATTTATTCCACCGTAGAAGGAAGCTAAGAATGCAAATTCAGATAACCATGAAGATGTTTCAAAAGTCTGTGAAGTATCTGAATTTATAGACCTAAGGTATAAGTTATTTATGGAATTAATAATATACATTACAAAAATAAATTGTAACCAAATTAATGATCATAAATATGAAAACAATTCTATATTTATTAGTTTCGAAATTAGAAGATAGTGTGTCATTTCGTAAAATAGAATTGCTAAAATTACGAAACTTCTAAAAATAAGTTTAGAAATGTAACTGAATAGTAAAAATTGACATGATTAGCATATTTCTTAAAATAACTTTAGAATTGTAACTGAATAGTAAATAATATATACCCACAAATGATTAATGTTCAGTTCATGAAAAGTAATTAAGTAAGGTGAAAAGTAATACACCAAATTTTTTTATTTTTTCAGTATTTATATTATCGCATTATTACATGACAAAAATAAAAAAGTAATCAACGTAGTCTCATAAAATAAAGAATATAACCAAACATAATTCTCAACCAAAAATATTATAGGATAACTCAAAAAGTCACAATATATAGGCAAACCATAAAATGTCTTGAAACATCAAAAAGTCATACGAACAAAACAAAATTCCAATATTCAAATACCAAATAAATTATTTTTTTTTATTAAAACCACCATTTGCCATATCTCCTTTATCAATTCTTGCTTATATCTTGATCAAGATCATTCTTCTCAACACATATGCGAGGCTTACTTGCTGACGACGCCAATCCCTCTTCATTCAAATAAACATCATCAAGGTTACGCTTCATATCAGAAGATGATTGTTTCAAGTCACCCACATAATCCTTTGAAACAGGTGTGGTGTTATCCCCAGTGTAAGAATCAACATCCTTAAAGAAATAAACAAATTATAATAACACAACTATTAAACTTATATATAAGTTTTTTTTTAAATTATACCTTCAAACATTCACCACCAGAAGTTTGGAACTCAGACTGACTCATACCAAAAGAATCAGAGACATCAAGCTGTGAAAACATGAAAAGCAAACGACAAATAGTTCAACATATTTTAAACGGTTTTGAAAGTGCAAATATATATTAATAAAACAATCGCTTACTTGGTCAATTTTAAATTTTTTGTTGAGCTTATCCAAGATGTCATCATCAGTCGTAACAACTGATATTCCATAATTCTCAACAGCATTGACAATATTAAAGTCAGTTACTTTAATCACGAAAGCACACTTTAGGTTAACCAACGATTCAAATTCAACTGGATATTCTCTTGGAATCTCATTTGTCTTCAATAACTATATTAAAAAAAATATAATGTGTCATTAGAATAAATGTATAAAAATTTAATTTAATTAAATATAAAGTATAACTAAATATAACCTCGTCCTGAATTTGTATAAGTTCCTTTGCAGTTTTCCCAACAAACTTCAACGGCTCATGGTCAAATAATGTAAGTGTCACAGTACCGGTTGAATCTTGAACGCAAACCGGTATTTTAAACCTTTAAAATGGTATTTAAATAATTAACAAACATATATGAATAGATAATATAGACGACCTATGTTGTTGTTGTTGTATGAACAATAATTAGAAGTATGACTAACAAACACTTTACCTGGACAGCGGGAAAACTTCTTTTCCATTACAATCCTTGTTAGAACATTGATACAACTTCTCATCTCTAACATCACTTGTTCCATCATCATTATCATAAGTTTCAAACTTTTGCTCAACTTTGGACTTGCAATAGTTACACCCATCATAATACCACATCTTATCTGAAACGATTGCTACAATAGTTCCAACAACAATCACTTTCTTTGGCTGCTTAATATAATAAAAGAAAAATAATTCATTAAAATTTTGTTAAAATAAAAAATATAAAACATGAAATGTTAAGGAAAACCTCTAAGATTGATGCAAGATAAGCAATTGGTGAAAAAACATCATTCTTTAAAAATTCATCTTCGACAGAACACATCATATATGACCTAGCATGGCTACTTGACTCAGTTGAAGCAGCAAGTTTTGCAAGAAACCTACAAAACAGTTTGAATAAACAAAAATGTTTAATTAATAAAAAATACAAACAATACGTAAAGTTGATAAAATTTAAAAAATATGTTTAAATAATAACACTTACTTTTGCTTGAACGATAGCATGTCATCAAAATTGTTGTTAATGAAAAGTCGTGAACCATCAAAGTTATTAGAAAATCCCCATTTGCCTATTGTTAGGTAAAAATAATTTAAACAATAAAAAAATAGATACAAAGTAACAACATCTAGATACATTGTTTGGTATAAAATGCACTATGAGTTAAATACCCTTGTATGTCTTAACAACACCAAAATGGACAACAACAACAACATGTGCTTCATGCTTTTCACTAACCATGTAAGAATACATGTCCTTAGCGTAATCATCACAAAGAGTTAAATCGATCTGAACATCTCTACAATAGAATATAAGAAAAAAATATAAGTTTAACAACATTTTGTAAATTTGAAAGCATAAAATGGAAAAAAAATTAAACACAATTTATAAAATGTATTACTCAAAATCTTGAAGCTTAAGATTAAGGCGTTTCCCTTTACTACCATCCTTTTTGTTAGTCTCCTCGATGTCATAACAAACACCAACATAACCAATGAAATCTAACAAAAATATAAAATAGATGTCAGCATATATAAGAACATAAAAAAATCTATAAAATCCGCAAACAAATATTATGGTATATAAAGATTGTAAATAAAAACTAACATACCTGCTGTTGTACCCTTTTTTATTTTCTGGGAAAGAACATCATTAAACTCAACAAAATTGACAACGTATTGCGGACCTTCCCATTTATTGCACTTTTCCACAAACGTATGATAGTAAAAAGATAGCTTCTGATTGTTAGGAACAATCTTGAAAGATGCAGTGTTCGCAGCAAGAGATGGTTGTTTTATGATAAGGCATTCATCAACATTAAGATGCCTCTCAAACTTTGAAAATAGCTTATGCAAGCAAGAAGCTTGAATCTTGGTACCCTGTGTGTAAATACAGAATAACATGCAAAGGGTATGTTAAAATGCAATCAAAATCAGTATAATTAAAAAAAAGATTAAATCATTAATTTACCATTTCATCCATCAGTATCATATCTATACGATACGTCTCTCTTTCATTACCTCTCATCTTCTTCCTCCACAAACTAACAATTTTAACCTTGATAGTGTAGTTTGTGCTAAGAGAATCGATATCGTGCAGCAAGGTGATCTGACCTTCGCTTTCCATTGTAGCTAAGAAGAAATCAAATAAATGAATGGACTGTTGCAAAAAAAATTAGTTTGACTTAAAAAGAAAACAAATGATCTATTTATATCAAATTAAAAAAACTTAATATTTTTAGTAATATATTATCAATATTTCTAATCAAAATAAACCTCTTTTTTAAAATACAATAAATAAGGAAACGGTATAATTTATAATTAGATAAAACGAATTAACATAAATTCAAATTTGTAAAAACGGAAACTGTACATATTAGTTATATAACTTCGGGTTCACTTTACGAATTTAAATATTAATTATTAACGTAAAATTTTATATTTGTAAGATATTTTCTATAATTGACAACCTTTACTAAATTAAAAAAAATAGATTTTTCTAAATTTTTATGAATAATCAGTTTCCATAATTATCAGTTTGAAATTGCAAAGTAAGGACGAAATTTTATGAATAATCACTTGCAAAGTAAGAACGAAATTTTGAAATTGCAACATACTAAGTGACAGTTGACTTTCTATAATTAAAATGAATATAAAATGGGTTATTTATGTTAAATCTTATATAAAAACCTTATAATGTAACATCTCAAAACTATAATGCAAGGTTTAAAAATGATAATCATAGTGTTATCTATCTATTCTATATGTAGTACAAGGTTCATAATACTATCTTATAATAGATAACATCACTATACTCTCTGTGCAGAAAAGAGAAAGATAAAAGAAAGAATGGGATCCAGATTATTTTAAATCATGTTAAATGCTTAATTGATTAACATAAAATTGTGTTTAATATACTTTTTGAAGAAATTATTAACATCATTAGCATCAGTTAAGGATTTATAAAATTTAAGAAATGACTACTTAACACATAGATTAAACTTTCAAGACATGACAAATGAGTGGTTAAAAGCACAGTTAAGATATGAAAAAATGTAATAACTTGAAATTCAAAACCATAACGAATGTCAAAAACCAACAAAACCATATAAAAAGTTAATATCTAACATATGAAAGGCAAAAAACATGCCCTAAATGTCATATAACTAATGTCTACGCCTAACGTAAGGTACAACCAGTTCAACACTCAACACCTGGTCATTTTCATCAAAAGAATAGTGAACCGTGTCACGGACCTTAATTCTAGCAGCTTTCATGAACTTCTTCCAACTGGTTAACGCGTATCGAAAACCTTCGTCGCTTTTTCTTTCACGTCTGGTACCGTTGGTAAATTGTTGTGGCGGATCCAGATGCATAAGCCTAACGGTGATATCTTTTAAACCTTCATCAAGTCTAGCCATCCGTGAAACAGGATCAGGAATCCTCTGTATTGTTGTAAAAATAAAATTAATAATAAATATGAAACTAAAAGAACAATGTTTATTAAGTAACAAAAAATTGTAACACTTGTTTTTTAGCGGTTTGTAAAATGATATTAAAACTTACAAAATAACGTTCACCAGCCATACGAACAAAACGACGAACACCACCATGTATTTGTTCATCAACTTCATTTTCAGCATCGATAGGTGCAACTTCAGCCTGCAAATTAAATATATAACATGTATTACATTAACATATATAAAATATATAATTAAGTACCAAAATGTAACTTACCTCATCGACATCTACATCAGGAAAATTCATTTCAACACCGTTTTTTCCAAAAAAATTTAAATGGAAAAAATTACCAAAAGCTTTTGTAAATAACAAAAAACAACCAGCCTTCAACTGTAACTGACTAACAATTACGTCAATACCAACGGTAAAACCGACTTTACCGTCAGACGTTTCAATGGCAACGTTAAACGTTTTGTTGTCTATAATTACAGTAGAGATTACATCATTTGAGGAATAATCATAATTTTTTTGGCAGGATACATTCAGGAATGACCTGTGGGAATGATAAAAAAAGAAAAAAAATTAGTTTTAATATATGTAAAGTAATACATCAATACATTACGAAAAATAAAAATAGAATTTATCTTACATAAAAATGAGATGATGGAGGGAGCAGATACGTCCAGAAAGAGCCACGACTAACCCCATCAACGAAATATGTTAATTTAAACGTAGTAGAATCTACAGGATTAAATACTACCAAACAGCCTTTGGTTAGTCGCAAATGTTCTACAACATTGGACCAACCATGGAAAAAGAATAACTTTCCTTTAGAAGCGCTTAAAGAAACATTAAATAATCGGCCATCTTCAGTGTGTATCATAACATTTGTAGGGCCTTTATCTACACCCCATAGTTTGCACGCAGCGTCATCTAGAATGGACTAATAAAACAAACAAATGCAAAATGAATTATAATTATAGTGATAAGATATAAACAATACAATAATAATAAAACTGTATTTAATAATAAGAAAAACAAAAGAACACAAATAACTTATGTAATAATTTATCATTTACCAGAATAACTTCGTCTGCTACATTCATTAGCCTACAGAACCAGGGTCCTCTGAAACTGATTTAAAAATTACGATGTTAATAAAGTGTAACATGTTAAGGTTAGTGTGAGAAAAAAAAAACATAAAAAAAACACAGATTCTACAAATGAAATGTTACATAAACTAACAAAATGAACAAAAAATACCTTGATGAACTTTCAGCCATATGAAATACCTACAAAAACAGGTTACATAAACAAACCACATCAGATGAATTATTAAAAAAATATAAATAACAAAAAAAAAAAACAATGTGAACGACATGTTATAATAACAATCCATACGTAACAACCTCATCAAAAGTATCTTTTATTCCAAAATCTAGAACAAATGGAGGCAACCGATGATATAACCATTATGATACATCATAATAAAAAATCGTGTAACCAAATGATTTACACTGACAATTAACAAAATTTAAAACTCCTTAAAATATACAATCCTATTATCCTATCATCAAATACAGATAAAGTGACCTCAAAAGTTGATAGATTGCATAAACATGTGAAATAAAAAGAAAATCATAAGAATTTCCATGACAATCAGAATCAGGGTTTGTATAACATAAACTTAACCAATAAATCAGACTGAAAAAATCATATAAACAGAATCATATCAAATAAAAAAATAAAATTCATAAAAAAACTATATTCAATAACAATCGGATTCAGGGTTTCCTATAAACATCATATTCTGCATCAAAATCGGTTTTAGGGTTTTGCATAAACATCATATTCTATAACAAAACCATAATCTTAAAACCCCTAAATCAACATATTTTACAATGTCAATGGGATTTATGCTTTTGAATGACATTCACAAACTTATTAACAATCACAATCAAATAAAAGTTATTTTACATCAATTCAAATAAAACTTAAGAATGATATTCCATAACAATCGGATCTAGGGTTTCGTATAAACTTGATAGAATAAATAAACATTAGAAATAAAAAATATTCTGCATCAAAATCGGTTTTAGGGTTTTGCAGAAACAACATATTCTTTAACAAAACCATAATCTTAAAACCAAAAAATGAACATATTTTTCAATCCCAATCGGATTTAGGGTTAAATAAACATAAACATAGTTTAAACACATTAAATAAAAGGAAGAACACATGAATAATGATTAAAGAAGGAATTTAACAAAAACAACTTACAGATTTGTAGAGCGATATGTGAAATTCAAAAATCGATTCAAGAAAAATTAGATGTAGATGAAGACGGTGAAGAATGTAAAACCATCTATATATGTAGATCCACTGAAGAAATTCATTGTTATATGGAAACCGATGGTATTCTTGGAAGAAGATTGGAGTGAAGTTGAAGAGTTGATTGGAACCATAACTGCAAAGGAAGTAAGTAATTTTTTTTTAAAATATAACGGCAACCTAATTATAGAAACAATGTCTAGTTACATAAATAGACTTATAATTTCAAATTCATAAATTAAGCTTAAAACATTACTCTGATTATAGAAAAAAAAACATTTTTAAAAAGAAATTAAAGATATCTTTAAAGCAAAATTGAAAAAATGATAACTGAAAAATCAAATTATAATATTTTCAAAACACTGTTAATTTAATAAGAATAAGGCATAAGGCAGACTATATATATCAAAAAACAAACAATATCAATTAAAGTCAATTAAATATATTATTAATTAAAAAAAACCATAACCCATAAAACATTCAAAATATATTATTAATTAAAAAAAACTGAACAGAAAGCATAAAATTATATATGATAAACTTAAAAAAGATAAAAAAAAGTATAAGATTTAACTAACCTCTGTTGCTTGACGAATGGTGGGATTCCGATTGTTATGACGGAGTTAGGGATTCACATGAAAAAAAATCAAGAAAAATCAGTAACTGCGATAAATATGGTCGGATCTACAGAAATCAAGAAAAATCAAAAACTTGATTTTGTTTGAAACAAAAATCAACAAAAACCTCTGATCTAGATTTTGGTTTTTAAAAAAAGTAAACATGTTGAATCGGTTAGATTAAAGATGAATACTACATAAACAACAAAGTAAAACAACATACCTTCAAGATTTATGGTCGGATCTACAAAAATCAGACCAAAGAAGAAGTTAATAGAAGTACAAACAATGTTTATAAATTTAACTTTATATAGAAAGCAATAACATAAAATCAAACTCCGATCTTGATTCAGAACATATAATAACAAATATTTAGCTTCAATTTACTGTATTTACCTTTGATGTTGACCTAATTTTTGTAAACTTGGTGAGAAGATAACCGATTGTAGAACAAAAGGAAGAGAGAAGAGGGTAAAGTTGAGGTAGGTATGAATGAGAGAAAAGAAAATGAAGTAGCTTTTAAATGATCCGAATATATGCAAAAAGGTGTATTCGGAAACAAAAAACCCGACCCAAAACATTTCGGATCCCGCCTCTATTGTTTTAAAATCGAGATTGTAGAAGCCATATGTGATTTCCCTCCTAAACTCAACACAATAAGTTGGCACATCAGCAAAAATAGCCAAAATCAAATGCCACCTAGCCCAAATCCATCTCATTTATATATATTTATATATATATTAACGTATAAATGACGTTACAAAATAACATAAATTCGTTTTTTATTTATACATAAAGTAGTCAAAATATAACCCTAGCAAGCAAAAAAATTATCGGCAATTTGATTCGAGCATATCGTTTTATTAAAATAATTTTTTTTTTTGGAAATAAACAATAAATAGTATTAAAGTATAAAGTCACATGTACAGGCACTTGTAATTTTGTTAATACTATAACTTAAGGCAATATAATAACAATAACAAGCGAGTTATCTTATAAAAGAAGAATCAGATTATCTTTATAAAAATATTGAGTTAATTGCCATTTTCGCCCCTGAGGTTTGGGCACATTTGCCATTTTCGTCCAAAATGACAGTTTGGTATTATTTAGCCCCCCACGTTTGTCACTTTTTGCCATTTTCATCCAAATGCCTAACCTAGTTACCCAAATACCCAACCAGGTTACTTTTTACCCAATTTAGGGTATTTTTGAAATTTGAAAATGATAAGAGGGTAAATTGTAAAGTGGCCAATGCATACATATCCTTATATACATGTACAGGTGGCGAAGTGGCTGGGTGAAGCAGGGTTGGGTACGGGTCAGGGTCAAAGTAGGTAATTTTTTCGGACGGGCAAAAACTCAAAATGGGTTCGGTTGATCTGCCAGTGTGTTTTCGTCCATATTATATATATAGTTAATACAATTACATGTGATTGCAAAACTGTTATAAAAATATCGATCGTTTTCTTTCAATTATGCAATTTAGGATGTAGTAAAAAATACGAGTTGATTCGAGTCCTTTCTGCAGCTCTGGAACACCAATGAAGAAGAAGATTTGCAGGTTCTGGTTGTAATTTCTCGTCCACCAGTCAAAATGTACATAATTACTTCCATTCTTTTTCTATGATGCATCACAATATCTTGATTTGAATAATTGAATCTTCCATTTATTTTCTTGTTGTCAGTTGTCTATATATAATATATATGCGTTTGTGATACGGTTATGCAGATTCATATACGATGAATGGCTGATGCCACATACTACAGCCAAACTGAAATTCCCATATTATTGGGATGAAGAATGGTACCAGTCAACTGTAAAAGATGAGCTTTGACTTCATAACATTACAAGGTTAGTTACTGATTTTGCCATTCATTTATCTTGCAAGATTACCCCCTTATCATTTTCAAATTTCAAAAATACCCTAAATTGGGTAAAAAGTAACCTGATTGGGTATTTGGGTAACTAGGTTAGGCATTTGGATGAAAATGGCAAAAAGTGACAAACGTGGGGGGCTAAATAATACCAAACTGTCATTTTGGACGAAAATGACAAATGTGCCCAAACCTCAGGGGCGAAAATGGCAATTAACTCAAAAATATTTGATAGTTATGCTACTGTAATAAACACTTTTACTCAACAAGAGCAATAAATGGGTTTTTATTTAAAAAAACATAACATTTTTTTATATATTTAACATTGCTTTTACTAAACCCGTGTAATACATGGGATTCTAACCTAATCAGTTATAAAATAAAACCAAATTAATAAGTGCATATACATTATAACTAAAAATATATACTAAAGAACAAGTTCAGTGGTACAATGCCATCAATGAAAATTATAGTTTTACCTTTAATCTAAAAGGCTGTCTTCGGTATAGTCCATCGTTTTAGCCTTTTATATTTTTCTTCTTCTTCAAAAGTTGTGTGATATGGCATTTGCATTGAACCTTTAGGTTTGAGTTGTGGACCCGTTTGTTTCATTGATTGGCTTTGTTCTTATTATTATGTATTAGATAAATATATTCAAGAACTAGAGGAAATTAAATGTTTATTTTTTACTCATACATTTATTTTTAACAAATTATATGATAAAAAAACTTCTGTTGCAATCAAAATAATATTAGTTTTCCTACTTTTTTTCAAGACAAAATCCCTTCAAATAATACTATTCAATTTACAAGGCCTATTTTAAATAACTAGTTGTTTAACATGCGCGCGCGTTGCGGTGCGCTAAACCAAATCGTTCTATAAGAATGACAAAACATGTCAAATAACAAAAAGTAGCTCGAACTAAAACGTCACGTATTTTCGGTACCAGTTCGGCACCGGTATTCACCGATTTTTACCCTCAAATACCGGTGCTGTACCAATACCAATCGGTATCGAACCGTACCGTACCAGGTATATTCGGTACCGGTACATACTTTTGGGGATTTCGGTAACGGTATTTTCGGTACCGGTTGGTACCTAGCTCATCAAATCCTGTACCAACGTAGCAATGCAAGTAATTGTGGTAAAAAATAAGATAGAGATCATTATAGAAGAGGTGGAGTAGTTGTGGTAAAAAATGAATAGAAATGTGAGTATTTATAGTGAATAGATTAATTTTTTTTAAACACATAGCCGTTGGTCAACGGCTACTTGTCTTGGCCAATGAGATCCCGCCATGTCATCTTGATAGCTTCGCCCAACGCCCGGGCTGAAACCCCCGCCCAAGGGGCCACGCCGAAACCCAAGCCCACCCGGGGTGCTGACTTGGGCGTTTGTACCCAACCCACGCCACAACCCCCGCCCCATACCCCATATTCTAATATTTCCTAGATCTTTTTTTTAAACACATAGCCGTTGGTCAATGGCTAGCCCAAACGGCTACTTGTCTTGGCCAATGAGATCCCCCCATGTCATCTTGATAGCCCCGCCGAACGTCCGGGCTGAAACCCCCGCCCAAGGGGCCACGCCGAAACCCAAGCCCGCCCGGAGTGGTGACTTAGGCGTTTGTACCCAACCCACGTCACAACCCCCGCCACATACCTCATATTCTTACATTTCCTAGATCACTATTAATATAGTAAATTACTGTTCATGAATAGTAAGTTACTGTAGTTACTATTCATTCAGTTTCTCTTTTATTAGTATATAATTATACAATTCTTGACCAAAAATAAATTACATAACACGTTAGCTATTGCTTTCTAATCGATGCAAGATGTTTAAAGTACATAACAACCTTGTTCAATAACTTCATTATTTTGAAAAAAAAAATTAAGGACAAAAAATATATAGCCGCGTTTTAAATTTATAGAACACATAAGCAAACACAACAAGGTTTTCTTGTTGTAGGCTATTTAAAAAAAAGTCATAAATTTGCTTCAAGCTAACATGTGGGGTGACTTTTATGTGTAAAAAGTTATTAAGTACATTTTCTGATGAAACAAAATAGATACTATAGTGTTTTTTATATGTATAAAAGATATTGAGTGACGTTTTTGAGAAAAAAAAAAGTCTAGTGCTTTTAATGATTTCTCTTTATGTTAATATCTTCTAAGTTATTTTAGTCAGATTTAATTAAATTATAAATTAGCAACAAGTTTGTGCTAATTGTAGTTGTACAACATGCATAAATGGAGTGTTGTGCTTGCTTATCTTGTGTTGTGTGTTATATTGAGGGTACATTTATTCTTTGGTAGACATGTGTCATTAACAAGCTACGTGTCTCTTTTGTTGAATAACTTTACACGCGTCCGCAACTGCACCTCATCCCAAACCCTCACCTGCTTCACACCAAGAGATAACCTTTTCAAAATCCTAAATCGATGCGGATCAGTGTCGTTGTCGATTGTGGGGTTATTGATGACGCCTTGGTTTGTTCTCCTGGTGGCCGTCATCCTGGTGCATCGTCTCTTCTGTCTTCCAGTTCCGGTGACTTCAAGCGGCCAACTTTCACAGGTGATTGCAAGCTTAGTTACATCGCTACGATTTTTTGCTTCTGTTAAACCTTAATTTTTTTTGTGCTTCGGTTTTCCGTATTCTATTTTGGATTATGTTGCGATTTGATGTTTCATTCATTCTTCAATTTAAAATTGTAGAATTGTAATATAGGTTTTTACGTCGTGATGTTAAGGCGTCGCTATCTACGGATTTGGGCCTTGATTGTCGGCGACTCTTCGTTATATGTTTGGCTGGTGAGTTCACTACAAAAAAAAGTCCATTTAGTGGCACACACTTCTAATGGCATTTAGCTTTTGTGCCACTAATTTTGGTTTTAGTGGCAGTTTGTGTATGCCATATTTGCTTAGTCCACAATTTTAGTGACATTTAGTCCTTATGCCACTATTTCAAACTTTTAATGGCACTTTACATATGCCATTGAACTATTTCAAAATTTTAATGGCACTTTACATATGCCATTGAAATTCTCTATGATTTTTAATGGTATTTTACATATGCCACTATTTTCAAATATTTCTAAAATCTACTATTTTATCTACCCTTGAAATAGCTTAATAAAATTTATTAACTTCTTTTTCCTATCCTAGTTTTCCCTCTTTACAACACAATTAGCATCTCCCTCCAAAATCACGTTTCATCAAAATCCTTATGAAAAATCTCCCTCCAAAATCAATTAATTCCCTCCAAAATCTCATTCACATTCAAGTTTCACGTAGAAGACATAGTATCTTTCTCTTTCTCTGTTTGTTGTATTCTTCACGGTATTGCTCCACCAAAATGTTTTTTAACAACAGATAAGTCACCCATGAAGCAAAACTCACAGCTAATCTGGCTGATTCAATGTTGGCTGAACCGGATGGCACGGCTAGGGTTAGGGTTTCAGAACCGATTTTATTAACTAGCATCATATGCAATTGAAATTTCCTGTGTATCTTTCTTACTTATGTTTACAATCAATTATTTCACTGGCATAAAAAAAAAGAACGAAACCCTAGCCCTAGCCTGGGGCACAAAATTTGCGACTATAGATACGATTTTAGATAAGAGTTTGGTCCTGTTCGGCTGAAAAGTTAGTATGTTGTTGGCGATTTTTTGTAAGAGTTTTCAGTGAAGGGTGTTCAGCTGAAAAATTACGTTTCTGTTGTTGCTATTGTGCCCGATTAACTGGATAAGGAAGTGTCTGAATCAGTCTTTCACACTTGTTATGCTCTTGTCTGAATACGATTTGTCCGACATCAATTTGGCAGATATTCAGTTGTAATTCTGTAAATTATATTGATGTGCTTCTTGTTTCCATTCTAATTTTTGCTAAAGTTGTGTGAAATACCTGTTGTTCTAATTAATAAAGCTTTGAATTTGTGATGTAACAAGCAAAATCAGATTAGAAATGTAGGTTAATATTGTTTTTAAGCCATAATATTTGTTTGTAATTTGTTTGTAATGTTTTGATGTGCAATGTAATCTAGCTACACTTGGTTGTACGTGTTTGGTACAAAACTTAACTTGATTTAGCTAATCCCCTTTTTAAGTATCTAGGGCTTGGTGAAACTCATTCGTCGGATTTCTAGGAGTTGTTGCTAAATTATTACTTTTAATACCTTCTATTGGTATATATAATGCTTATGTTATCATTTGATTATGCTGGAGAATATGAAGTTGTTAAGGGAAAACCTTAACATGCAAGTGCAAACTATAAGTTAGTCTAACATGAACAAGCCTTGCAATTTAAGATGGATTGGTTGTCCAGGTGAAAAGCCATGTGATGGCTCTGATGCTTGATGTCAGATTCATGATAATGTCTAACAAGCACACGTTTTGATAATGCCTAACTGAATGGGTTGATTTGGGTTGGTCATACCTCAAACGGGTCAAATAAAAGAAATTTAGATAAAAGAGGAACAAATCTTACTGGTTGAAAGTCGCTAAAAGTCTATTTCTTAGGCATATAGCCTCCCAATCTGTATTCATTGTAAGAACTTTGTTTTAGAGATGGAAATCAATGTTTGTGGGTCAACCTGGCCCGACCCATGACTAAAAGTGACATGTTTCTACCTGAATTCACTTTGCACTTATCTGACCCGCTTGTTTTGTCAACTTGAATTAAAAGCTTTGATCAAGCATTGATTGGTAATTTGTTTCTCTTTGAACCTGTGAACAGCAGGGTTTCCTTTCTTTGGGGCAGATTCATTTGCAGGATCTTCAAAAAACGCTTATCGTTTGCTGGTGAGTAGCTTTGACTTTCATCTCCATGGTGGCATCAGTTGTTTATTATTTGTCCATTTGATGGTGGATACGGGAGGATGGGAGAAATATGAGAATGAAGGGCTGGGTGTGACATCTTTAGAGAATGAGGATCGCAGTTGTGCTGGTCAGTTTGAAAAGCTTTAAGTAAGTTACAATGGTTATAGTTACATTAATATGGTCGTGTATTTTTGAAAAAAATATGAAAGTATCGTGAGATGATATCACGATATGTGCATGGTCTATTAAGTTGAGAAGCTGGTAACTAACCCTTTCCATCTTTTATCTATGTTATATTGTATGTAAAGCTTTCATATGTTAAACGAGGCGAGCCGAGCATGTTTACTACCGAATGTAGTTAAAATTATATTTTTTTTTTAGTCCGAACCGCATAAATACGACACTGCTGAGCAGCCGACGACGCTGCCGCGTGCGCCGCGCAGCCGACGCTGCCGCCGCTTCTGCGTGCAGTCGACGCTGAACCGCATTAATACGACGCTGTTGTGTGCTAAATTATTACTTTTAATAATTTATTACTTTTAATACCTTCTATTGGTATATAAAATGCTTATGCTATCATTTGATTATGGTGGAGAATATCAAGTTGTTAAGAGGAAACCTTAACATGCAAGTGCAAACTATAAGTTAGTCTAGCATGAACAAGCCTTGCGATTTAAGATGGATTGGTTGTCCAGGTGAAAAGCCATGTGATGGCTCCGATGCTTGATGTCAGATTCATGATAATGTCTAACAAGCACACTTTTTGATAATATCTACCTGAATGGGTTGATTTGGGTTGGTTATACCTCAAACGGGTCCAAGAAAAGAAATTTAGATAAAAGAGGAACAACTCACCGGTCGAAAGTCGCTAAACGTCTATTTCTTTGGCATATAGCCTCCCAATCTGTATTCATTGTAAGAACTTTGTTTTAGAGATGGAAATCAATGTTTGTGGGTAAACCTGGCCCGACCCATTTTGACCAAGGCTAAAAGTGACATGTTTCTACCTGAATTCACTTTGCACTTATCTGACCCGCTTGTTTTGTCAATTTGAATTAAAAGCTTTGATCAAGCAATGATTGGTAATTTGTTTCTCTTTGAACAGCAGGATTTCCTTTCTTTGGGGCAGGTACATTTGCAGGATCTGCAAAAAACGCTTATCGTTTGCTGGTGGGCAGCTTTGACTTTCATCTGCATGGTGGCATCCGTTGCTTATTATTTGTCCATTTGATGGCGGATACGGGTGGATGGGAGAAACATGAGAATGAAGGGCTGGCTGTGACATCTGTAGGACCGGGTTTGGGGACCGAAACCGTGATTCTTGTGATTATATTCAAAGACGGAAGAGATAAGAGATGATAAACAAACAAACTTTGTATT
The DNA here is from genome assembly GCA_030545235.1 of Helianthus tuberosus. Classification (NCBI taxonomy): domain Eukaryota; kingdom Viridiplantae; phylum Streptophyta; class Magnoliopsida; order Asterales; family Asteraceae; genus Helianthus; species Helianthus tuberosus. Next base: position 85,196,330 of record CM060364.1, on the reverse strand, counting down.
AATCCGGTAGTAAACATTACAAGTCGGCCCGATTACATGGAATCCGAACTAATACCAAAGAAGTATACATCCGGGGAGAAACCAAGTGGTGATTTCTCCCGGTGAGGTCTCAAACCTCCTATCACTCTCTTGCACACACTTGTGCTCTCACTCTTATGTTGCAAATGACAAAGTGTTGGTATTTATACCAAACACAGGTTGTATGGTCGAAGGATCAAACTGACTGGTCGATAGATCATCTGTCGACCATTCAGCTTTCGAAAGATACACATATACCTCGAAGGATGACATATCCTTCGAGGTCCATCTTCAACCTTCGATGGATATCTTTCGAGCTCATCGAAGGATACATAATCCTTCGATGCCTTATCCTTCGACACCAACATTAAACAACCATAATTTGTCTTGCAACCACACACACGGTCAAACCAACAACCCTCTCGTTTGACCACTTCAAACGAGCGGGTCTATACACGTTCGATAGACCGTTTCACTAACTATTACAAATTCAGCGTAAAATAATGACTAATCTATTCGACAAGCATCGGACACAAAATCTGCATCAACAACATCTTTAGAGAATGAGGATCGCAGATGTGCTGGTCAGTTTGAAAAGCTTTAAGTAAGTTACAATGGTTATAGTTACATTAATATGGTCGTGTATTTTTGAAAAAAAATATGAAAGTATCGTGAGATGATATCACGATATGTATTGTATGTAAAGGTTTTTCCTTTTAGTGTATTGTAGTAGATTGTTGCTGATAAAAGTCACTGTTTATCAAATATTGGTAGTGCCCTAAATTGTTTAAAATAAATGATCTTATTCTTTCAATTAATCATATATACGCAATACACAAAACTGATTTAGAAAAAGGACAAAAGTATTGGTAGGTTTACCCTATGTGACCCGACTAACCCGACCCGTTTTACTTGTAGATAAAATTTATCGATTTGACGAAATAACTTCATGACCAAAAAAACAATAAACATGCTGTCAAGTTTCAAAAACTATTATTTCATTATACAATTCTGCCTCTGATCTATGTTGTCAAAGACGCAAGGCGCAGGCGAGGCGAATCGGCCTCGCCCGGAGCCTAGGCGCAAGGCGCAAAAAAAGCGTGGGCTTTTTTAAGAAAAGCGCACGTAGAGAAAAAATATAAAAAATATGGTATGCTGGAATTTGGTTGAACTCATGCGTGCCCGCACCTGCGGACACGAATGCAGCTCCGAAAGGCGCTTTTTTATACGCACTCAGTTTCGTTTTTTTTGTTTTTTTTTTCTGCTTATGGCGCTGCGCCTCAAGCCGTTTTTGCCGTGCCTTTCCTGCGCCTGAGGCGGTTTTTTAAAAAAAAAAACCATTTTTGCGCCTAGGCTGCCACCAGGCGCTATAGGTGCGCCTCGCTGTGCCCGGGCGCCTAGGCGCGCGCTTTTTGCGCTTTTGACAACATAGATATATAATAATATGGATACATGTTTAGAGTCTATGATTTAATGACACGTCATTTTTATATAAATTTATACAACTTGATGACGATTGGCGCTACGCCTCAAGCCGTTTTTGCGCGCATTTCCTGCGCCTCAGGCCATTTTTTTCAAAAAAACCCATTTTTGCGCCTAGGCTGCCACCAGGCGCTATAGGTGCGCCTCGCTGCGCCCGGGCGCCTAGACGCGCGCTTTTTGCGCTTTTGACAACATAGCCTCTGATTTTACTATTTATTAACATGACTTAGCTCTGGGTCGCTTTTATATTTTTACAAACGCGAGCCGAGCCGAGCAGGTCTACCACCGACTGTTTCTTTTTTCAGTCCGAACCGCATAAATACGACGTTGTTGTGTGTGTCGCGCAGCCGATGACGATGTGCGTGCGCCGCGCAGCCGACGCCGCTGTTGCGTGCGCCGCGCAGACGACGACGTTGCCGCGTGCGCCGCACAGCTGACGCTGCTGCTGCTTCTGCGCGCAGCCGACGCAGAACCACATAAATACGACGCTGCTGTGTGCGTCGCGCAGCCGACGACGCTGCCGCGTGTGCCGCCCAGCCGACGCCGCTGCTGCCTGCGCCGTGCAGCCGACCCAACTAACCCGACCCGTTTAACTTGTAGATAAAATTTATTGACCTGATGAAATAACTTCATGACCAAAAAACAATAAACATGCTGTCAAGTTTCAAAAACTATTATTTCATTATACACTTCTTCCTCTGATTTTACTATTTATTAACATGAATTAGCTCTGGGTAGCTTTTATATTTTTACAAACGCGACAACTGATGAAGGTTGCACGGGTGCACTTTATGTTTATCATTTTTTCTGCTTCTTTTCTAACATCTAAACCTACAACATGCAGATGAAGGAAGCAGCAAACAAGAAGACTACCTAAAGACCAAGTGCAGCTGCGTAGCAATATCGTAGCACAATTAAAACGGAGTGGTCGTTAGCTCTTCATTTAAGTGATCTTTTTGTCATTTCATTGAGAAAGATTCATTAAATCTTTGTTCTTGTTATACACTCTGTTGGTAGCCTTGTTTGAATATATATATTTTTTTAATGGGTCAAGCGGGTAAGATAAAAAAATAGATTAAGGCCTGGCAAACGGATCGTGTTGGGTGGGTTTTGCAAACGTCGTGCAGCCGAAGCCACTGTTGCGTGCGTCGTGCAGCTGAAGCCGTTGTTGCGTGCGTCGTGCCGCTGCTGCTGCGTGCGCCGTGCAGCCGAAGACGCTGCTGCATGCGTCGTGCAATCGGGTATTTTTAGGCATCTGAACACGACCTGTTTGGTACCCCTTACCCTCACTGACTATAAATGATGATAATTTCAGTTTAAATAAAATATGTTTCCCGTTTAATTCATCACTGACTATAAATGATGATAATTTCAGTTTAAATAAAATATGTTTCCCGTTTAATTCAATTATAAAATAGTATTGTATAAATGACGATAATTTCAATTTGGCATCCAACCCGTGCATCAAGCTCAGAAGATCATTGTCACTAATCGACCACCATAACCAAATACAACAATCAATAGCCCCCGATTTTCATTAATCGTAGCTCACAATCAGTGACCTAATCAAACATCATTGATCGTATTTAACCAGCAAGGTGCGGTGCCTAAAGGACAATCAGTGACCCTGTTAATTTCAATTTTAAAATAAATATATGTTTCCCGTTTAATTGATTTATAAGTAAACTTTTTTTGCAAAAATTAATTTAGTTTCTCTCTAAATACGATTTAACCTTTAAATTTTTATGTAATACTCGAGACATTGAATAGAGTAAACTTTCAAAATAGTCCTTGATGTTTGGTCACTTTTGGCACTTTAGTTCAAAACTTTAAACTTTTTGAATCCGGGACCCTGTGGTTTCAATTTTGTTGCCATTTTCATCCAAAATCAAATTTTGTTAAGATTTTTCAATTAACATCCAGTTTTTTTGGTCTTTTTTCTCCCTTTAATGAAGGGCAAAAAGGTCTTTTAACGTTTTATTAAAAAAAATTTAAAAAAATTGCCCTTTATTAAAAGGGAGGAAAAGGACAAAAAAGCTGGATGTTAACTAAAAAATTTGACCAAATTTTGATTTTGGATGAAAATTGCAACAAAATTGAAACCATATGGACCTAGATTCAAAAGGTTTGCGTTTTGGACTAAAGTGACAAAAGTGACCAAACCACAAGGAATGATCGGGCTAGAACGGGTCGCGTTGATGGGTCGTAATGGGTCCATTGTAAGTCATAACGATCCATAAGAAGTCATAATGGGCTATATACACCTGTATATGACTATTAGTCACTATTTTTGATGAGAATTTACCACAATTAACTATCATATGCCTATTAGTCACTATTTTTGATGATAATTTACCACAATTAACTATCATTTTAACCACAAATTGATTGTGGTTGATAAGTTTGACTTAATTGGCCTTAACTGATCACCATTGACTCTAATTCACCACCAATGACCCTAGTTGATGACCATTAATCATAATCGACCACCATAAATCCTAACCAACCATAATGGCGATAATTGAATGCCATCCGCCCAAATTCACTATCATTGGCACTAATCGACCACCATAACCAAATACAACAATCAATAGCCTCGGATTTTCATTAATCGTAGCTCACAATCAGTGACCTAATCAAACATCATTGATCGTAATTAACCAGCATGGTGCCTAAAGGACAATCAGTGACCCTCATTGACTTTAAATGACGTTAATTTCAATTTTTTTTTTTTGCAAAATTATTTTTCATTAATAATAAGTGCACTTTACATCAATATCGCAGGTAAGCGAGCAACAAGCTGCGCCGCTACCCCTTTCTGAATAGCAAACCCTAGCCTATTAAAGACAAACCCCTGCCCCCCCGTTGATGAGCAACTGTTATGGACAACCTTTTGGACCCTAGTCAACAAACGGATAGCTTCTGGAGCTAGGGAGCCAAAGGTGTCGAAGGCGAAGGGGACAAATGCATGTTGGTTATCAGCACATGCTTTAGCGTGTTTGTCCACCTTTTTTGATTCTGCTTTCCTTATAGCTTGTCCTGCTACAAACCCGCTTTCCCTTAAACCAGCTAAGGGGGAGACTCCTGTGAGATCCACACAAGCATGTTTCCCTCCCACCCAGCCAAAGACGAGCAGATCCGCTGGTCTCAGTGTAGATCTCCCTTCCATGGGGTCTGTAAGGAAATTCACAGGGGCCTCCTTCTTCGCAGAAATCCCCGCTCTCCTCAAGATGTCCCCCAAAACATCCCTCACCCAGTCATGCCGATATTTGAAACCAGGGAGCTCCTTACAATGAACAGCATGCTCCCGTTTAATTAATTTATAAATAAACTTTTTTTGCATAAATTAATTTAGTTTCTCTCTAAATACGATTTAACTTTTAAATTTTTATGTAATACTCAAGATGTTGAATAGAGTAAACTTTCAAAATGGTCCTTGATGTTTGGTCACTTTTGGCATTTTAGTTCAAAACTTTAAACTTTTTGAATCCGGGACCCTGTGGTTTCAATTTTGTTGCCATTTTCATCCAAAATCAAATTTTGGTAAGATTTTTCAATTAACATCCAGTTTTTTTGTCTTTTTTCTCACTTTAATGAAGGGCAAAAAGGTCTTTTAACGTTTTATTAAAAAAAATTGACAATTTTGCCCTTCATTAAAATGGAGGAAAAAGACAAAAAAGCTGGATGTTAACTAAAAAATTTGACCAAATTTTGATTTTGGATGAAAATGGCAACAAAATTGAAACCATATGGACCTAGATTCAAAAGGTTTTTTTTTTGGGAAACAGGGAGTAGATTCAAAAGGTTTGCGTTTGGACTAAAGTGACAAAAGTGACCAAACCACAAGGAATGATCGGGCTAGAATGGGTCGCGTTGATGGGTCGTAATGGGTCCATTGTAAGTCATAACGATCCATAAGAAGTCATAATGGGCTATATACACCACTATTTTTTATGAGAATTTACCACAATTAACTATCATATGACTATTAGTCACTATTTTTTATGAGAATTTACCACAATTAACTATCATATGACTATTAGTCACTATTTTTGATCATAATTTACCACAATTAACTATCATTTTAACCACAATTGATTGTGGTTGATAAGTTTGACTTAATTGGCCTTAACTGATCACCATTGACTCTAATTCAACACCAATGACCCTAGTTGATGACCATTAATCATAATCGACCACCATAAATCCTAACCAACCATAATGGACCATTCATAACCTGTATTTACCTTTAATGGAGATAATTTAATGTCAACCGCCCAAATTCACCATTTCATTGGCACTAATCGACCACCATAACAAAATACAACAATCAATGGTCTCGAATTATCATTAATTGTAGCTCACAATTAGTGACCTAATTAAAGATGATTGATCGTAATCAACCAGCAAGGTGCCTAAAGGACCATCAGTGAGATAATTTTAGCAATTAAACCAGATCCCTCCGTCACAACAGCTCCATCTCCGTCCCCGATCATCCTCTCCGGCGACCATTGAACATCCTCTGTCTCCTTCAAGATGGTTGTGGTGGTGGTTGTGTGGCGGCGGCAGTTGCGGTGGTTGTGCTGGTGAATGGCGGTGGCAGTGGTGGTGCCCGGTGGTGATTATTGTGGTGGATGAGAGAGAGACAGGAGAGAGATTGTACCTGGGCAAGAAAAGGGTTTCAGGCAGTGGCGGACCCAGGATTTTTTTCCTGGGGGTGCGGAATTTTTTTAAAGATTTTAGACCCCTATCTATATAAAAAAATCAGTTCATAGCGGGTCGGATCAGGTCGGGTCATGTAAAACAAGTAAAAACAAACAAAGTTTCATAGCGGGTCGAATTAGATCGGGTCGGGTCCATTTCAATTCTCAAACAATCAAACCCTAGTTCCTAACTTCCTATCACAAACAAAGTTTCATAGCGGGTCGAATTAGATCGGGGCGGCCTGAATTAACCAGTTTGCAGCCGAAATTTTGCAGTCGCCGGCCGGAATTATGCTGTCGCTGGGCGCTGAAGTGAGGCAGAGGGAGGGCGGAAGTCGCTGGCAAGTGGCTGCGATTTGGTTTTTTTTTTTTTTATTATGTGGACTGGTTTGTTTAACAAAACTAGTAATTGGGTTGGGCTTAAATGTGTATTAAGTTATTGGGCTTGATGGATTGAATTTATGTTTTATTAAAGGGGTTAGTAGGCTAACTTGTTTACATAATTTGATCCGTGTTCACAATTTTTTTTACATAAATTCCTAACATTTTTTTCTAAGGGGTGCGGACGAAAATTTCCAAGGGGTGCGGTCGGAATTTTTCAAGGGGTGCGGACGAAAATTTCCAAGGGGTGCGATCTGAATTTTTCGCGAAAAATACCACTAAATTTTTTTTTTCAAGGGGTGCGGCCGCCCACCCACCCCATAACTTGGGTCCGCCCCTGGTTTCAGGGATATTGAAGAAGAAGAACTATGTATTTTTTATACATATATAATAACAATAATAATAAAAATAATAATAATAATAAATATAGGGTAAGATTACCAAAATACCCTTACCTATAAGGGTCAAACTACCGTTGACTGAGGGGGGGGGGGGGTAAGGTTGCGACATAACAGCAAACAGTGAGCAAACAGTGGGGGGTAAAATTGCAATTATTTTCTTAGGGGGGGGGGGGGGGGGGGGGTAAGGGTGCCAATCACCCCTAACCTCAGGGGGTAAAATTGCAGTTTACTCTATAATTTATTTAAATCTCTAAAATTTAACTTTTTAATTGGGCTCCTGATTCTTAAAACATTTTGTTTCCCTCTTTCTCAATAGATCAAACTGCAATACGTATTGTTAACTCCGGTTATTAAAGGGAAGACCGAACTGGACGACTTGTTCAATCACTAGAGGGATTCAATCGCTGGTAATTGAAGGGATACCTAGGACGACCATAAGGGTTACGATTGGTTTAATCGCAACTATAACCGCCTTCAATCCTAGGTCAGTAAATGGTAAAAAGCAAACGGTTATGTTCAATTGATCATTAGTGTGTGATTGTGTGTACATGTGCAACGATCTATATGTGTTTGTGTTTTTTTTCTAGTTTGAATTATACATCATTGATTCTTCTGCTCTATTATTTGATTAAAGATCACATGTGCATACTATTAACGTTATAATTAAAACCCAATCTGTGGCCTTTCAATTTTCTTAATTGTTCTAGCTTGATTAGCAAGTATCTGTGACGAATATTAGATTACTTTAGTTATGAAACTATTCTAGTTCTGAAACCATACTAGTTCTGAAACTATACTGATCAGTGCCTACATGTGTATGTGCGTTTACGGTTCTTTATATGTCTATATATGTTTAAATTTGACAGAAAGAAGGTTTCAAAGTGCTTTTGTACAATTAGTGAACCAAATTAAATTAAATAGCATCACTAGTTGTTTGTTCCTGTCCTAAATCATAGTTCCATTATATGTCCTAAAGCATGATATCATCAGATTTGAAATTGATATGAATGTTTTGTTTTTATGCGTACAACTAGTTTAGTTTAGTAATAGATTTTTAACAATCTTGAAAATCTAATTATATGATTAATACTTACAAAGTTTGTTATGTTTCATTATGAATAGTAATGGACAGATCATGGATGTACCTTGCACCAAGATCAAGTCAAACTTTTGTTAAAGGCGTGCAAACCTTCTTAAATTTTGCATTTGAGAGAGCATGTGTCAATGGGACGTTGATAAAGTGTCCATGTACAAGTTGTCTAAACATGAAATATAAGAGTAGACAAACTGTTCTAGATCACCTTATATGTTCAGGGTTCCGACCTGAATACTGGAAATGGGTATATCATGGAGAAGGCACAACGGTTGCATCAACAAGCACAACCTATAACGAGGAAGAGGAGATATTACACCATGAAATGCATGAAATGTTGGATGATATATTTGAAACAGAAGGTGGAATTGGAGTCGAGATGCATGAGACTGCTTCAAATAATAGTGAAGAGACGAATACCAGAAGAAGCGAATTTGATAACCTTGTCAAGGAAGCTGAAGAAAAGGTGTACCTGAATTGCAAATACAACAAGTTATCTTGTGTTGTGCGTTTGTACCAATTAAAATGTCTCAATGGATGGAGTAGCAAATCTTTCACTATGTTGTTAGAGTTTCTGAAGGATTTGTTACCTGAAGGAAATTTGTTACCTAAAACAACGCATCAAGTGAAGAAAATCATGTCAAGATTGGGATTAAGATATGAAAAAATCCATACATGTCTTAATGGTTGCATGTTGTTCTGGGATGATAAAGAGAAAGATGAAGTTTGTTCTTTTTGTGGATCTTCTAGATGGAAAGTTCATGAAGCTAGTCCAGAAGATGAAGAGAGTCCTCCCAAGAAGAAGGCTTGTAAAATATTAAGATGGTTTCCTTTAAAACCTAGACTTCAAAGATTGTTTATGTCATCAAAGACGTCTAATCTTATGAACTGGCATCATATTGACCGTGTGAAAGATGGCAAATTGCGGCATCCAGCAGATGCGTTAGTTTGGAAAGATTTTGATAAAAAGTTTCCCGAATTTGCTAGTGATCCCCGTAATGTTCGTCTAGCTCTTGCAAGTGATGGCTTCAACCCATTTAGGTCAATGAATTCGTCACACAGTACTTGGCCAGTTTTTCTTATTCCTTACAATTTGCCACCATGGTTGGTTATGAAGCAACCAAATTTTATTCTTTCTTTAATCATCCCAGGTCCCAATAGTCCAGGAAACAAGATAGATGTGTATATGCAACCTTTGATAAAAGAATTGAAGGAGTTATGGGAAGATGGAGTTTCTACATTTGATGCCTCAACGAAACAATACTTCCAGTTGAAGGCATCTATTATTTCTACCATATCTGACTTTCCAGGCTATGCCAATCTGTCCGGGTGGAGCACTAAAGGAGCACTTGCATGTCCTGTATGTGGTTTTGATACTGATTCCAATTGGCTTAGTCACGGAGGAAAGTACTGTTACATGTGTCATCGAAGGTGGCTTCCATCTGACCATCGTTGGCGTTCAGATACAAGATCCTTTGTTGGACACCATGAATTTAGAGTTGCTCCCATTCCTTCTTCTGGAGAGGAGGTTCTACAACAACTAGATAACACTGAATTTCTTGTCGACAATGATGTCCCTGGTCCATGGAAAAAGAAAAGTATTTTTTTTATGTTGCCATATTGGGAGCATTTGTTGTTGCGTCACAATCTTGATGTTATGCACATTGAAAAGAATGTTTGTGACAACATAGTGGGGACTTTATTGGGACAAGAAGGAAAGTCAAAAGATAACTATAAAACAAGACTTGACTTGCAACAAATGGGTATAAGAAAGGAACTGCATCCAAAGAAGCGGCCTAGAAGTAATATCACCTTCATGCCAAAAGCTTGCTATCAAATGACTCGGGGTGAAAAGACTGAATTTTTAAAAACCCTTAAGTCAATTAAACCTCCCGATGAATTTTCATCTAATATCTCTCGATGTGTACAGTTAAATGAGCGCAAACTAATTGGGATGAAGAGTTATGATTGTCACTTGTTGATGCAAGAATTTTTGCCTATTGCATTACGTGGAACTTTACCAGACCATGTAAGCTCGGCTATAATTGAATTATGCAATTTTTTTAAGATCATTTGCTACAAGGATTTATCTGAAGTTGATCTGCATTTTATTGAGTCTAAAGTTGCTGTCACTTTATGCAAACTAGAGAAGATATTTCCTCCTTCATTCTTTACTGTAATGGTACACTTGGTGATCCATTTAACGACAGAGGTTAAGCTTGGAGGTCCTGTTGCGTTTCGGTGGATGTACCCTATTGAAAGGTAAATACCATTTCTATATATCTTATCCATTGTTTGCTACATTTTTTAGTTTTCAAATGATTAGTGACTTGTAATTATGACATGAACAGGGACCTTCTGAAACTTAAGTCATACGTTCATAATAGAGCTCATCCTGAAGGATCAATTGCTGAAGGTTATTTAGCTGAGGAAAGTATAACATTTTGCTCTAGATATCTATCAAAAGTAGAAACCGTCTTCACTAGAGCAATTAGGAATGATGATGAGGGTCACCAAAATCACATTGAAGAATCCAACAATCTTTGTCCCGGTCGCGCCTTAGGTCATAAATTGCATTCGGGTGTATCTATTCGCAAAAGAAGGAGATCTTCAAATTCAAACATTGATGAGAAGTCTCTCACTCAAGCACATCGTTATGTATTATTCAATGTTGAGTCAGTTACACCTTTTCGAGAGTAATAATCCATGCTTGTTATTTGATACTCTTGCTATTCATTCATTTATCACAAAATAATTGATAATGTGAATTTTCTTAGGGATCACAAACTCATAATCAAGGGACAAAACCGTTCTCGTCGGATGCCAGATTATGAAATGAACAAGATTCACTGCCAACAGTTTGCTGGTTGGTTCAAGAAAAGGGTATTTCGAAATGAATATTAAATATGTTATAATTTGTTATTTGGGATATATCTTTGTGTAATGACTATTAACAACCATGTTGTAGGTTGCACGTATGGAAGAGCAAGGGGATGATGTAACGGAAGAGATAAAATGGCTTGCTCGTGGTCCACTTAAAAGTGTGAAACGATACTCTGGTTACCTTGTTAAGGGTTATCGTTTTCACACAAGAAAACGAGAGAAATCACTAAGAACCCAAAATAGTGGTGTCGTTGTTACTGTAGAAGGTGCAAGTTACGCTAGTAGTCGAGATAGAAGGCCTGTTCATGGTGTGATTAACTACTTTGGTAAATTGAATGACATTATTGAGTTAAACTACTCAGGTCAAATACGAGTAGTTTTATTCAAATGTGATTGGGTTGACATCAATAGGGGCTGCAAGATAGATAATGGTTTAACATTGGTTAATTTCTCATACAAGGCACATACAGGGGCTAATTTAACTGATGATCCATTTGTATTGGCGGCACAAGTTGATAAGGTGTTCTATGTAACAGATCCCAAGCACAAAGATTGGGAGGTCGTGAGACATGTAAAAGTAAGAGATGTATTTGACATGGGAAGTATTGATGATCAAGTTGGTCCTTATTCGAATGATTGCACATTTGATGTGCCTAACTTGCATAGGATTGGGGATGATGGTGAAGATGGCATAGACATTACGCCCGATATGGAATGTGAAGTAGATGCTGAAGAAAACGATGATGAGGGCTCGGGTTAAAATTGGACATAGCATGGGTATTGTAAAGTGCAGGTACGGTCTGATGTGCAAATAAAATTTTGTCTACTATATTTTTTTCTAGTATTTGGTATAGTATTTTTAGCCCAATTATATATATGTTTGACTTTAATTTGTATTGACTTTGTCTGCTTTGCTGTTGATTGGCGATGTGGGTCAAGAATTGAGATATTAGAGGTTGTGCCAGTTCTGTTGATTTGCGATATGGGTCAACATTTATCCCTAGCTAAGAAAGACTTGCTTTAAGGTTATTTGGATCAAAGATAAACGACCTAAACACGCAGCAATAGAGCAATTTCGAAGACATACAGTTACTTAGCATCTGGTGGTTTTTGCTTAGTGTTGTACCTGCAGCAATAACTACATCAAGACTGCCCAGTTTGGCATCTTTTTTTAGACTATTTTTTTATGTAAACTTTTCAAATGTTCAACGCTGCATTTCTATATCAACTACTTTATGTATACTACATGTTCAAGTACTTAATATATTGCCTCTGATGTTAGATATCCTTTAACCGCATAAATTCGTTTAAGAAGAATATCCGCAGTGAAGTGCAGGTTTGCCACTGACTGTAATTAAAACTATATTTCCTTTTTAAGTCTGAACCGCATAAATACGACGCTGCTGCATGCGCCGCGCAGCCGACGCTGCTTCTGCACACAGCCGACGCCGCTGCTGCTTGTGCCGCGCAGCCGACGACGTTGCAGCGTGCGCCGCGCAGCGGTGCGTATATGTCTTAATAATCATGATACATTGGCATGACGGGTCCATTATAAGTAATAACGGTTCATAGAAAGTTGTAATAGGCCATATACACCCGTACATAGCTATGAGTCGCCGTGTTTGATATATAATTTACGAGCATTGATTTTACTTCACCAAGTTTTACTTAATCGGCCTTAATTGGTCAGCATTGACTATAATCCACCATCAACGACCTGAATCGACCAATACTGGACCTAAAGCACCAACAATGATGAGGAATCGGGTTAAAATGGGACATATTTTAGCGTGGGTATTATATAGTGCAGGTACGACCTTATGATGTTATTGCAGTTCAGCAGTTGTATCACGCGATTCACGAGATGGGTCAAAATTTGAGGATTTTCATGATATATTTTTTTAAAAGATAGCTGCTGATAAAAGGCTAAAACAATAGTGCAGCCAAATTTGGTTCACTTGCTTTTTTCGTTTTGAGTGTATTGTAGTAGATTGTTGCTGATAAAAGTCACTGTTTATCAAATATTGGTAGTACCCTAAATTGTTTAAAAGAAATGATCTTTTTCTTTCAATTAATCATATATACTGCATTAGCAATACATAAAATTGATTTAGAATAAGGACAAAAGTATTGGTAGGTTTACCCCCACGTGACCCGACTAACCCGACCCGTTTCACTTGTAGATAGAATTTATCGATTTGACCAAATAACTTCATGACCAAAAAACAATAAACATGCTGTCAAGTTTCAAAAACTATTATTTCATTATACACTTCTGCCTCTGATTTTACTATTCATTAACATGAATTAGCTCTGGGTCGCTTTTATATTTTTACAAACGCGAGCCGAGCCGAGCAGGTTTACCACCGACTGTAGTTAAAATTATATTTCTTTTTTTAGTCCGAACCACATAAATACGACGCTGCTGTGTGCGTCGCGCAGCCGATGACGATGTTGCGTGCGCCGCGCAGACGACGCTGCTGCCGCTTCTGCACGCAGCCGACGCCAAACAGCATAAATATGACGCTGCTGTGTGCGTCGGGCAGCCGACGACGCTTCCGTGTGCGCCGCGCAGCCGACGCTGCTGCCGCTTCTGCGCGCAGCTGACGCCAAACAGCATAAATATGACGATGCTGTGTGCGTCGGGCAGCCGACGCCGCTGCCGCGTGCGCCGCGCAGCCGACGCCGCTGCCGCGTGCGCCGTGCAGCGATGCGTATATATCTTCATAATTATGATACATGGGCATGACGGGTCCACTATAAGTAATAACGGTCCATTAAAGTCGTAATGGGTCGTATACAACCGTATATAGCTTTGAGTCACGTGTTTGATAATAATTTACGAGCGTTGATTTTACTTCACCAAGTTTTGCTTAATCGGCCTTAATTGGTTAGCATTGACTATAATCCACCATCAACGACCTGAATCGACCAGCACTGGACCTAAAACACCATCAATGATGACGACTCGGGTTAAAATGGGACATATTTTAGCTTGGGTATTATAAAGTGCAGGTACGGTCTGATGCGCAAACAAAATTTTTTCTATTAACGACTTGAATCGACGAGCACTGGACCTATAGCACCATCAATGACCTTAATCCCTCATTGCCTTGAAAATTGATAACTAAGCATCAACTACCATAAATTTACCATGCATAAATTGACCCTAATCGACAACCATTGATCATAATTGATAATCAACTACTATAATGGATCATCAATGACCCTACATGATCTCCATTTATATTATATTTTTTTTTCAAAAGGTGTTTTTATATGATAAGTTGAATTAGTCGGGAATTTTTATGCACCTGAACACGACCCGTTTGGTACCCCTTACCCTCACTGACTATAAATGCGTATAATTTCAGTTTAAATAAAATATGTTTCCAGTTTAATTTAATTATAAAATAGTATTGTGTATATCATTTTAGTTTCCCTTATAATTTGATTAAACTTTTAAATTATATTGTAACACTCAAGATACTAAATTAAAGAATAATAAATGAATATAAAAAATAAAAGAATAATAAATATAAAAAAGATTACACGTATACATGGAATGAGCAAAATAGCTCATTAAAACTTCTAAAATTCAACTTTTTGGAATAAGCAAAATAACTGATTAAAACTTCTAAAATTCAACTTTTTATTGGGCTCCCGCTCCTTAAAAGGGAATTAGGCGGCAGTTAACATTTTGATTTTACCCTCACTGTCAAACTGCAATAGCCAGGCCTAAATTCCAGATCGAAGGACGACTTGTTCAATCGCTAGAAGGATTCAATCCGAGGACGACCAGAGGGTTACGATTGGTTCAATTGCAACTTAAAACACCTTCAATATTAGGTCAGTAAATGGTAAAGAATAAATGATTATGTTCAATTGATTAACATGTGTGATTGTGTGTATATGTTCGGTGTTTGAGACGTGTGTTTGTGTTATTAACGATCCAATTGATGTTTTTTGCTTTCGTAATTGTATGTACTTCTTCCACATATAATTGTATTTCCACTGCTATTAAACTGTTAGTTTATGAATGATCGTTGCTTGCTAAAAAACCAAAGTGGTTGAAAAGATCTCATTCAAAGCACTAGGCTTTTAAGGAATATACAAACAGAATTTTAAGGGCATCTGCTAACTCTATTTTAAGCTGTCATTACACATTGCTAATGTTATAGTTTAAATTATTAACCTATTCACAGTTAAATAGAGCATAATTGATGTCTCTATGGTGATACCTTGCAAAATTTGCTTCATCTCTATCGCGATTAGGATTTCATATCAGAGATAATTTAAAATCCAACGGTTGCTTTAATTAACTCTGACAGAAACGTACAAAATAGACAAGTAAATGTTTTAGTCTTTTAGCGCAACCCACATGAACCGAATATTCTCTAGTTCTACCCGAACCCATTTTGACTAATTACCCGACTTCGCCTGACTCACCTATTTTTCCACCTCTATTTACAATAAGATAAAGATGTATCTTGTTACCCGAAGTCTGAATTTGGTCTGAATTTGGCTGGTTGAAAAGGGCTTCAGCAGAGCTCTGAGTAGAGGAGCATAACAAACAGCGTTTAATAATTTAAACTGCCCCATCATGAGTTTTACTTTTAACTTCACATTTACCATTCACGACAAGTCAGTAAGTTTTGTTAATGGGGTAAATATTGATATTTGTATTGTGTCTTTTTTGAATAGATATTATGGGTATGCGCAAGGGGCTACATATCATTTCTACGGACTTCAGTAAGACTGTTGAAGACCATGGTGAAGCCAATGTTGAAGACCATGGTGAAGCCGATGTTGAAGACCATGACACTTATGACAAGGTTGAAGACCATGGTAAAATGCAAGGTTGCCAATCAAATTCTCATGAGGGTAATGAGTATATGAAATTAAGAGAACTTACGATTCAGGAGAATAATAAAAGACTAAGAGAATTAGGAATTAAAAACATTATAAATTCTCCGGCTAGTTTGGAAGAAAGTCAAAAAATGAAGAAAAAAACAGTGAAAAAGGTAATTTGGTTATCAAAACTTTATTTATTTTATTTTATATACACATGTTTTCTAATGAAAATAAATTTGTTATAGCAAAACCGTCCACAATATATTCCACCAGTGTCTTCAAATAGAGTTGCTAATATAATGAAGCTACGTCGAGTCGTTGCTCCAAATGTCTCTCAAAAGCTTCCATCAACTTCAAATGCAACTTCAAATGCAACTTCAAATGCAACAAAACCAACAGTTACCATGAGTGAAATAATCAAAGGTAATAAAGGAGGAGCAAAGAAAAAGTTGGTTCTTGTTGATGAGGATGATGAGATGTTTCAAGGTATCATTTTGTTGTTCATAAAGCTATTTTAATTAATAGTATCTTTTATATTAATTTACTCTATATTCTTTAAGAAGCGGATACAGAAGTGGATGATGTTGGTCAACATGGGATACGAATGGCAGATCATGACTATTCTAACGATGAAGACAATGTTCATGAACAATTACAAGGCCCAGAAAAACAAAAGGCAACAAGTTCTAATATAAAAGGTAATACTATAGGTAGGCGTAAGAGGCTACATATCACTTCTACAATCTCAACTGAGCGTGTTGAAGACCATGTTGACGACGACCATGTTGAAGACCATCAAGTTTTTGAAACTCGAGGTCATCAAGCTAGTGAAATACAAGGTAAAAACTGTACACAATTTGTAATGATGTTTTAGACACAAAATAATAGCATATATGTTTAAATTGTATTAAAATTTGTAAACTATTAATAGACTTTTTTTGTACCTATTTTGTTTTTTTTTTTTAACTTGTTAGGCGCTCCTAAAAGGGTTAGAGGCTATACAACAAAAGCTGAAATTTGGAAGATGGATAGTACAAAAAGAATAGCTGTCACATTCAACAAGTCTGGAAAGCCTGTTGGGGCTGAAGCTAATGAACTTGCTCAATTCCTTGGTACGCTCGCGAGGATGGCTGATCATGTATCCATAGAATATTCTGACTGGAGGAAGGTTCCGATACAAAAAAAAGAGGACATGTATTCACTCGTTAAGGTATATGTGTTTATCGAGTTTCAAAATGTATTAGTTGTTAATCTAAGAGGTATATTCTAATTTATATATATATTTTATGTTTGTAGTCTAAATTTGTTATTCATCCAAATGAAACAAACGAGATTAAAAACTGGATCTTGAATAGCATCGGAAGAAAATGGAAAGAGTGGAAAGGTTCGTTAAAGGCATGTGCATATGATCCAAGCCTTAGTGTTGATGAAATTGTGGCGCAACAAGTTCAAAATGACGACCGAGTGAATCCAACTCAATTTAAAGAACTTGTTACTCGTTGGTTCACTTCGGAATATCAGGTAACAATGATGTAATGTTGATTTCTTATGAAATATATATAATTATGGAATTAGATTAAAGAAGTCTTATCATGTATAACTTTACCATTTACCATAGAGTACATGCGATGTTAAAAGATTGAGCCGCTCAAAGAGGAAGGAGCCTCATGTTAGCGGGACAAAGTCTTTTGCTAGACTTGCTCATGAAATGGTATTATTCTAGCTTTTTTTTTACATTTATTAATTTTTGAATATTTTGGTTTTTATTTCCCTTACTAACCATCAAACATAAATTATAGGCCGCGGAGAATAATGGTATACATCCAACACGAGGAGAAATGTATATAAAAACTCGCACTCGTAAAGATGGAAGCATTGTTGATGATAAAGCTACTCAAGTTGTGGTAATGTATTTTAATGTTCTTATATATCATGGGTGTGTTTAATTTTCTTATGATTATCTATTTTGTTATTTGTTTAATTAGGCTTCATTAAAAAAAATTACAAATGACTCTACAATCACACCCGGCGATCCAGATGATTTTAAAAATGATGACTACTCAAAAGTTAAAGGCCCGGAGAAAAGAGGATACGTTCGATTAGTTGGAAGGATGCCAGCAGCAAAAAGTAATGGTGCTTCTTCGACATATGCACAAACTAATGATCAGCTAAAGAGTGTTATCCAAACGAACGAGCAGTTAAAGAGTGTTGTCAATGCTATGGCTATCATCTTCCAAGAACATATCCCCAATGCAAATTTGTCTTCAGTTCTTAGCAATATAAACATGCAGGTAATTTACATACATGACCATTATTTGTTCTTTTACAATTACATATTTATGTACTAGCTTTTGTTTGGTTTATATGTTTTAGATCCCCGGTATTGGTTCTTTGGTCCATAACAATTCTTTACCGGTTAACGAAATCTCATCTTCAAGAAGCCAATATGATAATGGTAATCACTTTTAACTAGTTACTTTTTTTTAGCTATTTCGCAATACTAAATGGATATGATTATGTTGTTGTAATCTTGGTATGAAATTGATTAGCCAAAACTTTCCATTTTACAGGGCAAGAAAGTCGTTTGGACAATTGATCTTGAAGTTTTGTT
Source organism: Helianthus tuberosus (assembly GCA_030545235.1). Lineage (NCBI taxonomy): Eukaryota > Viridiplantae > Streptophyta > Magnoliopsida > Asterales > Asteraceae > Helianthus > Helianthus tuberosus. The sequence goes on along the minus strand of CM060364.1, from coordinate 85,177,904 downwards.
AACATTGCAATTAAGGTAATAATTAGTTTTTTGTCTAACGTTTAGGTATTCGAGTCAATTATAAATGATTATATATTATATGTTTATTTTTTGTCTAATTGTTAGATGTTCACGCCATTTTTATACATGTTTTTCTTTTGAATCAAGAACAATGACTTTAAAGAACTTTTAGAATTTTTTTAATCAATACTAATACTTGTTTATATGATTGATGATCGCAGGCTAGATATCATGAGAAACTTTGGAGCTAAGTTTTATGATACCGGAATTTTCACCCAAAAGAACGTTTAGACTCCTTGTTTAAATATTTAGAATTTAGAATATGTTAAATGTTCACGATGTTTTCCTAACATTTGAAATATGTTTTGGATCGAACTTATTATTGAAGTTATGATATTATGAATTCTACATTTACAATTTGATCTTTTATTTTATATTTTATATTGTAAATAATGTAATTTTTATGGCAAAATTATGTGCCACTAAAAATAGTACATATATTTAACTCGAAACAGTTTTTACCAACACAATATTTGTGCCACAAAAGGTTTTTTATATCGTGGCATAAAAAAGTGCCACTAAAACTAGTATAAATATGTGACTATGATTACTTTTTAAAGGCACAAAAATTGTGCCACAAAAAACTTTTTTTATATTGTGGCAAAAATGTAAGTGCCACTAAAGCCGCAAAAACTTTGTGCGGCAGATCCAAAAAGTGCCACTAAAAGGCTTTAGCGTCAGCGCTTCTAGCGTCACTTTTTTTGTGTGCCACCCATTCCTACAAGGGCCTTTAGTGTCACTTTTTTGTTTTTTTATGGCACTTTTTGTGTGTCACTAAATGGCTTTTTTTTTGTAGTGTTCCTTCCGATTCAATAGAGCTGTAAATATATGTTTATGCTTCATAATCTGAAACCTAATTTCACTGCTAATAGTCGTCTTCTGTAGTAATTGATTTTTTTATTTATGGTTAACCCCTAAATATTTGATCACATAATCTCATTGGATTAAAGGAAATCTCAAGTTTGGTCAGAAGAAAAATGAAATTTGTTTGGCTAAGGAATAAGGGATTCTGCATCTAATTGGTAAATCAAAACATTAAATTTTGCTATTCGTTCATATTTACAGAATTACAGTAATTGAATTCAATGGATTATCATCATTTTATTGGTTCAACTTACATCATATTTATAGTAATTCAATGGATTTACAGCAGCCTTGGGAAGATGAGGATGCTGGATGTGCGAGACATAAATAACTTTGACTTTTAAACCTGAAAACGAAGCCGCGGACACAGGTTATAGCAGCGTCTCATCTAATGGCCGATCTTTGTAAAAAGCTGAAGACGAAGCCGCGGACAAAGGCTATAGCGGCGTTTCATCTAAAGGCTGGTCTCTTAGCTGAAGACGAAGCCGCGGACAAAGGCTATAGCGGCGTTTCACCTAAAGGCCGATCTTTATAACTAATATAATGCTCTTGCATGTTATTGAGCTTTAGATTATTCTTTTTTTTGTGTAGGAATCCGTTCGTGTAAAATAAATAAAAATTCCTTTATTAACTTGAATTACAGAAACACACAGAATGAAATAAAATTACAGTACGTATTACAACTGAAAAATAGAAATACAAGAACTGAAAACTCGAACAGATGAAACTGTTCTTGGCTGAGGATCGTGTTAGACACGTGTCCCTTAAAACAAATTTCGTGTCTCCCAGGAGAACACGTTTGTTTCCAGGATACAATAGCCGCAAGTAGTTGCACTGCCGGTCTTGACTCCAACCCGAATGAGTACCTCGAACACTTGAAGATGAAGAAGAATTCTGTAGAGAGAGATTGAATATGCTGTGATAATTTGGTGTGTAAAATCTGCTAAAGGAGTCTCCTATTTATACAGCAGGTAATGTCGAAACTGAAAAACGAAATTAATGGGAGAATTAAACTGCATTAAACGTCTTCAATGCACCTTAATTCGTCATTAAATTCTCAGTCAAACGCATTAACTACGTCAGTTTCGAATGCTGAAAACGTAATTGCACTGCAGTAACTGCTGCTGGAAGCTTCTGCGCGCGCGCAGGTCTGCACCCTCATGCGTGGTGCGTCCATTTGGCTCACTGCTATGCGCGCGTGCGCCCCACTGGCTCAATCCCATGCGCACCTGTGCGCACGCGCCACGTCACCTGGTAGCCTCTACGAGCACGCCACACAGTCGCGCCGTTTTGGCTCACCTAGGTGCATCGCGCACGTCACCTCAGTGCCCATGCACCATGCGCAACCGCGCGCCCCCATCCATGTGTACCCGCGCGCACATGCGCATGACTGCCACGTCACCTACCACTTGGTCCTTGCAACCCTTGTTCTCCACCACGCGCACGCGGTCAAAAATACAAAGGCGGCTCTCAAGCGGCTCGCGGTGATGCGAAGTGCAAAGTGCGCCATCAAAGCGCCACATTGCGCCTTATCGCCCACGCCACGCGCGCGCGCGTGTGCGAGTGCGAGTGCGAGTTAGGGTGCTCCGCACCCTTCGCGAGTACACTAGTGAGTGCTTCCATGAAACAATAAGGATGGAGAGCTCCCACTTAAATACCCCTTTAAGTTTCATCTCTCATCCGATGTGGGACAAGGTGCCACTTTCCCACTTTTTTCAGCACTTAAGTTTCAAACACCAAACTTTGAGCATCGATATCTCATTCATCTTAGCTCCGTTTTGGACGTGGTTTAGTTCGTTGCGAAGCCCTTCCGACATAGAACACAAACCCACAAATAAATATATAAAACCCGCTCATTTTATTATATTTATTTCTAGTCCAAAATAGGAAAAAAATCATTTTCCTATATTTGTGAAAAATGATATTTTCACAAAATTTCCAACAATCCCCCACATGAATAGAAATCGATCTATCAAGTTTCAACGATACACGTTCAACAGTTGAGCATTGCAAGATAGGTAGGTGTAACCTTTGAACCTCCTTTTGTGAAGCATACTTAGCCTCCTAGGGTCTTGTAGACGCGGTGTCCTTGAACAATCCCCCATTTATGTAGGCGACAATATACATTCACACAATACTCGCCCTAGTCGAGTTAAGACCTCATGGTTGTGTCCGTTCATGGTCATGGAACACGTTCCTGGTTCTGCAAGAGCTCTAGGAGTTGCGCCTCCCCACAAATCCATTTGAAGCGACCCCACTTCTCTCTAACATAGGTGATTCCTCTGAATCATTAAAAGCATCATGGTTAATTTGGATTTCCTCAAAATCCTTAACCTTAACATGCTTAACCTTTCCTTCATGTCACTGATTGGAATGGACTAGGAAGTATACAACTCCCTTTATTGACTTTTGGGGCACCCCCCACAGTGACTCCCTTTGGGTTTATGATTAAGTTTGCCTATTGAACCTAGATCTTGGGATCTCCAGTCAACTAGGTTAGGTTTCCCTCATATTCCCTTCATCTATGGGCTTTAGTCCCATTCCTCTTGACAACCTATACACCTTATCTGTGCTTAAGCCTTTTGTTAACGGGTCCGCAATGTTCTCATTTGACCTCACATAGTCAACTGAGATCACACCCGTTGAGATAAGTTGTCGTACCGTGTTGTGTCTACGTTGAATGTGCCTTGATCTGCCATTGTACATCATGTTTTGTGCTCTAGCAAGAGCAGACTGATTGTCACAATGTATGCAAATCGCCGTCAACGGCTTTGGCCATCTTGGAATATCTTCCACAAATTGACGTAGCCACTCCGCCTCTTCCCCGCTTTTATCTAAAGCGACGAATTCGGATTCCATCGTGGATCTAGCTATAACCGTTTGCTTGGAAGACTTCCAAGCTATAGCTGCGCCAGCAAGTGTAAACACGTAACCACTTGTGGATCTGTGATCCTTTATATCCGATATCCAGTTCGCTTCAGTGTATCCTTCGATCACTGCTGGATCACGGGTATAATGCAATCCATAGTCTCTCATGTATCTTATGTATCTAAGCACCCTCGTGATAGCTTTCCAATGATCCTCGCTCGGATTACTGGTGTATCTACTTAGCCTGCTCACAGCGTACGCTAAGTCGGGTCTAGTACATGTCATTAGATACATGAGACTACCAATGATCCGTGAGTATTCTAACTGAGAAACACTCTCGCCTCTATTCTTCCTTAGGCGTTGGGTATTATCAATTGGAGATCGAGCTATACTCGTATCGTCCGAATTGAATTTCCCAAGGATCTTGTCCACGTAGTGAGATTGACTCAACACAAGACCATTTTGGGTTCTAGTGATTTTTACACCAAGAATCACATCCGCGAGACCCATGTCTTTCATGTCAAACCTCGCTTTCAACATGTCTTTCGTTGAGTTGATCATCTTCACATCCCAATGATAAGCATATCATCTACATAAAGACATAGAATCACATAACCTCTTGGTGTGTCTTTAAAATAAACACACTTGTTGCACTCATTTATTTTGAAACCATTGTCAATCATGACATGATCAAACTTTTAGTGCCATTGTTTTGGAGCTTGCTTCAAGCCATACAAAGACTTGACCAATTTACATACTTTGCCCTTGTTTCCAGGGGCGGAAAAACCCTCAGGTTGTTCCATGTAAATTTCTTCTTCTAAATCGCCATTTAGAAACGCGGTCTTTACATCCATTTGGTGAACTTCCAAATTTCTTAGAGCCGCAATTGCAAGAACCAATCGTATAGAGGTTATTCGTGTTACAGGCGAGTAAGTATCAAAGTAGTCTAGACCCTCCTTTTGTCTAAATCCTTTGATCACTAACCTTGCCTTGTATTTATCAATACTTCCGTCGGCTTTCATCTTCCTTTTGAATATCCAACGATATCCAAGTGGTTTACAACCAGGTGGAAGATCTACTAACTCCCAAGTATGATTTTGCAATATAGAATCAATTTCATTCTTAATTGCTTCTTGCCATTGAGGTCCTTCCGCGGAGGTAACCGCTTCACGGTAGGTATTGGGCTCACCCTCAACCATATAGCTCATGAAGTCTGGACCAAAAGATTTTCCAACCCTTTGTCGTTTACTTCGTCTAAGCTCACCCTCCTCGACCTCGGGGCGTTCATGTCTTTCATCTATCCTCGTAGATGAACTTGGTCCTGGTTCATCTGACCATGTAGACGAACTTGGACCTGCTTCATCAACCGCTCTTGATGAAGGCGTATGTATTTGTCCTAACATAGGAAACACATTCTCAAAATATGAGACAACGTTAGGATTAGCCTCCATGATAGTGTGTTTATGTACATCGGGATTCTTGGACTCATGTACAAGAAAACGATGTGCGCTACTTTGATGTGCATATCCAATGAAAATGCAATCAACAGTTTTGGGTCCTATCCTAAGAGCCTTAGGAGGTGGTACAATCACCTTGGCTAGGCACCCCCACATTTTCAAGTATTTGTACGAAGGCTTCCTTTTTCTCCATAACTCATATGGAGTTTCGTCCCTATTTTTCAAAGGTATCTTGTTCAAAAGATAGTTTGCTGAGAGAATGGCATCCCCCCACATTTCTCGGTTCACTCCCGAGCTTATCAACATGGCGTTCATCATTTCTTTCAATGTGCGGTTCTTTCGTTCCGCAACGCCATTTGATTGTGGAGAATAAGGAGGTGTACACTCATGTACAATGCCACTTTTTGCGCATAAATCCGCAAAAGGTGCAACATATTCACCTCCTCGATCGCTTCTCAAAGCTTTTATCTTCTTTTTAAGTTGATTCTCAACTTCGTTTTTGTACAAGATAAACTTCTCTATTGCTTCGTCTTTACTTTTAAGTAAATACACGTAGCAATATTTCGTACAATCATCAATAAACGTGATGAAGTACTTATTTCCTCCACACGTGGGAACCGCTTTTAAATCACACACATCGGTATGAATTAAATAAAGGGGTTCGGTTATTCGTTCAACCGATTTAAACGATGATCTCGTAAGTTTGGATTCAACACATGTCTCGCATTTGTGATTGGACTCGATATGGAATGTTGGTATCAAGTTTAATTTAATTAAACGTCATAATGAATTAAAATTTACATGTCCTAGTCTACCATGCCAAACATAAGAAGACTCAATCATGTAAGTAGAAGTAGAAGTAGAAATTTCATTCATTTTCTTGTTTTGGTTTACAACCATTACATTCATTTTGAACATACCATTAAGGGCATAGCCCTTTCCAACAAACATTCCACGTCTAGACAAGACAAAATTGTCCGATTCAAACACTAGACGAAATCCAAACTTGTTGAGCATCCATCCCGACACGAGATTCTTCCGTATCTCTGGGACATAAAGCAGATTGGTCAAGGTAAGCTCCTTGCCCGAAGTCATCTTCAAAACGACCGTGCCTTCCCCCTTGATGCTTGCGGTAGCTTTATTCCCCATATAAAGCTTTTCTTCACCCGAAGCTTCCTTGAATGTAGAGAAAAGAGCCTTGTCTCCACAAACATGGCGGGTTGCACCTGTGTCAACGAACCATCCTTTTGGGTTTTCACCCATTGTGTTGACTTCTTCAATCATAGCCGCTTCTTCGGATATCATTGCAATCAGAGGCATACCATCCTCATCAACCATATGCGCACGCTCACGCTTAGGTTTCTTGGATTGGTTAGCACGGTGCCCCGTCTCGTTACAATTGTAACAAGTTCCTTGGAAAGGCGCAGGCTTCTTTTTCACAGCCCCCTTTTTAGGTCCAAGGTTGTTAACGTTTGCTTTCCCTTTGTTGTCCTTTTTACCCTTGCCTTTCTTGCCCTTTGAGGACTCCCCAACTTCCACCATGTTTGCTTTAGCCGAAGCTTGCAAAATGGTGCCTTTTTGGGCCACCCTGTTTTCTTCTTCTATACGAAGACGAAGAACAAGATCCTCGACCGACATTTCCTTTCGCTTGTGTTTAAGATAATTCTTAAAATCCAACCAAGCAGGAGGTAATTTCTCGATCATGGCTGCCACTTGAAAAGTTTCGCTAAGTACCATTCCCTCAGCATGGATGTCATTTAGTATAATTTGCAACTCTTGGACTTGGTTCATAACAGACTTGTTATCAACCATTTTAAAGTCCAAGAAACGGGCGACAACAAATTTCATTGTTCCCGCATCCTCCGTTTTGTACTTTTTCTCCAAAGACTCCCATAATTCTTAGAAGTCTTGATATTATAGTACACATTATACAATGCATCCGAGAGACCGTTGAGAACATAGCCTCGACATATAAAGTCCGAGTGCTTCCACGCCTCTACCGCGCTCAGAGCCTGAGCATCGGTCTCCCCTTCCGCCAGTTGGGGAACGGTCTCCGTCAAGAACCTCGCAAGGTTCATGGTGGTCAAGTAGAAGAACATCTTCTGTTGCCACCTCTTGAAGTGGAGACCCGAGAACTTCTCGGGTCGTTCAACATGATTTGCCACTGTGGACACTCCCACAGTGTTGGCAGGGGTTCCAACGACAACATTAGTGTTGCTCGTGTTCACATTTTCAGTCGACATTCTGAAAAAGTTTCAAGAAAACAAGTTAAATACTGTTTTCAAAATAATAAAGACGCTACTTTATTATTATTAGGAGTTCAAAAATTCAGCCATGTAGCTTCTAAGTCCAACTTTGAAGACTACAACAGTAGGATTTTTAGAACTTCAGCGACAGAAAGGAGTAGAAGCAGATTATGTTTTGACAAAGTCGCTACTTTGAATCAAAACAGGAAGAAAATCTATTTTTTTTAAAACACAACTGTATGAATTCAAAACTGGTTCGAATTCACAACAGAAAATGTTTGTGATCCTACACGAACGGTGTTTTAAAAAATTTGTTTTAAGATTGTAGGAATTCGTTCGTGTAAAATAAATAAAAATTCCTTTATTAACTTGAATTACAAAAACAAACAGAATGAAATAAAATTACAGTACGTATTACAACTGAAAAATAGAAATACAAGAACTGAAAACTCGAACAGATGAAACTGATCTTGGCTGAGGATCGTGTTAGACACGGGTCCCTTAAAACAAATTTCGTGTCTCTCAGGAGAACACGTTTGTTTCCAGGATACAACAGCCGCAAGCAGTTGCACTGCCGGTCTTGACTCCAACCCGAATGAGTACCTCGAACACTTGAAGATGAAGAAGAATTCTGTAGAGAGAGATTGAATATGCTGTGATAATTCGGTGTGTAAAATCTGCTAAAGGAGTCTCCTATTTATACAGCAGGTAATGTCGAAACTGAAAAACGAAATTAATGGGAGAATTAAACTGCATTAAATGTCTTCAATGCACCTTAATTCGTCATTAAATTCTCAGTTAAACGCATTAACTACGTCAGTTTCAAATGCTGAAAACGTAACTGCACTGCAGTAACTGCTGCTGGAAGCTTCTGCGCGCGCGCAGGTCTGCACCCTCATGCGTGGTGCATCCATTTGGCTCACTGCCATGCGCGCGTGCGCCCCAATGGCTCACCTAGGTGCGCCGCGCACGTCACCTCAGTGCCCATGCACCATGCGCATGACTGCCACGTCATGCGCCACATCACCTACCACTTGGTCCTTGCAACCCTTTTTCTTCACCACGCGCACGCGGTCAAAAATACAAAGGCGGCTCTCGGTGATGCGAGTGTGCGAAGTGCAAAGTGCGCCATCAAAGCGCCACATTGCGCCTCATCGCCCACGCCACGCGCGCGCGCGTGTGCGAGTGCGAGTTAGGGTGCTCCGCACCCTTCGCAAGTACACTAGTGAGTGCTTCCATGAAACAATAAGGATGGAGAGCTCCCACTTAAATACCCCTTTAAGTTTCATCTCTCATTCGATGTGGGACAAGGTGCCACTTTCCCACTTTTTTCAGCACTTAAGTTTCAAACACCAAACTTTGAGCATCGATATCTCATTCATCTTAGCTCCGTTTTGGACGTGATTTAGTTCGTTGCGAAGCCCTTCCGACATAGAACACAAACCCACAAATAAATATATAAAACCCGCTCATTTTATTATATTTATTTCTAGTCCAAAATAGGAAAAAATCATTTTCCTATATTTGTGAAAAATGCTATTTTCCCAAAATTTCCAACATTTTGTTTCGTTGTTGTTGTGGAAGCTGATTCTAAAGTTTTTTTTGGAGTTAATTATGTTGTTTCTATGCTATTTTACAGTGAGTGTTTACCAGCCTACAAGAAAAAGCTCCAACAAGTGGTATCCTTCTCCTTTATATTATTCCATATTCACTTGCTTAACACGTCATTTTCTGACTATAGTTTGTCTTAAATACTGAGAAAGCTAGAAACTTTTTATCTATTTTTGTTTCCTAATCTAATATCCTTAATTTTGTTTAAAGTCGACATGGGTTCGGTTGTCGGGATCTTGACGAATGGTGTTATCTTGAGCCAAATCATCATATACCAGAAGCCAACAACGAAAGAAGAAAAAGATTTGAAGATCAGCAATGTGACCATCTTTAAATGCAGAGTTCCTCTAAAAACCCAGTTAGCGTTTATGATTGTTATTATTTCTTATTCAGCTAAGTAAGTGAATCTTTCAAGAATCTTTCACATGATACCTGGAGTGTTTAGGATTGCTTATTAAAACTGATTTTTTGTTTATGTTTGAACACACAACAGAAGCATATGAACAAAGATAATTATTCGAAAGTGATATTAAACACTGGAAAGCCAGACTTATATGTTGCCCAAACTTATTGTGATTTTTTACTAGAAACTCTACAAAAAAGGTTGGTACTTTGCATTTTATTAGTTTTATAGAAATATTAAGTTCATTTATATATTTATTTGTGTTTTTTTTTCATTGCCTTATTTAAGTGGATTGAGCTTGAACCCACATAATTCCGGCATTCACTGCTATACATGGATCAAGTTAGCTAATTTGTATCTTCATATCAACTTTTTTGAAACTCCCATTATCTCAGTGAAATTAAAATTTTCCATTTTACCCTATTGGTACAATACACTTATGATGGAATTCAATGTAAATCAGATTCAAACAAGCGATGATTTCCCAGTGGATATAGTTTCATGATGGAATATTATGGAAAGGATGAAATTGTTACACAATTTGTTCGAATTTGGATGAAGTTGGTGGTACGAATTTGTTAGAATTTAATATTGAAACACAGCTATATTCTATCCTAGATCTTAAGTGTTTCAATCTCATCAATCTTTTTTGTTTGTATTATTTAAAATCGACACTACAGTACCACAGAAACAATTGCAGGATCATTTCCTACTGTAATTTTTGAATTGGGTTTCTAGATGCTGATTGGGTTTGCTTCTTGAAGTTTAGTATATATGCTAGGCTACTATCACTGTGATATACCAATTATAACTTGTAAATACTAAGATTTATTAAAATTATGAATGAAAAATTGTGAATTCTAACTAGGTTGACGGTGATGGTAAACGCTTGAAGACTTTGGCGCAGAACTCGGAATCTAAACATGATGATGAAAGAAGTATGTTCAAGAGAGCGGAAAATAGTGCTTGAAGACTTTGGCGCAGAACTCGGAATCTAAACTAGAAGATGAAAGAAGTACGTGCAAGAGAGCGAAAAATAGTGCGAAACCAACTGAACCACCCAAAGGCAAAGTTAATGAAATATTTGGTTTAAATAATGAAAAAGCGGATGATGAATAGTTGAATAGTTTGATTAAAGTTAATGTTGAAGGGACAACTAAGGTGAAACAAGCTGTGTTACCTGAGATATTGAAGAGGAAAAAATGGGCTATTGTGAATATTGGTTCTGGTGCTACTATTGTTATCCTTTCTGATCCTTTGTATATTGTTTGTGCTGCAACAAAAGTGTAAGTTTTTAACTTTTTAATCAGATTTGATTGCCGACATGTTTGTTTATGAATGTTTATACGAGTTGTGTTTATGAATTTATACGAGTTGTGTTTTCGTTTGGTGTTTCTAGGTAGATATATCAGTAACATTTCAAAGACATGAAGTAATAGTCCCCGTTGCAACGCGCGTGTATGAATGCTTTGTCTCGCCAGTGCAACGCACGACGGGTAAAAATTTAGTTAGTTTTGTAACTCATATAACTTTCTAAAATGTTATATTATATTACTATATATTAATAATTATTACTATATATTACTATATTATTATTATTACTATATATTACTATGTATTAATAAATGAATTGAAATGAATAGTGATTTTAATATTATAATAATATATAGTGATTTTAATATTATAATAATATATAGTTTTTTTAATACTTTTATTATTTTAATATTATAATAATATTTATTTTCTTTACCTTTTAACTTTTATCCTTTTTTAATATCAGTGGTTGGGATAAGCTTGGTGTCAACCGGTATCGAACCAGCACTGCTATCGAAAATACCGGGAGGCTCCTGTTCGGTATCAGTACATGAAGGTCAAAACCGGCACTAATACAAAAAACGCCAAAAGTTGGTGCCGAATTGATATTGCAAATATTTTGGTTCGGGAAATTAAGTGTTGCTACCCGGTACCCAGAACAATTTGCTCATCTCTGACCATGGGTTTCATACGAACAACATCGTTACCATACAACTTTTTTGTTTGATTTTCTTTCGGTTATCTTTTAGTGTTTTTTTCTACATTTTCTTTTTATTCTTGTCAGCAGTTTCATTCGCAACACACTCGTAGTGATTTCAAAACACATACTAAATAACAAAAGAAATTCGCCGCAACGCGGCGAACTTCTTTAAACCTAGTTAGAATAATACTTTAAGCTTCTAAGATTATATACAAGACAAAAATATCTAATAAAACTAAACTAACAAAAAATGCATTTTAACTATAATATATATATTTGGTGTTAATTTATAAATGAATTGAAATGAATAGTGATTTTAATATTATAATAATATATAGTTTTTTTAATATTTTTATTATTTTAATATTATAATAATACTTATTTTCTTTACTTTTTAACTTTTATCCTTTTTTTAATATCAGGGGTTGGGATAAGCTTGGTGTCAACCGGTATCGAACCAGTACTGCTATCGAAAATACCGGGACGGTCCTGTTCGGTATCAGTACATGAAGGTCAAAACCGGCACTAATACAGAAAACGCCAAAAGTTGGTGCCGAATTGATATTGCAAATATTTTGGTTCGGGAAATTCAGTGTTGCTACCCGGTACCCAGAACAATTTGCTCATCTCTGACCACGGGTTTCATACGAACAACATCGTTACCATACAACTTTTTTGGTTGATTTTCTTTCGGTTATCTTTTAGTATTTTTTTCTACATTTTCTTTTTATTCTTGTCAGCAGTTTCATTCGCATCACGCTCGTAGTGATTTCAAAACACATGTAAACATATACTAAATAACAAAAGAAATTCGCCGGAACGCGGCGAACTTCTTTAAACCTAGTTAGAATAGTACTTTAAGTTTCTAAGATTATATACAAGACAAAAATATCTAATAAAACTAAACTAACAAAAAATGCATTTTAACTATAATATATATTTGGTGCTAATTATAATTTACTAAAAACATTAATGTCTCATGCAAACATTTAATGTTAATGTGATTACTCATCTTGTGCAACATGCCCAATTGCCAAATGTCAATGACATCAATAAGTGTTTACTACTCAAACCACATGTTCTATTTATAAATACTCACAAGCTAATTGTATATTTGTATCACCAAAGCTTTTAACTAATAAAATGAGATCTCTTTCTGTTTTCTTGGTTTTCTTCGCACTTATTTTGGTAAGAGCTCATATATATTTATAATTCATGATTTTGTCCAACTTAATTTTTTTTTTTCATGATTAGCTTGCAAGTATCCATGAAGCAAGAAAAGACCCCAAAGACAGGAGAAATGCAATGAAATATGAGCCCATTCCCCCAGACGCTCTAAGCCAAGATTCAACAACGCTAAATGACAAAGAGAACAACAAGGACCAGTTCGTAAGAGATTTTGATAAACAGCCTAATCTTAAGATGTATACAAAAGGCTTTAATCCAAAACCTAGTTCTTTGGTGAGCAATGGATGTCCGCCTAAGGAGAACTAATCTTGTTCAAGTACTATGTACAAAATTATCTATAATAATAAATGCAAATAAAGTTTTGATTTTGTTTTGTTTTGCGTGTTAGATAAACCATAAACTATGTACTTTAATATAAAAGTAGCTATATTTTTATTAAACTTATATTTGATTTAATAAAAATTAATATCTCATTTCCCAAACAATAAAACTTTGAACAAATATAAAAAAATAAAAAATATAACTTACCCTGGATGTATTTTATCACTTTGAATATATGTAACAACCTTAGATATAATATTTTTTTTACCCTTCAAAAAACAAAATTTTGTTTATTTTCATCGAGTTTTAGTGAGTATATTACTACCATTGACGAATAGATGCCTACAATGAATGATTTTATTACATATTTAAAAACATATATTAATAGATTTTCTGATTTAACTTTTTCTATATTGAACAAAACATTCTATATATTTTCTAATAACATTTGAGAATTAGTTGTTTTATTTATCTCATATATATGTTATAATAATAAATAGTAGAGTATGTTATTAGGCTTAATGAAATAAAGTATTATTATTGTTAACATGACACAAGAAAGTGAGTAATGTTTTTACTTTTTCTTTTGGTAACTATTGAGGAGGTTAGACGAACTACCACACTAATATACCTTAAACCATTTAGTTTATTTTAATCATAAGAGTAAACTGCTATTTTGGTCCCTGTGGTTTGGCTAGTTTTGCCACTTTAGTCCAAATCTCAAACCTTTTACTTCTAGGTCCCTGTGGTTTCACTTTTATTGTCATTTTAGTCCAAAAGTGAAATCAGGTCTGATTTCTAAAAGAAAAACCTGGTTTTTTTGTCCTTTTCCTCAGGGGTATTTTGGTCATTTGAAATTATATTATATAAAGATGATTGCAGATGATGAAACCATAGCAGTTTCATCCACTGGAATTATGGTCACCAGACATCCACCTCCAAGTCTTCAACTCCACCATCGCCACCTCCCCCTTCTCACCACAGCCGCCACCACCACCTCCTCCCCTTCTCACCACAGTCGCGACCGCACCTCCTTCTCACCACAGTCAAATCCACCCAAATCCACAACCCTCTATCAACCAAATCCACCCAAAATCAAAACCCTAAATTCGTATGGTCACCGTCACAGAACAACAACGTCACGGTCAACGTCATACACACACACACACACACACTCTCTCTCTCTCTCTTTTCCGATCATCAGTGACGTCAACGTCAGTAGCAGCAGCGTCGATATTCTTACTCCGCCAGTGGATGTCTGGTGACCACGAGCGTTGTTTGGAGAGAATCAGAGGTGTTTGTTTGGAGTTTCCATTGGCGGATATTCCTGGTGGGTTTTGGGTTGCAGGGGGCGGTGGTTGAAAGGGGCAATGGTTGCAGGGGGTTGTTGGTTGCGGTGGTGGATGGGTTGCAAGGGGTGGTGGTGGGGTGGGTAGTTGGGCAGGTGGGGGGAAAGAATTATGTGTGTGTTTATAGAGAGAGAGAGAGAGATAGATCACCGGCGACAGAAGGGGGGAAAGGGGTAGGGGTGGGGTGGGTAGTTGGGCAGGTGGGTAAAATGACCAAAATGTCCTTCAGAAAGGGACAAAATAGACATGTTGCAATTGTCAAAAAAAGGGGGGTTTTTGAATTTTGGACTAAAATGGCAATAAAAGTGAAACCATAGGGACACAGACGTAAAAAGTTTGAGATTTGAACTAAAATGGCAAAAGTGCCCAAACCACAGGGACCAAAATGGCAGTTTACTCTAATCATAATATAGGCCACTAAGTTTACTAGGATTTTACTAGTTGTTCGTTATATATTATATTATGTTATGTTATAGTTAACGAAAATCCTTTGAACAAATATGAGTATGTCACATTTTTTTTTAGCCTTCTCATTTTTAGATAATAATATTAAATAAAAATTTTATACACATTATAAGATAAAAATATCTACTCTTCTTTTAAATAATTTAATAATATAATATTGTTAAATAATGACTTTCTTTACACACGATATTATATATATATATATATATATATATATATCTTCTCTTTCATATAAAATTAATAGAATACATAAGCAAACACAACAAGGTTTTCTGATTCTAGGCCATTTAAAAAATCACAAATTTTTCAAATTGACATTTGGGGTGATATTTATGTATAAACACTTACTAAGTGCCTTTTTTGAGCAAAAAAATTTGGCTTGTAAACGAACCGAACGAACACGAACATGAATAGATAATCGAACACATTTTTTTGTTCGTGTTTGTTCATTAAGAAATCGGGCATGTTCGTGTTCGTTTATATTCGTTCGTTTAAAGCCTAAACAAACAGTTCACGAACATAAACCAACACAAACGAAACACATGAACAAACATAAACGAACACAAATGAACATAATTGAACAAATATAAACAAACACAATTTAACATTTGCAAGCACAAACAAATAACTCAAATATATTATAGTTTATCCGAAAACACATCTAAATTAGAGTTCATAGATGCTAAAATTAAGTAGGTTTTTATATAAATATTAAGTAAGTGATTAGTTACGACTAAGAAAGATCATAAAATTTCATTATTTTACTAGAAAACTCAACTACTAATTAGTTTTATTGATATAATAGTTAGAAAGCCTAATATTCAAATAAATATAACAATTTATGCATTTACTAAAATTTAAACGAACATAAATGAACGTTCACGAACATAAACGAACGTTCACGAACATTAATAAACAAACACAAGGTGTGTTCATGTTCATTCATTTAATTAGACAAACAAATTTTTTTGTTCGTGTTCGTTCGTTTATTAAATAAACGAACATAAACGAACTTTTCGCCGAATAAGTTCATGAACAGTTCATAAACGTTTGGTTCGTTTACAGGCCTAAACAAAATAGATGCTATAGTGTTTTTTATACGCAAACAATTGTTGAGTGACTTTTTTTAAAGAAAATATAAACTAAAACACTAGTGATTTTTATGATTTTTCTTCTTGTTAATTTTTACTAAGTTATTTCAGTCAAATTTAAATTAAATTTGATTCTTAAAACATATAACTTTCTAAAATGTTATGTTATTTTAGAATAATACTTTAACTTTCTAAGATCATATAGCACATAGAAATTACTCTATATCTTAAATTTAAAGGTCGGTGCACAAAAGACAAACAAATTTACATTCAACTTTCTAAATTGACAAATATAGCCCTTAAACTTTATAAAAAAATTCTAAAAACTTTATAAATTATCATTTTTACCCATTTTGGTTTTAACTTTTCAATTTTACCTCTTGTATATTTAATTTTTAGGTTAAAGTCTAAAAGTTATTTTCTCACATGGTTATTTTAGGTAAGTGTCGGTATAAATTCATGTTTCTACATAATTTTTTTCGAAAATAAGCCGGGTCATATATAATGCGCTCCCATGCTTATTTTTATGTATGTTTAAATTGGTCTACGTTTTAACATTTTAATGTACGTGTTGGTATAAATTCATGTTTGATGCAAACTACATAAATTCACGTTTCGACATAATTTTTTCTAAAACAAGTCTGGTAAAATATAAGAAGTTTTCATTCTTTTTTTCGTACGTCTTTAGTTGATCTACGTTTTGACGTAATATGTGTTCAGAAACGAGTCAAGTCAAATATAATAAGTTTTCATTCGACAATATAAATTCGAGTTATTGTAGGTTTCGATGTCGCTAAGTTTTGATGCAAAGGTAGGGGTGGTGTAGTGGTTAGGGGAAACCGTCACTAAACAAACCAACTCTGGTTCGACTCTATTTCTTTTGTAACCGCAATGCTTTAGATAAGATAAATAAAAAAAACACGTTTTCATATGGTTAATGCATCATATAACGTAATGCCAGCTATAAACAACTATGAAATGGTCGCCGCAACGCGCGACCGATGGCAACAATCTAGTAACAAATAAAACTAAAGTAACAAAAAAGTGCATTTTAACTATAATATATATTTGGTGCTACTTATACTTTATCAAAAACATGAATCTCTCATGCAAACATTTAATGTTAAGGTGATTACTCATCTTGTGAAACATGAAAATTTGCCACATGTCAATGACACCAATAAGCATTTACTACTCAAGCCACATGTTCTATTTATAAATACTCACAAGTATTCTTTTTGAATATATGTAACAACCTTACATATAGTATTCTATTTTATAAATATATAACTTACCCTAGATGTACTTCACCACTTTGAATATATGTAACTGTCACACCCCCAAAATCCACACGCGGAGTACCACCGCTTGGAGGCGTGACATGACCAGGATCAAGCCACCAATCATATTGAATATATAAGTAAATAGTAAATGTCATTCATCAACACGATAGGTGTTTTCAAAACCAAACATAAACAAGTGCGTAGCGGAAGTAATAATGTAAAAACCCAACATAAGTATTAAGTTGAAATGTCATAAAAGAGTTTATCATAAAATTCACAATCCGTGCCCACAACGACCGCGCCTCCCGTGCAAGCTCCATGGATACCTATGGTCCTGCAAGGCATGTAACAGAGAGTCAACAACTAGTTGAGCGAGTTCACAGTTGGTTGTTCAGTTATAGTAATCGTATTGTAAATCGTATGTTCATTTAGTGAACCATGTTTCGTATGTATTTGCATCGCGGCCTTCTAGGCATGTTGGCGAAGATTAGTGGGGGTTTCCCATGTTTTCTAGACTAGGTATATCTGTATCGCAGCCCACCCGGCATGTGTGCGAAGTTTAGAGTATGGTTCGCAGCCATTCCAGACATGTGTGCGAAGATTAGTTCTATTATCGCAGCCATTCCCGGCGTGTGTGCGAAGATAAGTATATGTATCACTAGTCTAGCAGTACCTACCAATAACCTTCCTCTCCCGAGGCCTACGGTATGTAATTCCGACAAAAATTTAAGCATAAGTAATCATCCAAACCCATTCCCAACCCCGGGAATCCCATGCCTTGGTAAGAGTGTGAACTCACCTTGGTTTGCTCGGTATGCTAAGTTAAGTGCTCACAAGAAATCAATCAAAGCCTAGAGTATGCATGTATTCACAGTCAGTACATGTTTGTAAGGTTTCACATGCAATCAATGTCACGAAGTGTGTTTAAGCAATTATCATGTATCATAAAAGCAGTTATCAATTTCATGCAGTCCATGCTTCATGTAAGGTCTTTCACAGTTTATTCTTATATAACAATCCAATCATACACTTAACAGAGTTGGCATTTAGCAGAACTAGCAACTAACTGAGTGAGTAAAGTTAACATAATTACTCCCCTTATCTTAACAGAGTTAATAGATAGTAATGTTATATACTTCAGAATTAACAAAGTCAACAAGCTTAACAGAGTTACATGCTGAATAGAACTAATAAAGTTAACAATTAATGGATTTGAAATCTAGCAGAGTTAACCACTTTACAGTCATAACAGAGTTAACATATTTAACTGGATTTTCAATCTAATATAGTTTATCAACTAACAGAGTTATATGCTAACAGAGTTGCGGCTCAGAATACTTGACTAGCACACATGTGACGAAATCAGACATGGGCCGAAATCCCTTACTTGGGCCGAAAACACATGGGTGACGAAATCCCTTTGGATTTCGTTGAGGTGTGTTTTCGTTGGATGGGGGAGTGTTTTCGTTGGGCATCATGATCATCAACAGCAACAGTTACGAGTCCCCATGATTCTAACAGTTACATCAATTCCTCATACAGTCATTCAACCAAGCTAAACCAATATGTGTGCACATATAACTTGCCAAATCATTGAGAGATTAAGATTAACAATCCATCAGTAAATCACTTAATTAATCACATATGCCTTCATATGAAATCATGATCTGTTAGTTAATTTCATACAACTAATCATAGTCAAGACCCCATTTTTAACTACCAATTTCTATAACAAAAATCTCACAGAACTTCAACAATCAATATGCATAATCATCATCATTATTATACCAATCGCATATATATATAATAACCAGATATATACACATACGCAGACATGTAATGATATATCGAAAGTTATACACAATAAACCACGGTGCAAACTAACCGAGATGGAAAACTAATGGATTGACCGAAAACGAAGGCTCCGTAGGCTTGCAGTTGCCGTCACAGTTAGAGAGGTGTTCTAGGGTTTTGCCGATTAAAAGTTATCAAGTAAAGGTTAAAAATAAATATGTAAGTGATCTGGGCCTAAAGCCCATTTTGGGTTTTCGCCAGCCACATATGGACGAAAACACCATGTGTGTTTTCATCAGGGAGGGTGTTTTCGGCTATTACTCTCATGTTGATATTAAACATGTTATTAACACAATCAAGTATACATACAACACACTTATGATGCACACCAATTATAAATAAAATCAAAACATTTTGCAAACAAGTACTAGGTTAAGTCGAGTAGGAACCTTGGAAACTCGGGTTGTCACATTATCCCCAACTTGAAAGAAATTTCGTCCCGAAATTTAGCACGTAGTTACCGAGGAAGCTAGTTGTGTTGCGTAATTTACTGGTTTTCCTGGGGTGTCACATCATCCCCCCGTTGATTTGGAATTTCATCCCGAAATTCTGTAGTAGCTTCAGCCTCAGTAGTAGTTGCATTGTTTTCGAACAACTGGGGATATTTGAGTTCCATTTGGTCTTCTCGTTCCCAGGTATACTCTGGGCCATGATGGGAGTTCCAACGAACTCGAACAAGAGGTATTCTGGTGTTCTTGAGGACCTTAACATCCCGGTCCGTGATTTCAACTGGTTCTTCGACGAAATGCAACAGTTCGTCGATAGTGAGCTCCTTCAAAGGAACTATGAGGGTCTCATCTGACAGACACTTCTTCAGATTCGACACGTGAAAGACGTTGTGAACTGCACTGAGTTCAGCTGGTAAGTTCAGTCTGTAGGCCACTTTGCCTATTTTCTCAATGATTTCAAATGGTCCAACGTATCGTGGATTGAGTTTGCCCCTTTTGCCAAAACGAACAACACCCTTCCAGGGTGAAACTTTGAGTAGCACTCGATCCCCAACCTGGAACTCGAGTAGTTTCTTGTCTTTATCGGCGTATGCTTTCTGACGGTCACGAGCTGCCGCCATGCGTTGTCGTATTTGAGCAATCTTTTCTGTTGTGTCTACTACCAGTTCTGGACCTGTGATCTGACTATCACCCACCTCTGCCCAACAGAGAGGTGATTGGCATTTACGCCCATACAATGCCTCGAATGGAGCGGCTTTAATGCTGGTGTGGTGACTGTTGTTATACGAGAACTCCACTAACGGGAGATGTTTTTCCCAGCCGTTGCCGAAATCGATTACACATGCACGAAGCATGTCTTCTAAAGTTTGAATAGTGCGCTCAGACTGCCCATCCGTCTGAGGGTGATAAGCTGTGCTCATGTCTAAACGAGAACCAAAAGATTTGTGCATTGCTTGCCACAGTTCTGAAGTAAAACGTGTGTCACGATCAGAGATAATAGAGGTTGGCACCCCGTGCCTTGAAACCACTTCTTTTAAGTAGATGTCTGCTAAGGTAGAGAACTTGTCTGTTTCCTTAATAGCCAGGAAGTGTGCAGACTTAGTGAGTCGATCCACGATCACCCAAATAGTATCATTCCCACGTTGAGATCTAGGCAGGCCAGTAACAAAATCCATGGAAATTTGCTCCCATTTCCATTGTGGTATCTCAGGTTGTTGGAGTGGGCCTGAAGGTTTCTGATATTCGGCTTTGACTCTCGCACAAGTCAAACACCTGCTGACGTAAGTTGCTATGTGAGCCTTCATGCTAGGCCACCAGTATGTAGTTCTGAGGTCGTGGTACATCTTATCCGAACCAGGATGTACTGAGTAGCGAGACTTGTGTGCCTCATCCATCACAAGCTCTCTTAGGTTGCCATAGTGTGGGACCCAAATGCGTCCTGTTACATAGTAGGCGTCGTCTGCCTTTTGTTCTAACCGTTGCCTTGAACCGCGTAGGGCTTCAGCCCTGACGTTTTCTGGTTTCAATGCTTCTACCTGAGCATCTCGTATCTGAGAAGGAAGACTAGACTGAATAGTGAGTTGCAACGCTCGTACACGCCTAGGTGTAGTATCCTTTCGACTGAGGGCGTCAGCCACCACATTGGCTTTTCCCGGATGGTACTTTATAGCACATTCGTAATCGTTCAGTAGCTCAACCCATCGACGCTGACGCATGTTCAATTCTTTCTGCTTGAAGATATGCTCAAGACTCCTATGATCGGTGTAGATGGTGCACCTGGTACCATACAGGTAATGTCGCCATATCTTGAGCGCAAAAACAACAGCTCCCAGCTCTAAATCGTGTGTAGTGTAATTCCGTTCGTGAATCTTAAGTTGGCGTGAAGCATAAGCAATAACTTTATCCCGTTGCATCAACACACATCCAAGACCTTGGATGGATGCGTCGCAGTAGACTACAAAATCGTCCGTGCCTTCAGGCAATGAGAGGATAGGTGCGCTACAGAGTCTATCCTTTAAGTGCTGAAACGCTGTTTCCTGTGTATTACCCCAACGGTAAGCAACACCTTTCTGTGTCAGTAATGTAAGCGGCTGTGCAATCTTTGAGAAGTCTTTGATGAACCGTCTGTAATAACCCGCCAAACCCAAGAATTGGCGTATTTCAGTTGGTGTGCGAGGTGCAGGCCAGTTCTTGATCGAATCTACCTTGGATGGATCGACATGAATCCCATCCTTGTTTACCACGTGGCCTAGGAAGTGGACTTCACGAAGCCAGAAGTCTCATTTTGAAAACTTGGCGTACAGCTGTTTTGCTCGAAGGAGTTCCAAAATGAGTCGTAAATGCTGCTCGTGTTCCTCCTGACTCTTCGAATAGATCAGGATGTCGTCAATGAAAACAATAACAAACTTGTCAAGATAAGGTTTGCACACCCTGTTCATAAGATCCATGAAAACCGCAGGTGCGTTCGTTAGCCCGAATGGCATGACCAAAAACTCGTAATGGCCGTAGCGAGTTCTGAATGTTGTTTTGGAGACGTCCTCGTCCCGGACTCTCAGTTGATGATAGCCTGACCTCAGGTCAATCTTCGAGTAATAGCTCGACCCTTGCAACTGGTCGAATAAGTCGTCGATGCGTGGAAGAGGATAGCGGTTCTTCACGGTCACCTTGTTCAGTTCGCGGTAATCTATGCACATGCGGAAGGTACCGTCTTTCTTCTTTACAAATAATACTGGAGCTCCCCAGGGCGAAGAGCTAGGACGTATGAAACCCTTTTCCAAGAGTTCTTGCAATTGCTTAGACAGTTCTTCCAGTTCAGTTGGAGCTAAGCGATAAGGTGCTCGAGCTATGGGTGCTGCTCCTGGAGCTAGCTCGATCTGAAATTCGACCTGGTGATGAGGCGGTAGCCCAGGTAACTCTTCAGGAAACACTTGAGGAAAGTCGCGGACAACTGGAATATCCTCTAACTTCTTCTCTTTCGTCGATGTATCTGTAACGAGTGCTAAAATAGCTGTATGGCCCTTTCGCAAACACTTATGTGCCTTCAAGAAGGAGATGATGCCACTCACGACACCACTCTTGTCGCCTTGAACTTCGAGAGGTTCTTTGCCAGAACGAGGAATACGAATGATCTTCTCTTTGCATAGGATCTCTGCTTGCTGTTGGGATAACCAATCCATACCAATAACGATGTCAAAACTACCCAGAGTTATGGGAATGAGATCGATAGAGAAAGTTTGACCAGCGAGAATAAGATTACAACCCTGAACTACATGTGTGGCCTCTAGACTTTTACCGTTAGCTAACTCTACAACATGTTTGTTGTTCAAAAGTGTTGGTGCGCGTTTAAGCATTTTACTAACTTTCAGAGACATATAACTGGTATCCGCACCCGAATCAAATAATACAGTAACATAAAAGTCGTCGAGAAGAAACTTACCCATAACCACATTAGGATCGTTCCTTGCATCACCCCGACCAATCACAAATGCACGACCCCTAGCACCATTGTCGTTGTTGTTTCCCCCATTGTTGTTCCCATTGCCCTGATTATTGTTGTTGTTATTCGGATTCTGGTTTAACTGGGGCCAGTCCCGCTTGAAGTGGCCTTCAGCCCCACATTGAAAGCATCCCCTATTGCCTCGTTGTTGTTGTTGTTGCTGGTTTCGTGGAGTTGATGGCTGTTGTTGCTGGTTCTGATTCGCAGGCCTTGAGCTCCTGCAATCTTTAGCTTCATGACCTATCTTGAGACATCTCTGGCAGCGGCCCTTGCGACACTGACCACTGTGGTGTCTGTTGCACCTGTTACACAGTGGGTGAATTCCCCGATATCCACCCTGCCCCTGACCACCAGAAGATTGCTGACTCGGACTCTGGTAGTCATTAGTCTTGCGTTGCTGAGCTTGAGACTGAATGGTAGCTGAACCCCTGCTGGAATCCCCTTCCCATTTCCGCTTGTTGTCACTGGGAGTAGCAGGAGTAGCTGGAGTGGCAGCGGTAGTAGTAGCACTGATACGTTTAGGCAGCCTGTTCTGTTCCACTGCCTGATCGGTGAGGCGATGAGCTAACTTGACGATCTGTTGAATGGTGCCAAGATTCGCTAAGGTTACGTGACTTTGAATCTCTGGCACTAGACCCTTGAGATACAGTTCAATACGCTTAATGGGAGGGTCTACCATAGTAGGACACAGAATAGCTAACTCGTTTGACCTTTTGGTGTATGCTTCAATCTCCGACCCCGTCATCTTCAGATTGAAAAACTCTACCTCTAGCTTATGAATGTCATCACGGCTACAGTATTCCTCTTTGATCAATTCCTTGAAATCATTCCAAGGGGTGGCGTTAGCAACAGCCAACCCTAACATCTGAACTTGCGCATTCCACCAAGTCAGCGCAATGCCTTCTAGAGTACCAGTGGCGTACTTCACCCTGCGAGCCTCAGGGCATTCACACATCTTAAAAACGGACTCGAGCTTTTCAAACCAATGGAGGAGTCCAACTGCTCCTTCCGTGCCACTGAAAGTAGTAGGACGACAGTCCATGAAAGTCTTGAAGGTGCAAACAGGTGGTTGACCTCCTGCTTGTGCGGCTGCAAGTGCCGCAGCAACTTGTTCGTTAATGAGAGCCGTCAACTGGGCTTGTGTCATGTTGATACGTCCAGCCATGATCTTCATAGCAAAGATAACATAAGTAAGAGAGGTTCGCGAATAGTGCGATGACAGAAGAGAGTGAGCACACAAGTATTCTCAAGCAATAAGGGTCATGTGTATCTAAGCATACCATGAGCAAAGTTCTATGTAATTCTAGCAAGTAGGCAATAAAACATAAACCATATTACCTAGAATGTTGAGTCTTGCACGTGGAGCGAGGCATCATTGTGGATCGTTGAGCACTGTACAGGTTATAGTCTGGTTTTAATAAAAATGTTTTCCCCTTATTAAAACCGAGTTCTCTATAACCAATGGCTCTGATACCAATCTGTCACACCCCCAAAATACACACGCGGAGTACCACCGCTTGGAGGCGTGTCATGACCAGGATCAAGCCACCAATCATATTGAACATATAAGTAAATAGTAAATGTCATTCATCAATACGATAGGTATTTTCAAAACCAAACATAAACAAGTGCGTAGCGGAAGTAATAATGTAAAAACCCAACATAAGTATTAAGTTGAAATGTCATAAAAGAGTTTATCATAAAATTCACCATCCGTGCCCACAACGACCGCGCCTCCCGTGCAAGCTCCATGGATACCTATGGTCCTGCAAGGCATGTAACAGAGAGTCAACAACTAGTTGAGCGAGTTCACAGTTGGTTGTTCATTTATAGTAATCGTATTGTAAATCGTATGTTCATTTAGTGAACCATGTTTCGTATGTATTTGCATCGCGGCCTTCTAGGCATGTTGGCGAAGATTAGTGGGGGTTTCCCATGTTTTCTAGACTAGGTATATTTGTATCGCAGCCCACCCGGCATGTGTGCGAAGTTTAGAGTATGGTTCGCAGCCATTCCAGGCATGTGTGCGAAGATTAGTTCTATTATCGCAGCCATTCCCGGCGTGTGTGCGAAGATAAGTATATGTATCACTAGTCTAGCAGTACCTACCAATAACCTTCCTCTCCCGAGGCCTACGGTATGTAATTCTGACAAAAATTTAAGCATAAGTAATCATCCAAACCCATTCCCAACCCCGGGAATCCCATGCCTTGGTAAGAGTGTGAACTCACCTTGGTTTGCTCGGTATGCTAAGTTAAGTGCTCACAAGAAATCAATCAAAGCCTAGAGTATGCATGTATTCACAGTCAGTACATGTTTGTAAGGTTTCACATGCAATCAATGTCACGAAGTGTGTTTAAGCAATTATCATGTATCATAAAAGCAGTTATCAATTTCATGCAGTCCATGCTTCATGTAAGGTCTTTCACAGTTTATTCTTATATAACAATCCAATCATACACTTAACAGAGTTGGCATTTAGCAGAACTAGCAACTAACTGAGTGAGTAAAGTTAACAGAATTACTCCCCTTATCTTAACAGAGTTAATAGCTAGTAATGTTATATACTTCAGAATTAACAAAGTCAACAAGCTTAACAGAGTTACATGCTGAATAGAACTAATAAAGTTAACAATTAATGGATTTGAAATCTAGCAGAGTTAACCACTTTACAGTCATAACAGAGTTAACATATTTAACTGGATTTTCAATCTAATATAGTTTATCAACTAACAGAGTTATATGCTAACAGAGTTGCGGCTCAGAATACTTGACTAGCACACATGTGACGAAATCAGACATGGGCCGAAATCCCTTACTTGGGCCGAAAACACATGGGTGACGAAATCCCTTTGGATTTCGTTGAGGTGTGTTTTCGTTGGATGGGGGAGTGTTTTCGTTGGGCATCATGATCATCAACAGCAACAGTTACGAGTCCCCATGATTCTAACAGTTACATCAATTCCTCATACAGTCATTCAACCAAGCTAAACCAATATGTGTGCACATATAACTTGCCAAATCATTGAGAGATTAAGATTAACAATCCATCAGTAAATCACTTAATTAATCACATATGCCTTCATATGAAATCATGATCTGTTAGTTAATTTCATACAACTAATCATAGTCAAGACCCCATTTTTAACTACCAATTTCTATAACAAAAATCTCACAGAACTTCAACAATCAATATGCATAATCATCATCATTATTATACCAATCGCATATATATATAATAACCAGATATATACACATACGCAGACATGTAATGATCTATCGAAAGTTATACACAATAAACCACGGTGCAAACTAACCGAGATGGAAAACTAATGGATTGACCGAAAACGAAGGCTCCGTAGGCTTGCAGTTGCCGTCACAGTTAGAGAGGTGTTCTAGGGTTTTGCCGATTAAAAGTTATCAAGTAAAGGTTAAAAATAAATATGTAAGTGATCTGGGCCTAAAGCCCATTTTGGGTTTTCGCCAGCCACATATGGACGAAAACACCATGTGTGTTTTCATCAGGGAGGGTGTTTTCGGCTATTACTCGCATGTTGATATTAAACATGTTATTAACACAATCAAGTATACATACAACACACTTATGATGCACACCAATTATAAATAAAATCAAAACATTTTGCAAACAAGTACTAGGTTAAGTCGAGTAGGAACCTTGGAAACTCGGGTTGTCACATTATCCCCAACTTGAAAGAAATTTCGTCCCGAAATTTAGCACGTAGTTACCGAGGAAGCTAGTTGTGTTGCGTAATTTACTGATTTTCCTGGGGTGTCACAGTAACAACCTCACTTTTAAATAATAATAATATTAAATAAAAAATTTATATACATTATAAGATACAAATATCTACTATCTCCTATTAAATAATATAATATTATTAAATAATGTGTTTCTTTATACACATTATTGTGTGGAGTTAAATGCTTGGCTGGTCCCTGTGGTTTTCAAAAATTGCAGACTTGGTCCTAGTGGTTTACTAATTACACGCGTGGTCCTAAAACTTGTCAAAAATGAACTCAGTTGGTCCCCAGCCCTAACATTAGTTAAATTTCTTAGTTAACTATGTGTGAAATGACTATATTACCATTGAACAATTAAAAACCTAAAATTAAGAATTAAAAAAATTAAAAAACCCACCACAACCTACATCATCTTCATCACCAACTCACCCCCAGTCTCACCCTAACCATCAACAGATCTTCATCACCAACCCACCCCAGTCTCACCCTAACCATCAACAGACCTATATAAAGTCGACCAACGGATTCATGGAATCGTCCTTGTTCCGACTTCAACTTCTTTAAACGAATCAATCGATCTCAGATCCGATCGATTCAGGGATTCATGGAATCGTCAATTGATTGATTGACTTGAAATTATGAACACTAGAACTCTACAACCGCCGCAGCCGGAGACGGTCAGATCTGGCGCCGAACTCCGTCCACCGCGGGCTAGATGGCAGGTATATCATTCAATCGCAGTGTTTATGATGTATTATGACAATTTGAATGTTTTGAGCTGAATCTGAAGTTGATTGGTTGGTCATTGGATGTTTATTAGGGTTTAAGTTAGCGTAAATTCTGAATTTGTGTGTAGTGTTATTTTAATTGTTGTTCTATGATGAATTACGTATAATAGGAATGTATTGAGCTGAATTTGAAGTTAATTGGATGTTCATCACCGTTTAGGTTAGCTTAAATCTGATGCTTTTTGTTACTGAGATTAACAGTTAACAATGGTTGAAAGTGTCACTTTACTTTCATATTCTTTCCCATTTTACCAGCTTCTTCATATTCAAAATCTTCAGATCAGTTGAAGTCGGGTTGGTGATGAAGATGATGCAGGTGATGAAGATGATGCAGGTTGTGGTGGGTTTTTAAATTTTTTAATTCTTAGTTTTAGATTTTTAATTGTTCAAGGGTAATATAGTCATTTCACACATAGTTAACTGAGAAATTTAACAGAGGTTAGGTCAGGGGACCAACCGAGTTCATTTTTGACAACCTTTGGGACCACGCGTGTAATTAGTAAACCACTAGGACCAAGTATGAATTTTTTGCAAACCACAGGGACCAACCAAGCATTTAACTCTTATTGTGTGTATATAACAACAATTTAAATAAATCCACTATAGATTATTACATTAAAATATAAATGAGGTTACAAAATAATATAAAGTCGTTTTTTATTTATACATGCTATTAAGGTAGTCAAAATATAAACCTAGCAAGCAAAAAAATCATCGGCAATTTGATTCGAGCAGTGGCGGAACTAGAACATTAACTCAGGGGTATCCAAATTTTTTTTACCATGCAATCATACAATATTCAAATAACAACAATAAATAAATAAAGTAAAACAAATACCTAATAGATTTGTCATCTTCTTTTTTTCATAGCTTAAAATCGTTTTATCACATCGTCGTCTTTTACTTCACGTAAAAAATCATTTTCGACCGCACAAACCATCGCATTGTTCAAAAATTCCGGGCCGATTCGATTGCGTAAATCCATTTTGACAAGCTTCGATTTCGAAAAACATCTTTCAATGGTTGCGGTTGCAACCAGTAAAAGCAAAGCTAGCTTAACTACCCGATAAACGGAAGGACAAGAACTATGCGTTCCCGTTTCAACCATAACAAGCGCAAGATCACTTATTCCATTCAAGTTTTCAAAGTTATCATCATCGCTTATTGTGTGACGAAGTGACTCAATATCGCCCAAAATAGTCCCTATTTCTTGTGTAGTAAAATAATCCGGGTACATCTTAGCAAACGACAATATCTTCGATGGGTCAAACTTAGAAAAAACCGTTAGAAGGATTTAAAGCCGACATATTTTTTTATCAAACTAGTTGTTACCTCACTAAATCGATTTCCTAATTCTTGAATTTGCATGTCCAAAACCTCATTAAAAATGTCAACTTCAAAATGATGTCGATTTGTAATGACATTCTTTCGGTTTCTTGGATTACCATTCAATCTAATGTATTACTATTGGGCTATTATTTGGTTATTTGGGCTAATCTAATGTGCTATTATTTAGTTATTTGGGCTTATTATTTGGGTTTTTATCATCATCACCAACTGTGCTTATTATTGGTTTGTAAAAAAAATTTTTGAGGAGTGTCCTCGTAGTTGTTTAGGGGTGTCCTTACTATAAAAATCGAAAAAATAAAATAAAATTTACACTACCAAAAAAAGTTGAGCCGTAGCCTGTGCTACGCCTGGACCTTCTTTAGGTCCGCCCCTGGATTCGAGCATATCGTTTTACTAAAATAATTTTTTTTTGGATATAAACAATAAATAGTATTAAAGTATAAAATCACATGTACAAGCACTTGTAATTTATTAATACTATAACTTAAGGCGCTATAATAATAATAACAAGCGAGTTATTTTATAAAAGGAAAATCAGATTATCTTTATAAAAATACTAGGGTAGAACCCCGTGTATTACACGTGTTGCATAAATATAAGTTATATTTATATACTAAGTAATAATAAAAAAGTTGTATCTTAAAAAATGATCCGTGTATTTGTGCGGGTTAAATAAATTTAATGTGATCGGTTAACACATACAATCGTCAAGATTGTGTTTTTTCTATGTCTTCTTTTTATTCTTATTAGCGGTTTCGTGCGCAACGCGCTTGTAGTGATTTCAAAATACATGTAAACACAAACTAAATAACAAAAAAAGTTCGCCGAAACGCGACAATCGTTAAAAACCTAGTTTTTATTAATTCAAAGTTGAAAACAAATCTTTATTCTTATGAAATTATATTGTTTAATAATATTATTATTTAATAGTAGGGAGAAATTGAAAAAGAAATCTAATTTAAATAAGAATACAAATTTATGTAATTTATCCTAATTATGGTTTTACAAAGAAATTAAAAAAAAAACTTTTATTCTTGAAAACGAATCTTTATTCTTATTGGAATTGTATTGTTTAATATTATTGTTACTAATCTTTATTCTTATCGGAAGTGTATTATTATTATTATTAATTAACAGGTAAGAAAAATAAAAAATAATGTGAGAAGGCACCAGAAAGCGACATGTGTCCTAAAAAGATTTTTATTTATTAGTATAGAGAGATTATAACATTTTACTTTATTCATTTATTTAATTATTTATTAATGGGTTAGAAACTTGTATTTTATACATGGTTGAATCAATTTAATATTATATATTTATTAATAAGCAGAAAAATAAAAGAAAGAATTAAGAAAAGAAATATTAAATATATAAGAGATAAGCAAACAAAGAAATAAAATATTTATACAACAATAATCATTGGAATTAACATTAATAAATAACCCGTTATATTAATCAATATATTGATTGACAAAACGATCCATTTGTATTAATTATATGGATAGACTATTCAGGTTTCTTACCTAAAAAAACACACAAAAATATGTAGGAATAATGTAAATAAGTGAGGGTGAGATGAATTAAAAAAATCCGGTGGAGAATAATGAAAATCGAATGTGTTAATATTTTATTTATATAATTTAAAGATAATTTTATGTGAAGTGAATAGATTATTTTTATATATCTTTGTATTTTAGTCTTACCATTTAGTAATATCTATATATATTGAATATTTTTAATTATAAAAATAAGTATTTATAATTAAGTAGGAGATAATTAAGGAGGGGATAATGAACATCTTTAATTATATAATAAAAATATATATTTATAATTAAGTAGGAGATAATTAAGGAGGAGAAAGAGTCGGGAACACAACAAAATAGATAGCTTCAATGAATGCCATGTGTCCACTATTAGTTTACTTTATTATATGTATAGATTTGATAGTTATGCTACTGTAATAAACACTTTTATTCAACTAGAGCAATAAATGGGTTTTTATTTAAAAAAACATAACATTTTTTTATATATCTAACATTGCTTTTACTAAACCCGTGTAATACATAGGATTCTAACCTAATCAGTTATAAAATAAAACCAAATTAATAAGTGCATATACATTATAACTAAAAATTATCTATATATTATAAACAATGGTCGGTGCACAATTCTTTTGTCTTGGTCTGCCCCTTTTATTTACTATCTATTTTACACTTTCAACCATTAAAGCTTATGAACTACAACTTTCCACGTGTTCCCTTTTGTTGTTTTCTTTGAATTTGAATACGTATTACACACGCACACAAAACATCTGAAGGAGAAAGCGAGTTAGGAATTCTGGTGCCCCTCCTACGACCGGCCGGCGACGGCCTAATCCGGCGCGTACACAACCACGACTACAGGAGGGTGATTGGTGAATCTAACGGCGGTGTTCTTACGGTTTGACAAGTCACGTCGGTGGTTTTAATGGAGCAAACAATTGCGGCGGCTAGGGCTTTAATCTGTATATTGATGACAACTGTTGATCAGCTTAGGGTTACACCATATTATTGCAGAAATGGTGGTGGTTTGCTCATGCACGGCGTCTGTGTCGGCGTATCCGACGATGATGGTGACGGTGGTGTTTCTGGTTTCATTTGGGGACGGTAGTGAAAGATTCCGGTAGTGCGGCGAGATGGTGACAGTGGATCGGCTGAAGATGAAAATGAAAGTGCTGGTATCTTATGATTTAGGGTTTTAAGAGAAAAGCTGATGCCATGTAGAGAGAAAAGAGACAAGAGTGAACGGTGTGATCAAGTTTTCTTTTCTGCAACTTGCCATTTCTTTTTCTTTTTTACTTTATTGTTTTTTTAATTAATTAGTGAAAAGTTTAAAGAATTTATTGATTCAAGTAATAGTTACTTAAAATTGTTTTTTCCTTTATAGTAGTTATAAAATCAAACTACATTTTATCATCAATAATTTTTTCGTATTGTCTTAAAATGTGATTATATAAAATCAAATTATTGTAATACAAACTAATTAAAAGTGAAAAGTTTAGTCAATTTAGCATGATTGAGTCTAATATATAAATGATCTACAATAAGTAATCCAAGAGATTGGTTCTGTTTAGGTGACTCTCAACTGTTAAAATTCAGCTTTGGCTTATATTAAACAAGTAACTATCAATATAATATTTGTTTTCTTTAAATTTAGTTCTCTATATCAAGTTTGTTTAATCTATTGTTTCTTGATACTTTTCATGTTGAAATTGGAACTATAATTATGGGTTGTGCATAAAGCAACACGAAAGGTAAATATCTTCTAAGTTATTTCAGTCAGATTTAATTAAATTAGTTTTTTAGCTCATATAACTTTCTAAAATGTTATATCATATTAGAATAATGCTTTAAGTTTCTAAGATTATATACAAGACAAAAATATCTAATAAAACTAAAGTAACAAAAAATGCATTTTAACTATAAGACCACCCGTAGTGGGGCGTTTTTTTTTTTTTGAATTTCAAAAAAAACGCCCAAAAACGCCTCCCCCCCCCCCATTACATAGGGCGTTATTATGCAATTTTTTTGAAAAAAAAGTTGAGCAGCGTTTTAAATAAAACGCTCAACAAACAAGTGGTCCAAGTATGACATGTTTGACTGACCAATGGGAAGGGGCATTAGTGGTCCAAGTGTAAGTTTCTTTTTTTTTTAATCCTTTTTAATGATTGGAAGGGGCATTATTTGGGCATTATTCCCACTACGCCACTTTTGCAATAATGCCCCATGCTGACTGGACTGCCACGTGTCGAATAATGCCCCATGGTGGGGGCATTATTTTGTTTCACCACTACACATGGTCTAATATATATTTGGTGCTAATTATAATTTACTAAAAACATTAATGTCTCATGCAAACATTTAATGTTAATGTGATTACTCATCTTGTGCAACATGCCCAATTGCCAAATGTCAATGACATCAATAAGTATTTACTACTCAAGCCACATGTTCTGTTTATAAATACTCACAAGCTAATTGTATACTTGTATCACCAAAGCTTTTAACTAATAAAATGAGATCTCTTTCCGTTTTCTTGGTTTTCTTCTCACTTATTTTGGTAAGAGTTCATATATATTTATAATTCATGATTTCGTCTAACTTCATTTTGTTTTTTTCATGATTAGCTTGCAAGTATCCATGAAGCAAGAAAAGACCCCAAAGACCGGAGAAATGCAATGAAATATGAGCCCATTCCCCCAGACGCTCTAAGCCAAGATTCAACAACGCTAAATGACAAAGAGAACAACAAGGACCAGTTCGTAAGAGATTTTGATAAACAGCCTAATCTTAAGATGTTTACAAAAGGTTTTAATCCAAAACCTAATTCTTTGGTGAGCAATGGATGTCCGCCTAAGCAGGACTAGTCCTGTTCAAGTACTATGTACAAAATTATCTATAATAATAAATACAAATAAAGTTTTGATTTTGTTTTGCGTGTTAGATAAACCATAAACTATGTACTTTATTATTAAAGTAGCTATCTTTTTATTTAACTTATATTTGATTTAATTAAAATTAATATCTCATTTCACAAACAATAAAACTTTGAACAATTATGAAAATGAAAAATATAACTTACCCTGGATGGACTTTATCACTTTGAATATATGTAACAACCTTAGATATAGTATTCTTTTTTATCCTTCAAAAAACAAAATTTTGTTTATTTTCATCGAGTTTTAGTGAGTATATTACAACCATTGACGAATAGATGCCTACAATGAATGATTTTATTACATATTTAAAAACATATATTAATAGATTTTTTTATTTAACTTTTTCTATATTGAACAAAACATTCTATATATTTTCTAATAACATCTGAGAATTAGTTGTTGTATTTATCTCATATATATGTTATAATAATAAGTAGTAGAGTATGTTATTAGGCTTAATGAAATAAAGTATTATTATTGTTAATATGACACATGAAAGTGAGTAAAGTTTTTACTTTTTCTTTTGGTAACTATTGAGGAGGTTAGACGAACTACCACACTAATATACCGCAAACCATTTAGTTTATTTTAATCATAACGAGTAGTAACAACGCACGAACGTGTGGGTTGTTACAGTGGACTACTCGAATGCTGCCAGCCCCTTGGCTCTCCCCAGATGCACGGAAACACGACCTCCACCCGCCCGAAAGCACGACAGTGGAATAATCGCTAAAATTTCGCCTCTCATCCAAGTCGAACTGGCGCCACCCGTATTTGCTCTTCACTTGGATGCCGCAAAAAATAATGAGGAGAGTGGGAATCAAACCTGAGTCACAAAGAATACCAATTCTTTCTCCAACCACTCCACTTATTGGAAAATATTTATTGGGTAATTACAATTAAGTAGACATATTTTATTTAATTATAATTACATAAATATTTTCTAAAATATAATGTTATATGTTGAATTTTAGAATTCTTTGTTTTACATTTTATTTATTATTAAAAATGCACTTCATTTTCTAATTTATAAACATTTAAAACCATATAATTCAATTTTTTTTAAACTCACCCATAGCTAAGAGTACAAACAACTAAGCTAAAACTTGTTGTTTATTTATAATGTTTAAATTGGAGTTATTTAGTTGATTAGTACATTTTCTAAAGTTTTATAAAATACTTTTTTTAATGAATACATGGGAAAAGACTAATAATAAATCAACCACACTAATGCATGTAAGGGTAGATACGTAGTGATATGCATACATTCATGTATGATGATAATACCAAAATATTTACATACGTACATGAAATTGCAATGTTTGCTTTTAATGAAATACTAGGTTGTTTCCTCGCGCGTTGCAGCGGCACGTTGTCGCAGGCATTCGATCGGTATCGGTTAGGTTTGTTATAGTTACATTATCGGTATAGAATCAATACATGTTTTACATAAATTGAAAATGAAAAAAAATGAACACCGGTATCGACAACGATGTTGTCCAAATGGTATCGATCAGCTCAGATCAATACGGTACTGGTAATGATATTCGTTGATCATAGCAGACAGAGTTGTATAAATGGAAATTATCAAAACTGGTAATCACAAAAATGAACATAAGTACATATAACAATGTTGTTCGGTAGGATACGTTAGTTTATCGAAAGTAAAAAAATAAAAATAAGTACCGGTACAATACCGATGTTGTGCCTTCGGTTTCGGTTCGGTTGACTACGGTTACGACACAAAATTCATTACCAAACATAAACCATACAAATGAGTACAGGTACAGGTATCGATGTTGTTCGGCATGGTATAGTAGCGATACGATATCAGTTTATCGAAAGCAAAAAAATATAAATAAATACTGGTATCGATACATATAATATCCGGTCGGTTTTGGTTCTTTTTTTGGTATGATAGCAATACAATATCCGTTTTCAATAAAGTTTATATTGTAATGTTGAAAAAAGCAATCGGTTTTGGTTAAGTTTAGCACGATAGCAGCACAGTATCCGTTTCCAATAAATTTACATCGTTATGTTGAAAATATAAACATGCAGGTTATTTGAAAAATAAACAAAATATATAACAAAGAAAATATTATTAAAAAAATTGAAACAATAATTTAAAAAATCAAAATCACTATTCATTAAGACTTTGTGTTCATATATATAATAATATAGGGCACTAAGTTTGTATTGAACATTCATTTATGCTAACTAGGATGTTACTAGTTGTTCGTTATATATTATATTATATTGTGTTGTGTTGTGTTGTGTTGTGTTTTGTTATGTTATGTTATGTTATGTTATGTTATAGTTAACGAAAATCCTTTGAACAAATATCAGTATGTCACATTTTTTTTTGTGCCTTCTTATTTTTAGATAATAATATTAAATAAAAATTATTAGAATACATAAGCAAACACAACAAGTTTTTCTGATTCTAGGCCATTTTAAAAATCACAATTATTTCAAATTGACATATGGGGTGATATTTATGTATAAACACTTACTAAGTGCCTTTTTTAAGCAAACAAAATTTGGCCTGTAAACTAACCGAACGAACACAAACATAGGCATGTTGGTGTTCGTTCATTTAACTTTAACCGAACACGAACATAAAGAAATCAGGCATGTTCGTGTTCATAAAGAAATCAGGCATGTTCGTGTTCATTTATGTTCATTCGTTTAAAGCCTAAACAAACAGTTCACGAACATAAACCAACACAAACGAAACATATACAAACATGATTGAACAAACATAAACGAACACAAATAAACATAATTTAACAAATATAAACAAGCACAATTTAACATTTGCAAACACAAACAAACAACTCAAATGACTTATAGTTTATCCGAAAACGCATCTAAATTGGAGTTGATAGATGCTAAAATTAAGTAGGTTTTTATATAAATATTAAGTATAAGTGATCAGTTACGATCTAAGAAAAAATTTAATATTTCTTTTTTTTTTTGAACTAGAAAACTCAATTACTAATTAGTTTTATTGATATAAGTAGTTAGAAAGCCTAATATTCATATAAATATAACAATTTATGCATTTACTAAAATTTAAACGAACATAAACGAACTTTCACGAACATAAACGAATGTTCACGAACATTAATAAACAAACACAAGGTATGTTCATGTTCGTTCATTTAATTAGACGAACAAATTTTTTTTGTTCGTGTTCGTTCGTTTATTAAATAAATGAACATAAACGAACTTTTCGCAGATCAAGTTCATGAACGTTTGGTTCGTTTACAGGGCTAAACAAAATAGATGCTATAGTGTTTTTTATACACAAACAATTGTTGAGTGACTTTTTTAAGAAAATATAAACTAAAACACGAGTGATTTTTATGATTTTTCTTTTTGTTAATATTTAATAAGTTATTTCAGTCAAATTTAAATTAAATTAGATTCTTAAAACATATAACTTTCTAAAATGTTATGTTATATTAGAATAATACTTTAACTTTCTAAGATCATACAGCACATAGAAATAACAAATAAAACTAAAGTAACAAAAAAATGCATTTTAACTATAATATACATTTGGTGCTACTTATACTTTACCAAAAAACATGAATGTCTCATGCAAACATTTAATGTTAAAGGTGATTACTCATCTTGTGCAACATGAAAATTTGGCACATGTCAATGACACCAATAAGTATTTACTACTCAAGCCACATGTTCCATTTATAAATACTCACAAGTATTCTTTTTGAATATATGTAACAACCTTACATATAGTATTATAATTTATAAACATGTAACTTACCCTAGATGTACTTCACCACTTTGAATATATGTAACAACCTCACTTTTAAATAATAATATTAAATAAAAAAAACTTATATACATTATAAGATACAAATATCTACTATCTCCTATTAAATAATATAATATTATTAAATAATGCGTGTCACACCCCAACCAATGGCGGAATCATCGGAGTGAGATGAAGATAGATTGCTCATTACATATAACACTAGAATTTGCGACAAGTATTTAAATAATGAATTTCATTTTATTACTGTAAGAATTCGATTACAACATGGAAAGAAAAATACAATTACAACAATTTGAAATGAAAGAATTTATTTACAATAAGTATACAAAATTTAAAATGAGTATCTAGGCATCCTACAATGTTCCATGAATCATCGACATCATCGTCAAACCTGTAACATGTTTAAAATAAAGTGTCAATGCGAAAGCCTTGGCGAGTAAACAAGGTTTGTATAAATATAGCATAAGTATAAAAGCTGTAAGGACTCTTAAAATTGTCCTAAAAATACCCGTAAGTAAAATCCCGGACCCCTGAAACCATACTGTAAATGAAAAATCAAGAAAACAAGAAGTATGGTGTTCAGGCGGGCCGCGTAAGGGTTAGCTTAACCTTACGCGGGCCGCATCAAGACATGTTTGACCGGATAAGTGTTCCGGATCCACGTGGTGTCCACCTGGCTAACCTACTCGTGACCAATCAACCCTACTCGTAGACTAGGCGGCCACGCGGGCCGCGTAAAGATAAGCCGAAGGCTTACGCGGGCCGCGTGAGGCCTCAATTTCAGCTATAAATAGCCTGTTGCATGCACAGTCCACTGGTGTCGAGATCTTTTCGTAAAAACGAAATTTCAATACTCTGAAATCGAAATTACTTTCAATATTAGCGAGGTGCTGCTCTGATACCGGGTATTAACTTGATCGCTGCTACGATTCAATGTCCGATCGATTAAACTATCCAATGGATGTTTAAGTGCTGCCCACATTAGGGTTTATGCTTTGTCATTCGTCGTTAAATCGATGGATGTTTAAGTATCGCACTTTGTCATTCGTTGTGAAGGTTTAATCTCGTGAGTTATCGTAAATGCTGTATTAGTTACTAACCGAGTTCGTGTGCAAGTTGTTTAAATTTAGGTTAAAAGGCTAATCAGTAGGCTAAGCCCTGCCCATATAAAAATCTGCAATGTGAGTCATTCTCTTTTTATCAAATTACTTTCAAAATCATGTTTATTTTCAAGGTTATAATTACAGGGATTAAGTCTTTGTAGTCACTAAATTACAGCCGGTATGTGGGGTTTTGTATACATTACTTGATAACATTCACCATTGGACAACGAGTTAGCCAAGGGGTGATATGACCATAGTCACAGACACCATTGGACTATGAGGTTACCAATGGATGGTCGAGTGACAAATACTGTGGGTAGTTGGTTGATATATGGAAACATTGTAATCGCTCTTAATACTGTAAATTATAAAAAAAACGCGTCGTTTTAGTAAAAAGAATGATTCACCAGTATTTCCCGCTAACAAAACCTTTTTCAAACATGTTTCAGGTGATCTGTTGTGATCCAGGAAAAGTGCCGCGAAGCACTACAAACTTATGGAAGTGGCTCAATATAAAATAAAGAAACATGTTTTGTAAAATAAAGATTTCTCAGTGAAATCATATGATTGTAAATTACCGGGGTTTTATCCCGAATTGTGAAATAAAATAATCGGGAAATTTCAGTTTTAAAAAGATCCTGATAAAGTCTTCCGCTGTTAACTTAATTAAATAAATACCACGGGATTTTCTGTTCCGTGGCTCCTGAACCAGGTCAAACCAGGTCGGGGGCCGTGTCAGAAAAATGTGGTATCAGAGCCACTGATTTAAGCCTACTAAGTATTTAAAATACTTAATTTTTCCCGATTACCATTTTGTGATTATGTGTTTTATTAACTGATTAATTGTTAATTACAGTATGGTAAGCAAACGCTTTCGAACATCTATCTTAAATTAGATAGTTCACCAAAAGAGAAGGGAACTTCATCCCAAACAAAATCCTCAAGATACTCAGTAGATACTGAGGAGAGAATATTTGTTCGAAAGGCACAATATGAGGAACCACTTTCTCCTAATAAAAGAAGTTTGATTATTAAGAAAAGTCAGGAGAAAATAAAGAAATCACAACCAAAAGAAAAGAGAGTTAATCAGAAAATCCAAGAACTAGATAGTACCTACCATGGGAAGACAAGTTAGATGAAAAATGGGCAGATCTCTATATGCTAGCCACTGTAGCAGTAAATGCAAATCTTTAAATATTCTGACTCAAGTTTTAGTACCCTTATCACCTACAAGCCAAAAACTTTACTCAGTAAATAAATAAGTTACAATAAACCCTGATATGTTTTAATTGTCAGTTGTCCTTTGTATTAAATTAGTCACACGGTATGTAATAATATTTAAAGGTTATCTATAAAATTTTATTATAATATTTAACTTAGTTTTTTTTGTGTGTATTTTGCATATATACTAAACAGAATGAGTTATCTGAAGCCCTTCAGAATCTCAACCTTTATCCGGTAAAAATAGAAGTTTCTAGAGACTTTACGGGTTACATAGCCGATGTAGAGGAACCCATGGAATTTAACGCTCCACCTCCGGGGAAACCCAAGCCTAAGAAAAGGAGAAGAATTGTAGGATGGAGGCGTGTGCGCAGGAGGAAACCCGCAACTAGGAAGATTCCAAAAATAGAAAATCCAATAGACAAAGGAAAGAGTATTGAAATCGGGGAAGATTCTAGGCAGATAGAAATGGAG
The DNA here is from genome assembly GCA_030545235.1 of Helianthus tuberosus. Classification (NCBI taxonomy): domain Eukaryota; kingdom Viridiplantae; phylum Streptophyta; class Magnoliopsida; order Asterales; family Asteraceae; genus Helianthus; species Helianthus tuberosus. Next base: position 85,137,902 of record CM060364.1, on the reverse strand, counting down.
ATTGGGGAAGGTTCTAGGCAAACAAAGATAGAAGTTGGGGAAAGCTCTAGGCAAATTGAGGAATTGCCATTTCAGGAGGAGTTGGATCGTGCATTAGAGAGCTGTGATATCATCAGGCCTATTAATAATAACCTATACCCTTATCCTGCTGAAAATCAACTTCCAATAAACTTGGAACCAGCAATCCCAGAACCTATAATCCACACCCAACCTCTAGGAATGGACGAGTGGTGGACTAATGATTGGCAGTTTCAAAACCTCCTTAACAATCCTTATACTTTTCTTCCTCAGTTCGACCCGGAACCAATACCAAACCCACCAATGAGCAATGAAAATCTAGCTGAACTCCACCACTTTGGTGAGGAGCTGGTGGATGCAGGAAATAGGATTCGGGAAGTAGGAGAACAGATCTCCTGGAAGTACGACGAAAGGGAACGTCGTTACTGAAATACCAACTGACGAGGGATAGTGGGGTTATGAAACTGTGATTGTATAATAATAATAATAATAATAATAATAGTAAAATATAATCTTGTAAAATAACTACAAATAAAACTTTGTAAGATAATGGTGTGTATTGATGCATATTATAAAATATAAAATGGGAATCGAGAAATCTATAATTTTGGCTATCCATGTGTTATGAAATTATGTGATTATTTGTGTATTACTATTAATTATTTTATGCTAATAATTTATATAAATTAATTAACAGATGGAAAACGCTAATAATGAACCAGTTAATGAGGTTAACCAATCTGAGCAACATCCAGAGGATCAATTTGTGACTAGGCAAGATATAGAAAATATCGTTGCTCAAGGGATAGCCAATGCTATTCCAGCAATCCTTGCTGCTGCCCAGAAACCTGTTGAACCTCAACAAATTATTCCTAGCAAATGTATTTCTGAAGATAACTTCAGTAATAGCGTAAACGAAGGCGGTAATCATACTAATCATGATAATGATCCACGGCAGGCTCCGCTCCCTAAGAAAATGAAAGCTGCAACGCCTGGTTGCACTTATAAAGAATTTCTTGCTTGTAAACCATCTGAGTTTGCAGGCAATGAAGGAGCGACTGCGGCACTGCGTTGGTTAGAGAAAACCGAGGCAGTGATTACGATAAGTAAATGTGCCAAGGACGACAAGGTCATGTACGCTTCAAATCTTTTCAAAGAAGGGGCGCTAGAATGGTGGAATACAGTACTCCAAGCCAAAGGAAGAAATATGGCCTACACCATGAACTTGGAAGAATTTAAGAGTCTTGTAGAAAGAAAATTCTGTCCCGAATATGAAAAAGATCAAATGGCAAATAAGTTCCTAAATCATCGAATGATGGGTGTAGATTGTCGCGGGTATACTCCGACATTCTTCGAATATGCGAGAGTAGTACCAACCTTGGCTTCGCCAGAACCAGTACTTATTTCCCGCTATATTTGGGGATTGATTGGTGAAATTCGTAATATCGTCAAGGCTGCGAAACCCCGCATGATTGATGATGCGGTGGATTTAGCCAATACCCTAACTGACGAACTGGTACGCACAAGAGATGAAAACAGGAAAAAGGAACTGGCTCAGAAAATTACTCAAGGATTTCATACGGGTAATAATAGCAGCTTCAAGAGAAGAGGAACATGGCAATCTTCAACTCCACCGTTCTGTAGGAATTGCAAAAAGAAACATTATGGAAGATGTAATGTAACCTGCAATTTTTGTAAAGTGGTAGGACATCGTGAAGAAGACTGCAGAAAGAAAACAAGGATCTGCTATAACTGTGGAGAAGCTGGGCATTTCAAAACAGAATGTCCTAAATTGGTTAAACCAGCAGACAATAAAGCCAAGCCAGCTGATGGAGCTACCAAGAAAAATGTTCAAGCCTTCCAGTTGACAACTCAGGAGGCCGAGCTAATTCCTGATGTGATAGCTAGTACGTTCCTAGTTCACAACGTGTATGCAAAAGTATTATTTGACTCTGGTGCAAACCAAAGTTTTATCAATACTTCATTCTGCCAAGCTCTTAACTTACCTTTAACCAACATTAGGCAGATTTTTACAGTCGAAACGGCAGATGGGAATTCAGTTAAAATAGATAAGGTTTTGCAAAATGTAGAAATAGAACTTTCAGGTTATAAATTTTATGCAAACCTATTACCTATGAAATTAGCCGAATTCGTTGTTGTATTAGGAATGGATTGGTTAGTAGCCAACCATGCTCGAATCCTATGTGATAAAAACTCTATAGAAATTCGGGCACCTACTGGGGAAGTAATCATGATTACAGGATATAAACCACGTAAACCCATGAATATCAGTAATGAAAGTTGCTAGTTATGAACGAAAGCAAGGAATAGTATCTATGATTTCAGTAATCATTAGTACTAAGGGTAAAGAACTTAAGGAGATTCCTATAGTCTCAGAATACCTAGATGTATTCCCAGAAGAATTACCAGGATTACCACCAGATAGGGAAGTAGAATTTAGAATTCATCTAATTCCTGGAACTACACCGATAGCCAAGGCACCTTATCGGTTAGCACCCACAGAAATGTTAGAATTGAAAAAGCAATTAGATGAATTACTAAGTAAAGGTTTCATACAACCTAGTTCATCCCCTTGGGGAGCACCAGTGTTGTTTGTAAAGAAAAAGGATGGTTCGATGAGAATGTGTATTGATTATAGAGAATTAAATAAGGTTACAATTAAGAATCGATACCCATTACCTAGGATTGATGATCTATTTGATCAACTTCAAGGAGCTAGATATTTTTCTAAGATTGACTTACGCTTCGGATACCATCAATTGAAGGTACAAGAAGAAGACATACCTAAAACTGCTTTCAGAACTAGGTATGGTCATTACGAGTTTACAGTCATGCCCTTTGGTTTAACAAATGCTCCTGCAGCATTTATGGATATGATGAATAGAATCTGTAAACCGTATTTGGATAAATTTGTAATTGTCTTCATTGACGATATACTTATTTATTCCAAGAATCAGGAAGAGCACTGTCAGCACTTGCATGCACTCTTAACTTTGTTAAGAAAAGAAAAGCTTTACGCTAAATTCTCGAAGTGTGAATTTTGGCTGCAAGAAGTGCAATTCCTAGGACACATGGTGAATCACGAAGGTATTCACGTAGATCCTGCTAAGATAGAAGCAGTTACCAAATGGAAGGCCCCACAATCAGCTATGGAAATTAGAAGTTTTATAGGTTTAGCCGGATATTATAGACGGTTTATTAAGGATTTTTCCAAAATAGCTGTACCATTAACTAAGCTAACATGTAAATCAATTAAGTTTGAATGGGGACCTAAGCAAGAAGAAGCTTTTAAGATTCTAAAGCATAAGTTAACAAATGCCCCAATCTTAGCATTACCAGAAGGGACTGAAGATTTTGAAGTATATTGTGATGCTTCAAAACTAGGATTTGGATGTGTGTTGATGCAACGCAAGAAGGTAATTGCTTATGCTTCAAGACAATTGAAAAAGCACGAGGAGAACTATACGACTCATGATTTAGAATTAGGATCCATAATTTTTGCCCTTAAAATTTGGAGACATTATCTGTATGGAAGTAAATTTACTATCTATACAGATCATAAAAGTTTAAGGTACATATTTGGGCAAAAAGAGTTGAACATGAGGCAAAGGATATGGATGGAAATCCTAAGTGACTACGACTGTGATATTCATTATCACGAAGGAAAAGCAAATGTAGTTGCAGATGCCTTAAGTCGTAAGTATCAAGAGAACCAAAGACGAGTTCGTGCTCTCAGATTAAATCTACAATTAGATTTAATGGAGCAACTGAAGAATGTTCAAGAGACAGCAATAGAGGATGCCGCTGAAGGAATGAAGGGACAAATAAAAGAATTAGAACAAGGAAATGATGGAATTTGGAGATTCCATAAGACAAGAATTTGGGTACCTAAGCAAGGAGATTTAAGAAATAAGATTTTAGAAGAAGCTCATAAATCTAGGTATACCATGCATCCTGGTAACAATAAGATGTATCAAGATTTAAGAAATAATTTCTGGTGGATAGGAATGAAAAAGGACATAGCTAGATATGTTTCTAAGTGTCTAACTTGTTTACAAGTTAAAGCCGAACACCAGAAACCCTCAGGTCTACTGCAACAACTAGAAATGCCTTTATGGAAATGGGAACTTATAACAATGGATTTTGTTACTAAGTTACCCAAAACCAGAAAGGGTAATGACACGATTTGGGTAATTGTAGATCGATTAACCAAATCAGCTCATTTCCTACCTATGAAAGAAACCTTTAGCATGGAAAGGTTGGCAAAGTTGTATGTAGATGAAGTTGTATCCTTACATGGAGTTCCACTCTCCATTGTATCAGATAGGGATAGTCGTTTCACTTCCCACTTCTGGAAAAGTTTCCAAGAAGCTATGGGAACCCGACTAAATCTAAGTACTGCATATCATCCACAAACAGACGGGCAAAGTGAAAGGACGATACAAACACTAGAAGACATGCTCCGAGCATGTGTGATATATTTTGGTGGAAACTGGGATGACCACCTACCTTTAATTGAATTCTCCTATAATAATAGTTATCATGCAAGCATCGAAGCTGCCCCATTCGAAGCACTATACGGACGTAAGTGTAGAAATCCAGTATGCTGGGCAGAAATAGGAGAAAGTCAATTATCAGGTCCTGAAATAGTACAAGAAACCACTGACAAGATTACTCAAATCAAAGAAAGACTAAAGACGGCTCGAGATCGTCAGAAGAGTTATGCAGACAATAGACGAAAGCCATTGGAATTCCAAGTAGGAGACAGGGTACTCTTGAAAGTTTCTCCTTGGAAAGGAGTAGTTCAATTAGGTAAGAAAGGAAAGCTAAGTCCCCGATATGTAGGACCATTTCCAGTAATCCAACGTATAGGACCAGTTGCTTATCATTTATAACTACCAGAAGAGTTAGCTGCAGTACATGATGTATTTAATGTATCCAACCTTAAGAAATGCCTATCAGACGAATCTCTAGTAGTACCTCTTCAAGATATAGAGGTAAATGAGAAACTAAAATTTGTGGAAGAGCCACTGCAGATAGACGACAAAAAGATTAAGTTTCTCAAGCACAAGCGACTAGTGCTAGTTAAAGTCAAGTGGGATTCAAAGAGAGGACCTGAATACACTTGGGAGCTGGAATCGGAGATGAAGCGAAAGTATCCTCACTTATTCTGATGAATCTCGGGGACGAGATTCTAAATAAGGTGGGGAGAATGTAAGGACTCTTAAAATTGTCCTAAAAATGCCCGTAAGTAAAAACCCGGACCCCTGAAACCATACTGTAAATGAAAAATCAAGAAAACAAGAAGTATGGTGTTCAGGCGGGCCGCGTAAGGGTTAGCTTAACCTTACGCGGGCCGCGTCAAGACATGTTTGACCGGATAAGTGTTCCGGATCCACGTGGTGTCCACCTGGCTAACCTACTCGTGACCAATCAACCCTACTCGTAGACTAGGCGGCCACGTGGGCCGCGTAAAGATAAGCCGAAGGCTTACGCTGGCCGCGTGAGGCCTCAATTTCAGCTATAAATAGCCTGTTGCATGCACAGTCCACTGGTGTCGAGATCTTTTCGTAAAAACGAAATTTCAATACTCTGAAGTCGAAATTACTTTCAATATTAGCGAGGTGCTGCTCCGATACCGGGTATTAACTCGATCGCTGCTACGATTCAATGTCCGATCGATTAAACTATCCAATGGATGTTTAAGTGCTGCCCACATTAGGGTTTATGCTTTGTCATTCGTCGTTAAATCGATGGATGTTTAAGTATCGCACTTTGTCATTCGTTGTGAAGGTTTAATCTCGTGAGTTATCGTGAATGCTGTATTAGTTACTAACCGAGTTCGTGTGCATGTTGTTTAAATTTAGGTTAAAAGGCTAATCAGTAGGCTAAGCCCTGCCCATATAAAAATCTGCAATGTGAGTCATTCTCTTTTTATCAAATTACTTTCAAAATCATGTTTATTTTCAAGGTTATAATTACAGGGATTAAGTCTTTGTAGTCACCAAATTACAGCCGGTATGTGGGGTTTTGTATACATTACTTGATAACCTTCACCATTGGACAACGAGTTAGCCAAGGGGTGATATGACCATAGTCACAGACACCATTGGACTATGAGGTTACCAATGGATGGTCGAGTGACAAATACTGTGGGTAGTTGGTTGATATATGGAAACATTATAATCGCTCTTAATACTGTAAATTATAACAAACGCGTCGTTTTAGTAAAAAGAATGATTCACCAGTATTTCCCGCTGACAAAACCTTTTTCAAACATGTTTCAGGTGATCTGTTGTGATCCAGGAAAAGTGCCGCGAAGCACTACAAGCTTGAGGAAGTGGCTCAATATAAAATAAAGAAACATGTTTTGTAAAATAAAGATTTCTTAGTGAAATCATATGATTGTAAATTACCGGGGTTTTATCCCGAATTGTAAAATAAAATAATCGGGAAATTTCAGTTTTAAAAAGATCATTATAAAGTCTTCCGCTGTTAACTTAATTAAATAAATACCACGGGATTTTCTGTTCCGTGGCTCCTGAACCAGGTCAAACCAGATCGGGGGCCGTGACAAAAGCATTTTCTCGAATCCACAAGACAATTTGTAAACAAGGTAACTAGCATGCATGCATCGCAATATGTCAAACCCAAGTGTCCACTAGTATTTAGCATCCCTCTCCACGAAAGTGGCGAGACCGTTTAAGAATGAATAAGGACTTAACAAGACCCCGACAGGCGGCGTACTACTCCTATGTAACACCCTGAAAACGGGTTTGGTAATCAAACCTCGTTAATACTAAAAGACGGGTAAAATACCGTTAGTGGTAAAAAGAAAAATTAGTTAACCCGGTGAATATTAGGATTTGAATAAATAATCTTGTATTAATCAAAAAGAGGAATAAATGCTTTGAGAAAACACGGTTTATTAGGAGCCCGAGTTAACGGGACTTAAAAAAAAACGGGTTATGATTCCCCACACCCACCAACTTAACTAGGAATAGTTAACCTAGTTAGTAATGGGTAATTAAATGAAAAGCTATGAGATATAGCTTCTTTTGTAATAAATGAAACAAGAGGGACTAAAAGAGGCAAAAAGGTAAAATGTTTTAATTAAATAAAATACTAACACCAAAACACACACTCTAAGTGTGTGTTCTGGTCGAGATTTCCAGAAGAGCCAGGGAGCTCCCATCTTCAACCCCTAACATGCTCAAATCCATTAATTGAAAGGCCAAATCTACTCCAAATCGAAATCTAAGATCAGATTAGTGATCACCTCAGCGAAGGGATCACAAGGTATGTCGAATTTCATCTTCTAGTTACATCTTGAGATTTTGATAAACATGTGAGATTCGAAATTTGTGTTGCATGGATGTTGTATTGATGGAATAGGAACAATATTATGTCTAGGAGTAAACCCTTGTAACAACTCTCACCTAAACTATTATTTCTTATTATATTTTGTCCAAAAGGAAACCCTAATTGAGAAACCCAAGTGATCCTGCATAAACCCTAAAATTTTCAAAACAATTGGAATCAGGATCAGGGCCCCTAAAACTCAGGGGGGGTAAACCCTAGTTGATATTATCAACACAGTTTTACGTGTAATTCAAATTTAAATGAGCGACCAACTCACCTGAGCTACTGGGACACGGGGCTACCCTATGGTAGGGTGGTACCCCTCGCGCCACGCGACAGCCCCTCGCGCCACGCGAGGGGGCTGTTTTCCAGGTATAAATATAGGGGTGTGGGACTTGACATTCTGCGTTCGTTCGACGTTAAAATTCGATTTATGCACTGAGATATAGTCTGTTCACTACAAAACACACACAGTTCACGAAACGATGCCGTAATAACAGGGTAATAACTCGATCGCTGCTACGATTCAATGTCCGATCGATTAAAACTATCCAATGGATGTTTAAGTGCTGCCCACATTAGGGTTATGCTTTGTCATTTGTCGTAAATTCAATGGATGTTTACGTATCGCACTTTGTCATTCGTTGTGAGGGTTTAATCTCGTGAGTTATCGTAAATGCTGTATTAGTTACTGACCTAGTTCGTGTGCATGTTATTTAAATTAGGTTAAAAAGGCTAATCAGTAGGCTAAACTCTGCCCGTATAAATCTGCAATGTGAGTTATTCTCTTTTTTATCAAATATTTTACAATACTCCATTTTCAAATGTTATAATTACAGGGAGTAAGTCGTGGTTATCTTAATCTCTGGCTAGTGGGGTATTGTGCACATTACTAATTTCTCACGGGTTAGGCTAATAAATCCTAACAGTGATAAACGTCACTACTTGGGGAAAGACCCAATAGTGGTATGACCATCGTCACCAGGTGACACGGCGCCAGATAAAAATAAGATAGAAGCCATTGTAATCGCTCTTATGCTGTAATTTATAACCATGTGTCGTTTTATCAAATTTGAATGACTCGCCAGCATTTCCCCGCTGATAAAATATTTTTAAAACATGTTTCAGGCGACTTGCTGTGAATCAAGGAAAACGTGCTACGGAGCACTAACAAGCTTGAACAGGTGGCTCAGTTAAAATGAATAAACATGTTTTAATAAATCAGGGAATTTATTGTGAAATTCCTCTATTGTAAAATAACGGAGTTTATCCCAAGTGATGAAATAAAATAATTGGGTATTTTGAGTTTTTAAAAAGATCCTGATAAAATCTTCCGCTGTCGCATCATAGATACCAAGTGTTCCTGTCCCGCGGCTCCTGACCGGGTCAAACCGGGGCTGGGGCCGTGACAACCCTAGACAAGTATTGTTGTTTCATACGTCTGTCGACTTCGTCTTGTATCGAGTCTTGTACTAGAATTGTTAGATCAGGGCACGTTGTACGAGAAAATAGGATTTATGTGTTGAAGGGTTAATTTCGCTTGAAAGTGGCAAGTGCACTTTCAAACGAAATCAACATGGTTAATTTCGTTTGAAATGGTAACTGTCACTTTCAAACGAAATCACCACCTCTATAAATAGCTCTCATGCGAAATCATTTGTAACTTTCATGTTTCCGGTACCGAAGTGCTGCCGACGTGTCTACTGATCTGGAAACTTGTTATTTCAATAAAACAAGACATTTAAGTGTGAATCAAGCTGTTTTCCAAGTCAATTCATCTGTTTCCGCCTTTTGAATTGATTAGAACTCTTCTGAACGACTCGTTTGGTCGTGAAAACGATCCTACAAGTGGTATCAGAGCTCAGGAGGAAGAGTTCTTGCCAAAACAGCCATAATTTCTGACTTCTACACTTTCTTTTACAAAATTCACAAAATTTTACGGTCAAAATGGATTAAATTTCATACATGTCATGTGAAACAATGTTTTAATGAATCCTTGAGAGTATTGGACCTTAATTCAGCCTAAAATTGGTAAAATACGTAATTCCGCTTGAAATCAGATCGAAAAGATGATATCAGCAACATTTCACATGGAATTAGCAATTGATTCCGCTTGAAATTGCTATTTTGCTTGAAAAGTACACCTAATTCCGCTCGAAATAAGTAATTTCGTTTCAGTGTGTAATTCCGTTTGAAAAGTGCACTTGATTTCACACGAAATCACCTAATTTCGCTCCAAAGTGTAATCTCGTTTGAAAGTTCATCTGTTTCACACGAAATAAGGTATTTCGTGTGAGTGTGTATTCCATGTGAAAGGTATTTCGCACCAAAAGTGTTATTCCGTGTGAAAGGGGTATTCCGCTTCAAAAGTGATTTCGGTTGAGACTTGATTTCGTTTGAGTTTGGTATTTCATGTGAAACTGAGTTTTTGAGACTTGTGTTTGTGAAACAATTTGCCTAAACATGGAAGAGGAATTCTACAATGCATTTGCTACACCAGTTGCTCCTGTTACAACTGCTGAAACTCTTTACAGTGAGAATGAAACGGGAACTCATCAAAAACCACCAAAGCTTATGTACATTGAAGATTTTAAAGGATGGCAGAATCGATTTGAGAACTGGGTGCAAGCTTATAAGTTTGACGCATGGTGTTCATTAGAAAAAGATTACGAGAAACCGAAAAATGAACGTGGGCTTGAAAAAGCTTTTTGTGATTTTTCAGAGAATGATAAATTGAAACATACAAGTGAAAAAATGATGATCAGTATTCTTCAACAAGCGATTAAAGAAGACATCTTTGTTTTGCTCCAACATGAGGGTACAGCTAGATCAATTTGGATGGCATTGATTCAAAAGTTTAAAGGAAGTGTAGATATGATCAAGAACAAAAAGGCTTTACTGAAGAAGTCTTTTGACATGTTTGTAGCCTTTGACCATGAAACAACAAATATGATCATTGATAGATATTGTCATCTAGTTTTGGAAATGGGAAGATTGGAGATAAAGAAAGACGATGATGAATGGGTTGATAAACTTGCTGATGCATTACCACAGCAGAAATGGGGAACTTATTTGCTGATTCTTAAACACATGAGAAAGTCTGAAATATGAATCTGGCACAGTTTATTCAGAAGATTGAAGAGCACGAGTTGGATATCCAGAAAATGGCAATCATGAAGAATCCAAATGCTCAACAAGATGTCAGTTTATACTACAGAGGAAACAAATTTGAAGTTACTCCAAGTCCAAATATCCAAACTGGTTTCAGTGCTGATAATTCTTCTGGAACAAAGGGAAGTACTGTGACTCAAAGTGGTGGACCTTTGTCACACCCCGATTTCCACGTGTCACCGGTGGGCCCGGTGGGGAGTATCATGACGTGGTTGGCAACATAATAGTCAAACAACACAATATTTAATATGCACAGCGGAAGCAAATTTAAAAATATAATACAACCGAATTTAATATTGTAATATCAAATGTCACAATATTCGGAAGTTTATCCACAGACGGATCGGAAACAAAATGGAAACAATAGTTCAACAGACTTTAGGCATCTTAAGCTTGCGAGACTTCTAGTGATGCTAAGGAGAAATCCCAGCCAATTTCGCTTAGTACCTGCATTTAATCTTTTTGGGAAAATACGTCAGTTTACACTGGTAAATACAATCAACTGACTCATTTTGGAAAATGATTGAAAATTGATTTGGATGCACGTGGCATAAACATTTTATTTAACTTGGGAGAATTATTTAAATATATAATCATGTGAACGAATTACATGTTCCTTGTGCGTTCAGTAGCCCGGATCTTGTCCGGGTTAAAGATCAATAGACACACCACAATATTCTTTTGTGCACTGACGGGTGTACGCCTACACCCCGCGCTTAAGTCGTGGCCATTTCGTAAAATGATGCCAAGGATATCCGGGACATGGTCATTAACCCCCCAAAGGCTTTAAGTAACAAGACTGTGTAAAAGAGCCGATCAAATTATTCAATTAACCACCCAACGATGGAAGATTTGATTCCCGATCAAGCGGTATGCTATATACCGTAACCCAAGCCCGTATAGGGAAAATAAGTTAAAAGTATTTACCTGAGCAAAGTATAAATCACAACAAGCAAACGCAAGTAGCTTTTACTGGTACTCCTAATCTGGAACGAAGGTTTATAATAACCTATTAGAATCCTAACGGGTCTTTAGTTAAGCTTAAGCTTAGACCGGTTAGTTTCAAAGACACGGTTTGTACGCACGATTAAGCGAAGACCGGATAGAATGTGATTTAGACCCGACAAGTTCAGAGACTTGTTTAATATGGGTATTTCATACACATTCTGGATTTTGAGATAAAACCGTTAAGGTTTGACCCGTTTAGGCTAGTTTATGTAAACTAGTTACATAAACCGAACCGAACGCGTAATAAGCGTAACGGGTATTCATATGAGCCATTTACAGGTTTCCTAAGTTAATATGCTTCATATATGTTGTGACATCAGTAAGATGTCTTTTATTATGCCCGAAACGAATTTAAACACAAACTATGCCCCGTAGGGGTAGTTTGGTCATTTAAAAGGTTATAAAAGAGTTTAAGTATTTATCTGAGTTACAGGTCTGATGTAATCAGAAAAAATACTTATTTTACCATGTTATAACAGTAGAGTAGAGTATATATGTGAAATTTATCAATTATAACCAAACTATGCACCGTAGGGGCATTTTGGTAATTTCACATAAGCCGTAAAGCTCAAAACTGAAGTCTGAGTTAAACAAATTTTGCTTACTGTTAAAATATTATAATTTTCCTCAAATATCAGTAGGTATCACCCTTGTATGTTTAAAAATAGTCTTAGTACATACTATGCGCTAAAAACGCTTAATAAGGCGATTAAAAGCCGTTTCCGGGTTCCATATAGAAATCTGATATTTTTAATATTCCATAGGGTTTAAAATAATTTATTTATCATTTAGAATTAGTAGAAAAAGGTTTGGAGTCGTTTAGATATGTAAAACTCATTTTATGGCCCGTTAGGGCAAAACCGACAATTACCGGATTAAGCCTACGACCATGAGTTATGCTCAGCCTAAAATTAATTAAAAATCTTCAAAAATCCCAAAATAATATATTACATCAGTGGGTAATAAGTTTGATACCAAAAAGTAGGCTTAACTAGGCTATACGCTAATTACGCCGATTAATTAACATAAAGCTTTCATTTTACGCTAACGAGCATAACTCTTAATCTACACATCAAACTGATGTCAAACTTTGTATACAAGTTTACATATCAGTAATTAAAGTTTCTACTCTTTTACATTACCAAAAATCACATTTTAAGGTAATAAGGGCATAATGGTCAACATATGAGCAATTAACGGAATCATGCGTATTAATCGGTTAACTAATGAACCATGGTGTATAATCACAGAGGGTTATACTAGCATGTAACCTGGTCCAAATGAAGCTCTAAGGCATTTCTAAAACATACCATAACGGGTCAGAACTGAAAGTCAAAGTATAAGTCAAACTATGCGACTTTCGGTCCCGAATCGGGTCTAAGCAGGAAATTATCGGGTTGAACATGTTTAGACATGTTCTTACACTAATTACCAAGTTATATTAATGATCAAACAGGTTGTATGGGTTCTACATTGCTAATCATGCATAAATTGTAATTTAAACATTCTGTTGACTTTTTATTAGTAAGTTTGACCCGACATTAGACCTAGTTAGAGTGGGAATCAGGGGGAACCCTTTTGAGGGTTTATTACCCACATAATTACCAACTTATAACTACTTTTGATTCGACTAATCACTGGACCATTAGTGATTAATCTTAAAGTCAACCGTTAATTACGAAGGTTTGACTTTTAAGCTAAAACTAAGCTAAAACTTAATTAAGAAAGGTCAAGTAAACTTACAAGAGTCCTATGCACGAATTATGACCACTTGAGTCTGCTTTGGAGCTCCAAGAATGATCAGAAGTGCAAGAGAAGGTGTGAGGAACTTGGTTGAAACTTTGGTCCTTTATATAGTGAATTAATCACCATAAAAAGTTGACACACAAGTCTATATCCGACCACAACTCACTAACAAGTGTCCCTAGATGTTTAGGGGGTGCCTAGGGGTCGTCCAAGATGAGGAAATTCGGTTAAAATCGCACATAAAGGCTATGGCAGACAACAGCCAAGAAATTCGGAACTGGTAGTCCCTCGCGTGACGCGACGGCTCCCCCCTGGGGCTTCGCGTGGCGCGAGGCCTTGTCTGATCAAATCAGAATTTCTGATTTATTGCGTTTTGATCCTTGGCTCTTCAAACTTTGCTTAGACTTTCCTTTCTTGCATTTTGAGCCCTCCAAATAGATTTACAAGGGCTTTAAAACATATACCCACTTTGTTAAGTCCCCGGTTAACTTAATTGTTACCCGAAAAGTCCTAACTTTCAACGTTGACGCTTTAACCCCTCGCACACGAATTTTATCATAACTTTCTCATACGATAACGAAACTTTATGAAATTTATATCGTGCATTCTAGTGAGCATAATTAACAGTTACAAAGCTTCGGGTTTGTCAAAAGGTCACTCAGAGGTATAACTTAAACATGTTGACACATTTAACCCTTGTAGTTTGTAATCTCTCACTTTTAGCTTCGCATGATCCATGATTTATTCGTTTGATGTTATAAACATCATGTAGGGTTAATGTACAATATATTTATTCACTGTTGACATTTAGAACTCGTATATTCACATACTTTCCATGATTGTCAACTTTAGTCCTTCTAGAACATTATTTCACACGTTCAAACATATGACACGTGTCAATACTTTATAGGACGTGAATTTTTGAGGTGTTACATCCTCACCCCCCTTAAATTAAATCTCGACTCGAGATTTACTGAACTAAATAAGGGTACTTTTCTTTCATTTTGGATTCAACCTCCCACGTGTATTCGGGACCTCTACGGGCATCCCATTTGACCTTTACAATAGGTACATGCTTCCTTCGAAGCTTCTTTACCTGTCGATCTTCAATCGACAAAGGTTTTTCCACAAATTTTAAGCTCTCATCTATATGCACATCTGTATGCGGTATTACCAGTGATTCATCAGCGAAGCACTTCTTCAGATTGCAGATGTGGAACACATTATGAATTCCACTGAGCTCTTCAGGTAAGTTTAACTTATAGGCAACTGACCCAACACGTTCGATAACCTCGAAATGTCCTATGTATCTCGGGCTTAGCTTGCCTTCTTACCAAATCGCATCACTCCCTTCCAGGGTGATACTTTAAGCAACACTTTGTCGCCTACTTCGAAGTTAAAAGCTTTAGGCTTTGGATCTGCGTAACTGTTCTGCCTATCTCGGGCAGCTTTGAGACGGTCACGAATCTGGACAATCTTGTCCGTCGTTTCGAAGACTATCTCTGGTCCTGATAATTGGACATCTCCAACTTCCGCCCAACAAACGGGCGATCTACACTTTCTACCGTATAATGCCTCAAAAGGCGCAGCCTTAATGCTGGTGTGGTAGCTATTGTTGTAGGAGAACTCAATCAAGGGTAGGTGGTTATCGAAACTACCACCTAAATCAATTACACATGCACGTAGCATGTCTTCCAATGTTTGAATGGTACGCTCACTCTGTCCGTCAGTCTGAGGGTGGTAAGCCGTACTGAAATTCAAACGCCTGCCCAAAGATTGTTGGAAACTTTTCCAAAATGTGACGTGTACCTAGTATCTCTGTCAGAGATAATAGACACATGTATGCCATGTAAGGCTACAATCTTATCCACGTATAGCTGGGCTAACATGTCGGAGCTATAAGTCTCCTTGATGGGTAAGAAATGTGCTGACTTAGTCAGTCTATCAACTATAACCCATATTGTATCATTTCCTTTCCTTGTCTTAGGTAACTTGGTGATAAAATCCATGGTTACCATTTCCACTTCCACGTAGGAAGTTCAAGCTGTTGCAGCAAGCCTGACGGCTTTTGATGTTCTGCTTTGACTTGCGCACAAGTCAAGCACTTAGCTACATAGGCAGCTGCAGACTTTTTCAAGCCTATACACCAATAATTTTCCCTTAGATCCTGGTACATCTTATCAGCTCCAGGGTGAACGGAGTATTTAGAACTATGGGCTTCCTGGAGGATGACATTTCGAAGTCCTCCATAAATTGGAACCCATATTCGTCCATTTAATCTTAGAATTCCGTCCTTACTAAGAGTTAACTGCTCCTCAGTTACCCCTAGCTTTTCATTAGGATAGTTAGCTTCCAACACAGCTTCCTTCTGTGCAGCTAACAACCTTTCAGTCAAACTGTTCTTTATCTCCATGCGCTTGGCATTGATTCGGATGGGTTTCACTCTCTCCTTTCGACTCAAGGCATCAGCGACTACATTCGCCTTGCTGGGATGGTATCTGATTTCACAATCATAATCATTTAAAGTCTCCATCCAACGGCGTTGCCTCATGTTCAATTCTTTCTGATTAAACAGGTGCTGGAGGCTCTTGTGATCAGAATAGATCACACACTTGATCCCATATAAATAATGCCTCCACGGTTTTAGTGCAAATACAACGACACCCAACTCCAAGTCATGGGTGGTGTAATTCTTTTCGTGCACCTTTAATTGTCTTGAAGCGTAGGCAATAACCTTGCCTTTTTGCATAAGCACACACCCCATGCCAGTGTGCGATGCATCGCAGTAAACTACGAACTCTTTGGTGCCTTCAGGCAATGTCAGCACAGGAGCGTTGCTCAGCTTTTGCTTCAGAATATCAAAGGACTCTTGCTGCTTAGGGCCCCAAACGAATTTTACTTTCTTCTTAGTCAAGGAAGTTAGGGGCGCAGCAATCCTTGAAAAATTTTCAATGAAACGCCTGTAATATCCTGCCAATCCCAGGAAGCTACGAATCTCTGTAGGCGTCTTTGGCTCTTGCCAGTTCATAACTGCTTCTACCTTAGTGGGATCCACTTGGATACCACGCTCACTCACCACGTGTCCAAGGAATTGGAATTCTCGAAGCCAAAATTCACACTTGGAAAATTTGGCGTAGAGTTTCTCATGATGCAGGAGTTTGAGAATACATCGAAGGTGTTTCTCATGGTCAGCTTGGCTCTTCGAGTAGATAAGAATGTCGTCGATGAAAACGATGACGAATTTATCTAAGTACGGCTTGCAAACACGATTCATGAGATCCATGAACGCGGCCGGTGCATTAGTGAGCCCGAAAGGCATCACTAGGAACTCGTAATGACCGTAACGAGTCCTAAATGCAGTTTTGTGCACGTCTTCATCTCTAACCTTCAGTTGATGGTAGCCTGACCTTAAGTCAATCTTTGAGAAATAACTTGCTCCTTGCAATTGATCGAACAAATCGTCGATCCTGGGTAAAGGATACCTATTCTTGATCGTGACCTTATTAAGTTCACGATAATCGATGCAAAGACGCATCGATCCATCCTTCTTCTTGACAAATAAAACTGGTGCTCCCCAAGGAGACGAACTAGGTTTTATGAAACCTTTAGCCAGCAACTCATCCAGTTGCGTTCTTAATTCCTTCATCTCCGTTGGTGCTAACCTGTAGGGTGCTCTAGCAACTGGTGCTGCTCCGGGGATGATATCAATCCTGAACTCCACTTGCCTATCTGGTGGTAAACCAGGTAGCTCTTCAGGAAAAACTTCTGGGTATTCAGAAATGACAGGGATGTCTTCTATCTTCGGTTTAGGCTCATCAATAATCACTTGTGCCATGTAGATGACACAACCCTTCTTTAAACATTTGGAAGCCTTGAGCATAGTCACTTGCTCAGGCAGCCCATACTGGGTATCTCCCCGAATGGTAAGTGATTCACCAGACGGAGTCTTAATCACCACTTGCTTTCTGTTGCAGACGATTTGGGCCTGGTTGTAAGATAACCAGTCCATACCCAGAACTATGTCAAAACCGGCCAACTTAAAGGGAAGCAGAGACAGAGGAAAAGAGTGGTTCTTAATGGATATAACACATCCATCTAACACAGTTGAGACGGCTTCTAAGGTGCCATCTGCTAACTCTACCTCATAATTTATACTCAAGGTTTTGATAGGTAAATTCAGCAATTTGCAAAATTTATGATCTACAAACGACTTATCAGCGCCTGAATCAAATAGTACTCTTGCATAGACATCATTTACAAGGAAAGTACCTGTAATCACATTGTCGTCTAGAACCGCTTCCTTGGCATCCATTCTGAAGACTCTAGTATTTGTCTTCTTGGCCTCTTCAGGCTTCTTGGTGTATTTAGGGCAGTTGGTTTTAATGTGCCCCTTTTCATTGCAACGGTAGAACGTTGCGTCTTTCATCTTCATGCAATCCAAGGTCTTGTGATCCATGGACTTGCATATTCCACATGCATAGGTTTTTGACTGAGTCTGCGAATTCGACTCTAACCTGCACTTCCCAAAGTGCTGTTTCTTGCAAATTTTGCATTTGGGCTTCTCACTAGAATGATGCCCATCTTTCCTTGACTCCGATCCTTTCTTGTTGTCACCGTTTCCACGGTGCTTCTTGTTCGATCTCTGTGAACTATCATCTTCACGTTTCCTCTTCTCAGCCTCCTTATTCCTCAGCGATCTCTGCCTGACTGCATCCAAGGTGAGGGACAAGGATATGTCAGCTACAGATCTAAAAGTAGCTGGCCGAGATGCCTTCACGCTTGCCTTGATTTCCGGGGCTAAACCACCGATAAAACGAGCTATTCTTTTTGGTTCCGGGGTTACCAGATACGGAACCAACCGGGACATCGTGTTGAAGCTCGTGAGGTAAGCTTGATAGTCAAGGTTTGTCATCACCAATGATAGAAAATCAGGCTCTATCTTCTCCACCTCATGCTGAGGGCAGTAATTTTCCCTGATGAGGGCAACAAATTGATCCCTTGACATGTTGTATAATGGAATTTTCCTGGTGGCTTGAATCAGTGATCTCCACCATGCTAAAGCTTCACCCTTAAAATATTGCGACACAAACTTGACTATATCCCTCTCAGCGCATCCGCTGATATCCACAACTGTGTCCATCTCATCCAGCCACGTCATATAGTCAATGGCTCATTTCTCCCCAGTGAAATCCCGGGGTTTGCAGGAAACAAAATATTTATAAGAGCAACCCTTATCACGGGGTCCTTGGTTTAGTACAACCTGCTGAGATGGAGCACTGTGGTGGTTCGAGGAGTGCCGATCAACATCTTTCTTTGGTTCGTCCTTCTTGGACGGTGGCTTTGAAGGCTGTGTAGATAGGGTCCTACTACGAGTCCCACTATACTCTTCGTACTGCCGTTCCAATGCCTTAGTAACTGCGTCGCCTACCAACGCTTTTAATTCAGCACCCGTTAAATTAATCCGGGCGTTATCAATGTTCTCCACTAGATGACTATTTATCTCGTCTGAGTTAGCCATTTTAATTGAACTGTTACAGAAAACAAGGACAATAGTTTATTTGGGAGTTTATTATGGAATTGCCCCTTAGGGTAATTCATTAACCATGGTAAACAGAGACCATATTTGGTTAATTTATTAATCATATTTATTTAGGATTTCTATCATAATTTTTATCCTAATTATAAAACAATAACAGTTTTATTTGTGGCACAAAAGGCCTAGTCACATGGACATTTATAATTTATAAGCTATGATTTCAGAGAATCAAAACATGAAGGTATACTGGCACAATAGGCCTAGTCACAAGGACATTTATAAATTATATCTGACAGGGAGTCATTGCTACCACTGTCTTTTGGCTCATATGGAAATGAGCAGGGCCCGTAGGCCCATATTACCACGTATGGTCAAAATATGATCATCTTAATTGATGATTTAACCCATGATTCGGAGATCATTTAGTTGGGTTTGGAATCTTTGAAAAGATCCTTATATAATAATGACGTGTGTGATTTTAATGAATCACGTCTGCCAGGAGTGTTAACATGTTCTCAGATGTTAACTGGGATTTGAATCTTTTAAACAGGTCTTACCATCATGGCCAGGTCTTTATAATGACACTCAGGCTAGGTTTCACTCTTAAGATTCTTATTTAAAAATTTACTTAGGCAGATTATTATTAAAAAGGAATGATTTTGATTTATTTATTTCATATAATATATTTATGCATATAATAGCAAGATGAAATTTATAAACATAACATTCCATTAATTATTAAAAGATTACATGTTGCCCTAAACGGGACTTTTCAACAAACAACTTACCCACGCAGGGGTTTAAACAAGTACTTACCCACGCAGGGGCTTAATAACACGCATACCCACGCAGGGGCTTAATAACACACATACCCACGCAGGGGCTTAATAAAATAATAGTCCACGCAGGGACTTACACAAATAACATACCCTCGTAGGGGTTTACAGAAAGATAGACCCACGCAGGGGTCAAAACAAACAAGCATACCCATGCAGGGGTTTATACAGTAAGACTGGCCCTCGCAGGGGCTCAACAACAAATGGAAGGATTCAGTGGTCCTTCTTGCTCTTCCCTTTAATTAGGCTCGTTAGTCCTTGGAAGAAAGTTTGTCGCTCCCTTCGTTCCCTGTGAAACTCTCGTTCTACATGGTCCAACCTTTGCAGAATTTCTTCACGCTCTGGTGGGGAGAACCTTGGTGGTTGCGATTGTTGCCTGATAATAGGTCTTGGAGGTATTTGGTACCCATGTGTTGGGTACCCTACTCCCCATGGATCTCCATAGGGTCCTTGGGTGTTGTAGTTAGCCGCTACCATGTACGGGTCGGCTTCGGCGTAGTTGTAGTTGGTGTGCATTGGCTGTTCAAACGGGTTATACGCCATGGAACCCGTGTATGCTGGAATTGGGTTATCAAAACCCATCGGCGGTGGTTGCGGTGCAACTGGGTGTGAAGGTCCACCCATTTGTGGATCTTCTTGATGTGGCGGGTAATGGCTGCCACTTAATTGCCGAGGAGAGCTAAAATGGAAGTCTCCTCCCCGTGTAGACATACGCGGTCCAGATCTCCTACGCCTTGGCGGTTGCGGAGGTGCCGGCTGAACTGGTGGCGGTGGAGGCGGTGGCGTAACTGCCACAAACCGTGAATCCACAGAGGGATCATGTTGCTGCTGTTGCTGCTGCTGAGGCGGTGAATGGTGAGGAGGTGTATAGTACCATTCGTGCCTGGTAAACATAACTTGAAAGCTATCCGGACCAACATCGGGTGGTTTGGTGTACCACTGGCAGGTTCGACGGGGTCCGTATCCTCGTCCATATCGTCCGCGTGATCGCCAGAGAAATGATCCTCTGGCCCCAATGGGTTAAAACCCACTGGTTCTTGTATGAAATTTTCCGGGTTAAACCGGCCCCTAAAAACAGGTGTAGGGTCACCAAAAGAGTTGTGCGATAAGGATCGCTGTAATGGTATGTAT
This sequence comes from Helianthus tuberosus, assembly GCA_030545235.1. Lineage (NCBI taxonomy): Eukaryota > Viridiplantae > Streptophyta > Magnoliopsida > Asterales > Asteraceae > Helianthus > Helianthus tuberosus. The sequence continues at coordinate 85,117,073 of CM060364.1, read as the reverse complement.
GAAGGTTGAGGGTTGTTGGGCTCATTTTCCGAGTATGGCCCATATGAGTTATGCACGGGAGGTGTCGAACTGTGCGAAACCGACCGTCTAGCCGGCTCGAAGAGGTTCCTCCGGTTCTGCCGGGGATCGTCACTCTCCGTGGTAGATGGAGCTCGCACATTCGAAGGTCCAGCTTCATTATCATTGGGGGCGGTGACTGGTCCCTTTCCTCGTCCTCTTCTTCTAAAGAATCTTGGCGGCATTTTTCAGTCCTGTCAATATAACATGAGATAACAACAAGAGAACATATATAAAATAAAGGACAAAACAAAACCAAACAAAGTGGAATTTGTCCTAAGTTATTTGTCTAGACTCGAAAGTTTAGAAATGTGCAATTGTGTAACTGAGATTAAACACAAAAGGCTAGTGTTTAATTCACTCAGTGTTGGCTCTGATACCAACCTGTCACACCCTGATTTCCACGTGTCACCGGTGGGGAGTATCGTGACGTGGTTGGCAACATAATAGTCAAATAACACAATATTTAAAATGCACAGCGGAAGCAAATTTAAAAATATAATACAACCGGATTTAATATTGTAATATCAAATGTCACAATATTCGGAAGTTTATCCACAGACGGATCGGAAACAAAATGGAAACAATAGTTCAACAGACTTTAGGCATTTTAAGCTTGCGAGACTTCTAGTGATGCTAAGGAGAAATCCCAGCCAATTTCGCTTAGTACCTGCATTTAATCTTTTTGGGAAAATACGCCAGTTTACACTGGTAAATACAATCAACTGACTCATTTTGGAAAATGATTGAAAATTGATTTAGATGCACGTGGCATAAACATTTTATTTAACTTGGGAGAATTATTTAAATATATAATCATGTGAACGAATTACATGTTCCTTGTGCGTTCAGTAGCCCGGATCTTGTCCGGGTTAAAGATCAATAGACACACCACAATATTCTTTTGTGCACTGACGGGTGTACGCCTACACCCCGCGCTTAAGTCGTGGCCATTTCGTAAAATAATGCCAAGGATATCCGGGACATGGTCATTAACCCCCCAAAGGCTTTAAGTAACAAGAGTGTTTAAACGAGCCGATCAAATTATTCAATTAACCACCCAACGATGGAAGATTTGATGCCCGATCAAGCGGTATGCTATATACCGTAACCCAAGCCCGTATAGGGAAAATAAGTTAAAAGTATTTACCTGAGCAAAGTATAAATCACAACAAGCAAACGCAAGTAGCTTTTACTGGTACTCCTAATCTGGAACGAAGGTTTAAAATTACCTATTAGAATCCTAACGGGTCTTTAGTTAAGCTTAAGCTTAGACCGGTTAGTTTCAAAGACACGGTTTGTACGCACGATTAAGCGAAGACCGGATAGAATGTGATTTAGACCCGACAAGTTCAGAGACTTGTTTAATATGGGTGTTTCATACACATTCTGGATTTTGAGATAAAACCGTTAAGGTTTGACCCGTTTAGGCTAGTTTATGTAAACTAGTTACATAAACCGAACCGAACGCGTAATAAGCATAACGGGTATTCATATGAGCCATTTACAGGTTTCCTAAGTTAATATGCTTCATATATGTTGTGACATCAGTAAGATGTCTTTTATTATGCCCGAAACGAATTTAAACACAAACTATGCCCCGTAGGGGTAGTTTGGTCATTTAAAAGGTTATAAAAGAGTTTAAGTATTTATCTGAGTTACAGGTCTGATGTAATCAGCAAAAATACTTATTTTACCATGTTATAATAGTAGAGTAGAGTATATATGTGAAATTTATCAATTATAACCAAACTATGCACCGTAGGGGCATTTTGGTAATTTCACATAAGCCGTAAAGCTCAAAACTGAAGTCTGAGTTAAACAACTTTTGCTTACTGTTAAAATATTATAATTTGCCTCAAATATCAGTAGGTATCACCCTTGTATGTTTAAAAATAGTCTTAGTACATACTATGCGCTAAAAACGCTTAATAAGGCGATTAAAAGCCGTTTCCGGGTTCCATATAAAAATCTGATATTTTTAATATTCCAGAGGGTTTAAAATAATTTATTTATCATTTAGAATCAGTAGAAAAAGGTTTGGAGTCGTTTAGATATGTAAAACTCATTTTATGGCCCGTAAGGGCAAAACCGACAATTACCGGATTAAGCCTACGACCATGAGTTATGCTCAGCCTAAAATTAATTAAAAATCTTCAAAAATCCCAAAATAATATATTACATCAGTGGGTAATAAGTTTGATACAAAAAAGTAGGCTTAACTAGGCTATACGCTAATTACGCCGATTAATTAACATAAAGCTTTCATTTTACGCTAACGAGCATAACTCTTAATCTACACATCAAACTGATGTCAAACTTTGTATACAAGTTTACATATCAGTAATTAAAGTTTCTACTCTTTTACATTACCAAAAATCACGTTTTAAGGTAATAAGGGCATAATGGTCAACATATGAGCAATTAACGGAATCATGCGTATTAATCGGTTAACTAATGAACCATGGTGTATAATCACAGAGGGTTATACTAGCATGTAACCTGGTCCAAATGAAGCTCCAAGGAATTTCTAAAACATACCATAACGGGTCAGAACTGAAAGTCAAAGTATAAGTCAAACTATGCGACTTTCGGTTCCGAATCGGGTCTAAGCAGGAAATTGTCGGGTTGAACATGTTTAGACATGTTCTTACACTAATTACCAAGTTATATTAATGATCAAACAGGTTGTATGTGTTCTACATTGCTAATCATGCATAAATTGTAATTTAAACATTCTGTTGACTTTTTATTAGTAAGTTTGACCCGACATTAGACCTAGTTAGAGTGGGAATCAGGGGGAACCCTTTTGAGGGTTTATTACCCACATAATTACCAACTTATAACTACTTTTGATTTGACTAATCACTGGACCATTAGTGATTAATCTTAAAGTCAACCGTTAATTACGATGGTTTGACTTTTAAGCTAAAACTAAGCTAAAACTTAATTAAGAAAGGTCAAGTAAACTTACAAGAGTCCTATGCACGAATTATGATGACTTGAGTCTGCTTTGGAGCTCCAAGAATGATCAGAAGTGCAAGAGAAGGTGTGAGGAACTTGGTTGAAACTTTGGTCCTTTAGATAGTGAATTAATCACCATAAAAAGTTGACACACAAGTCTATATCCGACCACAACTCACTAACAAGTGTCCCTAGATGTTTAGGGGGTGCCTAGGGGTCGTCCAAGATGAGGAAATTCGGTTAAAATCGCACATAAAGGCTATGGCAGACAACAGCCAAGAAATTCGGAACTGGTAGTCCCTCGCGTGACGCGACGGCTCCCCCTGGGGCTTCGCGTGGCGCGAGGCCTTGTCTGATCAAATCAGAATTTCTGATTTATTGCGTTTTGATCCTTGGCTCTTCAAACTTTGCTTAGACTTTCCTTTCTTGCATTTTGAGCCCTCCAAATAGATTTATAAGGGCTTTAAAACATATACCCACTTTGTTAAGTCCCCGGTTAACTTAATTGTTACCCGAAAAGTCCTAACTTTCAACGTTGACGCTTTAACCCCTCGCACACGAATTTTATCATAACTTTCTCATACGATAACGAAACTTTATGAAATTTATATCGTGCATTCTAGTGAGCATAATTAACAGTTACAAAGCTTCGGGTTTGTCAAAAGGTCACTCAGAGGTATAACTTAAACATGTTGACACATTTAACCCCTGTAGTTTGTAATCTCTCACTTTTAGCTTCGCATGATCCATGATTTATTCGTTTGATGTTATAAACATCATGTAGGGTTAATGTACAATATATTTATTCACTGTTGACATTTAGAACTCGTATATTCACATACTTTCCATGATTGTCAACTTTAGTCCTTCTAGAACATTATTTCCCACGTTCAAACATATGACACGTGTCAATACTTTATAGGACGTGAATTTTCGAGGTGTTACAACCTTCATCTTCATATTCAAGCTTTAATCCAAATTTTACAACACCAAGTCATCAACAACAGAATTCTACAAACTTGCAGTGCAATGTTACTTTAAACATTCAAAATGGTCAAAATCTTTCACCAGAAATAGCTAAGCAACACATGGCATCACTCGTTGCTATGTTGGAATCATATGAAAGTTTGATTGCTGGCAGAATTGGAAATCCAATGCTTACCAAAGAAGATTATGATCAGATTGATGCTGAAGAACTTGAGTTGATGGACGTCAAATGGTGTTTAGCCAGTGCTGTTCGAAGAGCAGAAAAGTTTCAACAAATCACTGGAAGAGATGACTTAAATGAATTGTCTAAATCTCCAATAGGATTTGACAAATCAAAAGTTACATGTTTCCGTTGTCAAGAAAAAGGTCATTTTAAGCGTGAGTGCAAAAACAAAGAAGCAAACGGAAGACAAGATCAGTCTGAAAAGAACAATTATTATCAAAAATCAATTTTTCATCAGATTGCTCAACAACCACAAACTGCACATGCATGTGCTATTGAAAATGCACCGAAGAAAGCATATCTTGTAAATCAAGATGATGAAAAGGTTGCAGAGGTATTTAGCTGGGATAAATACATTCCACCTGGTTCAGGTCTTGTTGCCAGAATTCTGGAAGAAGATGAAGTCAGATTTAGTTCGAAAAGAATACCGATTTTTCCAGATCTTGGAAGTGATGTTGATACTGATGATGAAGAAGAATACATTAAAAGAACCAGAAAATGTATAGATCCTGATAGTTTTAATTTGTTTTTTGCAGATAAAGTTGAGATGCTGAATGAGAAGAAGATTGCCAGACTGAAGAGTGAGCTGGAAGCAATAAGAAAAATAGCTGATGAAAAGGTAAAGATGGAAGCTGAAGGAGTAAATGTTGAACCAGTAATTGAGAAAGTAATAGAAAAAATCGTTGGAGTGGAGAAAGTGGTAGAGAAAATTGTTGAAGTCGAAAAGTTAGTTGAAGTTGAAAAACTTGTCGAAGTTGAGAAAATCGTAGAGGTAGAAAAAATTATTGAAATTGAGAAGATTGTCGAGGTTAAAAAGATAGTTGAGGTCATTAAACCTTGTCAGAAATGTTTAGAGTCATGCAAAGATTGTAGGGAGAAAGATAAAAAGATTAATGAACTGGAAGAGATGAAAGAGAATTTGTTGTCTGATGTGAAGTATGTGAAAGAGTCATACGATGTGCTGAACAAAATAGTTGATGGTCTGAACAAGACAAACAAAGAAGTTGATGCTGCTATGACAATGATGAGTTCTACATTAATGACAAAGCAGAAGGTCATCAATGAGTATATTGAAGACTGTGCAAAGCTAAAGCAGGATTTGGAACTTGAAAAAATTGAGAGTGAAAGAATCAAACGTTTGTTGTTGAGTTATACAACTTGTTATTATTTGATTGATCGAGTTTATCCTACTGTTGCAGGTCTTGAAGCTTCCCAAGATAAGGAGAATGAAGAGGATACTGGTAAGAAACAAAGTGTCAAATATAACAAGTGTCCGCCCCCGATTTGGAATAGTTATTCTCCCAGAAAACCAAATGAGGAAAGATTAAATAAGGCTCTCAACATCAAGTTAAAGTCTGAAATCATTGATGAGTTACAAGACAATATTGATGTCACATTCACAGCGTCTGACACTGATCATGAGTCTGAGTTGTTAAAGAAAGTGGTCGATCAGGTGTTGGATATGGATGAAGAGTCAAAATCGGAGTCTAAGTCTGAAAGTTCGAGTTCATCAGAAAAGAGTCCGAGTTCACCAGTCAAGAGGGTTTACAATAAAGAATTCATGTTATCAAAATCTAATTTGAATGACGGACCAATCAAAGTGGTATATACTTTGAATGATTTAGACAAATTATATTCTGATGAGGAATTTCCAATAAGAAGTGTCAAATATAAAATGATCAAACAGGTTTTCAAATTGACAGAAATTAATATTTCTGAAATAAAAGATTTAAATCTTACTGAAAAACCTAAAAAGTACACTTCAAGAGTTCAACAGAGATTGAACAAGAAAAAGGGTTACAGTTCTGGTTCGGGTTATCGAAAGAAACCAAACCATAACGGTAATTTCAAAAAGCAGGGATTAGGTTTTACTTCCCCAGAAAATTATAAAAATGAGAAAAATTATAAACCAAAAACAAAATTTGTTGCAGGTGGAAGTTCTGAAGAAGAGCAGAAGAAACCATTCTGGAAACAGTCAAACCAAGAGTTTCTTGCCGAAAGGAAGAAGAATATGAATGAATTTGTTCTAAGAGTTGACAGAAGAAAATGTTTCAAATGTCATCAAATTGGACATATTGCTTGGAATTGTCAACAATACAACAACACAAAACAGGGAGTTTATTTTAACTCAAAATTGAAAGAAAAAAGTGTTAATGAAAAGAAACAACCAACTGATAAATCTAATGTGTTTGAAAATTCGACTTTCGAAACTGGTGAGGTTTCAAAACGTTTTTACAAAAGAAAAGTCGATTTGAACAAACAAAGATGGGTTGTTAAATCTGAGAGTAGTTCTGACAATGAATCTGATTCCATAAAATCAGAGGAGTCATTTGTTGAGAAAAAGAATGAGAATTCCGTTCCTGAGTTGAACGATGGAAATTTTCCACCTTTGAGAGCAGAAAATTTGAAATCAAAAAGTAGGTTTGAGATTTTAGGTCAATTCTTCTCTGGTAAAGAAGAATTTGATGCTGAAAAGGCTTTCAATGGGAAAGTCAAACATATATTTGGGAAGATGGTTAATGGAAAAGTGAAAAGTGCAAAAGATTTTTACAGATCTAAAGGAGGTTGGGATAGAGTTGAATCAAAATTACCCAAGGTTGGTCAGGCTTGGGTGACTGCATTTTCAAACTAAAATTCTGACTTGCCGGAGCTCCCAGGTTGGTAAGAGTGGAGCATGAATCGGCATCTTTCTTAAAAATATTACAGTTGTGAATGATGGTTGTTATGTGATATTTCAACTTACAAGTGGTAAATCAGGGACATTAAGTTGTACTTGATTTTCTACAATTTAGTATTTGATGTTTGAACTTAAAATTGTTATGTTTTTCAAAAGGTTGAAGATGAAAGAACAAAGTTATGAGATTATCCCCTAACCTACAAGTGGTTTTATAAATTCAACAAAACTTATTTTCCGGAAAAACCATTTGATTAAAACAAACTTAAGTGTTTTGAAATCATAATGAAAAATAGTTTGTTGTCAGGGAGAGTTCTGATTGTTTATGCCAAGTGGATGGCGAATTGAAGCAATTCACAACAGTTGTCACTTTACCTTGTACAGTTTGTTTTCAAATTTCTCTAAATGATTTTGAATTTTAGGGGGAGTAAGAATTTTCAGAAAATCCAAAAACATTTGAAAAGGTCAAAAACATGAGAAAATCAAAATGAGTTTTGTTGAGAAAAGAGGAGATGATTGTACATCAGTGGACGATCACAGCATGCTAAAGAATTGGAAAGTTAAAAAGTGATAAACGGTCTCACTGATGATGTGCCAGTAGGTTTTTGCACATTTAGTAGATTGTGACGAGATATAAACCTAAATTTGAAACTTGCTTATATCGTGGGAAACATCTCTCGGATATATGGGTAACCCCCGAAATCTTGTTTGAAAGGTCCCTCTTTCTGAGATACTAGGTCTTTATACTCAGTGATATCTGGGGTATTATCCCGAGACTTCTGATTTTGCGGAAGCAATGGCCTAGTCCCCGTATTATACTTTTCGCTTGCTGGAAACATAGCACCACCCTCAGTACAAAAAATGATGAAACATTGCAAAATACTAATCATGTGTTGTTAAAACAAAAGATCCTATAAAGGGGACACACCTAAAGTCGAAGCCGTCATCTCTCTGATTTTGCGAAAGTAATAGCCTGAGCTCTCATGGCCCTCGCATTTAACCCTTTACAGATATCATCTGTGGTATACTCACCTGTAAGACTGAATATTGGGATCTGCATACGGGAGTATATTCTGAGGTGGGACACGCGAATAAGTTTAAGTGCTTAAAACATTTATCTCGTATCTCGAAACAGTTGAACTTTGTGTGAAAATTTAAGTGGATCAGTATACTGACAATCTAAGTGAATCGTTTAGAACTTAAAATGTTTAAAGCTTAATGGTGTTGGTGATTTGTCTCATAAACTGATATGATCCTCTTACACAAACTCACAAAAATATGGTTTGTACATATTTCTTTACTGCATTCCATTAATTTCTAAAATTCAAAAAGATTTTTGATAACTGATGTTGAAAAACTGATTTTCAAAATTCCGAGTGCTCGACATGATGAACAGGTTTGGGAGAGTGTGTTTAGAAAAAGTTTTTCTTGCATGTGGTCATCTGAAATTAACTGTTATATCAATAATTGATAGTTGGAGCAGGTTTCATCAAGTGGTAATTGGAGTATAAATTTGTCAAATGTTAAATTCGTGAAATTTATTGTGTGATTAGAAATGTTTGCAGGTAAGCCAGGTTTTTTATCTTGAGCAGAACGTGAGCTAGTTCATGATTTTGGAACTTAAAAGCTAGACTACGATCCCAAGCATTCTTTAAGGGGGAGTCTGTAAATGCTATGAGCCAGAGGTTGATCCTGAATCTGATCGAAAGAATGTGGAGAGAATTAGAGTGAGATAAGAGCCAGATGGAGATTATGGGAATGACAGAAAGTAGAATAGACAGAGATAGAGGATACTTACACTGTCAGATATTTTGAAAGAAGCCCAAAGACAGATAAAGACTGAAGATTGTGAAGACTCGACACTGAAGAGTCGTCAACATTCGAGGGGGAGTCAACATTCGAGGGGGAGCTAGATTTCTATTCCTGATGTCTAATTCCAGGTCTTTGATTTTAATCTACTAATAAAGAATTCCATACTGCGATCCCAGCTGAGTGAAAGGGGGAGTCTGAAGACAAAGAAGCAAGGTTCATGATCCTGTTGCTATGGAAAGTCAGGAGAAGTTCTTGAAGTTGAGAAGACTGATCAAGACTGAAGAGATGATATGCTGAAGACTCGATACTTCAGACTCGTCAACATCCGAGGGGGAGTCTGTTGGTGCATACGTCTGTCGACTTCGTCTTGTATCGAGTCATGTACTAGATTGTATAGATCAGGGCACTGAAAATGAGAAATGTGTGTTTTTAGGTAATTTCGCTTGAAATGACACAGAGTCATTTCAAATGAAATCAAGTTGGTAATTCCGCTTGAAATCAAGTTGTTGATTTCGTTTGAGTGATTCCGCTTGAAAGTGATTCCGCTTGAGCATGTTCAAGCGAAATCATCATGCCTATAAATACTCTTGATGTGATTTCGTTTGTATGCTTCTTGGTTCCGACGCCGAAGTGCTGTCGAAGTGTCTCTGGCCTGTATATTGTTATCAGATCAATAAACAAGACAGTTAACAGTGATTCTAGTGTTATACAAGCTAAACGAAGACTGAATCAATGAATTTCACCTCTGGTTTAGTCTAAGAACTCTTCTAATCGACTCATTCGGTCGATAAAACGATCCTACATGTGGTATCAGATCTCAGGAGGAAGAGTTTTTATCTTTTAGTTTGTTTTCGCTGGAAAATTCTGCTTTCTACACCTTCTTTTCAAAATTAATCAAGTTTTCACGGTTAAACTTGACTGATTTTCACATATAACGTGCAAAACATAGTTTTAACAAACCCTTGAAAGAATCAGACCTAAATTCAAACTAAAAGTGACAAAAATGGGCCAAATAGTTAATTTCGTTTGAACGAGCCTCTAATTTCGTTTGAAAAGTTGAGGTAATTCACACGAAATTACTGATTTCGTTTGAATTACATCTGATTTTGTTTGAAAAAGTAATTCCGTTTGAAATGGCACTTGATTTCGCTTGAAAGTGCTATTTCGTTTGAGAAGTGATTCCGTTTGAACAAGGTATTCCGTGTGAAATAGGTATTTCGCTTGAAGTGCTGATTTCGTTTGAAAGTGACTGATATTGTGAAACTTGTTGCTAAAACATGGAAACTTTTGAAGATTTAATGGTGTATTACTATATATCTCAAGAGGAGAGTCCAATTAAGATTGAAAAAAAAAATCAGTTTTAGAAGAATCAATTTCGAGATAACCAGTTTCAACAAAAAAGGATTCAGAAATTATTTTATATAAAACTGAAAAGAATTTATATGATGTTTCTGAAAAGAATGAAAAAGATTCAGAAGTTATTTCAGAAATAGCTCCAGTTTTTTATCATTCATACTCATCTGATGTCACACCCCGATATTTCCACGTATTATCGGTGGGGCCGGTGGGGAGTATCGTGACGTAGTTGATATCATCATAGTCAAACAACACAATATATAAATGCACAGCGGAAGCAAAGATAGATTCATTTCAACTTTAATAAATTGTAATTTTAAATATCACAAATAGTTGAAACAGATCCGCAGGAGGATCAAAATAAAAAGGAAAATATTGTTCATCAGTTTTTATTGACATCCAAGCTTGCGAGACTTATTGTGGACGCTAGGAGAAAGCCAGCCTAGTTCGAGTAGTACCTGCACTTAACCTTTTGGGAAAAATACGTCAGTTTACACTGGTAAATACAATTTAACTGACTCATTTTGAAAAGGTTGAAAATTGATTTAAATGCACGTGGCACAAAACTTTTTATAACTTGGGATAATTATTTGAATATAATCTTGTAAAAGATTTACATGTTTCTTATGCGTTCAGTAGCCTGATCCGTAGACCGGGTTAAAGATCAATAGACACACCACATTATTTGGTTAGGCACTGACGGGTGTACGCCTACACCCCGTGCTTAGGTCGTGGCCATCTCGTAAGATTATGCCAAGGATATCCAGGACATGGTCATTAACCCCCAAAGGCTTTAAGCAAACAAAACATTTCAAAACGGAGCATATCAATGATTTAACCTCTATTCGATTAAAGATTCAATGCCCGACCAAGCGGTATTTTATATACCATACCCCAAGCCCGTATAGGGAAAATAAGTTAAAAGTATTTACCTTTGCAAGTATAAATCACAATTAGCAAGTGCGTGTAGCTTTTACTGGGTCCCCTATTCTGGAACAAAGGTTTATAATAACCTATTAGATTTCTAACGGGTCTTTATTTAAGCTTAAGCGTAGACCGGTTAGTTTTAAAGGAAGATACGGTTCAAACGCACGATTAAGCGAAGACCGGAATGGAATGTGATTTAGACCCGACAAGTTTGAAGACTTGTATAATATGGGTAAACTAAACACATTCTGGATTTTGAGACGAAAATGATAAGGTTTGACCCGTTTCGGTCAATTTATGCAAACTAGTTACATAAATCGAACCGAACGCGAAAAGGGCGTAACGGGTAACCATATGAGTCATATACAAGTTTCCTAAGTTAATATGCCTTAAATATGTTGAGACATCAGTAAGATATCCCCTATTATGCCCGAAATGGATTTAAACCCAAACTATGCCTCGTAAGGGCATTTTGGTCATTTAAAAGGTTATAAAAGAGTTTAATTAGTAATCTGAGTTACGGGTCTGATTTATTCAGTAAATATACTAATTTAATAAGTTATAACAGTAGGGTATGACCTGTATGTGAAATTTATCATTTAAAACCAAACTATGCATCTTAGGGGTATTTCGGTAATTTCACTTAGGCTTAAAAGGTCAAAACTGGAAACCTGAGTTTAAAAACTTTTACTTACTGTTAATATATAAAAATATACTAAAAATATCAGTAGGTATCAACCTTATATGTTTAATATAGTTTTAGTACATACTATGCGTTAAAAACGCTTAAAAAGGCGATTTGGAGCCATTTCCGGGTTTTCAAAGGAAAGCTGATATTTTTATAATTCCAGAAGGCTCAAAATATTTTATTTATCAAATAAAATCAGTAGCAAAAGGTTTGGGGTCAAAAGGATTTGTAAAACTCATTTTATAGCTTAAAAGGGCAAAACCGGCATTAACCGAATTAAACTTAGAGACCTATGTTATGCTCAGCCAAAAATTAAATAAAAATCTTCGAAAATCCCAAAATATTATATTACATCAGTGGGTAAAAAGTTTGATATCAAAAAGTGGGTTAAGATAGGCTATATGCTAATTACGCCGTGTATTTAATAAAAAGCTTTCTAATTACGCTAATGAGCATAACTCTTAATCTAGACCTCAAACTGATGTCAAATTTTAGGTGCAAGTTTATAAATCAGTAACTAAGGTTTCTACTCTTTTACTTTTTCAAAAATCACGTTTTATAGTCAAAAGGGCATAATAGTCAACATTTAAGCACTTAACGGAAACATGCATATGAATCGGATAACTAATGAACCAAGTTGTATAATCTCAGAGAGTTATACTTATATGAAACCTGGTCCAAATAAAGCTCTAAGGAAATTCTAAAACATGCTTAAACGGGTCAGAACTGAAAGTCAAAGCAAAAGTCAATTTATGCGACTTTCGGGATCCGGGTCTAAACTGAAAATTGTCGGGTTGAACATGTTTAAACATGTTCTTACATTAATTACCAAGTTATATTAGTGATCAAATAGGTTGCATGTCTCCTACATTGCTAATTATGCATTAATTTAAAAATAAGCATTCTGTTGACTTTTTAATAACAAGTTTGACCCGACAATTGTCCTAGTTAGAGTGGGAATCAGAGACTACCCTTTTAAGGGTTCATTACCCACATAATTACCTACTTATAGATACTTTCAATTCGAGATTTGACTAAGCAGATTTTAATTAATTTCGAAGTCAAATCTTAATTACGACGGTTTGACTTTTAGCTAATTAACTAAGCTAAACTGAATTAGGAAAGGTTTAGGACACTTACAATGGTCCTAAGTATGATTCGGGATCACTAGGAAGCTTGTTGTTGATCAGGGGAGCTCCAGAAATGAAGATGCAAGTGAATGAACAAAGTGTTGCAACAATGCTCCTCTTATATAGTGAGTTTTGATCTTCTAAGATGATGCCAAGGTAGTCTATGAATGTTTCCAGATCAAGACAAGTGCCCCCTATGCATGAAATACCATTGGGGCAGCCCCTGGTATGTAAAACAAGAGTTTAAAGTCGGTTACAAGGCTGCAACAGGCAGCTGTGCGCTTTTTTGCGCTGGTGGCTTGTTCGCGGGCCGCGTAAGGCCCCTCGCGGGGCGCCTAAAAGTGGCGCAACAGGCCAAACAAGTTTCATGTTTTGCAATTTAGCCCCTGGTCCTTTCTAACGTGGTTTTATGTGTTTTTCTTGCACTTTTGGCCCTCTAACTTGATTTTTAAGGACCTTAAGACTTTTACAAACTTGGTTAAGTCCTTGGTTAACTTTGTGCTTACCCGAAAAGTCATAAATTTCAACGTTGACGCTTTTAACCCCTCGTATACGAATATTGTCATAACTTTCTCATACGATATCGAAACTTGGTGAAATTTTTACCACATATTCTAGTGAGTATAATTTACCATTACAAAGCTTCGGGTTTACTAAAAGGTCACTCAGAGGTATACTTTAAACATGTTGACACATTTAACCCTTGTAGTTTGTAATTCCTCACTTTCTTTCACGATTAGATTCGTATGATCCATGATTCATTTGTTTAAGGTTATAAACATCATATAGGGCTATTGTAGAGTATATTTATCCATTATTGACACTTTAAACCCTCGTATTCACATACTTTTCCTGTTTGTCAACTTTAGTCCATTTTGAGTATTCTTTCACACGTTCAAAGCTTATGACACGTGTCAATACATTATTGGACATGAAATTACGAGGTGTTACATCCTCACCCCTTTAAAAGAAATCTCGACCTCGAGATTTACTGAAACAAATGAGGGTACTTTTCTTTCATCATGGATTCTACCTCCCATGTGTATTCGGGACCTCTACGGGCATCCCATTTGACCTTTACAATAGGCACATGCTTCCTTCGAAGCTTCTTTACCTGTCGATCTTCAATCGACAATGGTTTTTCCACAAATTTCAAGCTCTCATCTATATGCACATCTGTATGTGGTATGACTAGCGATTCGTCAGCTAGACATTTCTTCAGATTGCAGATGTGAAAAACATTGTGAATACCACTGAGCTCTTCAGGCAAGTTCAACTTATAAGCCACTGACCCAACACATATGATATCCTCGAATGGTTCTATATACCTTGGACTTAACTTACCTTTCTTACCAAATCACATCACCCCCTTCCAGGGTGATACCTTAAGCAAAACTTTATCACTAACCTCGAACTTCAGAGGTTTACGCTTTAAATTTGCGTAGCTTTTCTGCCTATCCCTAGCAGCTTTCAGGCGGTCACGAATCTGGACAATCTTTTCTGTCGTTTCAAAGACTAAATCAGGTCCTGACAATTGAACTTCTCCTACTTCCGCCCAACAAATAGGCGTTCTGCATTTCCTACCATATAACGCCTCAAAAGGTGCAACCTTAATGCTGGTATGATAGCTATTGTTATAGGAGAACTCGATTAGTGGCAGGTGGTTATCCCAACTACCACCTAGATCAATCACACATGCACGAAGCATGTCTTCCAAAGTTTGGATTGTACGCTCACTTTGCCCATCTGTCTGTGGATGGTAAGCCGTACTAAAGTTTAAGCGCGTGCCCAAAGACTGTTGGAAACTTTTCCAAAAATGTGATGTGTATCTCGTATCTCTGTCAGAGATAATTGACACTGGAACGCCATGCAGAGCTACAATCTTATCTACGTACAATTGGGCTAACATGTCAGAGCTATAAGTCTCCTTAATGGGTAGGAAATGTGCTGACTTAGTCAGTCTATCTACTATCACCCATATAGTATCATTTCCCTTCCTTGTCTTTGGTAACTTGGTGATGAAATCCATTGTCACCATCTCCCACTTCCATGTAGGAAGTTCAGGCTGTTGTAGCAAACCTGACGGCTTCTGATGTTCAGCTTTGACCTGCGCACACGTCAAACATTTAGCTACGTAGGCAGCTATAGACTTCTTCAAGCCTATCCACCAAAAATTTTCCTTTAGATCCTGGTACATCTTATCAGCTCCAGGATGAACGGAATATTTAGAACTGTGGGCTTCCTGAAGGATAACATCTCGAAGTCCTCCAAAAACCTTAGGATTTCGTCCTTGTCATAGGATAACTGTTCTTCAGTTACTCCTAGCTTTTCATCAGGATAGTTAGCTTCCAGCACAGCTTCTTTCTGTGCAGCTAACAACCTTTCGTTCAAACTATTCTTTATCTCAATGCTCTTGGCATTGATTCTTATAGGCTTCATTCTTTCCTTCCTGTTTAAGGCGTCAGCAACCACATTTGCTTTGCCTGGATGATATCTTATCTCACAATCATAATCATTTAAAGTTTCCATCCAACGTCGTTGCCTCATGTTTAAATCCTTCTGATTAAACAAGTGTTGAAGGCTCTTGTGATCTGAATAGATCACACACTTGGTTCCATACAAGTAATGTCTCTATAGTTTTAGTGCAAATACAACGGCACCCAACTCCAAGTCATGGGTGGTGTAATTCTTCTCGTGCACCTTTAACTGTCGCGAAGCATAGGCAATGACTTTCCCTTTTTGCATGAGCACACAGCCCATACCGGTGTGTGAAGCATCACAATATACTACAAACTCATCAATTCCATCAGGCAATGTCAATACAGGAGCGTTGCTCAACTTTTGCTTCAGAATGTCAAAAGATTCTTGCTGCTTAGGCCCCCAGTCAAACTTGCTTTTCTTGCGTGAGAGTAAAGTCAGGGGTGCTGCAATTCTTGATAAGTTTTCGATAAATCGCCTATAGTATCCTGCTAAACCCAGGAAGCTACGAATCTCTGTAGGCGTCTTTGGCTCTTGCCAATTCATAACTACTTCTACTTTAGCGGGATCTACTTGGATACCACGCTCACTAACCACATGTCCAAGGAATTGGACTTCTCGAAGCCAAAATTCACACTTCGAAAATTTGGCGTAGAGTTTCTCATGATGTAGAAGTTTAAGAATACAGCGAAGGTGTTTCTCATGGTCAGCTTGGTTCTTTGAGTAGATGAGGATGTCGTCGATGAAAACGATGACAAATTTGTCCAGGTAGGGCTTGCTGACGCGATTCATGAGATCCATGAATGCGGCAGGAGCATTAGTGAGCCCAAAAGGCATCACTAGGAACTCGTAATGACCATAACGAGTCCTAAATGCAGTCTTGTGTACATCTTCATCTTTAACCTTCAATTGGTGATAGCTTGACCTCAAATCGATATTAGAGAAGTAGCTTGCCCCTTGCAATTGATCGAACAGATCGTCGATCCTGGGCAAGGGATACCTATTTTTGATAGTGACCTTATTAAGCTCACGGTAATCGATGAACAGACGCATCGATCCATCCTTTTTCTTGACAAACAAGATCGACGCTCCCCAAGGAGACGTACTAGGTCTAATGAAACCTTTGGCTAGCAGATCATCTAACTGCATCCTCAACTCCTTCATCTCTGTTGGTGCCAACCTATAAGGTGCTCTAGCAACAAGTGCTGCTCCAGGGATGATGTCAATTCAGAATTCCACCTGCCTATCTGGTGGTAAACCAGGTAGTTCTTCAGGAAAAACTTCAGGATATTCTGAAATGACGGGGATGTCTTCAATCTTAGGCTTCGGCTCATCAATAGTCACTTGTGCCATGTAGATGACACAACCCTTCTTCAAACATTTAGAGGCCTTGAGCATAGACATTTGCTCAGGCAATCCATACTGGGTATCCCCTTGAATGGCAAGTGGCTCACCAGACGGGGTTTTGACTACAACTTGCTTCTTGTTGCACACAATCTGGGCTTGGTTATGCGATAACCAATCCATACCTATCACTATATCAAAACCGGCTAGCTTAAAGGGAAGTAAGCACAAAAGAAAAGAGTGGTTCCTAATAGATATAACACATCCATCTAACACAGTTGAGGCGGTTTCTATGCTTCCATCAGCTAATTCCACCTCATACTTCACACTTAAGGCTTTTACAGGCAATTTCAACAACTCACAAAACTTGTTATCCACAAAAGACTTATCCGCTCCAGAATCAAACAACACTCTAGCATAAATATCATTTATGAGAAAAGTACCTGTGATCACGTTGTCGTCCTGAACAGCTTCCTTTGCATCCATCTTGAAGACCCTAGCATTGGTCTTTTTCCCATCCTCGGTTTTCTTGGTGATCTTTGGGCAATTGGACTTAATGTGCCCTTTTTCATTGCAACTGTAGCACGTTGCGTCCTTCAGCTTCGTGCATTCTAGGGTCTTATGTTCCAAAGATTTGCAAATCCCACATGGCCTCGGCTGAGACTGGAATTTCGACTCAAGTCGGCACCTTCCAAAATGGTGCTTCTTACAAACCTTACATTTGGGCTTTTCTCCAGATTGATGCCCATCCTTCCTAGATCCAGACCCCTTCTTGTGGTCATTGTTTCCCCTGTGCTTCTTGTCTGACCGTCGTGAATTGTCATCTTCACGCTTCCTTTTCTTGGCATCCGTGTTCCTCAGCGATCTCTGCCTGACCGCGTCCAACGTGAGGGACAAGGATATATCAGCTACGGACCTGAATGTAGTTGGCCGAGAAGCTTTTACACTTGCTTTAATTTCTGGGGCTAAACCCCCAATGAAACGAGCTATTCTTTTGGGTTCCGGGGTCACCAGATATGGAACCAATCTTGACATTGTATTAAAGCTCGTAAGGTAAGCTTGGCAATCCAGATTTTTCATTACCAATGACAGAAAATCCGACTCAATCTTTTCAACCTCATGCTGAGGACAGTAGTTCTCCTTGATGAGGGTAGTAAATTGTTCCCATGTCATATTGTACAGTGGAATCTTCCCAGTAGCTTGAATTAACGATCTCCACCAGGCTAAGGCCTCACCTTTGCACGATTGAGATACAAATTTTACTACATCCTTATCAGCGCACCCGCTGATATCAACTACGGTATCCATTTCATCCAACCAGGTCATGCAGTCAATCGCTCCTTTCTCCCCAGTAAAGTCTCTGGGTTTGCATGAGACGAAGTATTTATATGTACAGGACTTACCTCGCGGTTCCTGTTTAAGCTCGATCCTCTTTAACGGGACACTTTGCTGGTTCGAGGAGTGATGATCGTCCTCATCCTTCTTTGGCTTATCTAGCTTAGAGGGTGGCTTACTATGAGCCTCAGAATGTTTTTTGGTTTGGAATGGGGTGCTGATTGGGTCCTGCTTCGAGTACTACTCGATTCACTATACTGCCTCTCTATGGCTTTAGTGACAGCATTGTCAATCAATGCTTGGAGTTGTGTGCCAGTTATATTGATCTTGGTGGCGTCATGATTCTCCTTTGGCCGACTGTTGACCTCTGCAGAATCGGCCATGTAGTTGGATTGCTACATAAAATGATGACAATGATTCATTTAGGGAATTATAATAGGTTTGTCATATTAATAATTTATTAACCATGGTAATTAAAGAACCATATTGGTTAATTTGTTAAGAAATTTCACTTGGGACCTTTTATTAGTAACCCTTAGTCCTAGAATAAAATATAATAATGGCACAATAGGCCTAGTCACAGGGACATTTCTAAATTTTTAGGTCAAGATCTAATAGGATCTTTTTATTAAGGTTTAAATCAAGGTTCATTACCTTTCTTGACAGGGAGTTTATAGACTACGACTGTCTTTTGCCTTATATGACAATAATTATAGCCCGTAGGCATTACATCACAATCGGATGTTTAGTTACTAATAAGGAATTTTGAAATAATTCAACACAAGGGTGACATGTGTGATTTTGCGGATCACATTAGCAAAGAATGTTAACATGTTTGCAGATGTTAACAGGGATTTGAATCTTTTAAAACATGTTTTACCATATTGGTCAGGTCTTATTATGACATACAAGCTAGGTTTTACCTTTTAAGATTCTTTTTAACATTTAACGCAGAAAAAATTTTTAAATTGAGATGTTAATATGGATCTGAATCTAATTGGGGAAACTACCGTCTTGGCCCTGTCTTAAAATGACACAAGGCTAGGTCTGGTCCTTTTAGATTTTTATCATTTTAATATAATGATAGACCTTGTATAAATATTGTTATTATTTATTTTATATTTTGTTCATGCATATAACTAAAAATAGAAATTTAAATCTAACCATTTCACCACATGAATTAAAATACTAGTCTGCCCTGAACGGGACTTTCAAATGAAATAACATGCCCTCGCAGGGGCTTAACCAAACAAACATACCCACGCAGGGGTCAAAATAAAAGACTTGTCCACGCAGGGGCTTAACTAACAAAACATACCCACGCAGGGGTTTAACAAACAGAACATACCCACGCAGGGGTTAAAACAGAAAGACAGGCCCACGCAGGGGCTAAACAGAATAAGGAAATATAACCAACAATTGAAGGATTCAATGGTCCTTCTTGCTCTTCCCTTTTATCAAACTTGCTAATCCCTTGAAGAAACCATGTCGTTCCCTTCGATCTCTGTGAACTTGATGTTCAACCTGGTCCAGTCTTTGGAGAATCTCCTCCCTTTCTGGTGGGGAAAACTGTGGTACTTGCGGCTGCGGATGATATGGAGGTCGTAGAGGCGGTTGTTGTTGGTACCCATAAGCTGGGTATCCGACTCCCCAAGGAGCTCCGTAAGGCCCATCGGGGTTAGCAGCATTGTAGTTCCACGCCGCCAGGTATGGGTCGATCTCCGCATAGTTGAAACTGTTGTGAGCTGGCTGCTCGAAGGGATTATATGTTGCTGGACTAGTGTACGTGGGAATTGGGTTGTCAAAGCCCAATGGTGGTGACATGGCATGCGCAGAGTTCACTTCCGGGTTGGGGTTTGAAGGTCCCCCAAACTGCTGGTCTCCTTGGTGCGGCAGATAGCGGCTGCTGCTCGATGGTTGGGGTGTGCTGATATGTACCCCTCTCCTTGGTCCGTGCATTTATTCTCCTTCGTCTCGGTGGCTCAGGAGGTTGCTGCTGAGGCGGTGGTGGTGGCGGGGTAACTGCTACAAAACGAGAATCCCTGGAAGGATCCGATTGTTGTTGCTGCTGGGGTGTTGAATGATAGGAGGGCGTGAAATACCATTCGAACTGATTGAAATGGGCTTGGTAACTATCAGGACCACGATAAGGTGATCCATGAAACGATGATCCGTCGGAGATTTCAATAGGGTGTGTGGGGGTACCAGATGGTGGTTCAGTAGGGTCGGTATCCTCATCCATGTCCATGGCGTGATCTCCTAGAAAGTGGTATTCAGGCCCCAACGGGTTAACACCCACTGGTTCCTCTAGGTAGTTTGATGGGTTGAACCGGCTTCGAAAAAGATGGGATGGGTTATCAAAGGAATGGCGTGAGTTGGACCGCTAAAGAGGGATAAACGAAGGCTGTGGGTTTTCAGGTTCGTTCTCGGAGTGGGGTCCAAAGGAATGTAGGTAAGAGGGTGACGAGGCTAACGAGACAGACCGCCTCGCTGGCTGCAGGTGTGATCTCCAGTCTCCCTGTGGACTGGTCCTAATAGCAACGGGTGAAGTTTGCCTTTGAGAAGGCCCTGCCTCCTTGTCGTGGGTTCCTACCGGTGCCTTTCCTTTTCCTCTTCCTTTGAAAAATCTGGGCGGCATACTTTAGATCTGTCAACATAATCAATATAACAACAAGGAAGATATATATAAGACAAGGTTAGAAATAAAGACCAATTGGGATTAATCCTAAGTTCTTTGTCTAGACACGAAAATTTAGGAATGTGCAATTGTGTAACTGAGATTAAACACAAAAGGCTAGTGTTTAATTCACTCAGTGTTGGCTCTGATACCAACCTGTCACACCCCGATATTTCCACGTATTACCGGTGGGCCCGGTGGGGAGTATCGTGACGTAGTTGATATCATCATAGTCAAACAAGACAATATATAAATGCACAGCGGAAGCAAAGATAGATTCATTTCAACTTTAATAAATTGTAATATTAAATATCACAAATAGTTGAAACAGATCCACAGGTAGATCAAAATAAAAAGGAAAATATTGTTCATCAGTTTTTATTGACATCCAAGCTTGCGAGACTTATTGTGGACGCTAGGAGAAAGCCAGCCTAGTTCGAGTAGTACCTGCACTTAACCTTTTGGGAAAAATACGTCAGTTTACACTGGTAAATACAATTTAACTAACTCATTTTGAAAAGGTTGAAAATTGATTTGAATGCACGTGGCACAAAACTTTTCATAACATGGGATAATTATTTGAATATAATCTTGTAAAAGAATTACATGATTCTTATGCGTTCAGTAGCTCGATCCGTAGACCGGGTTAAAGATCAATAGACACACCACATTATTTGGTTAGGCACTGACGGGTGTACGCCTACACCCTGTGCTTAGGTCGTGGCCATCTCGTAAGATGATGCCAAGGATATCCGGGACATGGTCATTAACCCCCCAAAGGCTTTAAGCAAACAAAACATTTCAAAACGGAGCATATCAATGATTTAACCTCTATTCGATTAAAGATTCAATGCCCGACCAAGCGGTATTTTATATACCATACCCCAAGCCCGTATAGGGAAAATAAGTTAAAAGTATTTACCTTTGCAAGTATAAATCACAATTAGCAAGTGCGTGTAGCTTTTACTGGGTCCCCTATTCTGGAACAAAGGTTTATAATAACCTATTAGATTTCTAACGGGTCTTTATTTAAGCTTAAGCGTAGACCGGTTAGTTTTAAAGGAAGATACGGTTCAAACGCACGATTAAGCGAAGACCGGAATGGAATGTGATTTAGACCCGACAAGTTTGAAGACTTGTATAATATGGGTAAACTAAACACATTCTGGATTTTGAGACGAAAATGATAAGGTTTGACCCGTTTCGGTTAATTTATGCAAACTAGTTACATAAATCGAACCGAACGCGAAAAGGGCGTAACGGGTAACCATATGAGTCATATACAAGTTTCCTAAGTTATTATGCCTTAAATATGTTGAGACATCAATAAGATATCCCCTATTATGCCCGAAATGGATTTAAACCCAAACTATGCCTCGTAAGGGCATTTTGGTCATTTAAAAGGTTATAAAAGAGTTTAATTAGTAATCTGAGTTACGGGTCTGATTTATTCAGTAAATATACTAATTTAATAAGTTATAACAGTAGGGTATGACCTATATGTGAAATTTATCATTTAAAACCAAACTATGCATCTTTGGGGTATTTCGGTAATTTCACTTAGGCTTAAAAGGTCAAAACTGGAAACCTGAGTTTAAAAAATTTTACTTACTGTTAATATATAAAAATATACTAAAAATATCAGTAGGTATCAACCTTATATGTTTAATATAGTTTTAGTACATACTATGCGTTAAAAACGCTTAAAAAGCGATTTGGAGCCATTTCTGGGTTTTCAAAGGAAAGCTGATATTTTTATAATTCCAGAAGGCTCAAAATATTTTATTTATCAAATAAAATCAGTAGCAAAAGGTTTGGGGTCAAAAGGATTTGTAAAACTCATTTTATAGCTTAAAAGGGGAAACCGACATTAACCGAATTAAACTTAGAGACCTATGTTATGCTAAGCCAAAAATTAAATAAAAATATTCGAAAATCCCAAAATATTATATTACATCAGTGGGTAAAAATTTTGATATCAAAAAGTGGGTTAAGATAGGCTATATGCTAATTACGCCATTTATTTAATAAAAAACTTTCTAATTACGCTAATGAGCATAACTCTTAATCTAGACCTCAAACTAATGTCAAATTTTAGGTGCAAGTTTATAAATCAGTAACTAAGGTTTCTACTATTTTACTTTTTCAAAAATCACGTTTTATAGTCAAAAGGGCATAATAGTCAACATTTAAGCACTTAACGGAAACATGCATATGAATCGGATAACTAATGAACCAAGTTGTATAATCTCAGAGAGTTATACTTATATGAAACCTGGTCCAAATAAAGCTCTAAGGCAATTCTAAAACATGCTTAAACGGGTCAGAACTGAAAGTCAAAGCAAAAGTCAAGTTATGCGACTTTCGGTTCCGATCCGGGTCTAAACTGAAAATTGTCGGGTTGAACATGTTTAAACATGTTCTTACATTAATTACCAAGTTATATTAGTGATCAAATAGGTTGCATGTCTCCTACATTGCTAATTATGCATTAATTTGAAAATAAGCATTCTGTTGACTTTTTAATAACAAGTTTGACCCGACAATTGACCTAGTTAGAGTGGGAATCAGAGAGTACCCTTTTAAGGGTTCATTACCCACATAATTACCTACTTATAGGTACTTTCAATTCGAGATTTGACTAAGCAGATTTTAATTAATTTCGAAGTCAAATCTTAATTACGACGGTTTTACTTTTAGCTAATTAACTAAGCTAAACTGAATTAGGAAAGGTTTAGGACACTTACCATGGTCCTAAGTATGATTCGGGATCACTAGGAAGCTTGTTGTTGATCAGGGGAGCTCCAGAAATGAAGATGCAAGTGAATGAACAAAGTGTTGCAACAATGCTCCTCTTATATAGTGAGTTTTGATCTTCTAAGATGATGCCAAGGTAGTCTATGAATGTTTCCAGATCAAGACAAGTGCCCCCTATGCATGAAATACCATTGGGGCAGCCCCTGGTATGTAAAACAAGAGTTTAAAGTCGGTTACAAGGCTGCAACAGGCAGCTGTGCGCTTTTTCTGCGCTGGTGGCTTGTTCGCGGGCCGCGTAAGGCCCCTCGCGGGGCGCCTAAAAGTGGCGCAACAGGCCAAACAAGTTTCATGTTTTGCAATTTAGCCCCTGGTCCTTTCTAACGTGGTTTTATGTGTTTTTCTTGCACTTTTGGCCCTCTAACTTGATTTTTAAGGACCTTAAGACTTTTATAAACTTGGTTAAGTCCTTAGTTAACTTTGTGCTTACCCGAAAAGTCACAAATTTCAACGTTGACGCTTTCAACCCCTCGTATACGAATATTTCATAACTTTCTCATACGATATCGAAACTTTGTGAAATTTTTACCACATATTCTAGTGAGTATAATTTACCATTATAAAGCTTCGGGTTTGCTAAAAGGTCACTCAGAGGTATACTTTAAACATGTTGACACATTTAACCCCTGTAGTTTGTAATTCCTCACTTTCTTTCACGATTAGATTCGTATGATCCATGATTTATTCTTTTAAGGTTATAAACATCATGTAGGGTTATTGTAGAGTATATTTATCCATTATTGACACTTTGAACCCTCGTATTCACATACTTTTCCTGTTTGTCAACTTTAGTCCATTTTGAGTATTCTTTCACACGTTCAAAGCTTATGACACGTGTCAATACATTATTGGACATGAAAT
This sequence comes from Helianthus tuberosus, assembly GCA_030545235.1. Lineage (NCBI taxonomy): Eukaryota > Viridiplantae > Streptophyta > Magnoliopsida > Asterales > Asteraceae > Helianthus > Helianthus tuberosus. Next base: position 85,092,746 of record CM060364.1, on the reverse strand, counting down.
TACGAGGTGTTACATCTGATGAAGAGAGTGATGATGATGGTAGAGAAATTGAAAAACTTGAATTTTATAAAAGGTTATTTTCATCTGAAATGTTTAATGAATCCTTTGCAGAAAAAAATAAAAAGCTCAAGAATAAACAAGCTGCAAAAATGAAGAATCATGAAGCAGCAAATGTGGAGGAAAGTGGAAAATCTGAGAATAAACAGGTTGACAGTATTCATCTAGAAATATCTGAAACAGATGAGACAACTGGATTGTCACAGAATGATGAAGTTAAACCTGAAGAAAAGGTTCAAGTGATAAAAGAACAGATTGAAGAAATTCCAGCTTTCAAGATTGAGAAGAAAGCTGATGCTAAAAAGATGCCTGGGAAATGTTCAAAATGTGACATATCTGAAGCAGAAAATGTCAAACTTTTTAAAAAAAAAGTGGAGAGTTTGACATTGGAAAACAATATGTTGAAAGAAAAAGAAAAAAAATTTGAAAATAAAATAAAAATAGTTGAAAATGAAAAATTAAAAATTAAAAAAGATTTTCAAAATCAAATAAAGATTTTAGAAGATGAAAAATCTGTTATTTTTAAAAATAATATTGAAAAACAGATTGCAATAAATTCTCATCTCCAGAAAATCATTCGGCTTGAATATGAAGCTGAAATTGCTATAAATAAAATCAAGGAGTTAGAGAATAAATTGAAAGGTTTTGAGACCTCGTCATCAGTACCAGATTATATTTATCCAAAACCGATCAATTTAGTTCCAATAAGTGACAATGTCACAAATTTTGACAAAGTCAAAATTGAAGATTGTGATGATAAAACTGATGATGAAAATGAGAAAAAGAAATTGTTTCTGAAATTAAAAGAAAAATTTCAAGAAACTGTTTTGCAATCTACAGAAAAAGGTGAATGTTCAACACAGAAACCTTTGAAGAAGAGTGCAGAACAAAAACAAAGTGTTAAAAATTCAAAAAGTTTTCAAAAATAAAATAAAAGGTCATCAGTTAAATCATCCAATCATGATAAAAAATCACAAAAATTTGAAAATCAAAACTCAAAAACAGTTGGTAATAAGTGGTGCAGGTTTGACCACAGTGCTCAAAGGACAAATCCAGCTTACAAGAGGAGAAATGACCACCACAAGGCCAAGCAATGCCATGATCTAAGTGTTTGGTATGAAAGTGGTGAATGGTACGATAACAGAATGTGTTACAAATGTGGTTTTCAAGGACACATTGCTGTCAACTATCAGAGACAGAGTTTTGATACGAGGAGATGTTATGATTGTCAAATCAAAGGCCACATTGCAAGAGATTGCCCAATGAGATCAAAGAGAACATCGAGGGCTGAATCTCAGAAAATGGCAAAGAAACCAGTCAAAGTCGAAGAAAAGCCCAAAGAACAGAAAGTTCTAGAAAAGAAAGTAAAGCTTTCACAAGGGCAGAAAGACAGACTGAGGAAGAAAAGGAAGAAAGCGAGAGAGTATCTGGAAAAGATTTCTCCTCGGATACAACAGGAAAATCAGATAGCATTTCTGATAAATCGTCTTGCTCGTCAAAGAATGACAAATCAAGCAAAATGGATTCATCAGATACAAATCTGAGGACGAAAGGGATATTAAAGAAAGAAAAAGTAGTTAATCAAGAGATTAACAAATAAAAGAAAGTGAAATTTTCACTTTCTGGCAATGAATTTGTTTCTTCAGAAACAAAGGAGCCACGTTTTGGCGATGAATCTGACTTTTCAAAGTCAGACAAGCCACATTCAGGCAATGAATTTGACTTGTCAAAGTCAAAGGAGCCACGTTCGGGCAATGAATCTGGTTCGTCAAAGCCAGAAGAGCTATCTGTTGAGGTAAAAGGTGATGTTTCTGTATCGACAATTGATGATGCAAGTTTTCCATCATTGTCAAAAGGAAATTTAAAACAAAAGATTGAAAAGAAACCAAGTGACAATCACTCAAAAACACCCAAGGTTCGTCAGGCTTGGGTGGATCTGTTTAAATGAAAAACCTGACTTGCCGGAGCTTCCAGGTTGGTAAGAGTGGAGCATGAATCGGCATTTTTCTTGAGAAATTCACTTAGGTGATATTTCGATCTACAAGATCAATCAGGGACATTAATTTGTACTTGATTTATCTTTCCTAAAAGTGATTGTGTTGTGAAAATTGAGAAATGTTAAATTTCTACATATGATTGAAAGAACAACGTGATGATACCCCAATTTTACAAGTGGTAAAATCAACAAAACTTTTTTTTTCCAGAAAAAACATTTTGATTAAAACAGACTTAAGTGTTTTGAAATTACAATGGGAAAATAGTTTGTTGAAAGGGGGAGTTCTGATTGTTTATGCCAAGTGGATGGCGATTTGATATCAGTTGTCACGTTACTTGTACAGTTTGTTTTCAAATTTCTTTAAATGATTTTGAATTTTAGGGGGAGTAAGAAATTTCAGAAAATCCAAAAACATTAGAAAATTTGAAAAAGTCAAAATCATGATAAAATCAAAATGAGTTTGTTGTAAAAAGAGGAAATGATAGTACATCAGTAGACAATCACGGCATGCTAAAGAATTGGAAAGTTAAAAAGTGATAAACAGTCTCACTGATGATGTGCCAGTAGGTGTTTGCACATTTAGTAGATTGTGACGAGATATAAACCTAAATTTCAAACTTGCTTATATCGTGGGAAACATCTCTCGGATATATGGGTAACCCCCGAAATCTTGTTTGAAAGGTCCCTCTTTCTGAGATACTAGGTCTTTATACTCAGTGATATCTGGGGTATTATCCCGGGACTTCTGATTTTGCGGAAGCAATGGCCTAGTCCCCGTATAATACTTTCTGCTTGCTTGAAATATAGCATCGCCCTCAGTACAAAAAATGATGAAACATTGAAAAATGCTAATCATGTGCTGTTGAAGAAAAAATTCTCTAAAGGGAACACACTAAAAGTCGAAGCCGTCATCTCTCTGATTTTGCGGAAGCAATAGCCTGAGCTCTCACGGGCCTCGCATTTTAACCCTTTACATATATCATATGTGGTATACTCACCTGTAAGACTGAATATTGGGATCTGGATACGAGAGTATATTCTGAGATGGGACACGCGAATAAGTTTAAGTGCTTAAAACATTAATCTCGTATCTCGAAACAGTTGAATTTTGTGTGAGAATTTAAGTGGATCAGTATACTGACAATCTACATGAATCGTTTAAAAACAGAAAATGTTTAAAGCTTAACAGTGTTGGTGATTTGTCTCAAAAACTTATATGATCCTCTTACACAAACTCACAAAAATATTGTCTGTTTATATTTCTTTACTGCATTTCATTAAAATCAAAAATCTTAAAAAGATTTTAGTGTGTTTTAGCATAAATTTTTGAAAATTCAAAAAGATTTTCGACAACTGATGTTGAAAAGCAGATTTTCAAAATTCCGAGTGCTAAACATGATGAACAGGTTTGGGAGAGTGTATTTGAAAAGTTTTTCTTACATATGGTCATCAGAAATTAAATTGGTATATAAAAAAATTGATGATTGTAGTGGTTTTAAACGGTAAGTTTTCTTATTGATTTAAGTAAAAACTTATGTTTTGAAGAGAAATTTTGTGCAGAACAGGTTAAAAGAGCTAGATTTCAATTCCTGATGTCTAATTCTAGGTATTTGATTTTAAGCTACTAATTAAGAATTCCAGACTGCGATCCCAGCTGAGTGAAAGGGGGAGTCTGAAGACAAAGAAGCAAGGTTCATGATCCTGTTGCTATGGAAAGTCAGGAGAAGTTCTTGAAGTTGAGAAGACTGATCAAGACTAAAGAGATGATATGCTGAAGACTCGATACTTCAGACTCGTCAACATCCGAGGGGGAGTCTGTTGGTGCATGCATCTGTCGACTTCGTCTTGTATCGAGTCTTGTACTAGAATTGTTAGATCACGAGAAAATAGGATTTATGTGTTGAAGGGTTAATTTCGCTTGAAAGTGGCAAGTGCACTTTCAAACGAAATCAACATGGTTAGTTTCGTTTGAAATGGTAACTGTCACTTTCAAACGAAATCACCACCTCTATAAATAGCTCTCATGCGAAATCATTTGTAACTTTCATGTTTCCGGTACCGAAGTGCTGCCGACGTGTCTACTGATCTGAAAACTTGTTAAATCAATAATACAAGACATTTTTGAAGTGAATCAAGCTGTTTTACAAGTCTATTTCATTGTTTCCGCCTTTGAAATAGATTAGAACTCTTTTGATCGACTCGTTTGGGTCACAAAACGATCCTACAAGTATATATTGAAATCATGCTTAGTTCATGTAAATTCAGATGTTGTTGATGCTAAATTCATATATGAGATGTTTTTAGGGTTTTGATTGCAAAGAAAATAGTGTTATGATGTCAAGAACATGCGTTAATTGAAAGCTGAATTCAAATAGCTCCTTATCAGAACTTACAGCCGACTTGTATTGGCTGTAACATAGACAAAACTTGACAAAAACATGTGTTTCTTGAGTCTAAAATGTAATTCCAGGAAATATCTTTAAAACCCCATTGGAATCGCATTTTTTCGACGAAAATTGAGCGTTTTATGAATTTTTCCGTATCAAAGGTTCAAGCTGCGTTTTCTGGCAGAATTTGCAGCCCGTTATGAATGTGATAAATCAACTTAGGAATTGAGTTATGATCTCAAATTCTTACTGTAGAAAGTTTTAAGTGATTAAAAGAATCGCCAATTAGAATTTCGTCAATCGGATAAACGAGGAATTTTTAATGAATTATTCTGTAAGCTGCAGTCAGAAGTGACGAATCTAATTGCAGCTTAGTAAATGAATTTTTACGAATTTTTGGTAAAGAGTTAGATCTTGAAATTTTAACACAAGGCCTAACTCTCTGAGAGGTACGCTACATAAAAAAATCATAATATTTGAAGACTTGTAAACAGGTTAAACAGGTCACCAAAAACAGCTTATTTTCAGTGATACGAAACTTAATTGTTGATGTTATAAATTATGCCCACAATGTTCATATGTTGAAATTATGAATCAAATGCGTAATTTTCTAGTTCGACCAATTACGTGTGATGTGGAGTAATACGAATTTTAATTATGAAGTCGATTTAGCTTATATGCACATATCATATAATTAAGGGTAGTTAACTTTTGAAAAGTTAAACTAACCATGGACGGAGTTGAATAGTAGTTTTGACATAGAAAATACGTAAGGTGGAATAGTCATGGTTATAATGACTAATCTAACCACCTTGTGAATTATGATGATAGTTTGACTCTTGACAAGCTAGATGGAGGCTTGGGAATGAAGCGGGTCAAACGGAGCAAGTACGAAAAGGAATGCGTAATTTGGATGCGAGGTAAGTAAAACCTTAAACCCTTTTTTAGTATACATCAGTTGTGTGTATTGAAAATGAATAAGGAAAAGTTAGTAATAGAGTTATAATGTTCCGACGCAAATAATATGAGTCGAAACTAGTGCAATGGTGAGAAATCATAAACAATGGCAAAAAGGGTAAATTGGTAAATTAGTCATGTGACGATGAACTAATAAGAAATTTTGAAACATTACGTTATGGTGTAAACCGGAATGGGTAAAAGGGCGAGATGGTAGCTAGATATCATCTCATAATGGAAAATGGTCGTTCGGACTAAACGGGTCAAATGACATTGGCAAGATCAATTGACAATATTAATTGATGACCGCTTGTTGAGTTTTGTGATTACAGGAAATATCATACGGTTCGCGTTGGTATTAATTAGAAATTAATAGTGAAAGATATTTAAACTGGTCAATCCTATGACTCGAGCCAGGTACGCATATTTAGAATTATTGTTAAAAGCGATATTTTTGGTCAAATTTTAGCGAAAGTCCTTCGTCGTAAAATGAAGGACTAAAATTAACCAAAAAGCCCTTAATGGGTGAATTGGGCAAACCACCCATATGGGTTGTTTAGGAATTCGCATTAAGATTATGAAGAATAGGTAGATACCTTAATGTAGTAAAACGATGAGTGAAATTTAAAGTTAATGGTAAATCCCTCCAACGGGTCAAAATGAAGTTTTGCGCTTAACTCAACCTTTAGTTGCATAATGTATGAAAGTCTTGAACTCTCGAGTTGATGGTTTTGAGATAATGAATACCTCAAAATTTGTAATGATTTAAACAAAAGGGGTTTAATGAATCATGAAACGGGTCAAAAGTGTTAAAAAGGAATTTCAAGCCGAGAGCTTGAAATCTGAATTTTTGAAGTAGTTGAATATCAGATTTTAACTCCATAAGATGGAGAATTAAATTTTGAACGCGTAGGAAAAAGAATCACGTAAAACGGACTTCTAGATCAAAAGTTATGGCCTTTGAAAGTTTGATTTTTGATAAATGAACATAGCTGGAAGAAATGCAGGTCCTAGATGCGGACCTGCTGGAAAACGATCTCCCCCACGACACGCGAAGGAGAACCGGGCACCGGGCGTGACACGCGGGTGCTGTCGCGGCACGCGAAGGAAAAGAAGGAGCCTCTCGCGTGGCGCGAGAGGCAAAATTCCGAAATTTTATTTTTATTTTATTTGCTTGTTTATGAAACTTGTTTATGAAACTTGTTTATACATGTTTATAAGCTATCAAAACTAACTTTTAAGTTGGTTTTGATCACAGGTGATATCAAGTGTACCCGGATGGAGATCAAGCGATGGCAAAGGACCGAACACACGAAAAATGAAACTTCCGCAAGTTGTTTCGTCGTTATTCTAAAACGATGAATTAAATCACATTATGTTGTATTACTTTAAATTGTAAAAGTTTTAATAAACCCGTATTTCCGATGTATATGTAATCTTAATTACATGATTGTTTTCGTAAAATATACGTTAAACCTTGATTTATAAGAATGGGTGTTACATCCTATAGCGCTATATATGTTAAGTTGGGGCTTAGCAAAGTTAATGACATAAAGCATGTATAATCTAGCATGAACCTAAGTAAACAAGTAGCATGCATATAGGATTGAGAGTATAAAGCATGTTAAGTGTGTGTATGTGAAGTTTGTATAATAACATGTTACAACCCAAAGTGTTTTAAAAGTAAAACGGGTCAAATGTACTCACAATTTTGCTAGGTCTTCCGATTATCCAAGTATTGACTAGTTTAATGAGATTAAGAGTCTGAATGTGTTCGGGTTGAAGTTTAAGGAATGATTAGAGTCGGGATTCGGAATTTAAAAGTATAACAAAGTAAATATACAAGAAAATAATCACTTAGACTTAGCACTCGTTCTTGACACTATGGAAACCCATAGGGGTTAGAATGATTTCATAGGTTTAATACCTATTAGAATCGTAACGTGGAACTAAGCACTTAGGTGATGTAACTTAGTAACTTGAGAAATAACCATTTGGTTATCATCAAGGGTTCAGTTTCTTACATGTATTATATGTATTTTATATGTTTTATATAGTATATTATATGATTAGTCCAATAAGTTCAACAAGGATTATCATAGAAGTCATGCATAGAGGTAGGAGAATAATCTTCCATTTTAAGACCTCTTTTGAATTCACCAATGCACAAGTTGTCATAAGACAACAAGGATGGTCATGAATGGACAATAAGGAAATGAAATATACATACTAACTAAGAGAAATCATCAAGTGAGGTGTGGATTGTAAGAAGGATAGCCCAAGCTTTCCAAATAATCACACATACACAAGTTCAAGTCTTGTTCAACACTTGTGGGTTAAAACCCTTTTAAAAACAGAAAGTTTAGAGGATTAAAACCTCTGAATATGTATGTTACAACCTTTTTTTAAGCACACTTAATCATAGTCTTGATTAGTGGCATAAGGACATAGGAATGTATAAAGAAAACATAAGTTTATGTAAGTTTAACAAAGTTCTTGATCAAAACAGAAAGTTCTTGCACTTTTAACCTCATTATGGTGATGTTCCATCTTTGGTTTTCCATGGAAAACATATGGAAACATACCTAGGGTTGTTCCAAGTGCTAAGAAACAAGAATAAGTGAAAAAGACGGAAGATAAGTGAGTTTAAACTCACTTTTGTAACTTGATATGAATCTGACTTTGCTACTGTTTTTGCACCAGATTAGGAGTGTTTAGATAATGAAGTGTTTGTAAAGTGGGAGAAGTGTGGAAGTGTGTTGGGTTTTATAGGAAGTGATTAGGGTTAAGTAGTTGGCTAATTAATGAAGAAAACACAAGTAAACAAACACAAAATGGACCAATCTTGGAGCTGGGAAAACAATCTGTCGGATTGAAGCTCTCGCGTGTCGCGAGCGAGATGAAGCTCACCCGTCGCACAGTGCGATGGGCCTTGTGTCTAGATTAAAGTTTGCCTTTTGGCAATTTAGGCCCCTTATGTTTGTTTTTGATAGTTTTAAAGTATTTTAAGGGTTATTCATGAAATATAAGCATAGTATAAGGGTTGTTAAGTATCACTTGTGACATTTGTGCTTGTAATCATTGTACAAACTCTGAATAGTTCATTTATAAATAAAACAATGTTATTTGACCCCAATGTTTGTTTATTTATGTTTGACATTTTGCATGTTTTGATTTTTGTTCGATTTCAAACTCTGTATCGCTTTCTGGAAAGTTATACGCAAACTGATGCGTAAACGTAATCAATTTAACGCGACAAACACTCCGGAACATCAACATATGCTTAACATACCTTAAATAACCTTTACGTAACTTAGAAATAAGTTTTGAAGGGTTTGGTATGGCAAAAACAAGTTTATTCGCTTACAGGGGCTATTTTTTACAAACTGTGAAAGTATACCGATTCGTATAGTAACGAACATTCTGGAACTTGATCATAAGTTAAACATACCCTAACTATCCTTTACATAGCTTAGAAATAGGCTTTGAGGGGTTAGGTATGCTAAAATAAACTTATTGGTCAATCAGGGACTAAAAGCGTCAAAAAGTGCATAAGTTTGCATGTTCGCGCATATCTCACGTTCTGAACATATCCGGATATCCAAAAATTTTTGTAATCATTAAAATATTTTATTTTAGTGATTGGAATGAAAAATTTCGCGACGAATCGTAATTTGGATCGTTTTTCGCGTCCGTTCGTGTTTTGTCGTAATTAACCGAACATCGTGACCGTACGACCAAACGAACAGACATATGAGATATTTTTTAGGATATTTTAAGTTCCCTACACTTTAACTTCATTGTAAAGCCTTGAAATGGGGTTAACGGGGCTTAAACGTGTCAAAAATGCATCAGAATCCAAGTTTTACACCTGTAGGGACTAAAATTGACAAATCTGTCAAAGTTGTCTCTGGCGGGGCGCGTAAGAATAGGCTCCAGCCTACGCGGCCCGCGACAGACTCCCAGTTCTGCAAAAATCAGTTTTCTGCAAATAGCAGCTGGTTTCTGGCTTTTGTGCATGGTTTTAACAAACCTTGAGCTTGTTTTGGACACCCCTAGTATTATAAAACAATGGGTAACACATGGAGGGTCAGGATTAAAGCTAACTTATCAAGAAATGATCCTAACGGTTGTCCAAAATCTGTAAATATCCGCCTTGATTCATTTGCAATCCTCACATTTGATCTGATTCTTGCTCTAAGTTGAAGCCTTAGCTTCATACCTGAGCATTTTTAGATCAAATTCTCCATTGCTTGGACCTTTTGTAAATTTCTTTCATGCTTTGATGCATTTTCAAGCTTAAAAGTCAAACAGTGTTTGACTTTCTGCTTTGACCAGTCCATGGTCAACACGAAGTTGGTTTGAACTTTGCAACGTGAGCGTAATCACGATGGTTATAGTCCCTTGTGACTATACCTACTGATTACCACGTTGATTAGGCGTAGTGATGAGTCATAGTTTCGGTCAAAATACGTGTTTATGCGTATTTTGCAACGAAACTATCTTTGAGTATCAAACACTTTGTTTTGATATCAAACTTGTTTTCTAACTTAGTTAAACATGTGTTAACATGTTTAACTCGTCACTTTTAGTTTAGTACTTATATAGGGTCGTAAGATAAGCGGTCTAAACAACCACTTAGACTTTCGAACCCAACCCGTTTGGTCGATCATTAGGATCCGACCAAACATATTTTGTGACCATAGTTGTATAGGGAATAACCTTCCGAGGTTATACCTTATGGTCACTTTTTAGGTAGTTGTATGATAGGTAGTTTATATGCCTTAGGAAAATGACCAAAATGCATTTTTTACGCATAATGTCATTTTAAGCATATGTAACCTAAATTTTGACATCTAAACTGATTAGGCAATATTATTAGACGTGTTAAGGCATATAATACTTGTCCTAGGACTAGTTAGACGATCCGAACACGTTTAACGCAAACGACGCGTTAAAGTAGCATAAGCTACCTAAACGGGTCGCAATGGGTCGTAAGCACTTAGGGTAGTTTCCAATTTAGAATGTAGGCTTTGTTAAACCATACTACATGAGTTCCTATACTCATTTTGGTTTACGAAACCTCATTCTATCCGATCTTCCAATTTAGGTCCAGTTTATTAACGTAGTTACCTATATTAGGTGCCGATTGATTCCGTGATCCTTCTACCTTTGTTTGGTTGTTATCTCAAGAACTCTAAGCATTATCAAGTGAGTACATAGTCCCCTCTTTTACTGTTTTCAAATATTTTGGGGTGATACACATGTGCCTACTTGTTACTTTCATGCTTTCATAACATATACTTGCTATGTTCATTAGTACACATATAGTACATGATTTCATCCATGTTTATGCTATGTATGTTTAATTAACATGCTAGTACATTGATTTCATAAACACATTTGTTTCATATGTTTATTTCAGCATATGTACACATTGATTTACATCACATTTTTGCTATGTATGTTCATTCTGCATACTTAGTACATTGTTTACACATAAACATGCTTACATTTGGTATGACATTTGGTTTGTTTAACGGGACGAAAATACATTCATTAACATTGATCACGCCGCTCAGTAGTATGTAGTGGTACCATAGGAATTGAAAACTCCCGTTTCTGGCTTCCTAGGTTTGTTTGGAAGTGGGAAATGACTGAATCCGATATACATAAATTTTGATAAACCTTTAATTTGTTTAAGGGTTTGTCTCCACAGTCGCAAGGCTTGAATGTATGCGTTTTAACATTACCACATAAGTGTTTGTATCAGTAAAGCATGGATTTTGCAAAACATAACTTTTGACTTAAACTATGATTTATATTAAATACATTGTTTTGTACATTTTTCCTATGGGGTTGAGTAATTATATTATTCACCATATATTTTCATTTGATTATACATAAACATTATACCTATGGTTTTAGTAGTCACTTTTTACTTACCATACATAGCATTTAAATTATACAAGACATAGCTTACATTTAACAATTAAACATTTGATTATACATGAACATTTTGACATTTGTATAAACAATACATTTTGGTGGTTTATTTTGGTAAGTGATTTACATAACGAGGCGACGTGTAATATGATAAAAGCATGGTGGATACGCCGTTGGTACTTCCTATATATAAGTGCTTTTATGATATTACAAATCGTAGCGTTATTTAAATCATTTTGACAAAGACATGATATATCTTATTCAAACAACATTTTTCACAAGATGCTGTTTTATAAACGACATAACTTTTACAAATTCATTGTTACTTGGTTATTTATTTAACCAAGCAGTATTCTTTTATATATCATTTGATTTCATTATCGCTTTTCGAATAATTTATAAAAGAAAACATATTTCAAAGGTTCATGACTAACTTTTTGTTAAACGTTCTTTCAACTACAAGTCATGAATCCTAAATCAATAAACCTATGTATCTCACAGGCATTTTTATGCTGACGTACCTATTTTCACATGTGTTTTCAGGAGCTGATGCATAGGGTTGTTCAAGATACACTTAGGCGGACTCGGGCCTTAGTGACAATAAAAGATGCAAGAATAGTTTAACTTTTGTTATGTTTCCTTGTTTTAAAGACAATGTAATCAATGCTAATAAATAAAACGAAACTTTAAATACCATGGTTGTGAAACAATAATTCTGTTGCTCCACTCCCCGACGTTTCCGCCACGGTTTGTTTTTTTACACGGTCAGGGTGTGACATCACTAACATAAAAACAAGTATGGAAAAGTATATGTGTCGAGAATGAGTATCGTATAAGTCCAATTTATGCGTAGAATGCGTATGATTTGTGTATGTCACGTATTTGCAAGTTTATCACATATTTTCAAGAATTACGAGTAAAGTATCATTTGTTTCATGGATTCAAACGTATGGATAAGTATGAACATGTAAAACATGAATTGTAAGAAATACGAATTTTATTTATGATTCAAGTCCCGGATTTTACAATGATACAACGAAAGAGACGATTACAATGATACAAGATTTTCAAAAATAGAAACACGAACAATGTTTTCTAATTATGAAAAGTACGAAAAACAGGGCGTTACAATGTGTTTCTTTATACACGTTATTGTGTGTATATAACAACAATTTATCTAAATCTACTATAGATTATTACATTAACGTATAAATGACGTTACAAAATAATATAAAGTCGTTTTTTATTTATACATGTTATCAAGGTAGTAAAAATATAACCCTAGCAAGCAAAAAAATCATCGGCAATTTGATTCGAGCATATCGTTTTATTAAAATAATTTTTTTGATATAAACAATAAATAGTATTAAATTATAAAACCACATGATTTTTTTTTGAACGGCAAATTTGGATCACTGACGGACTACTGAAGTATCATCGTGCCACCAGCAGAACCACCCGATCATATCCATCTCCACTAGGCAATAATGCCTATACACAAATTCAGGAGGAAACCCAATAAAATTGGGAAAACCCCCTTTGTGGGAATCGAACCCATGACCTAATAGTATAAGCCTTATCTCACCCCGAAGATACCATTAGGCTATAATGCCATGGGTATTATAAAACCACATGTACAAGCACTTGTAATTTTATTAATACTATAACTTAAGGCACTATAATAACAATAACTAGCGAGTTATCTTAATAAAGAAGAATCAAAGAATCTTTATAAAAATATTTGATAGTTATGCTGCTGTGTAATAAACACTTTTATTCAACTAGAGCAATAAATTGGGTTTTATTTAAAAAAAAAACATAACTTTTTTATATATATTTAACATTATTTTTACTAAACCCATGTAATACATGGGATTCTAACCTAATCAGTAATAAAATAAAACCAAAGTAATAAGTGCGTATGCATTATAACTAAAAGTATATACTAAAGGACAAGTTCAGTGGTACATTGCCATCAATGAAAATTATAGTTTTAGCGCTAAAAGACTGTCTTTCGTTAAAAATTACAAACTAGTCCATCGTTTTAGCCTTTAATATTTTTCTTTTTCTTCAAAAGTTGTGTGATATGACATTTGCATTGAATCTTTAGGTTTGAGTTGTGGACCCATTTGTTTCATTGATAGGCTTTGTTCTTATTATTTATGTATAGAGTTAATAGCAAAAATGGTCCCTGAGGTTTGCTCACTTTTACCACTTTAGTCCAAAATTCAAAATTTTTAAATTTGAGTCCCTGAGGTTTGCATTTTGTTGTCATTTTAGTCTAAATTTCAAAAACCCCCTATTTTGACTGTTGAAAGCTGCTTGTTTTGTCCTTTTGTGCATGGACATTTTGGTCATTTTTTAAATTTCATTTGTTATAAATTCATTTAAATGTTTAGTTTTTTTAGCAATAAAACCCAGTCTCTCTCTCCTCTCTCTCTCTCTCTCTAAACTCATCTCTCTCTCATAAACCTTCACCCTTTTCTTTCCTGCATCTCTCTCTACTCTCCTGAGAGACGATTAAGCTGCAACCACAACCACAACCACAACCTGCAGCCACCAACAACCAACCACTGGATTTCTCTCCACCACTACCATCCCCTCCCCTGGATTCCTCTCAACCACCACCATCTCCTCCCTTCCCTAAATCAAAAGCCACCGTCTCCACCATCACCTAAACCTGCAACCACCAGATCGATTCATCGTCGCCGTCTTCACTATTACGCCACCATTAAACCTGCAACACCATCTGATTTTTGAACATACATACCCAATACCTAAATTGCAAAATCAGACACAGATCTCACATCCACAAACCCTAAAACCCAAATCCCTCAAAAACCCATTAAAATTGGTTCAAGAAAGCTTACATGAGATCTTAAAACAGATTCCCTAATCTCACCACCCGGGTTTGGTCGGCTGTTGCCGGTGGCTCCGGTATCCACGATGGTATGGTCAGATTGAGGGGAAACCGATGATGGTGGTTGTGGTGGTTCCATGGTGGTCGTCTATTTCTGTTGTAGAGTAGATGGTGATTCAACCACCACAACACCACCACCTAACCATCTCTCCTCTCTCTCTCTGATCTCCTGAACATACGTGTGTGTAGGCCTGAAATCGGAGTGTCGGCTGTCACCGGAAAACGATCCTGGTCGCCGGTAAACGAGGAAGGAGGTGTGGGTGTGACTGTTGGATGAGACGACGCCGGAGTGGCGGTGCTGAGAAGGGGGAGGAAGTGGCGGTGGTGGTGGTGCTATAGAGAGAGAGAAGAGAGATAGAGAGTTGATCTGAGTTTCAGGGACCATTTTGGCTATTAACTCTAATAGTTTTATAAATAGAATTGATATATTTATTTTAGTTTATTAATTATTAATATGTTATAGAAAACCTGAGATGGATCAAAATGCCCCTGCACAAAAGGACAAAACAAGCAGCTTTCAACAGTCAAAATAGGGGGTTTTTGAAATTTGGACTAAAATGGCAACAAAATGCAAACCTCAGGGACTCAGATTTAAAAATTTTGGATTTTGGACTAAAGTGACAAAAGTGAGCAAACCTCATGGACCATTTTGGCTATTAACTCTTATGTATAAGATAAATATTTTAAAGAACTAGAGGAAATTAAATGTTTATTTTTTTAGTCGTACATTTATTTTTTAACAAATTATATGATAAAAAACTTTCGTTGCAATCAAATTAATATTAGTTTTCTATTTTTTTCAAGACAAAAACCCTTCAAAAAATACTATTCAATTTACAAGGCCTATTTTAATTAATTATACAATTCTTGACGAAGAAACACATTCACTTTACAAGGCCTATTTTAATTAGTTATACAATTCTTGACGAAGAAACAAATTACATAACACGTTAACTATTGCTTTCATCGATGCAAGATGTTTAAAGTACTTAACAATCTTGTTCAATAACTTCATTATTTTGAATTTTTTTTTAAGGATAAAAAATATATAGCCACGTATTAAATTTATAGAACACATAAGCAAACACAACAAGGTTTTCTGGTTCTAGACTATTTAAAAAAAGTCACAATTTTGTTTTAAGCTAACATGTGAGGTGACTTTTATGTGTAAAAAGTTATTAAGTCCACTTTCTAATGAAACAAAATAGATACTATAGTGTCTTTTATATGCATAAAAAATGTTGAGTGACTTTATTGTGAAAAAAAAGTCTAGTGTTTTTTATGATTTTTCTTCTTGTTAATATCTTCTAAGTTATTTTAGTCAAATTTAATTAAATTAGTTTTTTTAACACATATAACTTTCTAAAATGTTTTATTATATTAGAACAATGCTTTAAGTTTCTAAGATTATATAGCACACAAAAATAACTAATAAAACTAAGGTTAAAAAAAGTGCATTTTAACTATAATATATATTTGATGCTAATTATACTTTACTAAAAACATCAGTGTCTTGTGCAAACATTTAGTGTTAATGTGATTACGCATTTGTGCAATATGACCAATTGCCACATGTCAATGACACCAATAAGTATTTACTACTCAAGCCACATGTTCTATTTATAAATACTCACAAGCTAATTGTATATGTGTACAACAAATTTTTCAACTAAAAAAAATGAGGTCTCTTTCTGTTTTCTTTGTTTTCTTCAAGCTTATTTCGGTAAGATTTCATGTATATTCATAATTTATGATTTGGTCTAACTTTCTTTTTTTTTTTTTTTTTTTTTCGTGAATAGCTTGCAAGTATCAATGAAGCAAGAAAAGACCCCAAAGACTGGAGAAATGCAATGAAATATGAGCCCATTCCCCGGACGCTTTAAGCCAAGATTCAACAACGCTAAATGATAAAGAGAACACGAAGGACCAGTTCGTAAGAGATTTTGATAAAGAGCCTAATCTTAAAATGTTTACAAAAGGCTTTAATCCAAAACCTAGTTCTTTGGTGAGCAATGGATGTCCACCTAAGAGCAATTCTTGTCCACATAAGAGCAATGGGTGTCCGCCTAAGCAGAACTAGTCTTGTTCAAATACTATGTAAAAAATTATCTATAATAATTAATGCAAATAAAGTTTGGATTTTGTTTTGTGTGTGAGTTAAACCATAAACGATGTACTTTAATATTCAAGTAGCTATCTTTTTATTAAACTTATATTTGATTTAATAAAAATTAATATCTCATTTCACAAACAATAAACTTTGAACAAATATGAAAATGAAAAATATAACTTACCCCGGATGTACTTCATCACTTTGAATATATGCAACAACCTTACATATAGTATTCTTTTTCACCATTTCTAAAAACAAAAATTTGTTTATTTTCATCGAGTTTTAGTGAGTATATTACAACCATTGATAAATAGATGCCTACAATGAATGATCTTATTTTATATTATAAAAACATATATTAATAGATTTTATGATTAACTTCTTTCTATATTGAACAAAACATTCTATATAATTTCTAATAACATCTGAGAATTAGTTGTTGTATGTATCTCATGGGTAAGGATAGTGTAAAAAGGGCCTAAAGTGTGAGAAGCGTATTATAACACTATATATAATACTATATAACACCATATAAACACCGTATAACAATATGTAACACCATATAACACTATGTAACACTATATATCATTATATAACAAATATAACACTATACATCTATTATAGACATGCTATCAGACAACCTATAGCGTTATATTTGTTATATAATGATATATAGTGTTACATAGTGTTATATGGTATTATATGGTGTTACATATTGTTATACGGTGTTTATATGGTGTTATATAGTATTATATATAGTGTTATAATACACTTCTCACACTTCTCACACTTTTTACAGGATCCTTTACCTGTATCTCATATCTATGTTATAATAATAGCTAGTAGAGTATGTTATTAGGATTAATGAAATAAAGTATTATTATTGTTAATATGACACAAGAAAGTAAGTAAAGTTTTTATTTTTTCCTTTGGTAACTACTGAGGAGGTTAGACGAACTACCACGCTAATATACCGTAAACTATTTAGTTTATTTAAATCATTATATAGGCCACTAAGTTTGTATTGAATGTTCATATATGCTAACTAGGATTCCACTAGTTGTGCACTATATATTATATTATGTTATATAATGTTATGTTTTGTTGTATTATGTTGTATTATGTTTTGTTTTGTTATAATACGAGTTTACGTTATCCCGTGCGTTGCGACGGGAGATTGATTATGAAAGTCTTTAGTATCACTACATGAGATGTGAACTTTTTTTTAATTTAATGAAAAATATGTTTTTTTTTTATTTTGCTTTATCCCTAGCCTACGTCAACACACTATATCATTTAATCAGGAAAGTGATCAATTTGATTATAGAAGTCATCAAAAAATCCATAATGAAGTTTTAAAAAAAAAAAGTTGATTCAAAAGCAAAAAAAGAAGATAAAATAGGTTTTCACTTGAAAACCTTATCATTTTTAAGAAATTACCAGTTCTTTTACGCGCCGCGCGTTGCGCGGCGCCATACGCGAAATGATAACATACATACTACAATCAATCAGACTCGTTTCCGAACTAAATTTACGTCAAATCGTATGATAACTCAGATTTATACCTTCGAATCAAAACGTATTACATTTGACCCGATTTTTTTTCTAAATAGAATTTACGTCAAATCGTAGTCCAACTCAAAACATACATAAAAAACATTTTATAATTGACCCGGCTCTTTTTCAGACAAAAATTACGCTAATGCGTAGACGAACTCGAATTTTATACCGACATGTCCATAGAAATAAAAACTTAAGAAATTAGTTTTAGGGTAAGCTTGAAACTTTAGAAACTTGAGTGGGGGTCAAAATGACATTTATAAAGTTTAGAGGGTTACCTCTGACATTATAGCAACGTTTGGGGGTAGAATGGGTTAGATGTCAAAAGTTTGATGGTTAAAGAGAAGTTAGAATGTATGGAGGCCTTTTTTGTCAAGTTGGAAAGTAGGAGGGTCTTTTTTGTCAAGATAGAAATTTGAGCAGTGAATTTTGTATATTTGAAAAAGTTAAGGGGTGATTTTGTCAAATCAGATAAAAGTTTTGAAACCATCGATTTATTTAATATAAAAGTTTTGATTAATTGAAAATATGATAAAAGATTGAATGATGATGTTGTAGATATTGGATTCTCGAAGGATTTAACTGTACATAAAAAGTATGATGGCTAAACTTGTACACGTGCATGTGTGAAAGTGTTTGAAGCTAGGTTGGTGGCACTGTGGCCACCGACCTTTCTCTTTAATATTATATAAATATGTTGTTCCGTTCGTTTAAACAATTGAAATTCAATTTCTATAAGCTTTGGTTCATTTGTTCTTGATGTTGTTGAAGTCGGTGCTTGGTGCAATTGATTAGTCTGAGGATAGAATTCAAAAAAGATTGTATTCCTTTTAGGAGATCAACACCGTTGGGAATTGAGGATCCCGCTCATAGACGCGTACTATGTGACAACCCGAACTTCCAAGGTTAGTCTTGTAATCTTGATTCCTCGTTATTCCTCTTTCACATTTCGCTACGATTAATTATTTAACGTAAATGTGTCGGGTTATGCTCGAGTGTGTTTTTGGGCCACCTTTGTGATTGGGCCGTCCTTGGTATTTCATGTATTTGGGCCAAATATACTTGGGCCATCTATGTCATGAGTATGTTTAACACACACACACACACACTACAATTTGGCCGGTCATCACATTATTCATATGTTGAGGCCGCACATCAAGTCATCGGCCCAAAACATATCCCTATTTACTACAATGTGATCCGCAGCCCAATGCAAGCCCACATAGAAGCCCGATAAGTTCTTGGTGCGTATATATCTTTAGAGTAAACATGTAGGTATACGTTCACATAGCTTGCAAACAATAAACAAACCCTACACCCCTCTAGATTTCGACGGCAGATCCCCATCCTCTTTGGTCGAAGCCCTCTTTCTTGATCTAGCAAATCGACTGGTATGTATTAGTTTTGATTGTGCTGATTATACGTTTAGGTGATGTGTGTATGTGCATGTGTAGAATGGAAACATGAGTTAGGGAGTGTTATTGGGCCGGGTAATCAAGGGAGTTGCATAAGGCCAGATGTGGTGGCCCAGTGAGCATTCGGGTGAGAAAGTTGCAAACCGTAAAGCCGTATGCAAACAGTAAAGGGGTGTGATATAATTTCCATGTGACCCAAGTGTCTAGTACATGTAATGATTACGATGTATGCTATGGTTAAGTGTATTACATGATTAACTATTACCTGTTGCATGATATTATGTGTATATATTCCATGGATGCAACTTGTGACGAAATACGTGGTTAGACGTGAATACTAAACTGATTGTTACTGGTAAACCATGATAGGACGTATTTAATCAACTGTTAAACAAGTAACATAACCTACCGAGCACTCTAAGGTGAGTTCATCTCTTGAGCATGCGTCCCGGTGGTTGGGACAGTCTTTGGGCATTCCTGGGAGGAATGGGTCTTGGGTAAAACACTGAGTATTCCTGAGAGGAATACAACTCTTGGTTAAAACAGGAATGTTAGATAATACACCTTTCCTATCATTTAAGTCCCATCTTATACCGAATAGTTACCTGAGAGGTAACGGGGTGTTAGTTGATAGCGCTATTAGGCTTGGCAACCTCACACCGTACCTGAGAGGACGGGCATGAACTATTGACCTTAAATCATGACCATTGCTTAGATAGGGGGCAATGGGGACGGGCAAAACAATCTGGTAGCCATCTTGTACGGTACTCAGGTTATTATCTACATTACATACAATGAACTGAACTAAACACTTGGTAACTAACGTTTTCACAAACTATGAACTCACCAGCTTTGTCTGATACACTTGTTGCATGCTCGCAGGTCGTTAGATATCTTGGATTGGGAACTTGCTGTCTGGAGTAGCTGGAGTGGTCATGGGTCGACTGGAGGGATTCATGTGATTGAATTATTGATATTATAATTTGGTTTTGAAACAGTTTAACATTGGTTTACTATTTGCTTCCGCTGAACATGTTGGTTTTCATTTAAGCTTGCTAATGGTATCTTTCATTAATAATTGAGAATTTTATTTAGAAACTTGTATGGGTTCAATGTAATTAGTGGCTCATTGTTGGTACGTCACACGCCTAGCAGGGACATTCCCTAGGTGGTATTTTGGGGGTGTGACAGTTTGGTATCAGAGCCACTGGTTATAGTGAACTTGGTTTTAAAAACGTTTTTATAAAACCAGACTATAACCGAACAGATCCGAAATCGACCATGTCACTCGGCTCCAGATTGCAAGGTCCGTCTCTCGTTTACTATTGTATTGCATATCTAGTGTTTGCTTATCAATAACATCACACGTGAATGCACACTTGGCACTACAGTATGAGTTTATATGATACCAACCCATGTTATGTGTGACGCTTCTTGAACTTTCATGACCTATGTTGTGGTGTCAATTGTTTCATTGCTCGAATTTGGGGAAACTTTTAGCACAAGTTGAGAGGAACTGAGATAAACATGCAAACTGGATTATTATTATGGGTGCACACATAATAATAATGCGGGGTGCATGTGAGTCCTAGTGAAACTTGACAAGTGTGAAAAGGGTCCCGCTCTGTTAGTTGACGTTATGTTAAAACTCAGTAGTCTATGGAGGTCATAGTAATGCTTGACTCCTACTCGAACTTGCATTTTAAATCCTTCATTTTCTTGTATAGAATCATGAGTGGACGCGGTGGAGGCCGCGGTGGTGGACGTGGCCACATTGCTATGACTCAGGCTAAGTTAACCGATATAATCAACACTCGCGTGGCTGAAGCCCTAACGGCTTATCAGGCTGGTACGATATGTGCCAAACACTCTTTATCCTTGTGTCGTACACTCGAGTCTTACTTGTTTGTTATATGTTCTTTCGTCAATAGGTCAACCGGTGCAGCAGAATCCGCACCATCCACCTGTTTGCACGTTCAAGACCTTCATGGATTGTAAGCCACAGACATTCAGTGGGACTGAAGGAGCTGTGGGACTCTTGCGTTGGTTTGAGAAGGCCGAATCTGTGCTTGCTATGTGTAACTGTCCCGTGGGGGACCGGGTGAAGTATGCTTCAGGCACGCTCGAGGACGGTGCCTTGACTTGGTGGAATGCCAAGGTTCAGATGTTGGGTATTGAGATGGCGAATGCCACTACTTGGGATGATTTCAAGGAGTTGATGCGAGAGGAGTACTGCCCTCATGATGAGATACAGAAACTGGAAAACGAGTACTATACTCTGAAGATGGAGGGATCTGAGATGGAGGGATCTGAGATCGAGGCTTACACGAAATGATCTCACGAGCTAGCTAATATGTGCCCTAACCTGTCTCGACCCCCACCTCATCGAATTGAATTGTACATCAAGGGCTTGGCACCAGCGTTGAAGAGCTTAGTCACTGTTGCAAATCTCAACAACTTAGCTCAGATCATCCCCATAGCTCACAAGATCACTGACCAGGAGGTGGAGCGCGGGGTGCTACCACCACGTGTTTCTGCTACTATTACTGTTGCTACTACTACAGCTGCCACTCCTGCTACTGACAGCAAGCGTAAGTGGAATGATGTGGACAAGGCGTCCAATTCGACACAGTCACAGAAGAGGCCAGACACCGGTAGCAATCGTAGTTTCAGCCAGTCGTCTTCGAATCAGGGTTCTTATGCGGGGAAGCAGCCCAAGTGTAACAAGTGCAACTATCATCATCGTGGGCCGTGTACCTGAGTCTGCCACAGATGCAACAAGGTGGGTCATGTGGCTAAAGATTGCAGGGCCCCACTCCTGAGACAGCAGCAGCAGCCTCCACAGCAGCAGCAGCAGCCACAGCAGCAGGATAGACAGCAGCCTCAGCAAAATCAGGGTAACCGTAGGGGTTGTTTTCAGTGTGGTGACAAGCGCCATTTCAGGCGGGAGTGCCCTCAGTTGAATCAGAACGCGGGTAATAATAATAACAATACTAGGAACAACAATGGGAACAATGGGGGAAACGGTGCGCGTGGGCGAATGTTTACTATAGGTGTTGGGGAGGCTAGGAATGATGGCAACGTAGTGACTAGTACGTTTTCGGTAAACGATCTATTTGCTTCTGTTTTATTCGACTCTGGTGCCGATTGGAGTTAGGTATCTTTGGGGTTCAGTCGTCAATTAGGGTTGAGTCCTACACCTCTTGTAACTAAACATATAGTAGAACTAGCTGATGGTAAATCGATTGAAGCCTCACATGTCCTCGTTGGGTGCAAACTCGATCTCATGGGTGAAGTGTTCGTCATTGACCTACTCCCCATTACTCTTGGAAGTTTTGATGTGGTTATCGGCATGGACTGGTTGTCTAAGCATCAGGCGGAAATTCTCTGCAAGGAGAAAATCGTGCGTATTCCTCTCCTTAGCGGAGAATCTTTGTCGGTTCAGGGTCATCGTAGTGGTGCTATGGTTAGTATTATTTCAGCAATGAAGGCTCAGAAGTGTCTGCGTAAGGGCTACCCTGCTATTCTAGCTCTTGTTACTGATTCGCAGTCTGATAAGAGAAGGATCGAGGACCTTCCAGTTATTTGTGAGTTTCCTGACGTATTTCCTGAAGAACTCCCTGGTTTACCTCCACATCGCCAGGTGGAATTTCAGATTGACCTCGCACCAGGAGCAGCCCCGATCGCTCGTGCTCCTTATCGCCTTGCGCCAGGAGAGTTACAGGAGTTGTCGAATCAACTCCAAGAGCTGTTGGATAGGGGTTTTATCCGACCCAGCTCTTCGCCTTGGGGAGCCCCAGTGCTATTTGTGAAGAAGAATGATGGGTCCTTTCGGATGTGTATAGATTATCGTGAGCTCAACAAGGTGACGATCAAGATCCGTTATCCTTTACCCCATATCGACGACCTGTTTGACAAGCTGCAAGGGTCAAGTTTTTATTCCAAGATCAAGTTAAGGTCGGGCTATCATCAGGTACGAGTCCGAGAGGAAGATATTCCCAGAACTGCTTTTCGAACGCGGTATGGCCACTATGAGTTTTTAGTTATGCCGTTTGGGTTGACTAACGCACCAGCGGTTTTCATGGATCTCATGAACCGCGTGTGCAAACCGTATCTCGACGACTTTGTTATTGTTTTCATCGACGACATCTTGATCTACTCCAAGAGCAAGGAAGACCATGAGCGGCATTTACGTCTTATATTGGAGCTCCTGAGGAAGGAGCAGCTTTACGCAAAGTTCTCAAAGTGTGATTTCTGGATTCGGGAAGTACACTTTCTTGGTCATATTGTTACCGAGATGGGGATACACGTGGATCCTGTCAAGATCGATGCTATTAGGAATTGGGCGGCACCGAAGAGTCCTTCGGAGGTGCGACAATTTCTTGGTCTTGCGGGGTACTATCGTCGGTTTATTCAGGATTTCTCGAAGATCGCTCAACCTCTCACTTCCTTGACACAGAAGAACGTTGCTTATTTCTGGGGAACGAAGCAGGAGTATGCTTTCCAACTCTTGAAACAGAAACTCTGCAGCGCGCCGATCTTGTCTCTACCTGAGGGTACCGAGGATTTTGTGGTTTATTGCGATGCTTCTATTCAGGGTCTCGGTTGCATGTTGATGCAACGCGAGAAGGTGATAGCTTATGCTTCTCGACAGCTGAAGGTTCATGAGAAGAATTATACGACTCACGACTTGGAGTTAGGGGCTGTGATTTTCGCGTTGAAGATTTGGAGGCATTATTTGTACAGTACCAAATGTACTATCTACACCGATCACAGGAGTCTCCAGCATATCTTCGACCAGAAGGAATTGAATATGAGACAGCGTCGTTGGATAGAATTGTTGAACGATTATGAGTGTGCCATAAAGTATCATCCGGGTAAAGCTAATATTGTAGCTGATGCACTTAGCCGAAAGGAGACGAAGTCTAAGCGTGTTCGTGCTCTGCAACTTACTATTCATTCTAGTTTACCTGATCAGATTCGTTCCGCTCAGATCGAGGCATTGAAAGAAGAAAACTATGAGGCTGAGTATTTGCGGGGCATGGAAAAGCGACTTGTAGAGAGATCTGATGGTATTCTCTATCATATGGAGCGAATATGGGTTCCGTTTTATGGTAATCTTAGAGAGCTTGTGATGGACGAAGCAAACAAGTCTCGGTATTCTGTGCACCCGGGCTCAGATAAAATGTATCAGGATCTCAGGGTTATGTATTGGTGGCCAAAGATGAAGGCTCACATAGTGACATACGTGAGTAAGTGTTTGACTTGTTCTAAAGTCAAAGTGGAGTATCAGAAACCCTCGGGTTTACTTCAGCAGCCAGAGATGCCCACGTGGAAATGGGAACAGATTGCTATGGATTTCGTCACAGGGTTACCGAGGACTCAGGCTGGAAACGATACTATTTGGGTGATTGTTGATCGCCTCACGAAGTCAGCACATTTTCTAGCGATCAAGGAAACAGATAAGTTCTCACAGCTTGCAGCGGTTTATCTTAAGGAAGTGGTTTCTAGGAACGGGGTGCCAACTTCTATCATCTCAGATCGAGACCCGCGTTTCATTTCTGATTTATGGTAGTCGATGCATAAGTCGTTTGGTTCACGTCTCGATATGAGTACTGCTTATCACCCACAGACGGATGGTCAGAGTGAGCGCACCATTCAGACACTTGAAGATATGCTGCGGGCATGTGTAATTGACTTTGGCAAAGGCTGGGAGAGACATTTGTCGTTGATAGAGTTCTCGTACAACAACAACTACCACACTAGTATTCAGGCAGTTCCATTCGAGGCACTGTACGGGCAAAAGTGACGTTCTCCTCTTTGTTGGGCTGAGGTGGGTGACAGCCAGATCACGGGTCCTGAGCTTGTACTTGAAACTTCAGAGAAGATTGTTCAGATCAGGAACCGTATGGCAGCTGCACGAGACCGTCAGAAGAGCTACGCTGACAAGCGTAGGAAACTGTTGGAGTTTGCGGTAGGGGATCGTGTTTTGTTGAAAGTTTCGCCATGGAAGGGTGTTGTACACTTTGGGAAGCGAGGTAAGCTCAATCCGCGTTACGTCGGGCCATTTAAAATCCTGGAGCAGATCGGTAAAGTGGCTTACAAGCTTGAGTTACCTGCTGAGTTGGGTAATGTTCACAATGTTTTTCACGTTTCGCAATTGAAGAAGTGCTTTTCTGATGAAACACTGGTTGTGCCGTTGCAAGAACTGAAGATTGACGACAAGTTGTAGTTTGTCGAAGAACCTATAGAGATTATGGACCGGGAAGTCAAGGTGCGTAAACATAGTCGCATTCCGAATGTAAGAATTCGTTGGAACTCAAGACGTGGACCAGAATTCACGTGGGAGCGCGAAGATCAGATGAAACTCAAATATCCTCAACTCTTTCCTGATGACCAATCTAATTCTGGTACTACTGGTGAATTTCGGGACGAAATTTCTCTTCAAGTTGGGGAAGATGTGGCACCTGAGGAAAATCTGCAGCAATCTTGATTTATCACTTCACCTCTCTGTGTTTACTTGTCAAATTTCGGGACGAAATTTCTTTCAAGTTGGGGATGATGTGACAACCCTAACTTCCAAGGTTAGTCTTGTAATCTTGATTCCTCGTTATTCCTCTTTCATATTTTGCTACGATTAATTATTTAACGTAAATGAGTCGGGTAATGCTCGAGTGTGTTTTTGGGCCACCTTTGTGATTGGGCTGTCCTTGGTATTTCATGTATTTGGGCCAAATATACTTGGGCCGTCTATGTCATGAGTATGTTTAACATACACACACACTACAATTGGGACGGTCATCACTTTATTCATATGTTGAGGCCACACATCAAGTCATCGGCCCAAAACATATCCCTATTTACTACAATGTGATTCGCAGCCCAGTGCAAGCCCACATAGAAGCCCGATAAGTTCTTGGTGCGTATATATCTTTAGAGTAAACATGTAGGTATACGTTCAGATAGCTTGCAAACAATAAACAAACCCTACACCCCTCTAGATTTCGACGGCAGATCCCCCTCCTCTTTGGTCGAAGCCCTCTTTCTTGATCTAGCAAATCGACTGGTATGTATTAGTTTTGATTGTGCCGATTATACGTTTAGGTGATGTGTGTATGTGCATGTGCATGTGTAGAATGGAAACATGAGTTAGGGTATTATTGCTAATTGATTCGAGCCTGATTGATACATTAACATGTTGTTAGGAATGTTTCAAGAATAGGATGAACTTATATTAACAAAGTAAGAACAAGGAGTCATTAGATTCATTAATGTATATCAACGACATAATGATCATTCGACAAAACAGTTTTGCTATCTTGTAGATTGTGTTGATGAATTTGATTAGTTGTCATGTACGAACTGTTTGATAAAGACTAGAGGTATTAGCGGACCAGGAATATGGAAATTATGATTGTTACTGAATGATGTGGTTAATATTTGATCTGAATGTTAACATATTGACTGAACGGTAACTTGTTATTACTTGAGTATGTTAAAACATGATGAATGTGTCAACCTGAATAGATGGGATCTTGTGTACACATATTCATATCTCAATGAACGTTACATGTTGCTAGTTAGGGAACGTAGGGATTGTTTTAGTCTGCAACTATCGGGTGTAATGGTTGGGCCAGGCTCGGGTGAGCTGCCCACTAAACCGGAAATCAATTTATGTTGGGCCGCACCCAATCCAACCCGGGCTGGGCTGCGTGACTGGACATAGTAACGTTTGGGCCTCCGATCAATGGACTAAACAGTATTAACGGCCTGCTAGGTTGGGCTACATTTGTTAATTAAAACCCACCACTAGATTAAATGCTTTCTTGGGTTTGGGAGTGTTATTGGGCCGGGTAATCAAGGGAGTTGCACAAGGCCAGATGTGGCGGCCCAGTGAGCATTCGGGTGACAAAGTTGCAAACCGTAAACCCGTATGCAAACAGTAAAGGGGTGTGATATAATTTCCATGTGACCCAAGTGTCTAGTACATGTAATGATTACGATGTATGCTATGGTTAAGTGTATTACATGATCAACTATTACTTGTTGCATGATATTATGTGTATATATTCCATGAATGCAACTTGTGACGAAATACGTGGTTAGACGTGAATACTAAACTGATTGTTACTGGTAAACTATGATAGGACGTATTTAATCAACTGTTAAACAAGTAACATAACCTACTGAGCACTCTAAGGTGAGTTCATCTCTTGAGCATGCGTCCCGGTGGTTGGGACAGTCTTTGGGCATTCCTGGGAGGAATGGGTCTTGGGTAAAACTGATGCGTAGTCGAGTGTTATATATATTAGGTGTATATTTTAAGCCCCTTTAACACTTTTTAGTCAAGTTTTAAATTTATAAAACACGATATTTACTAACACTAGACACACATATGGGTAAGTGCACCCATCGTGAGCGTAGTATAGTGTTGATAAGATACCGAGGTCGTCCAAGGACACAAGAGCTTTTAGTACCGGTTTATCCTCAACGTCTAATCAAAAGTTTAGAAAAAATGTTTTAAACTAAGAAAAATAAAAACTAACTAAAATGCTGAAAATAAAAATAAAAAGAAAAACAGACAAGATGAATCACTTGGTTCCGACTCGTATCTAGTGTAACCTTTGATTATTTCCGCACTTTTGCACTGTTTTAAGAGATTATCTTAGTTATTGTAGTAGGCCCCTCTTTTGAAGGTGACGTTACCCTCACCCCAGTAGTTTGAGTCAGCAAGGATACAATCCTAAAAGGGTGGATTATTGGAAGATAATTAATTAAGTTATTAATGCAAATTATGGTAGGCCCCTCTTTTGAAGGTGACGTTACCCTCGACTAAGTAGTCTGAGTCAGTAGGGATCACTACAACAAAAATGGCTTTTTAGGACCTTTTCTGTGGAACGCTTGTAAAAGAGGGTCCTAAAAAACTATTTAATAGGACTAATGAACTTTTGAGGTCCTTTTATAATATACTCTACTAAACCGGTGTCCTAAAAAACTATTTAATAGGATGGATGATTTTTTGGGGTCCTATTATCATATAATTTAATAGGACACTTAAAATGTAGATCCTAATAAAGTACTTTATAAGACTTTTAATTGTTAGTGTCCCATTATGTGGTACTGTATTAGGACACTTGATCATATGGGGTCCTATTATAACATAACTTAATAGGACATGTTGTAGTTAAGTCATAAATGTTCAGTGTTATAGGACCCTTTCTAGTCGAAGTCGTATTAGAACTTAACTTAATAGCACACTTGACACTTGGGTCCTATAACTTTAAACTTTATAGGACGCTTAATCATTGTGGTGTTATTATAATACATTGTAATAGGACACCTGATATTTGAGTTATAAAACATCAGTTTTATAGGACGCTTATTCGCCAGAGTTCTATTATAACATAACTTAATAGGACACTTGACACTAGGGACTTATAACTTTAACCTTTATAGGACGCTTAATCATTATGGTGTTATTATAATACACCGTCATAGGACACTTGATATTTGAGTCGTAAAACATAAGTTTTATAGGACGTTTATTCGCCAGAGTTTTATAATAACACTAGGCTATTGACCCGTGAGTGGTGGTGGTGGTGGTGGTGGTGGCCGGTGAGTGGTGGTGGTGGTGAGTAGTGGTGGTGGCCGGTGGTGGTGGCCGGTGAGTGGTGGTGGTGAGTAGTGGCCCAATAACATGTCATGCTTTCATTAACGGCCCGTATTGGGCCTTGATTGGTGTTAGCGGCCCAATATAACCTCTCTCGTGTCATAGTTGTTCTAAAAGGGTTGTATAGGAGTGTATAGAGGTGCACAAACCGGTTAATTTTAATAACTGATTCGGTTAACCGGTCATACCGGTTTATTTGACTTTTTGACTTTAACCGCTAATTTTTTTTAACTGGTCCAGTTAATTACTTTAACCGGTTCGGTTAATTAACCGGTTATTTTCGCTTAAAAACCGGTTTTTTTTTTGCTTTTTTAAAAATTTTTCGGATATCCGGTCTCCCGGTTTAAAACCGTTTTATGTTTTTGTTTTTTTTTTTTTGAATTTCCCGATTAACCGGTCTGCCAGTTAATAACCGGTTATTTCTCTATCGGTTATTAACTCGTTTCGGTTATTTAACCGATTATTCTGTACACCTTTAGGAGTATAGTGAGTCATACTAGTCATAGTTAGATGTTAACACCCAATGTATATAAATGTAACTCATATGCAAACATTGACATTTTTATGGAAGAAAACCATAAAAATACGATTTAGAAATTGTAATATTTAATAATAGTTTGAATTTCTGAATATGTAATAAGATTTTTTGTATCATATAACTCTTTTATTCTTAAAAATCCTAGCCTCATTCCAACAATCACCTGCCACAGTGCCACTCCACAAGATTTCATCACCGGAGCTATCACCAGCGACTAATCCGACGCCCTTCTTCTCCGGTGAGACGCACCCACACCCCTAAACCCCTCCCCTTCCTTATCTGTCCCGGTAACCCACAACACACTCCTCGATAACTTCAGAAAAGAGACACTTTAGAGAGTGTAGAGAGGAAGACAGCAGAAAGAGAGAAGAGAAAGAGACGCGACGGCGGCGTCCGACGGGGTCAATGGCAGCAGCGCCGTCTTCGGCTGCGGCGGTGGTGTTCTTGGGCTTCCGACAAGTTTCCGGTAAACCCCCCCCCCTGTTTTCTTTTATCTTTAAGATTGATGATGATGGTGACTTACCGTTGATGAAGATGATGACCGCAATGGCAGATTGTTTCGGTTCGGGTCAGTAATGGCTTTACACTGTGATTCTTGATCTTGTGCATAATTGATTAACTGTTTTGTTCAAAACAATTGACTAACTATTTTGATGAAAATGATTGTTTGAATAATGGTATTTGTTTTCCTTACAAGTTTGATGTCTATGATGATTGTTTAAATAACTGTATGTGGTTTTTCTCTTCTTAATCTTCTTTCTCGTTAATACCTGCGGTTGAAATTAATGTCTTTATCTTGTTTTCTGTTGAACCAATTCTTAGAATATTCTGGAAACCACATCTGATAATCTGATACTTTGTCCTTCTATGAACTAATTTGACTAACAAAGTTTCGGCCTTTTTAACTTTTCACCTTATTTTTTGAATTATACATGCAAATGTAAGTTCCGGGGATAAAAAAAACCAAATGTGTAGTCATTTTGAAAGATAGGTTGATGATTTGATTCCTACACAGATATCATCTATGCAGTTTAAAGTTCATAATATATATAATGTCATATCCCACCACCACTGCTCAACCAATGTCACGGTTGTAACCAGCGAACCACCACTGCACTACCAGGAAACCATCATCGTTGTTCGACTCCTCATCGCTCTAACCTACACTTCAGCCTTGGGCATGTATTGTTATTTTCTCGTCCATTAACTTTGCTTCAATCTCATTTAGGGTTTCGTTTGAAATATTGTACTTGGTTGTATATTTTGGGGAAGATGTGCAGTTGAAGGGGTATTTCATGTTAGGGTTTAATTACTTTGTGAATTCCCATGCTTTTGAAGTGTTGTTGTGGTTATTAGAAAAAGTTCAAGATTCTAGTTGGAGCGTGAGCAAAATCCCAACTTGTTATATTTTGTTTAGAAGTGAGTTATAGAAGTTATTATCTAATCAACTTTTAGTGTTTTACTATAATGATTTACAGTTAATTATCTAGATTTTGATTATTTAGTAATATTACATAATGAGTTTAAATGTGCATAAAAACTACATGAAATTTAATGGGAGAATGGATACAGACATTAAGATCATGGAAGACATGAAAGAGTTGACGTTCTTGTGGCTGCCTAATCGGTATCGCTCGACTGTTTCATTTCGGGATTGGGAGGCTTGGTCTGATCTTAATTTGGGGCATGGTAAATTGGTAATGTAATCTAATTTTCTGTTGTTTGTTTGGCCTTTTTATGTTAGGGCTTTGTTGGGGTTATCAGTTTCTAGTTTCTTGCTGGAGCTCTGGGTGTATTTTGGGTTTTGTTGAATGTAAGTCTCGCCTTTTCTAAATAAACATAACAAGTTTAAAGCACACAACCAAACACCCCTTAAATTTCATCAAGAACTAAATAAACATAATGAGTTTAAAGCACACAACCAAACACCGCTTAAATTTCATCACTTCTTGATCAAAATTCAATATTTGTTCTAGTTTGCTGGCACACTACTAGGATCAATGGAAGTTCTGGTATGATGCTTTTACACACTAGAATTAACAACCAAGTGGTAAATCATTATTTATGAATTTACTAGTCTTTCTTGACCTATTTTTTTCTAAAAAAAAGTAAGTAATATAATTGTTTCTGTTTGTCTTTTATAGCAGGTGGAATTCTTTTTGTCAAGCAACGGATTAAGGTCTACATGCTAAAGAAGGGGTCTATCAAAACTTGTTATCCTTTGATAAGGTATTTAGTTTCTTAACCTTAAATGTATATGTGGGAATTGTGTTGGGTTATACATTTACTATTAACGGGTTAAATGGGTAAACTGAATAAAAGCTAATCGAATTGGGTTAAACCTTAAAAAGGGATAAAGGAACTAAAAGAGAAATAGCAATGTATAATGATGTAGATGAGTTTTTCTCAAATTTATAATATCGATGAGATATAAAGCTTATTAATCATGTTTAGAACATCAATTGTTTATAAAATTCTGGAAAAAGAAGAGATAAAGAGTGTTTGCGGGTCGGCTTAGCCCGCCGATACTAGAAATATACACTTTCTGATTTGAGTCATTGACCTTCTACCCATCTTGACTGACTACTAGGGATGTAAACGAACCGAGCCCGAGCTCGACTCATATGTAATCTTTTAATCTTGAGCTTGGCCCGAGCTTTGTTTGTAAAGCTCGAACTCGGCTTATATGTAAACGTGGGATTATTAAAAACCAATTTTCCTTAGTTTTTCTATAAAAATGTTAGCCTGCTAGTGTAAAACTTTATTATTTTTTTTTGTAAAATGATTTTTTGCACTATAATGACTAGAGTTTAATAAATATTTGTTGAAAACTAAAATCTAGGTCGGAGATGAAGTTTTCCTCAAAAGTATTCTAAACTCTACCGAGACTGTAGCAAGAGGAAGGGTCTACAATTCAAGCTTGGACCTAAATGATCTAGTTGGTGGTACAGAGATTGGACCAGAGTGGTGTGAGGTAAACGTTCAAGTACCAATAAAAAAGATGAAAACTTGGTAAGACCATATGGTTTATTTTCTACAATTCAAGATTGTATTGGTGCATCCATCGCATGACCCTATCCTTTCATCTCGGTATGTATTTGTTAAACTTCTGATACAAATAATTTTAATATAATGGAACTTAATGCTTATACATGGATGGTTTATTTGTAGGTAGTCCATGAGGATTGAGGACGCATGATGACTCAAGATTTTATGCTTCTTATTTCTTTAATTACTTTTAATTTCTTTGTTAAATGTTAAGACTTTATGTTAGATAATGTTATAACTTATTTATGGTTAGTGTTTTTGTTATGAACATGCTTATTTGAAATATAATGAAGTTTTATTTCTTTCATTAGTTGATGTTATACAATAACTATTAGGATGTTATATGTTGATGATCTGTTTATAAAATTGGTTTTATAATATTATTTGGGATATTAGGACCATTTTCTTGATATTAAAGTAGCTATAACGTTACATCATAAGGGTCCTATAAATTAATTTTTAAGGACGTTTGGATGTGTATCAAAAGATTAAAAGTAGGTAATCACATATTAGAACATTGTAAAAGTGTCCTAATATGTTCTTTTTAGGATGCTATTTAAGTTATCTATAAACATATTATGCGACCATAAAATTGGTTTTATAATCTTATTTGGTATATTAGGACCCTTTTCTTGGTACTAAATTAGCTATAAGTTACATCATAAGGGTCCTATCAATTAATTTCTAAGGACGCTTGTAAGTGTATCAAAAGATTAAAAGTATGTAAGCACACGTTAGAACATCGTAAAAGTGTCCTAATATGTTTTTATTAGGACACTATTTTGGTTGTTCAAAGACATATTACGTGACCATAAAATTGGTTTCATAATCTTACTTGAGATGTTAGGGCGCTTTTTTAGTTCCAGGACATATTACGACCCCTTTACATGAAACGCTTTTACCGTTGGTCCTATTAAATGAAAGGTCCTATAAAATAGCATTTTAGGACGCTTTTGTGCGTACTAAAAACCCAGTTTTCTCGTAGTGGATACAGTCCTAAATAGCCGGGTTATAGTATTAATAGTAGTTAACTTATGAGGGGATCAAAGAGTTTGGACCCCCGCCATCCAATACCGTTAAGTATTGAAGGAGGTCCTACTAAATTTGACCCAGGTCCATTGCAGGACTTGTAAACGCTGAACAATGGCAAGACCTTTACCAAACCGTTCCCTTAACCCCCGACCAGGTAGCCAACATACCTCCATATAGACCGTGGAGATATGAATGGTGAAAATATTTTATTTTATATAGACAGTAAAATAATTTCAAGACACCGCGGACAAACGATAAAGAAAGATCACCTTCAACATAAGCAACTAGTTATTAAAGTCATTAATACGAAACCAAATAAAAAGTGCGAAAAGATTAAAAATAAAAAGTATTACACTAGACACTTTGTCTTCACCAAGTGATGTAAGAGACTTAGGCAAACATGGCCTTGATTGTCAAGAACTCTTACGATCAATCTTGGATCCCGAGACGACTCACACACTCTATGATGGACAATGGATGATGGTGGTGGATGATGGTGTTATGGTGGTGGTGGGTGGTGGGTGAAGTGTGAGAGAGGTGGTGTGCCAAGGGATGGTTTGAGCTTGAGCCAAACACTCCTATTTATAGGCTGAACAGAAGCTCGGGCACGGCCCCGTGTCCAGTGGGCACGGCCCCGTGTCCACATCCTCTCTTTCTTCATTTAATGCAGCTTTGTCTTATTAGTTGACCACGCCCCCGTGTCCGCTGAGCACGACCCCGTGTGCAGAAGAATCTTTGTACTATGAAGATTTGCCTGGATTGTGCGAATCTTATAGTTGACCACGGCCCCGTGTCCGCTGAGCACGGCCCCGTGGTGGGCAATAGAAGCTTCTACCACTTTGTCTTTTCTGCTGACACTTGGGCACGCCCCCGTGCTGGCTGAGCACGGGGCGTGTTCAGTCTTCTGATGTCTTGTTTTGCTTGGGAAGATGCTGTCGTGGGGTCGGACATGTCACGTCTTGTTCCTTTTCTTGTATTTATGTTAGATTTTGATGTCTTTTTGCTTCTTTTGTTAATTTGAGCTCATTTAATCCTGAAAATACAAAAGGAAGACAAAAGCACACTTTTTCCAACATTAGTACTAAAAAATGGTTAGTTTTATGCCACAATTGATGAAATTTATATGTTGCATTTTGAACACATCAAAAACACTAGGTATTCCTGAGAGGAATACAACTCTTGGTTAAAACGAGAATGTTAGATAATACACCTTTCCTATCATTTAAGTCCCATCTTATACCGAATAGTTACCTGAGAGGTAACAGGGTGTTAGTTGATAGCGCTATTAGGCTTGGCAACCTCACACCCTACCTGAAAGGACGGGCGTGAACTAATGACCTTAAATCATGACCATTGCTTAGATAGGGGGCAATGGGGACGAGCAAAACAATCTGGTAGCCATCTTGTACGGTACTCGGGTTATTATCTACATTACATACAATGAACTGAACTAAACACTTGGTAACTAACGTTTTCACAAACTATGAACTCACCAGCTTTGTCTGATACACTTGTTGCATGCTCGCAGGTCGTTAGATATCTTGGATTGAGAACATGCTGTATGGAGTATCTGGAGTGGTCATGGGTCGACTGGAGGGATTCATGTGATTGAATTATTGATATTATACTTTGGTTTTGAAACAGTTTAACATTGGTTTACTATTTGCTTCCGCTGAACATGTTGATTTTCATTTAAGCTTGCTAATGGTATCTTTCATTAATAATTGAGAATTTTATTTAGAAACTTGTATGGGTTCAATGTAATTAGTGGCTCATTGTTGGTACGTCACACGCCTAGCAGGATATTCCCTAGGTGGTATTTTGGGGGTGTGACATACTAAATCGGTTATATATATATATGTGGGTTGTTCTTTGTCCGTGGTAGAATGATCGATCATCAAAGAATTGTCTATCATCGTTGGATCAATCATCTGCACACAGTCTTATTCATGGTTGCATACATGCGTTGCCTGTTGCGTTGCTTCGTTTGTGAAAAGGCGAGTAAATGAGTTTCCGTTAAGAATTGTTAAGATTAATAATAATTACTGTGTTAATAATATACTGCTTTTCGTTTAAACGTTAAGAAAAAATGTGTTTCGATTATTATTTAATATCCATCTTCGTTTTATTTAATATTTAATATTCTTTTAAAAAATATAGTGGATGCATATATATATATATTTGTTATCAGGGGCGGACCTTAAGTGCAATCGGGCGTAGCCCGGGCTACGGCTCAAGTTTTTACCCGCAGTGTAAAAAATTTTTTTTTTTCCGATTTTTATACACAGGACACCCCTGAACAAGTACGAGGACACCCTAAAAAATTTTGGGATACCCCTGAGTTGAAGTTCTAGTTCCGCCACTGTTTGTTATAATAAGATGGAATGTTTAGGTTATTTAATCCATGGCAACGTTTACATAGGATTTTGTAAAAAGAAAAAGAAGTCAAAAAATTGTTTCGATTATTGTTGAATATATCCATTTCTTCGTTTTTATATAAAAAAAATTAATATTCTTTAGAAAAAATTTAATGGATGCATATATATTTTGTTATAATAAGATGGAACGCTTAGATTATTTCCATGGCAACGTTTAGATGGGATTTGTTTATTCCAATGCAACATTTAGATGGGATTTGGTATTAAAAAAAAAGTCAAAAAATAAAATAAAAAATGAAGCGACACAAAACAGGTCGAACAGGCGTCTCGTGTATGCTAGACAGGTGCGGCAACCATCACAACGGATCTTTTTTTTGTGATAATGTATTCCTTTAAATTCTTATATATAAAACGCGGTTATAAGTTAAAGTTATTGTATGTAGTATATTTTATATAATATAATGAAAGGGTGTGAGTAAAATGAATTAAAATGTGTGACTTTTAAACAAATAGGACATAACTCATGTTGCTAATTGTATAAGGGTATAATGCTATCTTATGGTATAGTTAACGAAAATCCTTTGGACACATATCAGTATGTCACATTTTTTTTGCCTTCTCACTTAAGTAATAATATTAAATAAAAACTATATATACATTATAAGATAAAAATATCTAATAATGTAATATTGTTAAGTAATGACTTTCTTTATACACGTTATTATATATATATATATTCTCAAGCTTTATATTAAATTACAAACTAAACAGTAGGGTGTTTGGGATTACGTTTTAAAGTGATTATTTGATTATTGCGTTTTTAAAACATAAAAATAATCTAAAAAAGTGTTTTGATTAAAAAGTGATTATCTGCCTCCAAAACGCAGTTTTGGAGAAGCATGTACCTACATGCTTTTTCAAAACGCAGTTTTGAAAACGTAAAATCTATTTTGAAAACGCATAATCTATTTAGAAAACGCAACACCAAACACCTCGTAAACCTACTATAGATTATTACATTAATGTATATATGCCATTATAAAATAATATAAAGTCATTTTCTATTTATACATGTTATTAAGGTAGTCAAAATATAACCAGGGCAAGCAAAAAAAAAACACCAATAATTTAACTCGAGCATATAGGTTTTATAAAATAAAAAATATTTTTTTAGATATAAAAAATAATTAGTAGTAAAGTATAAAATAACATGTACAAGAAGTTATAATTTTATTAATACTACTAGATAAGACAATATAATTACTAGCAGGTTATCTTAAAAAAGAATCAAATTATCTTTATAAAAATATCTGATAGTTATGCTGCTGTAATAAACATGTTTATTCAACTAGAGCAATAAATGGGTTTTTTATTTAAAAGAAACATAACATTTTTTTATGTATTTAACATTACTTGTACTAAATCCGTATAATACATTGGATTCTAACCTAATCAGTTTTACAATAAAACCAAAGTAATAAGTGCATATAAATATAATTATAAATATATACTAAAGAACAAGTTTAGTGGTAGAGTGCCATCAATGAAAATTATAGTTAAACCCTTAGTAAAAAAGACAGCCTTTCGTTAAAAATTGACTAAGTTGCAAAAATCAACCTTTATGTTATACCCAAATTACACTTCGTGCCTTTCACTATGAAATCGGCAAAAACCAACCTTTATGTTCATGTTTTGCTACAAAGTATAACCTTTAACACAAACGATGTTAGTTTTCTTAGGAAATGAGAAATGACAGTAATACCCTTACATGCAATGCATGTGAGGGTAGTTAACCAAGAAAACTAACATCGTTTCTGTTAAAGGTTATACTTTGTAGCAAAACATGAACACAAAGATTGGTTTTTGCCGATTTCATTGTAAAAGGTACGAAGTGTAGTTTGGGTATAACATAAATGTTGATTTCTACAATTTAGTCTTAAAAATTACAGAATGGTCCATCGTTTTAGCCTTTTATTTTTTCTTTTTCTTCAAAAGTTGTGTGATATGGCATTTGCATTGAAGCTTTAGATTTTAGTTGTGGACCCATTTGTTTCATTGTTAGGCTTTGCTCTCATCATTAATGTGTAAGATAAATATTTTAAAGAATTAGAGGAAAATAAACGTTTAATTTCTTAATTATATGTTTGTTTTTGTGACAAATTATATGATAAAAACACGTTTGTTAGTAAAAAGATCACTCTAGAAAAACCACAAGATTTCATTCATTCTGAAAAACAAAAATATGAATTTAAACTCACATGGTCTGATAAATGTGATATGCTTGAAAATTTCAAACTAATTGATTTCAATAACCCAGATAGTCTCAAACCTCCCAAGATAAAAATCGTTCTTATCACCAACTCTCAAAAAGATGTTAAAACATCTATTGCTAAAAAGAGACACAATGGTAATAGGAAAGATAAGACCACATAATTGTTTTGTTACTTTTGTGAAAAGAAAAATCATATGACAAATGATTGTTTTAAGTTAAGAGCATATGATATCAACAGAGGAAACAATATCCGTGTGAGTCAATATCTGGGTGCACCATCTGTGGGAAACCCAATCATGTGACTCAACAATGCTCATTCCTAAAACCCTATGATATCAACAAGAATAGGTTAAAAGGAAGAATGGCTGTTGTCAAAAGAGAAGTTGGCCTATCAAAAGGGAATCACAACCACTTCCTAAAAGAATTGAGTTTGATTAAACACCTGTTATGCAAGCCTTGAACAAATACCTGGTTCACAGGTATGGGTAACTACCATGTCACAGAGTACCTTATAGGTATAATGAATCTCTGCACATGCCCCGAAGGCCAAGGATAAACAAGCATCCTCATGGATATGATCAACTCATTGGAAAGAGTCAAACAATAGTTGACTCAAGTGTAAAAGCACTTCTAGAGGGTCAAAAACCACTGTTTGAGGTAATTCAACAACTACTCATCACAAAAGACCATTCTCAAAGAGATGATATAGTGGAATAAAAGACCAAATCCAAAGCAAATAAAGCTTTGGATTCACTACAAATTTGATCAATTTCCACTGTTTGTAAGGAACATCTATTTATATTTTAAAAATGCAAACAGAGGTTTCTCTAGCACATATCCTCATCTGAATAAAACATGATAATATTTTCTGAAAATTCACCAAAAAGATTTTCTTTAAAATTAAAGCATTAGAATGTTGCTTTGAAAAACCAAAATTTTGTTTTAAAAATCATGAAAAGATTGTTAATGATCACCAAAAACTATGTTTATTAACTTTGGCCAGGCCGATCAGTAGTATGTTATGGTATCACAGGACTGACAATTCCGTTTCCAAATTTCCCGAGGTTTGTGGGGAAGTTTTAGGAACAACAGAAACTGTGAAACACAATTTGATAAACCCATTGATAGTTTATTAGTCGAGTCAACATAGGCTTAAATGTATTCATCACACAACCACACTTGTTTACATAAAGACGATTAAAAACATTATGTGCACCAAGTGCTTCCTTAGTTTTTAGTTATTCATAAAAGAAAAAGGGGTACACATTTGATGGAAATATATAACTAGTAATTAAAAGTAATTTTAACACTAATTTCACAAGCTCTTTTAACGGTTTAGGTTCTTTCATTTTTGTATCACTTGTATCTAATAGCGCAATTTCGTATTTTTTTTTTACAATTCCGTGTTCGAACGACCCAGTTTCACCGACTTTGACTAAAACTCTAGTTCAAACCACTAACTAAACCGACCTGGTTGTATGGGCATCTGACCTGGTTGGGTTCATAGGTTTGATGTTTGACGAATAATTAACTGACTGTTCGAACGACTTTCATTGTTTTGTTAAACTTGTTACTTTGTATTAGAACTTTGATGATGATGATAACGATGGTTGATAAACATCGTATGTATATATAGCTACATATTTTAAAGATTAATGAAAAATAAAAAAAAGGTTAAGCGTCCGATTCTGTATACATGCAGGTTAGTTCTTAACCGTCAGTGAGGCCCTTAACCCTCAAATCGTCAATGCTGAACCAGAACGTACTATATCAATCTCAAACCAACCGAACCAGCCTACTTACTTCAATTTAAACTCGTTTTACTCGTGTCAACAGTTTATTAAAAAATTAAGGTAATTTGCATTCATGAAGTAGGATCAAATACAAACCACATTTCGTATACAATATTTATAAAACTTTTGACATATAAGAAAATAATTAATTAAACATTCCGTATGCAATTAAAGCGTACATTTACTGCATTAAACTCAACCACAATTATTCATTTATTCATTTATTATATTTGTAATGTAATACAAACTACACAATTACGCAACCCATACAAGGTTATCGATGGGAATAACATGGCACACCGGACCGCTCCCAGGATAACCTCCGAGCAACCGGAACGCCACATGGTCAGCGTCCCACATGGACGTGTCCTTGTGGCAAACAGAAATAGATTCAATTCTCTCATTATTATCCCCACCTAATACAAGCTTAAAAATCCTAGTCATATGACCCTTGTGCCCATGACAATAGTAAACCATATAAGGGTAAGCCATGGTATGACAAGCCACCATTTAAGATGTATTGACCTCTAATGGCTTCTCAACCAAAGTATAGTTTTGGTAAAGGGTATGATTAGAACTCAAAATCTTGGTGGTCAAAACTTTCGGTTTGACCGAACCAAAAAACTCTTGTGTCATATCCAACATGGCATCCAGTGATGTCACACACCGCTTGAACTCATCCCCTTTAGGTTTGAGCTCACATTGCCTGAGTGTTGTTTCCATTGCTTTGGCTTGTGAAGATGTGTTTGAGAATTGGAAGTATTCAAGAAGGTATGGGAGTTTTGATGAGGAGAAAGGAATGGAATCAGCTTCCGTTTTTGAGAGTAGATGTGTAGGGGTAGAATCGTCATTTGATGCAAAATAAATTGGCATCCTTTTGCCTAGGTATAGATCGGTGACCTTGAAGAAGACATGTAGAGAAGGGTCGTTATCTGGATCTTCTTTGGGTTTGACAACGTTGTTGTGATTGTTATCCAAGATTTCCAAAGCATTGCATCCAAGAGAGAACTAAAAGATTCACACGTTATTCTTTTATATGATATCTAGAATTTTAAATTACGTTATCATATATTTTAAAGCTAAAACTTAGTTATTAATATATATTATAATGGGTCTACTAAACGTATCCCACATCATTGAATTTTAATCATACACCACACAGAAAACATTGAATCATTTAATTTTTGTTTTGTCTATTATTGTAAAAACCGAGGGATATGAATACACGCCCAGAAAGAATAGAACACAAAAAAGCGATTGATAGATGAAAAGGAGTTGTAAGGTTTCGCTTTTTTCATTTTGATCAATTGTTCGTTGAATCCTATTGAACACTACTGACTTTTAAAAAAACAAGTATGAATACCTGAAGTAACATTGCAGACAAGATGAAAGAAGCAAACGCCATCTCAACGAGACTTGATGCATTTTCTTTTTTAGTTGTGGTATACATATATATAGCAGGAGTTATTTAATTACCACATTAAAATGATATTCCCATTATTCAAAATTTAATTAAATGAAATGTATATGGTTATAAATTTAATCATGTAGATCCTATATATTATTTTACAGAAAGAATAACATATATTCAATATCCTAAATAAAAAAGGGTAGTGTTAAGGGCACACTTAATTGGATCTTTGTACACCTAATATACGACTGGTATTTAAATATATAAGTTATATATAGAAATTTCACCCGACAAAGTCTATATACGACTTGTATATTCGTATGTGAGTCACATAGCTAATGTAAAAAAGATATATGATGTGTGTTGGAGTGCGTATGATTTTTATTATATTTAAAGGGGTTGAGTTATAATACAAAGTATTTAAAAATAAGAAGGGTAAGAAGCCACCAGAGATTGACAAGTGTCCTAGGAGAAATTAAATAGAAAGGGTAATTTTGTCTACAAGAGGAAAGAGAATATGCACATGCAAGTCACATGTTATTTCCCCCCCAATTTTTAAACGTCCGTAACTTTTTTATACATCATTTGTTTTTAAAAAAAATTATACCATAAAATCGAGCGTTTTTTTATCTTTAATATGAGTACCATATTGTTATATTTTTCAAAAAAAAATTCAAAAACCCAGTTGCATATTACACAATGGACATGATGTAAAACACAATGTAAAGTAGATCAAAAACACAATCAATAACAACAGATAAAGACACAATAGACAACATACTAAAACACAATGACCATAACATATAACACAATGACGATAACATATAACACAATAAGTATCAGACTAAATAAAAACACAATTGATGACAACATATAAAAGACACAATTAATGACTGCAGATAAAAGACACAATGGAGAGCGTTTTTTTATCTTTAATATGAGTACCATATTGTTATATTTTTCAAAAAAAAAAATTCAAAAACCCAGTTGCATATTACACAATGGACATGATGTAAAACACAATGTAAAGTAGATC
The DNA here is from genome assembly GCA_030545235.1 of Helianthus tuberosus. Taxonomy (NCBI): domain Eukaryota; kingdom Viridiplantae; phylum Streptophyta; class Magnoliopsida; order Asterales; family Asteraceae; genus Helianthus; species Helianthus tuberosus. Next base: position 85,050,217 of record CM060364.1, on the reverse strand, counting down.
AAAAACACAATCAATGACAACAGATAAAGACACAATGGCAACATACTAAAACACAATGACCATAACATATAACACAATGACGATAACATATAACACAATAAGTATCAGACTAAATAAAAACACAATTGATGACAACAGATAAAAGACACAATTAATGACAGCAGATAAAAGACACAATGGAGAGCGTTTTTTTATCTTTAATATGAGTACCATATTGTTATATTTTTCAAAAAAAAAAAATTCAAAAACCCAGTTGCATATTACACAATGGACATGATGTAAAACACAATGTAAAGTAGATCAAAAACACAATCAATGACAACAGATAAAGACACAATGGCAACATACTAAAACACAATGACCATAACATATAACACAATGACGATAACATATAACACAATAAGTATCAGACTAAATAAAAACACAATTCATGACAACAGATAAAAGACACAATTAATGACAGCAGATAAAAGACACAATGGAGAGCGTTTTTTTATCTTTAATATGAGTACCATATTGTTATATTTTCAAAAAAAAAATTCAAAAACCCAGTTGCATATTACACAATGGACATGATGTAAAACACAATGTAAAGTAGATCAAAAACACAATCAATGACAACAGATAAAGACACAATGGCAACATACTAAAACACAATGACCATAACATATAACACAATGACGATAACATATAACACAATAAGTATCAGACTAAATAAAAACACAATTCATGACAACAGATAAAAGACACAATTAATGACAGCAGATAAAAGACACAATGGAGAGCAGATGAAGACACAATGGAAAACAAACTAAAAACACAATACACAACAAACTAAAACACAATGAACAAAGATAATAAAAAAAATTGAACAAATTATTAAAACACAATGGACAACATATTAAAACACAATGAATAACATATTAAACACAATCACCTGAACTAATAATACAATTTATAGAAAACTCAGATATAACACCATCTTCATTGTGTCATATATTGTGTTATAGGTTCTTATAAAAACGCAATGGATAGAACCCAAATTAACATTGTGTTATAGGTTTTGATAATAACACAATGGACATGATGTAAAACACAATGTAAAGTAGATCAAAAACACAATCAATGACAACAGATAAAGACACAATGGACAACATACTAAAACACAATGACCATAACGTATAACACAATGGCGATAACATATAACACAATAAGTATCATACTAAATAAAAACACAATTGATGACAACAGATAAAAGACACAATTAATGACAACAGATAAAAGACACAATGGAGAACAGATGAAGACACAATGGAAAACAAACTAAAAACACAATACACAACAAACTAAAACACAATGAATAAAGATAATGAAAAAATTGAACAAATTATTAAAACACAATGGACAACATATTAAAACACAATGAATAACATATTAAACACAATGACCTGAACTAATAACACAATTTATAGAAAACCCAGATATAACACCATCTTTATTGTGTTATAGGTTCTTATAAAAACGCAATGGATAGAACTCAAATTAACATTGTGTTATAGGTTTTGATAATAACATAATGTATAGAAACTCTACTGACCAAAACCCAGTTAAAAGACACATTGACCTGAACCTTTAACACAATGCAAAAAAAAACCCAGTAAAAATGAAAATTTTTATTTTATTTTTATATGATAATATGGTACTCATATTAAAGATAAAAAAACACTCGTTATTATGGTGAAATTTTTTTTTTTAAAAAATTTCGTATGAAAAAGTTATGGACGTTTTAAATCGATGGGGGAATTGGCATGTGCCTTGCATGTGGAGAGAGAAAATCCATAAATATAGGATTCCCTTTATGCCCTTCTATTATCTTCTTTTCCCTACAACTAATCTCAACCCTCCAAATCTAAGATCAATGGACTAGAATCCTTCTTACCCTTCTTATTTATTTTATCCTTTGTATTTGATCCTAACCCATATTTAAAGTAATTTTCACTATTTTATCAAGTTTTAAATTTATAAAAGGCGTAGTATAGTGATAGTAAGATACCGAGATCGTCTAAAGACATAAAAGCTCTGTGACGGATATAACCCAAAAATTCAGTGGTATCCTATTTTCTTTTTTGTTTTTTTGACCAGGGGTATCATTTGTATAAAATTATAAATTTTTTTTTACACTACGTAGACGGAGTTGAAGGGTATTTGTACACTATGGAGATGGAGTTGAGGGGTAGCCCGTGATACCCCAACTTCTACACTACCTCCGCCCTAGTAAGAGCTTTTAATACCGGATTATCGTTAACGTCTAATCAACCCAAGTTTTGAGAAAAAAAGGCTTTTAACAAGTAAAAATAAAGAAAGAAACTAAAGTAATAAAAGAAAACTAATAAAAAAGAAAAAATCACTTGGTTCCGACTCATCTTTTATACATCGATTGATGATTTCCGCACTTTAGGTTTTTAAAAGATTATCTTAGTTATAGTGGCATGTCTCTCTTTTGGAGGCAACGCTACCCCCAACCATATTGGTCAGAGTCAGCAGGGATACAGTCCCGCAAGACCAGAACATTGAAAGATAATTAAGTAACTTATTAATAAAAAATGTGGCATGTCCCTCTTTTGGAGGCAACACTACCCTCAGTCATATTGGTCTGAGTCAGCAAGGATACAGTCTAACAAGACCGGTTTAAAGTTTTAATAGTAGTTTATTTACAATGGATTCAAGCCGTTCTTAGTTCCCCCTGATTTGATGCTATCTGCCTCAAAAGAATTTATAATAGGCTTAAATCAAATACTCGCAGAATCTATAAACTGAACGAGGCAAGAATTTTATCCAAACCACCTTCTAACCCCCTTCCAGGTAGTTAACGTGTTTTATATAGACCGTAAAAACACGAATGAGTGAATCAACAAAACATGAAGAAATGATAGAATAAAATTCACTTTCAATATAAAAAACTAGTTATTAAAGTCATTAATGCATACCCAATTAAAAAGTAACCAAATGTTTGAAATCAAAAGTAACACATGAAAATTTTTGTCTTCACCAATTGATGTAAGATATTAGCCAAGCATGGCTATAGTTTGACGGAAGCTCTTACTATCAATCTTGGATCACGAGACTACTAGTCTACTACCCACTCTAACTCTAATGATTGTGGTGGAAGATGATGGTGTTGTGGTGGTGGAAGTGAGAGAAATGGTTTGTCAAGGGATGAGTTGCAATTGAACCAAACACCATTATTTATAGCTGAAAACAAAAGGTTTACACGGCCCCGTGCTTGATAGGCACGACCCCGTGCCTGATAGGCACGCCACCCCATTGGTTCATTGCATTCTTTTAACCATACGCAAACATATTCTAATTAGTTCATATTTCAATTCTTATATCTACGGTCAACATGCCTCTGGGATTAAACTTGGTCTGTTGTGGAAAATTGGTATTGACGATTACAGTATAGGAGTGCAAGAGATCAATTATGGCAAGAATCACCACCATGTAACTACTAAATATATTTTTTTGCCTAGTATAAAATCAAATTAGTCTAGCAAGTATTAAATCTTCCATGAACCATTTCTAGGCTAAGAGAATGAAATTATATATATATATATATGGATCCCATTAAGTCTAACCAACTCTTAAATCAATATTCACCATTGGATTTGGCTGAGATTAAATCTCAGCCACTTAAACTCACAAAAATAACTGCTGTGATGGCAGTTCATGGCAGTTTCTTAGCCTTTTTTTTCCTGCCCATGTTCTTCGCAAATCATGTTTAACTGAACAATGGGTTCTAAATACATTTACAACAAAGGAATTTGGAGACAATCAATCAGCGTTCACGCGCACACTCTCACTCTCTGATTACTCCAATTCTATCTGCGACATGATTGGACACAGGTTTTTTACGATTCTGATTCTGGTTGTTCACATTCATGGTAGGTAAATTTTTTTCTTGATTGTTTAGGGTTCGTAACATGTATATTGAATTACTTAGTTATGGATAGTATTAACAGTGATTAATCTATAATACTTGATATTTTTTTATAAGGCTCAAGAATTCCAAGCTTTTGGAATGCGATTTGGATTAACCTGTAGAAGAATCTGATGCAGGTTTGAAGTTTTTAAGATTTTACCTATGTGTATTCTGTATCTTTTGTCAATTAATTATGTTTAATTGTATGTTTTGATTATGCTTGCTAGACTTCGTTGATCACATGGCAACCCCTCTATGTTTTGAATGAATGGCTACCAGGTGTTCGTTAAATGTCCTGAGTGAGTCCACATTCAAATTGTATGCCTATTTCTAAGTTACCCTGAAGTTTTACTCCTAACTGCTTTGCTCCATTTCTAAGTTGACTTTTTGTTGAACTATGCAATCACTAGACAAACTTTATAACAAATTGTTTTATTTTATCTAATTATGAATAGGGGAAAGGTACGGTCCAAAGAAGGTGAAAGCTCTTCGTGAACTAAGTTTTTTATTGTCTAGACTCTAGATCTGAGTTTCCTCCTATTGAAACTGCCGATACATCTGGAGCAATACCTTTGCTTGCACAATGTCTTTCATTTGCCTTCCAAGATGAACAGGTAAATGTGACCTTATTATATATCAAATCGTACCTGTTTATTTAGCTCAGATATGTTATATAGATTAAAGGGAGCAATGGGTTACATCTAAATGGTGTATGTTTACATTTCCTTTAAGATTTTATTTTTGGTCCATAATGCATTACGAACATACCTGCTGGAAAACCTGAAGAAACAGGAGCATTGTTGCCAGCATTACCGTTAGGAGGTTAGTCTGGTTGGGTAATGGGTCAAATTGGATTGGATGTGAAAATCGATTATTTTTTGGAATTTGGAAGATTCATTTCGTAAAATGTTCTCTACTTCAAATTTCAAGTTTGGCATGTAGTTATTGCTATACAGATTATTTATTGCTTCCTACATATATGCATGTATTTTTTGGTCTTATGGTGATAAAAGAATTCTTACTTGGATTTCAGTATTGACAAGAAAAGCGTATATCTTTGGAAAAAGGTCCCTTTTCCATACTTGATTTAACTGGGTATCCTAGAACTGCATTTAGTGACATATGCAAAAATTTCTTCTAATATTATCCTAATTGCTACCATATTGATTTCATGACTATATTTTACCCTGCCTTTGCCTTTTCTTAATATATTAGCTAAGGAAAAATATTTGGGGTGGGTCTTGATTCTCTCTGCTTTATATCTTGTACTATGCTAAAATTTAGTAACCACAAGAAGCATTGATATTCTCTTACTTGTATATGGACTTAACCTTTTCAGATTGTTTACTTTTTATAATTTTTATTTTATATTTTGTTAGTAGGCTCTGCATTATCTTCCTTTAGAAGACCACTTGGGAGTCAGAATGTTGGTGGCAATCAGTTGACTGCAGGTCGGTTTGTTACATTTTACATTTCACAACAGAAAACTTTTCCTGGAGTTAATAGTATCATGAATCATTTGAAATTTTAAAATTTTTGCAGTTAGCATAAGTACAGTTAGTACTTTCTTACTTAGATCCTGAAGATTTTGGTCCAATGTGGGGGCAGGGGGAGACTTATGGAACCATATTCATTATTTGTCCAAGAACAGCTCGAAACTTGACAGTGGTATTTTTCAGATTTTTATTCTAACTAACATATAATTATATTTTCTATTTTTGGTTATTATATTTTTGATGTAGTCCAACATCTGCAGTAGTTGGCATCTCCAATACATTTGTTTCAAAGAATTTAGTTTGGAATATAATCAAATGAACCCCTTCATACCACAACAAATGAAGATGATGGCTACAAGTAAACCATTGATTGTAGACAACTGAAAGTTAATTGTGGAAATTCATCAAACATCTGGTGTGCGGCTCATAATCACCAGAAATGATAATGATCTGGATATTATCAATAGTTTAAATTCCTGTGGATAGTTTTTTTAACCCTTTTGTTAGATCGTAATTATTTTCTTAGTTAAAGATTTGGATTAGTAGTTTAATTTAATGATAAATATTTGGATTAGTAGGTGAATGCTTAAACTTATTGTAGATAAATTACAATGATAAGTTCACATGTTTGCTTGCTTATGGCTGGGAAGTTTTTAGCTCTCAAGAAAGCCTTATTATTCATATCAAGTTGTCTTCAAGAAACATGCATGCAAATCTAGCGGTAACAGACCTACGGGAATGGTGCCTCATTGATATGGTATACTTTTTATTTAACATTTGGGTTTTAAAGCTACGATGACCATCTAATCTTATTAATGATTATTTGTATTATATAATTTAGGTGGTGACCACACCAACACCAACACCGAGTGGGTATGAAAGAGGGAGTTGTAATTAGATAACTGTGTCATGCCGACAAAGTTGGAAGTTCAATTGGTAAAAGTGGGTCTATCAGAAGAGCACTATGGACAGAGACTTGCGCATCTATAAATATAGTAGATACATCACCTGATTCAGATGATGAACGAGTGGTTATATTTGTACGTCAACCAGTTGCCCAACCCACCTAACCCACTCATCATGTCACCTCTATTTTCAGTTGTTCCTAGTTGGCTTCTGTCAACCCTCTCTTTAGAGGAGGTGGTAATAGATATTATGCTCGAAGAGGTGCTCATCTTACTATTAAGCGGCCAGAGAAAGCCCGCACATGGGTGAATAAAACTTCCAGGTAAATTGTACATTTACTTTTGATCTATAAAATTATAATGGTGTAAAATGAGCCCCTAAGTATTTAATTTTTTTTTTCAAAAACTGAAGGCAAGAATAGTTAAAGTTATTAATTAAGTATATAAATATTTGGAATAGGAATGGCGAAAGCTTTAGCTGTGATAATAGTGCCATGGGAGAATGAAAGGGGTGTTGAATTTACATGAAAAAGGTACTAACTTGCTTCTAGCTGATTTATGATAAATTGGATGGGTCGAGTAACAAACACATGCACTGTTTGTAAGGGTAGAAAGGGGTTGGTTTAGGAAAACCCCAAATAGTGTGTTCTAATTCTAAATTGTGAAGCTTTTAGAAACAAAAAAACAACTAGTGTGTCTATATGATTGCTAAGGTTATATTTGTCACAGTATCAAACCTTTTCAACAAGCAAACGATAGAAATTGACTCAAAACAAGTCAACGGGTCAAAATTACTCCCTCTTTTGTTCAGCTTGTATTGTATGAAACTGAAATGATTTAAGAGTTGGTTAGACTTAATGGGATCCATATATATATGGATCCCATTAAGTCTAACCCTACAACCATCACCAATATCTTAAATCAATATTCACCATTATAATACCATGTTGACGCTTCCTTGTCCTAGCCCTACAACCATCACCAATATCTTAAATCAATATTCACCATTATAATACCCTGTCGACGCTTCCTTGTCCTAGCCCTACAACCATCACCAATATCTTAAAGTCGCAATTGCATGAACCAAACAACCCCTCAGGTGATAATAGATTTATAAATTCCACGAGGTTGATAATAGATTTATATATTCCCTTGGTTAACGGAATTTGGTGGAATGCTCGAATATTTTCCAATTTCAATTACACCGAAAGCCAACCAAACACAATTCTTTACGAAAAGTTTTCCGTTTCCTTTGAATTCCATGAACCAAACAGCCCCTCAGGTGTTGCAATGTGATTTTGTCCCCTATAAAAGTGAACTTAGCCCCTCTTTTGAAAGGGTTTACTTATTCTCAATATTTCAACAAATCTCTCTCTCCACACACAACTATTTCATACTCATGATTTGTACACATACGTATATGTTATGCTTTATACATCTAACATATGCATACTAACTTGAGTGTCCACGGGTGGTCCAGAGGCACGGCCTTATGGTTCCTTCTAATGGGTTTCATGATGCCTACATCTAGTTCAGGGTGCCATCAGGATGATTTGAACAATAAAGGCTCTCCTTTATTTCACTACATACTATAGATGTCCATTTGGCTAAACAAATCTTTGTAGCAACAAAAGTTCACAACTTAAACGAGATATAATCATTTTGGTTATGGTTAGGAAACATACAAATATTCCCACTCTATAATAACTAGCAAAGAACACATTCCATCACTTTTAATTAGCTTACACACACTAAAACATATAAAACTCCCTAAGGCAGGGGTTGGAAGCATCAAAATGGCTTGGGGTCAAAGAATATTTAACTTTGAAATGGGAGGGTTAAAGATTAGACTGAACTTTTAACATCTGATTCATCATATTAACCAGTATTGTTCACTTTATTCACTAACCAGACACTTTATGTCTGTGTATCGGATAGGATCAACGAATCTACTATACGTGTACTAGGTGTACGTAAGTGCGAAGTCCAAACTGAATGTTTTTTGGATTTTAAAATGTCACGTTCAGGTTTGGCTTCTTTCAGTGCTTGAGGAATACAAAATCTTAAGAAAAAAAAAGGGGGAAAAAAGATAAGAGGGTATATAGAAGGGGGAAGATTGTCAATGGATAGTTGATTGCTGAATAAGAAGCACTTTTTGGACAAAGTTCTAAAAAAGGGGAAAGATTGTCAATGGGTGGTTTAAGCAACAAAAGATTATCATGTGCAGTCAATTTTGTAGCTTTATTTGGTTATTTGTTAAGTTTGATTGTTACTAAATGGAATTGAAGCAACAGTTATACATTGATGTAGGACCTACCAAAATTATATATGGTTCCATTAGATGGTTTGCTTGTGCTCCCTTTTCCCATGTGAAAAGTTACATGAATGGTTGAAATTTTAAATAAGAACATGACTTTTGCGTTGTTTTGAATCTTTTAATGCACTACTAGAGAATAGGGTTTTTGCTACCGCATTTTCGGTCGCAAAACGGTAGCAACTGCTCTTTTGCCACCGTTTTGCCACAAAAAACTCGGTAAGAAAAACACACGTAGCAATTGCCCTATTGCCACCTATTTGCTACCATTTATTTTTTTGCTACAGTTTTGCTACCGTTAGTTTGCGACCATTTTGCTACCGCTTTTAGCCACTGTTTTGCTACCGGTTTTTGTTGCTACCACTTTGCTACCGCTTTTAGCCACCGTTTTGCTACCACTTTTTGTTGCTACCACTTTGCTACCGCTTTCTGTTGCTACCATTTTGCTACCAGTTTCTTTCACCATTTTGCTACTATGTTCACCATTTTGCTACTTTTTTGCCATTTAATACCTATTTATATGCCATTTATATTATTTGCAAAACTAAAAAATATAACCATTAAATTTCAAAATCATAAATTCCACACGACTCCAATAACGTTTGCTGGGCGAACAAATTGTCTTAATTAGTCTGTTACTAACCTCACAAATTCCACACGACTCCAATAACGTTTGCTGGGCGAACAGCTTATTAAAGTCTCACGTAAGCCGGAACACAGAACATGGAACATATCAGAAACCAGAAAAAGAAAAGAAAAAAAACAAAGATTGAGAAACATTACTTCTAGTGTAATGGTATGATCGGAAACATGGACAGGCTTTGCACGAAAGATGACGGCAATGTCGAGTACATCCCTTCTAGCAGCAGCATTTGCGGCAACTTTGATCAGCATTAACATGCGTTATGAAAATTATAAGTAGGTGATGATTTCCTTGACTTGAGTATTGCATTTCATCAGATCACAAGTTGTCCATACTAGTTAAAACGATAACGGTCGGTGTTGAAGAATAAGTTACCTCATGAACATCCAACTTGCCAATAGACTCAACTGTGTCGGTAATCACATGCGAGATAAACCTTCCATTTCTGCGGGACCTACAGCCAGACTCTTTAAACAAACAACCAATTACCAATAGGGTTAGCAAAAACAATGCTGTACTTACTTAAAACAAGTTAATTTACCTGAACATTATAACCCTTTCTGATTGACTAGGTTGAGAACTCCAGGAGCATTACTCACGAGAATGTTTAAAGTGTGAGATTGATGACCCGTAACCTGCAACATTAATTTGGGTGTCAGAATTGATATGTAAATATTGAGACGAAAAATTGGTATCTTACATCTTCATCACAGAGCACACCCTAATTGGGATCCAGAACTTGATCCATTACATAGCTATCGAAGGAAGCCACTGGATAAACACCACCCTTCATTCAGATAAAAATATACGCAGTTAGAGAACGATGATTGCAAATGAAGCCGATAAATATAACAAACCTACCCTAGACATTGTACTAGGATTCTCATCAACCATTTGCGGAATACCAGAAACAGCAGCAACGGGACTTAGGGCTTCTAGACCGAGATACGAAGCTGCAGAGAAGTTCCAGAGGCTCTAGAGCTACTCATTATCGGCTCGGTTAAAAGCTCGAACGAGCCAAGCCTTGATGAGCCCGAGCTCAAGCCTAAAATACAAAGCCTAAACCTAAATGAGACCAAACAAAATTTTATTTTTTATATATAATATAATATAATAATAATAATAGTAGTAGTAGCATTGGCGAGCTGAGCTTTGGCTCGTTTAAGCGTTATTGAAGCAAGCTCAAGCCAAGCTTATAGCTAGTTTGAGGTTTTTCTCAAAATAGCTCGAGCCGAGCTCGAGCTGAGCTCGAGCTTTGGGCTTTAACGCTTCACATCAAAAGTTTCCTAGTCAAATTAGATAGCTATTGAAGTTTACATGCTAGGTTATACCAAATGCCATCTAAAAAGTACTAAAACATACACACTTTTTATATGCAAGGGTGGCTGCCATGAATGGGCTTGGGTTGAAAAACTTGAAGGCAGAACTATATTTACATATTCACAATTTAGAACACGTCATTAATGACTAATGTTACAAGTGAAACCATGTACACAAACTAGTCCAAAAGTTTATATACTTCTGTAAGTGTACTTATCTCTTATACATCTACTTATCTTTTCTGTATGACTGTATGAGTAAAAGAAACATAAAAAATCATACACTAATAACAAAAACAAATCCAAAAACCATAAGCTAATCATGCATAAATGAAGAAAAGACATTAAAGAAATTATAAAATTATCAAATCAATCATCGAATTAACAAGAACTGAAGTCGAGAATCATACCTTGCTAAACCCTAATATGTGAAATCAATAAGCTATGGACGGTTCTCGCTGACTTTGACAACAATAAACTTTCAACCTAATCTTCAACTTGATTCACTGTCAACCAAAACAAAACAAACGCTTATAAGAACACATATCATCAATTCAGTAGCTAGTATGAAGGTTCTGTACAATAGATTGTGTTTTTTCTAGGAACGATAATCAAAATGAACACACTAGCATAACTTCGTTGTTCAAATCGCAGTAGCGTATCTGCTTAATCAAATCCGAATCCGAACTTGCTCTTTCTATTTCCAGATTCAAAAACAGGTACATATTGAATAAATAGCATCAAAACATCGATATGACTTGAATGAATACGTATATATAGAAAACGGTAACCTAGAAATCAAAAACGAATATAAACAGAGATTTGATTGAAATTACCTGATTGATATGAATGCAACTGATGGAGCGTATCAATTGATGAATTGTACGGGTGATTAATTTGTACGAGCCCTAGCAGAGGTGGAGAGTATCGATTGATGGAGCATATCGAGCCCTAACAGAGGTGGAGCGTCGGTGGAGCACAGCGGCGGTGGTGCATCGGTGGAGTGGAGCGATGGTAGTGCATCGATGGAGCGGAGCGGTGGTGGTGCATCGGTGGAGCGTCCGTGGAATGGAGCGGAGCAGAGCGTAACGTTGGAGCGTCAGTGGACCGAGGTGGAGATGGATATGAAAGATGGTCTTAAAAAAACGCCTAATTTGTGACCTAATTTGCCACTAACTTACTACCAAATCATAAAGAGGTACGCATATTGCAATTCCAATAGAAATTATTAGTTAAATTTGTTACCGTTTATTTTGGTAGCAAATTTTGGTGGCTATTGCCCATTATTCTAGTAGTGATGTGTCTAATCTTTGCCTGGTTGTTATTCCCTTTCTAGGTTGTGAAATATACAGGTTGGGGACGGGCAAAGGGACCTGTTTTTTGGAGATGGTAGCATCATTTCAGAAGGCATCAAGAAAGGTATTATGATTTTGAAATTTATCTTATTTTTCTATCCAGAAATCAATAAGAAAATCGTTTGCACTTATGTACTGTAAAAAGATTTGTATAGAGCTGTTTATTTTTATACACTAGACGAGTTGATGGTCACATGTAATATTTAAACCTTGATATTTTATTTTTATAGAAAATTCCTATTGCAATGTTTAACTGTCGACCTGATGCTGAGGTCATATAGGTTCATTCATGTTGTTAATATATACTACACTAACGTAACCCGTCCACCGGACGGGTATTAAACTAGTTTATATTGATCTCATACTTTCTAAACCTTAAGGCACATCCTACTTCCTAGCGATGTTTATAACACTTCTCTAAGGTCGAAATCAATGAAATTTGAGCAATTTTGTGGACTTTGTTTGGACCGTAGGAGAGAAACACAAGAACACGCTACACTTCTCTTTCCTTTTCCAACTCACCATACCAAACACTCCATTTTCAAGTATAGGAATTGACTTGCTTTGATTGGTCGTGGATCCGAGAAATTTTTTTGACAAGGATTACACCTAACACTGTTGTTTCTATGTCTAATAAAAAGATTTTTATCGGGTCGGGTCACCAAATATTTTTGCCGGGCCGCGTCGGGTCATTAGCAATATTTATAATAATTTGGGCTTTGAGTGTAGGCCTTTTATTATTTTTTTTGATACTTGACTTAGTATGGGGTTAGAATTGTGAATTCAACTTTTTTTAAGACAGATTTTGATTTTAAAGGTAAATTCAGTTTTAAATTTTTTATATTGTCTAAAATTAATAACTAACAAGTTTATAGTCTAATATAAATCTGAACATTTTCATGATTAATGAATATATAAAAGCAATATGCCTCAACAACAAAATACAAGCTAATTAAAAATCACATAAAAAATGAAATTAATTTGCAACAAAACCAAACCTTATGGCTTATGAAATTCATTTCAACATTCAAGCATCTTATATATTTTTTTTTCTTTTGAATTAACGGCATTTTTATTCCAGAGCATAAAAATGCATCTAATATTTATAAGTTCAAATCATTCTAAAAATTTTATTCAAACCAAGTAATTGTCATTATCCTTAAAAGTTCAATACAAATATCACAGTTCAAATAATTCTAATATCGATTTTAAAAGAAAGTAATTTTATCATCCCTAAACAATCAAATTACCCATCTTACACTCTTAAGTTCATCTTCAAATTCAGTGAATATTTATTCTCCTAACAATCAAGTATGAGCATCTAAATTTTAACATCAGAATAATTAAGTATCCAAGTTCTAACGAGTAACAATCGTTTTCAAATCGATTCACAGGTTTAGCAGTTAACAATTCAAGTTTCAATATTTCAAGTTTCTAAGTTTAACTATGAAGAATTTGCAAAGCAACTATGATTTGTTTCTATGAAATATTAACAAGTAATTTGGATTTTAAAGTGTCTGAAATTAACCAAAAAAACACACATGTAGATGGAGGTCGGAGCACTAGAGCACTCAAGAAAATGAGGGATGTCGGGATAGATGGAGCGAGGCCAGGAGGCAGGCGCAAGTTAGGCGGATTCAAAGTAGCCGAATGTCGAACAATGATTAGTCAGTGGTCCTTTGATGCAATGACTAATTTACGAATGAGTCATGGGTAACTTTTACTTAAAAGGATGAAACGTTAGTTAGAGAAAAGGAGGAAATTCATGACAAACCTTAAAAATAAAGGATCATTCATGGAATTAACGAAAATTAAGGACGAAATGTACAAATTATTACATACTTAAAAAGATGAAAAATATAATTTACCTTAAATACAATAGTTTAAATAAAAATAAATTTAATTGATAATAGTTAAAATAAAAATAATTTTAAATGATTATAATATCAATCTGGTGGTTCTAAATAGTTATGCATATAATAGCTATAAGCATATGACCGGGTAGAATATATGCATAGGTAAAAAAAGGTTTATATAACGTACGCGACAAGAATATATTTTGTGTGTTGCCTGACTGATGTGGATTATAATTGGTAAATTTTCAAGAGTTATTACACATTATGAATAAGTGTTTTCTAAATCATTTGACTGAAAGTTCTAAATGTCGAACAAAAATTGTCAGTTTATAGAAAATATATAAATTCAATAACCAAATGGTTTGTAGCCTAATTGTATGATTTGTATCAATGTGTAGTAAATGCGTTTTCTTACCGGATGTGTAAGTTAGTTTTTTTTAGAACGGCTATTTTTTTCAAATTGACTAATTGGGTGGTCGCAGGTCGGCTTGCGAGACTGACCCAGTTCAAGAACCCACATGGTTTCTCCATAGAGGGCACAACACCCATTTAATGGGGCCAAACCGCTTCCTCGGAGGAACCATAACCCCTGATACCACTTGATACCGGTTGCGCCACCTCAAGAATTGAAACTCTCTGGCATAATGTAGGTTGGACAAAACCCCCCGTGTGAGTTGGATTCGAAGTGACAAGAGGCCTAGTTCTTATCTTCGTTGCCGGTGCCAACTCCACTAAGTGGAGAAGACGGATGTGTAAGTTAGTTCTATAAAAATACAAATTTAATATACTATATTATGTACAAATTGTTTGGTGAATTTCAAAAGCATAAATATAAAAAAATCAAGATACAGAAAGAATACAATGTATGAATTAAAATAAGATCTGATTTTTAGAATAGAAATAAAAATAAAAATATTAATATAAAATGCTGTATTTTGATTTTTCAATTAAATACTTGAAGTTACAACCATATCGGTGTATGAATATCATGAAAAACCAATGCCCAAACTTTATTTGTATTCCCCAAAGATATATGAAAGCGATGCTTGGACAACACTAGTTCAACTTAGAAGATGCTAACTCATGACCTTTTTGATTGTACATCACATGAGAGTGGTAAATGATAAGATTCGGTTTTGTATCAAAGTTCCTTATGAATCGATCTTTCTTCTTCTCTTTGTCTTCTAATGAAGACGAATCGTGAACTAAAACATTCTGAAGCGTCTCCGGCATAGGCTCGTCATTCATTACGCTTCTCCAGTATTCTTCTGGGCCCATTCTTGCATCACTGACACTTGCGAGCTAATTGTATAAACAAATACTAAAAGTTAGAAAACAATGCTAGACCGACTGATCTAATAATTTTTAATACAAATGCATTAACATGATTACTGCATTAACATGATTACTTACTGTAAGGAGGGAGAGGGAGAAGATAAACAAGATTGCAAAGAGAGATCTCATGTTTCAGTGTTTGGTGTTTGTGAAGGTTTTAAGTTTTTGTTGATTACGCAATTGATTTATTCGTGTATTTATAGATATAGATGGTGAAATTTGGTTTGAGCAATGAATGTTTAAGGGGCCATTAGCATAATATTTACGATTTGTTATGTATAACTAAGAATTTAATGTGCAAGTAAATAATAAATACAATCTTTTCTTTTATCTGATAATATTTTATTTAAATCATAAGAACTATGTGGAATAAGAGATTGATTACTACTTTGGTCATTACCTGGTTTATTATAGAGTATATTTTATTTAAATCCTAAGAATTATGTGGAATAAGAGATTGATTACTACTATAAGAGATTGATTACTACTTTAATTGATTACTAGTTTGGTCATTACCTGGTTTATTATAGAGTATATTTTATTTAAATCCTAATTACCTGGTTTATTATAAAAAAAAAAATACATTTACATATGTGTGTACGTATGATTTAAATCATAATATATTAATTTATAAACAAAATAATGATCATATAATATACTTGTAAGTGGTCAAGTGGATTGATGAAAATAAAAGTTACTTCATTTGTTCATTGTCATTACTAATTATTATAGATTCATTTAGTGATAATCCAAAAATTATTTTCAGAGAGTACGAACGAATGATTTAAGCAAACTTTCAAAAAATATGATTAGGATTTTTATCTGTAAAATACATTAATTTTTTTAAGTGGGACGCCGACCAAAACTCTCTCCTACTTGGATCCGCCCCTGCATCCATAACCGTATTCTTACACAAACCAATTGAAACGGGATATAGATTATAGAAGATATGAGTTTAGTCAGCTCCTTCAAAAATTAGTACATTATCTAATATATAGATTTAAAAATTTTCTATTTTACCTTGACAAATAGCAATGTACGATTAGCCTTCTAACTATGGTCACCTTATATAAAGAAAATGACATTGCATTATAAACTTGAGATGTTAACTGAGGTCGTTATCCTGAGCTCCTCAATGTGGTATTGGTGTTTTTAAACGACAACAATTCTACGTCACTTAATATCCACTTAAATATCTACAAGGGGGTTTGATTATTTGAACTCTTATCACTTAGTTGATGTGGCATTCTACATTCATCAATGTCATTGGGCCAAAAGCTTCTTTACCTCTACTTTGTATATATAATTTGTAATATTTAAAACTAAGATATTTATTGTACGATTAAATACTTAAATTCATTATTTTGTAGTAAAAAACTTTTTTCATTTGCTTTTGATTTTGTATTTAATATTCTATCTTGTGTTTGATTGAAATCTTTTTCATTAATTAGTATTTTAAAAAATTCCCCCTTGTGAACGGTAGGTATTAAAACGATATATATGTAATTACTCATACTTTAAATCGACAGTTTAAACTTTAAACCAATTAAATTATTATAATATATTAAATTCCAGACAAGAAAAAATGAAAATAAAAGTTTACTAAAAGTATTATATATATAACACGATTAATATTTCATCAACAGTAGTTTTGTTTTATTTTTTTTTAACTTTCTATTTTACATCTTATACTATATATAATATTCTACTAATTTTATTATACATAATATAGTTTTTAAGTAATTTTAATTTCCACTAATAACTTGCGATCATCAACTTTTAAAAACATAAATAAAAAACTAAATACGTAGTTGTTTAAACTTTTTTTTTTTTCAAAATTCAAGTACAAATTTTGTTAAAATCGGAATTGTATTCAAAATGTAGTACTTATATGGTATTGTTAACTATACCGAGTATTGGTACTGTAAGAAACTGAACCGATGTTAACCGAACAATATCGGTATCCGTACCGAATTTATCGGAACAGGTTTCAGTATTCATATTTTGTAGTTTTCAATTAGTGTTATAACAATCAAAACTGATACTTACCAAATAACGTTGGTACCAGTATCAGTGTCGGTATTCATTTTTATGGTTTTCGACTCGACATAGACACATATCAACACCCTTTTGAGCATATCACGATTTTATTTATTAGTATTCGTTTTATAGTTTTTTTTTTCGATACAAGTGGGTTGAGCCACTATAACAAGCCACCACAACCCACTAGTTAATTCACAATTGTTATAGTTTTCTATATATTTTAATAATGAAAATCATAATTAACTATACAGAATTGATATAAAACTAAGAAAATTAAAATCAGAAAAAGAATAATTCAAAGGTGGTATGCTATATTAAATCACTTATATTTGCTTTCTGATTTTGCAATTTATTTTTTTATACCTAGATTATAAACTCGTGTATTACATAGAATTATATAAAAAAATTAGTTAAATAGTTTCTATATTTATAATTATCTGAATAATTTGATAAATTTGTATCTATAAAGGGGTAAATATATGTATTCTTTTCGGGTTTTTAATGTGTACATTATTTATATCTATAATGTGGTGTTTTAATTATAAACCCATGGATTACATGATTTTGTATAATAGAAATTAGAGTTAATTTCCCGGATGATCCCTGTGGTTTCTCATTTTTTCACATTTAGTTCCCAACTTTTTAAAATTACACGTATGCTCCATGTGGTTTGATCTTTTGTTACTCGGACCTGAGTGGATGTCTGTTTGTTTGTTCAGTTAAGTTGGTGTAAAATGACTTAACTATCCCTGCTTTTAAAAAAATAATTTAAATATTAAAAGACATCAAGTGGGTCCCACCCAACCCCTCAACCAATCACCAACATCTTCAACCTACATCACTTTCCACCATCATCTCCGGCCAAAACCGCCGCCAATTCATTATTCCAGCAACAAATGTCAATCGTCACATCTTCAGACCACCACATCCCCTTCTCAACCTCAACCACCCAACCCCACTGTAACTTGTCTTTGCTTTATATTAATCATTGAAATTCAAAGATGTATACAATTAGAAGACAACAGAATGGGTCGCGTATGTTGGCCATCTGGTTAATCATTGGGATGAATTGTGAATCCACTTTTGCAATTGAATATTATAAAATTGTTCCCAATAACCCTATACTATTATTTATTTGTAACACTACATGGCTCGTGATTGCAGGGGACCCAACTAAATTGAAAACTCCCCACCTTATGGTCTTTCAGTCGCTGGTCACCATCGCTTAATCATCAACCATCGCTGGCCAACCATTACTAGGGCTCATGATTTTAGTCGCTGATCAACCATTACTAGGGCTCGTGATTGCAGGGGAAAAACGAGGGTCATCACCCTGAAGATGATATTCGACAATTGATTCGCCCGGTACACGAAGAACCTTCCGAACCAAATCATTTGAAGAAGAGGAACCATTAATTTGTTAGATCCGGCAAGACAGGTGGTTGAAAAGGGTTGAATCGAGACGCCGGAAAAACATACATGATGTGGGTGAACATACATGCTATTTTGGCAAAATGTTGTGGCAGCCGGAACAAGGCTGAACAAGTTTTGTCATGGTTGCATTTTATAACAGGTTGTTCGTTTTTCCGGCGAGGGTGGGGAGAGGCTTCACCGGAGAAGAAAGGGAGGGAGGGAGGGAGGGGTGGGTGGGGTTGGTTTATAAATATATTTTTGATATAATTTTATAATATGTGGGGCCAAGAAATACATATATACTTATTTAATTTATTTTGTGTTATCATTAAGGGTACTTTAGTCATTTTACATGTACTTAACTGAGTAAACTAACGTCCATCCACTCAGGGGACTATCCGAGTAACAAAAGATCAAATCACACGGAGCATACGTGTAATTTTAAAAAGTTGGGGACTAAAGGTGAAAAATAAGAAACCACAGGGACCATCCGGGTAATTAACTCTAGAAATTATATAGTTTTATAATGTGTCCTTGATAAGAAATTAAAAAGCAAAAAAGCAAATTTGGTTTGTCAATTAATAAAATTTTAAGTATTTGTACATATTATTTGATACTTTGTTAGTAATTATTGTTTATATCCAAATAATATATTTTGTTATGATTTTATTTAGTTATCTATCTGGATAACCAAACTCTATTTATTGGGTTGGATTTTTGTTATTTCAAAATAAACATGTAAAAAAATTAAGTTTGGGGATTATCTAGTTAACTGTAGAAATGCATGTTTTTGTTTAATCTCTGCTTCTTGGTTTTAAACTTGTGGCAATTATTATATTATTTTTGCTTATATAAGTATTCTATTATTTATTTAAAATGAGATGTAGTAGGTAGACAAGTTTTTTTTTTTGGCAAGATATGTTTTTTTTAAAGCAAAATAGTGAAATTGAAATGGAGGATCAAGGATGGAAATATTTTTTTCTTAAATATATATTGGTTCCATGGGCGGTTCTTAGAAGATCACTGGCAGGGCCACGGCCCGGGCAAGTTTTTCGGCCGTATTGCTAATTTTCCGCATTTCGATCGAAATTTTTTATATATACTATGTTTGGCCCCGGCTTGCCCGGGCTTTTTTTAGTGCCCGTGTTTTTTCGGCCCTGGCACGTTCAACGGGCAAGATCCGCCACTTAGTTCAAGTATTTCTTTAGCTTCTTTTGAATATGTATTGGTTTTAGAGTTGAGGGTAGTAACTTACTAATTTTATCACATTTCGGTCTTTTGTATTAGTTTTAAACTCAACATACATCGAGTTTTTACTTGTTAATACCTGATGGTTATGCTCGAAACCCGAAACTCATTAGCATACCCAAAAACTATGTCCGATATCTAACAGGTAATTACATGTCACATACCCAATATGTTTTGGGTCGGGTATGAGACAATTTTTTTTGTAACCGGGTATGGGGTTGGGATTAACCATACTCGTTCCATACCTAACTCATTGCCATCCCCAATTCAGAGGTATTTCTATCTTTTCTGTTAACTCAAAGGACAATTCGGTCTAACGGATTCGGTCAGGAGTATTTTAAATGCGTGTACATAAAGTGAAAAAAACTGAATTGCCCTTTAAGTTAACATAAAAGACGAAAATACCCCAGACTTAATGAAGAAAAAAGATGGAATCAGCGAGCCGGATGAAAATGGCAAATTTTCAAACGTTTTGGACCCTGATGCTACAAAACAAACCTTTGGATGAAATTCGCAAAACTGGCCAAAACCTCAGGGACGAAAATAGGATTTTACTCTTAATTTTATATTAAATTCATTCACTTAATCATATAATTACTATTATTAATTAAATTTATACTAAGTACTCAAATATATATATATATATATATATATATATATATACACACACACACACTTTAATATAGATTAAAGATCCTATACAAAGGGCCCAAAGTGGGAGAAGTGTGAGAAATATTGTGGAAATGGCATGTATCCTCAATCTAAATTATTTTAAAAGGGTAAACAAGTAATTTTTCTTATTGACTCAATTAATTGATAACTTTCCATAACCGTCACCATTTATTATAGGAATACGTATTTGTATTTTTTTAAGATCCATTAAGATTATGTGAGTTATCGTTCATCAATTATAATTTCTGAAGATCACAGAATGAAGGTTTTATATATTGTTATATAGTGATGGTTACAAAATGAAGGTTTTTATACAATGTTATAGTGTTATATAGTGTTATATTTTCTGGTTGCAGGTCTATGATTGATGTATAGTGTTATATAGTGTTATATTTTCTGGTAGCAGTTTTATGTTTCTGGATTCGTAGAATAAGGATGAACAAGGATCACTGGAATTTAGGAGAAGGATTGCCTGGAATTTAGGAGAAGGATAGATGGAATTTAGGAGAGGTTACCTTATTTGAAACTTATAAAAAGACACTATTACCCCTACAATTTTCAAATCAGCCCAAATAATTAAAAGACAATTTACAATTTGGTACCTATTAATCTCAACAATTTGATCAAAGATCTAATGGTTTTAAAACACTTCTTACACTTCTCACACTTTAGGCCATTTTTACACTATCCTTACCATATACATACATATATATATATATATAGGGGAAGGTTCATTTGAGAAGAAATTTAATATGAGAAGAAAAAGAAGAAATGGCATATTAGTAAAATACTATTTCATTTATAACTCATATCATTAATTTTTTTTCTCTTTAATTAATTAGTCAACTAATCATTAATTATCCTACATATAATCTACAAAACCTACACATATCAAAATTTTCCTACATATACCCTACACATTATACAATTTTATCCTACACAGTCGAAATTTATCCTACACACATCGAAATATATCCTACACAACTCGTAATTTATCCTACACAACTAGTAATTTATTCTACACTTTAAATTAAGTTGTTTTTTTTTAATTTGGAAAAAATATATATTTTGAAAAGGAGTTACAAATTTAATTTAGTTACTTATTAAAGGGGAAAAATACAAATTAATGATTTATGTAAGTTTACCAATATACCCTTATATTAAAATTAAATGCATATATTAAATGAAGTAAAATGAAGCATTCTTATTGGTTGAAACTTCTTCTTTTTTCTTCTTACAAAAAAAATTCTTCTCATTTGAACCTTCCACTATATATATATATATGGTTAGGTTCATTTGTGAACCATATCTTATTTGTGAACTTAGTGAACTCATCCTAGCCTTTGATTTATTTTCAATATTATAAGGGTAGGATAGTCATTAACCTTATAAACTTATTCTTTTATTTAATTAATTCATTAAAATCGGTTACCAACATGGTAACTGATCCCTATTTTTTTGTGATTCAATTCATTAATCAAATATTACAAAAAAAATAGAATTCAACAGTTTCCTCTCTTTTTCAACACATTCATCGATCATCATATTATTTTGTCTAT